>OW796095.1:7746909-9014790 GCA_941860345.1 Chrysodeixis includens | reverse complement strand
TTGATTTCAATTTTTTTTCCCGCCGTCACCGTGAAGTATTCACGCCATACCTAATTTGATTTTCGCCATTCCGCCCGTTCTCCGGGGCAGTTTGCATTCATATTCAGTTTGAATACGCGTTTGGGTTGCCTCTTGCCCGAGTTTGATACAAATAAACAGCGGATATTTTTACATTTCTTGCTAGGATAACCCGACCCAACTGATTACGTTCCGGGGATAATAACCCCACTGTAGTATTAGGGGAGGCCTAAGGAATATTTATATTAGATTATTATATGCGCTATTCATATTTAGGCACGCACCAACATTACATGAATCGTCTCACATAAATGAATTGTCTGAGCAGGTAAACGCTACCCGACAAATGAAAGTTTAAACAGACAACATTTAATTCCATTCTAGGCACGTTGTCGTGTTTTATTTCAATGTTTATCTAATTACAAGCTGAGGGATCCCAAAATATAATCCAAATGACATGCAAAGGGCACAAAAGTTTCAAGTTTGGGAACATCGGTAAATTATTTTATGTCTTAAAACGACAAGTAAAGGCTGTTTTTCCCTCGGCGAGGAATGAAACAGGATTCGTTTTTGCGAAGTTGCATAAATGACGGCGCAACGATATTTCACCGAGCCTGAATATTTGGGTCAACCTGTTTTTGTGTAATGGCGATTACAAAAGCAAATTTAACATTGTATTTGCTGTAACTGCTACAAGGGAACCTTCGTTGGCAACAAAAGATGGTTCGCCTTGATACGATTTTCGTGGATTTTAATTAAAATCTTACGCGTTGCGGGGATAATGAAAGAAACTGATTACGTGAGCCCGGACTTTAGTGTTTCGGGACAGGATTTATTGGTCTGTTTATGACAATATGTTATATTTGCGAAAAAATTGGAAACGCAACCTTCGAAATTGAAATAGGCAGATTTCAAGCGTAGCTTCGGTTTTACCCTCACAATAATACAAAATCTCCTGCCGAGGAAACCGTATATTTTACCCGGGCGTCGATTTGTTATTTATTAGCCGGGAATAGTCGTAACATGGGGTGGGAGCACAATACCGAAAACGGTGCGCCTGTTTAGTGACGATGCCACCTCCGTTTCGCTCCGCTTCGCCTCAGTCGCAGCGCCGCCACTATAACCTGAACTCTCTCCCTTTCCTGTTAGCTCACTTTGTTAGCATTAGAAGGGAGGTTCTTTAGATTGCGACATATCTGTTTATGCTGGCCAGCTTTCATTGAGGGTCGAAGCCTATATTTATCCGTT
This sequence comes from Chrysodeixis includens, assembly GCA_941860345.1. Lineage (NCBI taxonomy): Eukaryota > Metazoa > Arthropoda > Insecta > Lepidoptera > Noctuidae > Chrysodeixis > Chrysodeixis includens. Next base: position 9,013,524 of record OW796095.1, on the reverse strand, counting down.
GCTAGTTAACCAGTGACGACTTTGTGGCGAAGACGGCCAGAGAAATGAGTCGAGACAAACAAAAATGATATGTTTCCGTGTGTGACATGCAAGCCTTTGGAAGTTCCGTTGTTTTTGTCGAGAAAAATAAGGTGACGGGGCGCTCGTGCGTGCCTCGCCTCGGGTAAGTTACCGCAAGGAAACTAATAATATAATATTATCTTGCTTTTAAATTCCTTACATTTTTGACTATCTAGGTATTTTGTTTTGTGGATTACTTTTATTTTGTATGGTTTCCCAAGCTTCTATTAAGATCCCTTTGGCAAGTTTGCGTGTAAAAATATTTTAATTATACTTTTCATGATTCCTATACTGAAGTACAATTAATCCGTGAGAATACCTATAAGTGCCTACCTCCTAAGCTATCATTGACATGGTTTTATTAATGTACAAGACATTAATAATTATACACAATATTAGATAGGTACTTGGGAATATTGGGGATCTGATTTATTAGGGTCCACAATAGCGTCGTTTGTTGTATTATCCCCTCGGTAAAATAATGACGACTTACCTCTGTGCCTATTGGTTTGTTTGTCGAACATTAACATAGCGTCCTCGATCTGAAACAAAAAAGACATAATATTAACTTCAAATTCTGAAAAAATCGTGAGGAAAAATAGCGAAAAACAAGGGCGTCGTGCGCGATTTGAGCCCCGCCCCGGCAATAAAACACTCCGCCGTTGTAATAACGAATAAGCACCGGTACAGAGTAAACCACACGCTGCAAATAAACTTTGATAAGCGGGGGCGAGCAGGTAATAACGTATTCATAGAGAAATAAATGGAAAGTCGGCGGTTAGGACACGAACAATACACGCTAGCCGAGATGTGCTGTCACCGCTTGCCTAACGCGACTCGCTCGCACCTAAATTTGCCCACGAAGGAGCATTTTTAAAATTCCCCGTCCGCCAACAAAACAGTGATAAATCTGAAATGGAACGAAATTGCATCGTAAATATTCATGTTGACGTCGACGCGTGACGCTTCCACATACGTAATTGTACGTACGACTTAATTATAAATTCCTTCCTTATTAACTTTTCAGATGCGTATCTGATATGTCATGTTTGGCGGTAAAGCGAAGGGTACACAGCGGGCGTATGAAATGACCCACGTTGAAAAATGTGCGTGTATACAAAAGCGGGCAAGTTCGGTTTGACAGGCCAGGGCCCGTGGGTTTTGTCTCGACGTCGGAGTCGCTGGCGTCGGCCGCTCCCCTGGGCGACATTACGCGGGAAGCTCGACACGACGCACTCCCGATGATCGATGTCGAATACCCGTAACAGGTGACCTTTCGCTGAATTATTCCTACCTGTAGAAACGTTTGTTTAGTGGTGATTTGTTTGAGCGGGAATTGCCGCGCTTTTGTTGGCCGAGCGAGCTGAGCAACCCTCTTTTGTGGTGAATAAAAAAATAACACCTAATTTTCGGACATACACGGACGCTGATTTATCTTTGACATTAATACCGTCTGAAGAGAAGGTAAAGGATCTCGTTTATTTTTTCTTTCTCAAAGTTTATCATCATTTTCGTTAGGAGCGATCCTATTTGTTCACGTGTTAAAAGTAGTTTGATATGACGTGGGAGGCACTTTAAGCGACTGGATTTACTTGGTCTTTACTTAAGGGTTTAGAACCTTTCAAAACAATAGGTGTTTGAAACTGTCTCTGCGAGTATACCGAAGTTATTTATAGAACACAAAGTTAAAAAAAATAACAATAAGAAAATTGTATGGAAATTCTTCATAAAATTATTATCCTGCTTGAAATAGCACATAAGTATAAAGTAGTGATTGTGGTATCGCTTGGGGGTACATTTAACACACTCATTTCCTTTAGTTGACTCTTACAACTTGCATGGGAAAACATACACCTGCAGCGTAGTTTCCCAGTACTGAAATATATTTAGAACAACCCACTTCGACTAATTAAAATCACTACTTATGTGTAATTAACTTCCCTTTGAAACTAGTCCGTGGAATATTAAAACAAAACACAACGAATATGAAAATATGGAGTAGAAATTACATAAAAAGCCTAAAGAATCCCAATATAGCAAAGCAATAAATATCTATTAACTTACATAAACGATAGAATTTATTACTTTAGTCAAGGAAAAGCAAAATAGACCAATCGTAACACATTTTGTCATAATACGATCGTCCGTTGTTTGACGAAATCAATAAATATTATACAGAGAGAAAAAAATAGATTATGGTTTGTTCCTGCGACATAGATTGTGACCTAATGCGGTATTGTTACGGTCATTTGTGAGGCCACATCGCATCATTACCTTCTTTCGCATTTGTGATGAAGTGCGTGCGACAAGGACGGGTAGTCCGCTTTCGGGTCCGTTCCCTGGGGCGACGTTACGGTGAAACCGAACTTTGGCCGTGATCAATGCGAACCTCAGAGGTGTCTTTTGAGTTAATGTTTGTATCTGATTACCGATCGATTTAATTTGGAGAGATTTTAGTTGGAATTTGTTTTTGATGGTTTAAGCTTTTTATTTTACGTAAAGATACTCGAATATTAGGTCGTGTATTTGATAGCTATGTTACAAGTCTACAATATGTTGTATTATGAAAAAGAAAACTAAAAATACCTACTTAATTTAGTATCGAACGTTACCCAAATACAATAAAGAATCAATTTTACAACTAGACACCAGCACAAGAGTTCCAACAAGTTAAGGTCAAACAAGAACATTTATGAACGCATCGAAGCGTGACCGCAGTAATTCGGCATTTAATATTCGACCGATGTATAACACACACGGGTATCCTCTAACTTTGCTAATTCCACTCAAATATTTTTCACAGCCCGAAGAGCGAAATTGGAGACAACGTAGACGTCCAGAATAGTTATAGTTAAGCGTACATGGTGAGAATAAAATACAGGATTTAGTGAGTATCGGGGTTTTTGCCAAGCGGTGTATTTTGGGGTAAGAAAAGGTCACAGTAATGCAGGCCACAAAGCGTGCGGTTTGATGACTTAGGGAGGGTCGTATGCAAGCAGCTGACTCAACATTAAAACACGAAGGTATACCTACACTATGTAACTAGGAACTTAATAGTTTTATACAAAAGTTTGATGAAAAATCTGTACGATAGATTTTTTTTTTAGAAATGTGGTCAAAGATGATGATTACACAAAAAGCAAAGGCCCTTTATTTGAATACTCATAACCTATAATCATGTTACAATATAATTTACTGTGATTATATCTAGTAAACTATATGTGACTAAATGGTATCAATGTACGCGGTAACGAAAAGGGCAATTTTCTTTAATGTCGCAACGTTTGTGTTAAGCTGACTCTATTATTAAGTAAGTATTTCATTTAAGCGAGTGACGTGAGTGGATCCCAAGGGAAGGCTGTCGCATTTATTCGCTATGCGTATCTACACCTTTGTTCCTTGGTATTTAATATTTAGTGAAGGAACATTGTTTAGGTAGGCTTTATATCTGGCTCCAGATATTTTGATATCCAGTTCTTTTGACTAGAAAGATTTTGAGACGTTTGTTTTTTGATATGCTTTGATATCTAAAAGGATCGATAAATTTTAGTTAGTGCGTCGTTTAGTCCGTATAATGTACGTTAATTTTAAATGCACAATTTTTACGCAATCATCTTTTGTACACTTTCAAAGACTGACCTAACTGTATTACCTTGAAAGAGAATACTATACACAAAGAGTATTAGATTTATGTGCAGAGAAACACAAATCCTCACAAATTTACATTCACTGACGTCATTACATACATGAATGCTAAAACAGCACCATCATATTACGTATATTACGTATCGCGATTCATCAAAGCCGTGGTATCGCGATCGCACCGCTAACATTTGCGCGATGAACTAATATCTGAACAATCGGTCTGTTTGCGCGCGTGCATCGCTACCGATTTGTTTGTCTGTTTGACAGCGTGTCTCGTGACGTCAGTATGACGTACCCAAACACTCTGTGTTTATACAATCGTTCCTTTACCCCGAGGCTTGAATATGTCGGATATTAAAATACGTAGGTAAAAAATATTTTAGATTTTTTTTCGACTCAACGTATTTTTGAATAGTATTGTTTTCAGTTTGTTTTTCGAAAAGAAACCTAATCTATTGTATCACAAAACACAATATCTAAAAACATGTACACAAATGAAGTTCGAAACCAATCGTAACTTTACTTTAAGATGCAATGCAAATTAGATCCTAAACAAATACCATTACTCATTCTACAACTAATATTTGAAATTCAAACTGTCAGTTGTTCGGTGGAATTCAGGAACTATGCATCTTGTTACTTGGAGCAGACTTGAGGAGGTCCAGCGTTGGTCAACCTCACGTCAATCAAGGGAGTGTAGCTAACAATGTTCTTGGTTTGGTTGTATCGTTTGTAGGCAGCCTTCCAAGAACTTTGCTTATATTAGGGAACTTCGAGACGTATTTATTGATAGGAATGCTGGAATTTCGTTCTATTCTCTGCTGACTACTTTTGGCTACGTAATCTGACTGAAGTTACATTTATTTATTTGGAACATTGTATAGATTTTCCTACATAAAATCGCGTGAAAATTCCCGTCCACGATCTCAATAAATCACATTGAAAATATTCTTCGGGAAATAGCATAAAGCAAAAGTTTTAATTTGTTTAAATATTTTCGCGGGTACGGTGTTCCCTCAGTGGCGCTCAAGTTTCGTGTCCTGGCATTAAGTTGCCCGCGGCGGCCTAATGGGACAAGCCACCTGCTCTTAAAGCCGACATAACAATTAACTTGAAGAAGAAAATATTAGTTGAGCTAATAGAGCCACTCAGATACACTCCGACCTCTGCCCTCCATAAATAACACCCCTTCCCGGCCACAGACAGTCTACAATTTTGTCGTATTTTCGTAATGATTCTCAGCGGAGAGAACTCCCCGAGGATACCAACGTTTTATCCTTGTGCTTTTATAGGCGAATTGATTGGGAACCGCTGGAAATAATCTCAGGATGGGATTAGTTTTCTTAGGAAAGTTTTCCCGGAGAACTCGCCGTTTTCTTATTAACATACCCCCTTAAGTATACTTTATCGGACAACAGTAATTAAATATTAGAAGTCTTTCGACAGCGCTACGAGCGAGCGGGAATAGGAACGTGTTTTGTTAATCAAGAAACTAATAATTTTCCGTAATTGTACGAATGCTTGTTGGTGTGTCGAATCACGGAAAATATTTACAGCAACGAATGTTCGGGCTTTGGATAAAAAAATACGAGGAACTTTTCCTAATCCTAGGATAAATTCGAGTATTTCATTTGGAGACGTTAACCTCCGCGAAGGCGCAAACTCTTGTATACAATCTCCTACTCCGGACAATAAACTTTATTTCGCTGTTTGTTGCATGGAACCAGGAAAATAGCGTAGCTGTCACAAAATATAAGTATAATATTATGTCAGGATGTAAAATTAAATCTAAAATATTATCTGTTTTGTAACATTTTTGCCCGTCATGGATATTTTTAATGTTACAAAAGTTACAGCGAATGTTCAAAGTTATGTCGCTTATAAATATTTCTGAGCGTTTGGCAAGATATTGCATGTTGTTACAGTCATATAAATTGTACGCGGTAAGCGGACACTATGGAGAAGAACATTTTATTTAAAAATGTAACAATATCTGTGGTGAAAAAGTATAGAGATGAAAAAAAAATAAATGCTACAGTGACAGACTAAATCTGCTCTATTTATTTTTATTAAGTGCCAAGAAAGGTTACTCCTACTGCTTACTTACTGTTTTTTCTCATGTACAGATAGCCCATTCAATATAAATAATGTCCGCGTAATAGCCCGGCGTCAAGTGAGAATCTTCCTTATGACACAAGAAATAAAACTGTATTTTCAACGATCGTACGACATTCGGTACAATATCCATATTATGGTTTCTCTCTTACTTTCAATTTGCTAAACTACAATCTAGCTCATAAAAACTCCGAACGTCAAACTTGGAAAAAAATTACGTATTCCACGATCCGTAAAAAAATCTGTGAATAAAATATGAGGGAAGTTTACGAAAAACCCGAAATCGTTTTTTGTATTTGAATAATCACTTTAACAAACAAAAGTCGGCCGAATCTGCTTCATTACTTATTAACCTGCGCTTGAGTGTGAGGCAAACAGGAAATATCGGGAAACGAACAAACCACTATTTATGTTACTTGAATTTATTAGATTTGAAAATAAATAGAACACGAAATATGGAGATAAAGAAGTATTCATATTTATTGTGGTGGGCAAAAATGATTGAAAATCACCTTGTCTCAAAACCGTAGCAACTTCAAAAGACAAATCCATTGTTATCAATAGACTAAATGAATAGATGTCTCCAACATCAAAAAACATTCGGCTTTGTAAAAAGAACTTTTCTTCGCCATAATAACATTAGTTTTCTTTATTATCAGAAAGTAAAAGTAAATAGCAAAATCCCGGCTCCATTGTTTTGCGCGCCGAATTGTAAAGTGGGTAATGGCGAAGTCACTTAGTACAAGTACACGCTTCTTTTTTAATTACGTGACTCGTCCAATCATGCAAACTGAACAAAAAGTCATGATCCAAGCCCCCAGCTTTTAATTATTGGGGTATTTTCCAAACTTTGTGAACACTTCAAAAGTTGGGACCTGGCCTGGACTGCGGGCCGGTGTTAATTACCAACTTTTTAAAAACCGCAACTTATAATAGACAGCTCGGTTGAAAGATGAATGATGTGTTGGTTTTCAAGTTGCCTTTTTTACTAAACTTGGATGGAAATTTACGAAAACAGGAATTGTTAGTAATATGAATTTGTTGCTTTACATTGATTAAACGACAAACGAGTTATGATCTGCAAGCGGTTGCTACTAAACGTTATAGAAGATGAAAACTTTTGTCTAGCACAGAGCAAAACCATTATTCAATGGAATACTAAATACTGATCTAATTGGCATATCCAAGAACTTGGATTAGACCGAGAGAGTTGTTCTACAGTCACCTGCTACAATCCTGGACTGTGATTGAAACTGTGTTCCGAATAGTTACTTCAATTATTCACGTGTACCGACTGTTAGGTTGATAAACTATAGCTAATACCTAATATAAACAGCTTAATTGCAACCGAAACTTGTGCAGGTTCGCTTAATTGATTTACTGTGTCGGTCGGTATCGGATAGTATAAATACATTCTAGATTATACGACCGAATGAAAAATGGCGATCGAGCGAGCGTTCGACGGCGCGCAAGCGATCGCTACCAGCATAATGACGCTACTGAAGTTTCACTCGTTAGTCTTATGTAGATTGTTGCCAGTCATTACCTATGGGAAAAGCCAGGCTTTCATACGTTCGCCTCCATTTTCGAAATTACTTATTGTTTACGAGACTCGTCAGAGTGGGGATGAACGCAATCTGTAGCAGCGCTTGGCATCCGACGTTATTTGCGCCAACTTAAAACTTCCAATAGACATATTTTATGAAAATTCTGAGCACATAAAATTTTGCTCTTACATTTTATCTGCTCTGATTATCAATAATATAAAAGTTAGGTTTATAACATTACATTGTTGGCTTTCACAAAATCTACAAATACAACGGCAAAATTTACCCTATTACCGTCTTTTCGTATTGAATAAAGATATAATAATATTGTTACAAATCCGAAACAGCCCTTCCCAAAGAAAATAATTCTTTCATCATATCTGATTTGTTGAATTATGCCACTGACGCTCTCCGTCTTGGATACTCATCTTGAATAGAGTTGACATCCATTGTGATGTTTTATTATTACTCTGTGAGATGCAACGAGGCGGGTGAAATTGTTAAATCCTCACAATGGAGGTTCTGTCTTCGTCGGGTCGAGTGCGCAAAAGTTGTACAAGGATCTCAGTTCCGACGGGAATGTAAAGGGAAGGGATTAATTGTATAATCTTCAAATAAGACAAAGTTGAAGACGGCGGTCGGCGAGTGGGATTATTTATGTGTAGTCGAGGGCGGCGACGCGCGTGTGACGTCACGGCCGCGCCTCGCCACGCCACAGCCACTTCACTCGCAATCTGCATATAAATCGGATATCGATAATGACGTCGCTATCGCAAGCAACCCGAAATTCGTTCAAAATCCGATAAGCCGTGCCCGTGAAAGCTCTAATCCACAGAAGTTTGGATGACCCCCGATAGTGGATAGACCTAGTCTTCTATTATGTAAATTATCAGCCACATGAAACTTTCGACCGGCCACTGCGGTCGCTAAGTTTGCGGCCGGAACTTACGATATTGACTTAGGGCCGTATCTGTCCGAGGATCGAAACTAGTAAGTAACGATGGAATGGAATATCCGTAGTAAATATGTACTCGCAGCGTTTAAATTAGGTTAAAAGTAAAAATAAACAGGGTAATACAAATTTGCATGGATTGTGGAAAAAATGAAACATGAAAATGAGTTTTAACGTTTACTATGAGTGTAAAATTCCGTGTGAAAATGAAGAGATCGTTGTGCGTGCGGGGACGCCTGCTGCTGGTAACGATGGGCGCAAATGACCCGCGCACGAAACATGACCGCGTCCATTCCGACCCCTCCCTCCCCCCGCCCGCACACCAGCGACTTTTACGTAAAACGCCACTTCCATATGAACTGGTACTGTTGCTTCTGTTTTTATTTTAACTCTCCCTTAACTCTTTTAACCGATATCGAAATCGATTTAAGATATTTGAATTAATTTTCTAACAGATCACAAGTTTAGCGTCATAAAATGGGAAACTCTTTAATTATACAAAAAGCATGACCCTTTTCAAACTTCGTAATGAGACTCAAAATAAGAATTTAAATTTCAATAATTATTCATTCGGCCGGGACAAGTGGGCGATATTGCGAAGTTGCGGGCCTGCTTTTCCATTGACGTTTCGAAGGAAACTTTTTAAGCGGTCTTCTATTGAGTGCATGTAACTTTCCTTTTAGACTAAAGTACTAACTGAAAGAAACTTAGTGTGATTGGTCGTTCCATTTGCCCGATACTATTTTACCTGTTAAGATACTTTTATCATCGTTGTAACTATCAACTTTAATGTCTTTGATGTACTTGCATATTTACGTGAAACTCCTAATCTAGATGAAAACTTTGTTGGGACTTGTTTCAAGGTGAACGTAGTCGACCAACTTATCGTATTTGGTTTCTGAGCGAGTTTAGTTTGCGTATTGTTTGTACACCAGGTAGGCAATGGTGGATAGATAACGCGATTGGCACTTCCGACGTTTAATAGACGGGAGCACCTTCGAAAAGCGCCTTATTTTTATAAGGTATGGGCCTTGCCCTGACCCAGTTCCTTTTAATCCATCGCTTACCTATAAGGTTTTATTGGCTATGGCCCATAACGACCTACATTATCAACATCATCATCCGATTTTACTATTTCCAGTCACGTAAACTTGAACGACGAGTATAAACCATAAGGCAGACAAGTTTTCCTATTGGATATGCGGAATTCGGGGAGAGGATATCTAAAGGTCAATGATCGTAGCACGCGATACTCACGTACCGTACCTTTTTTCTTTTTCAATCAAATTATTTTATGAGATACCTTTTCTATGAATAATTATTAAAGTTCTTTAATATTTTTCAAAATGTTGTGCTGTGCGAGTGGAATTCTAATACAAAACTCGTGTCTACTTACGAAGAAATATATCCAATTACTAAAAGCAAAAAAGTAACAATGTAGCGTTCTTTAAGGGATTTTTAGTACATGCTCCAGTCGGCTCCTAAGACAAATATGAATAGGGAAATGAATTATATGAAAAGCTCCTTCGCTGTGACGTGTGAGAGATTGCGTCGCTTTGCGTCGACCTCCAAATTTAACCAGTCGTTTGTGCGCCGCGCAAAACTTGCCTCGAGGTTACATTAAGCCGATTACCAGCGTCAATCAAAACCCGCCTTTTTCCCAAATACCGTACACAGAAACCAGCAACCGTACTTTAACTAATGTCTTTATTTCAAGAGCTTTTTTGCTGTTATTTACGGATTTGTAATGTGCTAAGTAGGTATCTAAATGCTTATTGCTTTTGTAACAAGTAGTAATGGTTACGTCGAAACTAATATTTCCCGTTAGATCCTTAGAATAACGATACGAGCCATTTTCCGGGCGGGTGGTCGGCGACCGGCCGATCGAGGCGCGGGGGCCTTCACTGATAAATTACAAGCCTTAAAACCAGTGGCAGGTAATTCTGCACAAATTCCAAGCTTCTGGCCCTTCGGCTTGCTACAGGAAAGTTTCAACGATTACTTTTACTTGTAATTTATGTCTCAGGGTACCGATAAAACGATGGCACCGAGGAGGGTCACAGGTGAGTCCCCGCGGAATTTCCTCAATTTTTAAGACGACTTTGAGGAAAGGTTTCCGGGCTTTTAACTGCTTAACTGCTATCATATAAATTATGAAGTTCGATTGCTATGTTAAGAACAAGTTTAAAAACAAGCGAAGCCAACAACCTCGTAAATAATATCAGGGAGATTTTCTTTGAAACGATTTGTTTTCGTCTGGCATAAAGAGCGAAAAATTACACACGTAGACAGGGAGAACGAAATATTAACGTAATAGATACTTTCGTACTTGAAGAAAATTAAGAGGTCCGTTGTGAGCGATATAAGGCTGCGTATAAACTTGATTAATATTCGTTAGATGAGGCGAGGGGCGGCCGGGGAGCATGTAGCGGCTGATATATCGACTGTCATCTATCACACACAGCCGCAGCACGTTGCATGCGTACGCACGCGCCTGCCAACACCGCAAACAAACGCCTCGACGTTGCGAGCCTTGGCGTATTATGCCCAAGTTTAAATGTAACGGTTTTATTGATGAGTGTTATGATGGAATTTGAAATTAGACTGAATTTTCAAATGATGGATTCTGGCAGTAAAATGAAAACAACAACGTTCATAATGTTATGATAAATAAATCCATCAAAATAATCACAGTCGTCCCGTTGACATGTATAAACAAGCACGTAAGCACGCGACAAGGTTTGCGAACAACCTAATCCATTTATCGGGAATAAAATAAAGATTGTGAGATTGGCTGGATCACAACGCACTTACACAAATTTCGTTCCCGTGTCTTCAACGATGAATAATAGATGTTGGCCACAGTTCGACCTCTGTGTTCCTCACACACACATTCCCAAATAATACACGTATTTCTTAAACATACTAGAACATTTTGCACCGATACAATATTATCTTTCTACCCCGGCGTGTGTGGGATACTGTCCATTGATTAATTTTTCGGGTATCCCCTTTAAAATTGATACCGTTGAAACTATCCCAAACGCATTATCGAGGTATCCCATAAATAAATTTAAATGTTTACCGAGAAATTTCTCAGTACATTTATAATGTCCGTAAAAGGATAGGTGTAATAAATATCTTGTGGCGAAATGTTTCTGTATTTAAATCTTACTGTATCGGCACAAGCTGGAACTATTTCATTTGCAAACAACTTTGAAATTAATGTTGTAAACGCTGTCAACAACATGGCGGTTAAGGCATAGAATATGAATAGGAAGAGCTAGGTTTCGACAGTAATTGAATAACGCTCTAAGCTATGGCGGCCACATAGGTTTCACTTTTGGAATCCGCTTCGGAATGCGTGCATAGGAATTATTTGAACATTTACGCCGGTAATGTTGCGGTAGCAACGGATTCACTCCGCTCTATAGCACCGCACGAGATTTATGTACGGTATTCAATATATGTTGTTTGTATCTGCTCAATACGCAACCAACCCCAGGCTATTTCATTAATCGGAAAGATATCACGTACAGACACACTGTTTCGGTACATTTTCGTATTTACAGGTACTATTCCAGACTTTTTATACAACAAAATTTGTTCAGTGATAGGGAAAAAGCGATTCCGTAGAGTGTCGATAAATAAAAACGAGTGCCACATTTCGTGGAGTTACTTTATAAGCGAAGCGCATCGGGCCAGCGCGACAACTGCAAATGGCGCGAAACGACAATTTTAAAGCACAACATTGAATATACATATTATGTATCTGGCGAGCGCACGTGCGGGGCGATTACTTGCCGCCAGCCTCCACCAGCCGCACTGAGCGACTTGTATGCTAGCGCTTTTAACGCATTACCATGAATAATATATACTCAAATTGAAATGTCGCATTCATGTCGCTCGAGCTGCCTATCTGCTCTCGGCGCGGCGTGCGCTCGACGCGTCGCCCGCGCGCCGGCCGACGCCCGGAGCCCGGCGCGCCCGCTGTGCCCGCACCGAGCCTCCTTCTGTATTCTGCCCCTCAATTCGTTCTGCCAATAGGCTTTGCCTTTTATCGAAATCACTGAGCTCTTTTTTGAAAGGCTAAGTCGAATGGAGTTCCGATTGAATTTCATATCGTATTGTTCAAGATGTGAAATACAATGTTTTAATGGAGAATCAAATTCTCAGTTTGGAACGAAATGATATTTTATTTGTCTTCTTTAGAAACAATTTCAAATAACGTATTCGAATATACGTGTCCCGGGTCGTTTTGACAGAATTATAATTTGTCGCGTATCGTTTGACTCCTTATCAAGAGCAATTTAACGTAAAGTGAGTCTTAATTTCCTACTCAAATTAAACGCTTGTTAAAGCAGACCAGAGATAATTATTACAAGATCTAAAGGCGAAGTAACAATATAATTTTGAAAATTACTTTCACCAAATAGTCCTCTCTTCTTTGTACAGCGCTGTGTAAAACGGAAGCGCCACAAATTGCCGACTTAAATATTTAATTTGTGAAGAAAACGGATTAGCGGGTAATTGCTGAGAAATTAATACGTATATACTTACAGACCGTAAAGTTGAGTCACCAAGAAAGCGCTGATAACAGACTTCACGATGTGAACTTCGGTACATAATTTATAGAGGTCCCGATTAGTATTAAGGATTACGTGATCATTATGCGAATTAAGTAAGATTTCCTTGGAAACTATTAAAAGGGATCTCACGATCCTCGACCCCTAAGAACGCACAAAGCGAGGGTCACCTTCAGAAATCAAAGCCGGGCCTTATTTATGACCTGGACTGGGCTGTCCTATTTGGCTAAGATAAGTCCCTGTATTATACATAACAAAGTTTATACTGTTAAGGACGGCCACCTTACTCCATCTTAGAGGAAAGATAAGATCTCCATTAGTGGCAGATCTCATTCATCGTGTGCGTGAAGCCGGCTGAGGAGGCCTCGGCTCCCGTAATTACACTCACAGGGCGCACACAAACATACAAGCTGAAATCTGATATTCGCCTCTTACACTGACGTCCTGCTACGGATAATTACCGCATTTTTGTATTAAATCTTAAGCTTGAAAGGAACGGAACTTTGTCTACTTCCTTTATACAACCGAGGAAAATGTGATACCAATTTCATCATCACTTTCACTAATTACTTATTTGCTTGGCTTAACTTACGTTGAGGCCCGACATAACTAAGTTCTCTACCTACATACTATTTTCTCGATATAACTTATACGTTGCGTTTCCATGTAACAATAAAATAGGGAAATCTCTATCAGCAGTAAGTCGTAAAGAGGTAAGCACTGAACCGGAAAATAGGTATGGGCAAGGCTGTATCCCAACTTTATCCAAAAGGATGTATCTTTTGGGTGAATGTTTGGAATGCCTAGGTAAAAACAATTTCAATCTCGAAGAAGAAGCTTTAACCAAATAACTGAGCTTTAAATTTCATGCTTTTATTACAAATCGATAGTAGTTTGTTTTTAAAAGTTGGTACTCCATTCTAAAATAACTGCTAGTTGAATAAAGCAGTTACTTTGTTATTTTTTATGACTCAAAACAAGAATGTTAATTGAAATATTTTTAGAAGCATTGCGTGTAATTATACGCTGCTTTAAAAGCGGGAGATACAGTTAATAGTACTTGACCGGGACCTCAGAAATCCCGTGCTAATCTACAAGGGAGAAGGGCCTGGGTTCGCTTGACTAATCCGAGTACTACTACATGGGACAAATAAGTTTGTTTAATGCTCAGAAGTAAGCATTAGTGCCGAGTGTTGCGTCGGTGTGCGGGTCCGTACGTAATCAGATTAATTAGATGATTTTGCGGGCGTTATTAAAAGTTGAGCCGGCTAAAGCACAGCTCTGTTACCTCCGCCAAGATAGCGGGCTTATGTGCTGCATATATTTACTACTTAGCGGATATTATACGTACGCCGGGAATGCTCTTTAATGTTTTAGTATTTTCGACTGAGGTTGCGAACTCAGTGCCGTTTTGTTTGTGCGCCACAGTGGGCGGCTGGAATAATTCACTTAAGCTTAACTGGGAAAGATAATTAGGATTCTACGTCGGTTGATGCAAAATGAACGCGAAAAACAAGGTGGAAGATTTTTTGCGCTCATTCAGAAATTGAATTTTATATTTGCAGACGAAAGTTTTAACGAGACGAACCTATTTTTTTCTACGTTAAGGCATACATTGAAAACAGCGATTTCATTTTCGTAATTAGACGCGAATGGGAGTGCTTCTGTATTCACATTGTACGTTTTTTACAGGGGTGACTTTTGTGTGCAGTTCGATGGTTTCAGTTCAGTCTGGATGTAGCAAATGTATTCAGAGAGCTTTTGTATTATGCAACGTGTGACGATGTGGGAAACTGGCGGCCGGATAGGTCTCTTAGTAGCGGATCACGGCCCGCTGGACATGGAACGCGCGACCGAACACGGCCCGTGTGCTGTCAATCATAAAACAGAAAAAAGTCGGTGAAATTCCAGTGGCTAACCCCCTGTTTAGTATAGAGCGACAGGCGAACGCGCGAACCTTTTAACACAAAGCCCGGTGCAACTGAAGTTACACAAAGCGGTCACATAGTAAATACCAAAAACATAAAAGGTTCGACCGCACGTTGCATCATGATATTTACTTTCCTTGTGTTAAACGTGCCTGCGACTTCAATTGTGTCGTGATTTTTTTCTTTGTATCGTTCGTTTTAAAGGGCGATCAGAGGCATTCGCACGTGTGTTGGAGCTGGTCCGATAATTCGGAGTATAGCGATTCGTCTAGTCCATTCTTTTGTTATTTCCTCTTTGTTCCCCGTGAAAGGTGGCTGCATTGTTTTCTCGCTGGAATGGCTCGAGATTGCGCTAAGAGTCGAGATTAGTGACAACGTGACGCGTGTGTGTAACTACCCTAATTTAGTTTCGATAATGCTTTAACCGCACCGTAGTCGGAAATGGCCATTACGTATTATGTTCTGTTGTATTGTACTACAAGGTACCTATTATTATTTTTGTACCGTTTTGTTTTGGTTTCGATATAAAATATGTAATACAGTATTTCGGATAAATTGTCGACGTTTAACTGGGTTACCTTTGAGGCGGTACATTTTGGTATCTAATAAACACGAAGAGATTATATTCGATGCAAATTATGTAAATCTTCAATTGAATAATGTTTCCTGTCACCGGACATCTTATATTCATGATGTGGCGGCGGATCACGGTTTACAGGTATAAATATTTGAATAACTTGGTTATAATCAAGTTCCATCTTAGTATACGGAATATTTGCCTTGATATCTCAATTTTCATACGAAATGTACTCATTAAAATACAATTTAACTTTTAAAATCAAATTCTCTTCACAGAATTTTCTAATATACGATTGTATTCAAAATCCACCTACGCATGAAAAAATCCACAAAGGAACATAACGGTTTATTTAACTTAGGTAGGTACATCGTGAGTGGCACGCGGCATTATCGTCCGATGAAATGGACAGTCCGGCCCCTTGAGGAGCAAAGGGTTCGGTTGCCAAGGCACTCAATAATTGAAGTCGTTGAAATTCCGAGCGGATTGTTGCGGCGGCACCTGCGGCGCGGGGCGCGGGGAGGGGTCCGTTTAACGGGAAACAATAACGTTAATGTTTATTATAATGCCCGATTTATTGGCGATTCTCATTTACGGTCCGCACTGCGAGTTAAACTCGCGCGGGCTTATTAACGCACCGCACGCGCCGCGCAGTTCATTTTACTGCGCGGTCCAGCTTAACGGTCCGGCTGTAGCTTAATTAAAACTAAAACGACACTGTAAATACATCGATCACGCTAAAATTCTCTATAAGCGCGGTGATAAGGTGGGCCGAAGGTTTTTGCGATGTAATGATCGCGAATAGAGATGGGTATCGGAGCGGACTCCAGACGAGCGTGGTCGCGCAATGAATAATAATTAAACGGGCATTATAATGATTGAGGTGAGCCGTTTCTGAGGTAATAGCACGCGTGCCGCGTTAAGCCTGCAATTATTGGACTTCGTAAGTATCGCCGCAATATTTCGCTATTATATTGTGTTGAAATAAAGTCGTATATTATGAAAACTCATTGCCTTACGAAAGCTGTTATAAGCGTAATGAAAACTTAGCGTGAATATTTCTTGAACATTTTTATTTGCTCAAATTATTTTTATGATTCATTGTTCTAAAATATCAAACTATTACAATCTTGAATTCTTTTTTTTAACCTTTTGCATTTAAAAAAAATCAACAACTTATCGAAATCTGTCCGTAGTAGTAAAAATACTTTATCACAGGAACTATCTATATCATATTATTGAGTTAATTCTACGTGCTATCTCACAGAGGGGAGCAGTAAAAGCCTATTTCATGGTTCAGTACCATTTAGTTCCTATTACTTCCCATCAACTGTGCGGACATGATAGTGTGAACTGTAACTATGGATCCGGACGATAATTGTCAATCATTAGATTCATCAGTCAGGTGTGCCGGTTATGAGTTAAATATTAATAAATAATGTAATTAACTCCCGGCTGTGTCGCGTCTGCGTGCATTATGTCCTAGGGCCAAATATGATATTACGTGTGGTTACTCACACGTTGTTCACGTTTAATATGACAACATTTTTTTTCGTATTTTAGGAGAAAAAAGAAAATTTTGTGATTGTCAAAAAAAGATTTTGAATTGTTATTAAGACACATTCGACCTCTTTATTTCGTGCCCTTTCAATATAAAAAATAAAAGAGCGTAAATTTCAAATATAAAATAAAACACTATCGTAGAACTACAAAAGAGAGACTCCATGGTACATTCGCTTGAAAGGATAATCGTTCACACGTAAGGATTCCTTGAGGGTGTGGGTAAGCGAATTTATGTGCAAATACACCTTGGGACTGGCCAATGTGCTAATGAAAGGTAATACATTATTCAACCTGTGAATTATACATTGGCATGTAAATCGATATTTGCACCGCGTAACCACAATTACAGAACCCGTGAAATCACTTGTAGGACCGAAATGTAGTAAGGCGATGTTAGCAAATATGATTATTTAATAATATTATGGAAATTCTGTAATTTCCTAGGTCTGTGGGTTGCTGAGTTAGTTGTGGATGTTTCGAGGCAAGGAGGTAATATTTTCTTCGACTTATTGACGTAAATTCAAGTTCTTAAAAAAAAATTACTGTTCAAAATCTTATATTTTCGTTTCACCAATATTTTGATACCTTACATACACGAATATTTCGATATTTACTCAGTGTAAAGCTAACTATAAAAGCCGTTTTATTGTACGAAATTCATGTATTCACACTATTCTCGACTATTTTCCCTGAGCAATCAAAGATTAAAACAGCTGAGCGGTTTCAGATATTATTCAAAATGTAAACTTAAAATTCTCTCTTTATGCTGTTAAATATTTGCAGGCAGTATTAAATGTTTTCAGTGTATTAACTTACACTAAATGAATAGGGAATGTTTGTTCTGTATTTCATAACTGTTATGACCGATCGTACAGCTAACTATCTGGAATATTTTATTCTGAAACAAAATGGGAAAGCCAGTCGGGCGCCGTGTACGGGCGTTGATTAGTCCGGTCGAAACAAAAACTATTCCCAAACCAGACGCAGCAAACGAAGTGGAAAAAGTCGATATGAGAGAGGTAGGACGATCTGATTGTAGAACGTAAACGGCAATCGTCGAGATGCGTTTCACAGTGAATGCGCACCATTTTTAAATGATTACTGTCCCCCAGCAGCGGGCCTGTGCCCACGAACCCTGCCTACCCCACACTCATAACCATTGATTGGCTCGTGCACAATCGGACCGCAGCCTGCCGCACGCACAGTTACAAAGAAATGTGAACTAATTTCAAAAAGAAATACGACATCCGAGATTTTCATTATCCCCAGCCATTTCTCTATTCTTTTTTACTCTGTGACGTTTTATAATGAGCTGCGGTCTCGAATTATTCAGATTAAAATACAAGACATTGCTGCCATTAGGTAAGTTTAATAATAGCGTGCATTTTAAGTGTCCCGTAATCCCGTAAATTCAGAGTATTTAAAGCGTTTCGAAGCAAATACCTAAGGTTGAAACGTTAAGAAATAAATTAAATTAACCGAATATAGTTTAAGTGGAAATAAATGTTTGGCATTGTATTTAAATATGGAGAAACATACACGCACGTAATACTAAAGCCGCTCTGTTGATGGAGTAAATCCTCTATCAACACGAAAAGGTTTTACTAACGCTCGACATGGGTATGAATTTCTATATCTATTATTTGGCAACAATACCCCAGAGTAAACTCGACAAAGACAACACGCCGGTATAAATAAAAACGTATCAAATAACTGAATAAAATGAAAAACCGTCAGTCGGGAGAACGAATTCATTCGTCGGATATGTAAAATGTTAAAGCATTCATCTATCCGCAGGTCCGCACACCGGAATTCATGGGCGAATGTGGAGCATGCAAACTGCCACGACAGCAAACCTCGCCGCATCAAAACAACAAGCGGCACATTTGATTAAAATAAATAAAAGGAATCATAGGACGCGAGCGCGCGCCCGCCGCCCCCACAAATATTCAAACGTATCAATGTAACGCGCCCATCAATATTAAAACAAACTCAACTGTATGAATACAATATTCGGGCCATAATTTAAACAAAAAAGCGTTTTCGAATTACACGCAAGACCGACACGCAATCGTACCCTACCGTAATCATGTGTAATCGACTGTACGTGAATATATCATGTTAATACTTGAAGTGCATAGCGTCGTAAATATCCCAGGAACGCATGTCGAACCCGAGAGAGACGCAACACTCTAAAATGGCACATCTATTCTAAACGGAAGCTAGAGTATCGAGTTACAAATCGTACAGAAAATCTAGACATTGTTGGCGGAGCTCCAATCGAGAAGTGATCATATCTGTCAATATTCTTTAAGCATACGATGCGTTTAAACCCGTTCGATTACAACAGCATTTTGAGTAAAAACACGAAAGTTTAATTTATTTAAGTTTAGAAAAATTATTAAAATCTCTGTTCAAAATCCTAGTAAAGTAGGGCCTTTTTAATCTAATTATGACAATTCACTGAGTTACCACTTCGCGGGGTCTCGACAATTTCTTTTAATAACTTGGCATTTTGTTGGGGTCTAAAACAACTTTTTAATTAAAGATAATCAGGCTAAAATGACAGCAATAACGCCGCGTGAAGGAGGCAGACGGCAACTTCATAGCAGAGATGCGGCCCGGTTGACGTGCCATCACCGACAACACGTTTTATTGGTAATTATGGCAAGTGGTAAAACTTAACTTTGTGGCAAAGCGCTCGGCACGAGAAAATGCACATTTGTGGAGTTTGTAGTCGTGAAATGGATTCTAGTTTAAAACAGAAGGGGTGCTTCCACTGAACGTAGTTAGGTGATATTGCTCTCGTTAGAGTGTTGCGGTGGGAGGGCTCTCGGTATCATATGAACTGTGCACCTATACGAATCCCCGGTTCGCGTGGATTGCGGTGCTCGGCACCTTTGCACGGCTCGAGCTCTAAGTATGTACATAGACGACAATCTAAACAATTTATTCAAACAGTCACAGTCAGTCGTAAACTACGTACTCGCATGTTTCGGTATACCTAGTCAGTGCCTCGGTGCAACGTTAGCCGTATATTTACAGCGCTGTCGAGTTGTCAAGTTGCGCGGCAACATTTGGCCGACATTTACATACAATTTCATATTCATATCAGAATTAGGTGGCGGGAGGTGGCGGCACTCGATGCCGTGCGACGGGGACGAGACAACTACGGAACTAACCAAGTCTGCTGACTTGACAGGGAGACACTAAATCAACTATTTTGCGCTTCGAGTTTTTGCGGAGAAGCATTTGCATATGAGAGATGACGGATTATGTCCGCATGAAGAATCACGAAGTATGAGAGAATATTATTTATGAAAAGTAGGATAGCAGGGCTTACTTTTATGTCTATAAAATTTCAAGAAGATGACTACTGACTTATTAGGCGCCTTAATGTTGTCTTGTAAAGCTTTGGCAGTTATCAAAACACATATAGCGCAAGAGCAATTGTTCATATTTCAACAAACGCTCAATCATTAAAAAGTCAACCATTAACTTTGCTCCAGCTGAATAATATTCTCAGTAATATTTATATTATTAACTGAGTAATTAAAAGTCAAACTGGAAACTCAACGGCTTTATTTAGCGTCAGTAAGTAACAATAACTTGTGCATTGCTGATGCGAGCAAGACTAACAAAAGATAAAACATTGCAAGTTATATTGAATAAAAACTTTAGTCTTGCATACTAATGCTAAAATTTGTATTCGCCTGAGTTTGCTTGACTTTTCATTAAGTTTCTCGTTTCGTGGGGCGAGAGATGAAAATCAAAGTAATCATTAACTCTGATTAAGCATCTAACAAATCGCACTTGGCATCCTTTCTTTGTTATTTTAACTAATTAGAGATCGTTTATGCTCGATCTCATTTGAATAAACACAATTAACTTTGTTCTTAAAGTTTAGTTTCCTTACTGAAACATTGTTAAGAAGAGCTAAATTATTGTGTGAAGATAGACAACTCAAATACGCTACTCAAGCCTTTTTTAATCATCAAACAGCATAAAAATGTTAAGACTCTTTCGATTTAGACTTTTTTCTTTTTTCAAATGTCACTGCATCTTCATCATGTAAAATGTAACATGAAAGATTGCAAAACAACATCTACATTAACAAATAACAACCGTTCCATTTTAGTAAAAAGTGTGCCTTGAGAAAAATGGGATGTATTCAAGACGGAGCCTAAGTAAACTGTTCACAATACAACAGTCGATGTGACGGAACGCCGTGCCGGCGCGAAGCGGTATAAAAGTGCACTTTAGTTAGGAAAAGACAGGTACTCCGTGTGCATTAGGCGAATTAAAAACTTTTTCCTTGCGCAGCTCTTCATTTGTTTTCAAATGTAAAGGCAGAACGCGTCGCGTCGCGAATCACGGAAAGAGTTGAAATCAAACGTTTCTAAGCGTGGGCTTCAAAGGACGCGAAATGAGCACGCTCAAAGTAAATGCATCCGTATAACTTGCAAAACGGCCCGTGAGCAGGTAATCGCAGCGATCGGTGCAGAAATAAGTTTGATGTGGTGGGCATCGAACTGTGCAATCCCATTGCAAGCGGCGTACACTAAAATATCTGTTTATGTTGACGGTTATATCATGTACCGCGGGGACTGAGCTTGTTTGAATGTTTTGATGGAAATGCTCAGGGAATCGGAGGCAATTAATTTTAGTAATGTAGCTCCGTTTTCATTCCTCTATTTTAATTACTGGGTTCTTTTTTAAGTTCTATTATAGTGAAAGTTAGGACTTCTTTAAGCTATAAGATTATAAATTAAATTCAACAATAAATCCTTTACCTTATTAGAGAAAAGGAGTACTAAAATGTATCCCTAAACATCAAAACCACGAAACAATAGTACTACAAATCCCAATGACATTATTGTTGTATAAAACGGTTTTATTGATAGGATCAAACCTAAACTGTAACTTTAACACAACTATTTTGTAACTCATAAAATATTTAGTTACGTATAAAACCACAACGGACGAACGCGAGCCTTACCTTTGAAAGCCGTAACTGGCTATTACACATTTAGGATAGAAAACCTTTGGCAAGAATTACTAAGGTCAAATGTAATAAATTTAGTTTTAGCCCGCAAACTATGTGGTCGGAGATTTTCGGGGTAGGTCCGCCTTTTGTTTCGTCGATGCCTACTTTATTCCATGTAATCCATTAAGACACATAACGAATAGTCCGAGAAGGGGATTTCATTGACAGCCCTCTTAAACGCGGCAAAGATTTGTAATGTGTTTACGAAACCCCTTTTTGTAGGACACTTTGGGTTGGGATGCGGTTTTCTAAAAGGCTATTTGTTATGATTTCAAACAAGGTCCTGTCAGATAAAATGGCTTTTGTTATTTATTTTCTGGACCGGATATTTTAAGGCATTCTCGAAAGACGGAACGAATGTTTGGTTTTCTTATAAATCGGTGGCAGTAAAGATTTTCAGGTTATTTGGCTATTATCGATATTGTACAGTGGACCTAAACTAAACCCTCTTCGGAGACAAGATTTATTTTTATTTCTTACCAATACTCACTTGAAATTGAAAATAAAAATAGTAATTTGAAATAGAGAATAAATCAAATATGAATAAAGCAGTGATATCCACCAGCCGAAAATTATTAATGGGAAAAACTTTTTGAATGTTTTTATCAAACCAAATCGTAATAAATAATAAATCCGTAAGTACACAAAGCTCTCCACAACGTTGTTTTTAAGTTCAGAGAAGATGTTCCACAGAATAAAAATAAATCACTCCCAACGAACTTGCACAATTGCTTTATGTTTTTCTCGAAAAGAAACAGAAAAGTAATAACTTCTCAACCAATTACAACACTCTAGTTACATTAATCCAGTGAACCCGGCCATTTCTCCCGAAAAGGAAAGTTTCAAAACAACTTACCCTCGAAAAGAATCCCGAAAAAAGCATAAATATCAATGGTGAGGAGGGCTCGAAGCGATCTGAGCGAGATGGGGACAAACACGCGACCGAATGCGTTTTACGACAGATGAAACCGAGATTCGGAAATGATCAATATTATATTCTTCCTTAACTGAACAAAACAGTTCCCCGTGAAACTCGATATCAAAATAATGCCACAGCTATTACCGGGAATACAAATTACAATGTAGAAAAACGACTCTAACCGTCAACATTATGAAATCGTTAAAATTTTTCCCCTGTGTACTGTTACATGATTTCATTAACGTTTATTCGCACGCACACAAAACCCGCTAAATAAAGCCTACACTTTGATATGATAATAAATTAAATAAGCGTCATAAATACCACCACCGAAATTAAATTAACGGATTATTTGCGTACGCAAATGTAAAGGAAGTGATTAAGCGTTTCCAACACGTGTTCGCTCCCAAAAGACTAATACGTTATGTGGCATAATTACTTTAGGTAAAGCGGCGCGCCAGTTTAGGGTAAGATGAAGAAGAATCGCAGGTGTAAACGGCCGCCTATTGCGCTTTCCATCACGCCGCTCGTACGCTCCCAGTAAGCTCGGCTCCCCGAAAATCAAGCTAAGATATGAGACCGCGCGGTCGATTTTGGCTCGCACCGCTCATTGCTGTGGACTACGACCGCGTAGCGCGTTTGCGGTACGACCATAGCCCGGACAACGGAACATTTAGAGCCAATTCCCGGATGGCTTGTTGTATGAACAATTAAGTGTGCCAACCTGCTCCGCTCGGGAAGAAACGTAATGAATGTTTACTGCTGCTAAGTGGTATGTCTAATGCCCCTATCTTTAATCTCTTGAGGTGTCCCGTCTCGCGATGCGGTGCCCGTACTATCGTTTTACATTACATTTACGCTCGCATCTTAGATAAAAATATTCCCAATACGGTTGAACATGTGGAGCGATAATACGATACCGGAGAGAATGCACCTTCAACATTATTAAAATGATGTAAACACAAAGAGATACCCTCACCGCACCGCCATTAAAGAGCCGCAAACGCTTCACGAACTTACCTGTAATGATAAAAATAAACATATAAAGAATATTGAGCTTCATCGGGTGTAACAATATGTTGTCTAAGTCTGAACAAAGCTCCGTTCGCCATAATGAGCGTTGCGTGCGGCGCGTCAAACATGTAAGCAAACAATTTAGGCACGCCTGAGTAAATACGACTGCGAAATATCTCGGCCCGGCCTGAGTGCGGCTTTTCTCGAGTTTGCTCGTGGGCGGCTATACCTCGAATTTGCGCTGAGCGTCATCTTTTCAACAAAGCTTTTGTTGATAATGAAATACAAACACTATTCTTCAGTCAAATTCTCACGGCAGAGCGGATTGTTTGAGGCGAATGTAAAGGTTCTTTTCATAGACGTTACAGTTTAACTGTTTACATTTCTTTATGGATATTTTACTTGTGTGCATTTGTTTTGGCTTATTGCGGTTAGGCTTTCTAAAGTATATTTATTCAGACGCTACATTAAACATTGTTTAGGCTTGTCTCAGTTAAGCAAGTTTTGTGTACATTTTTTGCCGTAAACATAAAATACTATGAAATATTATTTTACAAAGTTCAAGCAATTAATTACTCGGGGCGTGAGAACAAGTGGTTCGGCGTAGGTGGGTCATATTCACGCTTAAAATACGACAATGAAGTTTACTCCGAGGCAGGATGAGCGGAGAATAAATTAATTTAAATTAACTAAGCGAAAAGGGCCTAAGAAATGGCCCCAGTTGCTAGAATCCGGAAGCTCGCTTGTATTTTAATAGCGCCGAAACAAAGGTTTAGATACAAAGGGATTAGCTGTGTTATTGTTTGTATGACGGCACAGACTTGAAGACAATGAATCATAGAACTAGACAAAAATAAGTTGCGCTAAACAACGCACCCACGTTATTGCATCTAACTTGTTTATATACCATGATGCTCCGTTTTATAGAACAGTCGAACAATAATATCACTAGCTTATATTCAGTTTACAGAAACCTCACAAGAAGCATACATTGCACTGATTTCTAATTTAACTAACAATTTATTATAACTCTCCACACATCGTAAACGCCTTAATGGCTTTTAAACATCCAAAAACAAACCGCATTTAACACAGCGCGAACTTGGGACTTGCGGAAGACTTGCGAAGACTTGCGAGGACTTGCAAAGTCTAAATAGAAACGCCGACAAACTCGGCATTAGGCAACAATACGTAGAGTGCGCATATATTAGCGTCTTGTCCTTTCGCCGGATATCTTGCGAAGTTCGCCGTGGCCCGCGACGATTTACATTGCTTCCGAATTGTAAGTCTTGCTTCCACATCTAACTCTCCACTAGCTATGCGTTCAACTATTTCGTGTTTACGAAAGAATGTAAAGAAGCATGACTAACGCTTTTCACTGTTTTTACCTTGATACGGTAAGAAATTTGTGAGCGTTTATGTTGCATGAGGTTTTTAAATAGTTTTAAGCACGTATTTTAGTTTGTAACTTTTCTTTATGTGCCATGAAATGTTGATTTAGGTTTTCTTTGTTTACTTAAAACTTTTACTACAAAATACACATAATTAAGTATAAACTTTTCATATCCCCGAATGTATCACTTGTTCTATTATTTTTTCCATTTCTCAAAGGAAACGAAAAAATATTATAATCTATAATTTCAAATTAAAAGTATTCATAACTACACGGAACAAAACAGCATTTGTATTACACATGACACAGTTACAATCACAATACCTGTTCCGAGATATCTGTTTAATGTTTAAAGCAAAGGTTAACAAAGCCATTCTCATTACGCTAACGAGACTGAAGCACTATCTAATCACAGCTCAGTTGCCAAATTACGCGGTTCACTGTTTAAATGTGGGCTTACTTTAATCTCGCGATGTAGACTGTAATGCTTGTATGCCTATTTTACCGAATTGTACTAGTTACTGGTTAGTATATGTTTGTTTCTTAATTGATGTGGATCTTGTTTTTGATTATCAATAGATCAATGTTTGTTTTTTGGCAGTTATGAAAAATCCAGGTCATTAGTTGGGAAATGTTCTCAAAATAAATGAAAGCTTTTTGCATTTATCGATTTTGCCTCAGGCTTAGTTTTAGTTGGTTATTAATGGAATATTCTATTGCATGTTATTTTTCTATTTCATTTCAAATTATTTTTCAACACACGGTTTTCGGTTCATCGGTATGAATATAACATTCATACATATTTAGTTTCTATACCTACACAATTTTATATCCCAATTGTTGGTTTTATACACAGTTTTTACGTACAAAATAACAATTTAAATCTGTGCACAGAACTTACTGTCGCACTATCTTTTACATTAAATAGAATGCATTTAACATTGTCTGGTATCTCAAACATGTTTTGCGAATGCACGTGTTTATTTGGTACGCCAAATTCAAAGCTGCCGTAAGAACACTCATTAATTCAGTGCAAGGAACGCCTCTTAAGATAAGGAGTTGGTTTCTAGAAAACATACGTGGCAGTGTGTGCGCAGCCATCGGCTCAGATACGTTTATCGTTCGCAGTAAAGCAGTGCGATATGTCAGGCTCCATGGGCTTTGAATTACGTGAGGCATAAACCGACCTGTTAAAGAGAGCCACAATTTGCGCTAAGTGCCAAGAAACACTTCTTTATTTCGATGTCTTTGCAACCATTTTAGTCGTACGTGCCATACA
Source organism: Chrysodeixis includens (assembly GCA_941860345.1). Classification (NCBI taxonomy): domain Eukaryota; kingdom Metazoa; phylum Arthropoda; class Insecta; order Lepidoptera; family Noctuidae; genus Chrysodeixis; species Chrysodeixis includens. Next base: position 8,986,899 of record OW796095.1, on the reverse strand, counting down.
TTCACTCGGAGTTGACGCGTGCAGTACGCCTTATTGTTTTAATTTACTACACGTCTAAACGTCCACACGAACGTTATCTTTATCGTCGAATAACTTTTAAAGACTTCCCTGTTGTCGTATTCGTCGCACTCTCTAACTTTGAACGCTCCACTGACTGATATTAGTGGGAAACAAACGGTAATTGTTCAAACAACTCGTCTATTCAGTGTTCTCGTCGTGTGACATTGTAAGTTCGGATCGACGTGGGTGCGCCGCCGGCTAACTTATCACTTAGCCACGAACAAATTAATCCAAGAAGATTACCGTCTTAGTACTATGACCTGTCCCGATAACTCAAGAGCGCTGCCGCTCGTCCTTTATCGTTCTGGGCTCGATATTGCCGTAATTTATTCCGCAGAGAGCCAAATTAAATATAAAACGTCGTTGCGGTGTATCACTGTTAGTGACTGTGATAAATGAAGCCATTAGTAACGCGAGCTGTACTTTTTTCGGTTCATCCGGCGGCGTCGACAGGCCGGGGGTTGCGGCGAGCGGGAGTTTGTGGACAATTTCATTAGAAAACGTTATAAGTGTGTTGTCGGGTGACGGGGTGACGCGGGTGACGTCGGCGGGGAGGCGTTCGCGGGGCGGAATTACAAGCGGCGCGATAAATTTCGTCGCCTCGCGACATTAGGCTCGCGGCGGTGTAGGGGCGCTAGACACCGGCGCAGTAGGGCCGCAGCCGCCGCCGGCGGGAAGCGTTGATCCTTGCGAAATTAAAACAAGGAACGTCCGTAGCGAACTATAAAAACGTCGTATAAATCTCGGGCGGCGCTCTCGATGTGTGGACTGCGAGGCTTTATCAGGACTCCTTGGTTATTTGTGTTACACGGCGTACAGGTGTGCGCCCCGGACGATATTGATCGCGTTACGCCCGGAGGGGATACGACTTTTTTTACTATACCAATAGTTTTATTCTTAAACGTTCACCTATGTTTACAGATTGTATCTAATAAAGCCGATTGTAAAAGTGAGTTTTGAAAGTTTATTCACGAACCATTTAAACTTCTATAATAGACACAAGCGGTTAAAAATATGTAGGATATATTTATCAATGCGATATGTTGTAACATGTTTCCTAATTCGACAATAGTCATAACGTTCAAAACCCCGTGAAGCTACCAAGCCATTCCATGTAATACGCCGAAAAGTCCATTTGGCTAAAACTATAGGCCTGCGATCTCAATTTAAAAATCTACAACAAAACAATATAAAAGTGTTGTTACTGTTACACTGAAACCTTTCATATCGTTGTTACATTTTTAAAACAGTTTACTCTCGACTCTCAATAGAAAAATGCTAGTACAATGTACTAAAATTGTTGCATCAAATCCCGATTGTATTTTATTTGATGCATTTACAACTAACATTTTATATTACAAGTAAGTTACCAAAAAACGAACTGATATTACTGAATACTCAATGTTATTCCTCTGAAAATAAAGTGCAAATTCAAATGGACGGCAAGATGTCTCCGTTGTACATACACGAAGACATCTCAATTCGTCTAAACGAGTGCTATAAGCTGTTTCTTCAGTCTCTGGACATCGCATATTACAGAGCACACTTGTGGTCAAAGGTTTAATATTAAATGATTAGGTACTGCGCTTCGGGCACTGAACTATAAAAACTGGACCAAGGAGAAAAACGAAAATTTTCTTAACTGTGGTTTATAGCGATAGTGTATTATTATGCTACATTCTAAAAGTGAAGACCTGTAATTGGCTTTTGTTAACTATACTGTGTCTATTCGAAATGTGTTTAACTGTGAGTCTCCTATACTGTATTAAACAAATGAATTATTTTGGTCCCTAAGCGCCTAATTTGAGTCCTCTCTAAAATTAGCTACAGAAGCTTTTGCTTTCCTTTACATTCTTACAACAGTACTCAAATATCGATTTATTGATCATTCGATTTCTTTGGTCCGTACATTAATGAAATCAGTCGAAAAATTCCACGAAAAATTAATTACGATACAGGTGGGCGAAAGATTTAAGCTTTTGACATTTTACAAGAAATTTATCACCAAGTCATTCAGAGATATTTGATCGCATTCGTCGCAGTCAGCATTTTTGAAGTAAGAACTGAGGAGAAAATTCTAAAAGTTCGGGTCAGGGCCCTTTACGTAGTCTAGACATTACTTCTTATGATAAAGGTCAGTGACAATGTGGGCCGAAAGAAATGGCAGGAGTTTTATTTAAGCAACCGACCCCAACTGATGAGATTGGCCTATCAGGTTAACAAAAAAGTCGAGGGAAGAGCCCCAGGTTGTTGAATTTTAATAAAATACTTGAACCTAAGCTAGTAAACTTTTTTTTAATGATGTACGTACCTAAATTAGTAGGAATTTGAGATTTCGTGACATCGATATACTGACAACTAAGATAAACAGCGAATCTCAAAAGAGCATGTCCATAAGAGAACATTAAACTGAAAAAGTAATTATTAAATGACCGAGCCAAGTATGAGAGGAGCAACTAGTAATAAAAATGGCTAACAAATGTTAACATAAACAAAACTATCAAGCACCAGCCAAGAATTAAATTCTTCTTCTTGACAAATAAAGTTTTATACATCTATGTATTTATAAATATTTTTATCTTTGTTTACCTAATTTGAATCACCGCGTCTGTCTCATTTTAATATTTCCTATCGCAGGTCTGCTAGCAGTAATGTCGTTAGAAATAAGCATTACCTACCTATGTCCTAATTGTATTTGTATTGAATGTGTTTACTATATGTTTTTTAGATTTTGTTCTGAGAAAGGATTTAAATCCTTGTGACGAGGGCGGTTTTCACTGACATTTGATTCATGTGCACAGAAGCATGTAAGAGTGCACATAAATTAATAAGTAGATTACAAAATTTCCTTTTCAATCGTTGAAGTAAAAAATAACTAGTATAAGACTTCAAGTGTCTAGTTTCATTCGTAATTAGTGCTTCCTCGTAATAATCGTCCGTCGGCAGGCCATGCAATGTTGCTCCCTAATGAAAATGTTCAAAGTGCTTGTGTTTAACGTTTATTCACTTCCACTTTGTTTTTTACATCCCCAGTCTTATGGTTTCTGTAAAAGCGAGGGACATTAAAGGGTAAGAAGTCAGGACTTGATTTCTTTTGAATTGTCCGCTTGTCGCAAAGGTCGTGCTAAATATGCGGGATTTAATTTTAATTTTGCGGAATGGTTATTGGTGTGTTTTTTAAAAAGGTTTAGTTCTTAGATTCTTTTAGTTTTATAAATAAAAAAATAGCTGAGATATTATTTAATTTTATTTTGTATAGTTAGTGTATTGTTTCATTTTATTTTAGTATCCCTTTGCGAGTTATAATATTTAATTCGATTTAGTAAAAATGAAATTAGGCACGACGTTTTTTACGACAGCCCATTTGAAAAAAGATTGGTTGTAAAACTATTATTTTTAATCAAATTACAAGAAATAGAAATATCACACAAAAAACTCGTTTTATCGTGCGTCTAATTTTAACCATTTTATCTCTCTTCTTACAAGTTCAATTAATACTCGATATCTCCTACCATCGCCCAAAAGCATACTTGCCTAAATGCAGTACTCAAACAAAGAACAAAAACAAAATTCCCCGTAGAAAATCAAATGTTTTCTTCACTCCAATACTTGTAACAAATGATGTGCGAACTGCCAAGGACCTCTCCTAGATCTGTTGTTTTCATTGGAACGCTTTGACGAATGTCTGAGTCAGCCAACCGGAACAAAAGTTAGATCTGTTTATTATAAGACAAAGAGATTGAAACTCTCTCTTAGTGTAATTGAGACAATAAAATCTACTTTAGTATTCTCGTAGTCTGTTTCATGTAGATTGTGTGTAATGAATTTTGTGGAAGTATTGTTTGTTTGTATACTTGCGAATGCATTTATAGAATCGAATAATTTTGTGTTATTTTGATTTAGAATATGTTTTCTTCTGATAGCTTTTGCTTAAATATTTTACGCGCTGAAGTATAAATAAAAGAAAACGCAATCAATATCAGTTGAGGATTAGAGTTTTGAAAAAAAAAGTTACGTTAAAAATACTTGATAAAAAATTTCGTAGATTTTTTTCTCGACTAACCGACCCTCCGAATAAAAGTATTTAAATCAATCCACCGATTCGTGCATCAATGACTTCAATATCTGCTTACCTTCGGAGATCTTCACAAGATAATACTAGTGACGTTAAAAGGGGTCCCAGCTTCCTATACCTACGTCATCGTGTCAATTTGGGCGAGCACGTGAAAGCGGTGACGTTTTTTCAGATTGACGGCAATACCCGAATCTAAATCTTGCCCAACGATGCCTTGAGTTATGACTTGATATGACAAATCAGACAGTTTATGACACAGAGAATAAAGGTAAACGTCGCGGAAATTTCACGGATTATCGTGGTTTTATTTTTGTGTTACCCAAAGTTGTTTGAGATTCATTTTGTGTAACATTTTATCATAAATTTAACGATCGTAACATTGTGTTTTTGTCTCACCTTTTTGCGAATATATCTTGCGTTCTTTTCCTAATCACGTTGTATACTGTGACAGTATATCAAATCTTCGAAATGTATGAAGCCAAGAATTTGGTTGCGGCACCTCTGTAAATTGTAAGCCCCTTATTGAGATGCATTACGGTGCGCCCCTGCCCTATCGACATTCACAGCGACACGGTGTTTCCGCGCCAAATATTTATAGCCTACAGCAATTAGATTTTTTTACAGCCTCTAACTTAGTAAAGGGAACTTTCCAAAGATACATTATCTAATTCCATCGTCGCGGATAACAGTTAAGCAGGTTTTATTACTTGGACGCTGATGAAAGTACGCCTTTATTGATTTTAAGGACGGCATTTGAAAGTATTTAAAGCTTCGTGTTGGGTCATAAAAAGTTTAGATTCGGCAGTTAATAGACTTAATTTTTATAAGGCGAAACAACGGAAACTGTACGTTCTACGCTAAAGTATCAAATAACCGAACAGATATTTCCTTGTAATGAATATTTTGATACTCTGAGGGTTCTTATTGAAAATTTGAACAAGGATCAAGAAAACGATGATAAGGATTTTGCTGTAGGTAATGGAAGAGATAAAGTACACGAGGGATGTAAGAAGAACTCAAATCATCGCATATCCCAAAAGATGAACGTACGTACGTCCCTAAGCCTCTGGATATATAAAGATGGGGTTACATTTGAATAAAATTTTATTCGAAGAACTTACAAAGACCATAAAAACGTACATACGCGCCGCATTCGATTTGAAATCATATTATGACTTTTCAACATGTATGAATGCAACTCGGCTTCCTATTTCTCGTTCCTTTGCTATATTGAATCCTCCGTGTAGTTTCTCCGTTTTCAATCTGGTACGTACTGTTACGTAGCTTGATGTTACGAAATATAGCAGAGATGAGATGATATAAAACACATGTTGCGCGCAGTATGAGATCTCCCCACCATCCAATAATTCAAAAATGAGTTAAGCTCCTCCATGATGGTATGGTTTATTGCAACTTATTTATTGGCAATTTCTTGATTTACGATCTTTTGTATTATGACGAGACGTATGAAATGAAGATTACGTCTTTACGTATTGTGAGACAGTTTCTCCTTTATATTACATCTGCTGTTACGATTTGTTTTGAGAATTTTTATAAGATTTCTCAACGCATACTACGAAAGCAAAATCTCATAATCTCTTACTATCGAAAACTAAAGTTTTGACGTCAGAAGTTACATCATTATTGACATTTAATAAAGGCTTAGAACTGTCAATTTCCCAACGTCTGACACTAATATTACATTCGAGCTTATCAAAAATCCTATGAAAACTTTAAAGCTATTATGACAAGAATTTAGCGAGTCTGCTCTCGTAGTGGTCTCGTCGTAATTCCATTAATCTCTTACATTAGCATCGAGGGCAGGTCGCATTTGATCTGACACGAAACCAAGCTTATATACTTAGAATACTACATATTAATGCTTCTAATGAAATATATTTTCTCTGCGGTTACACTAAGGATAGTGGGGAATATTATGAGGATGTTTTGCGGTTTATATTTAGACAAGCTTAATGCTATTAAATGTAAGTGAATAAGTATATTTTGGTACATGGATTTAGGATGTTCCTTTTAGTTATTAAAAGCTTGAAGCAGTATAAGACTACATTTGTATGTTACTTGTTTAAAGGATTAAAACGTCAAAGCAAAATACATCGTCTGTAACATAGATTCGATCGTTCATGCCATTAGAATAATAATTGGTTGCAAGATGCAAGTAAGCCTTTTGTTAACTTGCACAGGCATTATTATGGCAGCTTAAAGAATAGTCTTTGTTGTAGTCGGATTTAGTTATGCTCGTATAAACACAGACAATTTGATACCCGCACTTAGACAAACTTGTTTCCCCTCTTTATCCGCTTCGTCTGCATTTGTAAGTCCTAAGCTTTTGTATTTAGTATCAACGTTTTCTCCATATTTGTTTACTTGTAGAAGCCCTCATGTATTCAAATGTTTAACATTCATACGATTGATTCTTGCACTATCCGATACAGTGTGCTTCCTCAGCCGCTCGTGAATCTCCCTTATAGTCACGACACCTCCATTTATACCCAAATTCAGGCGAACCCACCCGAACACCCGAATAATCCACCGAGGGCCGTTCTGCTCTCTCGTTTGTTGAAACGCCAAATCGCAGCGCATTATTCTAATTCGCTTTCAGGATAGCTTTCGAAGACGCTATTTATTTGCGTCGTAAGCTCAATCCACGCCCTATCCCTAACCACGCACTTTAAATTAGACAGATATTTAAAACGATATTCTTATTAAATGTTAGAGAAATTTCAAAGATCTTACAGTAAAATTCTTTGGAATAAAACACTCTCATTAGGCCTTTCTTATTGATAAACGAGGCAAGTTAGTTGCAAATGAAATCGCGTCCCGTTCCCAGGTCTCAACACCGATAGCACTTATAATAAATTACAGGAATGAAAGGAAATAACTTTTCTTATATATCATGATATAATGTCGGAGCACATGTGGCAATCTTTATTCCACAGAAGTGCCGCAGAAGTGAAAGATATTTCAGATATAAAAACACGTGCCCGATGCTAATAAAGTTGGGCAATATCGGAAAGGTATTTTGTATGAACGGTTTCCCAGGGAAGCCAGAAAAAAAGGGACATAAAACGAGAAGAAACGAAAGTGGAAATATGGCCAAGTCATATTTTATTTACTGCATACAATCGAACCTTTATCACGGTTTGTATCGAGTTAGAGTGTTGGTTGTGGGCTCCTACAGTTTAGGGGGATGGTCGGCACGGGCGCTGTTCCCTTATCTGCTTGTTTATATTTTACAGCTGTCAATGGAACACATTTCCTGCTATCTGGGGAAAAGTTTGGCGAGACATGTTTGACGTCGGAGTCTGATGGCCGCGCTTTGTCACCGTGTGTGACACGATTGTATTTTCATGGACGTTATATTTGCGTCTCACGAATGAATTATAACTTTGTCCTACAATGTAAGTCTGTTGGAAGATTTCATGTCAGTAAAATTATTTCTCAAGGTTTCAACCCGTACCGAAGATGTATACATCAAAAGGGTCCGGAATAACGTACTACTCCGGAATAACACACATCAACAAACAATGTTGCAACTTCATTCAAAATAATGTTAGAGAACAGATTTATAAAATGTAAATGCACTATCCTGAAAGCTATTTTAAATTCGCTTTCCAAATCAAGCAACAACAATTTCTAACGTATACGTTGAATTGTTCTGGAAATAGTAAGCTTATTTCAACATCGCTCATATTATATCCCTGAATGCTTACACTCGCTTTTATTTGATGCTTGCATAACAGACCAATTTAGGCAGCCTCAGCTGAACGAAATTGCACATCCTATTGTACCAAACGTGGAGCAGAATAAAATTAGAGCGCACCGAAAACATGTTTGCATTGGAAATATTACTCCATCAGCCCTACCGGCCGCCTGCCGGAGACAATATCGTGGGCCTCTCCTCGTCTTTTACATATTTGCAACACTAAAACAAACGCCGAGTGCATAAAATTTACGTGACTGAGCGCGGCGACCGCGCGGAGCAAGGGTTAAAAATAAGCCTGGGAAGACGTCGAGCGGAACAAGTAAATAAACCTCTCGCAGGCCCAACTTAAGACACTGAAGTGTTCTATCGGTGAGATTCTATAATTGGATTCGAAAGAAAGGAATTTTACCGAAAAAATGTTCGACAATTTGTCAGTCAGCTAGGCGGGGGATCTGGGCGACATGATCGTGCTTCATCATCGTTTTTTCGTCAAAGTGGCTGCCCCTGCCCCGCGGACCTCCCCACTTGGGAATTCTTATTACTTCAGATACATTCCGCGTACACTAAAATCAACTTTCCTTAAAATAAGTTTAATTCTCTCAGTTCTGCATAGCGGAAATCGAGTGGCTTTATTACTTTGGGCACGCTTGCCTTTGTTTTTTTACGATATCTAAAACGCGGCGTTACAACATTATGTCGCGAGTGAAGAATGTTGTGATGGCTCGACTTGACGATAAGATTTAAGGACAAACATTTTTCTACCGTGATAAAATACGCATTATAAAATTCCGGCCTCTGCCCTAAATTTGTTACTGTCATTGCTCAAGAAAATAAAGTAATAGAATAGTAATAGAATTACTTTATGATTCTATTTATAATTTAAACTGATATTTAGAACATAAAACATGGAATCTCCTTTCGAATTTAGATGGAATACTGCGGTAATAAATATGATGAAAGTCATGCATTGATAGTGGAAAGATTTGCAGTTAAATCGGTGCGGGGCGCAATGGCGCGCCGAACTCCGCGCGTGAAAAATACCTTTTCATCTTGGGAATTCGTGCAGAGATGCCGAACTCTTATATTTATAAGGTGAAACGAGAAATAAACAAACCGAATGGATAGAAAAAAGGAGCGTACGGTGTCTCGCTTGCTACGGCTGTAGATCTCACTGATTGTGAGAAACGCCGAGCCGCACCTTGAATTATTAGACAGTTTGAATTGTCACCCACCGCCCGTTTCAGTTGTTATTTTTCGCTGTTTCCTTCCCACGTCACCGGATAATGCGTAAGTGATAAAACAAACCGAAACTTGTTAACAATACACTAGTTACTTTAGTTTGCGTACGGAATGTTAACATTAACAATATAATTCAAACTTTGTTCCGGATGAACCCGGCGCGAAGATACTTGGGTATACATTGCCCCCGTCGACCCCGGCCGTTTTGAATCTCACAATTGAAAATAACCATTACCCGGTAGTGAAACACAAACCTGGATTTTCACGCCACATTTCGTATAAGTAGGTGTGTAAAACCTACACAAAATTATTTGTTTTTCGTATCAGGAAAAACGAGACGTCTGATAGAATTTTTATCTCATTTAATGTATAAAACAGAAGTGCCGTGACCAAGATGCGTATCAAAGGATCTCATCCGAGTGAAATATTACCTTTCACGTGCAATTTCTTCCGGGAAGTGTCGGCGCGTCTAGTCCAATCAACATGGCCGTTCGCCTAATTATGTTTACCGTGTCCCGCTGCCTCTGTGCACGACGTGGATTCATTCCATCCCCTCTAAATGTTTATAGAAACTGATTATTTCGCAGTACACACTGTGTACGCACAACATTTAGGCCAATTTTACGACATTTACATAACGCGTGCCTATTCGAGTGGAATGTATGTATGAGTAGACAAATAAACGAAATACTGAGATTTATTAACACATTTGTATTTCGGATAACTTTGGAATTACGTTTGACTTAATTTTGATGTTTTTTTTTGTCTTAAAATACGAATGCCACAATGTGATTCAGCATCGCAAAACTGATCTTTTCCCAGCAATTTTTTCCTCAAACTCGTCATAAAATAAATGAATTAGCATACCTAATTGTCCCTCGGAACGGGAACGAAAAAACGAAGAGCTCCTCCCCAGAATCCGGACGGATTTCTACGAGGCAATCAAAATTTAGGAATAATTTAACAGCTTGATCCACATGCAAAGCCGTTTTTTATAGGATTTTAGGTTGATGTGAGAACAAAGAATTATATACGGCGCAAAGACAAGGGGATTGCGAAATTAAAATGGTTTAATTAACGTCAGATGGAAAGAAATAAGGAGAGTAATTGAGTCAAATCAGCTTTGAGTTTAGTCCGGACTGTAAATCTTCAGTTCCACACACGCGTAAAACCTCTTTTTGATTCTGAGAGAGCTTTGAGTAACTCGCTGTACGACGGTACTGTCTGTTGCTAACTCATTCAAATGCCTTCGCTGATTTTCTCATTTTAAAGACGATCCTTTTGTTGGGGCGAGATAAGTGAATCGCAGGAGCTCGATCGTACACTACATACATTATAACACGTACGTACCGTATACATGTATCTATATAGTACTCACAGTAATGTTAATTATTGTTCACACACGATATTCATATTAATTTTGCGTGAATGCATGAATGTGATGTTATTTCAATATTATATAGCTGAATTAATGTTCGTACTGTAAAATATTGTAATTTGGGAACTTACGATTAATGACTGAATTGTTCTATAAATACAACACAAATTCACAAATTTCTTCCAGTGTATTTAAGACTGAGTTTGTAGATTTTAAAATGAAAAGTCATTGCTCAAAAGTGAATACGCCTAAGTTGAATCCGAGAGTAAATATAGCATTGTAGTTTGCAACTCCGTAGACCAAAGCTGGGTATGTCTACCAGAATTTCCATCCAACCTATGTTATATTCGTAGTAACATCTCTTCGGCCGATGGTAGAAGTTAAATTGCTACATATGGCAGTCGCAACCTCCTTGGTATGTTATACAACGTTGATAAAAGCGAGAGGCATTAAATGAAACCACATATTCTGTATATCATTATAAGGCTACACAACAAAAATCAAATCAATGTAAGCAATATTTTTATAATAACTTTCGTGAGGATGATTCATACTTAAAACGTTATAACGGTTTACTCACGCGTATTTATCGGGATAGCCCGACTAGTTTCGGACCCAACCGGAGCCAACTAGATAACTATGCCTATAAAACTTAGTCACCTAATCAGGAAGATACAGCATGTTCAAACTAAAAAAAAACTAAAAAAATATCCTGTGACTAAACTATTCCTTACATTGATTTGATTTTTGTTGTGTAGCCTTATAATGATATACAGAATATGTGGTTTCATTTAATGCCTCTCGCTTTTATCAACGTTGTATAACTAGTGTAATACCCAGCGAATGAAGACTCTGAGTTATACAGATTGCGTATCTACCATAATCATAATAATAATAGTTAGTACGCTCGGATATTAATATTAATTTCGCGTGAACGCATGATACTAAGTCAAAATTAGATACGGTTGTACTTAGGATTAGGGATGGCTGGTTATAGCTGAGATTTAGTTTACCACGTAGACTCTACATTACAAATAGGTATGTGCCTTTTAGAAAAAAATCGAGAAAAAAATAATCGATAAGTTTTATCGGCTTTTTCTGTCAGAAAAAAAAAATCTAATTTTACGAAATTTGTGATTTTGTAAGTTATTTTATTTGTTAAAACAATATGAGGTTTTTAACCTTTCACCTATAGAACAATCACGAGATAACTCATCTTTAACGTAATTGCGAAATCGGTTTCCACCTCACATATGAAATTGGTTTCAGGCTTCATTTAGTAGCACAATTTGTGACGCTTTATACTAAACCACAATATAACATGGTGTTGAAAATTAAATCGGAATCTTGTTCAAATTCTGTTTTGCGTAAACATTTTATTAAATTAAAATGTTTTGTTATTTATTGTCTAAATTAGCTAAAAAATATTGTTTTACTAAAGTAAAGATTTCATCGTCAAAAAATATTTTTGAAATAGCTACTTTATTAATAAGTGCCCTAAGTTAGGTTTTATATTAAAATCGATAGCCTATAAGTTGACAATCATGTCATAAGTCTAGAATTTTCTATACCCCTGACCTCTATCAGTCTGACCTTTACTGCTTAACCAGACAAATGACGAGATCCGAAGGGCTTCAAATTGGGCTTAAAATTAAATATACTAGCTACAGCAGTAAAGGGCGCCCCTTTGAAGGGTGCCGACGTAGGCTTAGGGTGGCACTGGACTCGGGAACTATTGTTATGTCTGACTATGTCCACGGCAAATTATCACAACAAGAACATATTTAGAAATGGACAAGATATTTGAAGGATTGTAATCAAATGAATCTAAATTTAAATCTTCATATTTTGGAGTAGGTGATGCAGAAAATAGTACGGTATATTTTGCCCAATGTGTTAAAAAACGTTCAATGAATAAGTTAAAAAGCGGCTTTCAACTTAACATAAATCTGTGAACTACTGACATAAACCAAACATTATTGCCGCCTACTAAACGAGAATTAAAATCAGTAGGTAAAATCGTTTCCATCGGCCGAATGCCTTCGCGTTTATTTTTTTTATATTGCAAATGATCGGCTTATAACGGTCCATCAACTCGGACATTGTAACAGGATCAAGCAGTTGACGCGTGAATTGTATTTATAGCATTTCAATTGAGTTTATAAATTTATATTCCGTGTAGCAGTGTGAAAACATTTTATGCAGTCAAAAAAGCATAATGGCGCCGCGATTTTCGCTGGGAAGTGGCTAAAACATTATTGTTATTGATTTTCATTTATTCCATCGCATCGGCCAGCATTTGTTTGCTATTGGCAGCTTTATATTCATTGCATTTAACATGGACGAATTTTAAAAATCGATCTCTGTTTAAAAGAATAAAAACGTAATTCTGTAAAAAAGTCGTTACTTACAATTCGAATAGAATAATGAGTTCAAAGTTCGGTAGAACAGCGAAAGGAGCTATCGATTGGTAGATTCTCATTACTTTTTTTCGGATTTGCCCCTCTTGCGAGCAAAGTGTGCGACGTTGCCCGCGGCATCGACAATTACGAGTACAGTACTAGACGGCTAATACAAATCGCTCGCCCGGGGGTGCGTTTATCCGAAATAGGGTTACCATCTTAAGAAGCCAGAAAATTGAGTTTTTTTTCTATAAACGATGGTGTGTTCGTATAATTGCAACTCTGTATGCTACGTCATGTTACCGTTTATAATATAATAATGCCGGCAATTCAGTTCACGATGACGAGTGTAGTAAAAGAGAAAGTAGACTTGGCAAGCAGCCGAGAAAAGTTCAATGAAAAAAGGATTTGTCTGGGAAAATTGATATTTCTGTGATATAAGAAAGTAGCTTAGTGGGTGGAATGTCAAAATAAAACATTAACATCACATACCTAATATAAATATTGTATTTTCGATACTAAATTGCAATATTGATACTTTTAGTCCTTTCATTAATACTGGTGCTTGGTAACCTTACTCAGGACCGTCTCGCCCTCTCACTTTACAATATAAAAACTATAACATTATTTCAACATTTTTACTCATTCCAAAATGAACCTACGCACGCACTTAATAGAACACAATTTCATTTACATTACAAATGTGTTCTATAATCGAGACAATGTGTGTTGAATGATGTTATCTTTAAATTTCAAATGAATAATTTATTTTAAATTTTGATTGGATTTTACGAGACATTAAATTTTTCAATTCAAATTATGAATAATAATATCTCTATTCCTAATTCAAACTTGATATCACTGGCTGTAGATAAAAAATAATTTAAGAAAAAACGAAACATTCTAGAAACGTCATAAATTTGACGTTCCTCAAACCGCCATTTTATTTTGAATTTTATTTGAAATATAAATCCGAAACTTATTTACTACAAAAAATCTGAAGTTGCCATTCAGTCAGACGATACGAAACCTTTATACGAATGTTTAGAAAGTCGGGACTCCTTAAGGAATAATTCCGTGGTTCTATAAACCGTTAGAGAGGGTAATTAGTTCTCCATTAGCTTAATATATTGGTACTGTAGGGCCGTTTTGTTCCGTACTAACAAAAAAGACGAAGTCTTAATACTGAGTGTTTGTAATTTTTGTCTAAGAGTTTGATTTGATTTGTTTTTTTTTCTCGCTAAGATCCAGCAGCTGGGCTAAGGCCTCACCTTTCTCCTTCCAAATCGGCCAGTTTAGTTTTAAATTACTTAAAAGGAAAAGTCTTCTTTTTTGGCAGCAATGTAATAAAAGTGTTCTTAACTGTAATTTAATTTTAACTCTATCTAGAACACAAAACAGGATTCTTTTTTAATTAATTTCAACAAAAAATAATAAGTGTAAATTACAAACTATGTTACGCAACATTCTAACTGTATTTTAATCAATATACTAAACTGTGATTGAAAGTATTTACTGTGTATGGCTTCACGAATATTGAGTCAAGGAATAAATACCCTTCGGCTATAGGGTAGCCATCTGTCACTCTTACAATGTACCTATCACTCAATCAGGGAAAAAGAAAAGATAGGTTTAGATTGCTTTAGATATACGTCACGGATCGTGATGTCAAAATATGTAGACATCAATAGATAGATTTTGATAAAAAATCTCCGGAAAATGTGAAGCTGTATAAAATATAAATATAAAAACTATAAATACTTCTATGTAAACATTGCATGGTATATTGTCGAAACTGTTAGTCAAAAGGAGTTCCTAATTCGATTTCGATAGGCGACAAAATAATTGAAAGCGTAACACGAAATGATATTGAAATTACACGTCGGTACGAGTGTCGCCGGCGGTCGGCGCTAGCAGCCTTCGATCAACCGTCAGCGCATAACCAAATTAGAGCAATTTAAGTCAGGAAATTGGAAATGCTATCGGGCGCTCGATGCGCTAGCAACAGGAACGCCACTACCGCACTGGCATTTCAGACATCCACCGTTTCGGCGGCCACGGCTAATGTCGGAACAATGCACAAATCTGGACAGACAGATCCGAGCGGGCCCGAAGATAAACGACAACCGTGGAGCGTTGTAACAACTGATTGATATACGGCCTCCGATGATATCGTAGGTAAGTATCGTGTACAGCCGAATTCCTGACCCGCCTCAGTTACAGTTCGAGTACTGTTGACATTAAACGATGTTTAGATAGTGAGCGAGCGTTAAAGTTGACTACCTATCGCTTTTCGACTGTTTGCTTTGGTCAAATACACTCGACTCGATACATCCTCTGAATTTTGCAATAACCGCGAGCTTTATGTCCTACGATAACATTATCTGTAAATAAAAATGAGGAACTCTTCCTTTAAGTAGTCTTTTTAAGATATCGTGTCCCCACTTTAATCTATTTTAGATACTTCATAGAATGAGTATTTTTCTAACGCTATGATGCCACAGGCAAATGTTAAAATCAAATTTGCAATGAATAAGAATTTGAACGTAACAAGATAGTTGTACAAAACGATTTGCCTGAGCACATGTACGCTCATGCAGAGCAAGTCTGTTTCCAATTCCCGCCACCAGTCGCAGTCAAGACTCGTAGAGAACATGTCGATAGCCGATACAAAGTTAAGAGCATATGTTGAGATAATAACAAGTAATCGTGCAAGTTGGATCGCAAGGCAACACTTGCGTACTAGTTATCGGCGGAGACGGTCAGAGTTTGGTCTCGCTCGACGGCTAAAACAATAGCGAATCAAGCATGCAACGGAACTTCCTCAAAGACACCCTCTTGTGCGTGCGACGCTTAGTGAACGCGCTCAACAACTTTATATTGGTTGGGAAACTTGAGCGTTGCCTCGAGCCCTTCACTCACCAGCATAAGGCGTTAAATTACAAGAAAGTACCGACTACCTAATGCATTTTGATTAATTCTTCAACGTATTTATATTATCAGAATTATATCTTCTTAGAAAATACATATAATTTTAATAATTTATACACTCCAGAACGTTTCACTTTGCGTAATAAGATAGGAATAATTTAAAGTTAATACCGTCAAAATTTCCACAATTATGTCGGCGGAGGAAAATAATCGGTTATTTTTCACGCGTTACCAAATCTAAAAATAATATTAAGACAGAGAGAAAGCGTTTTTACTTAAACATTTCGTCTGAAATTGTTGTGAATAAAGTTGTCCGCTTAACATTAAATATAAGATCGCTTTAGCGAGGCAGATAGACAGATAAAGACGGCATACATTTTCATGAGAAGAGAAAAAAATAAAATATAAGCAATTCGTGGTGAAATTGTGAGGGCCAAGTGTGCGTTTTCTGTCGACTAGGGGCAGAGATTGGCAGACGGGGGGTGGTGAGGCGGGAAGCAGAAGAGCGTAAGCGCCAGTCAGCCCGCGAGGGAAAGGGCACTCTGGTACCGGACGATGGAGTCAACATTGCGGCCGCGGTCCCTCCTAGATAACTCTTAATCGGTACTGGCTCCAGCGATTACACCGGTCGTTCGGCTAATTAATTTTTAAGTCGGCATCGCAGAGCGGAGCGTCGACTTTCAAGTGAATTCGACTACGATTTACATATTATTTAAGAGTTCTGTTTTCTTCCTGTTTCCCTTCAACGTTGGTGGAAAACCGACGGACATTATATCGGTCAGTGCCTTGTTAGGGAATATTAAAATTGTTGAAATCTGTACCTTAGGGTTGTTTTAGTAACGAGCAATATATTTACAAAAGATGTCTAAATATCGTTCACTCACTGTTATATTTATCATTTATTCGTAAATGTTTTAATATACCTTGTGTCATGTCTGATTACATATAACATGTCAGTTTATTAGTGTCAAATTGTAAACTTGATATCGTTATAATTGTACACTGTAAGCCACAAGTATCCCTTGTCACGTCGAGGTCTAATTGTAACAGATTATATGAATTGGAATGTCAGTAGGTACTCATGTAGTCTATGTACATTAGCTTAGCTATATCAACAATTAGTTATATCTATTATTCTTAGTGATACATTTATGGCGAAAAAAAATCGAGTATTTACATAAAGTATCATTATTTCCGTTTGTGTTTTGTTTGGAAGCGCAATGAAAATGCAAAGAACACGAAAAAACATTACAATGAGACGTTTCCGTGATAATAAATTTTATAAATAAATCTGACTTTCCAACGTCTTCATAATATTTATCACTTCATATTCAGCGGAACACTTCATAAGAATAACGTGAGCGCTTTATAAACAACTGGATTTGGCAAATTACCTTCACCTTAAAACTGTTTCAGAAAATGTATGCCCGGAAGTAATTTCCCGTACGTGTTTGTTTTAGCTTAAGCGTTCTCGCGCCATAAAATTAACTCGCTGCAATCTGTTCTTTTTTTACTAGCCACATCTGTGCAGATTAAACTACCGAAGGCACGTTATCTCCATAACTCTTTAGTTCTGCCCAGACAGTCCCACTTAAAAGTTCCCCAATGAAAGAATGCTCTCACAGAGAAATCTCTCGAGTAGATCGGCATTATGCATGCGATAGGCAAAGCTGTGTCGTCACTGACAAAATTTGCGAAGACCGTTCGGACCATAAATCCGACGGTTCCTAAATCCTTGAAAGGGCACTGTCGAGCAGCTTTCATCAGAAAATTTGCCATTATCTGAAGGAAATCGTTACCGGGGTTGAACCTCGCCCACCCCCGGCCCGACGGGCTTTCATTTACGGCGTTGCGTGCATGCGTCCCCGCGGCCTTTGCTTCAGGTGGGCGTAGTCATTCTGTTTGGTATTTAAGTGGCTCATTTGATATTCTGAGACAGTTTGCATTCGAAAAGCTCGCACGTAGAGAGCCGGTATCGGGATATCGGAGTCACGGAGTACGCACACATCGGCGAGGGGGTGCGTACGGCCAGCGTTCCGGCGCTGAGCCGGCAGCAGTCACAACTGTGGCTGTGAAAGCGGTCGCACGTGATCGGCCGGCTCCGGAACATGTCAAGTCTCGCTCGGCTCTCGCACGAGCTACACGCACACGCCGAGTTTGCGCAATGTTTATCCACAAATACACTAATGAAGGCTCCTACAAAAGCGACTAGATTGTTAATTAAACTTGCTCAAAATGTGACACCCTTACGAAATGACGCCGGCCGGGAGCACAGTGCACGGCTTCAATGTTATTGAATTAATTTGTAATCAGAATTCTCGGTGTGCGTTCTTGAATGTATTAGTGGTACATTGAAATTTATTAACTTTCTTGAAGTATGCGTCTAGACTGTAAGCCTTCTATTAAGATAAAGCTAACTTTAATATTCCATATCATTTTATTACAATGACAACCTAAATAAATAATTTAATCTTGGGTACTTATGTATACCTATTCATTCAAAATAAAGGTACGAAATTTGGTAGATAGAAATGTATAAATTTAGCTTATCACCATTTTGTCACATCTTGTTATTCAATTAAAATAATTGCGGTTACAAAATATTTCGTAGTCACAAAAAGTAATTCAAAAGACCCCATCATTAGGCTACCGACCAAAAGGAATAACCATTCCCTTAATCATTATTCTTAAAGACTCTTCATTAAATTCCTTTTATCTCTCCCGGGATATTTCCTTCGCTTGGCATCAATCACATTCACTCCGAAAAACTCGTTGGCTTTATTCTAAACTCTCATAATAGGTAATGAAGGTCTTGATCGTCGCGGCCGGTTGCCGGCTGGCGAGCTCCGATTACTTTGAGAGCTAGCACAATGACTCCCCGGCTGTAGCCAATGTTGAATTCTGAAAAGTTCCTTAGTCCGCATCCACGCTAGATACGGGGCTAATTACGACGAAACTTTTGTAGATAGACACCTGCGCTGAATCGCGGCCGCCAGACAAAGACCAAGTTATCGCAGACTTACAGGCACGCGCGCATCGCCACGCGAATATTAACTTTAAATAGTCACACAAAGATCGCTTTTTCTGTGACATCATTCGAGAAACGAGACGATAGATTGGTTTCAAGACGACAGTCTTATTCAATATCGACCTGAGACAATAACGGCACAAAGAAATTGTTTTCCTGATTTAAATCTCTGCTTTGTTATTTAGTACCCATTAAAACGACGTTAATTTAGTTAAAAGCCTCAATTTCATAAAGTGGCATTTGTCCATAGTTAAAAAAGTATTTGATTTCTGCAATTTATATGCTCGGAACAGGAACTAATCTGTTATATAATTAATTTTCATCAAAACAAGTACGTAAAGTACATTATAAAATAATAAAGTTTGCGAGTTTGACCGACGCGCCAAATTCGAGGGTAACGTGTTTAATTATTATGTGCACAAAATGATTTAGCTGCGGATAAAATTAGCGTTGCCTAATAACAAATGAGACATGACAGTGCAAATTCAGTACACTTTTCCAAAAAGTTTCGTGTAAATTAAATTTCGCGAGCGAAGTTGGGCTAACTTTGTGCGCGCGACGCGGCCACGTTGCGTGGAGTATGTCGGCTAAATGCTTCAATTCGTTCTGTTAATGGCTGCCGGAGCTAGCGACGACTACAATCCCTATCTAGAGCTAACAATTCAATACAAGAGAATGCGAGTACTCACCGGTCCGAATTGTTCGAAGTAATTCTTTACATCTTCAAGCGTTGTGGGTGCCGATAGCCCTCCTACGAAGATTTTCTTTGTCCTGGTGACCATCTGTAACAAATAAAGCTGTCAGAATCCACAGAACATAAAATATGATAACGATGACTCAACACGTAAACAAACAACTTTTATTCACAAATGGTAAAATAAAATATTTTATCAACGAGTTTCATTTTTCAATGAATTCCGTTTTTACGTAGTTATTTATTTTTATGTGACCATCGGCTTATACGAATAGTAAGCACAAAAGGGAGCATTGGTATGTGTCGGGATTCTGCGTAATTTGTTTGGATAGTTCATAACGTAAAAACAATTGGAAACAAGTGAAGGGAACGCAGAGCGGGCGAGCGAAATGTTAAAATAATTACCGTTAATATATTATGCAATCCTCCCGCGGAAGTTACTCAGGGTATTCCCGAAGAACGCATAATACCTAATTATCCTTTGAGATAATAATCTCCGCAATCTGACGTCGTATAATATTACTATAACTACCATATTTTTCTTTTGGAAACATTTTACTACAGCAAATCTCGAAAAGTACTTGAAAAATATTTGCTAATATTTTTATTCAGCGCATATTTTAACAATCAAAGCGTGGACGTTTATAGGGAGATTTCATTATAATGTCAATATCGGTGCACAGCTCGTTCTCAAAGGCTCGTAGTTCTTGTTTTCTACTTGAATATTTATGGGCGATAATAACGGAGGAAAAATGCAAGCCGCGTCAAGTTAACAATGGTCGTCGAGATTTTTACGGGGTTTCCTATCGGTAACGAAGCTGGATGCTGACTTGGATACCGTAATTACGACGTCACGCCGGCTCGCAGACGTCGCCGCGTAGGGGAAGGGACCGCGCCTCGCCCGCCATTTACGTATCATATGACCGATGAAGTTAACGACAAAAGTCAAACAATTAACCCCCTGTGAGCTGTTTTGCTCGCGTTTTTCAAACTCCGCGGTCGCCGCAGAAATGTGGACTCAATTCCCATGTATTGTTAGAGTTTCCTCGTATAACCTGATAGAATAATGTCGGGTGCTAAAGTTGAGCCTTGAGAATTAAAATGTTTATAGCCTCCGCGTACAGGTAATGTCATAAGCAACATTTTGTGTGACAGTAAACGTACTTTACATGGGCAAATAAATTTTCACCGGTTGTTACGGAGACAATCTCATTGAGTTTTTAGTAAATAAATAATATTGCGTTCATATAACAATACGCGTGATCCCTTAAACCTTTGAGGCACTAGAAACGAGAAATATTATTACGTCTCGGAAAGGAATCCCTATTACTATGAGTGGCGAAAGATAATAGCGCTGTGGAAATTGAATAAAACAAGATTCGGTAACGTCTAATGTAACTAATGTAAGTGAGTAAGAGGGCCGGAGTTCTGGGACGATCCCAAACGAAATCACACTCAAATGTACGTAAATGATGAATAAGTGGCATGGCGGGGTGAGGCGTGCGGCGGGGAGCGGGGGGGGCACGGCTACGTGTCCAAGTGGCGCTCCCCGACCCCACTTCCTACTGCCTTTTCCCTGTAAATCTCAAGTGTGACAACGCGTTCTGCTCCCCCCGTCATGTCTCACTGAATCAACGCTTTTTTTCTACTGTTAATTTTTTTATTAAGTTAAATAGGTACCCGAGGATTCCCAAGTAAATTAGATAAAACCTTTGCGAAATTCTGTGAGCCAAACCAATTGTGTAATGTATCCTGCAGTCAAAATGTTTTCGGGTTTTTTCAATGTTTTGAGTAAGTATAAATACTTTTTGGTTTATATTAGCGAAGCCATTAAGTTGGTCATTCTCAGTGATATAAAAATAGTACTGAATACGAAGAAACAGTGAGATAAATAATAAGTAGGTAACCAACAACATTCGAAGCCAATACAAACAGATCTTCAAGCGGTTCAATGGCCTGAAATAAATGGAATAAACTACTGAAATTGCAGTAACCAACGCCGTTTTATGATTACGACGTATATCCGCACCGAAATATCTAAAATGTTACTATCTTTATACAACTTGGCATACTTTATCGTACTCCATGTTGGTAAACAATCAAACGCACATTTTTTCTTATAAGTAACTTTTTATTAGCTTTGAAAGCCGAATTCTTTTCCATAATTGTCGACTTTGTGTTATAATTTGAGCATTTTTCCTTTCATCTACTGATCGTATGCACATTCCTACATAATAATTTGAGAGGGGCGTTTTCAAAAATTGTTTTAACCAAAAATTATTTTTATTAATCCCCGAGCAACGTAACTTACCTTTATATCATTATTACGTTGCCATAGCTACTGCCGTAACCCCAATGAAACCAATGAACGTATAAAATTTTAGGGGAATATTTTTCCGTGTTCAATATAAATGATATACTGCAAAGAGGCTATAAAAAGAAGGTGCAAACGGATCATGATCCATACTTTTTTATTTATGTACACGACGGGCAGTCTGACGAATCGATAACCGCATCGCCCGAGTAATCTTCATACAGCCCACACAACCCTTTTGACCGTAAAATACGAAATTTGATAGATTTATATTCAATACTAAGACACGCGATATGGGTAATACATATTATATCTAACAAACGTATTTTTGTTCGTAAGTAGGGACAAGGCCGGGTAATAACCGAAACGATCGTATAAACCCGATATCAAGCGGTAATGCACGAACATTATCATTATAACATTTCGATTCAACTGATTAACAATAATTACGTTTTGAAGTTTGAATATTATAATCACGGATTCATACGACCAAAATACTCAGGGAGCGATAAATAAAAATTTGATTAAGCGGCATTTATAAATGGGATTGTAAAGGGTGGTCCACGGGGAGCGAGTGTCAGGCTTACCGGCCGCCACGTCAGCCGAAACTGTTGGCAATTACCTTAAATGTGGACAACGCAGTTCACTCCATTGGGAAAATTATTATTCACCGCATATCCAATTTTTAGCTCCGGCCTCTAAATTGGTACGCGCTACCTTTGATTGTTCATATTAATCGTTAGGGTTGATACTTTGTGCACCCTAAAAGTCGTTACAAAAATTATCGAACATAATATACCACGGCTTGATTGACGCAATCGTTAAGCGTTTGAACTCCTACGCTTAGGGTTGTGGTTTGATTGCTATTTGTCACAAATGTGAAGTTTCTATTTTTGAACTATTAATTTCGGTAAAACAAAAACAAAAAGATCTGATTTAAATTCAAAATCTACAGTGTAAGACCAAACCAGGTAATACAATAAACTGAAAAAGCACCGAGTGTGCTATAAAACGTGATAAAGGTTTTGAAAACAAAATAGTTTATTCAGAATTCTAGCAAAGCTGGTTCTGTGTGACTCAAACATGTTGGTAGATACGTGCATCGTGGTCCAAACAACATTAGCGTCTGGCTCGTTAGGACGCGGTAGTAACAGGCTGCGTCACAGTCATTTTGTTGTGAAAAATACAACAATTTAATTTAGTGTAACTTGACCGCGGGCGGCAAACACCGAATGGCCGCAGCACGACAAAAAGCTACACACACCAATTACGAGCGACGACTAGCACAGCCACCGTCCTTTAGCGACGTGCCGGCTTACGAGTTGCTCTAACTCAATTCATAATGTGCCACAACCGCGGTGCACGCTGCGCACAAATTTTTACTCTCCCAACAACGCTCGCACCACCGAAATGTCGCCACCGATATTTTTAGTAATAAACGCCATAAACTTTATCGGTCGAAAAATTAAAACGTCCGTACACGTGCATACATACATTTTTCAACCGTTTACACCGAAGGAAGTAAAATATAACCGTACAATGTTTTTATTCTGAACGTATTCCATTTTGTAGCGCAACGTGACAGTGCCATGAAACTAAACGCATAAATGCACCTAACGTCAGCACTCGTACAATTCCTTCGAATAGTTATTTTTTATTGCTGTAAATCCACTCTACGGTGCGCACCTTTTTCACTATTTCTAAGGTAACTCTGTGAAATCCAGTTGAAAACATTTTCTTTCAAGTATTTTCTGTAACATGAAAGAGTGAATATACCACTTATTTCGGTAGCGGCGGTTGGGACAATATTAATCAATTTTTACACAGAGAATTTTGGGGGGATCGTCGCGCAGGCGAGGGCACAAAGGTCGGTCGACCCACCCGACGCTGACGTTGCATTTCATTTTTGTTTGCCCACAGCCTCTGGCCCGCTTGTCTGTTCTTTGTCTTCCTGAATAAATGTGTATTTTGAAGCACCTATTTTTCATTATTACTACACCCGCAGAATAGAATGTGACCTGCCTATCATTCATTTATTTTCTGTTCATTCATTTTTATGTTTTTCCGCGAAAACTCCAGTAAAGTATTTTGGTGCAAACGAATATTTTTATTTTCGTATATAGATTGGCATCCTATCGTAAAAATTCTTGTAACAAAATTCGTATAGCGCATGAAGTTTTAGCATAGTGTGAACGCGAAGGTTATCTTATTCGTCGGCAACATTATAACAGTATCTAAATATGTATCGGTGGTATTCGCCGCGGCGCAGTGAGCATTTCGCAGAGATAGGGGATGATCCCGTCTTCTTGTGTCGCACACCTTATCTACTTCACAGCTCATTAGGTCTCGCACGGGGTGCCTTCGAACAGCTCTATGCCATTTGTAACAATAGTGAGACCACACGGATGGCAAATGGTGATTCCAGGGCTTAGGGTGCCAGTCTCGTTAGTTCGGTGGGGAGGCGACACGACGTGAAATAAGTACGTAGTCGGTTGTGGCGTGCGACGTCAAGCGACGCAAGACACTAACCGCGTACGTTCTAAATGGGAGACATTAACGAAACGTTATTGCTTCTCGGCTTCACCGACACTTGCACAGTATTAATCTCTATCTCGTACTGATGCTCGCTGTCTGTCGCTCTCTAGACTAGTTAATTCCGACAATAACAAGTCGCCGCCGCACACCCACCCACTATTGTTGTGAAATTGAAATGATTCAGAGTTTCAATTCAATTAACATGTGCTCTGCACCTTCGACAAATAAAAACCTATGAGTTTAATAAAACATCCAGTGGGATGGTTAAATTTAATCAATCATTTTTAAAGCCAATCCGTTTCTATTCAATAGCCTATAAGAAGAACACAAACAAGTAAGTAAGCAAAACGAATACATGTAAATGAACAAAATTCTTAGTATTACATCGTGAGCTGAATAAATAACGCGTGATCGATGCGTTGATAAGCCCATGAAAAATTTAAAGAGGATCCGTACAATGGTGAAAAAAAAGCGGATGGAGTGGGTATAAAGAGGCCTGGGATATTGCTTCTTTCAGTTTTTTACGTCCTATTACTCGTACGCAGCCCTCGACGCGCGAACAAAGGACCACTTCATCCTATACAGTTAAATATATCTACACAGTGGGCGGCCAGAGAATTTAATGCCATTTGATTGTTTATGACATTTTCCTCCCTCTCTATGGATAAAAAATAAGAAACTGTATAACTCATGAAAGTTGCAGGCCTCGCAAAATCGACTACTTCGCTGTTGTGCTACAGAAATGCTTGCATGAGAGGCTGGGAACAATGGCAGCATTTAGGCGCCTAAAAAGTGAACCGGCTCAGTGCACTTGTCATCGAAAGCCATTCGGAACACATCAGAAGTGCACATATGTAGGGGGGCGCTCGTGTAGTGTGTGCGTACTTTCTTTTATGTAGCAGCACCCAGCGAGTGGATGAAAGCGAGACGTCGGGACGCCTTGTCGCTAACTCCCCTTTCTTGCTTAATGCAAAAACTATGCCTATACCAACCCTAGGCTATTGTAAGATTGACTGAGGCTTTGTTTGAAGTATGCACAACTGATGTAAGTGTACAAGATGGATGTGAAGTTGAAATTCTAGAACCATTCTGAATATTTAAAGTCATATGTTTGTATATCGTCAGGAGTTCAATAAAATTAGAATTTTGCGTGACTGAAATACAATGCTCTAGAAAAGTAAAGATAAAAGTTTAAGTAATATGGATTGTTTCGAGAAAAAAACACGCAATAAACAGGCTATTTAAAATGAGCGATATCGCTGAAGACAACGTAAATGAACTTTTTCAAGTAAATCATAATGTAAAGATTCCTCTCCCTATTAAAAGTGAAGGATACAAGATACTTGGAATTTTTCTTTTTTGCTACGCGTAATCAAATAAAACTTGATTTTATGTTTCGAGTCAAATTATAAGCCGAGGGGAGGGCGAAATAAAAAGTGAATAATGAATGTCGAGGCCGAATCCCGGACCGCGCGACCGTAGCAATTATTTTGTTTCGAGTACCATCAAGACGGTTCGTTCTTTCAAATTTTCATACATTAAGCAAATGTCGAAAATGCGTAATAAGGACCTAAATGTTGTAAGCCGTCGCGAGGTTGCCAAGAGCATTCATTAAAACACCAGGGGACTGGACAATCGGACATTCTTTTAACCGAACTTGAGCTTTGCGCTTGGATTTATTATTACTTTTACACAGTGGGGACTGTTTGTAAATAAACGATAAACGTCGCGGTAAAAGAACTCACATTAGGAAAACTTTGTACTTACACATTTTGAAACATGCAGCATGTGTCTGCATTTGTTTTATCTGTCTGCTGTGGCGTTTTCTTGCGACAGTATTTGTTACCTTTTGGTATAAATTTAACTGCATTTTCTTTTCAAAATAACTTTTCTTAGAAGTTTTATACATTCAGATAGCTATCGTATTTATGTGTAGTGCTATATTCTGTAACTGTTCTTATGTTTCTATGTTTTACATTTATTTTCTATGTGTCATGTTACTGCTAGGCATGAGCTCACTGCCGCATAAAGCAGCTCCAACTCATTGACTTCGCGCTGATACAAATACAACATAAGTATCACTTCCACGTTGTTATGCGATGCAAACTATCTACTTGACGTCACCATTCTCCAACCCTCCCTCAACCGAATGTATGGAGCTATTCGTAAGACTAAATAAATACAAACTACAAGAACAACTGTCGTCTATGACGAAGGCTGCCTACAAAACATGCAATCCCTGTGAATGATAGCCGACTGACTGAACTCTATATATATCGTATATTTTCTCTATCTCTGCAAAAAGAAAACGGCGTCCCCACACCAGTACATTGGAAAACAAACCGTGTTACATAAGTATAACAGTTGTATTTCGAGTGACACTTGTAGCGTGGTTGAGCGCTTTCGTCTACACGTCGGTCGATAGTGTTGACGAACAAAATAAGCTCCCCTCCGGGCGGGAGTGCGGTGTCAAGAGGCTATAGGATTAAACTTAAACTGGGTTTGCCCGCAGTTTAATTATACAAAAGGTATGTACTCTGCTACTCACGAAAATGTTCTACTCTCGCACACATGTTGGAAATTAGTTAAATTATATCCTTTACACACAGTTGAATGGCAAATAGAATTTAAAATTAGACGTCTGGAAAGTAGTATCAAAGGACGATAATAAATTATTCATGCCTTAGAAACACACACAAATTGTTTTCATATTTGTAATCGTCAGACGAAAGGAATCCTCAATTTATATCGGTATCGTGCAATATTTTTTAATTCATACACGAATTCGGCAATGGCGCAATGCAGAATTAAACTTTGCACAAAATAATTACCTACGTAATATATTGCTTATAAGTACGGTGGCTGAATTAAATCTAGTTTGTACTCGCCAGAAACGTAGTAAATTGTGCGTTTCGTGGAAAACTTTTGCACTTTTATGGCGAAGGAAGACCAGAGTCGATAAATTTTAAGCGTCCTCTTCAAACGAGCTTGGTGAAATAGAAAACGTTATATTTCACGATTACGAGATCGTAATCTCCTTTGAAATTTAATAATGGATATCATATGAGATGAAAATTTTATTACTTAAATACCAGATGAGGTATGGCTAGTTTGATGGCATTCAGCTTAAATGGTCCCTTTCGTATACAATATTAAATACCTACAAGTATAGGTATAGAAAATATGCCCCGAGTTATTAGCTTTCGTTAGTAGGTATTCGCTTCTGGAAAGGAAATAAAGAAAATGAATTGGCGTCGCTAATTGGCCAGCCTATGAGTCGTTGACGTGATGAATCTCGGACGAATAAATGAATGAATGGTTCGGAAGCGGTGTCCCCGCTCCCCATACGACAGATTCTCACCCTCTCCCCCTTCCATGGGTGTGTTTGACGCATGATTTATTCTCCATGCCGGTACTCCAGAATTTCGGAATGCAACATACAAAACAATATTCTATATAGTCGAAAGATAAAAATATTTCACAGCAAATAACAAAAGGATTTGTTAGACTGCCGTGAATGCAAACTCTGTTAAAAAATTTGATAAAACTGTAACACTCGTAAAAGAGCTAGGGTTATAATTTGTACCATATCTTCTTGTTACACTTTACGAGGTAAAGACTTTGTAATTTTCTATAGTTTAAGTGAACACCAGCGGACACTAAGTACTAGACAAATGTACCAAGTTTTATGAGTGGTAAGACATAAAACTAGCTAAATGTTCGTCTTGTACTCGTGGTGCTGACGACGCTTCCGCTTGCGACCAGCTGACACGCCGCAATATGGCCGACTTCCGTGCCACGCGACCACGAATAACGGCACGTCCCTAAAGGCTTCATGTTTGGGATCTTTGAATATTTTCCTTAGGTCTTATGCCAGCGTTTCATTACTTTTACAAAGTGTAACGTCTAATAAGAAAACTCGTTTAAAAAAGTACATTTACTCTCTAACGACAGCAGTAACTTGTGCCAAATTGAGGCTTAACTCAGCGTTGTAGTTAATTGTAATAACCTTCGAAGGATGGGAAGTGGGTGCGAGGGGAGCGGGGGGCGCAAGGCGTGCGAGGGGGCGAGGCGGCGAGGGGCGCGGT
This sequence comes from Chrysodeixis includens, assembly GCA_941860345.1. NCBI lineage: Eukaryota > Metazoa > Arthropoda > Insecta > Lepidoptera > Noctuidae > Chrysodeixis > Chrysodeixis includens. The sequence continues at coordinate 8,958,431 of OW796095.1, read as the reverse complement.
GCGCAGGCGCATCGAGCGCGGCACTCGAGCACGCGCCACTACTCGAGCGCCCTCGAGCGGCCACTCGGCGTCCGCCGCGTCGAATTGAAAAGATACCTACGCCGACACCGCACTGAATATTCGCTCAACGTATCAAAACCGTAAAATGCAAATCTATGCACTGCGGTCGTCTAGAGTGCTCAGCGAACCTCGGCTCGCGTACCGCGTTTCATCAAATGCAATATGACTCAAATTATCATACACAAGTAGTTTGTCAACGGAGTCACATTGTTGATAATGACTACAACTTTTTTTGACATTGTGCTATTTAAAAATATAAAGCTAGTTCTACAAATTTCACTCACTCTGAATAAATTTTGCATTTTCTGTTTGTGCTTAATTGGAATTGCAAATCCTAATGCTAAAACATTGCAGCGTGCATATTTGTATGTAGTAGTAGTTTTCATCTAATTCGGCAAATGTGTACCAAATCAAATTACAACATCCATCTAGCTGCACTAATAGTGTCCGGGACACGTTAATAGAAAACGCAAACGAATGTGGTACGACATGAGATAGAAACGCGAGGTCGCAGGACTCGCCGGTCTGTTTAAACGTCACACAAACAAAGTTGCGCGCATACATATGTACGCCCCAATTTATAATGCGGACAAGCCACACTGAAATGGATTTACAGCTGCAAACCTGCTTGTCTTTGATGAGGGTCTATTTTAAGATGTGCGCCGAGCGCACCGACACATTCCAATATTTCCAGCCGATATATTATTATTACGTTCGAATCCGAATCGATGCCGTGTTATAAAATTTATTACGCACTCGTCTCTTCGACGTTTCTTATTTGTAAACAGGCGCTTGAGTAACTCCTCGCGGGGCCCTCGATAATGTTTGATGTCTCGTTAAAAATAAAATCGCCTGTCGATAGACACCAACAAATCCCTGACTAATTTGTCGAGTGACAGGCCGGGGGACCATCTACAAACACAAGCTGACGTCCTGCGGTACGTTATGATTAAATTTTAATGAGATTATCTAAAACGAGGTGAGATTATTTGTAGAGACACGTCAAAAGTTAATACTTCAACCTATATTTTTCGTGAATTCTTCAAAGCCTGTATAAATAGAGCAACATAAATTGAATTAATCTGAAGAATAAAGTAGAGTGGCGCTGTTTAGAATTGGGCTTTAATTTTACGTAGTTGAGGCTCGGGGCCGTAAAGCCACTGAGCTAAATGCTTCGGTTCTAACGGTTTGTCGCAGATTTAGGTGGCATGTTTAAGTTTCGTGTAATCCGCTGTAGGTAAACTAAAGTCCGCAGTGTCTTTTAGGCACGCCTACTCAGTATGCAAGCGTTTTCCTGCACATCCGTTGTACGCGACCGCGGAAGGACTTCCGTACACAAAATACTATGTTTATGTTCAGTTCTTTTAGAATTCCTCGTCGCAGTTGACTCTTCGTGCCGACATGTTGCGACAGTAAACACAAAATATACCTACTTACGTACTTTAAAATCTTCACTGAATTACAAACTTTAGATCTATTTAAATTTTACTTCATTTCTTATATTCGCAAACTGTTACTGTATACAGAGTCGTTTGCTTCAGTAAACACATGCATATTATGTACAATTAGTGGTACAAAATGTAAGACTGAGAGTTTTCTTAAATAAATCACGGTTACGACTCCCCAACTGAATATTTATTCCGAAAGCGGTGTAGTGGAGTAGTGGCTTTATGAACGGATAGCGTAGTTCGAGATATTTGCCGCACTAATCTCCATTTTAAGAACGGTCGTACAATGCTCAAGCCTAGGATTATGGAACTTGCGTGACACTAATTAAGTCGGAATTAAGGGCGAGCCTATATCAAGAACCGCAGCGGGAGTTATAAATGAAAGGGTATTACGCGTGTTTGCTATACCAACCAGTAAAATGCCACGAAATGCCAAAAACGATTCATAACAAATAGACCGTACGCCCACGCTTCACACACTACTAATTGCGTATCTCTCGAACGAAACAGATCTCAAATTGCTGTTCAAATATTCATTCAAAACCGCGACCTAATCTATCACAGTATCGGAGATAAAATCGAACTTACAATCTATTAAATATGTCACCGCTATTACTTTAATCCTTCCGAGGAAACGTAAGTTTAACGCAAATCCTACTTAACGATAACTTTCACCAAAGTAGACAGTCGCTGAAGGCTCTCAACATTGACGAGTTAAGATGAGTTTATTCAAACTTTTCTACTTATTAACTTGTGTATTAAGAGCTTATTTGTAGGTTGTTAGATGTACAATTAAAAACTTAGTATAGTACAAAGATTGGGCATCGGTTGAGCGTGGTATTGGGTAGCGGTATACGTTGTAAGCTGCGCTGGGGCCTTAATCCGCGCGGCGGGCTAACGGCAGCGGTTAGGCTCACTACGTAAATTTGTGTAATTTGGAATCTAGGCCAAGTGCCAAGGGATCGGCCTGTTGTACGGCAATGGTGATTGATATGACGCTATACTGAGCATCGTCTTGCCTCGCCGCGCCGCTGTCAGCCCGGACAACCCGATGCATTTGTAATGGGATCGCTGGGTAGACAACTATTATTAGTTCTTTCTACTTGATACCTGCAGGGGACAATGTTGTTTTTGCTTACTTTTAATCTGATGGTTTTCCATGTTACAGTAATAGAACATACTTCACAACGTTATAATTCGACAATTTATAAAAAAAAAATTCAAATACGTGATTCCTACATCAAAATATGTCTAGTATCTATTACGTTTATGTATCGCTTACGTTTTTGCACATGGAAAATACATTTCCTTCACTAGCTACCTATCTAAAATTAAGTAATTACACTTAAGCTGCCCTTCGTGTGACCACTCGACGAAAATGTGGGAACACGTTTCGAAGCACACACTTCCAACGTTCACTACTTCAGATACGTCGAGATGCAAATTTTGGTTTCCACTAGCGAGTTTTAAAGCGATCCATCTCCTTCGTTCTATAGAAAATATAACGTGGGGTCTACAACGATCGCTTCGAAGCGTAGCCACGCCGTGCACAACGAGTAACTGAATTTCAAATACGCAAAATCCTGTGGTTGCTTCTAGCGCTCGCTCTTCAATTTATGCCATTAGTAGCCTTCCGCCCTCTGTAAAATATATAATGTGTACGTGGAAATAATTTGAGACCAAAGGGTAGGAGCTGATGAATTTGTTTACCGCATGTTACAAAAGGTTCTCATTTATAATTTATTCGAATTTTGCAAATTCTCTTTTCATTTTTGTTGTACTTTTAACAGAGCTCTAATTACATAAATCATAGCCGTTAGTAATTTGGGCACGAAAAGTCTCTTATATTTTCTTATTCACCTTAATAGTTGTAATAAAAAAGTGTGTTTAAAAAGCATTATCCTAAACCTAGCCGTCCCTCGAAAGCCGCGGTAACAAAACAAACGTTCAACGAAATGATAGCAACAAAACCTCCGTCAGTTTTGTAAATTACAATAAACCTTAGAGCAGATCGTGAGGAGAATTCGTGATGGGTCCGCGTGCGCGCGACAATAGGCTTAGCCGAGCGGCGCTGGCTCCGCTGCAGACGCGAGTCCACTCATCTATTAACACAACCAGTACGAAGTTACACTAATACTAACGCTACTCGACATCATATTCACTACCCATTATAACCTACGCCACTATTGATCGATGCGATTGATGTAAACTTATGTATCTACCGTGGGTGAATACAAAAACAATTTGATAAAATAACAACGACATGTATTATCATAAAGAACAAAAGATAGTCCACAATTGTTTCTGAATAGATCGGGCGATATCGGGCGGAGCACTGCTGGAGAAGGACGACCTCGTTATTATTTGATAGGTCCTATGATGAAAATCCTCGCGGCACGCAACTATCTTGGCGTTCGTCAAAATAAAAACGGCATTGTATGGTATTCCGTTGGCCTCGGCTCGTCCCTTAACATGAATATGAATAGAACGCCTGCAACCCGCTGAAATGAGACAATATCCCGGCAAGCGTTGAAGGATTGTCCTTCATCACGCACAAATTTAAGGAGGGCCGAACACAGCCGGTGACATTCAAGTACTCGCTCCTCGGTCCGATCGTAATCGAGTACGTCGATAAAAATTGGATTTCTACCTTTTACCCGTAAACGACGCGAGGACACGACGAAGATTTACCTATAACGCTATCCTATTTACAGACTGGGAAATTCTATTTGCTTAAAGGTCGAATGGAGGCAATATCGTGGACGTCGCGACGCTGCGGGCGGGGGATGCAATAAGCGGAGCGGCCAGCGGCGGAGCCGTCGCCAATTTAAAGAAAGCCCACTGAACCGAAAGACAAGCGCATTGGCGGCTCACGAACACAGCGAACCCGCACCCGCCCGCTCTCTAAGGCTCCTCATATAATTTTCAATCCAGCGAGCTTTAAAATCGATTGCTCTTTGTAAGTGCAAAACGAAACAAGGGTCTGGCATCTAACGTACACCTCCGCTAAATTAACGCTTTAATCCAACAATTTTCTCCGTAAAAGTTAAATTGAGAGCTGCATTAGTTTTTAAAATAAATATTTAAGCTCACTAATTGTTCGGCTATTTTACGTACGGTTCACTTAAACTTCATGTTTCGTTAAAATCCGTTCAGCTTAAAATACAGCGTTAAAATGCAATAAAAGTCAATTCATTTAGTCGTCATTACTGCATCATAAACATTTATTGTCGGGAAATATTTATAGCGGAGGAATTAAAGACAAATGAAACGGTATTATTGAGTGCAAATTATAATTGTAGTATGAGAACTTTTGTAACTTCGGGCAAACCATCAGTGTACTTTACTATGATTTTACCGCATTTTTAAAGTAAACTTTTGGTGTATTCATTTTACAAGTGCGCCGTCGCTCGGTACACTAAGAAATAAAACGAGTCTTACCCCTATTCAGTAAATCGAACTACACCAATTAGCGATAATGAACATTCAAGTTCAGAGTTAGCGAACGATAAAGTTGAATTACATTCCAAACTGTATCCAGTGAGACGAGATAGTTGCAATTTTGATTTTACAAATGTACCATTCCGATTTCTATGTAGAATTTGGATTCAGAATTGAAACCCAACTAGGTATTCAGAGAAAGTTCGTACGTACATAAATTAAACCGCAACGTTTATGTATTAGGGTGGATAGTTGTATTGAGTCAGTCGGTCGGGCAGTTTCATTGGTGCCTATAAACCTTTCATGCTAACTCCCAAATAGGATGAACAAGTGCGTAATGTACAGGCTTATCTGTCGCCTTAATACCTGTTTAATGAAAGGGTTTGATCGTAAATCTACATGGTTAAACTTAATACACCGTCCTATTGGGCTTTGCCCCCGCCAACGGTTAGTAATTAATGTGCTACCATCATAGAGAAAGTTTTACAACTACGGGTATTGAAACTACATAAGTATGAAAGTTTGAATCGAGCCAAGAGAGGTGTTTGCGTTTCACTTTAATTTGAGTTAAAATAAGTTTAAGCGATTATGTGCAGGTATGTATATTTTATTATGTGTTCAATTATTTTAGTTGGGAGCTAGATTAGTTGTTTAAAATGGTGAGGTACAATTTCATATTGATTATTCCTTCAATTTTTTTTTTGGACAGAGTTAATGTAGTGAAATTGTTTGCCGCCTGAAATGTACTACAAAATATTTTCTTAATTGCAGATAGTAACAATGATACCATTAACACAGGTTAAATATTAAAGCGTTCATTACATAGCAAATGATTGCGAAAATGAGTTTTCGAAATTCCAAGCATTATACTGAAATTTTAACCAAGCCGATAATATTTAAATTGCTTGCTCAATACCGTCATTCCATCAGATTATCCCAAGAAATGTGTACTGGAAAATACAGTGGAAAAATTGGTGGATTATCGAGTTTAAAACAGTTGAAACGGGGAAAGTTATGAATTAATAAGTTGAGAGTGAACTCCCGCTTCCCACGGGAAGTAGTGGGCGCTGTAATAATAGGCTTTAAAACAAACTACTAAGTAATTACAACAAGAACAACCACTATTATCCAGTCAAACAGCTGAAGGCGGTGTCAACCGTTGTTTTATATTCAACTGCGGTCAATTACTAGGTAAATATGAGCTATTTAGTTAAACGACTTGTTGGTCGAGCATTCTAGTCTCGCAGGAAAGAATATTTAATGTTCAATTTTATTGATTGGTGGTATTAAGTTACGACTGTTCCGTTCTTGGAAATCGTGGCGTGTCTTTTGGTCAACAAGTACGTTGGAAATTGGTGGAGTAATTTGTTAAGGACTGTAAACGTTGTAAGTAGAACACGAATCGATGTACTTATGTTATTATGATATCAAACGTTTGAATATCGATATAATGATGGGTATTTGAGGATTTTAGTTAAAGTGAAACTTTATATTCTTTTGTTTTAATCGGAGATAGAAAAGTAAGAATTATCGGCTTCTGAATTTACAGAGCAACAAACAAAATTTTTTTTTATAGTATTAGTATTTATCGCTTAAAAAAACTTGTTGTAATTGCCTAATAATTCGTAAAATCTGAAGACAAAGTATATATATTTTAAGTATTACTTTGTTCGACGTAAAACATATAAGCAAGAAATTTTTTGGAAGTCCGCCGTCAAAGTTTTTCGTGCGTCAATTTGCTCGTAATAAACTTCTCACTACGTTGAAAAGCATCAAAATAGATGACATACAGTCTTGTTACTGTATTATTTTTGTAGTGGCATAAAAAAATTAAAGGTAGTCAGTTCAATCAGAGTTACAAATTTTATTGAAATTTAACCGGACTGGAAAGTTCCATCTCTATAATGCGGAAATGTATCTGGTACCAATACCTGAATAAGATTTAAGTCACTATTTTCTAATTAGTAATTTTACTTTCTCTAAACCCCTAATCTTCAAGAAATCTTCTAAGAAATAAACCACCTATTATCCGAATATTAAACTTTCAATTTTGGTAAAAGCACCGTCTGATATTTGACGGTAACGTCATAATTATAATCTTTATTCTTTGATGTATCTCGAAGTATATTAATACAGAGAGCAGATTTCTTTAATATCAAAATCAATATTTCAATCGCTTCCAGTCTTTTTGATCTCGGCTTTTCGTAAACACATCGCCGTATAAAAACTAAAACGTGTCTTATTCATATACGTTACCTGCGATGATTTTTACACCAAAAGTTACCTATACATATTAAAAACTCTTCATTTCTATTGTTTTACACTTTCAATAGCTAACTGCTTAATCGAAATATCTAGGAATTTAAACTGATGAATATTTGATAAAGAATTCAAAGTTAAATAAACTAATTTTCAAATGAATACTTAACCGTGATTCACGTGATTGGTGTCTAAATATAAAAACTTTTTGTTTCAAATCGATTCGAATTTTATATTCGTTTAAAACAACAGACGATTAAAATTATATGAGATTTTAGAACAACGATTTTTCGTTCATATATCCGACGATGAAATTTTCAAAGCTCTTAAATTTTTTAACAGGTATTGTGTTAAAAAAGACTAAATATTTAACGCGATCACACTCGTTCGCGTGTATAGTTTAGTTCATATAAAATCAAGACTTGAAATATACATTACATACTTTCCGTATTCGAGATCATTCGAAATTTTCCTAAATGTACCAAAAAGCACAACTATATCATCACTCTAGGTATTCTCCAAGCAGCAATCAATAACATAACATATGATATATGACAAACAAACAAATGTTAGTGGGTTAGGTGTGCGTAGACATTCAAGTTTCGTATAATATATCATCTTCGCTCTTCAATCATTAACTGTGTTTACTTCTGGCCAAGACAAGAACACCGTTATGCTGTTAAGCTTTGTAGAAGTTTCGGTACATCTCTATAGTTAGTGCTGATATATTTTTGGCAAAACTAAATATATCATACTTTGTATGATGATAATTTGGAAGTATGAATGGAGATTTTTTATTGCTTGTCAGTTTTTTCCACAGCTTAACTAGTAAGAGTTTTGTTACCTGTGATATTTATTTGATCAGGCTATAGAAATGATGTATGTCAGAAAAATAGACAAAAAATTCTTAAAACTAAGAATAATGTATAAAAGAGACCGGTATCAGTGTTTGTCCATACAGTTGTAACAGTGTAACAATAATATGTTGGTAAAGAAGTTTTTTTCACTATTTTGCAGAGCTTAAAGACTACTACTTTTTTAATGAACTTCAAAACTGATCCTGTCATATTTTTTAAAGAACGTAGACTATAGTCATTCAGCAAATTTCGCAAAAGCTTTTCTCAACGTTGCAAGTTATCCTCAATCGAAATAAAAATAGCAGGGTTATAGAAATATAAGAGCAAATGCATTAATAGCGTCCGCCAATGGAAACCAACTCGATCGGGATTTATTTTTAATCGCAGTTACTGCTAAATATATTTTTAGTTGTGACGTCACACGCAATCAGTCATCATCACTTTCTATTGAAGATTTTAGGTGAAACGCTTTTGCCGAAATAAGGCTGGAGAAAAAGTTTTGACTATTGATATACCAGTGTTATTTAGGTATATTATATGCTTTTGAAACCATTAGATGTAATGACTTAAGAATGTATTTTTTTTTACTTTGAGTTATGACTTTATACTTTTTGAAAAAATTAAAGATAATATGTTTTATTTATTTAATTCGAAAAAATATATTTATTTATATAGTAAGTAATTGTATACTTTTCTTTTTCTAAGATTTTTTTTAGTGTTCTTTAATTTATGACCGGCTTGTCAGATTTTAGGAAACGCTTCCGGGTCGCACTTTTTTTTGTAAGTGCCGGAAGTCTAGATTATTATCTTTTATTGTTAATTTTTTTTTTTTAATTTAATGCCAATTCCTAATATTTTTAACAAACCTAGTACAATCACTGTGCATTGTCAAACTTTTTTCACCATTGAAGGGCTTATAATGTGTTCAAGCCAAAAACAGTTAACGGCCATGTTTTAAATAAACAAATTACTGTTTTACTATAATGTTCATATTCTGCTTTTCGATTATAATATTAAAGATATTCAGGGGCGGGTATTTTCTTTGAAAATGTAATCTATCATGTATCACACCTGCGTTTGATTGACATTTTCCCAGAAACTTGATTAAACCTTCATAAATATGTTTCAAATTGTACCGTGACTTGCTGCTGTGGAGTTTGACGTCAAACTTAAAAAAATAAGTTGTTATCATCATTATAAAAAAGTATTATAAGTGTTCGTTTGTTCTTTGATTTTTTACCGATGTTTTTTATAAAAAAAAATCTGTTTTCGTATTTAATCAACTCTACAATGAATATCGGAAAAGCTTTTTACTACTGCGCAGCGTTTCGAATTTTTACTTCCTAGTAAAAATCTGTATAGATTTTCCATTAATTTACTATTTTATTTAAAGTTTCCTATTTCGGAAACAAAATATTCATTAAAAAAATATAATAAAGAACTCTTTGGTATAAAAACACTCTGTCCGTATAATACCATCATAAAATACTTTAGTAAAACTGATTTTCATAGTGAAACGCAACAATGTAACGTGAAGCTCTATCACAATAGATATTTTCATGGGACATCACGCAAAACGTAAATTAGCTATCATAATAATACGAGGAAATGTAATTGTATCATCTACATAAACAGTTTTTTATGATACCACTCGAATGACGAAGTAGATTTTACTATACAAGGCCGGTAATGGACACGAATGTTGCAGATGCCCGATATTATTCATTACGGACAGTTATAGAAATATTATGACGTCATTTGGCAGTATGCAACATCATTGTTCTGATTTCTTCCGTATCTAGCGTAATTTTGATTAAATGATTATGTTCGGAAGACTATTGCGATAATTTAAACTTGGTACTTAGGCATTCATATTATAGAAATCGTTTATTTTTATATTTCGACGATTATTGAGTGCCGGATGTATTAATAAATTTCAACGATGATATTCGCGAACTATTCGACTCTTTCGATTATAAATTTCGTAATTAAACTTCGAAAGACTCCCAGACGAAACTCAGAATTGAAATTTGCGCCCGACAAATAACAATGGGCTCTCCCCTATCGTGTGGGGCCTAATACCGACATCGACGCATGTGTGCGCGACAGTACACCCCACTCTAACCCTCCGGACATCACCGGAGTGACTTTTGTATACGCATATACATATTTTGCTTTTTCAAACATTGCTGATTACGTTCCTAAATATTTCGAATTTATTGCGCAAAAAGGGTTAATGTTACTTGCAGCTTGTAGTAACCGTTAATTACGTGCACTATTATGTTATCCCAAACCCTTGCTAGTTTTAAGTGGTTCCAAAGGGTGCTAAGGTAACATTTCCGTATTTTGTCTTTGATAAAATTTATGATAGTTGTAGTTTAAAAATTAAAGTAATGGCTGTAATATAAATTTTAGGACGTACATGCGAGTACGGAGAACTCGGTAATGACGGAATCGCGGTAAATAATGCAATTTGTATCTTTTTTATACAATGTTGTGGTGATTTATGCGAATAATAAAATGATTTGTTTCAGATTTTTTGACTTAGAATATTTGTGGAGCTTAAAAAAATTACGAATCAGGTATAAATTGTTGTAAATATTTTGTAATGTTCAAAAATATATCAGAAGTTTATTTTCGGTCAAAGATGGAGCAAATAAAGTTTCATGAAAATTATTTCCCTCAATGTTTTTTCCGGTAACGAATCGCATGTAATGGTAAGGTGCAAATATCAAAAAAACATTTTTTTATGTTTTATTCCGGCATGAGACTATCCATTAAAAATAAAAAAGTAGTTTTAAAACTTTTTCCATGAATCCAAAATTTTCCTAAGCGTATTTTATTTCACCCCGTTTCGTGTAACAGAATAATTCGAGTAATGGCTATGAAAAAATACATTTTCATAAAAATATTGAGGTAAAATATACAGAAAAATAGTTTTTAATTTAGAAATGCGATATTTTGCAATGAAAATATTATTTCCTGTGCGGAAAAAAATCTTTGTCCACATAAAATTTTCCCGGGATTTTTATACGGAAAATTTTAACTCTACCGGTAAAATAGTGATGTAGCGAACATTTCATAAGCGACGAGACGTTTAAGTCGGCTGAAATTCAGCGATTTCAAAGTCGATTACCTACAGGTGTCACGCTTGCAGTCCGGTTATCATTAAACCGGACACACGTCGCAACGTACATTTCAATTATAATAATTATTCAGCACCAAAGAAATTACATTTTGCGACACAAATTATTACGTAGTGATTTCAATCAGATTTTCAATTTTAAAAAAGGTACTGAAATTGTAGATTTTTTGTTGTGCTCTTTTCTAGTAAAAAAAGATATTTTGGGTTACGAATTTATTTTTATTAAGATAGGATTTATTATTTTATTTTTCCTGTTTTTAGGAAGTAAATATATTTTTCGGAATAAATGAAAAATGATTGCAATTTTAGTAAAATACTGTTTTGCAAATATATATTTTTCAGAAATCTTTTATACTGTAACTTAAAAAAAAATTACAAAAATAATAATTCTCCCTGTAAACGGATTAATATAAAAAAATATTTTACCATGCGAAAAATCTATTTCGAGCAAAAACAACAGTCAGATAAATCTGGGAACTTCGCAAACTCTAAAACTTGAACAGATGGGTGCAATACCGCGCTTATTTTGTTTCGTGAGCCAAATGCGTGCCACGGTTATTTTTAAACTATTTCTGAATTAATTTTCAAGCATTCATAACTTTTCATATTTATTCTGACGCAACGGTAATTTCCTACGAACCAAAACAAAAAACATAAATAGATTTAAGAATTTTAGCCCTCTATAAAATCGCCCGTCGACTAATTTAAGAAAAAAAATAGGTAAACTTGAACCGTTCACAGCTAATATCACCGTTACATGCGATTCCACAATTTTATTTCTAGCTATTAGTGTAGCGACTCTTATCTTATCGCAATATTTAGGCATAAAAACAAAATATCATGGTTGTTGTTAGTCAGATCGGTTCCGTTTGCGCCAAAACAAAATAGTCGGGCGAAGATTTGTATTTTAAGTGTCTGTATGAATATAACAGGTCGATTGATCTGTTTGTTGTTTTTAGTGAGGGTCGAGAGGAGGGAGCGACACGACGGCGCCGCCCAGCCGATAGGAACCACTTGCGGCTGGGGCAATGTGCATCCGACGCGGCGCGCACTCTTCAACTTTACCAAACTTTGCTCCAAAAATAAACTTTTTATAATGCGTCATGAAACACTGAAACCGGTCACTTTTGAACACGAATGTCGGTACTAACCCTGAACGACGTGCAGGTCGGGTCTGTCTCGAGTAAAGGCTGCGGGAGCACTCTCGCGTTGGCGATCGGAAGCACTGACTTTAGCACTTTGGACATGTAAAGTGGAAGCGGACACACGAGTGTTTGGTCGCGCGGCGCGGGCCGGCGTCGGCGCGAGAGGAGCGGCGGCGGCGCGGAGTGGAGCGGACGGCGACGCGGATACGAGCGACGAGCGACGGTGCCGCTGGGAGTGTGGCCGGCGGCCCGCGCGCCTCCGCCGGGGGCAGGTTCGCGCACGCGTCGCCCGCCCAGCGCCCGCCCCCCGCATCGACCGACCACCCCCACCCCCGCCCACCTCCCCCGACGCCCGACCGACTGTTTTTCTCTCCGACCGGGGGACGCACCTGATTTTTTCCGTGATATTTTTTCCTCCCTTCTCTTCGCGACGCGATCCGTTCGCTTTCATTACGGTTTCGAGTTTGATTTATCACCGCGGCGGCTCTGAAATATTCTTATGGAACTTGGTGTCGAACGCTCACCTACTAATTAGCATCGATTGATCGTAATAAATGAACTGAATAAAATGCACTAGAACCATGTTCATTATAATAATATTATTATGCTGCCAGATTCATTTCCAATATCACTATCATCTATTTATTTTACTTAAGAGAGCAAATTGTTACAACTGATTTAAAAAAATCGGTGTTCAACTGAAAAGTTTTCATAATTACAATTATGTCATGAAACAAAATTATTCATTTCAGATAATATTCATTTCAATAATCTTATAAGAACTAAAATAATTATAAGAAAATCAATAACCTAACGCGTACTTACAAAATATGCAAGGGCAGTTTAGTAACTAAATGTGCTCGTAGCCTGCAAGCCTGGCGCGTAGCACGTGTCTACGGCGTAGCTAAATCGGCTGCAGGGTTTTTGAGCGCGCGCCCAGCGATTAGTATTCGCAGTCCACTCGTGTCCTGCATAACCTCAAGAACTTAACATATTTGGCCGCGATTCAAATTTAATGTTTTCTTATTTGTGTCATAACTTTCGGTAAAGGGGAAAACAAAAATTACCCCTGCGAAGGAAGGGAGTTATTTGTAAACGGTTGACGTCTCGGCATTTTTATACAAAGTACGGCCCACCCTTGTTCCATTTTGAAATTGTTTAGGCGGTCGGTATGCGATTTTGTTTTATAGTTTAGATGAGAAATACTATCGTGATTCGTGAGACGAGATTGTGGTAGTGTGTATCCATCATACGCGTTGCAATAAAAGTTGTACGACACTGACGAATGTAATATGGAGTACAGACTCGAGAAACATAAAACTTGGTCTTTGAAACATTGTATTATTTTACAATAACTTGAATACTTGAGCTATTCAGAACTCGGTATAAAGCAATATCTGGTACAAATGCGCCACGAACAATATGTTGTGTTTGGTTGAAATTGTTTATTGTGACGATTAAGAGTGGAATTCCGGCTTCCGTATTTTAATAATAATATCGTTATTTCTTGATCTCTATAAGATCTGTTTTAATTATTTTGACTCATTAGTACACATTTTAAAGGTTACATTACTAAATAAACATTAGATCTATTCATTGATTAATCAGATGTTTTAAAGTGATTGATGATAACAGCTTATAACTGTCCATTGACAGGACAAAGGGCTCTTACAGATAAGAAACATTCATCACCACTCATGTTCGATGCGGGTGATTTCTATAGCCAGGTATCATACCACAGTGTACTCAAAAACGTACCCTAAAATGCAGTATGACCACAGCTACTGATATTATTAATATTTTAAAGTAATATTTTATTATCCTGTGGCTTCGTTTATGACAGCATTAAGTGCAATTTTATTGGTAGTTATATCTACAAATTAAAGCTAAACTCAAAGCTCGGAGAAGGTTTATTGCCTTACTGATTTCTCTTCCGTTTTGTAGGATTCAATTTTAAGAGAAAAATGTAAAACCGCTTTCAAGAGACAAGATCTTTTAATACTATATTTATAAGACACTCTCTTTCATTACTTAGTGCGCTGCATGCGTTATAATGCCACGTTAAGTCAAGAAGGGTTTAGTTGAACATTGTGTGGTTTTAAAATCAGAAAGACTCATGTGCATTGTTAGAAATTGCGAAGATAATTTCCTTACAATATTAGCTTTAGAGCTGATACATTTTTTTTAGATAACTCATTAATAATTATATCCGAACAGCAAAATTCAGATACCCCATCAACATTCCATTCCGTTAACTACAATCAGTTCTAACTCGTTAACTTAACTATCGTGTCAACTAACCCTAAAACACTCAAAGTTAAACTCAATGGCGTTCATTAAAATACATGTTTCACAAACAGTTTTTATGTACAACATGCCTTTCACCGGTTGGAATTAAAAGTAATCGCCGACGCGGCACGGAAACAGAGATATGAAAAATAATAGCCATGTCTACCTGAGTACGGATATGCGGGCCCGATTAAAGGTACATGGCTTAAATCTAAATGCCCCTACTTTTGTTTTTTTTTTTGGAGCAAAGAGGTTTTTTTTTCTTGTGGAGTGCGTTGATGGTATTCTGTTTTGTTCTTTTTAGTTTGGTAATGGTTGTAACGGGTGTTGTAGTAGGGTAAAATATTGTGTGAAGTGCGTTGATGTTATTTTTATGTTCTATGTGAGGTGTAACTATGTAAAAAGATGTATTAAGTACTACTTTTTTGAGATTGATTGATCAAAAAATGTTATAATTGAATGATAACAGAATGAGATGCGTTTAATGTCTAGAATAATTATTAAGGTATTACTGTAAAGCAGTTATAAAGCAAATAATTAAATTATGGATAATGTTATTTGAATATGAATATGTTAACCTATTCTTAATGTTATTTAATCATATGTAATGTCAGGAATCATAGAATGTGTTATTATTCATGAATACGGGTAGTAATTAATGTTGACAATTTATAATTAGAGCAAATTTAAACTATGACGTCAATTTATATAATAAACCTACGTATCAAATATTGCATTTTCATTTATGTTTAAACAACTTTAACTACAATCTTTCAGGATAAATAATTCTATCATCATTTCCAGTCTTCAATATTTCACCAACCCAATTGTATCCAAAAAAATAAGTATCGATGCATATAAAATGTTCTATTTCGGGTATAATTCCTCGATATCATTTATTTATAAGGCAATTGCAACGGCTTGGGATATGGGCACAAATTGGTTTCTTTACCTGAGATTGGGGCGAATTCGAAGAGCACAATTATAGGTATAACTTTAATCTTGCTGTTATGTTTTATGAATATTGAAAGGCGTACGAAGTATAAGATTTGTTTTGGATATCATTTTCTATTGTTATTGTTGTGAGTGGATGGTTATGTACCTCGGAATATCTTTAGGAACGGAATTTGAGTAACTACGTTATTTGTATATGTTAAAGATGTGAACGAGACTGAAATATTGTCACTGAAAACTGCTTGTACGTTTTAGTATTCGACTATTAGAGCGATAAAATATTTGTTTTTTTTTAAATTTTAAGCCATTTAATCCAACGAGAGAGACAATTAGAAATAAGATTACTTTTATAAACGAATAAACGAACAATACATTTAAACGGTTCGCTTTTAATTCATAACGATTTTAAAATCACAGTATTTTAGTTAACAAACTCTTTTGCATTTTATTTCATAGTAATTCCAATAAGGAAGCGAAAATAATAAAGGTATGATGTATTTATGCTAGTTACACATGTTACAAAACACCTCATTTTTTTTACGTTTTACAAGAATATAATTAGAAAATAAATGTCCGCTATACGTTGAGCTATCAATATAATAAATATCGGTAAAACCCAGTAGCAAGTTGTAGGCAGTAAAAGGTTCCTTTTGTCTGGTAGCGTGATTAATTGTGTGTTCCCCGCACTGACAGTTGCGATACTATGCATTGCGTGAAACTGTTACACTGTCAGTCACAGCACTGAATGATTAGCTGCTGGTGATAGTTCCTCATAGAATGCGATACTCATTTATTTATATTTTTAGACATTTATTTTCAAAAAAGAAAAAAATTGTTCAAATTGTTTAAGTAACATCGATTTTTCAGATTTTTTTTAATCGAGTGTTTTTTGTTTGTAAAGCTTTTGATGTTAAATGTCAAATTTATAAGGTTTCGTTAATTTATATTGGTTTGTAAGCGGTTATAATCATAAAGAAAATACCTACAGAAGATTACAAATAGATGACATGTTTATGTGAATGTCATAATTATGTGAACTGAAAACTGATCGCTAGAGTAATGTAAATGAAAAATCTATATTTTAAACATTGAGAATTGATAACTTCTAGGAAACTGATTAGTAAAATTGAGAGTTTGGTAAAACATTTGTTAATATATAACAATACTACTAATAAGTGCCTGCAAAATTATAAAGCACTCAATACTCAAACCGTTTACAGCATCCCATATTTTAAAATCAAAAGTGTATAGAATTCTTAATGTAGAAATGAACTAAACAGTCCTATCTCAAACATTTAGAACAAGGTTTATTGTCACCTAAATACTGAAATACTCGGCTGTCTGTCGTAAGGGGCTCAAATATTTGTCGGACAGTTTTCAATCTAACCAGCAAGTGAAATATATACAGAGAAACTATTACTTGTGTTTGTTCAGCTGTCTCCGTCTCGGGTTTCGGACTGGAGTGACGATTGACCTGTATTGTGACGCAATTATATTATAACTATCTATAGATATAGTTGTTATATTGTTAATGTAACTGTAATTATAATTGTGCTTCATTTTTTTGTAATTTTTTGCTCGCATTGTGCGTTGATCAAAAAGGTTGTTTATGCTAAATTCAGTTGAAGAGTTCGCCGGAGAAAAATATATCTAAATATATGATAATAATTATTACGAAAAAGAATCAATCCAGCTTGTATTATGAAGCGCAGTACTATTTCGGATCATGTAAAGCTAAAACCGGCGGCGGCAAAATGTGCACAATAATTGCTGCCAAGACAATATTTATACGAAATTGCGCAACGTCATCGAAATTATAAATTCGTTAGCAATTAGAATACAGTTGAGATGTATATTTTATCACAGTTTTAGATCATATATGATGAATAGTTCTCTAGTTTTCGTTAGCATTCACGGTATCATACAATCGTGATTTTTACAAAACGTTTTTATAAAATGTTACATAATATACCGTTCATAGTTATTATTAGCATTGCATTGTATTTACTGTTACTGTGTAATAAATTACAAAATATAATTGAACGAGAAAATTTACTCACAGTGCATTTACAATTTATGTAAACATTCTCAAAACACTTTAAACCTTTTAAAACACATTTAGTTACAGACACGAGGAGTACGTTTTTCAATATTATTTCGCGTCTTATCAGGAGCACCTATCTAGAAGTTTTTGCGAACTTAATATATTCTCCCGATACTTTCACCGTTAAACATCTCAAAACTTTATATCGCTACATTTTCCGACATATTTTCGGTATCTCGCAATTTAATAAACATATTTTGTAAAAAACATTGGAGAGGTGAAATATTTTGAGTTTATTTCTAATTTATGGGACGTCAGAAGTTTGTGAGTTTATTAATGTTTTAATGCAAAACAATAGTACAATATAAATAACCTCAACGTTCGTAAGTAGGATGTCTATGGGTAAAATAAATCATGATCTCTATGTATGAAAGCAAAATATGCAATAACCAAACTAAACCAACATTTACACGCCATTTGTTACCTAAAATTAAATGTTAAGTTCTACTTTCCAAAAAAATCGATTTAAAAATCTATTGGCTAAATGCCTAACCACGTAAAATCTTTTAATTAATATTAAATTTTCTGGTAAAAAAACTACACATTTACAAAACCTTCAACCACCTCATACATTCCATGCGTACCTAAATACCAAACCAGTTACCCGATCGGGTCGTCAAACTTCTTCGTTAGAATAAGAGCATTCGTTAACAGTTAAATCAAACGGCTGGTTTGGAAGTGATACTAAGTTAAGACGGCAAACGACGGGACTTTCCTGAATGTCTGGCGCACCAGTTGGCCGCAGTTTAGTTTCAAACGTAAAGATGCACAATTTGCTGCAGTCATCGTCAGCTCAACTAAACTTTGACTCCATGGAGAATTCAATTGTTGTATTGTATGAAATTTATAGAATAATTATTCTAAAAAATACAATTGAACTAATTTATAATTAAATATTGCACAATTTTTGGAATAGACAATTTATTTTACACAATTTTGACGGGTCTTGCTAAAGTTAAACCTTTAAGAGTTGTAAGAGTTGCACTGTATAATTTATCGTTATAGGTCTGATCTTGAATATTTTTTGTATTTGTGTATAAGGATTAAATGAAAATGTACAAGTAATTTTAATACATATCTATTTGTTCAGCAACTTAGATTGTAGCAATCAAAGTTCTGAATACAGTAACTGTCGAGTAAAACAACAATGCCAGAACTCATAGCAAGCTTATAAAATAATAAACAATTCGTATACACAATCCCTAGGGTTGTCGCTGACCTTTGTGTGTCTACCAGCAAAACGGTCTGTGTGCCGTCCAGTTAAATACGTAAGAGGATGCGCAACCCCTAATTGGATCACAATCGGTACTGACGTAAGGCACGCTCCACCGCCAGTCTATAGGGAATGGGGACCGGTAAGAATCGACGTCTCCCACTGACTTCCAGTGACTCCGGGTGAGTCCGAGTGATTCTGGGAGACTCCGGGTGATTCCGGCCGACACTGGGTGATTTCGGGCCCCGATGTCATGCTCCGATAGTTTTAAGTGAGCACCCTAATCAGTGCTGAAAAGTTTCGTCGATAGGTAAGCGTGCGTGAATACATTCTGATTTGTTGTAATAGAACGTATTACGCAATTATTGTGGATTCGATTTGTACGCATCTATAAAAGATTCACTTTATTTTGCTTTCAATGTTAAAGAAGATTAAATGTTACCTTACATTTTCTGTAGCTATTTGAATAGTCAAGTAATTTTCTAAGACTATTTTTCTAGCTGTGTCATTGATATCATTTCCTTATCGCTAAGTTCATGAGTTTTTACATATCTTGCTTTTTCTGTTCCCTACATGGCGTGTATTTTTGTACTATATAAACATGAAGCATCAAATTATCCTTTTGTATTCTCGTACAACACTATCTTGATTGCATAAGTGCCGTACCGTGACTTCGCCTGGTACCTACTCTACTTTTATCAATCAATAATTCAAAAAAGTTTACATAAGTGGATATGGGTTCCACCGGTCCAGAAACAGAACAAATAAATTCACAATTTACGTTATCATTACATTAATATTGACTATAATGAAAACGTTAGTGGTGTATTTAATTATTGTATGTCTCGTTCAAAAAGCTATTCAAAACAGCCAGTCACCCGTACCACTTTGATCGTTGTAAATTTATAGGGACCAAGTTTAATTAACGGTATAAAACTGTACTAAAAAGTAGCTACGAGCAACAATAATTAAGATCGCAAACAAATCTTAAGGCAGTTGATGGACGCGACTTCAAATCCGAAATAACAACAATTAAACAAAGGCGAACAAAGTTAAATCGGCATGATTGCGCGACGATTGCGCTGCCGATAGAACAAAACAGATAAAACTCTCATCAAATACAATCAGCGGTTGCCTGGACAGAGCTTAAAACTAGGCCTCTGTAGCCCGCCATTTTCTCGGGGCGAATTTCATTACCACTAGCTTGTCCGGTAATCCCAAGCGGACAAGTGCCTTAATCTACCCCGCTTTCGGTTCGATTCCGACTCTTAAACGCGCCACTTGCTTCATTTTTACGTATAATCCATTTTTAATTGCTATCTCACTGTACCATTATTAAATTTTCAAAGAGAAATTAATTACGAAGATAAGTTTTGAAGGCCGTCAATGTGACTATAGATTGTATCGGTGTTAATTTAGCAAAGAAAGCCGAGTTTAGAATACTGTTGTCATTGATTGACGTAATTGCTGGATTAAGATTTTAAATTACTAAATGATCCGACATCGTTTGAAGATGAGATATGAATCTCTGTTTGAACTCTCACTGTTATAAAACGCTGACGTAATAATGAAGTCTTTAATTTAAACATCTAAACTCACTAAAGGAAATTCTTAAAAGTAAATTCAGTACGAATTATTTAAAAAAATATTTGAATTGGTAATTTATTGTTAAAAGTATCATGCTCTATATTCACAATCATTGATACACTTAATTACAATACGGCGAAACTCTACCAGTTTCAATACCGACTGATGACTAATTGCTAGCGTCTAAATGAGAATATCGAACATTTGGTCCACAGATATAGTTATAATAAAACGTGACGCGCGATCGACGCGCATCTCTGTCTGTCCCTGCAAATGGGCGCGGATAAATCGAAGACTGCAGTTACGATTAGTCGATGATTAATGCTCGCAGTGCGACGCCATCTGAATTAATTGCTTCATTTCCTCTCGACGGCACCAAATGGAATTTTGTATTTCGATTCGTAAAACGTTCGACGTTTTTGTCCGGCCCGGTACACTTGTTCAGGTGTGTTATGGACTCAGTGATTTATTATTACTTCACGCCCTAACGAGAGATTTTTGACACAATTTATTTTTCCCTGTTTTGTAGAGTACTCGTCCGATATGAAGTTTTGAATGTAACCAATTAATTTTAGAGAGCATAAAAAGTTACATATCGTTTTTGTAAGTACGAAACCAGAACTCGGCTTCTCAAGAACGAGTTCGGGACCTTTGTGCGATTTGAAACTTTCCACAAAAGGGGGCCGCATGATTTGTGAATGCGTGTAATTTTTCAAACGTCATATTTTTTGTAACTGTTCTCCGACCTACAGAGCAAACTTTGCTATTGTAGAGAAACGACTTTTTGGAATGTTTTCGTCTTTTCTTAGCGCTTTGTTATGGAAAGTTAGATAGTGTTGGTCGCCGGAGCACCGGTGGCATCCGTTTTCGCTTAATAAATTTCGACGTTCAATAAGGATTTGAGTTGGAAGTTCTGCTATGACAATGTTACTTCATGTCAAATGGGAGTGTAGATTGTTTGGGCGAGCTGTGGGAGTGCAAGTATTGGATTTTCGATGCTGAGACGGGTGATGAACTGAACGGCGAGCGTATGAGTGAGTAATGGACAGGTGAAATTGCTCGCAGTCTTTCTGTTGGGTGACCCTTTGTCGGATTGGTTTGCGCGATGCCGTGGAGGCTGTCATGTGAGCCCGCGGCTATCTGTTGATAGCTGTCGGCGCATCTCGCTCAGATTGACGGGCTTTTCAGACCGAGCTAAATAGAATTTTACAGCGCTGCATTGTTGCTGTGTCAGATATCGCTCTTTGGTAAAAACTGAAGTTCCGTCGGCCGCGTCTATTGTTAAGCGTACCTGGTTGAAAGCATCGTAAAAACTCTCACCAGAATGCTAAATTATTCAATATATATTCCTATAAAGTTGCTTTTACATTGACAGTACTTGTACTTACTGAGTGTTAATGTACTTAACTACGCTAGAGCGAACAACAGTAAAGTGCATTAATTAAACCATATTGTAGTCTACACAACAGGTAAGCACACAACTCGAAAACAAGAGATGCAAATACCTGAGGTTTATCGAAGTGCGTCTAGTTCAAACAAATGAAGTAGTTTCCGTGGAAACTCGTCAATTCCCAGACAAAGACGCTCTTCGTTTGACATCATTAATATCCAAGGAACACGAATGGCTCCGGGTGAAAGGAGTGCTTTCACGGTTCGCGACGATGCACTCATATTTCCGGATTTCATTCCCTCTCGAGCGCACTATATTACACATAGCAAATCCAAATGTCATCATAACGTAACCCTGCCGGTGTTCCCTGTAGATTGTATTAAACAAAGGGGAATTAAATAGCAGACAGTGCGGTGTACCGAGCCGCGACCAACGCGGGCACGAACCACTTTATTCCACCTTCTGTACCGAATGCGCCCGTTGTACTTACGTCACGCATTCCAATTTTTATTTTTTGAAATAAGCCAACGTGAGTGCGAGTAATTTTGTTTGTGTTTTAAAAATTGCTGCGTATTTTTGTGGCAGGCTCTCGTTGCACCGCTTGTTGTGCCATCTAGTGTCAGAGATGTGAATATTTGAGCGGTATTATCTTCATGACAGTTTCGCTCTTTATTATCCTCATACGCCATGATAAATTGTCGCGTACCTTTATGCGGAATTCGCGAGTCAAAAGCAGAAATCAATACAACAGCCTAAATGCGTAGTATTGTGGTACGCGAAATGTAAATTTCAATTAATTTCATTAATTCGTCATTGTATTACAAAACAAACTGATTAAGTAAATAAACATTAGGCGTTTTCGATTACAATTTCACCGTCGAAATGGCAGCTACTTAATTAACATAATCCCGTTGCGAAAATAAGCAAAGTTAATTTTAGTTAAAACATCGAACATTTAACGTTTTAAATTCCGTATATTCGTTCGCGACTGATCATTTGGCATTCACTGTGTAGGTGGTCGTTTTTCAAAAAGCGATTTCACCTCCAACTACATTCATTTACACATAATAATTGTGTTCGGTCGCGGCTGCCGACTCATTATCATATAAATGAGAGAGAAAAAGCAACGGTCGGCCATTAATCAAGAGAATGGAGCAACAACACTGGCTAATACAGTTATCAACTTTAATTCAATAATCCGGCGGCGCGGGCGCCTGCCCTCGACACTCGACTGCTCGCCTCGTGAAAAATAAGAGGGAAATGGAACCTACCTAGTCACTCTATGTGCTACTATGCAGACTGGATTTTTCGTACATTGAGTCTGCACTCACCGTTACGTTGTTAAATAGTTACTTTATTCCTCTGGAATAATAAAGCAAAAAAAACTTTTTTTTCTATAAACAGAAAATTTATTTAAGTCAATAAACGTCATGAAAATCAATTCAATCTCCTAATGTTTTACATACATTCTATATTTAATTAAGTCACGTAAGAAATCAATTAATATTGGAAAAGGCGTTTCACCGTAAATGTCACTATCTAAAATCATCAAGAAAAGATCTCAGTAAATCGTCTAATAGCTTTAAAAGTATTTCTCTACTATAAAACACAAAACTAATCCATTAAAGTTCACCTTTTGTCTTACTAACAGGTAAAATTGTTATTGCAACACGAAGTCGCCTAAACTTGCAAAATTATTACAAGGACATAAATAAAACGTGTAGAGGCGTAGCTCCGTAGCAGGCGCTACGTCGGCCTCCGCGGACGTAGCACTTGCTACGGCGTGAACTGAAAATTTGGAGCATCTAAACTGTTTAACTCCTTAAAACTATTATCATAATTCTGAGCTAACATTCTGTCATGGAACTGGTCTTAGCCGTGTTTTCAGCAATTCACTGCATCCTTTACACAATACAGCAATTAATTAAAACTATGCAATGGACGACATAGTATTTGGAACTGTAGTTTAAACTTCAAAAGTTTTGTAAATGGACCAACAGATATGACACTCCATTTTCTATTTTACACAGGAATAAATTCCTTGTCATATTACTGGTATAAAATTCAACTTTAACAAAGTCACTTTTAGTCAAAAGTCAGGTAGACTCGAAATAATACTGGGACAATCTTCTTATAAGGGAGCAAAGCTGAGGTAATTAGCCAAAATATTATTATGATAAGTACGCTTTGTCAAAATTTCAAAATCAGCTCCGCTCTAGTTAGTGAGGCCGAGTAAGGTTTTGCGAGCCAATTTCATGCTTTCGTGAACTCATGCACCAATGGCCTATCCACTAGAGAAATTTCACTAACACAAAGTTATGATTAATTGAGGCAATAACACGAAGACTGCTACATTGTCTTGTCCGCTCGAATCCTTAGGGACGAACTACACCGTACTCAGATGCAACGATCGTTTCTTAAGAAACTATCATTACTCTTCAACTAATTAATTAAATAGTTCGGATTAAAAAAGGCTTTCATCTTTGTTATCCTTTTTCATCGTAATTGAACCACTCACTATTTCTATCATATCACTACGATCACTGTTTCTTTAATTAAATGACTAATCTATAGCGCAAATAGGTTGCATAAAAATGTACTACAGCTCTTTTTTTTAAATTACTGTTTATAAAGTTAAACGATTTACAGCCAATGCTCAATATTCCTCAACTGTTTAAAGCTAATACCTCAAGCATTGCGACTGCGAATCCATCTTTAATAACGTTTACAGTGTTACCCTCCATCAACTAAACCCAGTTAAACGATAAAACCTTTGAAGCAAAAAGGTAATAGTTTATTGGCTAACGGTTATGTTGTAACGAGTTTTTAATTAAACTCGAGTAGATTTCATTACTTAGAGTCGGGCGCCACGTGTTGCTCTCAGACGCAGCGCTGCAATGTAAAAGTCTAAGCTTAGATTTTTCTCGAAACAATGCCTATACGGCACTCCGTGCTGGATATTCCTTACAACAGTTCTGACTTTCATAGCGGAGACAAAGGAACTTCCTACGTCCCAACAAAAACTCATCCACGCCAGATGATGTGTCTATGGCGAGAAATTGCAAAAAAAAAAGAAAAAGTAACTCCTACGTGTCTCTATATACGTATGGGTGGAATTTTAAAACGAGCCGTATTTTTCCTCCTTCTGAAGAAACTGTAGCGGATGCGAGATGATAGACAAAAGGCCCTCTATACTTTGTTAGGTATCTGGTGGGTAAAAGCGAGAGTAGATGAGTCTGCGTGGCGCGTCGGCCGCGGCCCCCTGCTAACTACTCGTACAAACACAAAAGTCCTTACATAAATCTTGTCCTCGAGCTCGCGGCGCCGGCTCACCTCGCGGTCTCTGCGACTCTCTACGCACGCACCCTCCGATGAATTCGATAACACAACAAATTAGAATTTCCTACGTTTCGTTCGTTTTGTTCGCTCCGTTCCGCGCTCGCCCAAATAATGATAAAAATTCTAATTTACAGCCCTTAACGTCTAAGTACGCTTTACGGAGTTACACCTGAGTGGCTTCTTTATTTTGTCGACACGTTTACTTATTGTTCATGAGCACATAAAACTTCTTTGAAGTAATGTACGCACATTTATGTAGTAAACATGGCTTCAATAATAATGATGTAAGACTAAATTATAAACAAAGGTTACTCAAACAAAGTGGAATATGTTTGTATTAAATTGTTTTTAGAAAAAGATCTAGAATGGAGTTAGTGTTTGTTTAATTAAATAAGCTAATACTATTCTCTGGTTATGATTAAACAGACGCTCTGAATAGATAAAGGGCATATGCATGTCACAACATGTGAGATAACTAATCCAAGTCAATAATCACAATGAGCGCTGTTAGGATTCACAAACAAAACGACGTGCACCACTCAAATTAGCACTTTAAGCTAACGATGTAAAGTTCATAATCTAATATGATTAACATAATGTCAGTGTAATCTTCCACATACCAGTGGAGGTTCATAGGGGAACTTTTATGATGGCAAAACCACCTTTACTTACGGCTTTTGGATTTAATTAACAATTTCCTCGAAAGTCTTTGTCATGTGAACCACAAGAGGAGTGACTTATACTCGTACGTATATTTTTACGTGCCACCAGCTAATTAATTTTGCTTTATGTTAGCCGGTATTGAATTCCTATTAAAATGAATGCAAGGGCTGACATTGTTAAAGTTTCAAGTAGGAACAAATGCAGCTGTGTGGATTAAGAGGACAGACTGATAAGCTATTATTATTTATGAGCCGTTTTCGGTGGCGGATTAAGAATTCGTGGAGGCCCCGAGCGCCAAAAGGATTGAGCTACAAAAGTATTTAATAACTTTTATTAAATGAGATTTTTATTTATTAAAACAGGCTCTATACTGTGTAACAAGTTGATTTTGATGGTTTATTGTTGTTGTTTTTAAAGATTTTCTTGACTGAATATTATTTTATTAAGAAAAGGTTATGAAAAACTTTCCGATAATTATTGAGGTAAATTTTAATGAATAGAAAATTGGCTAAGAAGAGAAAAGTTTATATTATTTCATAATAGATCAATATTAAACTACTTATAATTTTATTTAAGCAAATACGATCAGTAATCTTTCTCATGTTTATACAGGATGATATTTTTTTGCAACTAAATCATTCCTAGTGTATTATAATATTTGCTGTCATCAGTAATATTGTGAATATACCGCGGCTTAGTTCCCCTTTTTGGGCAAAGTATATCAGAAACAGGATTACTTTACGATTGATATATCTCATAAACTATTCATTTATTTATAAACCTTATTTCCAAATCGAAATATGTAGGTTTGAAAGTAATAATAATATAAACTCTGAAATGTTATTCATTGAAAATCACTTTTTTTTCTGTAATTGATAAGAGTATCATAATTTAGTCTGTACCGTACTAAATTTAGTTACATAAAGTATGGAAGCTAAAGGAAAATCTTACTTCAATAATTAAAACATAGTCTAAATTTAATTGTTACGTAATGCAGTAATTGACCTGATTCTTGGTAAACCACATGTCCGTTAATGCTATTATAATGAATTATTAGTCATTAAAATTATATTGAATACAGGTGATTAAAATATATTATACATATTCTTATATGCCCTTGAAACGTCGACGATTTAGTTTATTGCAGTGGCTATTTTAAAAGTACTTTTGAGATGACAAAAAATAAAGTAATTTTCAAAAAATGTAGATTATAATTTTAGATTATTACTTATTTTTTGTTCTAAAAAGGTACATTGCAAGTTTTATAACGTACATAACGCCCAACAAAACTGTAGGAAAGATACCAAAGCTGATTGTAAAAACACGTGTATTAACACCATTCAAAGTACCAACCTACACGTGCTAAATCACGCAACGTTCGCATTCATGACTTTTTGATCGTCATCCTACATTATTTTCACTTTATTAGTGATTTATTCGAGCTAACAAATCGGTTTCCTCAAAGCTTCCACAATTTCCGTGTATTTCTTCGCTAATAACACCCCTATGTATCTTTCACATACGTGCGTTACATCATCTTGATACATAAGCACGGATCCCGTCCACAAGACTAAAGGTGTCTGGGCTTACTCGCAAAATGGATGTGTACACATTGCGTTTAATTATCATCAATTAATTATCATTAAGCGCCATTGCCGTATAAAATACGGTACGTAAACAATTGTACGATGCTTTGTTACAAAGTGTTGTACGTACAAAGGAATTTGCGTAAATTTCTATACAAAAATTTCGTTACGGGGGCCGTGTGTATACGTCTGCAATTCTTTTGGCGTTATACCTAAATACGCGCTATTTTTACATTGGGTGTGTTCTTCTATAACACGGAAAATAAATTTACAAAGTACATGTGTAAACAAGATCTATTATTACCTTTACTTGGATATTCGTCGTGCATTTGAAATAGGTCTTAGTCAGAATAGGTTATAAAGACAGTTGCACGCCTTCGAGCGTACTGCCTCGTGCTGTCCATTCCGTTCAATCGATTCTAAGAACCCACGATAGTAATTTGTTTCTAAGTTTATCTTTCGTAGAACAACTCCTACTTAACTATTCATGCTTGATTTAATATTACATTGTCTGACTTTGACAGCTGAGTGTGACGTGCAATGATGAAAAACTGTTTGTTGCGTTGATTAGGCTAGACGACTCCGGAGATTGTACGCGTTTGCCGCGGCCGTGCATCAAATATTCTACAAGTTTATTCGTACTAAACGCTTTCACTGAAAATGAGACTATAAAGTTTCCGGGCGACGCAAAATGATTCTATTACGAATATGAAATGTTATTACCTCGGACGGATTATAAGCAGAAGCAGGTTCTCACAAATGAAATTGCTTCCCTCCTTTGGAATCCATTTTAAGGATGAATGATATAATTCTTACGAGTAAAGACTTTGTCGAGTTGGATGCGTTTATTAGAATCGTTCTTAACAATGGTGCCAGGATTTTAGAATGCCTGTTAACGTAAATTAAAGTCTCAATTTAAAAGTAGACAAGGACAGATTGTTACCGACTTGATTTATATTTTAATTTACTATTTTCATTACAGATTATCGGATGATTCAATAAAATGTCGATAAAAGCTCATATCAAATTGAAAGGGCTCATTGGACTTTTAGAAAATTGGATTTTATGTGGAGGGGAGGCTGTAACGCGCTTACTCGTATATTTTAAAATAAATTGCTTATTATAATACCTACGGCTTATCGTATTTTAGCTATCGTAAACTGTTGTGAAGGTAATTTAGCCAAAATTCAATAGTTTTGGGATTTTGTAAGGCGGATATGGCGTTGTACAGCCTATTGTTACATTCGCTATAACGATATTGTAAACTAGTGATAATGATAACCGTATTATTATTAAACTTTCCAATTTCGATCCCAAAACAATTGTAGTCATTCTTGTGTCGGATAATAATATTATTTTACATGGTTGAGGTAAAGTTTAGACCATGAATGTTGTGATGATTTTTATCTTTGACAGAATAAAGGGTTTTTGAATTACCGCTGTGTTTATAAACGACACTAAAACTGTTATTAGTTTATTACCCCCTAGTTTGTAGTGTGGTTATTAGTGTATTTAACTAACAATGTTTTGAGAACAGATTTTTCTTTTTTAGATCTTGTTTGTTAGTTTAAGTAGAGCTTCTAAAAACCGATGGTCACATTATCTATAACTTTTTTATCTTGTTTTTTTTTTTATAAGCCTACTTTAGAAAGTAATGTTTATCTATTTTTATAAATACCTTAACCTCCATGGATCTGGACAGGAAACTTACCTAAAACAGAAGAAAACACAATTATTAGATTCAATTATTAATATAGTATTACAACGGCCTGGTATAATAATAGGTAATGTTTAAAATACTACAAGTAAACATTGTAGAGAACATTCATCAATTAATTTCATGCCGTATTTTCAGGGATCCACAGTCGTTATGCCTTACAGCCTTACAGGGTGGGCAGGTTTCCAAGCGGATTCGAACCTGCGTCACTTGGCATGCCTTGAGAACAGATGTAACATTTACACATTGACTTTAACGACCACAACTGTGTATGACGATTCATATACTCGTAAAACAATGCTGATCGTTAGTTTGGTTTATTATTTTGATTTTATCGTGAAGCAATCGTAAATTGTAAATGATATTTGTTAAGATTTATATTTGGAAGTTTGGTAAGTTCAAATTCCACGTCTGTAAAGAATAAACGAGCTAAAATATGCCAAAATATCAATGGTCATTAGACAGTTAATAAGGGCACAATGTCTATAAAACTGTACGTTATTTATACTGTAAAAAGCTGTTTTTTAACCTACTCCAAAAAGGAGAAAGTTTCTGAATTTAGTGTTTAACGTATTTATTATTACATTTTTCAGTGACATAAAAGCACTTTAAATCTATACAAGAATAATACATTTATCAATTTGAGTATATAAATATCTAAAACACAAACATTCTACTCAACTGAACTCTACTTCATATGGTATGTACTTGCTTGGTTACAAGTAAAATTCGCTCATGTAAACCTATTTATGACGTATTCAACTGTTTATATGAGAAACACACATTGTACAAGCATCTTATCCTCAAATCACTTGAGTGGAACTTCTAAATATATTTCAAAGGAACAGTTACAACTCTACCTACTTAACCCGTTAACTTAACTTAGGTTATGTTTTTAGTGATCTCGGATTTGAAAGCTTAGTTTATTATTTTTGATCACGAATTTGGTATTTTTTGGCTTTTCTTAGATGCCTCATCACATTTTAGATTAAAGTTCTCAACAAGGCCTCTGCATGTTAGACCTGTGCCCCCGTGTAAACCTTTGCAAAGGACCGGGTTTCTTCCCTTGAAGTTTTCCCGTGAATTTAAAAAGAGATACAAATAAATAAAACCTAATCGTCTTTTGTTATCTCGTCAGTTTCATAAAAAAAAACAAATGTCAACGTAGGTAATAAACGTAATGCTAAATTTTATACGTAGACACTCTACAAGGTAGAGTCATCGATCGGAAAAACACCGGTAGAAAAAAAAAAGAAATAACATTGACATTTCAATTCTTGAAACTCGATGCTTTCCTTAACCTTTTGGATTTGATTCACAGATCACGCAACCAGGGTTTATAGGTAAAGAAATATTCTGAAACAATTTTGAAATTGTACCCAGCAAACGGTAATCGGATCGTCTCGTATTACGCGATACTTAATTTCGTTATCGAGTAAATGTGGATGTAAATAGAACAGCGTATGGGAAGTAGTATTGTGCTGGTAAGTTTAATATTATGTACTTGTGCTATTCGTTGTATGCACTGCTCTTTGAAAATTTGCTAAATTATTGACTACGTAGTTTTTAATGTATAATAAAGACGTTTTTTTTATTAAAAAGACAATGATATGTCTAAACTTCGAAGATTATTCAGGGTTCATTTTTTTAAATTGTAAGTTTCTCCGTTGAACTCATTTTCTAAAATATTGTGCCAACAGATTTCTAGATGAATAAATGAAAAAAATCTGTTTTAGTACATATTTTCTTAATTTCTGGTACCAACGTTTTTGAGCGATCATCTTGAAAATGACTCCCAAAACTGCGATCTAAGTGACATAGTTCCAGGCACTTTAAAACCAGAAAATCTCAACAAATCGCTATACGCTCCAAAATATAACATGTGCTAAGTCTAAGGTCCGATGCATCGGTGCGTGAGGGCCCACGACCCACCCGTGTGCCGCTGGCAGCCCATGAAAACAAATCGTTCATAATAAAGCGTTAGGTGTACACCACAGCCTGTCTGCTGTAATGTGCTCGATAATTGGATGGTTGTATTGTGTATTACATAGCTATTAGATATATATATGTACCTACATACATTATGTGTATGGAAGTAACTGTGTGGTTCTATAAAACAAAACAACACTGGCTTGTCTTCGTCTTAGAAAAGGAAGAGTAAAAAGAAACATAACCAAATATGACTTAACCAAATTATTCTGTTTTTATGGACTTTTTTTAAGTGATTTCTAAAAGAAATGTGGTGTCTGTCTGCTCTAACGTGCTTGATGAGGTAGGTAAATGTAACGAGTAGTAAGTAACATACCTTTACAAAATATAATAATATAAAATACCTATGTTGTGAATGCACAAAATGTTATAAGAATAACTTTTTTTTAATGTGGTGTAAATATTTTTGAACTAAAAATGGTGTTCCTTTTTAAATCCCTTGAATTTAAAAAAAAAACTTTTAATCGTACTTTAACGCGCTTATAAAAAAGTATTCTAAAAATAATTTAAATAATATTTAAGTTATGCATTTACAATAAAGTTAACATTCAATTCATGAAATAAACAAAAACCTGTCACGCTAAAACATTAAACTGTCCAAAACCAAACAGTAACTTAAAATCATGCCATACAACCTTATCTAAAATCGTTGAATTGCAAAGTCGACAAAACAAATCTTCGTCTATTTATAAAGGTCTATTTTATCTGTGCCTGTGACAGTTTGTGATAAATAATTTCCATCCATTACCTACGCACTTACACTCCACTTTGTATTCGTCGCTTATATCGTTAATTTATTTGTATCACTTCATTTCAATTATGTCTCTGGATATTTACAACGATTATTACTCAATGAATTAGCACGCATTATTTATAGTTACGTCCGTATATACGACTTAAAATAATGAAACGAGATGAAAAGTTTTCACTTCAATCACCTAAAAAAAAATAGAAAAACAAATGACTATCAAATATAGTCATTTGTTTTTCTATTTTTTTTTTAATATTTACATTACGATTATTACAAAACAAAAAGCGATCGCACATTTTCAAGGCACACAAATTTGTAACCATCACATCAGCTGTGAAATTCCACAATCAGTCATGTAAGACGTCTACGTAACGTCTTTCTAATTACAGAACTCGTTTCAAAACTGCTGAAAATTACGTTTTTGCGAATCAGTATCATTAGGCTAACACTGAGTGAAATTGACTTAATTTCTCATGAAAACATCTAAGTAATCGTTCTATAATAATTCTAGTGGTCGCAACATCTTGACAAATTAGATTTTTAGCGGGTATTGCTAGCTAAGGCGAAATTATGGGTGACTTTGAGTCGAGTGCAGGCTTTTAAACGCGAATTAGAGGCTACGTCGCTCAAACGTTAATGGCGTATTGTGACTGAGTGAATGTCGCGAAAATTATGTGGCCATATCGAGATTTTTAACGGCTGCACTTTCTTTGATGGCGAGGAAGGACGAAGATTATTTTTTTATGCTGTCATGAGGGACACGGCGATTTTAATGTGAGGTAAATTACGGAAAAAGAAAGATAATATAATAGTGCATTTTATTTTGCAAGGTTTAGAAAACTAATAGCGGGGTTATTATATCAATATTTAGTTTTTAACTAAACATTGATAAAGTAGGCAACTATTGAAAATTCTTTGTATTTTTTGTACGTTTAATAACCATCAGATTGAATCACGGACATATTACGTATTATTTACCTACTACATAAAACACTCCACCAAAAATATGAATGCTAACATTAGAAAGGCGGAGATAGGACAAAGCTGTTATTACAGCATACAAAATGGATGTTTCATCGTACCTTTGCGTCTAAATTAAGTATTAATCCAAACCAAACCGAGTTAAAGCGATGATAACAATTGCGCTCACAAACTTTTTGTTTGTTTTTCAAAATCCGCTTTACAAAACATACGTTTTAAATTTTACATGTATGCCTACAATTGTTAGGTTGGAGTCATGATATTATGGCATTGTGGGGAGCTGAGCGCGGCGTAGCAACATAATCGGGTAGTGCCCGCCATCTGCCGGAAGTTTTACAATGTTTATGAGTTCCATCGGGAAGCGTACATAAATTCCGACGATTGGACGTGTACAAACGATAACGTGATACAATGGTTTAACCATATTAAGCCCCGTAATTGTTTACAAGTAGCCGTGTATAGCCTCGAATGTCACATAATGCCCATGGTGTTTGTTCAGCTGAGTCGTTTTGGAAATGTGCTTGAAACTTAATATCGTTATATTTCGATAATCCATTAATGACGTATAATCTAAGAAAGATATTATTTAAATTTCAGAATATTTTAGATATAAAAGGATTGTAAATCTTGTTAAACCCGCAAAGTTGAAGTTAGCCAATGATATACAACGTAACAAAGTTAGCGGACATCTACAAAACAGGAAAGAGTCCCAGAATCATTTTAAATTCAGTATTAATCCTCGAACCCAGTCCCGAGCATCGTTTCTTCCATACTTTGTGGGATTTCCGAAAGAAAGCTGCTCCTACAAACTTCTATCCAAACTCCCGTGTAATCTTACTTATAAAAATAAACTTTTGCATTAACTGATTTCGAATCAGGGGCGAGGAACTTTCGCAAGGTAGGCCAGCCAACACCGGCGTCGTTTCCGTAGAAGTTGCAGAGTCAATCAGCCAGAAAATAGAAACAAATAAATACACGCTTAGGTAGTTTTGACTTGATAAGCGTAAGTAGACTTGGGCTCAAATTTATGGAAGAGTTCGGCAGATAATGTAAAAGTTGGCAGATAAGACAGGCTTTACTAGGATTCGGGCGCGATCAGAAAGCTGAATATTGCTGGGAGCGTCGAGAACTTGGGACAGGTTATGTTGTAGTAATATTTACGTTGCACATACAACGCTCGCTGTACTAAAACTACATGTAATATCGCAAATTGATACATCGCTTACTCAGAATACTCAGAACAATTTCTTTAGAAGTTCGTTTTTATGCACTCATGTTTTCTCGTACCAATACAGAGTATTCTCTAGAAATATAATTTTCTATTCGACTTACGAGTAATACCAATTTAATTGGCAGTCACTTCAAAAGAAATTCATGTTCTATTTGCTAACGGTAGGTGCCAATTTTCATGTTTAGAATATCGTGTTTCGTATTTAGAATACCTTCGAGTGTATTTATTGATACGTTTGAGCACTAATTAGTTCGTTGTTGAGGATGCGAGACGTAAGTATTTTCGTCATTATTTAGTTTTGAGGTTTATATTATTTAATAAACAAACAAAACGAAAATAGAACAAACGTTATAATTAAAACACTAAAGTTTTAGCTTTTGTTGTTATTGATTTAAATTCTTGTGCTGATATTTATTCAATATCGATCATATCATTACTATGTATTTACTGCAGAAATGAAGTATTTTTATTTATAAATGGTTTTTCCTCATTTCAAGGCACTCTATCTGGCAGAAGTTATTTTACATATCTCAATTTAAAACGAACTGGGAAAACAGATCCTCTTTCTCTGAAAAATGTCAGTGGGTACATACTTGAAATAAGAATGCTTAAAATTCGGTCACAAAGTAAAAGTCCGAAATCTTTGTTAACGCTTAGCATTCTGAAGCGTTTGTCTTTGCTTCGCGTCGTCTAAAATAAAATACATCAAAGTTAATCGAAGTCGACTCTCAATTTGAGAGCAACATTCTAATGTCTTTAAATCCTCTGTGAAAAGCTCTCGGGTTTTTCATGCAGAAAGGTCTTGATTTTCGATTTTTTTCATTCCCCTTTCTTTTCGGCAAGCGTCGGAGATACGTGTCGTACTTATACCGAAGCTGGGTGTAATTAAGGTGCAAAGATACCCGAAGTCTACCGCGTAGAGGGGCTCGAGGGCCCTCCATGGTCGGCTGTGTACTCTCAGCCGATGAGTGTTACGTAGACTGACGCTACTCCTCTATCCCTGCGTTCAAAGATTCAAACCGAACTTAATTGGGATAAAGTTTTGGTTTTTGTTGCCTTTGCGTCGTTTATATTTCTCTTTGAGCGCCTCCTACCGTAGATACCCTCCTCCAACTGTCGACGTATCATGTTAGTCAACATAAAAGTTGGTATAACGATGTCAGATCAGCGAAACGGTGTTGCGAAGCCAACTTATTACAAGTTACGCGCATTAGCCTATTATATCGCGCACCTAAACAAACTAGGAGATGAAACAGACAGAAACATCGAACCCAATCTTATTACGATGCCCTAACTTATATTCCACATTACATTAATTTCTCCGGAGACGTCTCGCAAACTAAGCAATAGCAGCTGCCTGCCCGGTCGCATGTTTATTGAGAAATTGCCTAATCTCGAAGAGCTACAAAACAAAACCACATCGGAAATGTTGAACTAAAGTATTTCTTCTCTCTAAGGATACTAGTGGTGGTACCCTTGTCTGCGCTAACCGATCACACCCTTAAGGCTCCCGAATTACTGTCCGGGCTGATTACCGCGCCGCGCCCCCCCTCCCCCCCGCGCGTCGACCCCCGCCCGCGGCCCTGCGCCCCGGGCCCTACGTCAACTATTATTTGTGTTCCCTACTTATAATTTGTGCGCTGGAAAAGTTCCACAAACACCAGTCATTTTATTAAATATAAGAAAACTTCCTTGGAACTTTTGTAGTGCGCTCGGGGATCGCTTGTTATTCTATTAGTTATCTAGTTAAACCTGATAAAATCGGACAATCGGAACAGGCCGATTATGTCTTTATTAAATTGAGGAGAAACAACTCAATACAGCTTTGGAAAATGAACCTTATTGAATAACTCTTAATTCCTGTCTAATGAATTGTGAACTTTAATAACTAAGAAGTATTTATGTAGGTGTGTGAGCGTCCTCCTAAGAAAATAAATTTCAATTTATTGCCTCCACTGCTTATTCTCATTAGAGTAAAAGATGAGAAAAACATTTTATCAGAAAACATAAACGAATATTTTCTATCATAAATATCCTCTTCACAAGCCATAAAGGTACACACAAAAAGGCAAGAGATTTTTAATGCTCTTATATTCTTGATTTTCCTTCAAAATGAAAAAAATGTGTTCATTGGTGCGAAACGAAATCATCGTCCCAGATACGTCTTTCAACAACAAAAGCCATCCGCGTGCGTGTTAAACATACTTTTCTTTAAACAGAACGCAATATATACTGGCTTACGTGTATCGTCTTAAGGGGATAAATAATGGAGTTGCAAATGTGTGTTTGGCATACGAGGGTTGAAACAGGGCTGCTGCGGAAGGAATATGATAATTTGACGTACGAGTAAAATGCGAAGAAAAATACATTTGGAGAAATGCAAGTGGCATTGTTGTTGGTGTTATCAATTAGGGAAGTTTACCTCTTTGAGAGGATAGGTGTGTGTGTGAGTGCTGACTTTAAATTGTATTGAAAAAATTAGGGACTGATAATTAAATGGAGTAAGAGCCTTTAGCATAGATACATTTAGTTTAGTTTAAAAAAAAAGATTTGAAAGTTGAAAACTTAAAAAAAAAGCAAAAGAAAAACCGTAACGTCACGTTGACTATGTAATTTTGAAATCCTAGTCACGTTAGTTTAGGCTAAAATATGTAAACGATTTTCAATTATTATATTAATTTTCACGAAAAAAAAACTGTGCCTTTTACCTCCTATTTTTTCAACAGAAAAAGTCAGTACAGACAGATAATTTCACCTACATACGTTTAAATTAAACTTACACCAAGTTATTATGGGAACACCTATTTTCTGCTGTAGACTATCACGGTCGTTACCGTCTATGTTCGTGGAGCATTCACATTGCGCTAGTGAGATAGTATGTGATTTATTTACTGGCCTTAAAATATTTTTATTTATTGTTGAGTATTTTTTTCTTAGATTTTTATTTTTTGAATAATTAATTTTTGTATAGTAGGAAAAGAGCAAATTATGTGTTAAATCAAGTTTGGACTTGTTTTAAAAAATAATATTTAAGTTGTTAAAGTTACGTTAAATCTACTATCTCAATAAATATTTTACTTTAGGTACTTACAAAGAAAAAAGAAGGCGTTAACATTATTGTTTATTATTTCCTTATCGCTAACAAAAACAATTATATTTTAGCGTGAAATCTTAAAAAGGAAAGCTAATTTTGGGGGCGAAATATTTTTCTTAAGCCCAACCAGATTGCTATGGTTTGCGGCGAAGAATAGGCCCTTAATGGCGTACAAAGCGATAAAGAGGTATTTTTAAGTGAATGGCTACGAGCATCCTCTAATGCTGTAATAAAAATAAACTGTAATTACCCATCTGTTAACTAAACGCAGTGATTAAAACTATTCTCTTAGAGTAGGTCACATAACATGGACTTTTGATTGCTTAGATGTACTATTAACGTTTCCTTTTATTTTTTCCGACTTTGTTTTGGACTTACCTACTTTATAGTTATTTGTCACAAGCATATTAAAAAAATATGTCTTCAACTAAATTTACACAGTCCTGTCAGATATTGTTCTATTTTTAAGTTCGTATATGACGTAAACTATGTCATTGTGTTTTTATATACATTTTGGAATAAAAGTGACCCGAGAAAGAAAAATTGTAACTTGAATTTATTTAATTTTATAAATAAAAAGTCATTGTAAAATCAATTTATTATTATTTCAAAAATATAATCTACATTTCATCCAATCAAATTCTAAATTTAAAAGCCACCTGTGTCAAGTACAGTGACCTACTAAAGTGTTCGCATCAAACGAGGCCCGCGTCGTCCAAGACGTAGGGCGGAGCATGTCGGACGCATCGCAAGATGGATCGAGGTGGTAATCAGTTAATGCATTATGCGGTTAACTACAACCAAGATGGAAGTGTACCGTACAAATATTAGTGCGAATTAACAGGAGACACCTCTCGTGTAGCTGTGTACGCAAGTTGATGGGCAAATATTATAAGAATGGAGTGGGTTTTGTTTGTGATTGTACTTTGGTGTTGGCATTGATTTGAAGAGCTTAGAATTATTTTTATTTAAAATTAATAATCATATTAAACGGATCAGGATAAAGTTAGTTCTCTCTATAGTAATTATGTTTTACATACTTATAATTTAAATTGTATTAAAATAAACGAACAATATTAAATTACAAGTATACACTTATCGTGTAAATAATAAATGAGAAAATAATACATGAATATTTAAAAAGTCCTCAGCAATAGGTGTGTGACTCGTACAACGTACAAGGCCCGAAAGTAAGGTGCACATTTAAAAGATAGATGGCGTCATTCGGATAATTCTGTTATCAGCCGCGAGAGGGCGCCCCTGCGCTCGTATACTTAGACGGCCGTTTCCTGCGACGTTAAGTCCTTATAAAGGTAACTGTTCCACTGAAAAACTCCTATTTCAGTGACAAAGCACGCTCTTAACCATCCAAGTGAAAATTCTAAGAGATTTTGTGTTTACTGACGAGATACTATCCTATTGTTGCCGCGAATAAAGTTCACTTGGTTTTTACAGACGCCTATGGTTTCCCCATTATGTCGCGAGTAAAATAAAGCTTTAGCAGCAAAACAAATAGTACGATTACATCGTGTCGCACATTCAGCAGATCACGAAGTGTAGCTATCTCTGGAGACAGAAATATCGTATAAGCATAGAAACAGTATTACTTTCTTACAAAGTTTAGATTTATTGGCCATTGCGTAAGTTCGCTCGGCGTTTAGTTGTTCTTAATACTAAATCATCTGTGTGATTACAGATCGCTGACGGCTGAGAATAAGGTAAGCGACCGACATATCTAAGATTAATATAATATTTTATAATTGATGATCTTTGCTCAAGTACGGCTCAATATAGTCAAGTTAAAAATATGTCAGCACAATATGATGAATAGGCATTGTATGAGTAAGATTGGGGTTCACATTTCGACTGAAAATGACACATTCGTTAGCAACAGTAGGGTTCGTTTTATCGGTTCAATTCCTCCATTCATCGTGGCATGCAAAAAGTAATTTGAAGTATTGTGTCGCATGAGCGCTTGGTTATCTATTTTTGAAGGAACGTAGTCCGCGATCCGTTAAATAGACTTAAGTGAGTAGAGCCGACTTCCGCGCATGTGTGCCGCCGGCACGCACCGGCTCACTCGTCTTGTCGCGTGTCGCCTTCTGCTCAACGTACACAGAAATTATTCTCAACACTCGAACATACTCCCACGTTTAAATATACATTTTATTCTGAACACTCGTTACTCTCGCTAACTCTAATATCAACATTTTCCAAACATTACAATCCGTTAACTAAATCACAATGACAACAAACAGAAACAGTCATTACAAATCCACACTATTAAGGTTAGTTACTGTAATTAAAAGCACAAATCTGATTTAAACTAATCCCGCGCGGTACGGGATTTAATATTAGAGGCTTTCACGATAAACACGTTGTTATATCAGAACATTTTACGTATCTATTATACCATTACAAGGTACAATCGCAGGTAAAAGCGGCGTATGACGTACCCATGGAGTATTAGAGGGCAAGGCAGAGTTCCGCCAGTGGCTAGTAACAATGACGACGCAGATAAAGGGGGTCGATAACGCGAAATAGCAACGTGAAAACGTGGCGAGAAAATAGCATTATTAACCTCTCGGGCATAATACGCGCGCCACTGCGCCAGATATGGTAATGATTATGTAAATCCTCCACTCACAGGTACATCTCAGAAACGTTATATACTTATTAAAACCAAGATTGCCACGCCGCGCCCGCCGGGGGATCCCGTCAGACAAAAACTTTCGGCCAGCCTTCACTCCGCAAGTGTTTACAGG
This sequence comes from Chrysodeixis includens, assembly GCA_941860345.1. Lineage (NCBI taxonomy): Eukaryota > Metazoa > Arthropoda > Insecta > Lepidoptera > Noctuidae > Chrysodeixis > Chrysodeixis includens. The sequence goes on along the minus strand of OW796095.1, from coordinate 8,918,423 downwards.
CGCTCAATTTTTACGACGTTGGTAATTCGAAATCTCGGGTTCCCTGAAATCGGACCATCGACGTTGCAGTCTTACTTGGCGACTCTCTTTTCAATTTTCTTAGTTTCCCGCTCGAAGCAGGGAAGCATTGTATGGTAGATTCTTATCTCTCTCAAAAGCTATTTAGCTAAATGGAATTTACAGAGCCCGCACTGCAGTTCGACGAAGTACATTGTAATATTTAAAATCTTGAAATTTGAGTCTAAATCCAGGCATTGTATTACGTGTCTAAGATTTTTCAAGATTCATTTTACTGTGTTCTCGTAGCGGTTTCTTTAAATTATGCACTTTACTAGATTGAAACGGTGGGTCCTTTCTGAAACATTTAGACTTGTACAAAGAACACTGAAGTATTATTCGAGCATTGTACTTAGAATTTCGTTTCTGTAGCCGATAAACATTGCTTAACAATTACACAGCAGCGTTGTTGGGAATGTTTAACTTTAAGTACCTAATTGAGCCTCGTTAATCAAGAGAACGAAGTTTTCACAAGTGCTTAAATTATTTACCTCAAACATAAAACATCGGCATTCAAAGCGTTTCTGGAATATTTTCGCTTACACAGACGTCGGGCATAACACAAAGTGAATTATACGAATAGAAAATATTGAAAGCGAGCTGAGAGCATCAAAAATACTGACGTTGAATCTTGTTAATGAACTTAATGAGTGAAGGAGGCGGGAGTTGTGTAGCGAAGGAACTTCACGAAAGCATCTCGCAAGTTTCAATTTCGAATGCTGTTACAACAGTGGGGAGACTTGTACAACTACGCGAACAAAATGAAATGCATCATAAAATAAACGCGACGTAATTTCTGTCTCATATTTCAACATCTTCGGTAGTGCACGGTTTGTTCTTACAGCTTATTTTTATTTCATCTACCTTGTGGCGTGTAGTCGATATATTGCGCTGTTTTCTTGGCGTAAATACATTCGGATATGTGTCATAAATTATCTTGTAGTATGCTTCATAAAGCCTAACTCCTATGGCAACTCTGTAACTATTGTATATAAGATAAGAAACTATGGTACGGGGAATTGGTTGTTCTAAAATATTATCTTCTATACTCTACATCAAATATAATGTAAAGCGCACGTTGGATCAGACAGGAAACGCGCTATATTTCCCCCTTTTCACGGGTAAAAGATCACCAGTTTCTTTACATGAAAGCCCTACCTGAATTCGACTGAAATTCTAAAATTTTTCAAAAACTAAATGCTACCTGCAGCACAATCCAACCTCACCCAAAATAAAATATATTCAAAGGAATATGCTGATGTAATTAAATTAAGAGCTACAGGAAAGAAATAAATGAAATGTTTTCATTCCATCAAAACTTCACTATTTCATGCCGAGATACTTACAAATAAAACCTTTTTATTTACGTCAAAGTTTTATTCGAAGTTCACTTATTTTAACATCGAACTGGCAACTTCTAAAATAACAGATTACAGCAAGCATAATCATGAAGTTTTTACTGTACCACGTAACTCGTACGTAGTTATGCAAATGTGTTAGGCTCGTTTTTGCCAGGATTAAGGCTTTGGGTCTATTGTAATGGGAAGATTTGTGTAAAACGCGGCAAATCCAACGACCCGAACAATTACGCTAGTATAAATGATAATTTGAAAGTCCGAACTAAATTAAAATATTGTATTGTGCGCCGCACGATTTACATACCGCAACCATAATAAATTTTGACAAAAACCACTTACGCCTCATAGACTGTCGGAAAAATAATCAATCTTGTTTGCAAAAAAGACACATTGAATAAAAAAGGCATTGATAAAAAGGAGACAGCAAAATTGACACTAGATGTAATAAAAAGATTGGAAAATAATTTCGACAAAAAGCAAGTCTCCAAAATTCACGTCAGACACTCAGTAAAATGAAATACGTAGCCGGCACCGGCCTTCGGCAAATGGTTTAATATCGAAATGTGATCACTTAGCGCAATCTCTTACAAAAGAAAAAAACACAGGAAAAGCCCCGAATGTACTTAGCTTTTACCAGAAACCGAAATATGTTTCAATTTTTATTAAAACTGGCAAAAAGCGAAATTGGATTGATAGCTTTTCAATCCAATCCTTTATTTGGTTGATGTGAAAAAATGCGTTTTTGAGTGTGGAGTTGATTTTTAAAGTATGTTGTTTTCGTATTCCGTACGGCTGAGCAGCGTTTAAATTAGAAAAGGCCAAAGTTGTGAAGCACAAAGTTGCGGCTGGAACACGACCCCACTTCGCCACTTACTCAAATGAAATGCGTGCTTACCGGGCCTTTTGCTAGAACCCTTGATGTATAGGCTCCTCTACGAAAACACCCATTGGTTATGAACGAAATTAAATCAATTCCGCCGCCCTGTTTTCTAAAGTAATTACGACTTTCGGATTTGATTTATAGCGAAATACAGACAATCATTGATGGAAATTCTAATGGTAGTTTTAAACATTAAATTGTTTGAAGTGTTCATTGAAAAAGTAACTAGAATAATAATTGTTACGTATTGTAAATGCGATTGAGAAGTTAGCCAAGTAAGTTATTGGAAGTCAACACATAAAAAACAAAAGGAATTCGAAAAAAAAAACATTCAACTCTAAATATTTTTTTTACACTATAAGTTTTCTAAATACCTGAGCAAATGTTCATGTCACACCTAAACAGTAAGTACAAAATCTAATCCATCAAGTAACATCAAGCAGTTTGAGTTTGTAAACCAAATTCAAATTCCTCCAACAGAAACTACCCACACAAAAAAATACAGAAGCAAACAACCGCAAAACACATCTGAAATTTGTTTTCGAATCCAACTCTATATTGCACTCGCCAACTGAAACTTCGGAAAAAATACTATCCGTGCAATCAAAAATGATCCATCACGCCATTTCATTGATAACACAATAATCCTTTACGATATCAAAGCCTCCAGTCCATCCATTGATTTCAATGTTATTTTAGGCCCCAACCAAATTCAACATAACATGGTAAAGAGTATGAATAATAAAAAATACGTTTATTTACTCGCGTCGAAATGAATTTCGTGATATTACATTTTAATAATTCGAAATGTTGCACGGCTATTGAATACTTCATGGCTGCAAAAGCACCCAGGAGGAAAATATTTACGCTTTTTCGAAATGCAGAAATCAAGTAACAAGGAATCGGTTTTAGCGAAGAGAAGCGTTAGGGACCGGCTGTTGAATAAAACGAGGAGATTCGATATAATGCTTACCTTTCTCAAGTATGAACTGAAATTGAGCTGCACTGCCCAAGCTTTATTCGAACGCCCAGTAATTTGTGTTTTAGTTTCAATTTAAATTGAAAATGAGGACTTTTGTGTTGGGAAGCAAAATACAAGTTCGTTTGCTTCGAAACAATTTTGTAAATGTATCGTTGGTGTGTTTCCAAGTAAATTACGTAATCTCACGTGGTTTAAGATATGTTTTGCACTAGTTGCGGTTTTATTCCGTTTTCGATGCCTTTACGAGATAAAAAGTAGAGTATGTACTATTTCCATATGAAATTTCTGCCAACGTTCAATCAGATTCGTATAATCGTTCTCTCGTGATTGTGTGACAAATACCTACCCGACTTTTTTCATTTATAATATTAGCATAAATTATAAATTATTTAGATAATTAAATAGGTTCTTTCAATGCCTATTGTAACCAATCAGAGCTTGTGCAATCTTTAGACGCGTGAACAGCACCAAACTCCCACAAAAGCCTTGAAATATCAAAATTTGGCAACATTTTCGTTTATCAATAAAATAAATCCATCGAAAACTGTAGGAAGACATAATCCGGAACAATATTTCTCCATATAAAGAGGATGGCCGGGCGTTGCAGTGCAGTCCCAGACCTAATCACGATGGAGTCCCGTGTGCCATTTGCGTGCCCACTGCTGCGATCGCTCACTACTCCACTATAATGATTACCTCACCTTTTAATACTTTATTTGTTTTGTATGTGATTTTTAGAAGATTTATTTTTTTTCTTCTGTAATTTTTTATGTCTAGATTATTGGATGCGATTCTCTTATACTCCATTTGTTTAGGTAATTAACTAAATGTAAACAATTTTGGTATGTCTTTTAAACAAAATGTGATCCTTAAAAATGTAAAATACGATTTACAACTTGAAATACATTCAGATTTTCTAAAACTATAGTTAATTGATTTATAAGCAGTAATATCCAAATTAAAAATTATGTTTTTGGTTAAAAAGTAACGCCAAGATTGTTTACATTTAGTTAACTACCTAAACAAATGGAGTATAGTTTAAGTTTATACTTAAAAACATGTTTTGTTTTAATCTTTTAAAAAATACGATATTTTAACGAGCTTACTGTTGGGCAAAAACCTATCCACATACATTTTTTTACCGTTTACCAAAAAAATGGTGTATGAATTGATTCTTGATTTTATTTTTTCATTGTAATTATTTATGAAAACCATTATAATTGCAAATATAAATAACTAATTTCCCTTGACCCGTTCATCAACAGTTTAAGCCTTGAATTAGAAAGAGACCCGATGGAGTTATTTTCCTTATTCTATTCCCTAAGAGGCGGGAAAGTCCAACTTAATCCAGCTAAACGATAAATAAGCACTTAATAATGTAATAAACTGACTACTAAGCTAAGTTCTAAGCTTTTTATAATTACTGAACTCAGTGTATGAGGTTATAGTAATGTTTTCAAAGAATACTCTTGTGTTTGGTTTCAAATTATAAACGAAACTTTTATCCCCTCTCCTTGATGACTACTTTCTCATAATTGCCATCACACGATATTAAAAGAAGCTGTTTTAAAGTATACTTCTAAAATTCTATTTATCCATAGGCAGTAAAATAGCAAAACTTTCAACCCCAGTAGCCTGGAATATTACACATTTTTTTTTATAAAATATTTCGTCATGATATTCCACGGACTTCAATAAGAAATGATTGTCTTGCACGCAATAGTCATTTTGCGGCAATTTCATATTTGCTCGTGTCCGGATATTTCATGTAAACCCTTAAATCCACCTGTTTAAACAAATTGTAGATTTTGTAGAAAAATCATTCTATGATATTTTTTTTATTAGGCTCGTTGTGAATTTTCCAATATCATATGCACTAATTTATTTAAACTTCAAACGAAAAAATCACTGTAATGGCCTCACGGGCATTTCGATACCCTCCTCAAAGTAACCAGATAGGAAATTTCAAGTAACACAAGCTTAAACAAAACCTATAATAATGTAAAACAAATGAACATATTCTAGAAAAAAACATTCCATTGTTTCATTTCATTTCCGAAACCAAACAAAGTTGTTTTCTACAAGATTAGCGCAACGTGTACGTATAAGTGAACACAATAATATAATTTTTATCCAGCCTGAGATCTGCGGCGGGGAAGCTAATATCCTTATTTATTTCCGTTGGGTGTTCGCTCGCTAATTACGACTCGCTAGCCAGTGATTTTCCACGATCTCGCTTCTTATTGTAATTACTTGCGATATTTATGCCCCGCAACAGTATTAATAGCAGATTTCGCAATTTTAAAAATCACCTTATTTACAGTTATTAAACACAATCAATGCCTTTAAAATCGCAAATAATACATTCCCATTTGAATACTTACTGCTCTTAATTAACGCTGATAAAATGTATTCGCAGCCGTTTATATTAACAATATCATTCAAAGCGTGCATTTCAATGGTAAATGCATCAGAACTACTAAGTTAAATAACAATTTAGAGTTGATAGCAAAAGCTTCATTATCCAGGACGCTTCTGGCTTGGCACGCAGTTAATAAACGCTTTAAATACATTTCGACAGAATTTCATTCACAAATTCAGTGTCGGGTTGTAGCATTCGACGCGGCGAGAGATTCGGTATAATGGCGACTACTGAAATGCAAATAGAACTGATTGGCTCTCCTCAGTACGTCCGTACTTTCATACCTGTCTTTTGCTGCGCATTTTCACCAACATATTCGCGTTTTAAACACTTGATTGGGTGGAACGGTCGAAGTTGGTCAACTGTTTGTCATTATTTCATATTGTGGTTTCATCTTGTATTTCGTAATGAATATGGATTTTCATGTGACTTTAATTTATTTTCAGGTGAGCGTAATGGGTATTCGAAACATTTCAATGTGTTCATTGAATTCGATAAATTAAATGTGAATCTTTGACTGTCGTGCGTCTGCTGCAGGTTTTCATTGTTCTACATTTATATTGAGCTTAAAAACATTGTGTAAAATGAACGCTTGGACAAATTTAACGTAAAAGGAATTTGTTGTATAAAGGAATGTTGAATCGTACATTCATTTTATTAAATTTATGATCGTTATATATCGAGTGTAGGTGAAAAATCTTTACACCTTTTTTGTAAATGTAAAGAAACAGACCAATAGATGATTTGAAAAATACTAAAACCCAAGAATATGAAAGTAAAAGACACAAAAACTACCAAATATTCAAAGAGAATATAACAATATAAGCAAGTAACCAGTAACAGCTTACTCTAACACCGCTTAACACGACGATATCTCGTCCGTCTCAAACTGACTCTGTCACAATACAATAAGCTACCAAAACAATAACATTCCCGACCGTCTGTTGTCTTTCACGCACAAATCTCACGACGCAAGTCTATGCACGTTTACGCATTGCAAGCACGTATGAGTGCATAGGGCGAAACACATACCGTTACCCTGCATTCGGTATTCAGGTTCTAAGCGATGGTGCAATGGTAAGCTGCTGCCGTACTGAATTGATAAGATTAATGCTAGAAATCGTCTGGTAGTAAGTGTAGGTAGTGCTACTGCTGACGCTTGATGATAGCTCATTGATTACTGGATGTAGCTGTCTGATGCGTGCTCGTGATGAATTTAGGACAGTTTTGGCTGAAGTTAAGGCGTAATGTATGTGTTGCGGCACGATTTTGTCGCTTATAGCTCTTGGCAAGTTGAAGTTTTGTTTTTGTAGATATTTATTTTTAACTGAAAGTACTAAAGAAAAATGCTTGATCGACTAATGTTCGGTAAAAAAAAAAACTCTTAAAGACAGTTATTTCGTCGTATATGTGCATCTGTGCTGCACGCAAATTTGTTTTTGCTACGTCTGATTCTGTATTTTTTTACAAATTAATATCAGCATCTTAAACAATTTATATTCACCTTAGCTTCCAAAAAAAAAAGATTTTCATAATCCTTATTAAAAAAAAAATTGCTTTGGTCTATTTTTAACATTATTCCTAAACAAAAACACCACAATATTCCCTTAAAAAATATATCCCTACGATAGTACAGCTCTACATTTTACTTGAAGATTCTCTATACGTTTACTGCACCGATAAAAAGACAAAAGCGGCCAGTATGTCTCGTTGGTATCTCAAGTGGGGGCTTACGAGCATAATACACGTTGACAAAGCAGTGTAGGCTGTGTCGCATTTCACCCGTACTTACTCTTACTTATTTGTTGCATCTTGCGGAAGAATATTAAGAAGGAAATGGAGAGGAGAGTGGGGTATTCTGGTGTAAAGTTAAGAGTGTATTTTTTTTTGTATTTTATATCAATGTTTTGGCTAAGTTATACCGTTGCTTGGCTTTTTTTAAGCTAGTGAGGAACTTTATTTCGTATTTTTATTTTCAAACAAATAAAATTTTCTTCAACTAAAAATTATGCTTTGAATTAAACTATTATTTTGGCATTACACTGTCAAAAAAAATATATATTTTCATACATTATTTTCAAAAAAAAGTTGTACGTAATTTTAATCTATCGCGATTTTACAAAAACCATCAACCAAACGCAATAATATTAAAACTAAATAAATTATTTATCACATCAAACATTAGAAAGCTTTCAAGAAATAATCACTTCTGCCAATACACCCTCATCAACCCATCAAAACTAAAAGTCCTATCTACAGTCGAAGCTCCAAACTTCTAAATCCCTACCAAAAATGGTTAGTTATTAAGTCAGGACGAAATAGATTCCGGGAGCAAAGAGCAAACCTACTAAAGTAAGTTAACTGCAGTTGTGGAACAGAGATGGCGCTATGAGCGATGTAGAGCGCTGTCTCGCTCTACCGCTGCAACAGTTTTATTATAGGGGGAGGTGGTAGCCCCCCAGGTGTGGCTCGGGTATCGCAAAATCTTATTTAATTGAATGATAACAACCGCAAGACAGTTGTGTTTATGTAAATTTGAATTTTAGTTTTGATTTAATTTGAAATTATATTTTAATATTGTTTTGGCTTAATAGTTGCTTTGTTAAAGTATCTGCTCATTTTTTAGTACCTTGAACCAATGCTAAATGATATAGCAGCAGTGATTTGTTTAATATCGAAGCTTAAAAAATATAAATGCTCTTAATTGTGAACATTTTTTTTATATAAAACCAGTTTGTGAATTTAAAAGAAAACGAAATAACAATTTGAAGTACACAAAAGGATTTAAGTATGTGTTTTTATCCGACCATTGAAACGGCAGTAGAGAAATTTGCATTAAATCCATTTACGGCGAAGATTATAGGCTCTCGGAATAGTCGGCTCGGCGCCGCGGCCGTATTCCGTACGGGGACGCACAATACACCTCGATTCGGATTACGCTATCGGCCCCCGTCGACGTAAGTGGCTACGTAGCCCTAAATAGGCACTTACCGACGCCGCAATGAGATGCCTCACAGCTTCCTTAGCTAGATCGTGCACGAAGATTGTGCTATCACCAACGATACGTGACGCGTTTTTACGCCATAATTGAATTATGACACAGCCCGTGAGGTGTTCGAGTGTGATATTTACGATCGCGCGATACACTGTCGGTATCAACGACTCGTGTGAGTTATTGTTATGTTTGTGATAAAGTAAAGAGTTTTTTACGTGCGCACGGAAGCTTCTCTTTTAGATAGTACCTTTTTCAAGATAAATGAATTATTTTCATCATGAGTATTAAGTAAAAATCTTAAAGACTGTAATGAATTTCTGTCTATAAAATGTCTTTTTAATTCGTATCTATATAAAAGCGCCGTTATTCTATTTCTTTTTAGTATTCCATAAAATGTAACGTGGAAATTAAAGTATAAAAAGAATGTTATAGGGGTTCCTTTACTGCCCCTTGTTAGTTTACTCGAACTATACGTCTGTTTATTTAGGCTAAAGAAAAATGTGTGTTGTACGTGTCTACTTTATGTATTTCACTTGTATTGATACGATCGTATTATATACCCTTTGCGGCAAATCAGAACTTATTTTCATCGAAAAAAGCGTAACATCCACGTGAGTCGGCAGCGGGTGCCATCAAATTCTATGCACATTGTCGGAAAGCAATTTTCACTCAATCCCCTCTCGTCAACAAGTACAAACTTACGCGGCGCACGTGCGTCCGTATCAATAGTATAACAAATAGGCTGATATTTCGTCAGAAATAACCCGAATCAAGTTTCAGTGCGAAAGCTTTTGTGTATGGCAGGTGAAAAAGTGAGACTTGATTTATTCGCAACGCCGCCGCCTATCGCGGGATGATTGAACGGGGAACGTGTTTATACAGCTTCGGCCAAACCGTGAAATATGACAACTGAAATACGCTCAGGAGTGTTCTCTATTTTTAATAGTTGCCGTCTGTAGCGACGCGGCGATCTCAGAGACGCGCGACCCGCCGTGACTTGCGTTTTAATATCACAAATATCGAGTCCGAACGAATACAAAAATTTGATTTATGTCAGTATTGCGAGTTGTATTGTTTCTTGCGATCCGAGGCGGGTTATTCTGTTTCTGTCAAACGCCTTCGTGGCGTTATGCACGGCAGCGTTTATTGTATGCGTTGTTATTCAAATAAGTTTTCCGACGTGTGATAGCAAGGGAACTCTGTTTAGTACGGAAAGCCGTTTAAAATTCAATTTTAGATGTACTTGTGTACAACAACGTTATAATTATTACGTGCTTATTTTCGTCGAGGTTTCAATTAAATTTTGCTAAGAAATAATAGTTAAACATAATTATTATTTGTGTGAATAATAATATATTAATATTTTAAGTTACAAGTACCGTGTTCATTGAGTTACACGAAAGTGTGAAGATTTTTTGATAAACGCGTTCGAGTGATCTTATAAATTTCGGATATTTATTAGTTATATGTCCCGAGGGAACTTTCTACCGGGATAAAGAGTAGTTTATACGTTAAGCCCGGCACTAAGTTATCATTGAGGGATTTTTATAAATTTCCCGTCGCATTTAACTAAGGTATAAAGTATAGTGAATGATTGAGTGAATGTAAAATATGACTTGATGCTTTGCTATGAAATAGATTGTTGTTTTTTCTATTTATTTACGACTTTAATAGCTATAGTCTATCATACTAAAAAAGTGCAGAACCACATCATTCCATCTTCTTATGGTACAAATACTATTTTTTTTCGTATAAATGATACCCTGAGCGTTCGTTAGCCTCTTTAAATCCCAAAAAAAAACAGTATTTATTTTAGTTTAAAATAAATATAAAATCGTTTAACTAAATTAAAGCGACAAGTCATTATAAGTCAATCACATGCGACTCGTAGAAAAATAATTCAGAGGCGGCAAAAATAATCTGCGCCAACGCAGTGAAGTAATCACTTGTTTACGCACTTAAATAGAATTTTCAAAGGATCACGGACAAAGACGCGGGCGATACCTAGTATGGCACATAAAATGTAGCATAATATAAAATTATATAATATTGGTATAACAAAGTCAATTTTCTTCAACAATATGGTCAATGTCGCGCCCATTTTGACGGCCGCCTTTTACGTCTGCCGCATCTCGACGTTTTACTACCGCTAGATAGCTAGGCCGTATAGCCAATATCACGAGAACTTGCTGTAAAGAACATAATATTATATTGTTGCTGATATTATTCTATATTTACAAACAATTGTTTAGGAACAAGAAAAAAAAATACGGATAAAATTCAGAGACAATAATAATATAATAAACAATATTTGACACATAAAATTTTGGAGTCCAAAGAGGAAGTATGACCTTTGCTGAGATTCAAAATATTACGAGTAACCTAACACATTTTTATAACTGCGTACTGGCAGCCCTAATAAAAAAAAACTTACCATACTTTTTACAATACCTATGAAAAATCTTTTTGATTTTCAATAAACATTTTATCTTTAATAACACAAAAAAGTTAAACGTATTAACGTAAAGTTTTTCTTTTGTGAAAAAAAAAACGAAAATCATAATATATTTTTGTACAACTATCACAAATAAAATTCTCGAAAACTTATATCATTTTAGTTATTTGAACTTGGAGTTGAACTTATCTAAGAATTTATTAAAATAATATTAAATAATGGCAATGAAATTCTTTTCGGATTACGTTTGTTCTTTTTATGAAAACTTTATTTTTGAAAGTGGAATGAATTTATTCGAACCTAATTTTATAACTTTTATAAGCTCGGATTAGGAACGTTAAATCAATGAATAATAATTTGAAAGTTGTGAATGGAACTGTGGTCATTGTTTTTACTTTTTAATTTTGTTTAAGTGTTGTATATTTTTGAAGATTTCTGAGACAAGAGCAAAGAAACACTTATTGAATTTTGTTGAATATTAAAGTTAAAATTAATAATATTTACTTGGTGTGTCTATAAAAAGGTATGTAATTACTTTAAGTCTAACATAAATCAATGTTGTACGTAATAGTATTATGCAATTATAACCAGCTAAACGCTAATAACTGCATACTTGGTGTCGGTTATTAAATCCAGCATCAAAAGCGACATTGTATACCGTATATTAAGGTTGCAAGTTCTCATTATACACGGCTTAGATACAAATGTTATGAAATCCTATATTATTGCCAACTTTGAAAGACACGTAATACCCCATAATAATATATTAATAATAAATTGTAATCAATTTCATATAGCCATGTTATGTTCTTCAAAATTACTGTTTTTCTTTTAACTTTTGCCAGTATTTTTTTAATTAATCAAGTGCAACAAACAACCTACAGCACAACTCAAAATTACTTCATAATCATCAAAAAACTCCAACGACGTATTCAATAAAAAGGTTTTATTCAAGCATGGCTTTAGAACATCACTATTACACGCACTGAATGAACGTCTACACGAGGGGTCGAACCCCATGCCAGACGGGTATTTGCTCCTAGTCTGGGATATTCACGCAAAATGTACAGGTATCTATAAACGCACGGAGTGGACGCCATTACGTGGTACACTGTAAATTGAAAACGAGGTTCGATATCATTTAAAACGATGTTATTACATTCAAACGCTTTGGAGTTTTGAATTTAGAACGCAAATATGTGACAATTAACATTACTTTTAAAAATAGCGAATTAAGAAAAAAACATATTGAATTTAGAACACTTTATTGCAGACGTAAACAAAAATTGGTTTAACGTTTTTAATAAAAAAAAATGTGCTTTTAGTTTTTTTTGTCTATGCCAATGAATATAACAGTTATAAAAAATATAAATTATGTTATCAAAAATATATGGTTCTTAAAGAATTATACTGAAAACTTCGATAAAACAAAAAACAAACGAAAGAATAGGTTCCAGTGATATGTCATCGAATACCAAAATAACTCTTAACATTACCTCCTTCAAATCGTATTGTGTAACTAATTTAATACTGTCAAAGTCGTAAGGAACCTTCATAGACAAAAATAAATGTAGGCTTTACTTCTAGATTGATGTAGTGTCTGAAGAGCGACAGTTAAAGTTATTCATCCACTTTCAAAGGTTTTTTACTTTGACAATATCTCGGAATATTTTTTTAAACTTTCTATTTAGTTGGTCATTTATTTTGATCTGTAAATGATATACTTTTGACTGGGTCTTATTTTAAGATAGAAAAAATTGTTTGTTATACATATAGATGTTTTATAAATCCATTCATTTTAAAAACTGTAATTTAAGGAAACTATTTTTAAATACTGATTTTTTAAATTCTCACATCAGCGTAAATTCCAACTCTAAAAAAAAATATTTTAAAGAGACATCCGCCAATTTTATTTCACATGCATCAATAATTCTCCAAACCTTTTATCCGTACTCACATTCTTAAAAAAAAAAAACATTGTAAAACCAAGCCACACATAAGGGCGCCTCCACAAACCATTAGTCTGTCAAACTCGGATCAAAACCTGTCACACGCCCAGGAACGTATCAAAATCAATGACGTGTAGTACAGACGCGTGCAATAATACGCACGCTATACATTTCTAGACGTAGGTACATTCGTCGACAGTCGATATTGACTTTGATAAACGAGCGAGTCAGTGTCGTCGAAGGAGCCTCGTCACTTTGGTGCATTGCGGTCCCTACATCTCAAGCCAGCCCTTGTTTACACTCAATCCGCGTAGTTTTTATTACTACTAACATGATATTACGTCGACCAGAACGCTTATGGTAGTCCTTTATTTGTTTGATACAGTTTATGGCACGTAAGTGGAATATTGTAAGTGGGCGCAATCGTCGTTGAGGTATATAGACTATATAGCTGTGATGTTTTCTCACAGGATTCACTTCGTATCTATGATGTGTTTTGGTTTTATGTTAGTATTTTTTTATTAGCTTTTCGGTATGAGTCGGATGGACGTGAATTATACTGTTAGCCGGTTTGCAAAACAAAATATCTCGCGTTGGACTGTTCGGCTTTGTACTGAAAATGGATATAGGGTTGTATTTCGTTTTTAGTTATTGGATTGATACTGTAACGTTAAAAAGTATCGGCTTTTATTTATTTCCACTTTTTATTTCTAATATTTATCAAGTGCAGTCAACTAGTGTAATCTCAAGATACTGAACTAATAATTAATCCTTATAAGACCGGTTACTTAATATTTAAAACCGAAAAAAAAGTTACCTGTTCCATAAGATCCAATCATCATCATCGTAAGCAAACGTATGAAAAATTTACTCTACTTTGATAACCCACAAAAAAAACCCAAAACAAATTTAAAACCGCTATTAAAATTATGAAAATACACCTCTATAGAGCAAAGGCCTTCGTTATCGTTAAGTAACGCTAGCGGAGACGGCCGAGGCTTGCAGGCGACTGGCTGATAGCATTTACATAATATTGGAACAGTTCCGATACACCTAGGGCTCATTAGCCATTGATCGGCTTACGATATGCTACGGCTTTGGGTATAGCGGTCTCGATAATAGTGTTGTGCTAAAACACGTTCGGTTAAAATTTTGTGAAACAAAAGAGTTGCGGGAAATAGTACCTACTAGGTATAAAATTTAAAACAAAAGAATGATAAGTATGTGTGGAAATATTTGGCTATTGATGGAAGTATTGGTCGGTATAAGCATCCACTCATATAAACCACAAATGTTACCATCAATTAATTTGAATTAAATATTAATTAAATCAATTGACTATGATAATTTTCTGAATTAATTGTTAATGTTTACTTAAAAGAATTCGCGATTTTTTTTATTTTTGTTGTGAATAATTTTATGTTCGTAATATCAAAAGAAAATGTCTACATCAAGTTTTCCCCAAGCAAACATATCACAAAGACGTACAAACTGCATAAACACGAGACACTCATTACCACAACCCCTTAAAATATCACAGCCGATTGGACACAAAATAATCGACAAATTGCGCAGAAACTTAAAGGTGCATATCGAGTGAATGCCCGCTGGTATTACTCAGCAAATAAGCGTAAGCATTAGCATAATATTGAAACGTCAGCGATATGGATTCAGGAGCTCATTAACGTAATTGATCAGCTTTCCGCTAGGCCCGAATCAATCGCACGTCCGACCATTGATTTGCATTAATTACCGTAGCGAATGTCACATATCGCCCTCACACACCAAATCATTATTTTGATGGACTTTACTCTGCTTATCGACGATGGACTCTGAACGGCTTTCAGTCAAGCTGCCCATAATTATTTGCATTGGCAGTCGTAAACATCACGTCGAAAAGCACATTTAGTATGCGCGTATTATTAGAGTAAACAGAGATGTATTGTTTTAGCTAATCCGTTAATAATGAATGTCATTAGTGTTACTCAGTGCCTGTGCACTATTGATACGGTGTGTGGTTGCGACGTAGGTATCTACAGGCTAATGCACACACGACACAACACATATACGTAGCTAATACCATCTATCTGGAAACAAACATCGCAAACAACAGTGAGGCTCTGTTTCAAAACATACAACTTTGACATCTGCCAAACCAGAACAAACACAATCCAGCGCAAGGCGGTGGTACACACCCGACTTAAATCAAATAACTGTATTGCTTTTAGCTTTGTAAAGCTTCAAGTGCAATAGCGTCAGTGGCGGATGTTCCACCCCCGTCTCCAGTCTGTAGTCTATGATATTGCTCCACGCCCTTTACATGTTCGGCGGGGTCTGAAGGTGGGAGGCGCGGGCACGCGGGCACGCACGCCGCGCGCCGCCGCCACGCCGCCACCACGCCGCCACCACGCGCGCGCCGCGCCACCTCTACAGAGATATCGCAAGCGTGACGCCCGACCTAACTGCTCCAGTTTATCCCTTTAATTGCCTTTTTTCTGGAGAGTGGCTTTAAGCGCTCCCGCCATATCTCCTCACGTCGCAATTACGGAGACGTCTTATGATAAATCTGCCGTAATTTGCATGAGATAGCATACGCTCTCAACTTTCACGCGAAGCTTCCTACTCTTGTCGTTTATTACGTTAGGGAACGTTTCCAAGAATGAGAATGAGCTATTTAACTACTAACTAGATAGCGTTAACTATCGTTTGCGGCAAAAAAAATCCAAGACGTGAATTGTCGTGCCTGCATTTTTATTTTCGTGTTCCGCGTTTTTATTTCGCTTGTAATCTGAGTTCTCTAGGGAGTTACTTTGTTTTGAGTTGGAATTTTTCGGGATGTCGCGGAATGACAATTTTGGGTTAGGTGCAGTTTCATACAATTTCTCGCTCAAGAAATAAGACGGTAAGAGGCAAACAAAACAGACGGTACAATCTCCGTGTTGCAACGTGGCGAATTGGCGGGCGACACCCCAAGGCTGCGAAGCTCTCCTCGCCAATCTCGGCATTTTTTCCTAGTTGCCGGTGGCCGGGCGGCTGTGTGCCTCTGCGAGCGCCGGCGGCAGATATTGTAGCGTCAGCAGACCGCCCTGCGGACTGCGACGCTGCGCGGCTATTTGTCGAACGATGCGCCAAAACATCGCATCGCAATCGCACGGAAAAATTATTCCCCGCTAGATTGCTACTCTTCGCTTTTTGAAGGTGCATTTACTTTGCAGGTTGAGACTTTTATATTGTACGGAAGATGAGGTACAGATTGTATTATCTTGTTGGCAAGCTTTTCGATGCAATTCTCATTTCGATTCAATGCGAACGGGTAAGCTTTGCAAAGTACGCCGCTTCCTGTGTGAGGGCTGTGTCGGCAACTCGACACGCAGTGGGCAATGGGGCCTACTTCGGGAAAACTATTTGGAGGTGTGTTAGGGGGATGCATAATAGATACGATTCTCAGCCTATGTGAGATGAGTTTCACGCCTTACTTAGAAAGACTCATGACTACCCATGACCCTTCTCAGGTCATTACAACTGAAAACATTATGAACTTGTCCGACGAACTGCAAAAGTAAAAAGGTACTTTTGGGACTTATGTAACAAATGAAACCTTATACTTTTAACCGTTAAAGGTCACGGGTCTGAGTAATCAATTTCTTTTTTCGTTCTAAGAAAGAGATTGTTCAAAAGTTTACTGGAAATAAACTTTCCTTTGATTGCAAACACATTTAAAGTGGTAACCAAAATCAGCAAAACAACTGTTCAAATTATAAATTATTACCATAATGTAAAAATCCTTCAAGCGTTAGTTAAGTAGACTTGAAGTGTAATAAACTAAGGTAGTTTGAAACATTAATGCTACCTACCGAAGCGGTTAAAAAGATGAAATGAACTCGAGTCTCGATGGTCGATAAACTTATTACTGGCGAAGTGTTCGCCGATCGTCGGAGCGTGTGGGCGGGCTTATGCGATGACGTGTCATTAGTCCTTAACACTCGCGTTATATCGGACGATGTCTTTGTAAAATGTTTTCATAATAAAATACTTTTTATATCTCGAGTTTTTAAATTTTAAATTGTGAGTTTTATACGCGTGTAAAAAGTTATATATTACTTTGGCGTAAAATGTTTTAACTATTTTAGGGTTATATTGTTGCTAAAATTATTAAAAAAAGTTTTGCTTTTAAAAAGATTCATGATGCGTCTTTTACTAGTTGTACATTACTTCTACCATGGTTCGTAATTCTACAATTTTTGCCAGATGTTCAACTAAAAAAAAAACTAGAAATTTTATTCTATCCCTAATCAAACTCAAGTATTACAGTGTTACATATAGCACTTAGATATGTGAGTAAGGGCGGAACATTTGGAATAAGTAGCGAATAATTTTTCTACCCACCTTGAACAGCCGGAAAATGAGAATGAATAAATGAATATTTCAGTATCACTTACATCTACATTATTCTAGAAATTGAACCACTACCTAGCCTATTTCTGCGGGTCATTTATATAGAGATAACATCACATTAGGGACTGAGTCTCGAAACTGTCGGTCATTGCGATAAGGTTCAATAACATATTTATATGTTACATAGGACTTCAGGACTTAACGTAAATCTTCTCAATAAGGGTTTTATTTCTTTTGGAACTTACTAGCTTTATTTTCTATGACTTATCAAAGTTCTGATAATATGAAAGTTCAAACAATTACATTAAAATCCATTCAGTGCTCCATCGAGTATTAAGTACTAGACTATTCTGAGTAATATGTAATAAAAGGTTCCTAACAGCTGGTCGTATCCGTTACCTCAGTCAATATTTCAGTGTGAAACTAGTGTCAATAAAAGGGTGTGTGGGGCCCGCGCTCCTGATGAGCTAGTAACTCGTAAGGCGGCGACTCATCATGCGCTATGACACCCCATTAACCCAGGGCGACTGCGCTTGTTAAGTTACTTCGCTAATATGTTCGTAGTTGTAGCTATGTTGGCACACCGGACATGATGCTGGGGGCTTGTAAATGAAGCGACCCTGCATTATGGAGCTATTCATAATCTACCTACACTTGAAATATGTCGTGTTTACACTGTCAAACGCCCTTTATACCAACCCCACGTATATTACACAGAAATTTAAACCAAAAATACCCGCACACTCGAGGTGCTGGAAAATAAAACAAGCCGTGTTTGACTAATAGTGTGAATTAATTTTTATTACAGCGGACCCAAGTTTCCAATTTCATACACGGGTCCAACAAGCTGCAACAAATATATTAAAGTGTTGTGTTAAGCTTTGTCCTCTTCACGTTTTGACCGCGTCATGGGTGACCAATTTAAGTATTAATAAAATGACAAAACGTGACCCGGGGACAGGCCGCCATCCATCACGACCGCACGTCAAGTGGTTGCCGAGCGATTAAAAAACTGTACCTAACCAATGTACGCCTCTGCCGCAGATAGGGAAAGTATTTCGGGACACACTCGGCCGGTAAATGTTCTAGACAAGGGTGAGATTAAATATTAAATTCGCGGTTAGGAATTTCGGGTTGAAAAGTAACGGTGGTGGGCATGCGCAAAGCCCCACTGATCCCCGGCCTTTTCAAAATCCAGTTTACAGCGTAAAATTCGGACTAAAAACAAAAGGTGCGTAATTTTTTATCAGGTTCGAAATAACACCGGTCGCGGAGGGCAGCGGCCGAGCAGGCGAGTGGGCGCAAGCCGGGAAAATGCTGGTACATACGTTTAAATTAATGAAATTAGGTCTTCCCTGAAATATTCAACAAATAACACAAACATGAGATGACGAAGTTGGCTGAAGGCACGTCGTGTGCCGCCGCGATAAGGCAACTAATGATTGATATACTCGTGCGTCTCTGTTCAAACTAATGACAGGGTGAAGGGTGTTGACTTTCAAGTTATTAATTAATATTGCTATTATTTAGGCGGTGATGATTACACATTTCCCGTCACATCGCCAAAGTATGAAAGCGAGCTTGCATGATAGAAAATTCTGTTAATAAATATGGCTTGTTTAAAAGTAACGAAGTTGATATGTTACTTTATGTTGTGAATCCTTCTTGGTCGGTCTAACTGGGATGGAACTTTGTGGAAGTAAACAGTGTGTACTTATTTTATTCCAGTGATCTGGAGATATCAGGGGAAGGTAGTTTGGAGCTCAGGAGAAGTTTATCCTTCATGCAAAAATGATCACTTAGTTCTTCCTGTAGCTTTGTTTATATGCAACTTGACAAATGTCTTCCTTGGGAGTACGTTTATAAACAAATTTATGCAATGCATTTTTCAATTTCATCTTAAATAACCTAATATTTTGATTGTATCAAAATAAGTTCAACAACCAAAACAAAAAAGCAGGTACTTTGAAAGGGAAAGTTTTCCGAAAAAGCACGAAAAATAAAGGTGAAAAAATTACAGTTATGAAAAATAATTTGTTTAGCAAATCTGCAGTACTCAGTTAATTAAAAGTTTCAACGGCGTCTCGTTCAAAGAAACTGTAACTGTCCACTGGAGTTCATAAAAACTATAGCGAATACTACGCTTCATAGATCTCAATATTAATACAATTGAACTAGGTTTTATTTAGACAAGTCATGACGGAGATGCACTATACACGCAAGAGATGTTATTTTCGTAGTTAGTCATAGAAAGAAACAAAAATATACCGCACAGTTATTGCAATCAATGGTATTTTCCTTACCATTTTCGTGTATATTAAATAGCAACTCATTTCAAATAATTCTGCAAAATTTCATAAGTTTATAGGCTTGTTATACAAAATTCTAATAAAAATGTATATGTACATGATGACTAGAAGTAGCGAATGTACGAAGCTGAGAGCTAGTAGTACGTATCCTCAAACTATCGTATTAGATCAGTCACACATGCATACTCGTACATAATACACAAATAAAATATCGTAGAGTAAAGAAAAACACACCCCACGTGTATCCCTTATGGCTATAAACTTAGCTATATCCCAATCGCGCAATATCTCAAAACTTTTTAATTTAACAAAAGTATTTGTCGTAAGAGCCTATGATAGCAACTTTTTTATTATTAAAGTAATTGTTGACGAGAAGTATGTTCGAAATTCATAATACGAAGTTAAAGAGAAGTTTTGAGGTCTGAGGATCTACCATCATAGATTAAAGTAATGTAATTGCGGGTGAAAGAGCGAGATGGCGCTCTACACGGAATAGAGCGTTGTCTCTCTTGCACAGTCCCGATGATATTTCTTTGAACGGTCCTGGTAGACTCTCTGAACATGATTAAATGCAATTTCTTAAGGAAGTATGCTACCCAGTTGTAGGTGAAACTTTGCTTTAGATGGCCGAATTCTTGTCGTACCGATTTTCAAAATGTTTTGTAAAGAGTTGTAAGTTGAGGTATATTTTTATTTAAGAAATTTTTGATTAAATTTTAGATTGTAGTGAAATTGTGATTTGGAGTTCGGCATTTTTATTTATGACTATCTTTTGACACTGGTTTTGATTGCGTACTGGTGTAATTGTAGACTTACTTACCTTTAAAGCTTAAGCTAAACTTAAACACAATTTCATCAAATTACAGATAACTTTCAGTCGTTTAAAATATCTATTGTCAATTTTTGATGCAAAACGTTAGACATCCTAGTGTCCTGTATGAATTTTAGATCTTAAACAACATTCGGTTTTGTGTTACTACCGACAATTTGTACACTTTGAATCTTGGCTCTTGTAATATTGCCCCATCTACATCATTCAAAACATTATAATACACACACATCTTGACAAATGTTTTATTTCTCATATGTTCTTCGTGTCTACGTCAGGTGTAAATGGTAGTAAAAGCTACAACTGCAGACCGCGGGTTTGCCCGTCACGCCATACCCAAAGTTGGCGTGCAATACCTCTTGTTTTCTTTACGAATACGTCGGATAACGGTGGTAAACAGCCACCTATTTTGTTAGTTTATTTATAAAGGTAGAAAATAAATTGAGTGCCTAAACCGCTTAAGTTTTAACTTAAAAAAAAGATTGTTGAATTATTCAGGAAATTTTTGTTTCGAGTAATGTTTGGTTTAAGTTAGTTTTGTAGCTCTTTAGGCTTGCATATTTTCTAATTTTTGTTTGTTTTTTAACTCGGTCATGTAACGTGCAAACGATGACGTTTTTGTTAAAAAAAAACCTTCTCATTGTGAAACGTTTAATGTCAATAGGTTTTTTTAGCGAAAATACTTCACGTTTTAAAAATGACTGGGCGATGACGCGACACTTACTTGTTACTTTACCCAGCTGGTGTTGGAGACGGATTTTAAACAGACTTTATAAATGAAACCTAAAATTTAGCCACTTACATGCTC
This sequence comes from Chrysodeixis includens, assembly GCA_941860345.1. Classification (NCBI taxonomy): domain Eukaryota; kingdom Metazoa; phylum Arthropoda; class Insecta; order Lepidoptera; family Noctuidae; genus Chrysodeixis; species Chrysodeixis includens. Next base: position 8,896,984 of record OW796095.1, on the reverse strand, counting down.
AGCTTAACATATAAAAACATATTTAAATCCCACTAATATTATCAACGCGAAAGCTTGTGAGGATGGATAGACGTTTGTCATTCTCTCACGATCAAACGACTACATCAATTTTGATAAAGTTTGGTACGGCGGTTAGTTGAATCCCTATAGCTGAAAAACAGTTGTTTTTCAGCTATAGCTGATATTGGAACTTGCGAAGCCGCGGGTAACAGCTAATAAAAAAATAAATTAAATTTACGTCATCATTCCAAAGTGGCTTAAAAAATATCTACACGTTAATTTCGATTAAGACCTTTCTTGAAATAATTAACATCGATCACTATCTCAAGCCTCAAACCTCTCACTATCGAACAGACTACCTTAGTTTCCACTAGAATATAAATCAATTATGTATCAAACATGTGAATACACAATAACTTGAGTGAGCCGGGGAGTGATGAAACACATGTAAGAACTAGCTTACGGGGTGGATCCACTCATATCTACCCTCAGGACTCAAAACCCGATCCCTTCACCTTACGTCAAATACTCCCAACCAATACTCACCCTTTAGGGAAAACTGGTACAAATGGAACACAACTACAATGTAATAATACTCACGTAAAATTTGTCATGAAAATTTTAAATTAATTCTGTATATTAAGCTAAATAATGAAGGGGAGAGCGGGAGTGATGGAACAGATGTAACGAGTGACTTATGGAGGGGACCGGGCTCATAACTACCGTCCAGCGGCGCATAAGTCCCGCCACCGCAGTGTGAAGCTGCACCCCGGTTTACATCATTCACAGCTATGTTGTATTTAACGTGGATATCTTGATAGAATTTGTAAATTATAACGCTTTGTATTTACTGGCTGAGGTTTAGTTTTGAGGTTAAACACTAGTCACTTTTAAGTTCGAGCGTAATGTTGTTATTTTTTTTGTTGCGAACAAAAGAAAGAACGATGAAACAAACTCAAAATGAAGTAATAAAAATGATTTAGACATGTTAATATAACATTCAAATAGGCAATTTAATCAAGCGTTATCGCATAAAAAGTTTACAATTTCATTAAATCCCCCCTAAATAGTTATAAAGAACTTCGTTATTTGGCTGTCAGTCAGCTTTTAAAAGCCCGACAACAAAGTTAAAACGAAGTAATTAAAAAAGAAAACACAAAATACTTACAAAGTCGGAAGCTCGGCTCTCTTCACTTAAATTACTTGCGATTACACCGACAAAACGTTTTAATGAAACACGTTAAATCGCGCCAAGTGGGCCCGCCGGCGCGCGCCACGCCAAGCCGCCCATACCCTCCACGTCTGCCATAGTTCGGCAACTTCACCACTTACTGCGGTAGGTGGCGGGTAGTTTTTCCTCAAATATCTTAGCCGTAAGTAGAGTTGAAACTACTTCTGCAAAGTCCATTAAAGAGTATAAACTCACGCCGCGGTGATTACAAATGCCGCCGATTTCGGCGACCGTTTCGGGGTCGATTAAAGCTTTTTAATTGAAATCACCTGTGATAAACTTTGAGCAAACGAATAGAATATGTTAACCAAACATAATCGCATCTCCGTGAATCATATTACCTATCGATCGTGAGGTTAACCGTGAGCGTTTCAAATGTAGATACGTACTCATTTTCGTAACTTGGTTATTTTTGGAGTTTATATTTGATACGGTAAAAGGTGAACCTTTGATCATCCGTTTATCTATATTTTGTCTTTGCCTGTCATATTTATGGAAATGTCGGTGGTAATTGAAACAGTGACCTTTTTGTTTCCGACAATTTTTGCTTAAATCATATACCTTTATTTTGATTACATTTCAAGCGGTAAATGTTCTAATAAACACATAATTTACGGAGTAAGTTTGAACGTAAGTCGAATTAAAAGCGCACATGTAGTATTTGTAGCAAAGCGGTGGAGAGAGCGCAGTAGCTCCATATAAATATGTAAGCAGAGGAAACGCTGACGTCTGCGTTCCGCCGCGTCGTTGCGGAAACCGCGTCAATTAAGTTGGCCGCGATGACATATTAGCCTTTGTTCCCCTGCATCCCCTCTCCTACCACGACCGGTATTTACTCGCAAGAAACTTGCAGTATGTACTGCCAGATAATAGATAGGTAATGTTCCTCGCGGCTGTGCGTGATTTCCTATGCACTTGGCTCCACGTTCCAGTTTATATTCTATTCATCTGCAACTGAGGCTAAAATATTACTAAGCTATTATGTTAGTTCTGAACTACGCCGCTACCTTGCGAGTATTTGGTCTGCTAAGTGACATTAAATATAATTCCGAAATGTGTTGACTTTTTAAACAAAGAACCAAGAAACTTAATAAAACATTTTACGATCCCAGATCAGACAGGTATGGCGGGAGATTCCAAAAATATTAAATTGTAATATCTGCCGCAGTCATCTGCCAGATGCTGACTGGACAATTAAATACCGCTGAATCAATTCTAAATTAAATAGATCCACTGTGAAAATACAAAGTTTAGTGACTGTCAATGTCAAACAAAGAAGATGAAAAAAGTTTTTTCTTCCAATTCCATTTTATTTTACCATTCCTCTTTTGCAGTCTCTAAAACTTTTCAAAATAAGAGGTTTTCCAGAGAGTCTCAATTATCGATAAAGACGATATTAAAAATTCGTTTGTTTTGTTCCTAGCTTGCGCCTTGGAAGCGGTGTCCCCTTTTTTCCATTGTTTGCGTAAGAAGGAAAAGCAGAAGCGGCGGCAAACGATAATCAGAAATTTGAATTTCGCCCCCACAAGCCACTGACAAAATCATCCGATTTTGTGCGTCGTTTATCATAACAATTAATTAGGCGAACAAAAAAATATTATGTTGGTTTTTCTCAAAATGGTTTATGTCAGCAAACAGTTTGTTGTTTTAAAACTTTTCTATTCTATTTTATCTCAAACGGCTATATCGTGGTGCTGAGGCGATCGATTGGGAAGTTATAAGCGGAATCTATATTCATAATCTACATGTACACAGTAGCCGTTCGGGCTATGATGAAGGAACATGGTCTAAATTTATTCGTGAGCATTACAGTGTAACATGTACGAGGCAGTGCTCCCTTAATGTATTCATGTAATTCGCATAGCCGGCATCCCCTTTGACCGGCCACGCAACACCGCACTGAGCTGCCCGGATAGAGTAATATAACGTGATGTTTTAAAACCATCCATCACGTTTAATGTCCATATAAAAAGAAGGAGGTAGCGTGCCGACTCTATCCGCTGATTTCTGAATTTGAGCATGTTACTCTATTTGTTATACGTATATATGTTAGTAATATGCTCAAACGCCACTCCAGACTCACTTATCTCCGGCATCTCTAAAGGAAATTCACTTGTTGCAAGACGCCCCGACAACCTCAAGTTTTATAAATGTTAATACAAAACAACACCGTCGACTTTCTCATTTTCACCTCACGAAACTCTCTCGCGTCCGTTTATTGCGGGTGGAAATTATCAATTGACTACACTCTAGTATTCAGCAGTGCAAATACAAAAGCAAGAGCTTACCGTCTATTCCGTGCGAGGTCAAATAAAACCTCAAGTATCAGGCTACTTGAATGTAAAAACGTTGGGATGCGGCCGGGTCGGGCGGCGAGGCTGACGCCAATTTACATTAAATGCGGCTTGCACCCACCAATGATAACTTACACTCGCTGGAGCCGCAAAACTATGTTTACTATTGTAAGCTTAATATTTTGTGTTCAACAAAAACTTGGGAAATTATGCACAGACCTACGTGCCGTTGCTAAGTGAAAAATATAATTATGGCTTCAGATATTCTATCTCATTAAATATAGATAGACGAATTTTTTAGTTGGAAATCAAAATAACAAAATACATTTAATCTAGTCATTGAAAATAAAAGTGTAAGAAAGCTGAAGTGTCGATCCTATCGTAGATTTTCTCGTAAAGACAAAGAAAGAACTCTTTCTCTCAACAGACATAAAATAAAATCTGAATGGAATGGCTTTAACGCGCTGTTTTGAAACAAATAAAGGGGACGTGTATTGAACAAAAACGTTATATTCCTTCGACATTTCAACGATATATTAATATTAAGTTGAAAATCATTTTCTAGCGGTTCTGCATTTTCTACTAAAAACATAAGCCGGCACGGTTTTCGGGGTTCACAAATTAAATTAATCGCAGTTAAAACGTATCAATCATCATTCTGGCTTGCTACCGGCCGTTGCTTAACATAGGCCTTCTAATTGCCCACTGCATGAACGGTCATAAAAGAATATTGCTATAATCACCAGGCTGGCAAATGAATTGGGTGATCGCAATATGTATTCACGTTACGAGGAAATATTGCATGCAGTATTAAAATGAATAGCTAACTAAGCTTACTAAAACAGTCAGTACAAAATAATATGATAGTTTTTAATTCCTTTTTTTTTAATATTACTGTATATAGTCGAGTATTTATTAAAATGCCGATGACACTTTTATTTAATATTTTTTCGTTTGAAAATGCAATAGGAATTTTGAAAGCGATTTTAATACCTTTTGTGGGAGTAGGTACTCGTATCATTGTTTATTTTTTTTTTCTACTTTTGATCTCCATGTCAAAACATCGCATGGTCTGGCAAATCTTTACCCTAGAGTCTTTGATGAATAGCTCGTTACAATGAGCACCCCTCACTAAAACCTTTGCACAAGTCCTTTGCCTCCTCCACGATTTTTTCCATGCAAGCTATTTCTGAATTCTATTGTTTTTATTACCCTTGTAAATATGTACCGTACCCCTCCAGACGAAGCTATTATAGTACCCGTTGCTGAATTCAAAAATGTCTACATTATGCAACTTTTTAAGAAACCTTTGAGTTAAATTTGCAACTTTGAGAACATAAAAATACTGCCAAAATGTAACTGCCTACTAATATTTTAGTATGGTTTACTTTGAGTAATGAAATAACATGTAACCTTTCATCTTTGTGGGTGAGCAGAAATGTTCATTTTTCCTTTATGTGGGATATAAGCTTGGTTAATTACATAGGCTATTAAGTTGTATGTTTACTGGTGGAGATAATGTTGTAAGATTATGATGGATATTTTTCTTTGCCCAGTAGTGGGAAGATAGCGTGAACCCTTAGTTCAAATACGCGGAAGTGTTTGTGTTAGTAAGAAAGGTAAACGATAGTTTGTTTACGGTTGAACACCATGCTATAACTGTTTGTATTTACTTTCCCTTATAAAGTTGACTTTTGTCTTATTAGCTGTAGTGTTTCATAATTACTTTGAAATTAATCTGCAAGGCTGTTCTGTAAGTTGTAAAACGACTAGACATGTATTTTAATTTCTTCTTTTAATAATAGTATCGTAAAAAGAATTTGGAGAACGGATTTTGATAGTTTTTTTGTTGTTATATTTTATTTCTACTAAGACTTAAATTTGTATTGGGGGCTTCTAATAGTATGGAATAAGATAAGTATCAATATAGATTTGGAAACAGTATTTGTGTAACTTCATTACGAAGGAATAAATGATATTTTCGTATAATATAACAACATAAAAAAGAAACATCGGGAAGCCAATCCATCCACAATGCTATTTGTATTACAATATTAAATAACCTTACTAACGAAAACGGAGGGAAAAAGGAAATGGACTAAATAGAGTGTTATGCGATTCAATCACAGGACTATCTAGGTTACGGACGGAGCCGAGATCACAGCCCGCATACTAAATTATTAGCCCTTAGTTATTTATGCACCGTGAACCAACATCTTAATAGCCAGCGAGAGTTATGTCCAGCCTAAAATAATATTTTGTGTAAATGTTTGAAAATAAACAACCCGCGTTGAACTGGTTGCTTTACAGTCATAATATGTCGTAACTTTGCAACGTTGCTTCGCCGTTTTGTGGCAATATAATGTCGGAATGAGTTTATTATAAAGGTTTAATTTTCAATTTACGTCTAACCGCAAAATGATGAAATGTTATCAAAAGCTTACCTTTGGGTGTGCTCTCCTGGGGAAGGCCACTTTGGGGTCAATCTGAAATTGAAAACACAATATTTTAACACATTTTGAATTTAAAGCAATACGTTGGAGGTAGAGCAACGTTCAGAATTTGAAAGGGGAGCTTGGCGTGTGGCTTCGTGACTTTGTAAATGTAAAAAAATCACTGAGACGCGTGGAGCCCAACTAATCATGGACCGCACGTCCGCCTGGGAAGCGGGCACGATAAATTCGCATCGCCTCTGCGGCTGCAATGTCCAGTCCTAAAATCCCGGCTGCAAAAAACCATCGGACTGAAAATCCTGCGCCGTGGTCCTGTCACTCGATTTCGCCTCTCGTCTTTTTCATGTAACCGAGCTCTACTATTTCATACGTGGCACTGTTTAAGCCCTCAGATTTTCTCCCGGCAGCGAGCGGTCGCTCCAGGTCTTTTTGCTCGTATCTCGACGCGCCGTTGACCGCTATAAACGCAAAATATAAACCCAAAGAAGCTACCTTTGACATTTTAGAGGTAAAACGTTTCATTTCCACTCGTGCTAACCGTTTTGTCGAACGTTTTCCACATTCAGCAGAAATGCTTCACGATTTTTTAGTGCAAGTCTTACTTTTAAAAATGACGCATGTAGGAGGGCGCGTGGTGTGCAGTTCTATACAGCTATATATGTATGTATATACGGCTGTCTGTGCATAAGAACCTTACAATCAAGCTTCTAATTCATTTTGAAATCTCCGTTCTGTTTTGTTTTCAAGAAAGATTTACGAAGAAATTAGAGTCTAAATTAATTCATCAAACCTTTAAATATTACGTACATTTTAAGTCGTATAGCGCACAATAGACGCGGGAGCCGGTAGGCATCCACGTCCGCGTAATTACGAAGCAAAAGCGTGAGAGAATAATTTAAAAGATTTTGCCCAAGAGGACTGCATTATTACAATATCAGGGAAACCGCTTTACAGCGTCATTCATACATTCTTAATTATTTAATTATCTTCTGAGTGCGCCACGGTACACTACGGCTGCAGAAAATCCGGGATAATTTGATTAAATTGGATTTCCACCAAGACAAATTGTATTTTTTTGATGAAAATGTAAATTGTAATTATTATAACGTACGGCGGGGCCCACGTGAGGTTGACACAAAAAATATCACTACCCGCAAAAGCGGAGATGTAAAATGTTGTTGGAAAGCTTTTAACCACCTCACGCAAGCAATTTTGTAAACGTTGTAAAATTACCACGAAAGTATACAGAGCAAGCAGAAAAATCATAAAATCCCAGATGGTGGCGCTAAAGCGATTAAGCGGGTCGATGATAAATTTTAACGAGTTATTTTAATGGAGGCGATCGCAGTCAGTGGCGAGCCGGCAGCCTGCGTCGATAGAAAAATAAAACCAAACTCACCAAAAAGACTGTTTAATACGTGACCCCGTGATTTTTTTATTGTTTCGTAAACGTTTAACGATAATTGCTTTTTGAAACGACGCCTTTTGTACATCGAAAATGTCATTCCATTTGTAATTGAATACATAAAATATGGTCGCTCTCTTATTTACAGGAGCGAGGGCGGTGGTACAACGTGAGCGTCTGTCTGCAGGTGTTCAAAACGTATGCCTGACGGAACTGTGAGGGGTTAAGACTTTGGACAGGTAATTTGCCTGAATATACATATTCGTTATAGCCTTAAAAAAAATATTTTATAAGGTAATTTTCAGTAAAGTGTGGTACTATGTAAAAATTATGACTCAGTGACTAGAAAAATTATAACTCAGTGACTAGGATTTTCCTAGCTTTTAAATTTATTATCAGGAGTTAATAACTTTATTGAGTGGATTTGGATGGAAAACTAATATTAATAAACAGACAAGTTTGTCTATGTCTAAAATCACAAAGTTCAATACTCCTGCGCAAAATGACAGGAAAATATCGATACAAATGTGACATTTTGATATGGAGCCATTTGCGTGATTACAATCGACGCAGCGGCGCACCCTCCAGTCGGCTGCGACCTCCCCCTTCCTACAACTTCCCTTGCGATAAAGATTGACATCACCCACCTTAACTTACGAATTATCCTAACTCCTAACCACCAAAATAAACTAAATTCTACTCTAATCTATACCACATAGAATACAAATTCATTTATACAGCCGGAAAAATTTTGCGTGTCATCACAAGAAAAGATTGTAGGCGAAAGCACATTAGTGGGATATCACTACTGGTAGCGAAAGAGCATGTTCACTTTATGTACTCGCTACGACGCTACGTCGATTACGTTAAATTTTGTATTAAGCAAACAGTTTTATCGATGTGTTTGAAGTTGTGTATTTTGAAGTCATTGCGGTTACGTGCCGCAATAAAAGTTCATTGTACAACCTATGACACCACACAGTGCATGTGCTGTTTTGATAGTTTATAATTATTAAGGCTTCTATTATAAGGCTCTGCGACTCCAATATGCATCAAATTAGGGAACGCCTAATAAGTCGGTACATACACTCGGTTATTAAACAAACATTCTCCGTATCAGAAACTGAGCAGAACTTAATATGCGCACACACTGCGAACGCAATTCGATCAACATGTTGTTAAATCCTGATAATTAATAAACGTCACACGTCGGGGTTGAGTTAAGGACAAGAAAGTTTAATGACGCACACTCAGTGCAAGCGGTAACTGAATTTATTTACGTGCAGACGACACGTGAGTGTCGCCCGGGGCGGCGTTAAGTGGGGACCGCATCATTTGCTGTTCAGTCAGCAACGCGCACTCTAACTCCTCCTAATTGGAACGAATTTGGCTGCAGGTGCAACACTCGACTTGGCTCAAGATTAGGGGCGAGCTATTGCGAGTATATTCTGTGCCGTTTCCCCTTGAAATATTCGATGTGCAACGCGCGACTTGCGGCTCGCAGTGCCGCTCGCGCCGTCATCCACGTGCGCTCCCACTAACTTGAATTAAATTAAGAACAATATTTACCCTCGCAGCCGAGATAAATGATATTGCACACTTAAGCCAGAGTTAATGTTTAGTGACGACTTATGTACCCACATTCTTAGCATAAGCTAGTGTAAATGCCATTGCGAGAATGAGACGCTGTAATGCCAGAGCCGCAGAGCTGAAAGAGAACGCGCCACCGAAACACCTCAACAAGAAAGACTTAACGAGGCGCGCTTCAACGTAGACAAATAACAGCACGCCAACAATGTTACGTGGCGTTATTTTAATTGATACAGCTTTAACTCATTCTGTACAGAAAAATGCAAACAAGTTGCGACGCGATTGGAAAACACTTGACACAGATTGTTTATAAAGTAGGGTTTGCTTTAACGCTCGGTGAGACAAGCAGTAATGAAACCGGGCTAGAGAGGCTCGACAAACGTCATTACTGGGGCACGCATAAATATGCAAGGCAGGTAACGCACATTTCCATGCGACGTCGCAAGAATTTTATCGCTCGTTTAATTCTGTGAGAAAAAAATGGGATTCTTTTGGGTGTAACACGAGATAGGCGGCCGCGTGGGAACCGGCACGCTGCCCTCCTTGGCCGCGCTTCACATCTAAGTGCAACCGAAATATATTTTATCCACTTTGTCAGATATTACTTTCTCCTAAGCACCGGCGTCGAAAGCGTAAACGGCGGAAGAGGAGAGACGTAATCTTATCCATCAGAGGCACCTTATTCGTTAGGCGTTAATGTGGCCGCTTTGTGTTGCTAGACGTACACCTATTAACGTGTGTTTTATTCATCGCCCTTTTCCTTCAGTGTGTGTTACACGTTCGCTACAATTGCTAGGGACCTTAACGACATAGTTCTCTTTTCTTAATGCCCCTGTTAATTTCGTTTACATTTGTTTAAGTGTTGCCGTCGTTTATTTACTTCGTCCCAGACGTAGCTATCACGCTTTTCTAGTTTATGTTATAACTGTTTTACCTCTATATGATTAATTTGGACGGAAAATGTTTTATTATTTTTGTTTGGTATTTTCTGTAGCTTGTGAATTGTTGCTTTTGGTTCGTAATTTTGTAACTTGGCTACGACAAATGCTTAAAACATAATTCATCATATACTTTGTTTTCTTTTTTGAGCGTTCAAAGTAAACATTTTGAAAAAAAAACATTCATGTTTTATAGCCGCTATAAACATTTTAACGGTCAGTAATTAATAATTAATTTTTAATCTGTACAATGCACCTACATTTTTTAAACGCTTCAAACGACTGAGAAACTACTTTATTTCTGCAAAAATCGGTTCACGAACTTCAACTAAATCCTAAATCAAAGCGCCTCAAAACCTTTAAAAAGTCGTACTCATTCAAAAACATTTAAAGAAACAAAACCTCACCATACCCATTAAAAATAAACGAAAATCAATTCCAAAACTAAACCTATTAAAACAAAACACAAGCGGCATTTAAAAATTCAATAGACTCCACAATTGACAGGAAGGTACAAAGTTTAAGCTTATCTAGCGATTCAGGTCAGTTCGAAAGCCGGCTGGGCATTAGCACAATGCGGTCGGTGGTCTCGTGAGACAAAGATTACGCACCGTCCGCTAGCCAACGTTGATAACCGGCCGGCTGGATACGTTGCACCTTTTGTCTGGACTGAATTTAGGCAGTTATCTTTCGGTAGCTTTAGAGGTGCATTCATGGTAGATTGGGATATTTTGGTACAACGGATCAGGTATAGGCTTCAGTTTATATACGTGGAAAATCATATTCAATATTTTTATTGAAAATTTCGAAAATATTGGAATGTCATTGGTGATTTCATTTTCGACTATGGACCTGTATTGTCTCATACTTCCTTTGATCAAAAATGTTTTTACGACATCTTTGACGAGAAAAGCTTTCAGGCATTCCACAATGTTCTATCACAACAGAAGCATAAGATAAATTGCATACGACTACACCTAGCCATAAACGTATAGAGACAGAACTCCTCTACTTACAGATGCTCTTATCAGGGCATCCATTACGGGCTGCATAATGCCACTCGCATCCAATATCCTTCGGCCAACTTCATAAATCCAAGAACTCGATCACGTCAAGCGCAGAGCCGTACCGCTAGGCAGTTCTCTAATCCTGTTTGTTTGATTGATCAATGACTTATCTAGTTACCAAACAATCTACGTCGGCCGGACCGGCAGACATCCGGAGCAGATATTTGCAGTCAAAACAGACTTAGGGCCGGTACGAACTGCACTCTTCGCATGTCACTCCGCTTCTGTATTATTTATTAACTCCAACGAGCTTCCGATGTTACTTTATTCCATTGTGCAACTATCTACGGTTCCTGATGTCCGAGCTCGGGAAGTTCCGAACTGACACGACTGGGAGAAACTTTTCGTGCATAGAATGAATGCCTGTCAGCCAAACGTAAACATGCAAGCAAAATACTTGGTGTATTATTTAGTTTACGGATTGCGTATAGCCATTGCTACGGACGTCGGATTGTTTGCAATGTCACGCCGTATATGAAAACTCCGCATTCAAATCTGCGGGTTCTTTTAATTTTGCACAACTTGGATTTCTCTTAAAATAAAGAAGTGAATATTTGTTGTATTTTCAATCTCATCTACTTTGAAGCAAAGTAAACTGTTTGCTTAGCAAAATGTAAATGTATTTGCCGTAAAACGTCTCTAAAATAATAAAGACAAAACTGAGGAAAATCTGTCACAAGGAGAGAGTCGAGCGGAGCGTTCGTAGGTAATGCTGGCGAAGTCGGCAATGTTATTTGGCGAGCCGGTGCAAGTAAAGGACTCTATATTAAGCATTCCTGTCCCCCCAATCTCTTCAGGTGGGCGGGCGCGACATGAACTCTACTTCAACTTATTATTTCGGGGCCGCATGCGAAGCGCTTGTTTTTCTCCAACCTACGCCTCTAATATACATTTACATATGTATCATAAACTTAATCCCTTTATTAAATTCTCCTGGAGTATTTTTTTCGTAGTAAGTATTTCTTTTTTTTATGTCGGATTTAAAAAATTTAAACGCCAATCCCATAAAGCTCAGAATTCTGAACAGCGCAGTTGTTTACGACCAGCTGTTATCTTGCACTAAATAAAAGCCCAGTTTTTAAACTGCCTTTATATCGTCCATCATTAATGAACTCGTTATAACGCTAATTGTTGCCACAATCGGGCCTGGGCGTGACATTAAAGCGACATCAAAAATGTATGTACACTATTTAAAGATTCCCATTTCGCGGTGGTCGCGTGCAACCGATTTACGAAAGCGACTGGCCCCGTGCCCATTAAAGCAGATTACGGACGAAAAAAATCAACGAGCTCTTGGTGTTATGAGTTAATTTTGTAAGAATAACGCGGGCGTTGGTTAGTATTTCCCCTTTATTTGGTGTTCCGGCTGCTACGTTTGTTTAAACGGGTAATCCAGCGCAAAAACAAGCCGAGACTACATTATGCAGTGGTGGCACACAAATGTGTGTTCTCAATGTTGTCGGAACGTAATCGTCGAACGATAAAAATCACTTAGCGAACCGAGTAGCCGCTCTAGACGTTACCGCTAACTACTAACTACGGGGAGTATAACATAACAAGAGCATTTACGTTAAACGAGACTTGTTATACTTATTTGAAAATTAACTTTCACTTCAGAAATATTCTGCAACGCTCGGTCGGAGAGAACCTCTCTAAACGGAAGAAAATGCTAAATCCCTTAAAGGTTCTGTACTATAAGTGAAACTTTACTACACGGAACCACTTTATTATGTCGAGAGATTTGAGCTTGTAAGCAACTGAGATTTTGTTTAAATAAATTTAGAGGAAAAACCTACATTTAAAAAGTTAATATAATTCAGCGTGGCACAACACTCAGTCGCGAAATGTACTTATGTCGTAGAACGCGTGCGCTCCATATTTTAAAGGTGTCGATAAGAGAAAAAAGGAATGTCCCTGAGTTGCGAGCGCGCCTGGTCTAAACGTGTTTACAAGTTATGCAATAATTCAAATAGCGTACTACAGCAAATTTATGCTGGTGCACGGTAACATACTTCAATGGCTGCATTGGAAAGCATTTTATTTCCATGGACGTCGGCGACTAGTATAGCCGTCGCATTTTCGAATTCAGCCAGAGAACGGTGAACGTGTTAGGTGGCAATATGAATTTATGATCATGGCGAATTAAATGCGTTTAAAGGCGAACGTGATTCGGCGGAATACGCATCGGAAATTAATTAAGCACTTTTTACACTTGGATGACTGGCTACTGACTACTTTTTGAGTTTTTAGTATTATTCCGTCGCGATTCACGATATTTATAGCATTTTATTGTACTGTTTTATTGTAGCTGATGTAAAATGCTGTAGTACATTTAACGGCAATTGCTGTTTTGAAATTTATGAACACTTTTAAATTAAAATTGTAGCTACACTACTGTTACTGTACATTTGAACTTTTACACTGGTTTAATGTTATAAAAGCAATAAAGATTACAACAGTAAAAATGTATTAATATTTTATACGAAGCAAAAGGTTTTTAAAATGTTATCACTGTCATAAGCTTTTTATGTATTTATCTTTTCATCATGAATCACTGAGTATCTAGAATCTAGAATACTAGACGTTAAAGCAGTATCTAAAAATACGATATTTATTTTTAGTACAAGGTTTTAATAAAACAAGCTCATTATTTACAGGTGGTTTCCTTCCACAAGCAAAACTTGAGCACAAAATCCCAGGTACACGAACACTAAGCCCGCACAAGATATTGTTCGTCCAAGTCTCGATAAATTTGAGACAGTTTCTCGTTGTCTCGTTAGGGCTCACTAGATGAAATTTAAGAGTCATCCCAGACTGGCGGGGCTCCGCAGATCCGGCCGCGACAAAAGGGAGCCCTAGGGACCGCGTACAGCGGGAAAAGGAATTTTTAATTGGCCTCCAAATAAAAGCCCATATAACTTACAACATAAAAGGCTTTTTTCACGGCGCAATTCGTTACGGACCGCGGTTTTAACTATTTTAGCGAAATGTTTCAAAAAAATAACGCTCATTTTTAATTGAGTCTCACGCGGGCTGGTTGCGCCGTATCGTATTTTCGCAAAAGATGCAAGATAAGGCGTCAAAGACAGACGGTATAGAGGGAAAAAATATACGCTCCTCTTCCATAGTCATAATGGCATGATAGGCCCTAACGGCCACTTAAAATGAAAAGTGTGTTCCATTTTAAACTTTATTCATTATACAAAAGTTCTTGTTAGTGTTACAGACATTTTACTTTCATATTTTGGAGGAAGTCTGAAACAATTAGGACAGTTTAATCGCAACCTCTTTAGGACGCGGTCTGTTATTTTAATGAAACGGAGAACATTGTATTAAGTTAACTCGTGTATGTAAAGCTTTATAAATTCCAATTCCTGGGTTATCTCCGCCTTGTAAATGTTCTAATGGATCTTTTCACTTTCAGCTGTATCCTTTCTAATTGTATCTGCTTTAAGCTTCTTTGATGAAAATTTATTTACAGGATAATTTATACTGATTGTTAATAACTTGAAAAGGTATATTTTAAAGTTTGATATTTAAAATCCAATTGTTTCTAATTATTAATCAATTGAACTATAACCTTCAACATAAAAATCTCACATTTGAAACTAAAATAATACTATCGTATTAATAAAGCAAGCTTCATACAGTTAGCAGCAATCAAATATTTACAAAATATAATTAAACGAAACACATTACAATATTTATAAAACCCACAAATAATTGGTCAAACGCATGTGTCACGGTGTTTCACTACCGCGTTACAAAGTGCATCATATTTTTAAACAGCAACCAATATGAAACCACATAAAACATCGAACATTTCCCGTGGAAGTGAAAATTTTAATTTTCCGAAAAATTCCGCTGCTATATTTTTAAAGTCGTGATTTATTAATGCGGCTTCGTAAACGCCATTTATGGCATTTACGGGAGATGGGAGGAGACGGCTGTGTCGTGTCGTAACGCACGTCAATTGGCTTTTGATTGTCCACTCTTGTCGTTTCCTCTACGAATCTATTCATTGATGCTACTTCAAATTTGGTTGGCTACTGCTATATAGTCGGGCTAGCTTGAAAGTCGTAAAAAGGTTGTATAATAATATGGTTTCATAAAATAAATTGGCTTGTAATAAAATCAATGATTTCTTTGAGATAACTTTAATTTAAATCGATATTAAATATCCCGTAGAACTCTCCTTTTAATACAATAGAGAAACAATAACTCAACAACTAAATCATTGACATTTGTTTTCTTGAATAAAATATTCACTATTAAAATCGAAGACTAAGGAGCAAATATCTAAAAATATATCAAAATTTTCACAACTACATCTTGTAACATAAATTTAAAGTGTACAGGAATTGGTTACTACAAATAGCTGCGAGTTATGGACCAGCGGCCTGTCATAGCTAATTCACTGTTATAGTACTAAGCCGTAATGTTATATTAAAACTTTTTTAAATAATAATGACTCTACCGCTCTGGTTTATTTAAAGCCAACAGGACAACGAGTGAATGTTATAAAATGTGTTGTAAAAATAAAAGATAAGTTGAGACTGACTTGACCCTGCAATATTCTTAAGCAGAAACTTAACAAGAAAAGAAGAGTCTTTGAAAAATAGATTACTAGTTTTCTACGCATTTACGAAATGTCAAGGGTAATTTCTAAATGCAAAATGCTAAGAAAGCATAAATAAACTAAGATGAGATTTATTTAATAGATTGAAGAAAGAGTGGAAATGTTGACGTATTTTTAATTTTAAGAGCTCTCTAATACTTTAAAGCAGGTCTCTACCTTGCAAGAGTGAGGCGGCATACTATTCGATTCGTAGTTGCGTCTTGCTTCTACAGACATAACAGGACTTCTTTTAGTTAATAGAAAGCGCTTGGTCACCTTAATAATTGATAAAAGACTATACAGAAAGAAATCTTGTTTGACTTTATATTGACCGGTTTTAGATAAACTACAAGAATTATAATGTATAGTTGTTAAGAGATAAACACTGGCCAGACAGAAAATAATACTGAAAGTTTAGTTTACCTTATTTATTTGAAGCTTAAAGCAATTTTTATGTATCCGGCCATTAATCCTGACAATCCATACATTTATCTGTGTATTTGTTAAAAATGCAAACCATTCAATAGAATCAAAAAAAAATATAAAAAGTTGGTAAAATGCGGTGTATTTTTTTCGATGAACAATTTTAATTGAGGGTCTTTGAAAGTCGTGTGAAACCTAAATTCGGTAGAGCTTGTATTTGATTCATGAATCATTGGAAGTTTAAATATCAATTTGCATATTCATTATTCAAGTTTTTTTTATAAAAATATATGGATAGTTTTCATTCATGAGTGTCAAATATGATGAAAGCAATTTGAATAAAAATAAAGTTACATTTTAAAATTGGGAATTTTTGGTGACTGACGTGTTTGGCTGAGATTGTTTTGCCGGTTTTGAATTTAACTAAACACGGCGTAGAGTTTAGATGACTCCTCATATCAATCTATGTTTTACAGAAGTGTTAATCAACTTACAAGAAACCTAATAGTACAGCCACGAGCAAAAACATGAAATTTCTGAAGCTGTTATAGAATATTCTTGATTTTGTAAGCTAAACGTAAAATATATAATTAGAATTAATATTTTCATAAATAATTCATAACTCATTTGACTAGGACTTGAACTTCAATTGTTTAACTTTGATCGTGTATACATGTTTTTTCTCGTGACTGTTTGTATAGGCAAGAGCTTCGATTTAACAAAACCTTGCTTATAAAAGTAATAAATAACTGACGTAGTTTCCAAATATAATACCGATTACATCAAGGTCTTAAAAGAATGTCGTTTATCCGACGACAAATAATCAAAAAACTACTTTTTATATCAAACTACGGTAAAATCCAATCATATTTGTTTCAAACAACTACATTTATTAGATACTAACCGCTAGTTATTTTTAAACGTTTCAAATCGATGAGCCTTGGTTCAAAGTTGGATGAGGAACTAAATAAGTTTCAATATTTCCTCTTAATAAAATATGAATGGGGAAAGTTTAGTTTTATTTGAAGGATGAACCGTTCGTAGACACGTCCAATATCGCATTGAATTTATTGCGCCATTTATGATTAATTTATTGAAGCTTAGAATGGTTACAAAACTGGTTATTGGTATGAGAATGACATTGCTCAACTTAAGGAACATTAAATATCGTTTACTTGCACTTAAATTAAAAAAACCGTTCATTTCCATGACAAGATTTTAGATAACTTAATAACGGACAATACGAATGGTTACACTTAATTTACGTTACATTATTGGGATGTAGACTCATATTGGCATTAGATTGTATTTACTAAAATGTGGCTAAAAATCTTTTATCTTTAATTTATTGGTAGATACTCCGTAATTCGACAACCAAGAAGGTTTTTTATTATATTTTACCTACAAATAACACAAGCAAACATAATTCAATCAACGCTCCGTAATTCAAAACACAAAACCCAAATCATAAAAGATACATTCAACAATAAATAAATAACGAAAAATATAACCTAGCAAATATATTATTTAGTCGCGAGTCTCGCATTATGACCTTTGATTTCGTACACAAAGGGGGTCGGCACCATATGTACAATGTTTAGTGGTTCAATCGTAAACCTCTCTATAAATATTGATGACGCAGAAAGCTATTATGCTCAGGCGTAGTCCCGAAAAATGTGCACAATTTACGACCTTAAGACATGCGATTAACTTTTCCGTTCAGATATAGAATTGAAACAGTACAGACAATTGAAGGTTGGATCCTGTCACGATCCGAATCCTCGTACCTAATATAAAGTGTGTATAACCTTTTTGCTTCTGTTTAACTTTATTAGATATTGCCTGTTCGAATTGTTAACTTTACGAATAAATGAATGCTGTAAAGTTGGTAACAAAAGACTGTCTTTTTAGGAAGAATAGATTGTAATAAACAAAAAACAATCAAACGATTGTATTTTGTTTCTGAAATCACTGTTATTCGCCACAAATCAAAAAGCAATTTCGAAAATAAATTCTTTAATTAGTGGATAAAATAGATACGAAAAATATTTGTCTTATTTTATAGCGAGTAAAAGGTGGGCGTTAGAAATGCCATATCGTTATGGCTTCAGTAATAAGTTCTAAGAAACACATCGTTGTTATTTCTATTAATAGAAAACGGTCTGCTACTTTAGCACCCTTGTTAGCCAAGGGATGGGCTACGGCGTTTTATTTGGTATCAATTCTATATTTGTTGCTGTTATTGTAACATAATGTAATATTGTAGGAGGTTTCTAAGTTTATCACAGTCCTTTTAAACATTTTTTAGATATTCAAGTATCAATTTCAAGTGGACAAAGTTTAGGAAAGGTTTTAAAAAATACACCCTTTTCAATATCAGAATAATAAAACTCGAAAGTAAACCTTATGATTTAAAAAAATAACTGGATTATCCGAAGCTTTAAAAATCCTCTTAAAGGTTTTAATTTTCTTCCAAATCTTCGTCGAACGCTGAATTTTTTAATAATAAATTTTCGATTAATACTTCCCCGTTCTCTTTTGTCAACGGTTTTGTTGAGCAATCGATGTAAAGCTGACGTATTTTATGTTTATCTGTGCTTGTTTATTTCACTAAAAGTTTTCGTAAATCAAAGCGAAACATAAATTGAAGGAATAACAGTATCTCCATTAATAGTGATTGTCGCGAATAACAATAGTGCCGATAGTCGATATAAAATCGTTCCGTGTAAACACAATCGCGATCTTCCGCGTTCGTTCTATGTAAATTGAGAAAATGCTCTCTCTTCTCGCTCGATTTGCGAGGCTTCGGCTAATCTTCCGCCAGTCGACTACAATTTAATCAAAGTAAACAACGACGGGAGCTGTAATTTATCTGGATTATTTCGTGGCGAGCTATAGTAATCGACTTTTTTCTCCATTTGTACACAGTGAATGCTCGGAACGGAGCTCGTAATGTGTCTCGAATCCCAAGATACAAAGATGATTATTATCTACATAAATGGCAAGACGTTATATAAATAAGAGTATCTCTTATGTTTTTACCACTATACTCAGCGGAAAGTGTACGCTTTATCGAAATACTCCGTTATATTTGTATAATAAAACATTCGCAACAGTTGACCCATTCGTCTGTTCCTAAAATACATTGGAAGCCAAAATAAATGGACAATGAACGTAATAAATTGGCGTAAATACAAAACCGTTTCCATCATACAAAAATATTAGGCGTATTTTGTGGGTGAGGCGAAACTTTTGTTTAACTATGTAACTTTTAGTTAATGAAACGTAAAAATGGGTACTAAACAAAAATATACTGGAAAAAATGGTGTGCTTGAAATTAATTAAAAATTCACAACTGTAAGTTTGACGCAGGCTGCAAGTCAACCGGGCGAATTAAAATTGCACGTAATTTAATTGTAGGAAAACAAATTTTCGTGTGTAAATATTAAAAGCAGTCGTGATTTAACACTATATGGTGGCGCCGCGGCTATATGGCCGGAGGTGAGGGAAAATACAACACCGTAATTAATGTCACTGTGTCTGTAAACTTTAGCGAAAATGTAACGTTTGTCGTTTACATTCTTTGTAAGCATCTGCATATTTAAAAAATACGCAATCAAGCGATAATAAACTAGCCTATTTATCGGATGAGAGAGACAGAGTAAACTGTTTATCTAAACTAAAATTAAAAAGATAAAACGCTTAGAAAAGTTTCCAAACAAAAGCTACTCAAATTAAGATTATGCAAAAAATCAAATCAACTAAAACTAACTTCAAGAATCACCAATGATAAAACCAGAGCTCAGCAGAAAATGAATAATTCCTAGAAAATTAAAAGCCAGTGGAATAGTTAAAAAAGTAAAGTTAAATAATAGGAATAAAATTGTTCATTTCTTGATTTGAGTGGGCAATCTAATCTATAGTAAGGCTCCATTGGAAGCAAACAACATTCAATCGTAATTTATTTGAAACTAATCTTTTTCTGTCCATTTATCGTCTGTTCATGTTTGTCTTTGAGTTTGTGGATACAACTAATACGAGTGTTTGACTATATTATAGTTGGATTTTGAAAAGTTTTCGTGAACCCTTTTTGCTTGGAAAAGTTACTTAGGGGTATTTTTAGATTTCTCTGCTCGTATACATTTTATTTTCGTACGCGTGGGGTAGTTTTTCCTTCACTTTTTCCTCAGTAGTATGCTTTATAATGTTTGTATAATTTTTTCCAAAATCTATTCCTAAGCATTTTTAGAAGCCTCTAGAATTATTACGTTGATAAATCCGAGTCTACAAAATCGAAAGAACAAAATCAAACAAAATGGTGCAAACTGTTCCTCATTTATCAATTAATATTAATATTGTGACTGATTACATTATTGCCTTTAATAAACCGACCCAAATCAACAAGTATGGACGACCCAACTTAATATTACTATGACATAATGAAATACATGCACAAGCATTTCTTTCTATTCCATTATCTACTCAGGGACAGTAAAAGCCTTTATTAAATATCGTATGCGAAGCTAAGAAATGATCATATATTTTGTGAATCAAGGCGAAGAAAAAATAGCCTTCGTAGCAGTTTCTGAGCTAACGCTAAATAAACTCTTGAAAATACGACGGACTGGGTTTATTGAAGGGTTATAAATCTGGAACATTTTTACCGAGAAATGCTTACTAATGAATATAAAAAGAACGGAAGTAAGTAGAATTTGTAATTTTAATTAATTCTCTCCATAAATTATGTCAGGATTATAAAGATGAAATTACTGCGTAGTGCATAAGATCAAACTAAATATTTTATAATAACTAAATGTTTACTTTTTTCTTAAGACTGAAGAGAAAATAATTATTAAAAAACTAAAGGTCCAGAACATGTGTAGTGTAGACTTTATCAACGTAGATTAAAGTAAGAGCTACGACGGTGCTACGAAAGCTGTGTGCGGAGGGGATTTTGTTCTACGAAAAAAAATTAACCAACTGAACGAGCGATTCTACTAACACGTTACTAGTTGTAAATATTTTCCATTTTTAACTAAAAACCTAATAAAAATCATGAATGAACACAAAATGAAGTTTAAAGTATAACTTTATTATCCTTCTACTTTTTGTAAATTGCTATCAAACCTATTTTGCATAGTTTGCAACTTCTTTGGGCAGAATCTTATGAAGTAAAAATAACTTCAAACGAACTTAAATTTTTCGCATTTTATAACACTGCTATTGAACTATCTCAGTGCATTTTTTTCTTTTATTTGAAATGTAACCTCTATATAATAAAACTAAAAGAGTTTGGAACTTTTTGGAGACTTACCTTTTTGCCATCTAATTCGTGTGTTGCTTGAGCTAAAACTTTGTCTACGCTAGCTGGGTCGCCGAATGTGATGAAACCAAAGCCCCTGTAACAAGAAAAAATAAAATATTATGTTTATTTTAAGTAAAATTACTTAAATCCATTATATTGTAACAATTTGCATAAATTTATTTATTGCTGTAAAATAATTTTCATAAGTGACATAAGAAAACATAAAATGACAATGACATGTCAAGTTTAATTTCTCAGACAGAAAAAAACACTTTAAACCAACAATAAACTGAAATTATCCTCAATTTAATCCTAATACTATCAAAGATAAATGACACATTCCTCTCTTACAAAATTCCATCGCACCTACAAAATCACCTCACTTAAAATCAGAGTCCAATATAAAAGCTCTCGTATATTTTACAATAAAACATTAGATTCGTGTAGTGTCCACAGTAACAGGTACAAGTGGACACGCCGATAGGAACTGTCTCGCTGATTGCGCGACGACCCGACACGGCCACCCTAATGACGCTTGTATTTGTTTTGCACAACCTTCAAGTTTATTCAGCTACTTTTTAAAGTAAGGCCTTGGTATTTTTTTATCCTAGATTCGGTTTAGCATGTTTTTGCTGGTAGTTAGGTTTCATGCTGTTTTAATGACTAAATAGGACTTTTAAGTTTAAGTGATTTGTTTAAAGTGAACTTTTATGTAATCACGTGTGCATCGATCAAATTCCTATATTTAGACTTTAAAGCAAATGAAAAATATTATTATATACATTTATACTCTGTAGTTTAAGACTCATAAATTCAACAAGCAAAGAGAGCCAAATCTAAACAAGACATGATTATTTAAAGATTATTCACATTGAAGTTAATATTTCAAACAAGTAAATTGAATAATAACACAGCGATTTTCAGTAAGCGGGCGCTGGTCGCGACCGGGAGGCGATAAATAATAAAAAGCCTTCTCCACTTTAGGACTTGCAAAAATCACAATTTATAGAGCATTTTAATTTCACTTAGCCGATCCATATTTTACATGTGGCGGCGCGCCCGACCGTTCTCGGGCCTCGAATTAATACTAAATTGAAATTGTAAAAATGGAAATACAATTTTCTCGTTGTACACCGGTTCGCTACCTACAGGTGTTGCCAGAAATGTGTTATAATAATAAGGCTTCCTTAATATTTTTGAGTGGCTCCCTTTCTGGTGACACTGTCAAGTCTGAAGCCAACTTGGCTTGTTTGTGAGGTGTTTCGTAATTGTCCGATTGCTCGTGTTGCTCCGGACAGGTTTTAGGTTATAAGTTGGAACTAAAACGATATCTCGGAAATAATAACGAAATAGATACGTGTTGCCGTTTTGGACAACAATACATTTGGACGTTGGAGTTCTTTTTGTTTCGTTGTCTTTTTTGGGACAAGATTGTGTGTACTTATTTTGTAATATTATATGAGGGTCTAGCTCAAGACCTCAACTTTTATGTCGTGTACCTACTTCTATTCATATTTCTCTTATTACAAGGATACTTCATTTATTTGACTTTGGCCTCGGTACGTCTTTTTGTTTCTATTTCTGTCATCATAATCACAGTAACAGCGTCAAACTTAAGAGTGTATTTTAACTTTATAAATACGCAGGTAAGAGAATCTCTCCTACTAAATTTTGAAAAAATCAGTCACATTCTTTAACCACGAAACGGAGCTTTTTACACTAACCTTTTTACTTTTATTTGCATTTATATACTAAAACCTGCAACAACTTTCATATTAACATTGTTATACCAAAGCCACTTCCAAACAAGTCACTCCACAAAATACTTATAAGGAAACAGTCTTGATACTATAACTAATGCCGCCAGTTATCGCGTCATATATTACGATGATATTCTTATATTGTCCTTCGCAACTTACGAAGGCAATTTGTCTTAATAATAACGTTATCAATGTTCATGTAAATCTTACCTACTGACCCTAATCGAAATAAAAAAGGAATATTTGTTGTAGTCATATTTTTGGTCCTTAAATCTGTTATTGATGATGTGATTCTTTTAACTGACTTTGTAAAGGTTGGACTTGTTTAAATGAGACGGCTGAGTACTGAGGTAAGAAACCCTATTTTTTAATTTTAGAAATAAATAGGTAATAATCTCTAGATATATTGTGAACTAACATAGTCGTAAGAAGACAGCAACAATTTCATGTCAAATTATGACAAGTAATTTTTCTCAAACTGTATTCTACACCCTTTATTATAGGAAAAGCATGAGGAGAACTTCATTTCTTGAAAAAAAAATATTTGCACTCAGTATAGAAAGCCATACAAATCGAGACCATAACGTGGTAAGATTTCATTGAAATATACTTGACTGCGTCAATTTTACTCAGCGCAAAAGTAAACCTTCATTTGTAAACAATGAACGCAAATGTACATTCACTTACAGCTCGCACTGAACACATGTAATGTTACTGCACAATTATCAAATCCGGGAATGTTAAATTTAATCAGCTCCACATATTAACTAATGCTTAAGCACCAATTCCTTTTTATTATATCGTGCAGTTATACACAAACGCTCATTTCATTTCGCTAAAAATTCACGTAAGCGGTTTTGTAATGGAGTTTCCCTGTGATACTGTATGCCGGAAAAACCTTTTTTAAAGCTTATGATAATGTGAAATGTCTTAAATTAATTTGAATTTCGCCACAATTTCGACCGAATCTTATCACGTGCTTAATTAGGTTGTTGCGGAGGTTTATGTTATGGTTTATTTGGTATTACCATGAAATATACAATAGGTATTAGTGTATTGAAAACAATGTATTACAGAATTAAATTAATTAATTTATAGGTCACATTGTATTGGAATCGATAAAAAGGAGAGTCATTAATAACCCACTAATATTAGTATTTCATACATCCAAAAACAATCGCCCATCTTCGAGAACGTATTAAATCAGTACCGGTCTTTATAAGATTCATGGCTTAATACACTCGCATCTCATACTCGTATACGAAAACGTATAGAGGGAAGGGCGTTCGTGTATGGAAATTGAAAATAACGAGGGCCTCCGTTCACACCGCGCATCAAGCCGACTATGTGCAAGCCGACCACTCCTAATCGACCCCCTGTACACCTTTCGATAACCCCTATCTCGTCCGATCTCCATACCGATACAGGGGGCGAGGGGGCTCTCGTAAACTTGGAGCCACTACGCGAGCTACGAGTGGAGAGGCCCTTTACCGAATGGAGTTACGTCGTACTTATCTTTAAGGGGACGTGCCTTATTTTCTTCCACTTGCAAAAGAGGAACAACTCAATTCTCTCGTACAAAACGGTGGTAATAAGCTTATGAATGGTTTTTGTTATTCCAATCGGCGTACAAAGTTTGTGAGCTTCGGGAAGTAACAATTTCCAAAATAACATGTGATTACATTATCTTGGCTTAAAAATGATATTTTTTGGGCAATTTGTTACTCGGTGTTCCTAGTCTAGTCTTGGAATCATTTAAGCTAAAAGGTGTGTTGGAAACTATTGTTTTGTGCCTCTTTGGTCATGCACAATGGCGCTTAAACGGCTCAGCCGGCAGCAGCAACCGTAACTGCGCTCCTTTAATTTATGTATGAAGAGATTTTGATACTACAGCCACCGTAACGGCTATCCGGCTACAACTTAAACGAATCGCTTGTCATTCCCGCCGGTTGTTCGACAAGGAAAATAAAAGTCTATGGAACTATCCGTCGGATGCGTTTTCGACTAAAATCGATGGGACTTTATTTATTGCTGAAACGATAATTTATTGAAAAGGACTGACTTAAAGTGAGAACTTACTATTTATGTAACTAAAAAGAAACAAAAATAATTCAATTCCCATAGTAAATGTTTTTTCATTAAAAAATGCAGAAATACCGTATAACAGAAAACCCGAGAATTTTAAACGAAAAACCTATATTTTGTAAATTCAGAACGGAGTTTAGTCCCGTGAATATTTACTATCATACGCTTAACATACGATAGTGTTATTTGGAATAAAGCTATTGTTTTCCGCGGCGTTAGGCTCGAACAATCGAAACGGGCACGATAATCCACTCGACTATTGTTTGGACAAAACTCCAAGAAAATAAATATACGAGAGCGGGGTCGAGGTAAAACCCTAAAACCGCAACGTCAGGAACAAATAGCGGTAACTCCCGTATTCATGGTTCATGGCTGCAGCCTCGGGTAGAAACCGATAGCAATTACTGGCGAAATTAATATCACGCCCCAAATGCTACTCGCACATTTATACGTATCGAGTGCAATATTGTCTCCTTTATTAGTTGCCGGGACAAATGCTGCCGCCGTCGTAATACCACCCTTATTCCACTCTTCGATCGGCGTATTTCTTATTTAATCTTGACGATAATTAATGCTCCTTACAGGCCTGCGAGTGACGTGGTCAGTACCCAGTTCTATAGCTGTTAAACGTCTGATGTAGATAAATTAAGTTGATTTACTGCCGGTCGCAATTTGGTCGGCATGAATATAATCAATGATGCAATTTGTAAGGCAAACAATATCGAATTTGGCTTCTCTATTACGATACATAAATCATTAGCTATGTATGTGCAATTGTATAGGACGTATATTAAATTACACATGAGTTTAATAGCATTCATTCTCGGATTTCGTAGATCAATTATAATAATTTAGACTGTTTCAGTTTTAGTTTCAAATTTAATGTGGTGTACCATTCGTACTCATCGAGTCGAATGTACAATCATTGCCAAAAGTTTTTCAGCCGAAAACATAAAAATGTTGGACTACGAAAACTAATTAACCAACGTCTATCAACATTAACTACTCCCTAGATTAAGACGCCAGACTAAACACGGACTTAGAAAAGAAACAAACTCAACCCGGAGGCCTACTCACACAGTTTTATTTCTATTACATAAGCAAACGTCTTCCCGTCCACTAACTGTACCTACCTAATTAACCTCAAAACAAAACAATTCGTTTACCAAAATATTCTCTATACACCGAAGGTATAAAATATACCGCAGCGAAATTAAGTAATCCAATAATTAATCTAAATGGACCGTACAGCCGAATGGTTCAAAACAATCAGCTCTGCCGCAAAATACGCGCATTAAATGAAGTGAATGGCCGCCTCCGGGGGGATCCCTGATAAATTAAATTGATTAGAATCCTGTTCGATACCGGTCGTCGATGTAGCTCCGCGTAAAAATAAAGTCGAGTAAAAAATAAAGCGCCTAGCTCACGATTACCGTGCTCGAAGATGAATAATTTCTTTTGTTTCTTTACTTATTTTCTAGTACACGTAATAAGATACTAAGAAATTATTTTCGTGCCGTTCTATGGGTTTGTAAGGGCTACAAAACATGTCACGTTAACGTCTCAAAATTATCCGAGCCTGATTAAAAAGCACACATTCAAGAAAATGACGACGGAATTTTCAATATACGACGGAGAAACTCGGTACAGAAGGGGGGAGGGGGGATAAGCTTTAACCAGCGATTAAAATTTAAGCCCGAATTTAGACGGCCTAATCTCAACGCGGCGTTCGTTCACTGGTTCACTGCATTTTGTGACCTGACAAATAAAACAATAGGGCTGTGTAATGTATAATGACGTTTAGGTGTCTATCGAGGTTCTAGGAGCGGGGTAGTGGGGGGTTTCGTCGCTGCGAGTCAGTCTTATCGGGCGGAGCACACACCGTGTTTATTTATTACCAACCTAGTAGCCTGGTAGATGGTGGCGCGACTGCTACAAGTTTGGTGCGATATGACGTCTGTTGTGAAATGTTGTGTTGTACGTCGATAGTGATGTCGGCTCTGCACTAATGTTTGCTGTTCTTGTTTTAGTGAGTTATGTATGTTTCAAAGGTTTGTGGCAAACCTATACTATGCACATATCAATATTTAATTTTAAGGATTTCTCATTTTAAATTTTGTGTTTGATTCGTCTTATCAGAAACCAAATCATAGAGAAGATTTTTTTTTGTGTTTCGTCTTTAATTAGAAATCAACAGTTCTTAATAACAATGATATTATAATTATTATGACTACTCTACAAAACAGCTCAGTATAAAGTAACATGCAAAACTGGATTGCAACTAAATAAATCACAATTTAAAAAAGCCATCAACATTCCCTTACACGAATCCACACAAAAACTTAACTTTAACACGTTTCATACATTTTCAAATACCTCTACCATGTCTGGCATTTTGCATCATAATAGAGGTGGATCGTCAATTCCCCCGTATTTGTCGACATGGCATTGTAATGAACCTCCTACTTACGTACATGCATATTATGCTCGAATCCGATTAGGACGATTCGAACGGCATGTTATTTTGCAATGCCTATACCCGCTTTTGTTTAGCTCTATTTGAACAAATGAATTGAATCGATGAAAATTAATGTTTTGACGATTATTGTGATCTGTTCGAGGGTTTTGTTATTGTCTTGTTTAGTGCCTAATCTGATAACTGACCGCGTTATTGGTAATTTCGTAAACTTTGTTTGTTAATTTTTTGCTTGCTGCCGGAGATGTTTTTAAGAGTTACGCGACCGTGGCCCTCTGAGGGCTCCAGGAGGAACATAGTGGGAACTGACACTCCCTCCCGCTGCACCCACAGCGGGATGGGACATTTGATGATATCTCACGAAAAGAATAAGGCCTACTGCAATCGCTTTAAGTAATATTATTGCGAGTGTGGAAACGAGATGGAGCAATACGTGACGTAGAGCAGCGTCCCTCTTTCACACGTCCAATATTATTGGGCCAATACTGATACTTTAAGTGGTGGTGGTAGTCTATATGATTTTTTAAGTAACATACTATCACTTTAGTACTCTTGCTATGACTGTATTACCCAAAACGTACGCTCTCGTTTGCAGAGGGATGTAAATGCGTGCGCGCACATTGCGGTTGCGATTCCAGTGCATAAAAAACATCGTCATCTTATTAAGCAGTGAACTAGGTTTTTGCAAATCACAAGCTCATTTTCAATTATAAAAGAAGCTTTACAAAATTATTTCATCACAATATGTCATACAGTTGCTACCAGTATCAACGAAATCACGAACAATAATTGATACAACAAACATTCTTACATATTTATCTCACGACAGCCTTAACCATCAGCCATAACTCATGACATATTTGTACTGCGCCTTGTTTACCTGCATAAGGACACTATACAGGGTGTTTACACAGTTAATAATTACATAAGCTATATCCCGGCTTATTGATCACACGTCTAGTATTAGCAAACAGTAATGTTGGCTAAATAATTGTAATCAGTTCTAAATGTATGGAGATAATTGTTTGTGCTAACACGAAGTTTGGTGTTACCTTATTAATATGGATGATGTTTGTATGGAATTTTCTGTGAAGGAATAATTATGGGGTGGGGTCTTTTGGATTCGTCCCATCAGGTCTCTACTTTTTTTTTGTTGTGTGAAGTTTAAGGTTGCTTTATTTAATAACTATTTACCTTTCAAATAACATCAAATAAATAACAAAATACGACGTTACAACGCATCAAAGATGGTGTATCATAAAAAGTGTATTGTGAAACTCTTTTTGTTGTCAATTAATACCCTATTATTATTATATTATCAAAATTATAATAATTCGTTGTCATATACCTAGTAGCACGAGTATCCTTGAAATATAGGTCATCTTTTCATGTATTGCATGCATTTTCTCTGCAGTATACTAATTGAGACTTTTAACCCGTCATAAAATAAACATAAAAACAACACGCTGTGTCAGCGAAGGTAAAAATATTTTAAAAGTAAAAATGTAAGAGTTGTAACCTCCTTTCCTCCTCTCAAGATGCTCCTCTTTAATGCACATGTTCTACTTACGTATAATACATATATGTGATATATATAGATAATATACCTAGAAGAAACCTCTACACCACTTTTTTTTTTGTTTTCAAATGTTAACTGCATAAAAGCAGTCATCGGTAATTCCATGACTAAAAATATTTTTTTTTTAAATAACTAAGTATCCTGTTAACTGGCTTTGGATGATTAGTTTTATTTTTAATATTTAAATCACGTTCAATGATTATATTAAATGGTTTTTTTTCTTATTATTCGTATTTTTTTATTACTTGTTTTTGTATCGAAAATCACCTTAATTTTAATTGTGATAACGACACGTCTAAAAACACATATAAAAACTAAATTTGAACTTGCCTTAAACTTTTTTTTAAATCAAACAGAAAATAAAACATTTTAATCAAATGCTACAGCACCGCGAATCGCTTAACATTTTACATTCCACTCAATTATTTAATGCACATCGCAGTGACAAACAAAATGTACTGATTAAATTTAAATATATTTGTAATTTATTACTTGAAATAGTTGTAACTCTGAATAAATGTTATGTGTTTTAAATAATAGTATTTGCAAAATCGTAAACATTAGTTGTGAAAATTGGAAAATTGATAAAAGAATCATACTGTATGTTTAGTTTTTGATCGAGTGATGGTAATTTGGTATACCTTGAGAAAGGTCAGTATATTCTGGATAGGTATCGTAAAGTATGCCATAGAGTCTAGTTTGTACCTTTATTACCTATGTAATTATGAAGGATTTTTTGGTAAGGCGATATCTTTTTTGCCGTATTGACAATTTAAAATATCATCATGCATTTCTGTCACACACTGTACATCAATCTCAATATTTACCAAATTTTAATAACCGTACAGTCCAAACAAAACATTAAAAACATCGTTCAGTAAAATCATTGAACAAAATGTAATTAAAATAATTATTTACATTTATTTCAGGTAATACATACATCTGTCCGAAGTAAATGATGTATGGTCCCTTTAACATAACTGCCCACCCGAATTGTCGCAATTAACCAGGAAATCATTCGTCACAACAAAATAATGCGTTCGGAATAATTATTCAAAGGGTGATGCATTCGTAATAATTATTCAGATGTTGGTTATCTATGTACAACGTAACGTAATTAATTTGTGGCCAGTAACGGAAAGCTCAGTTTTAGATTAATGGCTGGTGATTATTGCAAACTAGTACTTTATTGTGGGACTAGTTATTTACCGTGGCTATGCTTGGTTTGTCACTTTGTGACTTTGAATAGTCAAGTCTTGTAAAGCGATATTTAATCGTCAGTTCTTATTTCTGTGGCATATAAAAATCAAGTCATGCGCAATGAAGATTCTATTATTATTTTTTATTTTTTTTTGGTGCATTGCAAAACTGAATGTATTTGCTATGTAAAACGAAGGTATTTGAAATCAATTGGCAAAAAAATTTGCACCTAAAACTTAACGACCATGCTATGACTGAAAAAAATTGATGACAATTTTTCAAGCTTAAAAGCTACCATACATATGCTTAATTATCAATTAAACTCTTTGACATACGTTTGCGTGTTTAGATCAGTAATAATATTTTTTTAAAGTGACCACAGTTTTATGTCAAATTATGCTTTTATTTACGGTTGACTGGTACGTTATAATTTATTTCATGTTAACATGAGACTACTTTGTATAGTGTTAAATGTAACTAGGTAGCATAATTTTATTATAATTTGTTGGTTTTAAAATAGACTTTTTTTATTGCATTAGGTTAATGCTTGAACATTATTTGTGTTGACTTATGTTCCCATCGATACAAAAATACTAAGTACAGCAAGTTTCTGAGTCTTCAGTTTGAAATTAAGTATAAGACTATGTGAAGCAAACCTGACAGAAAAAGATTTTGTTTAACAATGGGATGACAGTATCTCATACTAAGACTTTAAATTACATTAAAAATAAAATTTCCACACTTGAAATCGAACCCGCTATATTTATCACAAAAAAACAAAGTTATCCAACGCGTCATTCTTTTATTAAGTTTAGTGTTTCTCTTCAACTAACTTACAAAACTTAGTTATAACTTATTTATTTATATTTATATCAAACTTCGACATCATTTCAAGTAAGCCCATATTTAGAAGTTAAAATGTTTAATATTAATTTATGAGGGACCGGGCTGTTTTATTTTATTTAGACATATGCATATTAATGGACATTACCATTTGAATTCATTATACGTTTTTTAGACATAATTTTTCATATGAGGTTTTTAGATTTCAAAGGAATGAAATTTTAATCCATTTCAACACTTTTGAGCGCTGTCTTTCATTACTCTTTGATTCTAGTATTTTAACGATAACTCATATTTGAAACATGATTTTTCTACCTACCAACATCATCATTCTAAATTTGTATTCGACCGTTTTTGTACAGGTTAAAGTACCAACATTAAAAAAATTGGACATTGTGTTTTGGAGTACTTTTGATGGAATAAACGTTTATGTTAATGACTCAGGAAGGAAATGGACGGTATACCGTACAAGGCCTGAAGTACCTGAAAAGGTAGGTGCTTCACCAAAGAAGGTATAAATAAAGATGTTTTAAATCTAACAAAAAGGGCAAAAAATTGGTCTAAGTTTTTTTTATAACCTACAAAAAGTTTAAATTTTACAAAGCAGTAAATATTAAATACAATAATTAAAAAGCTACACGTTACAATAAAATTGCAACATTATTAAAAAACAAACAACATTCCGCATTGAATTCGCGGCGCGGCGGGTAAGTCCCGGGTTTTATTCATAACACCGTCATAACGTATTTTAATAAACTGAAATTGAATAGCCGGCAGTGTACTTGGGGCGGTCTCCACTGCACTAAGCACTATCTAAATCGCAACCTCCGGTAAGGACGGCGAGCTCCTCCAACATTATTTCCATTTCACCAAAATACATTAGGCAATAGTTAGCCATTAGGACGGTATTATTTGACCAGGCAGAGGTGGCGTGCTCCACAGCCATTTTCCTTCTGCGAAATTTACACTGGCAGATACCCACCATGCTACCAGACGGTCCGATATTAAAACGTCTGCAGCTTTTGTGCAGGAAACTAACTGGAACCGTTTAGACCGAGAGCCTCATCCACGCTGAAGATAAAAGTTTATGAGTTATGCATAAAACGATTTTCAAATCATATTTATGAGTGTCGTCCGAACATCTGCAATGGCTAGTTCGCGAGGAAATTGAAACCGTCGAGTGCATAACGTTTTCACGAACAATTTAAGTTGGTATTGTGCTCAGGACGCCGCGAACGATGCGCTTTTTGCAATGGTCAGCAGATCCGGCGAAACTTTATTGTTGTTTTCTATGTGCCCCCTTCGGTGTCTTTTGCGGGAATGTTTGTGTAGTTATATTAGTAAAGTTTCGCTGCATATTGAGAACTGTTTGCGAGTACATACGGTTGGCTCATTACAGATTAGATGCGCGATATATTCTGGAGAGCGACAAGAACGAGTCATCCTTCCGAAGTGTGGCAAGTCAGCTAAAGCTAGAGTGTAATATAATTTGCATCTCGGCTAAAATAAAAGGCATCAGCGATACTGGAGTGGGTGCAAGTATAATGACGCGAGCGGCTTGCATTAATAAGTGCAGCTAGGACTATGTTCTAACTGGCTACAGGCTTTAATGTACTTGCTTGTACCCTTCCCTATTCGACATAAAAAATATACGTTTAAAATATAAAGTGACAAATATATTATGAATTCAGTGTAGATATTGCGTTTGTGTGACTATTTTAATAAAATTCACTTTTGCTAGTCGTACAAAATGTTAAATTTATTCTACAAAGTTTTAAATGAAGTTGATTTTTCATACATTATACGTAGTTTATGATATAATCCTCGCAGCATCGCACTGCTCCGTCACGCTCGGCGAGTCAAAGTTTCTGTTGGAACTAAAGCGTTTCTTAAAATGCATTAATCATAGTATTCCGAGTCACTTTGATATGAAAGTTTCGATCCTATTCCCGTATTTTAAAGTTTATAATGGCATGCACTCAATCTTGCGTGAACTTGGGCGTATCGCATGCGATATCTTACTTCGCTTTCGGTCCTACCGCATGTTTTGCATTTTCTTTGAGGGTTCGAGCCGCTGTACGTCTGAAAGGGTTTCACTTCAAAAAAGGGCTCATGTATAATAGAAACTTAACCGTACATTTACCGACCTCACCTTGATAAGAAATCCACTTAATTAAAATAAAAGTTGAAGACAAAATAAGTGGGTACTTAAGTTCACAGCAAGAGGAGCACCCACAATCATACTAATATTAACCGTAAAGAGCCATCGCTGAAAATGAAACGCTCCTTTAATTTTCTCGAAATCACCCGAGCTCGATCTCGGTTTTAATTCGACAAGGAGAAGCTAGCAATCAAAAGAACTAACGGCGGCTCCAACGAGGCATTTCCATACGCGAGGGGGGCTTTGCGAACGACACGGTATTAGTTCGCAACTGATTACATTCCTTGCCGCCTCCTCTGCAAACGACTCACAATGAAGTAGCGACGAATAAACTTCATTACGCCGAGTTAAGCATGGGAAATTATAAGGAGAAATTATCTTCGAATGGCGGCGGTGGCACGTACGCTAACACTTCGGGATTATGGCCTAAGGCACTCGTAGGACACGTCGCCTGCCCCGCTCATTGTCGCGCCGCCACTCACATTATACCGCTTCAAAGTTAATATGTACCTGGAATATTCGTCGTATTCGATTTGGGGGGAGCGCCGCCGCACTAAAGCGCTGCTTTTTCGCTTTGTAAAATTGGGTTCGGACGCCACTAGCTGACGAAGTGCGCGGTCCCTTGAGAAAAGTAAATAGTGGCCCGGTAGAAGGCTTCGCCAGAGGAGATCTAAATCGGTCTTTGTCTCGTGCTAAACGCTATTCTTTTGAGAGATTTTCCATCTTTGCGGGAGCTCTAGGGTGGATTGTATTGGATGTCGAAATTGAAGGAAGAACAGCATTTTCAAACTTGTGTTTCATTTATAAAATCCACGTGTTTCGAAGATTTGTGAAATCATTTACGTTTATTTGTAAATAAGATCTTTATTGTATTCAAAGATAAAGCTTTTTCGCATTAATCTTACTTAAACGAAATCAATGCTACTTAATCCCAGTAATCTATTATCCAAATGTGCTCCATAATTGTAAGTGGAAGTTGGGAACTAGGCACGTGGAGCGGTTGTTTGTCGTCGTTCAGCGATCGTGTTTACCGGTACAAAATAAGTTTTAATTAATGGATTGGCACTTGGAGACACGCGTACCGGCCGGGGACGGTGTTCAGTAACACACCTCTCAACCGGACACTGCTGACCGTGGGGTCAGCTGTATGTAAATACATGATACCGTAAAAGTATGATTACATTACCCAATTCAGTCCCTAGAGCAAAGAATACAAAACCCAAAAGTCATTTTATTAATAAAATAGCCCTCGCAATTAAAAGGGCCAAGGTAAACAAACTCGTAACGATACATTTCCATCGAATGACAGACTATAGCACAAGTTTTTATATAAATTCGATACTTAACTAAGGTGTAGGTATAAAAGCGTAAGAAAAACAATTTGCCAACATAACTAATAACAGGAAGTCACCTCGTTACTCACGAGTGAATGGTAGGTCGCCAATCTCGCGAGCACCCTCCACTTCTCGACTTAATGAATGAGAATAATTTTGCCAAAATACTTCGGAGAGACGGGACACACGCCCCGGGAATTTTTCAATTTGCAACTGACATAATGTAATAAGAGTTACACCGTGAGGATGCCGGCGTAACGTAATTAATAACCTGTGAAATATTACCTGTTACAATGAATTTAGAGGATAAAAGTTGAGTGATAAATTTAAATAACAAGGAGAGAGGCGTGTGTTCGGAACGGCACCCGAAATACTTATGAATAGTTTGTCCGGGGTGATAAGTGGGTGTGTCTGGAAGCTTTACGGGAATCGCAAGTTTGTATTCGCCAGCCTAATGAACGCGTGAACGCGGAATAACTTCGCGAAAGCTTGAATAATGTATGCTTTAACGAGATGTTTTTCTTGAGCGAATCTCATTAACCCACTTTCTGATTGTGTGAATGTAAACTTTGGGAAGTTCTTATTCTTTAGTGAGAGGAATCTTTTATGAGTTCCGTAAATCAAATCATCCATTAAATTAAATACAGAATTTTTGGGTACTCTTAACGTAATCCGATGAATTGATAATATTTTACAATTCATTGTTTATTTTCTTCGAGGAATATTTTGAATTTAATAAAGGTGCACCCGATTGTTTCAAATCGGATCTTACATAATCACATACGGATGACTGGCTAAAATCGAATTCCCTTTATTACGACCATAAAATTTACCGATATTATCTCAAGCGAGCCAACCGGGCCATAAAAGTAATCCTTCTATTTTAATGGTCCTCCAACCTGCGGGATGCAACAATGTGTCCAATTTGCTTCGCAGTTATCCGTTCTTGACACCTCCGCCAATTTTATATGAGAGTACAATTTGCATGTAACAACATTCAAGTCTATCCGACACGTACGTTTTGATGTAAGTCTAGTGAGAGCGAGTCAAAAGCTTCCTCTAATTCCACTAAACTTGAGATTTTACTTCCCGCATAAAAGTTTATTGTTGGTGAGCAGTAGCAATAAATTAACGTTACAAGATGCTACATGAACAATGGACTTGTTTTTCTGCTGAACTAGAACCAATATAGCATTTTAAATATTTACATAAAATCCTTCGCCCGGCGTTGTTTAATCGGCGCGTTAAATTCGAGAAAAGTCGAGAACACATCAAATATTAACGCAGCTCCAGCGTTGTTTCGACAAATGGGATAATATCGCGCTCATGCATCTAAAACTAAACACGCTTATTTTCTGATAACATTTAACCAACCGAGTGAAAACGATCCAGTAATTCGTTTTATATAGAAAATCGAACGGCCTAAAATCGTTTCTTTTTCTCGGATCCCCCGAATCACCATTAATCAAGTGGAACTCTGAAGTTTCACGCTACCTTCCGAATCTAATTTCGCAAACAAAGAAAACGAAAACCTGTCTACCTTTATCAATCAAAACTGTTTGAAAATTCTATTCCGTTAGTTCGCACTGCGGAGTCGTGCAACGGAGACAATTGGAAAAATGTATCACGAATAAAAAGTCGTATCGGAATGTAATATCGAGAGGACGCGGCTCGGAATATTCTTGTCAAGTGAAAATAAAGGGTCAGGAAAATACAGTGACAGGTTGTGAGTGGACGGTGGTCATTCGAAACGGGCACAAGTTTCGAATAAATAAACCCGGGAGCAAATAACGACGTCACCTTCACGTGTGCCGCGGCTGTCATGGAAAGAGCACCTGTTCTTATGTGACACATTTGTGACGGGGAAGTCGGACTATTGTTAATTTTACCCTCTGTATATACTTCTATCTCTCATAAAGGCTCCATAGAGGATTATTATCTTTTTGAATGAACGTTTTAACTACCTATTGGCTGTTAAAGAATCGTATTCGTTGCATGACGGAAACGAACGAAGATATGATTTATAATCTCCGCTACTTGAAAGGTTTATGTCTTTCGAATGCTGCAATAAAAAAAGTAATACTTAAGTTTCGAGATTTTTAGGTTACGGCCGCGACGAATGCCAATGTGAACGGTGGAAACTTTAAACGTTTACATCGAGTCACAGGTGTTCGTACTATCATCGTTTACGATTGTGACTTTGTATAAGTGGTTGTTTTTACGATTTTCCCTTTTTTGTGGCTAATGACTAATGAATTAGGTCAGACTGGGACATTTCCTAACCTATCAAATAAAACTGGATTATAATTTTAAATAAAACAAAAACCGGGTTAATGTCATATCAACCGAGTAAAATGAATATTTTTTTTTAATATGGTGTTTGCAGTCTTCATAACTCACTTTATTTTTTACCATCTCTGTAACATATGGTATGCAATAAATAATTAAGTACAAAGAGATCAGAATTTACATTCAGCGGTATGACTACTGGCCTTTCTGACATATTATTTGAGAAAGTTTTTATTTCTTTATATCACATCTCTTGCTATAATTCCCCTCTAAAGCGCCATATCAGTTTCATAACATTGCCTGATGGACTAGCAGTGATAAGTCGGCAGTCCACACGCAAGTACCTACTATCAAATTACCTATTTGTCTCTCCCTGGCTTGGGTACAACTAAGGTCCCTTTTTTCTTTATTCAAACACTGATTACTCCCTGCAAAATAGTCTGCAGGGATATTATAGACTATAAAATTCTTGTGGAAGTATAATATGTACTGGCCAAATTGGGTAATGCATGTTGCATGGTAAAAGTTTAGGCTCGATTAAAGATTTAACGTCCTCAAAAAATCGCCAAATAAAAGATTAATCGTTGACATCGATGGTTATTAAGTTCTCAAATATTCTACCGTATGAAAATCTTTCACGAACTAAAAATACACGAAGAATACGATAAGACATAAAAGGCAGTAAAGTCTCAACAAAGAACCGAAAACGAAAATAGAACACAAAAAGCGAATCTTCAAATAAAATCAAAGTTCATTTACTCTGGCACAACTTAATAAAACGCTAACGCATTTAGAAAAAAGGGTGGCTAAGATTTCAAGCGGCACATTTCCATCGCATTTGACTAGGCAAACATATCAAACGCAGCCACTATCGGCTACCACTGACTTCATTGCCTTCTCACACTGAAAAAAGCAATTTCGTTTCAGTCTTTTGCCGATCGCTAGCATATTAAGGAAGCAATATTATGCAGATTGGACAGCGAAAAACCATGACTCTTAACAATCTGCAGTATCAAATTAAAACCTCATTACTGTTTTAAATTATTTTGGAACAAATTAATTGTTTTATTATCTCAGCGTAAAATTGAGTTTCTTCGGAATACTCGTAATACTTCTTTGAATTTAAGCTTTTGCATCGATTTTTAACGTATACTGTTGAAAATAAAGAGCTCTGTTTGGAACATTTATGCGGATTTTACGGAGGGTATGTATTCTTACTTTTATTTTATTTCGGCAAGTGCGATGACCCCTGCTCTGCTACACAGTCGCTCATTCCCCCGCCTCTGTAAATCCACTCCAACCCTAGATGTGTTCCGTTTTGTTTCATAGTCCTACAGAGAAATGTTAAGGAAGCAATATTATGCAAATCAGGCGTGGATGCCGCAAATATAAAAAGCTCTCGTTCGCCTCACACTTTGCATCTCAAGGCTATGCATCCAACTGATACTGGGATGCCCCAAGAGAAAAAATGAAAACGCAATTTGAAATTCTATGCGTTTTAGAAGCACCTGCGTAAACTCTGTTACAGTGCTCGAGAAAATAAGAATTTGCTCGAATAAAAATTCTATTCGCTTTTCTATGCGCATCTATATAGAAACATGAGCGTCTGAATATAAAATTATCTCGAAAACTGAATAAATGATATAGTTTGCAATGTTTTTTATATTTTTATGATTTTCTTTAGAACGTTTCACAATTTAGTTGCTTAAATAGAAAATATTGAATATCGCTGAAAATTATATTCATTGAGTTGACAGTTACGAGTACTTTTTTTATTAAAAACACACGTGATTTTTTTTTTTTACATTTCCTATATTTAGGCAGCTTGGTCTTAGTCTGTACAGACTGACGACTCTCTATTAGTAAACCTAGATCTATCTATATTTCCAGAAATTTAGGATCATCCTAGGATTTAGTTCTGGTTTTGTCATTGAAGCTACTGTCCCGGAAATTCGCTAAGGCTTAGGGCAAATACTATTTATTATTCGTAATACATTTGTCCCAAACTCATTTAAACAGCATACAAGAAAATCCCATTTTGCAACGTATTTCGTTACACGCATTGGTTCAACAATGTACGGGTTCCGGATTACCTAATACATTAATACACTATGCATACATTACCTTTATATTGGATCAGAGATGAGGGACGGCATTGAAACAATAGCCTGTATTCCTAATAATATCGCACCTATACGTGAATTCATTTGCATAAATATACCTTGGATGCAGGCATGTTGACATCAACACGTTCCGAAATCCTTATATGGAGTCCTGGCAACCCTGTAACTGACTAGGGCCAGTCGAGTGGATCCATACGATGCGGAGCTGATAGCAACAGCCGATGTCGGTCGTCAACGTCGCTTTGTCTTGTACACTGACGCCAGCATCCGAACCACGAGTATTTGCATAACAATGCTCCGAATTTGATGCGTACCTACAAAGCAGCACGGCTATGTACGGCGGGAGGGGAAAAAGGGTAATTTCAGGCATCATCGATGTTGGGGAAGATTGTAAAGTGCTGTATTTTGAATATGAAATTTGAAAACTCTCAAACGATTTTCACACTGTAATTTTCCCTATAAATTTCATCTATCATTTTTAAAACTGCTTTCTAAATATTTTTACTTCAAATTGAGAGTTGAAAGGACAACAAATAACAGTATACGTCAGAATTTTTATACCATTGGCAAGTATTGGACAGTATTAGATGAGAAACGACCGACGAACTTCCGAACGACCCATTGTCCAATTGACAAAGTGCAAGAGCTTTCAATAGATAATACGTAGACGTCGATCTCGATCAAAATCAAACCGGGTATAACATTTCAATGCGAGTTCGGCTCTCAGATTCATAGCTTGTTCGTATTATTCCAGTTAGTTCCCCTCGTATGGAACAAGATGAAGCTACTCACATAATAGTCCCATTGTCCGCCACTGAAGATGTTATCATAGAAGCAATTCAGGCAAGAGTAGCTGACGTTAATTGATTTAAACGTTTGCAATAAATGGACATTTCTCGGCTAGTCTTATCTGAGCCGGTGTAACGCTATCTGAGCGGTTTAAAACTTTAAATGACGTACAAAAAGTTAAGCCACAAAACTGAATTCCGTCTGAGAGTTACATTTTTCTCGGAGATACCGCCAGTAATCTGCTAGAGCAGCAGGAAATCTTCAGCCTCCACTCCTTCCTTAATTAGCAGAATATTTCAGAGAAAAAAGGAGCTACAGGAAGCATTGCAGGGAGTAATAAAAGGAAGCGGCTCGTGACCGTTATGGCTGCCTAATGGAGTCACGTTATCTAGAGGCGAGTAAACAAGTTTACAACGATAACTTAGTTAACATCAAAATTGATCGTGTAATTTATATTAAATTAAATATGCTGAATTTTACTCTTGATTTTATTTATATTAGCGCCGTTCCGACGGAATTTGTTTTCAATTTGAATATGGATTGCTTTGCGTGAAAATGTTTTAGGATTATTTAAATAATGTGATGTTGTTTGAGTTGGTGTTGAGAATAATGATGAAGATTGTTTGTAGCGTATACGGTACATTTTTATATACAATTTTGCGTTGTGTTGATGATAAAGTCTTGTAATAAAAATATGTATTTTGCATGCATTTTATAAGTTTAAGTTGTATTTAAAAAAATATATTGACTTTAAAACATGGTTTATTTTACCAAACTAAGAACAGAACCTACAATAGATTCTACTCGGGGTTATGTAACCCCAAACGAACCCCAACCTCCGAAACGACTTTACAACAACAGTAACCTACACAGCCAAAAGTATTCTCTATCAGATCACATTACCTTAGTTTAGTTAAAAAAAAAAGAACTTAACAAATACCACGTAAAACGACCGAAAAGAGAACTTGATTTGCGACTTAACTTTCATGCTTTGGCATTTAAGTCAACCGTAAAAGCATCGAATAAATTGTAGGTCAGAAGGGACAGATAAAACGCGAAACGTATTTCCTCCAGTTTTTTTTCTTTTTAACTTATTTTGTAGAATATTGACTGACTTACTTATTTCTCTTCGTACTTACTTGATTCTGTATTTGCAATGCATGGTTTCGCGATTTGATTTAAATTGCTTATTTGGATTAATTTAGTTTTGTTTACTGCTTTTTATTGGGTGCGATATTGAAGTGACTTATGTGATATCACCCACATATAAATATATAGGAATTCAGCACGTGTTTAAGAAATGATTTTCTATTATTATGAAGATAGTTTATAATACGATAGACATTTGGGTAATGAATTTAAGAAC
This sequence comes from Chrysodeixis includens, assembly GCA_941860345.1. Taxonomy (NCBI): domain Eukaryota; kingdom Metazoa; phylum Arthropoda; class Insecta; order Lepidoptera; family Noctuidae; genus Chrysodeixis; species Chrysodeixis includens. The sequence goes on along the minus strand of OW796095.1, from coordinate 8,855,655 downwards.
AAACATTAGTTATGTGTAGTTTTTAATAAGTGAAAATTATTCCAAAAAGTTTTGGATCAGTAAATGAAATGCTAGAAGCCAGCTTTAGTCCAACGACAACATATTTCATTCCTGAAAACGTTCGCTCGTATAATATTTCAAGTTAACCAGCTAAAGACTGTCTTAATGTAAGAAAATTAGCCATGATTTGATTTACGGCACAGATAGGCGGAACGAACGTTTAAAATACAAGAGAGGTCTTGTTAAAGTATCGGCGTTTCACACTTTCATAGCGCACTTAGTTCGAAGCACCGCGACTGAGACATCTGAACTTCATCCTCGAAATGAGTATCGGAAATTTACATCAGCTCGTAATACCGAACCGGCTGAGCCTTTATTGTAAACGCCGTAATTTGAATTTCGTCTTTGATATTCAAATGAACCTCTACTTGAGACACTGCCTTAGTTATTTGAGTTTTTGTAAAGCAATCAAGTTTGTTTATAGGAGACCGTGTAATTGTAAATCTCGGTCTGTGGTCTTAATTAATGCATAAAATCACTTTCGATTCCTTTGACGAGACGCCCCTCCGTAAAACTGGAATAAACAAAGGGAAAATCGACCCTCTTTCTCTTTTAATTTGACTGTTACATGTTAGTAAATTGGCGACAGCCAGTTCTGACGTTTATGCACTTAAAATAAACGTCAAAGTCGTAGCTCGGGCTAAAGAGGTTTGCACACATGACATAAAGGCCGTGTGGGCTTTCCAATACGTTTTTGCAATTGATAGATGAATGATTTATGCTGCGGCAACGTGACTTCAACCCTTTACGACGTAAAACGGAAATTGTCGTAATTTCCAAGATTTATTGATAAACATATTTACCATCGCGTACAGTCATGACATGTATGTACATCTAGCATTTACAACGATATTTAGGGTTCCTTATTTCCATGCGGATAACGGTTTGCGTGCGTTCGATCACTTTCCGTGTTGTAAACTTTTCATTCGGCCTGTCTGTCTTGAGATCGAATCGATATCGATGCGGTATAGACGAGTCACGAATTTGACTTTAACATGAATTGCCGCAAACGTGGAAGCGTCCGATGACGTACAAGGTACACGAGCCAAACGTGATTTTGTTAGCGGAGTTAACTAGATAAATTGTCTCAAAAGGCAGGGCGATGACACCTGCCCGATTCATGTGTCACGCTCGCAACGATCGAGTAATATATAGAGTGTATCCATCGTTGTTAACGCGTGTCTAGACGCGCGGGAACTAACGTTCATTAGTGAAATTATAAATAAGTTTTAAAATTTCAAACCTTCGTGGTAGTAATTACAGAGGAAGCGAAGCGAAAATATTGCAAGCTCGACAACGTGTCGACAAGGCGTCGCGTTAGCACGTTAGCGTGCATTCTTTGCTTGCGTTCATTAGCATAACAAGTAGTTTCGTTAATCAAATGTACGAAATTAATAGCACAGTTTAGAGTCGACGTTCCGCCCGGCAATCACACGGCCATTACAAATTGCCAGCAATTACTGCGACACCCTCCTCCCCTCACCTTTTGCGTTCGTGACGGTTTTTTTGCGCTTACACGGTAAATATTCCATAATAGTTGGCATACGAACATCATTAATGAATAATTGAGAAGCAATGCCATTTCAATTTGTTTACATGATTCTTTCCTCCAATTTGACTAAATCGAAATTCCATCTCATTAAAACTGTTCGTCATAAAGTCTATAAACCGACAGATACATAAACTTGAACAGGAAGTCTAAGTAACAAGAAGTATTGAGAACGTTTCCTAGAACTAACGTCCGCGGCACCAGATATATTTATTTTTACTCGCTCAAAGGTGTATAAGCTCACCATTCCTCATCCTTTGAATGATGTTATCGCGATTTCCCAAATGTTTCGCTCTTTTTGATCTAAATTCTTTATATTTGGCTTTGCCTTTCGCCTTTTCCCACCACACATCACGATTCCTTTGTGGTGCGATAAGATTTTGTAAAAAATCGAATGTGTATTCACGCCGGACTGCAACTTGAATAGTTCGGATTCATCCGTATTGTTTTGGACAAACCCAAATGGAGCGTTGTTTATTATGTCCCATGTGAGTTCTCACTTTATTGCCCGGCTTAGAAATATTCAAATACGGTATACAGTAGAAGTGCTAGTATAAATCAGTATTTTAAAAGAGCTCCTTATATTAAGACACCACTGTTCGCAATCTTAATTCAATCGCTGCAACGCGAAGACCAAACGATAAAAAAATACAAAATAGAATTTAAGATTAATCTTTATGTTATTAAGCTGTGCTTATCGTCAAATTTATTCACGTTTAAACTTTTAAGAAGCCGCTTATTCCGAGATAAAAAATAATAAAGATATTCATGCGATCAGAAAGTGAAGAAACCTCGAAAAAGAAAACTTTAATTAAACTTTCCAAAATCATTATCAGATAACATTATTCATTAATTTTAAATGGTCTCAGCCGAGCCGATGCCTGATAATTTTTGCCGAGCACCAAGAAGACAGGAAATGACGTAAAATTTATCTTCGAACTGGAGGAATTACTTTCTACCAACTCTGCGAAGAAATGGAAATCTGTAGGTTTATAACTTCGAGAGAAAATTGTTTTTTTTTTTATTCGAATTGGAATAAGTTATTAGCTTTTGGTGATGCGGCATATTTCCGTAACAAGCGTTATTAAATCAAATATATTTTTTTAGTTTGGAATAGCTAATTTGTGATATAGTCCCTTGGTAGGTTTCATTAATAAAGGCTTACAAAGAGTCAACAAATTTTTCGCGGCGCCGAGTATTTATTGAAGGGACGGTCGGCTATAACCCGAAAGGAATATAACGCATTCAAATATCAACGAAATTTATCAACCTCCTAGCATCGGGTCCAATACGTTTGGGTCGTTTATGGAATATTACAGTCCAAGACTCGTCAGCTCTCTGCCGGAAAAGTCAATTTGTCGCAGATTACGGGCCGGCTGACCAGAATCTTACTAAACGCGCATATTTGTAGATGTTCCATTTCAAATGAATAAAATACTAGTGCGAATTGATTCTCAAACCTTAAGGACTTTAAGTAAACACTCTTAAGCTCTGTTTAATATGCAGTCGAATATAATAAAGGCCGTTTCAAACGACGTTAATTCAACAATTTCAATATTTACATTTCAATTCCATTTTATGTAAACGTGTTAATCAAATCAGTTGATTGCACTAACGTCTTTAAAATAGTTTTATGTAGCGAGTCTATCTTGGAGTTTTAATCTAGAATATTTCCTTAAATACCGTATAATACACGGGAAAAACAAATAAGTTACGTTTAAAAACACGATTTGTTATTTGGATTGCGTGTCGCGGGACCGTTCGACAATCGGATGGAATGTTCTACATGACGTACAATAAATAATGCCGCAGCTGTATAATGCTCGTGTGGACGCCGCCTAAGCGTCCACTGAGTGGGTAGTGTAAGTCCATGGGCGCGTTTCGCGACGATGTTCTATTACAAAAGGGAATTGGATCTTGATTCATTGGTTCGGAAAATCGGCAGCGTACCTTGATAATTTCATTTCTGTACAATTTGACCGCGTCCGTGGTCAGACGATTCTTGGGGGCCTCCGCGGACCCGAACACAATACAGGGACTCCCCTACGGTTCTCACACACAATACTAAGCTTTTATTGCCTCCTTTTACAATCTCCCATTACCTTCAAGGCTTCAGCGCTACTGGGAATCAGTTTTGTTACAGTTTTTTCCTTTTGAACGATTTTCGTGTCCATCAAGTTTCGACGCTGATCAATGTTATTCTACTCGGTCGTAATCCTCTTTTACGTTATTAGTTAAGAGGATTTCAAAAAAAGAGTTGTTCTTTTTTAGAAATCTACAATTCTGTGTGAAAATTTTTGATATTTTGTCGAGACAAACTTCAATATAAAATTTAAAGCCAGCGAGCAACAACACGAGGTACAATAATAGCGGTGACACAGCTATTGATGGCGGCAGTAGCATCAAAAATATCGCATTAGAGGCTAGCTTTATCGCCGGTTTGTGCCGCGGCACGGACGCGGCGACTCCCCTTTCAGCTTTTACACAGATTGTATTGGAGCAAATACGACATGGCAATACTGTAAATACACTTGCTGGCGGCACAAATTGAAAAATTTGTAAAATTCATGAATATGAATAAGTGTTCCGTCCCCGTGAATGGGGCATCAATTATGCAAAATGTACTCGTATTGCATTGATCGGCCGGCGGACTGCGCCGCGTACGGCGCGGGTTCGATCCACCAGGACGAGTTGTTACAATCGATATCTCGTATTCATCAACTACCGAGTTATATCGATACTCATTTAAATGTCCCCCCTTATCACATATTGGCAATGTTCATCCAACAATGTTCACGTAATAAACGTAACAATGAATGTGACGGTCCGATGTGATCGCTATAAGTGCCCACGCACAACTGTCAGCATTTTACGTCGGATTTTCGACTTTAGCACAATATAAATACGAATACAGCCAGTGTCTATAATTTCATATTTTTGGATGGATCAATTTAGACCGTTTTATTGGGTCAATCTACACCAAACAGCCCAAATGTGGTTGTGTTTCAATTAGAAAATATTGTTGTGCATATTTGAGTCGTCTAAAATTTCGTTCACCTGTGCCTTTACGAGGCCAATTGTTTATTTGTCAGGTGAGTTAAAAATGGATGTTGGTTGAACAAAAGTGTAGTGAAAGATAATCCTCGTGCGGTGGAACTAAAGTTGTAACTCTGCGCTCGGAGCGAACCATGTCAACTTCAAATTACAGGACGCAGGAATCGTGTGTCCTCCGCCGGGTTCCGCACTCCTTCCATTCAAAGCTTTGTGGGCTGCGGGCTGTGGGCTGTTTTTCAGCTTAACTTGCACTCTTTATTCCTCCGATAGACCAAATGGGATAACAACAGTTGCACACGTTGCTTAACGTTTAAATCTGTTCATCGCCGATCCAGAAAAACAGTTTTATTCAATCAGGTAGTTTTTCTCCTGAAAGTCTTGGTTCTAAACGTGGTTTTCACTTTAAAAGTCTCAAACGCCCGTAATGATGTAGTTAAGTTGAACTGCATGCCTTTAACTAGACTAGGAAATTCCTGCGAAGTGCTAGTATTTATTTATTGCAAAGAGGAAATAATCAAATTAAGACGTTAGTTTCCTTTGATTTTAAGAAACGTTTTATAATTGAGTTAGAAATCAATAAATGTTGAAGTATTTTGAAAGATTTAATAATTATGTTACACTAAGGTATACAATAAAATTGTATACTTTGCATAAACTTCAATTTATTAACCCCTACTTAATAATGCAAGTTTAAATTCTTACATTAAAAGATAAAGCAGTAAGCAAGAACTCATTCAAGAGTCAGATAGCATTCATGGGCTCATGATAACACGGGCTCGGTATGTGCGAAATTTGTAATCTTACAAAAATACATGTAAAACGACGCGTGCATTCCCCCAATGAAAGGCTCCCTTGCATTATTTCGCTAGCGTACAAACGTTGAAAATAATTTACGTTAAAAGATCGCCTACATTTACATAATTATGTAGGCAAACATAAACTTTATACACGATAAAGTCAAATTTATGTACAGTTGAACCGACCGCGTGGACTTATAGAAAAAAAGAATAAATATTAAAATATTTAGATCCTATTTACATTCGCCACGACACATACATTATGTATTAATCCCACTAATGTTACTTTTAGATTTCGGTTATGAAGCGTACTTATTAATTGAATTGCAAAAGACCTAGTGGATACAACGTTATTATTTAAATTAATTTAGCGGAATTAATTTTTGGACGAAATGTTTCTAGAGCGCATAAAAGCTAATACGTTTATTTGTCAGAGCTCGCTGGAATTTTAATTCTTTTAGCGCTTTACGTGAATTAAAGTTACGACGGACAATATAATTTTACTGCCTCTAAAAAGTATTCTCTGAAAAAGGTAGATTTACATTATAAGAGAAAGACGTTGGCGAACCAAACACAATGTTCGAGTGGCGTTAAAAGCAATCGGTTCGTAAGAAAGAGTTGCTTGATACCCGCCGATCCCGGCGCGCCCGGCCTATCCCGGCACGTTCCGTCAATAATTTCCTTGAAACATCACAGATCTCACTCGAGAACAAATCGAGGTGCAGTAAACATCGAATAAAGCGACTTGTCTATAAAATATCATTTCTAGCTCTTTTGTTTTTCCATCGAATCCCGTTCCACAAGTGGGCAATAATTGAAAACGAAACTGTTTTGCGCGGGGGCGGGATCGCGAGACACAGCATAAAGGCGCTCAGAATAGATTGAACGTATAAAATTTTCAGTCGAAATTCGCACGAACCGCCGCCGCGGGAGGTGCTCTGTATCTTTTTACTTTGTAACCTTACTTTTTATTCCATTAGCGCGCGTGTGAGGCCCCTCTAGCCAAATATCGTGGAATAATAAAAGCTGTTTAGTAATGATAATGCGGAACGCAGCTCTCTCTACACTAGCCTAACTGAATTAAACTTGTGCGATATGAATTTCGTGTTTACGCTTATTGCTACGGCGAGTTTGTTTTTCATCTAAGTAATTATTTTATATTAAACTAAAATTGAATTAGACATGTAATATTTAACTGAATTGTTGGATACAACTTGGCTGCAACTGTTTTACAATGGCCGTCGGATGAAAAAAGTTCGTTACATTTAAGTCTGTAAAATTCAGGAGGGTTTCAAATTGTGATCCTCTTTGGAGCTCTTTGCTTTATATGCGCATTGTACAACGCTATTGCTCTAACACAAAACTTTTTATTTCCGTTTATAGCGAGTCAATCGTCCGCGAACATTTTTCAGGCAAACTTTAACAGTGGAGGCAATCGCTCCTGAAATTCGAAAATGAAATCGTTCCGAGCGTCGCCAAGATTTATCGATGGATGTTCGAATTTACTTTGAAACTTTCGGGCATAAAACTTATGACACGTAATCGTATATTCCAGTCGAGATGTCTGCGAAAGGGAATCTTCTACAAAATTAATCTTGTTTCGTATATTGTTTATTCTGTTCGAAAAGTGCGTGCCGTCATGCCGATTCGGGCGAACTTCAAAATTAAAGTAAATAGATAAAGCAACATTTACATTACAATGTTAGATACTATTTATGTACTGTCACAAAACAAAAGAAAGTTCCTTCACAATTCGAATTTAACAAAAAAAAAAATCTACTTATAAAAATAACCAGCCAGTAAGAGTCATAATCTGAACGTAAACAGAAAAAAATAACCTGAACGTGTTCGAGACATATTTTCGGTACCTTCTAGAGAAATCGTACGCCATCTTTTCTCAAACATGAGATCGCAGTGAAGGTAATAAAATCAGACTAGAGGCTACTATCAATATTAGTGATCTATTTTATTGTAAAATTGAACTATTACTTGCATTTCAAACAGAATGCTGCACAAAATCGACACGACAATGTTATTAGAATTTAAAAGGAGTAAAACTTAGCTTTTCTATTTCTCATATTAATGTCATTTTCACCTATACCTACGTATCTCTGTGTATCGATTTTCATTTATTTTTCTATTCTACTTCGAAAAAAAAACAAACAATTTATATTCATTGGCTTTATGAACTACTTTAGACCTATAACCACCACCACCATCATAAGTAACGGTATTATAATTGTGGAAGAGAGACGCCGCTCTACACCGTGTAGTGCGCTGTCACGCTTCCACACCTACAATAATATAACTTCAAGATGAAGCGGCAGGCCCTCTAGTTTAAAATAAAAATAAATCTTAGTTACGCGAATGAAATTTTAAATTCATATTTAATAACGTTGAAACGAAATCATGCAGTTATTTTAACTTTTATGAGAATAATAAAGATAAGTCAGTTAAGATAAGAATTTAAAAGTAACTGATATTGCTTCACTTAGACTTGACTGAGAAATGTTATCACAATTGATTGGAATTGATTCATCGTGATTGAACGTGGTTATTTTTTTCACAAAATGAAAAAAAGATATATTTTAAATTACATTATTTTGTGGATTATGAATTCATACTGATCTCGCTACTTACATAAAAAATAAGCTAAAAAAAATAACACCAACATACAAATAAATAAAAAAGAATCGATAAAAGAGAGTCGATTGTAAGGCAATTCTTTCGATAAAGTACAAAACGATGGTTTACGTAGAGAATAATACACAACTACAATATAAGTTCAATATGAGTTCTGAGATCGTGAAACAATAGTAGCATCGAAGTTCACCTTTAGAACGCCAATAAACCTGAAAACCTACCACAAACGTTTAAAGAAATACTGTAACAGTTGTGCGAAAGAGACGCAACTCTACATTTTGTAGCGTGCTCTCTCTTTTTTTTTACCTCTCCAATGTTCTAGCTTTATTGGCTAGTAGTAGAGCCCCTGAACACTTTGTACCGAGTCGATATATTTTTCATTAATTCGTCTCATTCACACTGCGTCTAGACTTCCAATGGCAGGATTGCTTATCTTACGTTATAAATAAAACATGACTTAGAAAATATGAGCCGTAAGTCCACGAGTTTTCATTTTCTGTTGAAATTAAGAGATTTTATTGGCATTCTTCCCATGTACATTATCAAGTGAAATAACAATGGGCGAAACTAAATTTAATGCAATCAGTAAGCCTTCATTATATTTTCCACTTGTAAAATCGTTCGTCGAAGTCTGGTTTATTTTAGGTGCTCTAGTTTTGAATAGAAATGTAGATATAGAACGTTTATAAAGTTTGTGTGGGTTTGGCAAATCCAAATCAGCATTTTGTGTGTACTTACATCATATTACCAAACGATATTGCACGCTAGAATGTAATGCTCTCTCTTGTATGTGGGTTCCTAGTTTGATATTTGCAAGCATTGCGAAATATATTTCGTCGTTTTATAACTAATTATATTTCTATGTAATCCGTGTCATAACTATTTAATACTATAAATAGGCTTAGGTACGTATTTAAAATAATAAAAATGTAATTGTGGTTATTTTTTTCAGGAAATAAGAAAGTGTATTTTTTTTTTAACATGAACGATTCTGATATTAGCAGGTTCAAAGATTATTTATTTTTTATTTTAATCTAAATCCTACGTCACAATTGGAAGATAAATACCAATACAATACAGTCTTAACAAAATTATCAATTTTCCTTCTCAACATAATAAAGCGAGTTATTATACAGCATAATACAAAGTCAGTCGCCATAGGAAACGATATTGACGCGCGAATCAATCACTCCAATATGTAATGATGTCTATTTGTTTCACTCCGCCATTGCAATGCTTAATCCTTGGCACACTGCTAACGGCATGTTCGCATAAAAATATAAATCGGTATAGAAATCCTCACGCAAAACGTACACACAACTATAACCCTTATTTGTACTTTACATAAAGGCGAGTTTTGTCTGCATGAAACAGAATTGACAGATTGTATAACTAATTGTGTTGGCGACTGTATCCGATTGGACGTCTTTTTTAAGTTTTATAGGAATATCAAATTTCATTGTGGTGTAAAGCTTTGGATATATTTTTAACCACTCTATTTCCCTATTTTGCACCTACTTCTTGTTTTCTCTCCACCCTGTGGTTGGCTAGTAGAGAATGTTTCAAGTATCATTTGTATAAGAAGCATATAATTATAAATAAATTTATGGTATTAAGATTTCAAGAAAAGTGAAAAAAAAACCAGCTTATCTGAAACGTAGGAAGTTTCGTCCAGCAGTGGACTGATACAGGCTGATGTTAAAAAGTAATTGTTTAAAAAGTCGTGCTCAAAATAAACGAATCGCGCTATCAAATAACTCACGAAGTACGAAAGCAATTTCAACATCTTAAAACTCATTACGTTTGATTTAATTTTATGATTTCATATTCTAAATGTTAACTTCGACATACCTTTTAGGATAATAAAACAGAATACTCGTTTTATTATCTTAATGCTCTATTAAAATCTGTAAGAGGTCGTGTTGAGGTATTTAATATTATAGAATTTTATCTTGTTATTCAAAGTGAATGTTTGTCAAACTTTCCTCAGTGATTTTGTCAAATGAAAATAGTAGGTACAAGGTTTCCCATTTTCTTTTCTAAAATTAATTTAGTATTAACATGCCTTTTCGCTCCATTTTCAACAGGTAACTTATTCTACTAGTGTTTAAGTTCACGCGTGTGTTCATAATTTTAATTAAAATACTGCTACAAAAATCTTTGTGTAAGTTTTTCATCGAGGATATTACATTTTTGTCAAATTATTTTTAGTCTCTTTAACTATTCAAGTGTTGAAGAAAATATGTGAGATATTATTATAAGTTAAATAAAGCTTGAAGATTTTGATCAATACACGGCATATTTAAACAAAATCGCTTCCCGAGTCTGTTCCGGTCTATGCATGCTTACATCTTTAAAACTATCCCATGGATTTTGATGCGATTTTGTTTCAATAGATAAATTGCTTCAAGAAATAAATTGTTTATATGTATCATACATCAATATTTCACCCGTGTGAACCTAAAACGGATAGCTAGTACTTCATGAAACATAGAATGTAAGATTTTAGAGAACCATCATTCGAAAATGCATATTCTGCCCGCAACAGCCATATGAAACTACGTAAGTACGAAAGTACGGAACATCTGACCGATACCAAGAGAAGTCGTTAAGCAAAATCGTTATACCCACTTACGTTACTGGAATCCTGGTTAAATTTAACCAAATAGGCAATAGGAGTGAGTGGCGGGGTGAAGCTAGTGAATGCAACAGTAACCGGGGCGGTCTTGTTAGACCGGCCCAATCTGGTGCGGCCCGACGCGACCGTTAGACCCCGCGTATACTGCGACTTTCTTGTGTTGCTGTTTAATTTGTAAGAATAAATTTAGACTATATTTTTTTGTACTTTTTTTCTTGCCATGTTTTGTTTACGTTTGAGTGCTCTGTGTGGAAGTCTGTGTTCTTGGCTAGTGTCAGAGACTTAAGAAACAAATTTTACTGTATTTTTGCACATTAATACCATTAAGTTTGCGTACCAAATAAAGACATTGCTTTCAATTTCAATCAAACGATTCCTGTAGCCGCCACGTATTTAATTTTTATTTTTCTACCATTCTTATAAAATACTATAACAATAGATATTTCCATTGCGAATCAATTTGTCTCCAAAATTAATATTTTACCCCAAAATCCCAAAAAAACTGACTTCGGTCTATAAGAAAATACTCCCAAATTCCCCCAAGAAATCTGAAACCGACACATAAAACTAGTGACTTCTAAACTTCCAAGAAACATCCTTACATCTGAAAGTACTCAGATCCTCAAGATACAGGCTACAGTCTAGTTCAAGGGTGCTGCCAAAAAGCTATTGTAATTATTTTTGACGAATTGACGGTTAAATAAACTTCATCTACTACTACCCAGTATACGTCGCCCTGAATCCGATCGAGCGCAGTGAGCCAGTGACGCACCAGAACAGAAATGTTTGTCCGACGTCGGCCGCGATCGCTTCAGCGGCGTCCACTCTGAAGATTGCGCTATCGACACTGCTACCTGATCCACCAACTCGTTCTGTACTGCTTTCGCGTTAATTGAGTTATTTTCTCGATGGCCAGTCTCTAGAAGTGATATCATTTAAGTATTCTTTGAAAAAAAATCTGTCTTTATTCTTTTTTTTTTTTGGGTGGCGTTTTAAGAGCTTGTCTCGTAGTTCTGCAGCCCACAATGAATACAGTGTTATTGTTGGTTGTATACATACAAAAATATTGTTTCTTTTTGCTTCGAAATAAGATGGTACTGAAGTGTCTGAACCTATATTGAAGACTTACGAACATTACAGTAGGTATTAAAACTTGAAAGCTTTTTTTTTCATTTAAGGGACGCAGGACTGAAAAATGTAGAAGGATTTGGGAGAGAAATTTGCTCAGCAGTGGGACACTATAGGCTAATATCCGCAAAAAAATACAATTTATCTACATAACCACCCCTTGTATAAACTTACTCAATCAGGTAAACTTACCTCCAAAACCTAGACAGTCGTTTCGGTAGCCTTAGCGATATGTCGACCTACGTCATATCATAACACTGCTTGATAGCTTCATACGATGGCCGATTAATGAAGCCAACGTACTGCCGCAGAGCGTTGCCGTAATAGTTTTACGACTAACCCTCCCCCCCCCCTTCCCCTTAACCCGTCTACCCCCTACGGGCAGACTCGACTACTTGATTATGCATCCGCGGCACTTCAGACCGATTATCGAACTACTAATGAACGTTACATAGAAAATTTTGTAAGTTTTGTTTTTGGTATGCGATGGTTGATGAGTTGAATATAAAGTTTGGTTCAATTATTCGATATTGTTGAGCATTTATAGACGAAAAATGTGTACAAATGATGGTTCCTTTACATAGGTTAACATACTCGTACTTCACATTCATAAACCAATAAACCACGATATTTTCGTAATACCTAACTTAACATCGAATGTGTACATTCTAGTTAACATCTCAATAAATTCTTGATCGCACTACATAATTGCCAGCAAACGATAATGTATCGTATATGACCGTAATAGGGGCCTATTTCCCATAATTTATAATAGAGTGACGACTAACAGCGTAATTGCATCTTAATAGATTGCCCTCTCATTATATCAATTAGTAGTATGAATTTACAACCAAGTGCAGTATGGGGAAGCTATCAATAGTGCAATAGAGCTGCGCAATCGGTCAGAATAATGCCGCATCGATGCCTCAACATTGTTATTAGATACGCTATTCTGCCGCTATATAGATTTGGTGGTATTCAACCTATTGCTAATGGGATCATACTGGAATATTCCGCAAAATAGGGACTTGATTGGATTATTCAGAACTCACGTTGTTTCAAATTTAATTCTCCTTTTTCACATAGTTGATCAGGGAGAAAAGTTTAACTACTGAACTATTAGAGTTAAAAATAATTTGAAGTATGTAGAGTATAAAAATCTCTAGAAAAATCGTTTCAACTATCGCTTAATGATTCGTTAAAATATGAAAAAGAATTTCAGCCATTTGCCGCGGCTACTAATACGACGTCGTCTTAAGTAGAGGCGAGAGGACGGAGGGGAACTCGCAATCCCTCTCATTTAACACCGCTCTATTCCTCTGTAGGTGTTTGCCGAAGCGATTTGAACCAAGGATCCTCCTTTTATGGTGCTACTTACAGTCTCATAGTGATATGCGGTTTTATTTCGGACGGCTCGTGTAAAGGCGCGTACATTTTTCATGTTACGAATGAAGCGAACAGTAATCTTTGCATTTATGCCGTGATCCTTTATTGATTTTAGATTTTTAGTGGAATGCGAAACGAATGAAACGGGTGTGAATGGAGACGCGCCCGTTTAAAGCTGGCATAAGCCGCGCGATGGTATAAACTGCTATTCAACCGGGAACATATCAGAAAACTCTCAAGTTATACGTGTTTTTGTGTGTTCCGCAATTAACAAGCGCTTTTATCTAGATAGTGATGAATGACTAGATTGCACACATATTCATTTACTTCAAATATTTTAGAACTAAATTAGGATGTGGTTTGTATTTAAGGATTTATTTTAAGGATGAGCACTTTCAGGCAGCAGGGTTTTTTAGTTGTTTGTATCATCGACGCAACAAGTACGAATACCACAGATTTTTAACAAAATATAAACTTAATTAATTTTTAAATAATGCAAAAAAATGCAGTTTTTCTTTTTACACTCGATCGGTAATTCGCAACTATTCAAGAGCATTTATTTTCACAAATCTCTTTAGCTTCATTTAATGATCTAAAAATTTAACAATCTGTAGAATACATCTTTGCTACATTTCAGTATACCATTTATGCGAGCGAGGCCGCGGTTAAAAGCTAGTTAATTACTAAATCAAATCTAATGGAACCCTTAACACGGAGTCGGTGCTTTAAGGAACTCGGGGTCGTAAAATTATGATAAAAGGTTTCGTTTTTACGACTTGAATAAAACCATGGTTTGTGGTTAAATACTTAACGCCTACAAATAATAAACTTTCCGGGTATTATCAACACGATACTTTTGTGGAAAATTTTAATTAGATTTATCAGAAATGGGTGCGGACGAAATTTTAATAAGAATCTTTGACGGTTCATTGCGTATTGATATTGTGGTCGATAGAGGCTTTCAAAGTGAGAATTGGATTTTTTAGATTACTAGAAAGATGTCGTCTTTTATTCTTTTTGACAAATAATAAAAGTCAATACAAACAAAAGGCTTTTTATACCACTAAACAGAACAGATAAAGGCCAAAACAATTTTATTCAATCTCTCTATTTTCTTTTTCGATATCAAATCAGAGAGTTGTAAAGCCATTCAGATTAACCTATAAAATGTAGGCAGGTACAGCGTAGGTCGGCCGTTTGTATAGAACAAGAAATATTCAAATAAAATAGAAAAGCCCTTAGGTATCGTTAAAACCTTTCTAAGAATGTCACAATTCAGCTCAAAACCTTTATCCATTTAAAAGAAATCCGATATAAATCCGTTTTTCCTCTTCACAGAGAAGACTCTAATACCGTAATTAATTTTCTTTTTTACAATCATAACTAAACCAATTTGTTTCACACCTCGGTATAAATTCCGACATTTATAACGATAGGTACACACAAAGTTAACACACTTTTTTTTCCTTCGCGAAAACCCTCATTTCCCTAAGCCTTAAAGAAAAAACAATGAAAGGAGACCTACCATTAAAATAAATAAAAGGAAATAAAGCACCGACCGCAAATTATTTCACTTACCTACTTCTTTTTATAAAAATGCGAACGACGCATTAAATTTTGGGGAGAAAGGAAACTCCCTTGTAAGCAATATCGAGCAGGCAAATTTTTCAGATATTGCCTTCAGGTAGAGCACATTTATTATGTACCCGTATATATTACTCTTGATTCATTGACTTTGGATATTGATTTACTTTGCTTGCATAAGCTGTAGTTGGGGCACGGCCACGGTGCAAACTAAACGCTCTTTGATGTGAAGAATTAAGGGCGAACTTGGTCTGTCGGACACTTGAGGAGCTGCAACTTCACCCAGCTACGTATATCTTGATTGAACTTAATGCACGCAAACCCTGATGGACGAGCGCCCGTTTGAATGATAACCGCAATCCATATCATATTTTCTGCACAACAAACTTTTATATTTATTATCGTTGTTTCTCTGTATCAATAAGTTGCCCAACTTTATTGCTGAGTGTAAATATCTTTATCTAACTATGCACGGTGCGAGCTCTCTAATAACGTTGTTTACGGCAACAACTTCTAACTGTTATCACTTTCGGGACACCAGGACTGTACATCTCGGTCTTTGCCGTTGTCCACTTGATTTACGATTACGATAAGGTGTCGACCTAAAAACTTTTGTGCTTCTCTACGCGGAACGCAATCGCGAAAGATTTAAAACAAAAAAAATACCACAAGGTTTTTTGTTTAGATACGTCTGTCAACATCGCGTAGTTGTGTCGTTAATTTAAGTGTCGAAGACGTTTAAGTCAGTAAACCAATATTGTTTAATTAGTGGCACGTTACGACAAAGCTGGAACAAAAGACGTTTGCGTTACATTTGGCTGAGAGGCGGAGCACGTAATGGCTGGCAGGCTGCATTCAGATTCCCAGCTGAGGTGCTCCAATATCGGTTGCTGGTATATTATTTCAGGGCGGAGGGACGCGGGGCAATATTGAGTTGTGAAACAGACGATTTACCTAACAGGAGACGCTGCTAACGGAGCAACTTTACCTCGACACTTTGACAACTTATTTCTTGTCTCAAGAGTTGCTAAGCCACTCAGTTTGTGTACGTAGCGGCTTGATTGTTGTTCGCTGAGATAGTGATTGTAATAGCTCGGGTTGAGACTTTTAAAGCACGTTAACTATTTCGCTTCCCAACTAATAACGTACGGAGCTTTTATTCGAACACTCCTCAACGATATTAAAGGTATTGAACGTTTAAAAACTTTAAGGTAAACAAGGGTCGGAGGAATACGTAGAGAAATATTCGAGCTATGCCCAAAGCAATACGGCTATTAAAGGAACTTACTTTAGCAACCTGTAAAGTGTATACCGAAATCCTCATTCAACTCGTCCAAACGCTTAATTCAGTTGGAATAATTCGAGTTCTATTGTTAAGTTCCTAAATTTGAAGTCCAACATTTAACTGCTTACAATTCAAAGGTAACCGCAAATTTCGAAACGAGTGTGCCTCTCTATAGAATGAAACTTATTTGCAAACCGATAACTTTTAGTAGGAGTCGAGTTGGTCAGTTCACGCCGTCCTGGGCCGCCGACCGCCATTCCCGAACTATGCAACAAAGCATTCCTCTGCCTCTGATATTGTTACAATATTTCAAAATTTGCCAATTAGGGTTTGGGAAAATCGCGGTCTAGCTGTTAGCCTTGCAATCCTGCTTACATTATACTCTAACGTTTCGACTAGCGAGAAGTATGCAGTAACTGATCCTAACCTCTTTCTGTGACCATGGATTGGCCGTGGACTGTCAATGTATCTTGGCCTATAGCGCTCGAAGTACATGTAAACAATGTGAAGTTAGTATTCCTGGTAAAAGCCGATAAGGAAAGTTAGTGAACTGAATGTATCAGAACTTACCTCGACCGCCTCGTTGTGGGATCTTTCATAACCATAACTTCTGTGATTTCGCCAAATTTGTTAAAGTAGTCTCGGAGACTTTCTGTAAAGGAAAGAAAATTGTATTTGTACATGGTATTTAAAAGGTTCGCAAGAGAAATATATACTAGAGATAAAAGTAAGCAACAATCTTGCAGGTAAGTAAGTTGTTTTTCAATGGAGTTCTTTAAATTGTAGATTGAATGACTTAGCGTTAAGTGCACTTAAAGTAAGGTTTTAAGAGAAATCCAAATAACAAAAGAAGTCCGCTTTCTAAACATTGTTTTCGAAACAAGAATAATGTGTACAGGTAGGTTATTATCTGGATTCGATTTTATTTTCAAGGAAATACGTCACGGGTTTTTCGGAGTACGTATTGGTATAGCTACAAAGAACTTTCATGGCACATTCACTCAACACTTCTACACAATAGAAGGGTCTCGTTTTGTAACGTTCAAGGCTTTTCGATTCGCAGTCCATAAAAGTAAAACGATAAGAGTCATTCCCTTCGAATGACGAAGGAATCGTCAGGCAAATGTTAAGCGTTGCTCACAAATGTTGGAATGTTCTAGAAGTTTGTCGATAGCTTCGACATTTCGAGTATTTAGTATCATGTTTCCCTGTATAATATAAAATTGTCAACATTGTTACAAAGTGACTTCCCCCTATGTTATGTTTCTCATGTGGTGTGCAATAAAGAATATTCTATACTATCTACGTATCTTTTAAACTTTAAAACTACGCAATGGATTTTGATGCTGTTTTTTGAAATTGAAACGTCTCAAAGAGGACGATTCATAATAATTATGATGATTTACATCAGTATAGCGTTTTCAGAAACCGGGGCGGATAGTTAGTTTTATATTACTTAACTTTTTTAAATCGTTACTTTAAATGCGGATTTTAGTTTTACATTAGCATTTTCAAATTATTAA
Source organism: Chrysodeixis includens (assembly GCA_941860345.1). NCBI lineage: Eukaryota > Metazoa > Arthropoda > Insecta > Lepidoptera > Noctuidae > Chrysodeixis > Chrysodeixis includens. Next base: position 8,838,008 of record OW796095.1, on the reverse strand, counting down.
ATCGTTGTTTTAAATACATGTAAGAAACATCTACGCGGAGATTTGTTTGCGACTGGTGTATGAGTCACTAATGGAGGGGCGGGTAGGCCCCCTCTAAAATGAATATGCTGATTCCTCACGCCCGTGTTTTAGGTATGTTTTACATAATTTCCGGTCAGCAACCGACACGTTATATGTTTAATCACTTTTGGTGTTCGCTGATGGAATCTATACATTATTAAAATGTACGGTAATATGTATATTTTATTCATTTCTAGGATCATTTTTAAAGGTAGACCTTTTTTATAAATAGGTTCATCTAGGTACCGTACCCACTTTTTTTTAATTACATTTTACCTAATTGAACTTTATTGTGCCTTGTTGGCACTTTATTTTTTTATGATTACAGAAAAAAAAATAGTTTAAAAAAAAATCGACTCTTTTAAGACGTCAACAATCACACAATACTCTACGTCCAGATCAAATAAACTACATTAAAAACAAAACCTCTTTACTAACTCAGTGTAAACCTGTGAAGTTCCCGATTAATTCTAATTAAGAACAAACAGGCCAATCACGAGAGGCTTATTGCGGATACATTCCAATTTAAACTTGCCTTCGATTCGATAACGGGGTGATTCTAAAACCAAATGTTACTCTATGCTTTTAGAGTCGATTTTAGAGTTGTTTTGCAAACTTTTCTAATCTGACCGCTGGCCGGCGTTTGGTTCTGCACTTCGGGGGTGTAATGAAAAGTAACGATTGCACTGACTGTACCATTAATCACCAGTTTGTATTAGGGTACCTTTTTTAGATTTGAGAATGGACCCGGTCTTGTGTTGCGCTGAGTGTGTTTGTGAAAATAATGGTGGGTTTAAGATATTTTTTTAGTTGACTGTGTTTTTTTTTTCAAATTTTTTTTTTTTATAAATCACTGGTTAAGGATTCATTTACTCAAATATTAAAATACATTTTTAAAAGATTTTTCGGAGTAGGTACTGATAATAATAATTATGGAAATGAAATAGTGATCTGGAATAATTTGAAATTAAATAAAAACTAAAAGCTGACTTCGGTAAGTTATTAAAAGCAGCTATTACCAACAACTCAGTAAAATATAAAAAGAATTAATAAAATTAATAATAACATCAAAAAGTTATAATTAGTTGGAGGTTACAACAAGAATTATATAGTTACAACTAGAGCACAAACAATTTCGCAACTAACGAACAGAATTAATTGAACTAAGATACTTTTTATTGGAAGTTTCTGAAATATAATCAATTTATTTATTGGTGATATTAATTTTATATTTAGTATTGATTTATTTATTATTTACGCTCCATCAATTATCGTTCCGTATTAAATTTGTATTTGACTCTACTTGGAATACATAAATATATTTACTATTTGTTTCAATTTCAAATTAAAAATAGTTATTTAAAGAAACATTTATTTAATTCTATAAAATAATAAATATTCAATTTTCAAATTCTATTTTAAAATAAAAAAAAAATATCACCTTTCATTCTATTCTAAATTCAAATCAGCATTCAACACAACATTATTTTTCGAACACCAAATCAACCCTCAAATGCCTGCACACGAAATACAAATTAATTAAGAAACAATGATGGGCACACAACCCGCTAAACTATTCGTACCCTTGTTATCTTACCCTCCGGATTTATATTTTATTTAGATGACGCCTACTAGGCAATACTGCGAAGGACAGGACTGGATTCGGCACAGTTGTTCAACCACCATAAAATTAGCATTTGGTTGGCGAGTAGCATTTTCATCCGAATACAACCTGCCACCTGAATTATTCGGCCTCTCTTCTCAAGATAGGGATAATATTGTGTTATTTTTGTACCGCGGGTTGTTACAGGTTACATATTACTGGCAGGTGGATTGGAAGTGAAGAGTTATAAATATGTTTTTTTTTGTCTATATTTGTTGTGATATAAAAATGGCGAATAAAATAATAACAGATTTAAAGTCCACTCTTATAATAATTATTTTTGACATTTACCATAGATTACTAAATTGTAATTCACTTGAGACGATTATACTGTGATAATATTAGTTTTCAATGTGATATCGAACATTTTCACTAGTTACATAGTGAGATTGGCTAATCACAAACTTAATAGGAGCTGACGTGGCCACATTTAATTACTAGTACAGCATGAGCGGTATTATCTGCACAAGCCTCATTTCCAGCGCTTTATCGAAATTAAATGTAGCATTTTGTTTTATCAAAGTGATCAAAATCAAAATCAAAATCAAAATCAAATCATTTATTTTGCAGAGAATATGTGTACAAAATAAGATGTTAACATATTGCAAAGGAGTTCCAACACATTCTACCTTACGGCATGCAAAAGAAAAAATAAAAATTAAAAAAAACATACAGCTTACACAGTACAATAAATACAACAGTTTATACAATGGAAACAAAAAAATTAAGGGAAGGCAATAATTGCATTATTATTATTTTAATTTCTTAATTTGAAAAAGTATATCATTATATTACAAACTATCATCATTCAAAAAATCTTGAATTGAATAATAACATTTATTTATAAGTAGTGACGTTAGCCTCTTTTTAAATAGACTTAATGTTAATTCTTTATAGGCCTGGGGTATTTTATTATAGATGACAGGGCCCATAGACAAAATACTTTTCTTTAGTAATGTTGTTTTGTAATTACCTGTAAACATTCGATGTTTATATTGAGATCTAACTAATCCCGGACGTGTTCTAATATCTTCCATTAGGGTGAATAAATGAATGTTTGTTCTGACGAATATTGCAACTTCGAGTATGTACAAACATGGAAATGTGAGTAAGTTTAGGGATTTGAACACAGGTGCACAACTGTCGGTATTTTTAAGGCTAGTCATTGATCTAATACAACGTTTTTGGGCTTTGAATATGCTCTCCCTCTCAGTACAGTTTCCCCAGAATATCACCCCAAATCTCAAAATAGAAACTACTAGACCATGATAAGCTAAGAGTACGGTGTGATTATTTACTTTTTTTGCTAGGTTATAAAGTACGTACGCTGCCTTGCTTAACCTTTTACATATGTCCTCGGAATGCGGTCTCCAAGTCAGTTTGTTATCAATTAGAATGCCTAGGAATTTTGTTACATTTGTCGAATCTACTTTTTGTCCTTCATATTTCACTTCATAATTTTCAACTACTACACGCTGATGAAAGTGCATCACTTTTGTTTTTTGGATATTTATAACTAGATTATTCATATCTAACCAATTTATTATACTTTGTAATGTACTATTTATAACTGATTCATAATTTACTTTGTTTTGACATTTTACTATTGCTGTGCTGTCGTCCGCGAATAATACCATACATTGGTCAATTTGGCGAGGTAAGTCATTAATATATAAAAGAAATAACAATGGACCGAGCACACTACCTTGGGGTACACCATATTTGACTATTCTGTAGCTGGATAAGTAGTGAAGCTCTTGTTTTGATGATACACATACCCTTGATATTTCAGTGCATTGTAATCTATTAGTAAGGTATGACTTTATGAGATTCAAGACGTTTCCTCTTATTCCGTATTTGAAAAGTTTATTTGCAAGAGCTTCATGTTTTACGTAATCGAATGCTTTTGTCATGTCAGTATATATGGCGCAAACAGGTATTTTCTGGTCTACATTTGGCATTACGTTGTAGAGTAAATCGTATATTGCCATATTAATATTTTTATTTTTTCTAAACCCCTTTTGTTCATTACATAATATATTGTTTTTAGTTAAGAAATCATAAACTGCCTCGTATATAATTTTTTCAAAAACTTTAGAAAAGACTGGTATTAGGGCTACTGGTCTATAATTAGCTAAGTCTTCTTTATCATTTTTTTTATGTAATGGCTTAACAATTACTTTTTTAAGGTTATCAGGGAAGGTACCAGAAGCAATACTTGTATTCATGATATGACTAAGGGGTGCAGCAATTATTTCAGCTACAGATTTGACTACAGAAGTTGTTATGCCATCATAGCCATGACTTTTTTTGTTTTTTAGTGTTCTTATTGCTCTAGCTATATCTAGTGGCACTACAGGCTGCATAAACATTGAGTTAGGATTATTATCTATTCTAGTAGTGTTATTTAATTTTGCTTTTTCGTTGGATACGTCTTTTACTTGGTCTATAAAGAAATCATTGAAAGCTTCGGCAATTTCATGAGGGTTTTGAACGATGGAATTATGGTAATTGATTTGTAATATAGGATCCTTAGTAAATTTTGTGTTATTTATAATTTGCCACGCTGCCTTGGATTTATTATCAGAATTATTGATCATGTAATTGTTTTGGGCTTTTTGAGTGAGTCTAATTATTTTTTTGAGTTTCTGTGAATAGGTTTTGAACGTTTGTTTATTTTTAGGTGTAGGCGATGATCTGTACTGCCATAGTAAATTTCTTTTTTTTCGAGTACAAATTCTGATACCTCGGGATATCCACTTAATTTTTTTATCTGGTTTAACAATAACCCATTTAATTGGAAAGCAAAGATTGTACAATAAGCAGAAAATATCAATAAAATTATTATAGGCTTCGTTGGCATTCTGAGTATCAAATACATCTGAGAAAGTGAGAGATTTAAGACATTTTTTAAATTTAATCAAATATTCTTTTGTAATCATACGTTTTTGTATTCGCCAGGAATTAATTATACAAGATTTCTTTACAGGTATTTTCAAAAGTTGAGCCGTATGATCAGATAAAGCAAGATCTATTATCTCACTGGAGCACTTCTGTTTACTATTATGAGCTATGTTATCTAGGCAAGTTTTACTCATTAGGCGTGTTGGTTGATATATTTCTAATTTAAGATTGTAATTGAGCAGTAAAGATTCAAAGTCCAAGGTGAATCTATTTCTTTTCATTATATCTATGTTAAAATCCCCGCACAAAACTACTTTTTTATTTAAATTATTGCACAAAGTCTTTAGTAGAGAATCTAAATTGTCATAGAAGAGACTGATATTAGTCATATATGGCGGACGGTACATGCATACAATAATTATATTTTGCTTAATTAGTTCTACCGCACAACATTCCATAATCCCTGTCACTGAAAAGTTTGACGTAATATTTAATTCTTTAAATTCATAGTTACTCTTAATTAAGATGCAAGAACCTCCACGTTTTTGTGTTTTTCGTGCATAGCACGCTGCTAATTTATAGTTAGGGATATTAATTAAGTTTTCATGACCAGATATTACAAAATGTTCTGTTATACATATTACATCTACATCTATTTTTCTTTGCAACAATTCTTGAATATGTACTGATAATAAATCGGATTTATTGAGAAGCCCTGCTATGTTCTGATGTAGAATCTGAATATTATTATAATAGAAAAAAATTGTTTACATTGGTATTTTCTTTGAGTTTTGTATCATTTGAGCGAATTATATTACTATTATTACAACATGCAAGTTCATCTGTCATTAATTTAAGATTCAAAAATATATTTAACATGCCGTAGTTGTTAACAGATCCAGTTTTTTTCCAAAACATTTGAAAGTCGTAAGAAAGACAGTAGTTTGAATCGAACAAGTATGCAAAATTATAGGTACACGCATCTAAGTATAACAGGCTATTAAATGTCTCTATTCTTCCGTTAAACATCGCCGAGTAGTCGCTCATATTGAACGTCGGTGCACAAAGTATTACATTTGTATTCTGTATTAATAAGAGAGTTTCACGTATTAAAATTGTTAACTCAATGTAGTTTTTAGTTCGTCGAAAATCTTCTTCGCCAATCAAAATAATGCAGAAGTCGTTCTTCGTATAGTTTACCAGTTTTTGTTCGAGGTTGCTAATTAGTTTCTTTATCCCACAATTTGGTGTAAGATAGTGGCATATTTCATAGTTCGGAAATGTATCTTCTGCAATTGATAAGATCTTGTTGTTTTTGTTACTACTTAAGATACACAATTTTTGTTTTTTGGTGATGTTTTTAAGTTGCTGAGTAGACTGCGTAGAATTGGGTAAAGTTGTTCTTTGTTTCAGAGGTGTTGACGTAGACTGCGCTGATTCACTTTGTGGTTTCAGAGGTGTTATATCTGGTGAGCAGTTATGTGGGTTTGTTAGTCGTGAGTTCTTACTAGGAGTGATTTTATTTTTGGGTTTTGCTGTTGTTTTCTGTGGAATATTACTACTTTTGGGCTGTATCTCACTTAAACTTTTTTTCAGTTCATTGTTTTCGGAAGATAAATAATTAATCTCTTCGTGTGCAGCGTTTAGTTTTGCGGTGAGATCGTCTATTTGTAACTTAAGTTGTTTTATGGAGACATTATTTTCGTCCGCTGATATATCTGGCACACTACTAGTGCTGCCATCTAGTGATGCACTGTTTGCATTTGTCCCATCCAATGATTTTTCTGTTGAATTTCTTTGTTTTTTTCTAAACGTTATGTTCTCGAAGAAATTCATTTTAAAGTTAGGAAGAAATCAAAAGTAGAATTGAAAAAGAGACACTTCTCAATGCTGGTTCCGAACTCGAACACTTGAGTGTGCGACGACTGAGTTCTGTGAATGTACCGCTAGGCCACTGAGACTGTAATGTAAATGACCAAAATAAGGTTCATTAGGCACAAAATTACAACTTTTCCGTTATTAGAACATTTGTAATTTGAAATTGGCGGTTGCTTGAAAATTTTTGTTTGTTTTTAGAAAAAACTGTTTAGATCACTTTACACGTTTATTATTACTAATACTGTTTGTAGTGACATAGGAACACATATATCACTGAATGTTTATTAATATTTCACAAAAACAAACACAGATTTGGTCTTCATTAGTCCAGTATAGGAGTTTTAGTTTAAAGTTGAATAACTTATTAAACTGAATATGTAATCTCTGGATAACAATGTCACTTATTTATTGTAGTTCACTTTCACTTTTTTAACTATCGAAACTTGTGAATTCGAACTAATTATATTTTTAAACATTTAAATACATCGGAGCTATTGTTTACTATGGCAACAGCGCCATCTACGATATCCAATATTCTCTATTCGTGATAAACGTTTTCTATTCGTGATTATCTATTCGTGATAAACTACGTGTCTATTTTTCATTCAATTTGTGATAACATTAAGTAACAAATGTTCAATAAATATAATCTTCATCGATGTGGAGGGTGGTTATGGCATTTATTTTTTAGAAACCGGCGAGATAAACTACTATACTTTTATTGTGTCTGTATGTTTTCTTGTATTTCAAATACCAATAATCATCCAAAACGGGCGAACTTTAAGATATCAAGCTTAGTCGTGAATGTGTAAGAAACATTCGCATTAAAGATGTAACATTTAAGAATGATAGTTAAAACTATCGACTAACTATCAGTACTATTACAAAAAACTAAAAAGCACTACTTTAAACGAAACAAAAAGAGACTAAAAACAAATCACTTTTATCACCTACAATCCATTCTTTATTACCACTAACAGAAACCTTTTATACCTTTCTTATACATTTACAGTTTAATGACGTATTACGTGTAGCTTGCAATAAAATTATTAATATTGTCAGGGGGGGTTTGAAAGGGGGGAGAACCAACGCAGCACTTGCTCAACCACCATTAAATTGGAACTTCCCGTACTTCCTACGGCCCTACCACTAACGCTTAAAGTAATATAATTGCATTAGTGGGAAAGAGATGACGTTATACTTAGTATATAGCGCTGTCTCTCTTCCACAACTGCATTTATATTACTACAAGTTTTGGTAGGGGATATGAACTAGTATATTGCTCCTGGATTACACTGTCATTATACACGTTTAATTTTGATGAGGATAGCTGTGTTATGCTTCTAATGACAACGATTTATGTAACTAATTATGATATTGTGGTTCAAATGTATTTAATAAGATAGCGGTGTAATGTGATTAGTATTGTACGTTAGCCTTTAGGTGTTGTTTTTAGTAAAAACATATGCACATGGTTTGTCTGTATGTTCACTTCAATTTTTAAAACGCAACGGATTTTGAAGTTTTTTTTTAATACATAGAGAGATTTAACAAGAAGGTTTATTGTATACACATCAGTATTTCACCCATGAGAAGCTAGAACGGGTAATAAATCTAACAAATCCTAAGCTATAAAAATAATATAATGTCAAATATCCATTCCGTCCTTTCTGTAATTGTTCATCCAACAATAATTACGCGAATTCTAAAACAACTTGGAATTCAAATGCTTCCTAATTGGCAGTTTTAATCTACTAACTTTTGTACAGAATTCAGCAAAAGTAGGGAGCAACTTGTCGTGGTCCGCTACGAAACGAATCATAACCGCCTAACAGAAATTTATAAATTTATTTTGCCAAATTATAATGACTGGAGAGGATAATTTGCTTGATTTAAATTTGGATCGCTTTTATGGTGTTTTAGAATAGGCTATATTTCTTATTAAAGTTGGAGATCTCGCTTCGGTTTATTTGACATTTAAATTACTAGTTTTTGTGAGGTTTGTATTAATATTAATGAGGATTCTATTCTATTGGGAAACAATTTTAGGTCTTATTACGTACTTAGGTTATTCATAATTTAGAATCAAATTTCGAGAATCCTACTTATAAACGTGAAAGTTAACAAGTATGGATGGATAGATGGATACTTTTTAATCTTTCACACATAAACGGGTCTACCAATTTGGATGAAATTTGATATGCCTTAGCTGAGATCCTGGATTAACACATAATATGTATATTACTTATTACCCGACTGCGAAAAAGAAATTTAATGTTTTGTTCCTATAACCGAAATACACGCAGGCGAAGCCGCGAAAAAATGCCAATGTAGACTGGCTTTTCTTGGCGGTTAGCGCGCGTGCTATAGCATAAGCAGAAAAAAAAACAAAAGTTGAAAAAATATCAACATTTATCAATACATAGGTAATATCGACGTTCAATCAACGCCATCTATGCGTAAAAACGAGTTTTGATCTTATTTCTCGCATAGTTTATTTTGTTACCTTTAACGGAAGTTTCCCAAATTGTTCGTAGTATGCACAGCGGGTCTCTTGTGCACCCACCATTAAATTGGAAACTAGCCGCCGAGTCCGAAATGAACGGACACATTACACGCGGAAAAACAATATTAAATACTAACAGAATGTTTTAGTGATTTTATTTACAATCATTTAAAAGTTATAGGTTATAATTATTGTCTTAAACTGGTTAAACTGGTCAAATATTGATATAAAAAACCGTGTTTGGTTTTATTCCTACAAATGTTAGTCAACTTCAAATGCTTTGACGACATAATAGATTTAGCTAAAATTTTATGTTGTCAAAGTTTGACAATAACTGTCATGCACGCGGGCTCTAAAAAGTCTAGTTCTATATGTATTTTTTTCAAGGATCATACGTCTTTATTGTACCCGAAAAGTCAGTGCTAAAAGTGTTCAATTTTGGGACTTTATATATTATGTCCTCATTCCACCCGAACCGTTACCTACGTAGAATTGATTAATCATCATCATCATTCCCCTGCCTTTATTCCAGTTATTAAGGTTGGTGATTAATGTTCATTCAGATACACCAACACCTTTACAATTTCCAATAAATACAGTATGTAACTACAGCAAATCACAGTTAGAATCAGATGTAATACTGCATACACTCAGGGATATCAACAAATCTATATTTATTTAGTACGCAGGATGCTCCGATCTAATTGCAATAATCCAATTTGATCCTGACGGTCTCTGTGGCTCGTGCAATGCTCGGCCGGCGTCAGGGACTCGTCAACATGAATTTTACTGAAAATACTTGGAATATTTAGTGATATGAAGGAATTATATCACTAAATATACAGTACAGTAAGGTAGTATAAAATGTTTGTTTTTGGTAGGTTTATAAATGTTTTATTTGTGATTGAGACAACAAACGGTAAGGTAGAATAAAATGTGTGTTTTTGGTAGGCTTATAAATGTTTTTTTTGTGATATAGGCGAAAATCTATCTATCTAAATGATATCTTTAAATGCTTACATTACGCAGTCGCCAATAACACGAATTATACTTATACTTTTACGAACTTACCCTTCATATTCAAAGTCAGTTTACAACTGTTTATGGTATCCATAAGTCAAGATACATGTCTTCTAAATAATAGTAAGATCTGGTGAGAACCACAAATATATGTCTAGAACTAATATATATTTCTGGATTATTGGTCTCAAATCTTAGATAAAGACACTTCACTCGCTTTTGTATTACTTTATAGAACTGTTTTTGATTTTTTCTCTTAACACTTTCTTTGTTAATTTTGTTATTTTCAACGTTTTTTTGCATTTATTCTTTGAGTACTGCGCTTCACAATTACTAATGCAAATGAAAGGAGATTTTTATTTACAGTTTTTTTTTTGTTTATGAAGTAAATTGAAGTGGTGAAGATGCAATTATCATTTCGTACTTTTTGATGAAAGCTTTTTTGCTGTAACTATTTTAAGTTTTCAATTATTTCCTTTTAAAAGTGCCATAAAAGCGAAAAATAATTACACTTCTGTTTCCAGAAACAATCCATACAACTTCCTAACTATGAATCATCTCTATTTATCACACAGAGAATTTGATAACTGTTTTGTTTGCCGCCAATAGACTTACAGAGAACCATTACAAACGGTATAATTTACAACCTTTGTCCACAAAATGTTTGGGCCATATTTCAGGCCATGCCAATGCTCAAAGCCTCGAACTGGTCTAAAAAACCGGCTAAGTGCAAGTCGGACTCGCGCCTGAAGGGTTCCGTACTATCATCTATAATAGAAAATCGCGTTATTTGTAGGTATACTAATTTTCTACCTACTTATTAAGATCGAGTAGAAAATTGCTTCAAAAGCGTCTACCTGCAACCGTTTTTAATATTAAGCGAAAAAAACACGTTTATTTTATGAAACCTTTTAATATATTTTTTTTGAAGTTTTAGCATTTGTTCTTATAGCGACAACGGAAATACATCATTTGTAAAAATTTCAGCTTTATCTTTAGCTATCACTGTTTATGAGATACAGCCTGGAAACAGATAGACAGCAGCGGCTTAGTGATAGGGTTCCGTTTTAACCTAAGGGTATGGAACCCAAAAAAGTTATGCCATTCTCATACATCAGTCTCCTGACTTTGCCGACTATGTCGGCTGGCACCCTCTCTGACCAGCTGTGGCTGAACTGTGTATGAGTGGTATATGATGGTTGTATCATAATTACTGTGCCCCATGGTAGAAAAAACCTCAAATACAGGTTGTTTTCGAATATGGAGGATTTCTGACCAAGTAGGGCGTGGTTGTCTACAATAATGTTATAATTAGAGATAATTAAAGCTTCTGTTATTTAACGTTGTTTTTTTTCTACTCTCCCATTTTCCCAATACAAAACATAACGTTAATGTTTTTAAAACTTTTAGCTTTTTAGAGGCTAACATTAACTCTTCAAAACACTCTAAATTATATTATTGATGTAAGTATATAGCTGAATATATTCACTCTTTAAATCAGATCCTCAATCATTTACAAAAATTACTTGAAACTTAAATTTTACACCCTACACCTGTCCAATTCCCCTAAAATTGACCACTCCCACTTATTGGTTAATACTATGCACACAGAGATGAATCCACGTCACTGATCAAGATAGATTGATGTACTGCATGGAGCCATCCACTGACAAGTTTTGCATCGATGCGTCACTCGAATCATAGTACCTGTATAATTATAATGTCCGGACCAATTTCGGCCACGGCGGCCAGTGATACTATGACACCAGCCAGCTACGCAGGACTTATTATAGTGAATAAGCGTGTGCGCAAACACAGATGCACTCTCTGTTCCTTTACTCGCATAGCCCAAGGGGACGGCAATCCGACACGACCGGAGAGAGATCAGGCGCAGGATTCACATTTTTACGTGCCTTCCAAAACACGGAAGCTGTGATATTTATTTCTAAAACGCACACAACATTCGAAAAGTCGGTGCGTATCGGGGATCGAACTCAAGACCTCTGGCTTTGCAGTCCACAGCTTCAAATGCGACATCACAGCGACAATCAATCAATATGTAAACGAAAACATTCCGCATCGAATATTTTATCTTTAACAATCCTTGTACACCAAACCAATTAGCGTGAAAACCTTCCATAGTACCTACAGTGCAATGTTATAAATTTGGCACTTAGCCTGACGCAAATTTTCACTAGTGTCAGCAAATAAAGTGGTGCAGTAATAGTTTTGGGACGGCCCGAACTAAATTGACACACTATAGGTACCTACACTTTTTTTTCACGTACATTTTTTAATTAACCCATTCTACGTTTTGTTATTTGTAAATGTAGCTCGCGTTGCGTTTCAATAATTACTTTCAACTGAAATTTCACAAATCATTTTTTATTTCATTAAATAAAGCAAAACGTATTCATTTGCCTGTGTGTGTATTGTATGCCGTTCCTATTCCTCTACTTTCTAAATATTCAAATTTAGATATTGAATAAAATACGCATTAATTCAATGGTAATCCACGTACCACAAACGACTTCAATATAAACCACACATTATGTTCGCCTAATGCTCTAAATGTATAAAATGTGCATATCCCGCGTATCAGATACGATACTACCGACTATTTGCATTTATATCTCCGAACAGCAAAACATTGATGATAATTCGAAAAGAAAATAGGAAAACAAAGCACAGTTACTTAATGTTACTTTTAACGTTTATAGACTACTTTAAAATTGTGTCCTGCGTATAAAATCACCCAGTTAAATATGTATTGCGGTTGGCAAGCCGCCAGGCACGTACAGGCACACGTCCGAATCTGAGAATCTCTCACTCGCCCCGCTGCATTCGTCTGCGATGATTCGACAATCGACACATAAATATTGAATAATCAATCGGTTGCGATTCGAATATCGATAAACGTGAATCGATTCCGATTCAAAAGTTTTAGCGCTCTGTTTTTGGCAGTGATACAGTGAATAATTGTGATTTGGTTAGGCTTATTCATTTGTTGGCACTAACTGGCAACATAAATTTTTATTGTTGGTTTACATTATGCATCGTGAGTCGTGCAAATAAACAAGTTTATTGTAGCGTTCAAATGACGGCAAGTGTTTTATTTGTTTGCATACTTTACCCGTACGATTCTTTTGACAATGGCTGAGGAAATGATACTTTCGTACAGATCAAACGAAAAAGGAAAATCTTTTCGGTCGAATGAGAATCAAATAAAATATTGTTTCGAATATGAAAAGAAACATTCGATTTCAATTTCAAGTGCGATTCCGGATCTTGAAGTCGGACAAACGTGAAAGGGACGCGCGTACATCAAAGTGATTACGGGCGAAAAACGCCACACAGTGGAGTGTGAGCGTTGTAAAAATCACTACGACGTGTGAAGTGGCATTGGGGGCGTCTCGGTGGAGTGGCGATCGCTTGTTTTTCCCACTTTCGATGAACGCCGCGGGCCGAGCTCGTTCGAGAGCCCTCTGATTTCGTCCCTGCACCCGGCTCTGTGTTTTATGAGGTCAAGAGAACCTCCACAAAAAACACGTACCGCGATAAATTACGCACTGACACATTCAGATTCGCCCATAATATACACGATCGTAATATATTGTGGGCTTTTTTTTTTCGTTTTTCCGTGGCTTGCGGGTGTTGTTGTGGCAGGTGTACTTCATTTTTTTGGATACGCACTTATTATACCTACCTACATACTTGTAGATTTAATAGATCTATAACTTTTTATAATATCCTACCTTATAAATTAAAAAAAAGTTACTTACATTCTCGTTTGACAAAAATATAAGTTATGTCATATAGAAGAAGTCAAAGTCAAGTTAAAAAAAAAACAGTTGGCAACAATTTTATCTACAAATAAGTATTAAAAGTTATTTTTGTATCATTTGAAGAAACAATATAAATCTGGAACTGTCATAGAAATCCTTATACCCGTAAAGACTGACTTCCGTTTGGTACTGAAATATACTTAGATAAAAGTAACGAATACTAATATTAGACGTCTATTTTGTAGTACTTTTTGTATATGAATCTTTCAATAAAGATAGCTTAGCATTTTTTTATAAATCCTAAACATTTTGTTGTATATACTTTCTTAATTATTCCAAACATTAGAATCTTTAATCGCCAATTTACAGTGAGCTAGCGTCAAATGGTCAAAACATTCCTTATACGGGAAGAGAGAGACCTGCGCCCAGTACATAGTGGGACGTAGGTATATAGGCTGAAATATATATCAAAGGCTAAATAAAGCGCATATTAAAACAAGGCCAAGCTTTAACTGGTCTATTTTTTAATTCTAACTAACGGTAAAATAAGACATAAATACTCTATACCCTAACCTTGAAAAAACAAATCAATTTCAATCAGTCCGCTTAAATATTTAAGTTTATACCAGTAAGTTACGTAAGGAACTAAAGCCTCGGAAATACCAAAAGTAAGTCTTCAAAACGATATAATTGTTGTTAAGGAAATATCTTTTAACAGTTTTTCCACATTAATAAATAGTTCTTAAATTAATCTCTTAATCAAAAAGTTGATCATCATCAAATAGTATAAATACAAAGTCACTTCCAGCTGTTTTTCTCATCTACGCTAAGATCTTAAAAATACGAAATGATTTTGTTGTGGTTTTTTTAATAAATTGAATGTTTCAAGAAGTAGGTTTATATCTATAGTACATCCGTGCAAGCTGAAACCGCTCGCTTTTAATATAAAACTTAAAAATAACATTTCTTATTTCGATTTTAATAAATTATTCGAAAAAAAAACATTTATTTAAAAAATACACCAATATTTTTTTGTTATTTTTATAATTCAAATTTTATTTTAAAATTTTACGTGTTCCATTTCGAATTTCAAAAATAATAATTCTGAATCATATTTAATTTCTACCAGCCTTTTATTTATAAATAAATCATCGTATCGTAAATTTATATTTAGAACACATTTTCCATCTCCAAATTTAAATTACCCATCCCAAATTCAGTTCATTAATTAATTATTGCACATCAAATTACACGACATATACCTAATATGTAGGTCAAAGGCGGTAGTTGAGTAATTTATTCCCAATAACTATCAAAGCGAGTGCAGATGTTGTAGTTTCAATTTGAGGGGAACTTCTAGCGGATGAACTTTGAACGAACTTGGTTCATGTGACATTGTCAACTAATCTCGCAACCGCTGCGAACAACCGGGGGTGGGTAGTACCTTATATAAATTTTGATAATGCTTGTTTGTTTGTTATTTAGTGTTGTGTTTTGATGTTATATTTTAGTTAGGTAGGAAGATACAATCACCTACTAAAATTCCTTGTTAAAATATTAAGAAAAAATTGATATTTCAGATTTTGAGAATTGGATTTAGAATGTGTTAAGACAGTAGGTATATTTTAAAAATGTATAAGTATTTTTTTAAACATAATAGCTCAGTTCTTAACGACTAATGCTTCGTTAGTTTAAGACTATCATAATAGATGGCGCTAGATGTTTCATTCATAGTTACAGTTTACAATTTCAAATATTTTATAAATGTAGTTTTACTACTTTATTTTATTTATTCATACTAAATATCAATCTCTAGATTGCATACAAATGAACTCTTAAATAGCTAAAACTTAATTACTTCTCTTCAATTTATAAAATTAACTCTTTAAACATACTTAATCACCAACGCAACTGTTCGCCAAAACTAAGTTCGTCATGACATTGTAAACAGTAATACAACAGAGATATACCGCCTGTAATTCTGTCTAGATATTTACCTAGGGATAGAAGGAATGCCTAGACAACTCAGATGTTTCAGTTCAAACCAATAGAAAGGGAAATTGTTCATGAATTTCAATTCATAGTTCACAGCAATAGAATTTGAAGATGGATTCGTAGAATACTGGGTATTAAAATAATGTTTGATTTTTAATGACGATGTTTTTGTTTTTAATTTGAATTGGAATTCGAATGCCATTAAGAAGGACTATTACTAGAAAAATAAAAGAAGTTTAAGTTAACATTAAAATATTTATCTATCCTCTTTTGAAATGATGTATGAAAATAAAAAAAATATATTCGAGAGACCTGATGTGGTCATAAATTACATTGAATATTATACATAAATAGATGTAACTGATATGAAGGTAAAATACGTATTGTAACTGTTATCGTAATAACAGCATGGGAAATGAATATGAAATGATTACATTAAATACCGTAGCTAATATCCATTTCAATTATAATTTAGCTTTATTCATATAATGTTTATGGAAATTGGACGGTCACTTACATCAGGCCGACAAGGTTATTACGGAAAACACGTGTCGCAGAAAAAATAATTTCTAATTAAACGAAGGACTCCATTGAGTATACTCGAGTAATTTATGCGAACGTGGCGCGATTTATATCGTTTGACGTCACGTCCCACAATGATTGAGTGGGCGATAGCTGCATAGCCCACGTACCGTATATTATCAGGTAATACCGTATAATTGTCGTGATCTCTGTGAACAACCGACGCTGTCTCCTGTGAGATATGAGCTGGCACGCGATACGTTGCTAATTTCGTGACATCCATTCATTTACCAATCCCAAACGTGAATGGGATCAGACACTACAGGAAACATATTCTATATAGACCACACATGTGCATGCACATGCGGTTATCGACTTTATCTAAATGCAACACTGTTGATAATTAATAGTCAGTATATTTTTGATCGGCGGCATAAAACTCCCGGCTCCTGTACATGCGACACTAATTTATTATTGTACGTATAAATTACATTTGGAAATAGAACCGGCAATTAAATACACGACAATAAATAACGGCCCTATTATGTGTTCCTGCTATTTATTGTTCCAAATTCAAAATCGAGTAACATAATTTCAAATTCGGAACGAATTTAACGAACTTTATTACTCGTATTGTAAAATAATTATTTGCTCCAAGGTTTTGAAAACTTGTTGTAAATTTGAGAGTTCTGTTCTCTATAAAATATATGTAGTGTTAATATAATTGGTTTTCACAGAGAGGTGTTACAGACATAACAGTTGAGTACTGAATATGAGTTTACTGTGCCATAAAACACATTACAGTATGGATTTTAAAAGATTAAAGATTCATAAACGTGAGCTTCCTACTGGTTTCTGAGTCGTAAAGTTGAGTGTAATGTCTGAATATCGTATTACGTATAATATGAGGGTAAGTTGGTGCGTTAGGCCGTCTTTCTACACCTGGTGACGTGAATAAACTGTGTCGTTGTGGTCTAATATTAAGTTGGGGATGTTTATAATGTCGCCTACCCGCAACCAGACCTACAGACGTGTCGTGTTTGCCATAACTTGGGATCTCCTGTTTGTATAGATATACGCTTGTGGGCGCGTGTGATGTTGTCACTGATTTCACTTATTGTTTTGTGTTTCTGTTTATATGGATAATCCTGTCTTATCTAAATACCTTGTTGAGACGGTTTTAACAGTATTAAGTATTTGTTAATCTGACTGACTACATTTTTTTTATAGACGGCGTAAGTAACTATAAAATAATTTGAAATGAAATGCTTTATTTAAAAAAAAAACTTGAAAATGTACCAACGAATGTTTCCGGCATTATAAAAAATAAACAAAACTATATTATTTAAATGAATAAATAAACATTTAAGTTACCATATCTAAGTTTAATTAAAACAATAATTGAATATCTGAAATGCGAAACAGAATTACAAGTTACACCAAAACCTTGATACCAAGATTGTCAATTCAATTCCAGCATTAATATTCAAAACTGGTAACCGCAAATAAATTACTGTATCCGAAAACCGAAATCCGTTACATCTAATGCCACTTGAAGTAATATCAACGCAAACAATTAATTACAAAACCGAACTAAGGCTGGGTACACAATAGGTAGGTATTCTATTCTGCAGTTCTCGAGTGACTAGTTTCGTGTACTACGTAGTACACGACTAGTTTCTGAGTGACTTTAATTCATTGGCGAGTACGCCATCTGGGATTACTTGGGGCTGTCACTACGACGGCCGGGACGCTCAGATCTTTGATCGGAACTTAGCTTAGTTTGGGTTCAAGAGGCATTGAGAAATTGAGTTTGCGTGTAGACTTAGCTTTATTGTTGAGTGTAGTTATTGATTGATTTGGTGATTGATTTTTGATTGGCACGCGAAATATTAAATTAAATTAATAAATTACGAGAACTTTTAAGACAACGACGAGAATACTACAGATTTTCTTGTCTAAAAAATATTTAAAATGCTCATCTAGTTATATCCGCACTTATTTAATATTTTACAACACCAGAAAACCTTTTTACAATATGCAAAAGTAGGTCAAAATATTACATACTATACACACGTATTGGAAATAAAATTAAGAGTAATAAACATAAAAACTCATTTCGATATTAATTATGAACGCTGGCAACACCGATATAAAGCATCTCGTATTGGTGATATGTTTCGTTTGTTCCATAAAAGGTATTACTGAGAGATTACGGATTCGGATTTAAAATTCGAACGGCTGTTGTTATAATTTTGAATTAAGAAATTGGCGTCGAAAAATTATTTGATATTTAATATTTATTTGTAATAAATTTTAGACCATTATTTTATTAAAACATATATTCATTTTAATTTGTGGTTTTATGTGGATGTTGTTTAATTCTGTCTATAGTCACAGTATAAAAAATCATAGTCTTTTTTAATTTTGATAGATCTTTTTTAATTATTTTCGTGCTACAAAGCCGAAAGTATACTATTTATTTGCACTTTTTATTCGCTAATTAATATAGTTTTTATAAATTTACCTGATAAATAAAAATGGAACGTCTAACGAATTTTGAATTACAAATGTATACGGAATTTTAAAACCTATGAAATATTTTAGACCTGTTCAAACGATTAATACTTTGTATAGAGCTTCAAAAACATCCCGATGTCTAGAAGTGTATCTTGTAGATTTAATAGACAATACCGCTAAGGATGGAGTTTCTTGTAAACTTTAGTTGGAACTCTAAAGTTCCGCAAGCCCTGTCCTTAAATTGAAATGTGTACCAAAATAGCTTCAGTTGCTTCATTATTAACTATTGAACTATACTATTGGGATAGTCGGGATTCGTTGTAAGGTTAGCTCAGTACGATATAGTTTGATTTGATAGCGTTTCGTAAGCTTAAGCCGAATTTAGTAGTATTATTTCGGAACGACCGAAATCTATTTGATTTATTCGATTGGGTATTGGGTACATCACTACTACACTAGTTCACCTTTCATCTAAAAATAAGTCTTGGAAAATAAGGGTGATTCTGAAACTAAAGTACCTAATTCAAATATTTGAATTTAGATCACAACAATAGCACTATATGGCAGTCTCTCATTACTAAAGCATCGTAGACTACATTATTGCAGAATACACCACACTCAAGTTCCTGACTGCGACTCTACAGGGATGTTCCCGCCACTAATGTCTTCAATAATTGGCAGTCGAACTTCCAATGTACCCAATCACGAACTCAATTTGATAAAGACCCTGTAGGAATGAACGCAACCTTTTATTATTAACTAAACGTTACAGACGTATTGCTTGTTTGTTTTCGCGAAAATAATGATGAGGAAATGGCGCGTGAAATTAAATTTCGAACATGACATGGCGGCAATAAATGAGCACAAAGAAATGTGTAATAACAGTTTTATTTTTTTAAATATTTTTTTAATGTCACTCACACACTCGATCACATTGGTTTTTAGCGCTTGGATTTGAATATAACGCATCGAAGGTGATTGTTAATATATTACCTAGACAACAAAAGAAAAAGGGACTGAATATCCGAAGGTCAGTAATAGGACTATTCAAAAACCGTTAAATCACAAAAGAAACTGAATTCTTTTAGTGAAATCCTTTTGTCAATATATAGCTACCCTATCTTCACGCTACGTGACGTGTAAAATAATTGTATTAGGCGCAACATTTTAGCGTTAACGACACCTATTTTCGACAGTCTTTCGTGTTACCTAAACCATTTTCATAGCAACGACTATTATAAAATTCAATTACCTAATCCAGTTTTAACACTTAAACGTGCATTGTTTGCCAGCGAACGATAGACCGCCAGGCCGGGCCCACAAAGGCTTTTGAGGTATATTTCCAAATACTTTACACAATGAAAGCAAGATTAACAAACACGGTGGCTACTCTTTCTGGTTGGCCTGAGGTATGGCCGGTTGTCACGCGATGCCCGCTTATGTCGAGAAAATAAAGAAAAAATGAGAATAGATATTAGGATTTGGACGATTTAATACTACTTTATTTTGGGTGCTAACTAATTTATGTGATTTGATAGGACGTTCCGCGAAAATTCGTTTGTTTTTCGGTTGGCGTTTGTTTTTTGGATTAGTATACAGAGCGTTTCTACGGTATCTGATTGTACCTTAAATTAAGTTAATGAACACCGTGTATCACAACCTTAAATATGCGTTTGTCTGTATGTATATGCTGTTTTCCCTAACAGTTGTAATCAAATAAGACGCAAAATAAACTATGTAACTCAAAATCCAACATACAAAAAATTTCGTCCCGAATTCAAAAATCCTTCCAAATACTACTGAATGAAATATATATTTTAGTATATGTTCTGCGAATAGCAATCTTGTCCGGCAAGCTTTGAATGCACCCGTGAAATATAATTTCGATCGGACGGCAATCAGGGCCCGTTGAAGACGAGGCGTGATAGGACTCGGTAAAATATTAAATGTGGAAGCTTGTGAGCAAGCCACAGCAATGTGCATCGAACAAGTGGGCCATAAATATTTATTATATCTTTTGTAAGTGGGGCGAAAATGTTTTTGTTAATGTGTTAGTATGGTAAAAATGTTGCGTGTTCGTTAGTGTTTTGTTTAAATTTGATGAGGTTTTTTTGTTCAGTTAAACGTGCAATTATGTTTCATTTTAGATAAATAGTTAGACATGTTATTTATGTGAAGAATATATAACTTTTAATAATGATAATACCTGCCTATGAGTGTGCTCTACTGAGACAAATATCTTGTAATAAAAAAAATATAAGGGATATCCGTCTGGTGCAATAGGATAAAATCTATGAATTCCGAATGTTCTTAAATATTTAATCAACACATACAGAAATAAACTTAGTGAACACACAAAAAAAAGTTCACATCTTTTGTAGGATACAAAATAAATTCCTTTTTAAGTATAAAACATTGGCTCATAATATATTTTTCTCATGAATGCCGAAGATCCTTTTGAAAGCAATAGTCATCTATCACAAACCCTTAAGAAATCGATGAGTCTATTCTCTGAATACACCATAGAGATTACTTCACTTGAATGACGTCCAAAAAGGTTGGCCTAACGTTTATTTTTGATCTACTTTTATGTATCCAATAGTGTAACGTATTATTCGTATTAAATGCTAATTTTTCTATGTAACCCTATAACATGAAAAAAGAAATACAGCAATCTGTATTTCTTTTTTCATTTTTTTTTACCGTCGTATCGACAGTTAGTAGTAGTATTTAGTATCGTATCAACACAATGTATTATTTATATATTTATTCTTTATTCATACATTCTTTTACAAGTAAAACAAGATTATTGCTTACTATAATTTTTAAGAACATAATATTCTTAAAGGTCACCATAAAACTAAGTGCATTGTATCTAAATATAATTGGGTGAAAAATAATTATAATTATACATCAAATTGAAGTAACTCCTCTTCCCACCCCTTACCAGTTTCGCATTTTTTACAAACCTGCTACCTTCATACTAAACTTAAGTGTTTTTTTTTTATATTTGAGAAGCAGCATCCACTCATCATTTACCTGCAACAAAGAATAAAAAACCATTAATATTTGAAGTTAAATCAACAAAGTAAAAACCATCTGTTTATAGGTACCATCTGTATCTCTAAAATGGACCATAATATTATATGGTCACTAACTAAAATATAAAGAAAAGTCCATTCATTGCAATGCCAAAATATACTTCTAATCCGTCTTAAAGAAAAGCTCATAAAATATACTAATAATAAACCAGGATATACATGGCCCACTGCTGGGCATAGGTCTCTTCACATATAGGGAAGGTTTGAGCATTGATAATAAAAATATACCGTAGATTATGTTCATCATCATTCAGATTCAAATATTGAAGTTTTTATTTACACACATGTAGATAAACATTCTCCTAATAATTATTCTTACCACGAAAATCATGTTCCTTATATATTCTGTATAGTTTATTTGCCTCTTAAGATATATGAGTTCATTTCAATGGAATTATCATATCTATAAGACCTTAAGTCTGCAAATAAATAGCTTTATATCTTTTTCCCAGACTAAGGTCTGAAAAATGGGCAACGCAACTTTTGCGTTCATAATAGGCATGTTCAATAATAAAGACAACTTGTTTCATCGTTAAACTGCTAAATTTAAGTAAAGTTAAATCTCGCTACTATTAAATGCATTATTTTATTAGTTTCAAACTCCCATCTCCCATAATTAAAAACAAACTGATACAACAAAATAACAGCTTTCCGTCGGTAAGAGTTTCGAACAGTTACCGTTTCACAAACTGAAAATTACGTGCTTAACATCGTCAACGTAAGTGCATAGTAGTGAATTTTAACGTCGAAACTTGTCCGTACGTGAAAAATCCTTGCAAGTGAAGCTGTATCATGGTGGGGGTAGAATAGATCACTCCCTGTAGGAAAGCGTCAATCGCCGGCTGATTTATCGAGGGCGAGCTGCTACGGCGCCGCCGACTAAACTGTCCGGAGTTTTGCTCGTGTAAGCGCGCGGCCCACCGGCAAACAAGTCACTCACCTGCCGACTCTCCCTCATCGAAAATGCGAACCCTAGTAAATGCCTTTATAAACGAATCCATTTTAAATTCCGAATAGTCTACCGACAACACGAACGGAACTCCCAGACATGACATGCGTGTTAACGAAATTTTGGCGCTTGGTCAATTTCAACGTGAACATTTTACACAGTTTACTTACGTCGAATTTACGTAACTATATTAAAATGCGACCCTAATGGATCCGTCCGGTCGCGGGCAGACTGTAAGCCTGTTTCAGTGTTTCCTTTAATTATAGAAATTCAGTTAAGAACAAGAAAAAATCTCGCTGTCTGTTAATTTCCAAGGGGTCTTTTATGCAAACTTTCTGCGCAAACCTAAGAATTCAATCAGGACTCCGGTTGGCAATAATTGCGCGATCCGAGAGTGCACTATTGCTAAACTTTCATCTCGTTGTTGGCGTTCTATTGAAATCATCTTAACGCTTTCGTATTTCTACACGCCATGGTAATAAATTGCCGTCGAGTAAACTACTTACAATCGGGCAAAGTTAAAATTTAATCTCAAAATGCAGGCAGAAATTTAAAATTACGACATGATTTAAACAGATGGTCGGACGAACGTTTAAAACGATGTCATTCGCGCAATCTGTTCGGAAATTTTAGTATCGAGAGATAGGAGGATTAATGTATAAAATATAAGATCAACATTTGCATTTATGAAAATATAGATATAATTGAAACGTTTTCGGGGCATTGAAGAAGTTTTTAGTTCAATTTAGCGGCAATCAGGACGGCCGTTGAAGATGGAGCGTGAGCGGAATGCTTAAAATATTAAACGTGCCGGAATGACGGGACGACGGGACAGCGGCCCGCCAATTTGATATCTGTGTCAAATCAAATGAGCGCCGGCGTACCCTAAATATATGATATCACACAAATGCTTTGACGTAATACGTTTATTTTGTAAAAACAATATTATTCCAGTAATCACGTGAATATTGGGAGTTCGTTTCTCTGAACGTTTCTATTTTATTTCGGAGTTATTTCGGTTGAACGGGTCTTGATGTATTTTGACAACATGTTCGCGCATTTTGTTATGCAAATCTATCGCCCTACCATAGAAGTCAAGTGAGGCTGTAACACTGGTGGGTGGCAGACATAATGGTGAGGTAAATCAGTAAATAGAATAGTAAATATTTTCCCTTCTTGCCAAAAAATAATTTCCCTTTCAGATATTTTCCCCAGAAAACTCGGGAAACGATTGTTGTAACGCCCACACGCGATTGCAATAAATATATTTTTCTTCAAATAATTTATTAGAGAATATGAAAGCATCTTTTAGTAAAGCTTGAATAAACAGCTCCTACACTAAACAATTACAGCCCAATTTAAAAGCCATGTTCAATAAAACCGAACAACAAAACATTCCGCAAAAAAAAATAACAAAAAGAAAAATATAATAGAATACAAAGTCAAATTAACGTCAACATAATGTTAAAAAGGGAAAAATGTAAAGCAGTAATAACTAAAAATAGGTAAAGATAAAATTGTGACAGCTAGGAGGAAACGAGCCCAGCCAAGCGTATCTCACGAATGCAGCGCCGCTCGTTTTGATTCAAGAAAATATAATTTTTTAATACTTAGTTTGCTTACATTATTTGTTGAATTCGTTAACGTTTAACTTGGAAGAAGCTTCGTGGAATTATCATAAGATTTAGGTAGATGTAAGCATCTTTTTCGTGGGAAATCATCAAATGATACCGCCGTGGGCGCAGCGGGAGGGAGTATCAGACTTTTACTGACTAAAACTCACAATGTTCCTCCTGGAGCTCTTTTAGTGCCAGGGTCGCGGTAACTCTCACGAACATCCCACAGCCCCGGCATGCTCTGGCCCTAAATATAAGCACCTGGATCTCACACTTCGAATGAGAAAAACTTGCATTCCATTAGTCTTTTAGTACCAATAATAGGAATATGTATGTATAAGTATGGCAATATTTGCTTCAATTATTATTAACAATCTACCTCAACTGTAGCAGAAAATACCTCAGGGTCCGCAATTAAAAAGGTGTTAAAAGCATAATTAATTATAATTCCACCTCACATCTTCATATAATTGCTATATTATGATAAATGTTTATTACGTTTTTTAATATTAACTACTCAAGTACTCAATAATAACATATTCACAAATGACAAGAACGAAACAAACATTATCTTACCATCATTTTAACTGTAAATTTAATTCCATATTATTTTCGATAGTTTATTCAGTAACTTTATTGTTTCAAAATGAAAACCATTGGTTTCATAGATTGGAATCAACCAATCGTTATTGCGTGCATTGTTTGGTTTGAAAATAGCAACATCAATATGTGAATATCTCATTCGAACCTACAGCGGTGGCAGTCGTGAAATATTTATGATACAAATAAGAGAAAAACGTCCCGTTTAAATTGAGGTGCATAGCTAAATTAAATATTAAAACATTTTTCCAGTCAGCGGCTACACGTTTTTAACGCTGGTTTTTATAATTTCAGTCTGATTTAATAATTAATGAAATAATGACTCTGTGATTTAGCACCTCATTTTCTCTTT
The DNA here is from genome assembly GCA_941860345.1 of Chrysodeixis includens. Taxonomy (NCBI): domain Eukaryota; kingdom Metazoa; phylum Arthropoda; class Insecta; order Lepidoptera; family Noctuidae; genus Chrysodeixis; species Chrysodeixis includens. The sequence goes on along the minus strand of OW796095.1, from coordinate 8,812,537 downwards.
ACTTGAAATGAAAGTTTCGAATAAGTTTGGTAATCCTAGATATAAACTTAAGATAAGGAGGAAAATGTCGTAGGAAAATAAATTTCTCCATTCTAAAAATTAAAGCCACGCGCAGAACTGTGAAAATAAATCAAATAACAAAAAGAAAGCCAAGTCTGTTGTTGTAGGAGAAAGAACACTATTTCATATTTTTGCTGTAAATAAATTTGACTTTTTCGCATTTAAATTTACAAATTTTCCGGAATGCTAGGCCGACGCAATCGCAACCCTCAACCGACATGCCTTCTTACTTTATTTGCTTCATTTTCAACGAGATTCAGATTGCCAAGAAGTTTTGCGTTCAATTTATATAATATTACTTCCTTTCGTGATGCACGACGAGCTCTAGTGAACCGTTTTTCGGCTTACTCAATTTAGTAAATCCTTTTTAAGCAGATTTTAAATTTAAAAATTAATGGCGAAGTTTGACTGATTTTATTAAGTGGTATCTGTAATTTGAAGATAAATTTATTCATTTTTTATTAATTATTAGAATATTTGATTTAACGCAAATAATACTCTACTTTCTCTCTTTATTTTTTTTTTCTAAGATTATAGCCACATCAAAAAAACCTTAGACAAAAAAACAAAGCAAAATCCAAGTAACCAATTCACCATAAATCGAACACAACACAGAACTCCCTCGTACGTACGAATCAGTATTGAAACCCACACTCTCGAGTGTCAGGTATCGTACAATTTCTACGCAAGACGACCCTGAGCTGAAAGCCCACCGGCTGATGCCCGTACCAATGGGCCCAAATCGATGAACTATAAATCCATTGTCTAAGTTTGCACAGACACAGCTCTACGGACTCAGAAGATTAATTTTCTTAGTTTAGATTGTTTCGTGACCCATTGTGCAGGCGATAATTGGATTTTCTCAACTATCAGAGATTTAGTTACCTCTGAGTTGTGTCGTAAAATTGAATGGTTTATAAATTTTAGATGAACGCATGGTAGTCATTGATACGGTTTCGGCCATCTTGTCTTTAATTATGAAGCATTGTGATGGTACTGAATTGGAGACAAAAGGCTCGTTATGGAGATAGGGATATGTATGGCTGAGCTTTTAATTTTGTCCTTATGTTACTTACATTTTTGATACAGAAAATCTGTAGTATTTTTGTGTGTGTTGAAATATTATTGCAAGTAAGGATGAAAGTGGCATATTACAGCTAACTTCTAAAGACATAGTTTAACAATATTTGTTGTGTAGCCTGTAGTCTCTTGACAGTAAATTGACTTCGTTTCTATTTTGGTATGTACAATGTATGTGTATGTACCAAGGAATATAAGCCAGATTAATTAACCTTCTTTTCTCTTATCAGGTGAAAGACAATCATATTTGCAGCAACACAAGCTTACCTAACATTGGCACTCAAAAAAAACTTATTTAAATTTATATAAAAAGTATCGCACTTCTCAAAAACCTCACTCCATTTTCCTATAAGATACTTGACTTAAACAAAAAGGGCAACAGAATTAACATTGTTGGGAGTCTCGGTCTCTTTCTTAGCGGTTAGCGACAGCAGTAAAATTGTATCGTTTTATGTTGATCGTTAAACTAAGCCCGGTGTGTGGTTTCATCGCATGTCTTAAGGTACTTGCTCAGCCAAAGCTAAGCCAGCTCCAGATAAGTAATATGTAAACATAAAATTGAGAAAGTTTTTCATTGACTTTTAAATTTTGCTACTTTATTGGTCTGTTTAAGATTCTTAAATATATTATTATTATTCTAGATAACTTCAATACATGGTATAAAACAAAGCCACTTTTCACGTCTGTCTTTTTGTTTGTCCCTATGTATGCTTAGATGCTCAATTACGCAAATAATTTTTATTATTATTTTTAAAATAATTTTGATGTGGTATTTAGTAGATTAAATGTATCAAGAGAAAGGTTTATAAGGTGCAAAACTGAGGTGGGTCACTAGTACTTTACATTATAGTGTAAATAAGCAAATTGTTCAGATATGGGATGAGAAGAAAGTAAACATTAAAAAAAAACCAGTCAGGCTCATCACAATTCGATAAAGAAACACAATTCCATCAAAATTTTAAATTTAACATTTTATAAATATGTCGCACCTGTTTCTATCACAATGTAGTGAACTCGCAACAAATATCACTTTACCTACAACTCACTAATAGCCATTACAATTGAGCGTCACACGTAACAAATCGCGGCTATAATTTTCAGCACAGCCCACACTGGACGGGAACGCAAAACGCGTCATTTTTTAATTTTATTGATGCGTAAATCGTCAGGACTATTACGAAAAGTGTTAAACACTGCACATGCGAACAAATATACCATTTTTCAACTGTAGCGTGTAGATTTGATAGTTTGATTGTTTTATCAGATATGTAGGTACCTACTATAACTTAGTCAGTCTGCTAATAGCGTATTGTTTAATATATCAGATTTTTTCACGTGTTTAAGCGTTCCCTAAAATTAGTAGCTTGTTGTCAAATTAAAATTTTTAATACCTGTATTATTACTCTACAGAAACGGTGATAATCTGTGGTAGTACCGCAGGACTATAAAGTCACGGGTCTTGAATTTAATACTCAGGTGCGCACTGACCAATCGCCTTACAAATAAATATCAGAGTTTCCATATTTCGTAAGAGACGTAAAAATGTGACTGCGCCTGTTTTCTTTCCGGACGTGTCAAGGCACCTGTGTTTGCGCACACGCTTGTGCACTGTTATATCGTATCTGGTTGGTATCAGCCACTAGCCAACGTGTCCGAAATCATTCAGGACATTATTATACTTTTTAAAACATTCCCACGCTCGTTAATTGTTGTATTACGTGTATAAGTAGATTAATTAAATGAAAAAGGGTTATTAAGTAAGTAGTTACACATTATGCAGTGGTGTAAAAAACCATGTAATCGCTAGACTGTACCTACGTACCGTATCCATTACCAGATTAGTAATTACTTTGACTGGCTCTTGTATACGAATGAAGCAATGGACACTGAATAAATTCTAAAATCAAAGCCTAACTAGAACTGCAGTATTTATTCCCATTTCGATATACAAGGGCGCTTGAAAATAACATGTTATAGAGAGTGAAGCAATTGTTTTAAATCAAATTGGAAATCAGAAATCAATTAATATCGGAAAATATTTTCATGAATTTCAAACAAAAATAAATGAAATCCCGCAATAGAATATATACCTTAATAACAAGGCAATTGGTATTGATTTTTTCTAATTGTGTTACGACTGTGAATGTCGACGGTCGCCCCTTCATTAAATATTTCTTAAAAGATCGTAAGTAACTTGTTAGTGTGAACGGACAAGCTATAAGTGCCATCTCTTTTTAACTTGACGAAAATTTAATAGGAAATCGACCCTCTAAACCGAAACGTGCTTTTAAACGATACAATAAGGAAAAAGTATTGTAAAGAAAGATTTGATTAAAATAATCTTAATCAATTAAGAGTCGGTCAGAGGAATATCAAGTCAAAACTTTGTTTAATAATTAAGGTTTTTTTAGCTTTAAATCCCAAAATGACAAACTTGTTACCATAACCTTAAAATTGATAGTTTCAAATTTGATGTAAAAATATCAAGCCTTCTTATTAAATACTTGTTAAAGTTTCAATCTGGTTCCTCAATCACACTAAATAGAATACAAATACAAGTTAATTCATCAACAAAAAAAGCGTCAACAGAATCCTACAAGCGATCAATTACAGACCACAAACAAGAAACGGTGGCGGAATTAACACAGTGAGAATGACGTTGATCAGCCGAATCTCGCACTACACTGTCTCAATTAGCAGGAGTCGGCAGTTAACATATCCCAGAGTGTTCCGCGATTAGCACGCTGAGGAAGACACAATAATTAGCGGCTCGCCACAAATCGCCCCGGCGCAGGTTTTTGTCACGACTTTGTCACTCCATTAACCCACCTAATATCCGCAACCGAGTGCGTATTTACCCGTACCAATTCTTTTTACTCAACTCACAGTCACTTATTAATTTAACCTGTGTGTATCAAACGGAGACCCATTGTTGCACAACGACTCGAATTATTCTGCAGTCCAACAATGATAAACTGAGATTCCAAGATGAAGAGTCGCAACGACCATTAAAGTTTCAAAAGGCTGGCTCTTTAGAACAATACAGTGAAAATAAAATAATTTATACAGGAAAGCTTAACTTCAAAAGAGTCTTTCACTCAAAAATAAAGCGTGTTGTAGTACCTAAACAAGGTGGAACAATGTTTTGCATAACAAAGGGAAAAAAAACACCTAAAGGAAAACATAAAGCCACACTTTATTCGCAGAATACTTATTCAAATGAGGCTGTCCCTTCTAAGTTTGTTTTCAATCAAAAACTCGCGCAGCTTTGTCCCGCTAAACTTTATAAATGAGGCGATTATCCGCGGCGCGGCGTCGCAGGTCCCTCTCGCGATAGGTGTGTGGTGTCCGGCCGCAGCGCCGTCGCCGCCGCCCCGCCCGCGCCCCGCCCGCGCCCCGCACTCGCCCCGCACGCGCCCCGCGCCCGCACCGCCCGCGCAGCCTGCGACGCGCTGATAAACCGCTGGTCACCTGCGCTGCATGAATTGCAGCGCTTTTTAACTTTCATCCCGCTAAGTCCTTTAAACTTCATCCGCTTTAAAAGCTCGCTTTTATTTATGATTTAGACGCTGACAACTACACAGGCAACTTTGAAAAGTTTTCGCAATATCTGACGAGGTAAAAAACTCTTTAAAGTCACAACGCCATTATGTAAAGTTGAAATTCTGTGTGTAATTAAATAAATATCAAGCGTGTTTTCTGGCGCTATTATCTGAGAAGTCTCTTGTACGTACGCAGGCGAGGCCGGTAATAAGAGGAACGTGAAAAGAGTACAATAACACGAACATAACTGAGCCTAGGAATAGTACATCAAGATTAGCTCGAGGCTGCAGTCTGATTACGTCGCTGTGAGAGGGCCCGTCGCAGTCTCCTCCGATTCTGAGATGAGGATTTGTATACACTTTTTTCAAGGAAAAAGTAACTTTCTTTTCGCAAAGAAAAGTCGCTAATCTTGAGAAGTCAATAATATGCAAATTGAATCCGTCTCCGTCACATATCAGAAGTGATAATAAGTCGTGTTCCGAGCTTACTTCGCAATGAGATTTCTTGAAAATCTTAATATAAGCGTGTAAAAAGTTTTCTTTTTATTGCAAAGTAAGGGGAAGTGTTATTATTGACGCTCGTACAAAGAAGTCGGCGCAACAAGGTGCTCTTGCATTTGTTCTATCTCAAGTATTATATTGTGCCCAGGGCACTTCCCTACTAGCGCCTTCCGCAACTTTCTTTACAATTTCCTCGGCGAGATTTTCCGTTCAATTAAATTATATGAATTCAATTCTGTAGTTTTCACGGATCTATTTTGCGATCGCGTTAAATATTAAGTTAGTGTCGGAATCAGAAAAATAAATGAAATAAAAGTGGGCAATCGCCTGTTCAAAATGAATTGCAAACAATATTACATTTTGGAAGCAATCTACGTTAACCCAAAAGGGAATGATGTGGCAGCTCTTTATATTGCAATTTTTGTGTCCAAACAAAACGAATTTGCCGCGCAATCAAAGCGGGAATCCGATTGATGACATGGCGAAATAATTGTTTCGTGAAATTGAAAATATCGCGGCTTGTATTCTGTGTAACACCTTATAAAACATACTTTGTAAACGCAATTTGGAAACACTCCATTGCGGAATAAAGTTATAATGAAAAAGCAACACGTATCTACGTATGAATGGGGAAAAAATATGGTGAATCTTGGTTTATAACGGTTCAAATTGCCTAGATGTTACCTCACTTAGAATACTTGTTATGATGTTAATAATTTAAATTAATACAGCGATCGTTATTTCAAAAATAAGATACTCCTGTAAGTACATAGTGCACGAAAGTCTTAAACTCTGAAATAGCACAAGCGTATCTCCAAACTCGATCTATAGACAAGGTAGGAGTAAAACTAAAGTAAAACATTCGAGCATCGCACCTGTGACAAGTACAATAAAACTTTACCAATAAGCCATATTTCACAGTCGACTTCAATCTCAAATACCAATATATTATGAGACGATTTCCTACGTAGGTACATAATTCAAAGAATCGGAGATAAGTTATCGGACCCCCGCATATTCATAGCGCCCGAGTTCGAGCGCTGTCGCTTCGGATTACATAAACTCTGGGTAGTTTCGATGTGTTTGTGCCCATCTAAGTAGGCAACTTGCGCCCGCAAAGCACTTTGGAAAAGAGAGTCGTCGTGAAACGTTTTCTTTTTCCTAACTACGACGTTCGTGGAACGAGTGTGCGACACAACACATAGAAGTAAGTAGGTACGTCGTAGGTGGGCGCATCACCGAACAAAATGTAAGGTAAATAAAACGTTGACACAACTAAGCGCACTGTTGCAGTTTTTGAATATTCAAATACTAAACGTAGATAAAATTGTAGGTAGCAGCAGTCCGGAACTGCTCGTTATGCCAGTGTCGGGGGAGGGTTATTTTATTAGGGGACTTCTATTGGCAGACAGGATTATGGTGATGAACCGATCGATCGGTACGAAAAATTTTAGGGTGCCTAAATTGTGACGAACATTCAATTCAACCTATAATAACAGAACTTTACTGATTTATGCAATTACTGAACAATAAGAGAAAATAGAATAGACTTAATACAATAGATACGTGCATTTAAAAGAGAGAAAAGAGTACAATTCTCTGGTTTTATTGTGAACAAAGCCGATACAGGAAACCGCGTCGCTAATAAAACTGTTCATATGAAAGTGATAATTACCGTAATATAATGCCGTTGGTTTTCTTCGGTAATTCCATAAACAAAGCGCTGTAAACGAGCTGCTTGGAGCAGGGGGCCTACGACCACGTTTTACAGGAATATTTGTACGATTGTGTGAAAGAGACGTCGCTCTATGCCTTGTAGAGCGCTATCACGCTTTCACATTTGCGATAATATTACTTTAAGATGTGATGGTAGGTGCTCTGGAGCGTTCAGCTGCAATCCGATTAGTATTTATTGGATTGAAATCGTCCGATGTAATGTTTTGTTATTGTTCATTCGTTTTTGATCATCCGTACTTGTGTACAATGTTAATTTGTGAGGGTTCCGCGAAGGGTTATGTAGGCTTGTGTGCTGATTAGGGTGATGTATTCATTTTGGTTATTGATATTGTGTCTGTTTTCTTGAGGTTAGTTTCTTCTGAAATTATGAACTAGGTACGGTTTCATCTTTTGATACCTACTATCATCTTTCTCTCTCGTTCTTTTCATAATAATATACTGAATTTTAAAACGTTTTCTTTTTATTTTGGTATGAAAATGAGTGAAATTCTGGCATATCAAACATTCCATATATTTTTTTTTACATTCACAACTTAACATTTTTTTTCTGTCTTCAGCACTTAAATATAAAAACTTCCCACTACATTGACAACCATCTGTTCATTGATAGGTAAAGGGTGAAAAAATGCCGTAAAAAGTCCCTAACCATCGAATTAATAAATGAAAAACAAAGTGCAGGCTGCTACTCTATAATTTGCGGCGTCCAACTGGACGTGGGACCTATCACCACCTGTCAAACAGAACTATTGCAGTGTGGGAGCGAGACAGTGCTCTACAATGTGTAGAGCGGCGTCTCTCTCTCTCTCTCTCTCTATCTCTCTCTAACTGCTATAGTGCCACTATAATTGGAGGTAGTTCTCTGTCCATTAATAATAAGCGTAATAGCAGGACTAAGTAAGTGCAAGGTTATTACAGGTTTTGTAATTGAATGGGTTTTCAGCAACTGTCACCACTTGTAGAGTCACGGGAAATTGAAAATTTCTAGTGTTTCAAAATGTTTTTTTTTGTTAAGCCATGGTTGGTCGACTGAAGAAAAAACTGTTCTCCTTTCCATTTTTATTAAATTTATGCTCGATTTGTTACTTTTGTGTATTAGGTTTATATTTATTTTGGAAATCGATCAGTTTTCACATACTACACGTAATTATAGTTTTTGTATTGGTCACAGTTTCAAAAGACCTTAAGAAGGTTATCTAATTGATTAAAATAACTTATTTTCATTTAGCTACTTTGATTAAGTTGTTCTTTTCATCCTCAGGCACAATTACCTAACTCTACATTCCTCAAAACACGTATATTTATCTTTCTCTATTTGATATACCCTAGACCTATAGCCAAGTAACACATGATCCGCGGCAGTCTAGAGATAGATTATTATGCGCGGACACGCCACCCACCTCAGCCGGGATCAAAGCACGACCAACTTCCACAGCAGACTCGCTGGCAACACGTGTGTGTATATAAGTTTATTTAATAAACCTTTGAGTTTAGTTAGAAGTATGTAATGGAGAGAATGAAAGGAAAAATGTAGAGACAATAATTGATAATGTGAAAATGATTGTTTTCTAGATCAAGTAATGTAACAAGTTTTTTTCGGATAGTTGCAAAATTTTCAGATTTATTGATAAAACCTAATTAGTGTATTTTTATGTAGCCCTAACGCCATTTAAGTCGCAGTAAAGTTCAAGTTTAGTAAAATCTATCAATACCTACATAGTCGAAAATAAAGTCGCTTCACGCGTCTACCTGTCTGTCTTGTAGGTATGTCTAGATTTTAATAACGATGTAATAGATTTTATATGGATAGAATGTTTTAAGAGGAAGGTATATACCTACTATATGTCTAGTACACCAGTAAACCACTAAAAACTGAGGCAGGGTACTAATTATTAAATAAATTAGAATTAACAAAACTTTACAGCCGATCTAATCCACTTAAACACAGCACAATTACAAATGTAAATATAACCAAAAAACCAGCTAATAATGACAACACTCCGTACCTATCAATATGAATGCCTAATGAAAACGTCAAATTTGAATATTGTCGAACCAAATGTACTAAAATATTATTTGATAGATGCCTGCAGTGGCCATGCAGTCGATAATTGAATGATGAAATATTAACATACGTAATCGATAGGCAGGCATTATAGACTATTATATGTATAGACATGCCTATTTTGGTCATTGTTAATGTAATCTATGGAGTGTGAATAATGTAAGCGTTGTTCGTAGTTTAGGCCCTTGGGATATGGTCGGCAATAATTATTATTGTAATTAGCAAATTGTGTGCATGAAAGATTTGTTTCGGGTAGAGCAAAGTTAGAGTAAGTACCTACTTGTAAAATGCAGCTAACTAATAATAATGTTGCTTAAATTGTCTTAAAAGTTTTGTATGTAAAAATTTAATACAATAATGTCATTTAATGGAAAGATGTGATCTCTGCCTACCCCCAAGGGAAAGAGGCGTGACGTTTATGTATGTATGTATGTATAATGTCATTTCCATTTTGTTAGCGTAAGCTTATCCATTTTGGATCTCAGTTTTTTAAAACTAATCTTAACAAATCCATGTAGAGCTACAACAACGTAACTCTACCACCAAACACCTTAAAAAATCGCATTTTTTGCCAATCAATTTATGATAGACTTAAAAAAACGACTTCCCCGAACTAGAGCAATTAATCTCTGTATCGCAGGGGTTTTCACAGATATTCAATTCACATGCACAAAGACATCCCGACTCAGAACAAGCCTTTATGGATCACACAAATTCTTGTTCTACGCGGGGATCGAACCCACGACACGTCACATACAGTGAAAATTGGCATGGTGACCTATACCACTCGGCTATCCGCTCAATCAACTTTTTTTTCTTTAATGAAACACAAATACTATGTCTACTCACATAAAGTATTTAGTAATAAAGAATATTTTAGGCATAATTGCCTTTAATCTTAAGCTAAAATACGTCAGTGTAAACGAATCCCTGCATTTTTTTTTCTTTTTCAGTACCATTTGTTTACTGTTCAATATAAGGCCTATTACAGTCACAAAAATATATGCTCAACTAGAAATAGCTTCAAAGTTTGTGGTATTAAAATAATGAGCATTCAACTTGCAAGGCCACGGCTGGCAAACAGATGGATCCTGTGTAATCCCCACTTTGAAACTGTTTCAAGTGTCTCTTGATTCCCGTCATTATAATATTCGGTTGTGTTGTAGTTAATTGATTTACTTTTTAATAGAGATGTTAAGGAACTTTAGGTAATATACAATTTATTTATAGTTTATTTTATTTATCTATTCTTATTTATTTTATTTATTATCTATATTATCTATTATATCTATCTATTTTATCTATTATCTATATTTATTTATTTTTATTTTCACGTCAACGCCGAGAAAATTATATTTTCGGTGGACTTAGACTTTTATTTACATACCTACATTACAGAAATGCATAACTTTTCCAAAAATAGTATTTACAGGCAGTGCAATATAGTAAACCATAATAATATATTAAACTTTATAGTAATAAAGTAGTAATGTATGTTCTCATAGCTAAAAAAATAATTCAGTAAGTCTTAGCTTCCAGATCACACTAATCCTTTCATTAATTAATTACGATTTTTAACCGACTTCAAAAAAGGAGGAGGTTCTTAATTCGTCGGAATATTTTTTTTATGTAGGTATGTTCACCGATTACTCCGTCAATTCTGAACCGATTTTGAAAATTCTTTTTTTTTTCATTTATCTGTTCAGTATATTTATAATTAAATACAAGTTACACAGAGTCTGACAAGTTATACATACGACTTATTAAAACTATCTAATAATCTCACTCAAAAAGTACAAATCTAAATACTTCGAATAAACTTTACCAAAATAAACTTACTCTATAATTTATTTTGGTGTTAAATTAAACATAATTTGTTCTTAATTATTGTTCAAGTTTAATACTCCGAAATAAGTTCTTAATTTACTTTCTGCTTCTAAATAAAGCTAAAGTTGTCACATACCCACGATATAAATTATACTTTGTCTCATGTTTCGTAGAACTTACATTTAATATATAAACTACTGCTTAAACAAAACAGACTCTATTTTTAGAATTTTTAAAATTACTTTCTATTTCTCTTTTATATTATTATGTATAGGTACTCCTAAACGATACTCTTCTGAAATGTTTATAATCGTTTTGGGAATATTGTTTTCTTTTTGTAATTAGAAGTGATTTTTTTGTTAATAAATCTAAGAAACAAAGCTATTATCGAATCTACATATTATTTTTAATAATCGTAAATTAAAGAAAACTTTAAAAAATATCTAAAATAATTTATTTACGCAATTTTAAAACTAACAAGAGTATTGACCTTGTGTTGATAAAATGTTTTAGTACTTGAAAAATGAATAGACTGAAATTGCCGCGCAAACAAAGATATTACTTTAAAGCTTAAGAAAAAGCGATAAATATTAAATGAAAATATAAATAACACACTCGATCGCGATTAAATCGCACTTTAGTGCTTTTTCTTTATCCAGACATAATAATAAAATTAGAGTAACCCTTACAGCAGACCACAGAATATAGAAACATATATGAAAGTACCTAGAACAAAATATGGTATATGTGTGTCTCTATTAGGAGGTAATGATCAACCTAAGCTTAAAAAGTATAATGTGGCTAAAATGAGTTATATTGTGTACCTAACCATAAGATACAATTTTTCTTTCTGCCGTCATTTTACGTATCAAAATCTATCAACCAGGAATACTTTTTATTATTTTACGCACTTGTCAGACAACAAAGAATAAGTAAATTTGGTGACACTAAAGTACTGTAAGCCTCTTCCCTCTACTATCCAACGTTACAGACAGCGACAATACAACACCTAACAATGTTCATTGCACTTTCGCGACACACACACAACACACAACGCTATACTTAAAGCGACTTGTATATTAAACTATGCAAAGCAGCGATAATTTCACTTTACAAAAACCGATATAACTTCGGGTTTAATGAACGTACGAGTGCTTAAACCCATTATGTTCTGCTGAATAAACACAAGTGGCAGACGACTGTGAAGGTGACTTTTTTAACGCTTATTTAGATAATGTTCAGAAAACTAATACTTTCACTGGGACTATTATTTTAATTTTCTGTGAAAGTTTTGATGGTATTAGATTTTTAGTTTGCATTTTGGATCTTACTGAATAAGTTTTTTTTTATTTTAATTTGCTGTATGTAGCTATTTATAGGAACTCCAAATTGTAATTTTGTTTTCCAGCTTTTGGTGGTCCATTGTTGGGCAAAGATCAACCCCAAATGTTTCTATAATAATAACACATAGTAGTTATAAAACTAACTTAGAAGCTGAGGCAGTTTGCTAGTATTTAATAAATTTAACATAAGAAATGTCCAAATTATAATTCAATAGTAATCTAATCAATCTAAAATGAATACCCAAGAGTATATTTCAATCAAAAATACAAGCAAACAACATTCATCAAACTAAAACACGTAAAACACGTCACGTAGACTTAGAATTTAGACGAGACACGATGGTAAATGAAATAACCAGATTCCTCTGTAATTCGCAACACACCTGAGCCGAATACCGCTACGTCCAGTACCTATGACGGACAGTGTAATCTGACAAGGAAATCTAGTTTACTCGCTAATCGGCCCACTAGGCGGCTATTGTTAAACCGAACGTTGCGAGCCAGCGAAATTTTGTCGAATCGAAAACTAGAAAGCATATCACTCACATACTGATTTTAAGCTTTAAAATTTAAATGTTTTGAATATTTTTTGAGCTCTGAACCTTCAAGAGAAAAAAAAACAGGGTTCAGTTATAAAGATCACTTTTTACCCTTATAAAATTGCTTTGCTTTCCGCCCGTGTGTCTGCCAGTCTGTCAAGATTTTTTTCTGAGGAACACGTGGAGGTTGGGAGTCTAGAATATAAATATTACTCAAGTCTACTATGCTTAGAGTTGTGAAAAAATCAAACTTCTAAGTAGTTCTAAGCCAACGCAATCAAAAGATACAGCCGTGTGTGTCGTAAATATTCGCAAATTTGAACTCAGAATCTTCAAATTAAAAGCAAAAATACGAAAGCTGTATTTTTTTATTATCTCACTGGCTAACTTGTACAGAACCTTAAGGATTACAAGTCAGACATAACCGGTATTTTTGTTAGCTGAAGTAATGTTGAAGTGTATTGAATTTGAGTAATGTACAGAGTAATCAAACCGGTATTAGATACTGTCTGGTAGCCGTATCTCACTACAAGCATCCCTAAACCATAATAACATTCGCGCCTAATCTATTTAATACCAAATCGCATTGTAAACAAGATGGCGACATGCAATCGAGTACCAATAGTATATGTAACTCGCGTGGAGCGGGAGCATCGTCAATAATTCATGCGGTAGGCACGTCGTAGCCGCCAGCCGTTCCTAATTGATTCCTGATGCGGTGAGCTGATCGCATCACTGACTCCTTGTACTGCCCTCCCAGGACCCGTCCGCTTCATTACGCACTTACAGACTCGTGCAGAATGAGGAAAGTCATAAGAAATAATTTTATTATAAAATTTTCACGTGAGCGAACGATGTCCTACCCGACGATGTGCGCTACATTGTTTAATTTGCGTTAAATGAAGAATTAGTCCGCAATTCTATTGGCTCTTATGAACCAAATAAAGTTAATACCTTTATCGTTTTAAATATCAAATTTGATACGGAATATCCGTTAAAATGAAATAAACATTGTGTACTACGTAAGAAGGTACCGTTGAAATTCAGATCGGTCGCAAATAATACGTTATTTCAATTTCAAATACAGTTAAAACTTACATTTTGTTGGAAACTTATGCGGTGCAGCTGATTGTCATTCGTGGCACATACATAATCCGCCCGGAGAGGCCGTGATCTTGAACGGGGACTGACAGCTAACGCGGACCTATTCTGAGAACTATCTGAATATTTCTTAAGGAAATTCGGCACTTGACTAAATAAATCTAATAAAGTCAGATTGTGAAAATAAGAAGAAATTCATGTACCTACCTACCACATATTTTGGAAATCTATCGGAATAATTATTTTTTTAATTACGCTGATCAGTCAAATACAAATTTATGTGAGTGTGTGTTTGTATGTTTGTCACAACTTCACACTCAAACGGTTAGACCGATTTTATTGCAATTTGGTATAAGTTTAGCTGATACCTAAGACTAACACATAAGCTACTTTATATCTGAATGTGACAAATGAGGGTAATATTTTTGCAACTATAACTGACTTTGAGGATTAGGAAGGTTTGAGAGCCATACTTTTTATGTAATGCATCACTTTTATTGTTAGATTATGGAATGTTTATTTTTCTGAAATGAATGTAATGTAAGAAACACAATGAGATTTTCAAAAAGCATGTTTATGGTAGAATAAAGGCTATTTTTATTTTCCTTTAATTTTATAACTGACTGTAAAGCGGGTGGAACAGCAGGAACAGGCTAGTAATACTATAATACTATGATATCAGGATACGCAGCTGTAATTGAATTTGAGTGCACGGCCGCCGGCCGCCCGCCGCGCAGTGTCCGTTTCCATCAGAAATAACTCATTTACCTTTCGTTCGATGTGAAAACTTTTGTGCAGTGCGCAAAATTTGATTCACTATATCGCGTATTTAGAATCAAGTTAGAAATACCAGAACGGTATTTTATTGGGAATTTATTGTTTTAGAATTCAATAGTAAATAAAAAATATTTTTGCACTGTTTTTGATAGGCGTGTAATAAAATGACATGAAAAATTGTATGCAGCGAAACACTTATTTAATTTTGTATATTATTCAATTAAAAGTGATTTTTTTTATTAGATTTTAATTTATACCATAATATGTCCAAAATTCCCGTTAACGCTGTGAATATTCTAGTAAACTTAATTACCCATGAACAATTAGCGATAAATGGAAATTTGGAAGCAAAATGTAACTAAATTAATTGGACATTAATAGAATACGACTGACACATTTCCTAGTATTGCAATACGACTTATTTGTGGGAATTTAAATTAATTTTAGATCCTGATTAAAATCACAGTTTTATCCAATTCCGATCACTGTCAATAAATGTCTGTTCAATTTTAAAGCTAGCTTTATCTCTTTCATTGAACTTAATAGGTACAACATACACACATTTTTAAATATGTTTAAAAATAATATAATCCAATTTAAATGTAATTGTAGATTACTGTAACTCTTGCGGTAGTTTTAGAACCTTAACTGTTAAAAAGCGGCCTTAAGACACTCTATTCTACTCTAAATTCTATTAAAAAAAAAAATTTCCGACCAGCATCGGGAATAAAATTTAAACTTGCAATTGTTTTTTATCTATAGATAGACATTTAAAATAAAGTGATGATATTGCTGGCTATTAAAAAACAAGTGATGATATACTGGCTGATACTGGCCACTACAAAAAAGTGATAATACGTTACTACTGGCTATTACAAAACTATAATGATATTACTGGCGATTTTTTAAAAAGTGTCGATATTACTGGCAATTAAAAAAAAACACAAAATAGATTCGGAATACCCCCGCTACAGAGCTAAGACAGTAACAGACAGGCCGTTTAACTTCAGTGCCGTTCGTAAATCACAGAATAGTACTGCCCGATGCCCTTCCTTCCTCGTTACGGTACTACGTGACTTATGGAAATAACGGGCCGTGACAGCTTGTTGACTTACAGCTCTAATTGTGCTGCACTCCTTATTGTGAAGCGTGGGAGCTGCCCGTGAAATTATACGTCTGTGTTGGATATTGGTGAGTCTATGCGATCAAATTAATGTTTGATGTAACGTTTTTGGTTTGAATGTGATTTTTGATTGTAGTGACTGGTTGCGATGGATTGTTGAATATTGTCATTTTTGAAGTTACTTATGTGAATTTTTGAACTGGATTTCAAAGATTTAATTTGATGGACCTTCAAACTGTAGTGCGTGATGAATTTTAACGTATTTTTTTTTTGGCGATCGGCGGTTTAGTTTTAGTCAGTAAGAGTTTGACATTACTCACTTCCTCACCCGAGGAAGTGAGTGTCCATAAGGATTCCTCCGTTATACCAAAAAAAGCCTTCAAACCATACCAACAAACTCAAAACACTTGATTAAAACCTTTTTGATCGTCTGTAGGAAGCTTAAAGCGCAACAATAATTACAGCTATTCACTACAATCTATATCTATACTAATATTATAAAGAGGTAAGCGTTTGTGAGTTTGTATGTTTGTCGGCGCTAATCTTCAAAACTACTGAACCGATTTTAAAAATTCTTTCACTGTTAGAAAGCTACATCATTCCGAATTGCCATGGGCTATATGAAATCACCCTACTTCTCTCGGTTATCTTCAAATAAGGATATTAGTCAAGTAAGTCGGAAAAAAATGACCGCTAAATCACTTTTATCGCGTACGCTGCCGAAATACTCAAGTATATATGAATACTATGTACTACGAAAATGTAGGGCTCCAATAGACCTACAAAAAAGTTCGTGATGTCCTATATCTATCTTTTAGGGGAAATCCATGATGAGGCTAAACAGATAAAGAAAAATAAGACATGTTTTCTGAGCATGATTTTAGTACTACCATATTAAGTCTTACGTCTAAAACTTACTTTGAAAAAAAAGGTCATATCATGGAGATAATATTTGTCTTTTACAGTTTATAAATCGGATGAATAGTTTCTGATATATCGTGAAATTAAAAAGTACGCACGAATATTTTTGAGGCGAGTTGCAGTGAGGGGCGCGGGACGAGGTACCACGACGGGACTTGCGATCGCGCGTACCGAGGTGTTATACCCCGCAATAAAATAGCTTGATTTTTCACTTTGTACTTTCGTCGCACAAGGAAATTTTCGTTGTTTTCATTGTATTTGTTGTTTAAATTTGTCGTTGTCTACTATATACATATATAAAACTCAAAGGTGACTGACATAGTGATCTATCAACGCACAGCCCAAACTACTGGACGGATCGGGCTGAAATTTGGCATGCTGGTAGATGTTATGACGTAGGTATCCGCTAAGAAAGGATTTTGATAAATTCTACCCGGGCAAATTCCACCAGGGGATGAAATAGTTTATATAAATCTTCTTAGATTTTTGACTTGCCATGACAAGTCTCAGGGGCAAACTCTCAAAAAGAGAACATTGCTTCTCTCATGGGCAGTTTTATGTTGCTTACTCACGAGTAAGTTTTCCCAGTAGCTTGATAGTTTTAGCGCCAAATGACAAATTAGTTAAGAATATTGTGTACAAAGAAGTTTTGTAGGCCCTAATTTTTTACACTAACTTGCTAAACAATTATACTTCTTAACGCGTGCGAAGCCGCGGGCAAAAGCTAGTTCTCTATAAATTTGATGTCACATATGACTGAGTTCGAATGCGTTTATTGTTTATTTTTTAAACACAGCAATTTGTTTTAAAACCTTTTCCCGTCCACATCAATTTGTGCTTACAATAATATAATTTGTTTGCCACGATAATTGTACTGTAATTTTCATTAGCGGACTATTCGAGAGATTCGTGGAATCATTGCAATATCATAGGTTACTAATAGACCTGGTTATTTTGTGTGTATGGAATATTCAACGAGTATAGCGTACAATTTGAATTACATACTCGTCCATGAATTCTGTGTTAATTATTGGGTAGGTTTATTTAGAAATTATTTGGTAAAGTAGGTAGATAATTAGGGTTTTGTAAAATTGAATTAATTATTGCGTGATTAATTCTGGAACGCGGTATTTGTTGTACCGATTTTCTTTCCACGGGAACAGAAAAGCGCAATGTTTTTTTTTAATATAATTACATTTTAATGATTAAAAAATACTTAAAACAGTTAATTTGTATTACTATAGTTGTTATGAAGGTTTCCAACACAACGTTTCGCGATCATTAAATATCTATACAACACATTCCCGGAGCCATGTATATTTTAGTTGCACCTAAATACACAAAAAATATAGTCTATTTTAACCATTCTTCCTCAAGAGATACTTCATAAAACTCTAGTCTTGTATGCGCTCAAACAAATTGGCGCACATCTCATTAACGTCACTCATACCGCGGCGTCGCCCGTCTTGTTTTTGTGTGTTGCAGTCACGAGGCCCCCCTACCACGACATCGCAACGTAATACTATCGCAGTTGCGGAAAAGAGACGCCGCTCTACGCTTTGTATTGCTCTGTCTCGCTTCCACTACTGAAATAGTATCGCTGTGATATTTTTAGGCCTACAGGTGTAAGTTTTCATCTCTCGTATTAAATAACTACGTGACATAATATTGAATTACACTTTCTGTCAACTATGCTTGTTAGTTTAAAGAAAATGGAAGGCTGGGTTACGTTTGTGCTTCACTGGGTTCGATAATTATGCGAGTGTAGAGTAACAGTAGTATGTAAATATATACGTAGAAATGATATTTCTTCAAATGAAATATAATCCTGATTAATAAACGAAAATTTGCTTCGAGCTCGACGGTGAAAATAGTTTTCTTTTAACAAAATGTACATACAAACCTATGTACATTTTCATATACCTAAATCAAAATATCGCCATACTGTAAAACAGTTTGATTACATTTTCATCCACGTGCTAAAAGATTCTTGGAGCTATAGAAGGATGAAGCAGTAAATACTAGATGTAATTCAGGTGCTTTTTAGTACCAACTGTGGTTGGTTTCCAAGGCCCTCTTTACTAGGGAGATGCCGACCTGACGCTGGGGGTTTTTAGTGGAAATACCGGGAGCTTCTTAACTCCCAGGGAGTTCTACATACCCCTACGAGTTGAAAGGGATGCGTAATGCATTTTCCCACAGCAGAAAAAAAATTAGTACTTACAAGTAACCCTTTAAGGCACAGTTATAGGCGTAACCGCTGCATCATACAATGCTCAAAACAAGTTTGTAACTACGAGTACGTTTTACGGCAACCCGCGGTGCTATCACAATTTCCGCAATCGACTCGACAGAGAAATAAAATAACGTAACTGTCAACACTAGTCTCTGAGGGATTAGCAGAAATCCAGACAAACCGTCTACCTATACTACATATACGAGTATGGATTGTTTATCGAATCTCTGTTAGTTTCACGTGGATGTTTTGTTGTTTGTACGAGTATAAAAATATGCTTCTAAACGAATTTAGGTACAGGATATTCGTTTATTTGTTTTTTGTTGTTGGCTCTTAGACTAGACAGTTTTTAAGAGTCGGAAAATCGCGTTAATTTTTAAAGGGAGTTTTTAAAATCCAAGAGTAATAATTCTAAGAATTGGGTTTTGAAATAATCTTGCAGTAAAGTTGTAAATTGACTCACATGTCAAGTTATTCCTACTTTGTGCATGCGTCATCGTTTGACTATTGATATTTTTAAGTTTACGCTATTTATGTTACATAAAATTTTGATTTATTTTGCTGGCTGGCAATTATCGAATTTTTCTCTTGTTACAGCCTTTTCAGTCAATTCTATTAAGTTTAATTGCTTTTTTGGCAGGCATGTTTTTTGTTTTTTAACTATTACTTTATTGCATTTATAACCGAGAATCTCCACAAATTCGCGGGCAACAGCTAGTCAATATTAAATATATCCATACATACATATACAGCCCATCATCACTGCCCCTCTAAGACTCATATTATATTGAATTCCAATCTCACCCATTACGGGCTAATCCGATCAAGCCGACAGCAAATATTATACTTAGTGAACATAATCGACGGCACATTTGTTATTTCACTGAACAATACATATTTAGACAAGAAAGTAAATAAATGTACTGATTTGTAAGATCTAGGAAGTAATTAATATGTAACATAATTGAACAAATTATCCGTGTCAAGTGCTTTTTGTCAAAATCACTCAAACCACTTCAGATGTTAGTGGGACCAAACAGACAGACAAAAATTATTAAAAATTATATTTTGGTGTACCTTATGTATATTTTCACATGGATAAAGTAAAAATCGATTCGAAATTACAAGTTACAATTACACATTTCATTTAAGTCCTCTTGCATGAAAATAATTATGACGACTCAGTACTTGTTTTATTAAAAAGGATTTTCATTCTTACAGATTTGAGATTAGCTTATTCGTAGTTCCGTAATCGCGTCTGTTTAGCAACAATGTACAGTTTATAACCTACATTATAAAGGTTTATTGACCGCCTGTATATATCGCCGCCGTAAAATAGATCGTTAATATCTAGACAAGTGTCTTCTATACCTAGGTTTAGTCTAAACACTAAAATTGCCAATTTTAGTACTTAACTCATTATAATCACATTCATATTAAGTTTAATGGACAATTTGATGTTTAGTGTCAATTGGTCTTAGAAATATCTAATTCATATTAAAATAATGGTAAATGTCTATTATTATTATTTATTGGATGTTTTGAATGTAATTCGTATGAATAATTAGGTCTTACACAATATCTGGTACCAGTATTGATGAAATATTTCATCAGATGAGATCAATGCTGTTTTGCATAAAACCAGCCTATAAACGCACTACTGCTGGGCACAGATCATCTCCCACATATGGAAAGTTTAAGCATTGATCACCACACTAGCTCACTACGGATTGGCGATTTCAGATTCCAATATTTGTAATTCAGGTTGCCCCATGATGTTTTCCTTAACCATTGGTCAGTCTTAGAATTATTAAGGAAGAACACATTGGTGGCGTGCGTTAGGAATCGAACGTGTACCTCGTGCATACAAATCTAAACATAGAAGGTTTGTTTTTTTATTTTGCTTACGTTGGTAATTAAAAACCAACTTTTACCCAACAGTAACAGAAGGAAGGTAAGTTTTTATATATGCCTAATATAGCACTCAAAGCCGGAAATAATAAAACAATGTTTAATGTTATTACTATGTTACTAAGCGTAAACCTATTCATCCACAATATTAATAGCATAAAATATTACAACACAAAACGTATAGTTAAAACAAAAATAACAAGATTAAACAAGTATTTATTTAATATTATTTAATTTATATCCGGACAGCGATTTACCCAATTATCGTAATTGTAAAGCGAAATAATTACAAACAAATGAATAACGGATGCACACCAATTTATTTTCACAACAATGTAGTTCATTCGCAAACGAAACCTTAAAAGGCATTACAAAGCAGTTTTAAATTAATTGAATTATTTTAAACCCATAATAATGTTGAATGACAAATTATGTATTATTTGAAAAAGAATTTATTTTGTTACAATAATATTTGAAATGGATTTCGTTGTCGAGTTTCAAAATAAGCTTGATCGATTGTTGGAAATGATAAAATAGTGAGGTATTTATATTACTATAAACTAGCTTTTTTCCGCGACTTCGTGCGCGTGGCGGTCGAATAGCTGCAACATAACATTAACCTTATTTTACGCAGTCGGACAAATTAAGGTAACTTATGTGTTAATCCAGGGTATCAGATAAGTCTGTACCAAATTTCATCTTGATTAGATAATCTGTTTAGACGTAATCGTAATATAAACATCCATCCATACTGACAAACTTTCGTATTAGTAGTAATAAATAATAATAATAAATAATAGTAATAAATAATATTTTACCATGAGAATGGATCAAATTACTCTGTGCCAAAAAGTAAATCAAATCAGAAAAACTAGACACTGACATATTAAAAAGAAGAGACACATGAAATTGCACTTATCTGTTGATGATAAGTCAATAGGTATATTCTAAGCGATTTCATATACCTAATTATTACCAAAGTTTAGAAAAATGGAAAATAAATACGAAAAAAACAAAGAAAGAGAACATTACTTGCAATTTAATAAACCCTTTGTTGTCTGAATTCATATACGTACAGTTAAAATGGCATTAGACCGTCTGTCCGGCAGTATTCAGCCAAGTCAAAGGCGGTCTATGGAATTGTACTGATTGCCAATACTCGAGTTCTGCGTCCGCGTCTTTTATTTCATACTTATCTACGTCCGCAGTATAAAAGTCGCAAGTCGCAATGCCTCGTGTGTCGCGCACAATAAATGCCCGTCGCAGAATCCAGTTACGGGAAGCGGGCCCCGACAATTGATAGAGAAACTGTGTGCAACGATGAAATTTAAAAAGTCATTTATTTCGAAATGCTTTTTCTCGGAACGCCCGCGGCCCGAGCGATATCAATTTTATTTTCCGTTGCGGCTTCCAGCGCGTACAAGGACAGCGGTGAGACAACTCGAATGTGACCCCCGGCTCACAACGAATATACAAAGTTAACGATTTTGTTTTACAAGTTAGTCTTTATTTTTATATCGACAACAATGAATGTCGGTCGAACTTATCTAGACACGTTTCTGTTTCACCTTTTTGTTGTTTTGTGTGTTGTTCGGATTTGAAATATGTTTTTTCGTGGATTATGATATAATTGAAGTTACAATCCTTTGTATTGGTATTGAACTCGCAAAAGTAAGCCTCTCCATTTGCCATTTCGCCTTTAAGCTCGTACCTTTTTTTTATTTATTACTTTTGTATTTTTCTTTGTGATTTTCGTTTGTAGGTTTTTAAAACGACAGTCACATGCAGTGCAGACTCTTTAGTGAATAAACCACACAATTAAAACAATGAACTTTAAAAAACCTCTTTGCTGTAAGTTGAAATGTATTCGATGAAACAAAAACCCAGTAATAACCGCTCTATTGATCCTCTAACTTCGCCATAAGACACAACAAGGCTCCCGACTAAACCTAAAGTCGATTTAAGGTAGCGACCAGAGACTATTTTTATTTTTAATCCATTTTCTCCGTTGTCCGTGGATCACCGGACGTCCGGGCGCGCGGTCAATGTAATTAAGCTTTGATCGTATAACGACACATTTTGTAGACGTTGTTCCTTCCACAACTATGAAATACCGACATCGTCTTCCTTTTTTAAAAGTACATTGATGACATATTTTGTAAATAGAATGCTTTTAAGAATGACAGATGAGAGTCTTTTGTTTTTGGCTAGCGATTCGCTTTTTTTTATTTGTTTAGGTAAGAGTAACAAGTAAATTGGATGTTGTTTTTCCAAATTATGTTATTTAACGATTTTATATTTTTTGCGATTTTAATACCTACAGCTATATTACGTGCTTAAGAGATTAGTTTTTTAACATATAAATGCTAGGACATTTAGAATTCTGAATTTAGAGAGTTTTAAGACGTTAAGAAAATTTCCGTACTTTATGTACATAATAAATAGTACGATAGTTTTTAGCTAAATAAACTATAGGGACACAGAGTATATTATTCCGTAGCAGTGTAACGAAAATCAACATTTAAGTTAATAATTAATTTACCTATTTCAACGGTACCAATCCAACAATTCCTTCAATAGTAAGTCAAGGCAGTATTTTTGTTCGTTCATTTTCGGTTTTAAGGAAAAAGTCTTTGTATTTTCACGAAATCTTCTTCTAAATCTGAGTATTATTCCAGCATAATGTCATGATCCGCTTTGTTTTAGGATCCCTCACTAATAACAGGCAAACCCGGACGTCAGGTGAGTATCAAAGAATTGCTAGTCTATGCGTTGATTTAATTTGTTGTTTAAAGGAAGATGTTAAGGAAATTGGTTTGGATTGTAGCTTATTGCGATTTGGAAATATTTGGGTGGCTTTATGCATTTATTTTATGTTTTGTGTTAGTTTATGCATTGGAATTGTATAATTAAAAAAATATAGACCGAATAATAAGTTTCTTCCTCCATGTTAAGTTAGACCAAACACTAGAATAAAGAAGTTATAAACCTAGAGAATATGATTATTATATTTATATCGGTATACCTATACATATAAAACATAATGAATTAAAAAAAAAGAGGTAAGAGAGATACCTATAAATCATAAGTAATTCATGAAAAGATGTTGGTCATGTGTCAGCGAATGAAAAGCTCAATCACCTGTTTAAAATTCATTAAAGATATTCCTTTATAAATAAATAAACAAATTATTTTCTATCATTATTTTCTAAAAAAACAATCACGTTACAATATTTTGTCTGTTATCTCAAATTGCAAATCATAACTTATCTTATTTACCTACACGTATTTACTCAAAGACACTAAAACTAAGCGAGATAGCTTACTTGAGAAGAAAGTTACATCCCCTTAACTTGCAAGTAACTGCAGGATAGTAGAACGTACGCTGCACACTAAAATACTAAGCAGTGCTTATCCAATGAAACTTTAACATGCGGACGTTAAATTGTAGAAATCCTATCCGACAGATTACTAAAGGTAGACTATATGATAAATAATAAACATCCTGTATATATTCCACTGCTAGGCACAGGCCTCTTCCCATATAGGGAAGGTTTGAGCATTGATCACCACGCTAGCTCAATGCGGTTTGCTGATTTTAGATTGTAATTAAGTACCAGCTGTCTGTTGTTTCTATGGTGATCCCTGTCACAAAAAAGAGTGTTTAAGTATACCTGTGTGCAACAAAGTTTGTACAATAAATAAAAAATAATATTTTCAAACAACAAAGGACGATTATATTTAACAAAAAGAGGCATCAAGTAAGACCAACGAAGTAATTACTTGTCGTGGTGGCCTGGCGGTGCTATGCATGGATTTGTATGCACGAGGTGGAGGTGCGATTCCCATTGCAAGCAAGTACTAATGTAAAGTTACTTGTAACTTGAGTTACTTGAGTTACTTGTACCTTTTTTCTAATGGTATCAGAATTCAATAAAGATATTATAATGGCTACTAAATAAACTACCTACCAACACAATAGGTATAAAATCATCTGCCGATTACACAACCCACAACACATTCATCTAAAATTATAAACAGGACCCTTGAATTCGAACATAAAAACAATAATATTCCGAATCCAAGATAATATGAAATAGGTAAATAATCCCGAATACATTTATCCTCGTTTCAACTCATCTGCATTCGATACCTCCTTACATTTAGGTTTGTGTTCCGACCGCATATGATCTAAGATCAAGGCAGGACACCCTACCACGATATCCTAAACCAAAAATCAAACAACCATTGAAGCGAGATAGCACTTTACACGGCATAGAGCGTCGTCTCACTCTTGCAGTAGCGACAGTTTCACATTAAGATGTCGTGGTAAGCCCCAAGGTGGGAAGAAGGTCAACTTGTTTACTCCAATCTGACTGTCACTCAGTTTTGACTTTTAAAACTATGCTAATGCCGTTCCCCTGTCCATCAACGGTACGTAAGTGCTGAATCCGCTCCCTTTGAATAATCGCATGTATTTTATTCTACTGATTTTGAAATTCGCGCACAGATTTGTCTTTTTAATATGAATTGTGCTCCCATTTGTTGGTAGGTTTTGTGAATTGTAGAATAATGTTGGTAATGTAGAAGTCTGATTTAGAAATTTTCAGGATTTCATTTCTGACGCTCGTTTACAACATCAATTAAATAAGTATTTCACGACTTCCACACAACGTCCTCTAGTCCTATACTAAGTAGAGCTTGTATTATGATCATTAGATAAATGATAAACATACTTATATATTTCTAAATACATACATACATATTATAAATAAATTACACCCAAACTCAGAACAAATGATCGTGTTCATCACACAAACATTTGTCCTGGGTGGAAATCGAACCCATTACCTCTGGTACAGCAGTCAGGGCCACTAACCACTACACCAACAGGCTCGTCTGGATTAAAAGAACACATGTTGTTTTGCTCATAAAGTCTCAATAATTTGTAGCAATCTCATACTACGGAACGATGAATAAAACCGAAAATAACCACAAAATCAAAGCTAAAACAGATGCAACGTGTTTAGAAAAAAGGAAATCTCCATTTCCGAATTTCCGCAAGAGTAACGTAAAACTAAATTTGTTTACCGACGGTGTTCCATTTACAAGCAGTAAAAACCTCATAGCGGTGTATATTAAAAGATTACGCCAACTCTCAATAGAATGAAAATATTTTCGTTCCCAGTACCAACGCCACCTTGTTTACTATGATAACCTCATCTACAATACGGTATCATTTTCAAGAAACAATTTCCTTTGAGTCATGCTCAAACAAAAATTAATTTATATCGTTCCCCGCTCAAAATGAAATCATCACGAGATCCCTAAGAACGTTGAGAGGCTCAACAGCTATGACATATTACCGAAATTTACGTAATACTAACACCATTCGGGCCCAAGGCGTCTATTACGAGATATGAAAAGTAAAACGTTTATAATACGAGCGGGAATGAAGTATGGGCGGTGGAGTTAGAAAAAGAAAAGATAAGAAAATAATGCGCCCTCATATATCATCACAATCGCCACGATTCCCGCGGTGGCCGGGGCTGGCCGGGGCTGGCCGGCGACCCTCCTCACGCCAGAGGAGCCTCCTGGAAACATTTAACTAAGCAAATCGCCGTTGCTATGGTGCCTAACCTCTTCGTATAATACCCTATTTTAATACGGCATTAATAAAGGTATTAGCAAATTTATTACAATGTTGCGGTCCTGCTAAATTGCTAGAGATATATAAGCGTCATATTACTGATTGTAATCGGATACGAGCCCAAAAGTACATCATAATGGGTGTTGCCACAAAACATAATTAGTTTTAGAATTATATTATTCGTATTAATAACACACCCTGACCCAAATCGTTGATAAACACACATTATGAACAGTCCGTAGTTTCTAGCGAATCATTAGCACGTGGTGCAAAACGACGCGTGTATAATCGGTTCAAAAAGCCGTCATCGACAACCTAAATTAACTCGGCAACGAATCTTAGCGTCAGGAACACGAGTTGGTTAACGAGTTCAAGCCAAATGTTTGGGCCATTTCATTTGCTTGCGCATACAACAAACTATACAAATTATTTCTGAGAAGTATTCCGTCACGCATACTTGGGATTTGTTCGACCCAAAACCCGGTGACTTCGGGCATCATTCATTCAGAAATTGACTGGACAACCCAATTCCAGTTAATGGCGAAAGGGTTGTCAATTATATTTCGAGTACGGTACGTACGAAAAGCCGCAAATAACGTTTCTAGAATACGAGTTCCGAACTCTAATGCGTTATTGCTTTACTTCGAAAGTTGTCTTTAAACATGAAATATGTTTGTTTAAAACGTCACTAGAAACTCGAAGACTTAATTACCAATCAAAATTTACTACTACACTTTAGTTTTTGAGACAGTATTACAACATAATCGCTTCCAGTTTACCTTTACAAGAATCGGCTGAAAAACATAAACAAAATTGAATCGATAAAACCAGTCTCAAATTTTTCTAGGCTACTAAAAACCCCAACGGATCACCTGGCCTTTATAGTCTGAAAAAGAGGCTAAAAGTCTCGCAAAGCCTGTCATTTGCTCAACGATGAGTGGCGGAAAATTATTATGAAATAATATGAAACTAAAGAGGGCACTAAGTGAAATTACATAGGCCGATGACAGCGCGATTTCAGAATGGGGGTAGATAAATAACGCAATTAGTTAGGTGATTGATAGTTCCACCAGGAACCGAACTTGGGATACTTATCTAATACCTTTTTTGTTATAGATAGGTGCGATCCCTTTTCGGTATATTGCCGTGGGTGTTTCCCAGTCATCGTGATTTCACTATACGTTGAACGAATATTAGCGGTTTTATATAGGCATTTTAAAAGCATTAGGACACTGTTGATGTGTTTTCGTAACTACTTATTGTAATGGATTCATCAATCTAACATTTACATTTATTTCTGATACTGGTCAAATTTGGCTAACGGTTTTCGTTCACTATTATTATTGTAGCTTAAAATATAGATTGATACTAGTTGTTACGCGTGATTTCGTACGCGAAAAAAAATAAATTTTGGCTGATTCTTAGACCTACTGAATGCATATACAAAATTTCAAGAGATTTGGTCAAGCCGTTTCGGAAGAGTACGGGAACTAATATTGCGATACGGGAATTTAATGTATACGATTACTCTATTAATAGAACTAATAGAATCATAACTTTAAAATGTAATTTTTACGTTCTTATCCCCATCTTACCATCATCTATATTGCGTTTAATTTAAGTCAAACTGCCATGATTAAGAAACAAATAACCTCAAATACAGGTCATTGAACTACAAAATAAAACGCTCAAAGATTACAAAATAAAATTAAGTAGACAATATAATAAAAACGCAACTATCGAACGAGTTGGAACGCAGTGCGGTGTCCTGAGACTACCATTCATTGTGGTCAATTTGCCGTAATGTAATCAATTGTTGAACCAATAAAATAAATCAGAGGAGACAGTTTTAATTGATACCGCCCGCTATTAACTGCGAACCATAGATGCTGAACTGTACTAAAAATATACTAAATATATGCTATATTTATTATTTTGTACACGTCATTACATAATAAAAAGACCGCATCTATCTATGTATGCTTAAATCTTTAAAACTATGCAATGGATTTTGACGCCGTTTTTTTTTGATAGAAAAAATGTTTTAAAAGTTAAGTTTATATGTGTGTATTATACTTACATTAGTATAATTGCACTCGTGTGTAGCCGAGTTTTTAATAAATAAATCTTTGACGAACTGCATGTTCTGAATAGCAGGTAGTCTCTTTGAAATTGTCTTCTTATAAATCAGTTCTACAAATAACTTCAATCTTGAATATTTACGATTATCTATTTCTAGTTAATTATCTAAAAGCTAAACCTTGTCCGAGCTAACTTATGACTTGATACGTTTCTAAAATGATTGCAATATTAACTCTCATCAGAGCCGCTAATAGATTCAGTCCCAAATGAGTAAATAGATAATAAATTAATTATTACATTGTATAGACCACAAATTGAAACGTGACCGCCATGAATTGTTAAGTGATACGTCATTCTGTATTGAATAAAATTGATACTATCCTGATAGAAAATGTTGTTTTTGTTTGCTTTGCCAAATTAAAATATTCAACTATTTATCGGTAAACGGTTGTGGGCAAATAAAATGTTGTGTCAATGATAACTCATTTGCATTTTTAATATTTACACAGTTTTAATAAATTCACCGCCAATGCATCGGTATTAAAATAAAATTGGTTGTTAAATTACAATTTTATAAGGCTTGTGTAATAATTAATAAATTTTGGTATTCGTGTGCGTAAACAGACCACATCAGTAACGCGGAGCAAATAATGTGTCCCCTTTGTGAAGTAGGAACACATGTCATGTAGGTAGGTACATACGTACGCAAGCAAGCTGCAATGTTACGTTTGCTAACAATCAGTGCTGGCTACAATAAAATAGCACTACCCTTTGAGTCCAGTAATGATTGAGTGAGGATCGCGGCCTGTTTATTTACATATCGACTCAATTAACGAATACACCGGAGCTCATTATCCATTCAAATCGCAATCGCAGCTTTCCCACGTTAGCCGATTTTCCAGCGTAAACTCAATGAAAACTTCATAACAGTGTTGACTTTACGCTCGGAAACGGATCGCGTAATGGCCTTTGTCGTGCACAAAAAGCGACTGATCCGGCCTAGATCCGCTTTGTATAGTCCGCTTGCTTTAGTCAGTTGACAACATAATTATCGAGTGTTGTGCAGCGTCGAAATGGGCCGGTCAACGCACCGCCGACGTCGAAATAGACGACGCTACGCCGCTGCTGCGACCGCGCTCTAAGCCTTTAAGGGCTTCCTTCTTATTACAAGAAGTCCTGCGCCCCAAGCAATAGAGCTCAAATTTCAATGCCGTCAATTTAGTACGGAGGCAAAAGATAAGTATTGTGGGTTGTTGACGTTCAGTCTAATTTTATTAGGTCGCTTAGGCGCAGTCTAGTATGTATTCAGTAGCACATTTAGTAATTCAGCTATAATACAAACTGGGCGCTATAAATCTAATCAATAATCAGTTAATGAACCATTTGGAGAAATTGATGGTGCAGCCATCCATCGCCGGCATTTCATTAGTTAATAATGCATTATAATGTCGGTTATATGAAAATCTATCGTCATTTTGAAAGCTGAGACTTCGCTTCATAATACTTTGATAATATTCAGACGATTTGGTAATGAATCTGAGCAACTGTTTTACACTGAGTAAGTAATAAAAAAGTCGTTTCGTGAACGTCGAGTTTGAGATGCAGTTTAATGCGAGCGAGCCATTGCAGTGGAATGACTAAATGAGTCCGACTCCGTTCCCTAGATGGCGGTGTGCACAATCTTTGTATCAGGAGGGGCAGATGCGACTCATTTATAGCACGAGACCAATAGAGGTCGTTTCTTTATTTAGTGTTACTGTTATGTTTAAACTGTAGGTACTAAGATCTTTATTAGAAAACTAGTTATTCGTATTTTAGTATGTGTATATTCTGTTTGCTAAGTTTACTGCCAAAATAAGTAAGTACAAAGTTCGAGAAAAAAACCTTTCTTGCTCAAACAATTAGGCGTTCAACCATACTCATATTTAATACATGTTTCAAAAGGTTGTGAAGGGTACACTGAAAATTCTATCGCTCACACTTTAATCCCTTCCGGAAACCTTGGTGAGACCCAAAGAGCGTACCTTTTTGAAAACCACACCTAATAAACAACTTCATCTATATTTAATTTAAAGACTGAAAGTCGAGAAATTAGAAAGAGCACCCTATAATTGTGGGCTAACCCTTTGAATACGTTAACACATCTAAAAATATACGAAAATAAATTTAATATTTCATAACTACTTAGTTTAAATTCTGTTAACATTTTAAAATAAAGTTTATTGTGTTAATAATAATAAATTCGTTCAAGTTAGTTTGTTAATAAATTATAATAAGAATAAATGTTGTATAAAGAATGGGAGAAACCAAAATAAAGTCAGTAATAATTCAAACAAAATGTTAATGATGACACGTGCATCCGATAAGTCAGCGGAGGGTTAAGAAAATAAGATTTATATAATTGTGTCTGTCTGTGAGTTGATATATTATCTGTTGTTATTGTGATACGACGGTTTTTGTACGAGTTTGTAGTTTTGTGAAGGTTTATGATGAATAATTAGAAACTGATTTGCATTATTATCGAGTATTTTATCTAGTTGTTTGAATTGGTGTTTTTTTGTGTAAGAATTATTTAAAACCAAAGGCGCTTGTGTTTATAGATATCCGGTCGTCTATTGTAAAGATTTCGATTTTATTTTACCAAAAATTTCTAGTAGGTAAATCGTGATCTTTGCTTTTTTTCTACTTGTTTAAACATGAACAGTATTTCTTAAATTCGAAGACAAAATCATCTCTAAACACAAAACAGAAACAGGTTTATTTAATTGAAATAACCTAAAATGTATACCATTTTCTACTTAACTTATGCCAAAGCAGGATTTAAATAAGTAAAATTTCAACACTGGTCAAAAAACATAAGTATCTTAAAAGATAGCTACAAAATCTCTTAGTAACATCTATCTCTATAAACACCAAAACCACCAACGATTATTAACAAGTAATAAATAGTAATAATTCAAGCAAACCATCTAACATGACACGTGCACCCCATATGTTAGTGGCAGGTTATTTTTTAGTACAGTCGCGTACACAAATAGAAATCGGTTTCTTTGTTTTTGTTAGAAAAAAGGTATGTCACTCATCAACTCGAGACGAATAGTTAACGACGCTTCTGTCCTGATGACTGTACCGCGTACGGTCCGCAAATAAGGGAAACGTGAAGTATCAAATGACTCCCAAAATAAGATTTTTGTGGATTCCTTTTTTTACAAGCTTCTTTTTATTACCCTTTGTGGTAAAAAGTGTGTTTACGTTACGTTCGAGTACTTTTTTTCTGATTTTTTTTTCACAAGTTATTAAACGAATTATGTAGGTAATCGCCACAGCTGGACAACAGTTACAAATCTCTACATATATAAAACAACCTACTAGTTTTATCTATGCTGTGCCCGACAGGGTCCATAATTGTGACTTTATAATAATATTTCTTATCACCTATGTAGGCTATGTACTACATTATGGCACACAATAAAGAATGTGACCGTTATGAATAGATGATTTTAGATATACATTTACAAAATTTAAATTAACTTTAAAATTTTTCCGTCACCCTCCCTCAACCAACCTATTGTAGGTATATGTAAAAAAACTATATTAATATTATTTTTAATTAGTCACCCGTAACATTTCCTCTGCTAACCATACATTCACGACATGTGTCAATCTCCAGAGGATCGATTATAATTAGACAAGCAGGCGGACATGTTCCACATATTTCTATCGCCAACTACACGGCTATCCTCTAATTATACGACGTTAATTAAATAATAATTAACTCATTTACATGTAATAAAATCGTGATAAAATTGCAGTTAAAGCCTTTTTTATTAAGTGTGAATGTGCTCTTGAAAATATATAGATAATAACTCAAGATATTCTCTAAGCAAGAAAGCATATAAAAATACAACAATCTTCTCAAAAAATAGGTTAAAAAGCAGAGATATACTAAAAAAAAGTTGATTTTGGCTCTCTGTCTGTCCCTATATTCGCTCAGATCTTTAAAACTACGCAATGTAATTCGATGTGGCTTTATTTTAATAGATAGTACATTTCAAGAGGGAGTTTTTGACGTATCAAAAATAACACCAGTCTTGCATCCGTCCGAATTACGTGTGGGTCGTTAGTATGCTATACTACACAAAAAAACAATTGGAAAATATGATGAAATAACGAATCTCACTTACCTACACATACAAAGATACACACACTACACCTTAAAAGATTACTTTTTTGAATACCTAGTCGTAAAAAGCGCACCCTTCTAATTCCAATTTAAATTAAACAACAAAAAAAAGTGCAATATAATTAACAATTTTCATTTCCAAAACAAAAGATTCTATCTACCTTTTGTTTTCTTTAAAAAAATAAACATTAGCAATGTGCTGCTAAGTATCGTCGTAATTCTTAACTAATTTCGAGTGCTAATTCTTTAATTTAATTATTGTTAAACGAAATAAGAAAGTTTCTTTGGGGTAAGGAATCTTCGCCTGAATAAATGAACAACATAGACCCTTTTGTTTTACACGGTTGGACCTCCCCAGCCGTTATTACAAAGTTCATAAAAAATACAGTTAGCGAAATGTTTCGTTTATTTATTATGAAAATGTTAGAACTATGAAAATTATTTTATTTCGGTTTGATGTTTGTAGTTGGTATCTATTTTAGTAATCATTTTTTTTATTCAAATGCATTGCCGAAACATTTTAATATGAAGTTTTTTTTATGTATTACTATCGGCTCGCCCCAGTTTCACACGTGTGACACGTGTGTTTCACATATATAAACCTTCCTCTCGAATCTATTATAAAAAAGTCTTATCACGTAGTAGCGTAATTTTTAATCTAACCATACGTACAATACTAGGTATGTATTGATGTTATTGTTTTATAATCATCTAGTCTTAAACTTTCTACCTTCAATCACTTAAAAAAAAACAATCACACACAATTACACATATAAACTAACTCTTATAAAACATTCAAACTAAGTAAAAACAGCACTATACAGTTCTCAAATCAGGTATGAAATTAATGAGTCCTTTCAAATACTATTCGCACGTTAATTTGTTATTTTCATGTTGAACTAACTACTTCGTTATAAGGAGCAGTTGCTTGCGACAACGCACATGATTCTAGGTTAATAATGGGACACCACTTGTTTTATTTAATACTAAGAGATACATATTTATTATAAAACTCAATAAGGTAGTTATTGCTTTGTTAAAACATCAATTTAAGACTATTTTCTTGTACAACATTAAATATTCGCCAACGCCATCTAGTCTCAAATTAGGTACACGAGAGTAACTTGTGTTATGAACACTAGACAACTGAGAAACATATTTATATATTTCTGATTACATATATATTACAGATAAATTACACCCAGACACGGAACAAAATTAAATGATCGTGCTCATCACGCAAACATTTGTCCTGCGTGGGAATCGAAACCACAACCTTCGGTATAACAGTCAGGGCCACTAACCTCTAGACCAATAGGCACGTCAAACATTATGTCTGGACTTTCCAAAAGATTGTAAATATATCCTTCAATTACTAATATTGTCGCGAATGAGTACAAACGGCATTAACATGACCAGTCCTTCCCTTTCCCCCACCAATATTGTCAACAGAGTTCGTTTTAGCGTTTTCTCTCTAATTTTAATTGAAAATTCAATCATTTATTCATCTGATCGACGTCGTTAAGGCTCTTTAATGGCTTGCGTGCCTTTTTTACGTCATTTTTCTTTGGTATTGTAATGGGGAGCTAATTTTCTTTATCGGCGATCGAAAGTTGTAGGTTTTATATAGGTTTCAGTGAATATAGTCGATTAAGGACGGTGCTACGGCGTTTATGGAATAACAAAAGATAGTTTGACTTTGTATAAAGGGTGTTGTATTAAAGAACGCTTTTGTAAAGCTCTTTTGACGAGTTGGAATTGTTTTTTTTTTACTTTGTAGGAACCTAGGTTCTATACAAGTACCTACTAAATTATGAAAAACGAAAATGAACACTAAATATTGACTTTTGACATTATAGGTGTTAGATAATATGCGTATATGATTCATGAATAAGTTTTGGTTGTTATTTTTATTATAAGCTTAACGTCTACTAACATGACGAATTTTTGCATCGTATGCAGAAACCTATTTTAACATAATTGAGGCTATTTTAATTTAGATAATCACTACATAGTGTAAATCAAAGTCACTTCCCGCTGTCTGTTTGAGTTTGGTGTTCTTAGATCTTCAAAACTACAAAACGGATTTTGATGTATTTTTTTATAGATAGATAGAATGTTTTAATAGGAAGGTTTATAAGTGTAATACATCAGTATTGGACCCGTAGGCAGCTTAGGCAGGTCGAAAATATTCAAAAATTTCAGTAACAAAACTTCTTAAAATCTCCATTTACCACGACAACTTTATATTATTATAATCCTAACTTCTCATCATTACTACTACTTTGTAATATCACTAAGCTTTTCCTACACTAGTACCATATACTCCATAATGTTAATACGAAACCACAAGGTTATTAAATATCCTCAAACGTGAAGAGGAAAGCGTCATAATTTATTAACTTCACGTTAGCGTGGTGCACTTCTTACTAAGACTGATAAGACGGTTAGTTTCTACGTAAAAGTAATGTATTTTTATATAACCAGGCATTTAAGTAGGTACTCCTTCAAGAAATAATACCAATAGGGATGAAGACAGGTTACTAAAACTAAAAATCTAATTAGTCTGATAGATACATTCTTTGCGTTTATTAAAAAATTAATATGTAAAAATAAGCTGCTTTGAAGTTTAGGAAAGGGGCTTATGACGTAAACCATTTACAAATATTGTTCGAAATAGTGATGTTTTGCGTAAGTTTCATTGACTGTGCTTTGGTATTTTTTTTGTAAACAAGGATTGTCTGATAAGTTATATCACTTCTATCTCTATAGTTAGACATAATTCAGAACTCATTAGTGTAGTTTTATTCTATTAAACAAAAAAAAACAAATATTCTTTTAGAATACCATCTACAAGTGTTAAGCTTACAATGTTTTGTTAATGTTCATGCAACTCCAAGGAAATCCGGGTATAGTTAAAAACATTAAACATTTTTACTCATCGCAAAACGTTCTACGACAGTTAAAAAGATATTATTATCATTCTGGATATTCAAAAACCTAACCCTAAAATATACAAATTAACTCCCCATTTCCTAATAACCTTTTTCAACAAATAATCTAACAGAATTAGTTAACCAAACACAAAACATAATGAACATTCAAAATTGTGTGTAACCAGTAATTTCGAGCAACAAACCTGTACTATAATTATGATAGTCATTTCTAATGGTGACCGATTATTTGACCCTATTAAATGTAAATTTATCTACCTAATGATATTTGACCAAATGTACGCTCAAATGCGGTTTTTAGCAGTGCTTTCGTTACTAATTGTAACACGGGTCATCCCCAACATATGTATATATGTACTCAGAATACATAATTATGTTGTTCATAATTTATACTCAGAAATTATTTGAGTAGGATTATCTGTTTGTCCTTCATCAAATATTAAAATGTTTAGAAAAGAGAAAATGTAAGTCGTATTTAAAAGTACGTTTCAGATTAAATGACGCTCAGCCTTTTGCTTTTCTCATACACATCGAGTTTTAGATTTAAACATTACATTAATATTGTAATAAGAGTAAATTTTAATATCCAGAATCTGTGAAACTTGGAAGATCCGATCAGAACGAATCAGAATGTAGATCTTTAGTTGTATATTCTTTATAATATGTAGTGATAAGTGGCTAAGGGTGTTTTAAATGTTTGTTTATTAACCAATTAAGATTTTACACTCTACGTCATAATATTTTTTAAGGGCAAATATAAAATTCTACGAGGTACATTATAATATAATAAACAGTGTTTTTATAACAACCTGTCAAGATAATCTTCTACAGATTTGTATTCCATGAATACATTGACACATCAAATTACAATACCATCAAATACTTCGACATATCACTTCACTTATAATCTTTCCCCGAAATAACATAATAATATGAATTCTACTAACCCCAGAGGCTCGCAACTCTAGGGATACACCCGTTGCTACCTACTTTGATATTCTCGGTCTGTATCGTCATATTTCAAAGATAAACCGAATGTTTTTATTCCCTGGATTTCCAATAACTGGAGATAATGATGATGATATTGATAGGAGATCTCTCTGCATCAAGTATTCATGGCGTAGGTGTCGGGAACTGGTAACTATTTATTTATTATGAAAGACTACTTCACTTGTATAGCTTTGCTGAGGAAATTACTGTTTTCTACTGGGATTAGAAGCCTTGGTTTGTGAAGTAGTTCTTCATTTCAACTAAGGAATGTAGTCCATTAATATCATGAAATAAAAAGCAAGATTTTTACTGACTTCGAAAAAGAGTAAGTTCTCAATTCAGTTGGTATTTTTTTTCTTCTATTTACGCCCGTTTATGTACACTATAAAGATTTTCCAATCAAGTTTTTGCTGATAATAGTAACAAATTATGATTTAGTTACTTTTAGTGTCTCTTTCTTTTTTTAATATATCTATTTTAACAAAAATGCTTTTTTTCACATTACACATTATACTTTTTTATTATTAACCATTGTGAAAATTTTTCGTCATTAAATTGCTTATCAATATGTGAAAGCAGCGTTGGATTATGTAATAATTATTACGTTCTAATGTTATTAGCTACTGTCTTCTTTTTCTTTCACAAAGAAAACAAAAATAAGCCAAAAACCGTAAAGCAAAAAGCCAAATTCCCAAAATTCATTTATTTTTCTGACTACAAGTACCTATACATCATAATATAAAACTACCGAAACCAACCTAGAATTGGAATCTAATAGAGTGTTAGGCACCTATAAACACATACTCCAGAACATTCATCAAATGATTTAGACTTGCTCCTCACGTTCCCGACGCACTTTCCTCTCGTCATCATTCATCGCTGGACCAGCGGTCTTGACTCGCTTTCAAACCATCAATAATATAAAAGTTTGGTTTACTGACTCAGACATTTTAAGGAGTGTTGAACTAACACTACTTGTAGCGGCGTAAGAAGCGATTTTGTTTTATACTATGTGTTAATAATTCAATTCAATAGCGATAAAATGAGCTCCTTAGAAAAGATGGACAACCAATAAAATTACAGAAACTGTTTTCTACTATGTATTTATAGTTTAATTTTACAGTGATAATATTATAAGCTACTTATTTTAATTTATACAAAAGAAAAGGTGGACAACCAATTAAGCAAACCGGTAACCAACCAGATTGGAAACTAAAGAGCTATTTGCGGTATTGTGTAAAGTAACAGGAAACTGATGGACCGATTCGGTCTGCGGCTCCCACCAAAGGCTTTACCAACGTCACTTAGGTATCCACTGGTAGTACATTTACCCCTACACTGTTCCTAATAAAAGGACACATTTGGTTTAATTCGATGTCTGCGATGCGACTACTAGCGCCATCTAGGCGAAGCACTACGAATCAGATTTTCTCGATACGTAGCCCAGATTGCGTTGCGAGTTTAAATGTGTCTGCAATTGGTAAAGAGGGTTGTTTGATTTGATTTTTAAAGGGAAGAACATTGTTGCGAGTATTTTTAATACAAGAATGCGAGAAAATTCGTTGTAGCTAGTCGTAGACAGAATTGCACGCTGCAGTTTTGTATTTTGCGTTCAAAGACTGATTTTTTCACTTTATCACGTGAAATACGATCTTACCTTATACTTTTCACATACTTTTCACTCCTAAATAACATAAAAAATAATCATCACATGCAAAACACGTCTAAGAAAAACATTTTCACAAATGTGAAACAATAAGTGCTATCGCAGCTTTCAAGGCAAGCCAAGAACTCAAAGTTTGTGAGAATTTATTTCATTCTTATGGTCCTATTATGCCGTTCTCAGCTACACAACATAAATAATAATGCGAACTGTTATAGGATCATTACAGTGGGAACGGGCCGAGTAACGTGGCCACGCCCATTCACGTATAATGTTCAAATCATCACTTGTTCAGACAGAGCTAAATAAAGTGTCTGGGAGCTGAGGTAAAGAGAAACCGATTTAAATTACCCTTAAATGAAAATAAATATGTAACTTAATAAATACTTTTTCTAGTAAGAACAATACTTGCAATAAGTTAAATTATTGCACGTGTCTACGTATTACCTTAAAACATTGTGCTGTAATCACTCTTTTTTGCCCAATTCATTTCAAGTAATTCATTTAAAAAAACCTAATTAAGTAACGCTGTACCAGCCTATAGTCATCCCACTGATGGGCAAATTCCTCTTCTCATATATGTAGAAAACGAAATAAATAAGCATTCTTTAATATTACTACCGTTTAAAAAATAATTCAACTACTACTAACCTAACTGTTACAAAGAACTTAAACAAACTTCTAATCATATACTTTCATACAAAACCTCAGCTAAAAGTCACATCGTAAGTAAAATGCAAGTAAAAATTTCGTTACGTGCGCCGAGCGATAAAATAGAAAAATGCAAAGGCAATTCGTCAACTTTAAGCCTTAGTAAGGTGTTGAAAACGTTTCGAATAGGGAGACTGAAACGCCAGTCTGACTTTTTCAAACTTAAACATTTTTCGTGTAAAATTCACTTGCACCTACCCCAAAGTTTATCCGCGACGAACGAAAAAAGCAAAATAGTTTTCCTATCTTTGTGAGAAAGGTTAGCGTTAAGTTGAACTGACAGAAACCTAATTCAGAAAACAAATTCTCTTCAGCCTATCCGTGTAAAACTTCACAAACTTACCGGAGATGTACCTACAGTGTAGCAAGGTACAGTGAAAAACAATCGGTAACTGAAAACATGTCCGTTACTTAGTGTTGAGTCGCGGAGTTGCGACATAGCCGGTATCTGCGAACTCTTTGCTCGCGCCCATTGAGCGCGGGATGAAAGCAGGGTCATTACCTGAAACAAAGAACGAAAGCCGCTCAAACTGCGCATAAATCGTGCCACCCTGTTTACCCACCATGGGCCTCCTACCCAGCCGCCAAAGAAAAACCCAGCCTACTTCACCTACGTATGAATGAAACCTTTTCTCTACTCTCTCCACGCTTAATACATTTATATGTTTTTAAACACGCTTTAAGATCTAGAGTTCTTGAAAGTGTTTTAGATTTTTTTATATATAAAATATATTCGCGCCTCGAAATCTAAAAAAATACTTTGAATTGTAAATGTGCGATAACAGATTCGGGGTTTTGAATTGTTGAGGTCGCTTTTAAACATTCCATTCTACTTTAAAAGTCATAAATACATTTTCAAGTATTACTTGGACTAGAATTTTTGGCTATTTCGTAAAATTCTTTTGATAAATCTCCTACTTTATTACCTAGTACAAAAAATTGCAGAGAATGGGAGGAGTTTATAAAAAGAAACGCAATCTTTTCAATACATTTATTCTGGACAAACGTCGTGACAGATTATATAGTGTGTTTACTATAGGGAAGGTGGATGTATGATATGATATATATTAGTTGGTGGCAGCTGTTGATACAAGCAGTGGTAACAATTGAATATGGTTGTAAATCAGCGCGATAGCAGCCCGGCTGACCCCTCATGTAAATGGCGAGTCGCCTCCACCCACCGTCTCAGGGTTGTGGTCCAAATGTTAAGCGGTAGCTGGCCACTAAATAATAAACATCTTAGAAAAAATCTAAACTAGATAATAGTAATTAAAACGTCAGACAACGTTAAACAAATCGATGTATATTTACAATTACAATTTATTACTTAATTTTAAAGATTTTAAACCATTCTCATCACAAAATTACACTCTTTACAAAACCTATTAATAATGATAATTAATTTTACAATTTTTATAGTTATAAATCAATAAATAGTTTAGTTTAGAGTTTAAACATAAACGTCTATAATACAGCCCTTACGTTGGTTATTCAATTGTAAAATATATACAGCCACTATGTATTAGAATTGAAATTAAATTAAGAGAAAAGTACATTTTACATACAGTAAAAACATAACTACATTAAAACGGGCATGAAATAATCATTTTGTATATACAGTATGATTAAATACACAACAAAGCCTTATTAAGTTTACACAGCTTTCTAGAGTTAGACAAAATAATACATTTATCAACGAATTTTACATGAAACTAATATAGTTACAAAGTTACATCCACATTTCACACAAACTCCGCACCGAGTTATAATTATACTCGTATATTATGTATGTGAATTTAAATATAACATTTACATATATTTTCTTTGCTGCCTAAATCTGACCCGAATAGACGAGAAATTCAAATTCACTACAAAGAATCGATTTTATTCACTCTAAAATATTCCTAGTAAGTTGTGGAATAGAGAATTTGTTTGAACGGATCGTGCAATAAATAAAGATACAGGTTCAAATTAAAAATATCGGGAAAATAAAGATTGCATTGTCGACTGGTCCCCGCCGTGACACTATCGCATATCGCATGAGGCGTTATTGAGACACATGCTCTAGCTTTCTTGTCGACTCTGATTTACAATGTTAAAGGAACGGCTCCAAGCTAACGTTTATTCATTGTCTCAAAGAAAATATCGGGTTTAAAAATCTTTGTGACATTTGTGAATTGAATTTCGAGTTTATAAATGTACCATTAAACCATTACACCTGTTCGAAATATGTGTTTACTAGTCTAAGAGCTTATCGCGAATATCAGGCATCGCACGCCGAGATTGTATCTGATGCTTAATTAATGTGACGCGTGGAACAAGCCGCGACTACACTTGGCTGGGCACACGCCAGCTTGCTCTTTTTGCTCCACACATGCTGTGCTCCCAACATCTAACTATGTACCGCGCATTCTCTCTAGGAATGAGACACTGAATGCGACGTCGCCGACGACCACAAATCAGTAGCCACTTTGTTTTTTCACGGTCGTGAACGTTTCTACCGAGGAATCGTTATTGATCTATTTTTAAAGTGATTACTGTCTGTTTGTTATCTTATTGTTCGCTTTACGCTTTGTTTCCGATGGTTAAACCTAGAATAGACATGTAGATAATAGCAAAGCGCGTACATTGTAAAGAAAGTCGAGTACAAACGCAGAAAAAACGGAAGCTAATTTAGAAGATTCTACTTATTGTTTCGGTTCTGTTTGTTATGCAAAAAAATGTTGCTTAATAATGAGACGGAGATATCCTATTGTTGTAAGATTCTAACAAAGACACGTTTGAATTATGTTTACCTGCCCGAAATATAAAGAAGGTTATAAATCAGTTTGCTTTAAAGTCTCTGTTGATATGAAGATTAAGAGGCGTTTATTTATACATCTGTATAGATGACTGGAGTTCTTAATATTATGGAAGTCTTTGTGCAATATCATACAAAGGTGTGGTGTGGGAAACGTCTGAAATTAAATTGAAGTCGGAAAAGGGCGAGCACAATGGAGGTCTGACTGAAGCCTGGATGCTGAGATGTCTATACACATCGACTTTAGAATGCTCACGTCACAATATACCCTATTTATAACGGTATTCTGTACTCAGTTCAGATTCAGATTACTCGACGCCTAAATATTTTAGATTTTCTCGCTTATGTGCATTCTTTGAGCGTTTCTTTTTAGGCATACGAATGAAGGCTATTTCGGGTATCTGTTAGTATTTCCTCAAGGTTCAAATGTTACTGATAAGCTTAGAAGTTATATGTTATGGCCAGAGTAGAGGTTTTTGGAGGTGACTCACCGATTTAGGAGCTAGAGTTATGCGCATTGTCGCGTGTGCATTTTTTGGACACATAATAATAAACTCGGAAACGGTCCCGCCGTTTCCGAGTGAAAGAGTAACAAATTTCCATACAACCACATTTACAATCTTTTGCTTTTAAATTAGTAGGAGTTTTTGTGCCTAGCAATGAATACAAAACCTGCAGAGGTATTGAAACAAATACCTA
Organism: Chrysodeixis includens; assembly: GCA_941860345.1. Classification (NCBI taxonomy): domain Eukaryota; kingdom Metazoa; phylum Arthropoda; class Insecta; order Lepidoptera; family Noctuidae; genus Chrysodeixis; species Chrysodeixis includens. The sequence goes on along the minus strand of OW796095.1, from coordinate 8,770,045 downwards.
AAAAGATGTGACAAAAAAGACGGAAGAATCAAATTAATCTCCTCTTAATTTTTGTATCCCATCTCTTGGATAATAAAGAAGAAAATTAACCTCTCTACTTCATGATAACTCACATAGCCACGCGATAATTGCTTTTGTACTGCCGAGGACGTTCGAAGGATTAATTAAAAATACATATGGCTGGTTCCCACTGGTTGTACAGTACCTGGTTATTTTTACGTAATGTTTACATTACACGTTTAATCCCCAAAATGAGGTGTTGTTGGACTTCTAACGGGAGATAGGGATAAAAAATACAGTCTTTGTTTAGTATAATACTGTTACTGTTTTTAACGAAGTATTTGTGGTATAGCGTTGTTGATCGAGCAGTTTTTCGGTGGTTATAACACAACATAATTTTATATACAGTATGAAGTCTTCATATTACCAGGCGCAACGCGAGTTTTGCCTATGATATTAAATCGTGGCATGACCGCGGCATGGTAGCCACGAACGTGTCGCAGTGACAAACGGACGGAGTGTTGTTAATGAACTTAAAATGTTGTAAGTGGGCAGCCCTATCGCTGTTACGTACCACGCGGCTATGTGTATTATTTTTTAAGAAGAGAAAAAGTTAATCTACTAGTATGTATTTATACTGTAGTTTTAGTTTTCTTGTTAGCATCTATAGTTTCTTGGAATGCATAAATAAACGTCTAATTACGTTAAGTTAATGTTGCATCGCTTTCGAATGTTTGACTCGTAAGTTTACAATCATGTCTTAGATTTAGTATTGAAACTTTTATCTAGTCTTTCTTATTTATTAGCCTCTAAATTAATGCTGATCACAACGATATTCGAATTGATTTTATTACTATACATTATTAATTATATCTCCCACTTCTGTCTTATTCTGATCGTAATGTCATTTACAATTTAAGTACCTAATTTACATCATTAGGTATATCTTCACTCGAAAGGAATTCCTAGAATTCTATGATAGTATAAGCGCAACTTGTCATGGATACATGAGTCAGTTCCGCAAAGTTTTCAGACAGACAGACAGACAAATTGATTGGACACACACATTGTATATCATTGTATCTAGTGGTGAGTGCAAGACATTCTTAGATTTAATCTTTCGAAGTGAAATGCGAGATTTTCTACTAGTATTAAGACAATAGTCGCCAAGATAAAGTCAAGTGATCATATTCAAGAAGTTTTTATTTAGATAAACCAAAAAAATAATTTTAAAATATTAAAATTTATAAAAGTTAAATTGTGCGGTTCTTTTTCTATAAAAAATAACTAGAAAAATATTCTAAATTTGTAAATATACATCATCATCATCAGCACTGATCAACCCACTGCTGGATGTAGGCCTGTCTTTGTTTATGCCATTCTCCTTTTCTCTTGGCCTTTAAATATGTATAGTTTGAGTTAAAAACGAAACGGTCATCTAAAATGATGCGCCAATTAACTTATAAATTGGAGTAAGAACAGGTGGTGGTACAGGGTGATACAAAAATTCACAAATCAAAAACACAATTTAAACCAAGTAATCATTTACAGCAGCCAGCAAAACTTCAAGACAAACTCTGTATCGAGCCGATCTTGAGAAAAAAGCTTACCGCTCGCATCACATCACACATTTATCTTGGTTTAACTGCGATTTCAAAGGCACAGATACCAAGGCGTTTTAAAACTTGTAAAGGAACTGTCCCCGGAACATCTTATGTTCGTTCTTAAGAAACTTGCACTATCGCGAGACGCAATAAATGGCGCGATCACTGCGCAGAACGTGGATACGAACAATTTTTATTCATTCTATTGTTCAAGTTTATATTGTTTGCATATTATAACGGTATAATACGGAATAGAGTTCATTTGTTTGTGTTTTTGAGGTTACTGTCTATGTCTATGGTAACTTGTTTTGCACATATAGGTACTAACATAAATAATGTGTTTAAATGCCTAAATACTGTTCCTGTCAAGGAAATGTACCACATTTAAAAAAAAACAACAGTCAATTTCGAAAAAAAACTATATTTCCTAAGTACTGTGGATGACGCTTTAAAGTGCACAATTTTTTTTGAGGAAACAGCAAAATGTCGTATATAATTTCCATGGCATATGCACTGGTGTTAAATCTTAATCTGATAATAAGTATCTGAGTTTCGACGTTTCTTCTCAGGGTAGCCAGTTCGGAAATGTCGAATCCCGTAAGCTTATATTAAAAAAAAACATGTAATTTAAACAGATAACATTTACCTGTTTACAGAATAAACCATTTCAATTCAATACATATTAACTTTTATTACCAATAATATCTCCTTTATTCTTTCACATATTTGCGTACACAGTTAAACAAAATCATTACCATTATGAAATATTTCATTGAAAACACTTCAATTATCCACAAATAGCTTGTACACGAAGATTTCTGCCAATACATAATTATTTAACATCATATTTCATTTGCTCTGACGTTTTGAACAGCTCAAAGGATTCTTAGAATAATCCAAATGAATTATTAAATCAGGAAACAAAATTGAACGTGTTGTTTCCTTAACAGTTACTTTATATAAATGAAATGATTGAAATGTCAATTTCTATTGACAAAGCTTATTATTTCGACTTCAATAGTGGCTTTATTCTCATAAAATAACGGTTTATATTCACCTTGACCTACAAAAAACTTTTTTAGTTTAGTAAGATTGCTGTGACGTCATAAGAATAATTATATATGATTCACACAATCCTAAATTCAAATTATATTTCCATGTGTCACAAAACGCTAACAATTACTTCGTTTCCGCATTCCCGCCCGTTCCGTGTTTTCATTTTTGACTATTACAGGCCAATTAATCATTATAATATACTTCAAATGCATGCGGCATTACCTACAGATAATCTAGAAAACTAATAAGCATGAACATTTCTTGTACTCTCTACTTTCTATTAAATACCAAAGTAACTTGTATCTATTGTGGTAATTTTATGTGAAACGCCTACTAAATCATCCATCGTATGCCTCTAACAAACCAGTAAATCATAAATACACAAAATAACACAGTTGTCAGAACACGACGTTTCTGTCTAAGTCGGTACGCTCTGATTCCGTACAGTGAGCAATAGAAATAACTCAAGACGTTGACAAATAACTGTACGGCTTCGAATCTGCGTCGGTGCAACAGATACTTGTACTGGCAATACGCGATGCTCTCTTATTACAGTACGAGACAAAACGAGCGTGCGCAATGCTTGGTTGAAGCGAAATTATACATAGTTGACAAATAGAGCCGACTCCGCCGACGGCGAGCCAATTCACAAAACGCTGCGCATTGCATCTTGCCGATAAATTCACAAATTTTCACTCGCGCGTTGCCAATGGCACACAGTAAACCCCACTTCAGTCAGTTCAGTCTCCCAATATTTTTATCAATTCTAACGTATTCTATACGTCGCCGGCTTCATCATTCCATACCGACTGGAATCGTTATCCGGCGTACTTATCGATAAAAAAAAATATTCATTTTACACACGAAAGCGTATCGTAAGTATAAAATTATTCTGCTATCTCCTACAGAGAGGTCTCGATTTCGCATGTCGTAAAAATTTTACTCGACCAAGATTTTTATGTCGTCGTACGAGTCCAAAATATGTTGATGTGTCGTTCTGTTACCTGACGTAGCGATGTCTATCATTGCGGGACATGCGTTCGGAGACGACGCACCTGTTATGATGTATTTATAAATATCCTGATGCATGAATATCACCATTCGTGTCGCCTAACGACGTTTGTTTCTCATTCCCTGCATAAATATAAGCTTGTAGCGTTGATTACATTCTTAGTTTTATTAGACGGTACCTAGGATTAATGCTTTTATATTTACGATACTTGCAATTAGGATAAATTGATTGTAATTATTTCTAAGAGCTTAAATTGATTTACGTTGTACACAACGTTGAAATTGAGTGTAAGTAAGTGGGTTTCTAAGAAATTTAATTTAAATTACTAATTCAAAACTTATTGCACAATATATTTCGTTAAATCATTGGAAAATAAGATGACTGCTTTACGTCTTATAGTTCTCATTTAGATAAACATTTTGTAAACCTGGCAATTAATCAAACCGAAAACATTTAATGAGTTAAAAAAAAGATGAAACCACGTGATCAATACACCGTTGGTGGCTCGGCCGGGTTTCGATGGTACAGACAGCAACAGAACTCGATTATTTTTCAATTTCGTGTACGAAAATAAAATCAAAAAGAAAACTAGTTTTAAGCATATTTTGTTAACTAAAAACACAATAGCATCTTATTGAGTTTTAATACAGATGTTTTGGATCAGGCGGTCTAAAATAACGTCTACTGTTATTGCAGTGGTGTGACGATCTAGTCAGATATGCGGGGCGTGGGTGGCCAGAAGTTGCAAAAGGTTTGGAAGAAAAAGGGGGAGCTTTTACCTAGCAGTGGAATCTTTCACGCGTTTTTTAAATATATCTACTATACATATTGCAGTTGTTGAAGCATGGAGCGCATTTTATACGGCATAGAGTGGCGTCTCTTTTCCAGATATACAATTATATTACTTTTTGAGGCGATAGGCTCATTTTTGCCGACTGTACGCCAGTAGGATGATACGGAAATAATTAGAGACGCTATAAACCAAGCAGATCGCATTCACGGCATAATGAATGAAACGTCGCGGTGACGTCACCGAAGAATAACGTCACAGCGTTATGACGTTGTGTTCAATTGGAACATATTATTATGCCAACTGTTTACGTGATAGTTGCGTTGTTCTTGAGATTTTACTAATGATTAAACAAATTATTATTAGGTATCTTAACTTGTTATTTTATTATCTTTAACAGATAACTTTGCTATAGCCAAAATTTAACTACAAACTGAAAGTATTATAAAGAAAATTGAAATAAAGTTATACAGGATGTTGAAATTTGAGTAAATTAAGATTTTAGATTAAAATATTTAAAAAGTGAGATCTACTAGCCATTTCTATAATAGAGTCTAGATCAATCATAATTTATATAATAGAGCCTAATTTTTTAACACAATTTAACCAAGATGACATTCAACAAACCATCTGTAACTTTAACAAGCAATGATTTTCCATTGGATTCGAAGCTGCAACCTCTTGGAAACAAGGTCAACCTTCTACCCTACTATACCACGACACTTATTGGATTTTAAAGACGAAAGAATTCCTCTTGATAAGAGACTAATGGAATCGGGATTGATCGGGTGATAACTCACTCGATTTAAGTCGCGAAATTCGATTGAGGAAAACGATTAATGTTGTGTCTTCAGATAGGAAAATAGATGTCATTATAGATTAACTTATTGAATCATTGCTGGCTTGATTTGATTCTAAATTAACTATTTATTTATACCTAAAGTGAAATAATCAGTAGCTCCACACTTTAAGGAACTTAATCATTGTATCGCGGCGGGTTTCATAGTCATTCAATTCACATGCACAAAGACACCCAGACTCAGAACAAGTCTCTGTAGATCGTGGAAATTCATGTCCTACGCGAGGATCGAACCCGCGACACGTCGCGTACAGTGGTCATTCGCGTGGTGACCTATACAACTCGGCTATCATTTAAAAACACAGTTACTTTTAACTTTATAATAAAAGTTAATGACAGGAAAAAAAGCTAGTAGAAACTAGCTACAAAATAGTAGCAATTAGTAAATATACCAGCCTCATTACAGGCCTTATACTTTTCTTACAAAAAGAAAAAAGGTCTAGCGCAAATAATCTGCAATACTTTTCTATCGTCAAAGATTTATACATATTCAAATATGTTTTTACACACGTATCTAACGGCAAAATAAATCTAAGTGCCTTTGACACACGTGTTTTCATTGAATACGAAGATATTTCATTTACAAAATGTGTAGCACGTCTGATGTATCGTTACCCAGGACTTAATGCTGCATTTTATATTAGACTTTCATTCGGTTTCATAAGCTCCTTGTTACATACACATTATCGGAAAGGCTGTTACATTTATGATGTGAGATTCTAGTTTTAAGAAGTATTGATTGTATTACAAATAAATAAATATTCCTCAACATTCACACAACGCCATGTAGAAGAATGTTAATAACACCTATAATAATATGTTTATTTTTTGTACCCGCAACTAAAATTTTATATTACTAACTGTTGCCTGCGACTTCGCCAGGCGAATCTCGGTGCTAAAGCACTACCCCCTTCTGATGAAGTCAGTAAAAAAGCCTATGTGTTAATTCAGGGTTCAGTTGACTAAATACCAAATTTCATCAAAATTTCTCAGTCGTTTGAGCGTGAAAGAGTATCAACATCCATACTTACAAACTTTCACGTTCATAACATTAGTAGGACTAAAACAGCTCTATATTAAACGGTTTCAAAACAAAATAACATCTACTATTCAGACGTAAACTTCATGGAGTTGGCAGTTACTTCAAAATACTGATTATGATTAATGAGTTATATTTACAAGCCACTAAGCATGTTCTATAAACGAAATTAACCAGAAAAATACGTTACTAACCAAACGCGTTTCGTTTAATTTGACGCATATGTTGGTAATATGATACTATAGTTTTGAAATGCTATGGTGAGCACATGTCGTTATATTTGTAAAATATTTGTGTGTTATAATTATTTAAATTATCTAGGCCCTTACTATTCCTTTGATATTTGTTCAACCATTATCTACATGACGATGTGTTAGGAAAGTGTTTTCTACGGATATTTAATATTTTTCGAAAGAATACTTCTTTCTTTATTCGTCTTGTAGTGACTAGTAAAATTATAATGTATATCAGTAGTGGAAATAAATGTAATATGCACTGGTTTTAGAAGTGTAATGATGAAAAAATATGTTTACACCTATTTTCGAATTGGAGATTTATTGTTAACATTTTAGTATCATAAAGAACGTTAATTACGAAAGTAAATAACATAGGTAGCTATGATTATAATAATAAGAAGTAATAATACAATCAATATAGTATGTTTTTGATGTAATCAACCAAGCGGATATCTGGCTGACCTACATCGATTAACAATTGGATACCGCCAGTAATACGGAGCTGATCGGAAATCAACTCGAGATAATACCTATACAAAATCAAGCGTACTATCAATACGTGCATAATGACGTTATCGTGTCTGCAATATCCGCTCAAGTCAACATCCAAAACAATAATGATACTAATACGCATCGTATCACATAACGCATTATCCCAGCACCGTCGGATACGCGGATATATACCTACCTAGTAGTACCTAGTCCGCATAGTGTGCACCCTGTTTCCATAAATCCAAAACATCGATAGAGATTCGATAAATGGACGGCAACAGTTACAATCGAACACTCGAGCCGGGATTTGGCAAAACAAAACAAAACGTTATAAATATCGACAAACCGCAACGGATAGAATCGAATATGAGGGAAGTAAAAAAATATTAAAATTTTGAACGATCGCAATCCCGGCTATCGGTATCAAAGCACGTCCAATCAAAACGAGACGTGACAATGAATCAGAACCTTTTCGTTCTGTGAATAGCCTCGCTAACTTATTGGCGGTCCTTTATTTGCTGATTGGTGTTTGACACCTCAGCGGGAGCGGATTCCGTTGGTATTTTCATTTAATTAACTTTTGCTGTTGGCTGCGTTCGTGGGGCGAGGGGCACGGGGCGCGCGCCCTGAAACACAATGCTGACTAATTTACGCACGGTTTCATTTTAATTTTTACAGCTATTTTTTGCGGTTAGATCTCGTTTTAATTACATTACGTATAACTCTTTAAGTCTCGTTTATTTAAAACTTCTCTATTATGGAATCAGAATTACAAAAAGCTGTCTGCAGCGGAGTTAAGCGCTATCGAGCGTTGAAATGTCAATTTTATAAGTCGACTCTTTTGCACTAAGCGGGGACGGAGCTCAAACTAATTGAAAGAAACTGCACTGAACGAAAATACAGGCGAAGTTGAATTCCCTCCTCGGAAAACTGCGCGGAAGATAAGGCGATAATAATTCTTCGTAAAATGTCACGAAAGTTCATAACTGATAAAAGTTTAGTCCCTTTTCTGAAATTTTAATAGAGATTTAATTTTCACGAGTGCCCTAGCAGGCGTCGATATCGGCAGTGGCTCGCACCCTTGTCCCGGCTATCTCGCTGCACGTTATAATCTCATATTGGACTACAAAATGTAATATTAGCGTAAGGAACGCTAACATGTGCTCCACAATGACGTCATGACTGCGTCAAATCTAAACTGCTTGCCAAAGCTAACGCACAAAATGTATTAGAACAATTTTTTGTTTGTCATTTGACTTTTAAATTTAATGTGTTTTCATTTCAGATAACCTATGAAGTCGACAATTCAATGTGTCATAATGAGCTGTTTCAAACACTCTCTAATAAATCTGAAATACTGGCACAAACAGAGAAGATTTTTGTGATAAATTCTGTCAAATGAGATCCTAATAATATACGTTCATTTGGTCTCCTAGTACCGAAGTATAAAACCTCGGTGAGCCAATATCATATCGCACAGTATCGATCTAATAAATTCTATAGGTTTCATACTTAACATCACCCGCTCCATGCAAGTTTGTAATTGAAAAAGTTCACGTCGTTTTTATCGGAAAGCCTTTTTATTTGCTTTTCAATTTGTTTCATCCAAGTACATGTAGCGCTTGTGGAATAGTTTCTTTGTAAACATAAATATAAACTTTATTGAGAAAGTGTCTGGTAAAGATTTTGATCAATAAATGTTGCTATTTGTTTGTGTAAGCATACTCGTTTAAGGTTAAAAGATTTTCACTATTTTAAATGAAAAAATGATTTCAATATGTAATTAACAATTCTTTTTATCTTGTTTCTCCCTTGTACTTAATTTAAACCTTTCCCTTATATGGGTATGTGTCAGTTAAGGAATGAATCATACACGAAGCACTTAATTTCAGATGAATTGTCAATTTTTCCATCATGTCCGTGTTTTTCTAGCTAAAATTATATCAACCTTGATATTTATTGTCACTTACGAGTAGTATATATTTATATCTCCTTACCATCTTCAAGTATTGCTCCAACAGCAGACAGGAAAGACAGCAGACCACCAACTGTTTTGTAATTCTCTGGTATTCAAATAGTCAATACTTATGCATTCATGTACTCTCGAATGTAATGCTAACAGTACCTGGACTATACCACAGTGTAGAAGTACATACAGTATGAAGTCTTCATATAAACGGCGCAACACTAGTTATGCCTACCTACGCTTTTAGATCGTGTCATGATACAGGCGCGCGTATGTCGCAGTGACTGGCAGATGGTGTGTTGTTGATGTCATTAAAATATTGTAGGTATCACTGTTACGTACTCTAGTACTGCTGTAGATACTATTTCTTTAAAAGCGGCTGAGTAACGGATGAGAATACCACAGTATAAATACATACAATAGTTTAATGTATGTATTTACACTGGTATTTCTTGCACCATACTGCATGTATCACAGTTAGTGTACTTCATTAGACGCGATAGTTAAGTTGTTAAACTGTACGACATTTATTGCACCACAAAAGCAAGCATTGTACTACAGGAAACCTAGCTTTACTTTGTTTTATAAGATTTAGTACTAGCAAGTTCAGTCTTCAATCCAGTATTTGATATTTTTTACATTTGCATCCCACTAATGTTATAAACGCAACAGTTTGTAAATATGTATAGATGTTTCTTAGTCTCTTTTTAAATAAGGATATAAAGTTGTCTAGTACTCATACCACAAGCTACTTTGTATGCCTAACTTGAGACTAGATGGCGTTATGTGAATATTGAGGAATATTTATTATTATACCTACTTACTGCTATTATTTCAAGAATATTGCAATAGTTAGTATCAGACCTGCAATCTTCATGACAGTATTTAGTAAATTATATCATGAAAAGACTTAATCACACACTCAAGATTTAAAAGCTACTTATTCAGTTTACAATCGTTGTTTGCTCGTCATAAAGCGTTTAATTGAAATAAAATTACTAATTATAAACGCTTGAATAACTCATAACCAATAATAACAACTACAGTTAACACGAGCTCATAAAATTAGTCCCATACATTCAGAAACGCCATTTTAATTCAACAATTAATACCGCGTTTACAACATGTAATTAATGTCCTGAAAAAACTTGATTTAGCATGAGTATTATTTGCGTAAACAAAAATCAACCATATCTTGTGATACTAGGGTGTAATTTTCATTGCTGTAATTTTAAAACATACGTCCTTTTTGGTTTACAGTGTATGTATAATTGAGTCATTAGTAGCATAGGAGGAGGTGAGAATGAGTCAAAGGTGCATGCGATAAGTAAATTCAATTTTCTTGGATACTAGGATCTTAAATAAGTGCATTTATTATGGCTCGGTACGGCGAAGTGAGGCCTAGGGCGTAGGGCTACGTTCAAGGGTCGCGGTGAATGTTATTAATTTAGACTGCACGTGTTTTCATAATGTATACCTGTGAGAAAGTAGGTTCAGTTAGGGTGTGTTGTAGAAAGATTTGAGATGAGATTTTGGTGTTTTTGACGATTGTGTTTTCATAAAATTGTGATTGTGTATCTATTGACTAAATACAATATCAACTAGAGCCTAAAATAAGGTTTAATACTGATAACGTAGCTTAGAATAAGTAATAATATCATGTTTGTAGTGCATCCACGTGTGTGCACATTTCAACGCATGGGAAAATTGTTTAGATAATTTCAACAAGTCATCAATCATGATTTTTTGACAGCTGTTTCAGTGCGGCTTTTTCTAAATACACAAATAAAAACACCGATAGATTTAGATTTTTATTAAAAAAAAAACACTATACAATAATCTACATAAAAACTTATAAGAAAACATGATATTTACAAACCTACAAAAGATATGTCGGCATCTCTGTCAATGAAGGGAAACGTGCCCAAAATGGCTCGCGGCATTAGCACGTTGAAAGATTAAAGTACGATTATGTTGTATGACAAGCAACGGTATCTTTAAAACACCTCATATTAATATGTATACCTACCTACAAATTGTATCCTCGACCATTTACATTTAATAATGTCCGGGCCGACTTCGGTACCGAGGGCTAGTATGACACCAGCCTGCTACGCAGGACATATTTTAGAGCACAAGTGTGCAAATGCGCAAGGTGAACACAGGTGCTCAGTTCCTTTTTCTCTCATAACCCGACAAGACGGCAATCCGACGGCGTGCGCTTGAGATCGAACTTAAGACCTTTGCCTTGGCAGTCTTGCAGTTTTACCACTAGGCTATCACGTCTCCAATTTACACATATAGACTGATTAACGCCACTTTAGCAAACCGCATTGTGCGCAATCATTGCCTATTGTGTTGTGGCGATAAAATCGATCGCATGTAATGAAAGACGTTAAACTGTGTTCTGTTATAATGTAAAATTACTGCTTGTGAGTCTGTGTTAATATCGAGTTTAGGTTGATTTTGTAGGAAATTTTGTTTCATTGTGCCCTAAGTTTCGTATTAAATTGTATATTCAAATAATCATACCGTGATATAGTATCTAATACTCTCTTATACATGTGTAAAAAAAAACGTGAACACTTTGATTCCAATCCTTAGATTCGTTCATTCGGTCAGATTTTTTAATAAAAAGTACACCTAATAATATCATTAATGCGAAAATTGGTAATGCAGGTTAGATGGATGGATGGTTATTTGTTTCTTTTTCAAGTTTAAACGGCTGGAATCAGTTTGATGAAATTTGATATAAAATGAGTTGACACCCTGAATTAAGACATACGCTACTTTTTACCCGATTGCATAAAAGGAGGGTAATGTTTTTTCTATAACCGACAACCAAGCGGGCATAGTTCCGGGCAAAAGCTAGTCAAAATAATAGTAAAAGTCATCGTTTTACGTTAAAAAAGGTAACAACGTGTAAAATCGTAAAGGAAATCCGCGACTGTACGTTTCAATGATTTGCCTATGGACTGTATTTTATTTTTAATTATCTTCCTATAAAAATAATGTGATTATAGCTTCCGGTGTTATATTTAGGTATGATTTGTTCCTATACTTTCCATTTTAAGAATTGTATAGATTTATGTTTTACGAATCTATGCAGTTAACGTTAGTAGGCTTTGATGGTGTTATCAGACAATTTGATTATTCTTTTTTAACGCGTCTTATTTTAAACAAAAAACGCTTTTTAGTTCTTCTATTTTAATTACAAATACTCTACTTTAAAATGTGTACTTGAGTGCTTAATTTCACTTTAATATGTAAAGAACGGCATGTGACTCAACAAGAAGAAAATGAGTTTCACTTCATTTTAAAATACCTACAGTCTATTTAAGTTATTAACTTTAAAATACGTAAACTATCACATCAACAATTCTACTTATATTATAAACGCGATAGTTTGTAAGCATGGATACCTATATGGATGGTTGGATGTTTATTACTTTTTCATTTCCAAAGGGCTGAATTAGTTTTGCTGAAATTTGGTAAGGACGTAGCTAACACCTTGGATTAATACAGGCTCTGTTCTAACTGCCTACGTCTGAAGGTGCACGTTTATGCAACTATTTTAGATATTCATGCGTTCGAAGTCGCGGGCAACAGCTAGTTCACAATATACCACTAACTAAAATAGTTCACAAATACATCCAACCCATACATCTAAGTAAGCACAATGATCCAATAAGCTTGATATAATTCGAGCGCCCAATTGAAACAGTTCCCGATATCGGAGCATTTATCATCGCCCAAACATTATTACATTTAATTAAACTTTAAAACAAGTGTCGACCGATATTGGGGGCGGATTATCTGATCTATTTGCGAATGTCGGGGCATCTGAGGATGCTGAAGATGCTTAGATTGAGGTTTAAGATGTGTTTGTCGATTTAGAGTTAAGGTATTTTAGATATAGGTATGTACTAGAAACTTATATGTTAGTCTTAAGGTGTGAGTATCGTAGAAAGTAAAAGAAAATGTGTGTGTAAGATTGGTAAAAAATATTGAACACTGATAGACAAGAGACACGATTTAATTTCAATATGTTTTATTCTATACGTTTATTTATTATTATTACTAGAGGTTTACAACAGAAAAATCTATTTTTAAAACATAAAGAGAAAGATTGTTTTTTCTATCAAAAAATGTTTTGAGTTGTTTAAGAAACGAAAAGTGTTAACAGAAAATCCTTAGCGTATTTAAAATATATACCAGAATATTACGACAAAAATAAAAAATACGACTCAAATCACTGGAATAATTTAAATAGTGCTGTTATTCATCTAGAATTCAATTTTATATCTCTTGGTATTTCAGTAACTGTTCTTAGAATTAACACTCTGGAGGACTTTGCGGTGAAAATATACAGCTTTTTACTTAATTCCGACCCTCAAGCAACTAAAAAAGGTTTCGTTTAAGGAGATTTGATTGCTTTTCCTTTAAAAAATTACCATACATAATTCTATAATGACGAAGTGAAAGTTTTGAAGTTTACGAAAAATGCGCCAATTTTTGGCAAAAAATAAATAACTTGAAATTAGAGCTTTGCTACTTGGTCTTAAAACCATACTACTAATACAGAGGTAGGTAGTGAAACTTACAGTACTATGTCAGATAGTTACCTACTCACAATTGCATTCTTCTTCTTTCTTCCATTCATATCAATAACTAAACTCTAATTGATTTTTTTGGCACAAGGCCCTTTTCCTTAGAAAAAATGAAATCTTTTATCAAGCCTTTATCAGCTAAAATCACTAAAAAGAGAGAGCAAAGAACTCCTCACTTTATCAGAAACCTCGAGATAAGGCATAGACTTCTTTCACCTTATGAAAAGACAGCCTCTTACCAGCTAAAACCATAGAAAAACTTCTTTCTTTCGTTTACCACACAGGATATACAATCTACTTTCAAATATAACCCTACACAACTCTCATAACCTACAAAAACCTCCACACTAAACTAAATCCAATCTGCATAAAAAGCAAAGATCAGCAGCCGGCACCCAGCAGGTACAGTCAGCAGAATCAGTGAAATTCATTGTCCGCCAGTGCAGAACGGCGCGGTGACGCGACTCCGCGAAATGGCATTCGTTTTGGACCGATACGCATACTCTGACCAACTTAATTGCTCTATTGTTAATTAAGTAACGTTTCAACGTCGACCGCATCGGTCGCCGGTTACAATTAAAACCGTTATAATAACTTTTAATTTGGTTTTATTTTGATTTGAGGTTGTAGAGAGTTTGGGAGAAGGTTATAGCATGAAATGGTTTAATATAGTTATATGTTAATAATATATCGGGATAACCCGACTAGTTTCGGACCTAACTGGAGACAAAATCAAATTCAAAACGTTTTACTTCAAATAGATCTTTGTAATCACTTTTGGAACGTTAATTAAATAAGCATATACTCATAAAATAACATGATGTTTACGAAGCGTCAAAAATATGTCGTTATCTCTATCCATGGAGGAAAACGATGTGTTATTTTCAATTGCAGCTTTCAATAAGTGAAAAAAAAACTAAGAATTTGTGAAATCAAAAGTAAGAAATTCTGGCTCGTTGAACTCGTGTTAATTTTGAGTTCCAAGATTTGTATTTTCAGTTTTATTTTGACAAACAAAAGTCTGGCATTTTTTTAAATTCACAAACAATGTGCTAATCTAAACAGCACATCTATCTTAAAGACTAATGTTCTATTAAATTAGAACTAGAAAGTATTTTACGACAGAATAATAATCGTTTTAATGTCTTACTTTTGCCTTTGGCCAAATTCTAAAACGTCAATCAGTTTTAAGGTGTCATGTCTCATTCTATCTCTGTCAGTTTAAGGTGGGAAATAGAGATGGATAGACATTTAAGAATTACTTATAATTTGGAAACCAAGACAGTCGGTCATTGACATTAACCATTACACTGTAAATGCATATCAGATACTTCAAAATTACGACTAAACTATCTTTATATCAACAACCTGTATTCATTATGGTACCTATAACACAAAAAGGAATTAAAATTTTTACTGATATTGTTAGTAACATAATTTTATGAAGTTATATCAATCAAACAACTATCAGAAAATTTAAGAAGAATCATAAACGAAATTATTGAAATTGCCTACAATATATATGTCGTGATTTTTATTTCAATTCCTGTAAATCTCCAACCCGATTTTCCCTGTCGTGTACCAAAATAATTACACGTCTTAACTGCTACGCGTTATATATTCTTGTAATCAATTACCCAATCTGTCACTAGATTTAAAAAATAAACACCCAATCTAATTACAGTAACTAGACAATTCAATGAAGTTGAAAATAAATCGGCAAATAACAAATTGAAAGTTATAAATAATGTCGCCACGCCGTATCCAAAGGAATTCGTCTCAGTCAGAACTGGATTGAGAAATTACTATCAGAACAATTAGTTTTAAGAGAAAGCTGGTCATCAATTTATCTTCGTGGGACAATCTGATTGGTTACATGGCTACACGAATAGAATTTCATCTGTACTACAATTATTTATAAAGTAAACGCATTTAGTTCCAACGTAGTATGAGTGCGTCATGATGACGGTCTGTTGCGTCAAAGTATGATGAATTTGTTGGTAATTAATTGCTCGCATGTGGACGCATAATTGGCCTCAATCTTAGGGTTAAAACATACCTGTTTCGCAACGCACAAATCACAAATAACCCTGCAACGCCCACGTTTGATTGAAAATATTCTGCCAAGTATTATATTGCATTATTGTCTTAAACAAACTTACAATTGAGCGGTCGTTTGATGCAACATTGTTGCTAAGAGTTCTGAAATAGTCTTCTTGAATCTATTTCCATCTATCTGCACACTGTTAAAGTACAATGATTGATGGCTGTGATTATCGCGGCTGGACTAACCATAGACCGTAAAGTCACCAACAGTTACGTCCTTTAAATGATTCTAAGTACCTACACAAAGTACACAAATATTATTGTCGTGGTGGCCTTGCGGCTCGTACAGATTTGTATGCACGAGGAGCTAGTTCGATTCCCAGCACAAGCAAGTACCAATGTGACTTTTTCAAAATCATATGTATTTTCTTAATTCTAAGACACTACTTACAAACGGCAAAAGAAAACATCGTGAGGAAGCCTAGATTTCAAATATTGGAATCTGAAATCGCCAATCCGCAGTGAGCTAGCGTGGTGATCAATGCTCGAACCTTCCCTGTATGGGAAGAGGCCTGTGCCCAGCAGTGGGACGTATATAGGCTGTTCTTATTTTATGACATTTTAGTGAACCAGTGTGCAGTGTTGACAGTAGAAAATTTTAACACGGACCAGTGGAGCAATATTACAAAACTATAAATGTAAGGATAAATCATGGCGGCATCAGAACGGCAGACGATGATAGTTTTATAGCCGCAATTGCACTTAACAACAAGATCGTTAATCATTCGGTATTACGAAGAGACAATAAGAAGAACAAAATTCTAACTATTAATACTTATTCCACGGATAGAGTCTAAGGTTAAAATCATTTATTTATTTTATACAAGCTGTTGCCCACGATTTCGCGCGGAGTCTGTTAAAAAGCCTATGGGTTAATCCAGAGTGTCAGCTAACTCCACACTAAAATACATCAGAAGTGATCCAGCCATTTAAGCGTGGAAGAGTAACAAACATCCAGCCATACTTACAAACTTTGCGTTTATTTTATGAGTAGGATTCACCTCACTGCTTCTTTTCTTTTATTCGGGTCGATAATAGGCAGAATTTTCAATTCTTAGGGCCGAAAAGTAGTTTAACGCTATCTACAACCTTTTTATTTTGAATTCATTTTTTTCCTTTAAAACAATAATAACATATAACCATCTTAAAAGTAAAAGCAGTAACATATTATAACAGCATTGATAATATCATTGCCTCGACCTACGTTTAAAAAATAAAATGACTTAAAAACTTTAAAAACAAAAAACATACACCGAAATTGCTATGAAGTTACAAATGTAGAAAGTTAAATAAACCTCAAAACAAACTGAAAAGTTCCCACCTTGTTTCTTAACAAAATACTAATTTTCAAAAACTTCAGTCAACCTAAAGAATATTCTTAAAATTGGTTTAAATAATACTAAAAACTGTTAAAACCTCGGTTATATTTGAAATACTAATACTATGCATCGATGTAAATAATTTATTCTAAGAATTCTTATATCTAGAAAAATAAATCAAACTTCTATTGAGAATTATTAAAATAATATCAGTGTACAGAAACGTGTTATTTCACATATTCATAGCAAAAAAAAAAATCGAACCGACTTTAAACAAAAGTTACAAAGACCGTATCTGTAATTTACTAATACGCCTGTAATATACTATCACGTAGTACTAGGAAAGGCGAGCCGGTCATAAAATATTCCTCCTTTCAAAGCCATCGCAAACAGAGAATTATAGCCAAGCTATGTACTTACCTTTGCACTAAATAACATGTTACACGTATTGATTTGTCATTAAAAATTCAACGTGTCTTTACTTTAACGCCCCGTCTGTGACGTCAGAGGTCTTTTATTAAAAGTTTCGATTATAATATGACTAGAATAAATTTTCTGTACACATGTTTCATATTTTTGGACATTTTTAACTTGTTTTATTTTCTGTCTCCTTAATAATTGCAGAATAGAAAGGAAAATGAGGAAGTATGCAGGACTTATGTTTTAAGTTCGTTCAGATACTCGACGATGTTTGTAAGATTCTTAACATTTCTTAATAGACAAAAGACAATTTATTTGTATTTAGATTGTGCTGAATTCGAAAATATTCTTGTAATAGTCAATCAATACTTTAGTTTCTGTGAGAGCTAAATAATAATCTAGATCTCGTAAACTTCAAATAATCTTCTAAGTCGTTGTCACTACCTAATATCCTTGCTTTAATTCCCGTACACTCAAATAACCTTTAAAATATAGTAAAAAGTAGAGCTGTTTCTACTTTCACATTGAAAAAGAGAGAGACAACAAACCTTATCGATGTGTCAGACCTACTTAATGTCTCAAAAATTTAAAACGGTGAGTTGAAACTTTATGTTGTTTCAAACATATGGCCTTAAAATCGCACAAGCATTGCCCAGTGATTTGCTTACCCTAAATTACTGCAAACTAAACCAGCCAGCGTAACGTTGATATTGTATCATTACTACCACTTTATAGAAATAGATTCCTATGAAATGTTACACTAAATAATTTCGCAAACACGCATTTCGTTTGTTTTCCTGGAAATTATTATTTAGTAAATCATATGCGTCGAGGTACGATGTATCGGTATTTTATGCTCTTTTAAACCTAATGCAAGGCTCTTTAACCAGAGTTTAGTGCCCAACGATGTGTGTAAAGGGAGTTTCTATGACTCAAGAATAAAATCATCGAACTTGCAATATCTCGTGTTTAGAGAACCTTAATGATACAGTATCTATTCGTGAATATCTTTAAACAGAGTAAACTGCTTAGTGAATTTAAAATGCGTTTTTTTGTTTAAATATTTTTAATTAGGCAAATTTAAACGTTAAAAATGTTGTAATAACTTGAGTGAGACGGATTCAAAATTGTTGAATTACACGGTTTTTTGAGTATTTAGTGGGATAGCTCGACTAGTTTCGGATACAACCGGCGTCCTTAATCATGAGCTGATGCGGTGGCGGAGTCGCGAGTAGAACTAGCCGTCAGTTCGACTTGAGATTTGACCCCGCAAAAAATATTTTTTTACCTTTTTACTAGCACCTAAAAATACAACAGCAATAAAAATACCAAACAAACAATTCAATAGAAATGAATCTAACCTTTAAAATACACGAACTCGATCACTCATTGACAAAAAAAAAAACCACTAACTATTCAAGACGTCAGTATAAATCACTGGTCTATAAGCATGCACTAACCTTCTATTTGCATTTACAGAAATGTAGATCGTTTTAAATAGACCGAATAATATCATGGATGTATCTACGTCAGTGAGACTGCATGTGTTTCGAATCAAACAAAACCCCCCTACCACGAACACTGGAATTAACTGAATTAGAACTATTGGTACTGTCGAAGCGAGATGCGGCTCTACATTCGTATAACGCTGTCCCTTTTCCGCGTTAGCAGGAATTTTGTTCGGAGAGTTTGGAGTATGTTCGTGGTACTTGGTTATAATCATGAGCAATGTATAATGAACAACTCGTGCTAATATGAAATTGCCAATAAAATGTTGTAGAGCAATAACAGTGACTAGTTAGACGTTGAATAGATGCGAATTGATTTTTATGAGTTGAGCATTAGTTATATGTGCGACTTGCAGGGTTTGAGTGGATCTATATTGTATTAAAAGGAATACTCGATGCTCGAATGTTTTATTGCTATCTGTTGCAAAAGTTAATTATGATTGTCAGTGTGTTATGCCAAAAAATATGACTTACAATAAATAAGTTAGTAATATATTCATTGAATAGATTTTAAGTCATCATCGACAAACGTATGGATATATTTGGTGCAAAAATAATTGCAAATAAAATGTTAGTGTAAAAAGAAGGATCTATACATTTTTTTTTCTAACTTAGAATTAAAAATACATCGTAGTTTAAAACAAAGTTGTCTTTTTTATGTAAACTATTAGCACTTATTAAAATTACCTGTTAAATACAATTTAACATTAGAACAACAACCTTTCATTGAAATATGCTTTACATGTTCGGAATGGCATTTTAAAATGTAACCAAGCTATTAATATTACTAGCATGAATCGGTTAAAGGCCCGCATGCATCCAAAACGGTAATTATCCTTATCAAACATAAGATAATGTAACAATCATTATGTTATTTACCTTCAAATCATCTAAATTCACTGTATAATATTAAGTGCACGAAAACTGGCCATTAGTTCTGCCCTGGTAATTGATATAGCAGTAAGTCAGAAAAGGTGGTTTCGAGAAAACGGCGCGCAAAGTTTTTATCACAATTTGAGCGTTTGTGATAAAACTATACACTCGATTTTTATGTTCTATATATCAAAAGAAAGGGAAAAATGTGTTTGTTACTGTAAAGTTACCTGCTTTTAATATTTTTATAAGGGTTGTCGTAAAACATAAGAAATCGTGTCTTTATTAGCATATTCTTGACTAATTCTAAATAATATTTAGGTAAGAGGGCAGTAACTGCCATAGATACTGCACTCTTGCTTAGTAATATTTCAAACTGCTATATTGCTTACAGAATTCAAATAATAAATTCAAAATTACTACTTAAAACAGCAGTAAACAAGCATTATACTGCCCTTTACCTTAGATTTAGAAAATATTTTTGACTATTTCACTATACAGTAAAGGACGTTACTGCTCTTTAAAGAAGTATTTTATGTAAGGTGTTGTCAGAATTTCTTGAGCAGTAAGTCTATAAATAGTAGGGAAAATAACAAAAAACCGTTAAAAATAATATCTAAGCTCGTTTTATTCATTAAATGTAACCAAAGAGAACCATAATATTAGTGTTGTTATTTGGCATAACGCTAGATATTCTTATTAAAAACAGAAATCTTCTTTAAAAATATAATTATTTATCAAAGCTTAAGGCAGTCCTGGGTATTTTGAGAAGACTTGTGAAATTTTAAAACGGGGGTTGCTGATTGATTCATGTTTATGGTAGATTCTTCTCGATTGATGGTCACATTTATAATTTTGTCTATTCGCTTCATTTTGTAGTTATTTAATCTAAAACAAAAAAAGGAGTAAAGTGTATTAGGTATAAGCTAATACTGTATTTAATGTGTATAAGTGATAGAAGATTTACCCTATTAAATACAATTAAAAGCGTAACGCAAATATTAATTTAATTGCTCAAGTTTAGTGTCAGCATTAGAAGATGTATCAGAGCACATAGTAAAACTGAGCCAAAAACACGCGGCGGGCATGCACGACTTCAGAGCACCAAGAATGTGACAAGCGAGCAGGAGGACAAACTTTGATATCAATTATTATTTTGAACGAATAAGTAATTAGCTTTATTTTAGATTTAGGTAGGTAATTAATTTATTTCACACAACAAATCATCACTACATAGTATAAAGCAAAGTCGCTTCCCGCGTCTCTCTGTATGTTTGCTTCGATCTTTAAAACTACACAACGGATTTGGATGCGGTTTTTTCTTATACATAGAGCGATTCAAGAGGAAAGTTTATACGTATATCATCATACCCCTGCCCTTATCCCAATTATTTATTTGGGGTCGGCGCAACACGTCCTCTAGACGTGTTGCTTAAAGTTTTGGCTATGGTTTTATAGTCGGCCGCCTGCCTGACACTAACCCTCTTTGGGAATGCGATTGTTGGTTGTTTACCCGCCACCATTCGGGTGACCCAAGGTGCTTGGTACAGTGCACTGGGTCTTAAGGTCCATTAGTCGCCTTTTACGACACCCAGTGGAGGATATGGGGTGGTGCTATTCTTTATATCCGGACACCACACGGAATACGGAATACGGAAAGTTTATACGTATAATAACATGATTAATAAATTAGAGAACCATTGATAATTTCAAGAATTCTAATGCAAAGTCGTAAATAAACACATTTTTTCGCGCTTACTTTGCAAACGCAGGCTGAACCCTAAGAGATTCATCAAAATAATGTACTAATTTTTTGTACACATTGCAAAGGTCTACAGAAAACTCCGTGATGGTATGTGTCTAACTCTTATGGAAATCCAACAATATAATTTTTTGTCATTTACTTTTTACGACAAATAATGGCTAATTTTCGAAGCGATTTAAACCAATACAGCATTAATCCTTATCGAATTAAATACCTTAAATACATTGTTCAATTAATATAGATTTATATAACAACTTACAGTATATGATTTAAATGAATGTTTTCGAAGATATTACAGATTAAAAAATTGCGGGACGTAGTATTTGCGGTCAAGCTGGAGCGGCGCTATGTTTTATATACAACGTTCGCAGTTTTTCTAAAGTATATTTACTGTTTAGTATCAGCATAGCACCCGTGCAGAGCCGGGGCGGGTAGCTAGGATTAAATATAAGGACTCCTTACAATATTTATAATTACTCATCTTACACCTACTTGGCGCCAAAATTACTCGACACAAAATGGCGCGAACTAGATGAACGACACAAAACAATCAGACGACCATCACTCAGCCGCTCGAAACGATATGTCGAATATTTTTTTGATCATTAATATGTACCTAGTAGCGCAAAAACCACTTACTGCTCTCCTGGTTTACAAAACTATTAAATTATAATTTTATCTTTTGCCATGTTATAAAAGCAGTAAAGGAAGATACTGTGTTCATATTTGTGTATTTATGAGACATTCATTGTAATTACTATCCTAAAAGAGCAGTACAGCTCCATACTGTAGAAGTAACTAGTAAAATTCATTTGGAACATTAGTTCATACTAGCGTAAAAAGCAGTATGTCAGAAATTTACTGCTCTTTTGTTAAGAAATATGTTAATACTAATAAAAAGGGCAGTATGTCCATGAAATTCAATGAATTACTGCTCTTTTACGTAGTTAACTAAATTAACTTACCGTTCTTACTGCTCTTTATCAAAAAATAAAATGCATTTCTAATATACGTAGAAGAATGAAACCCAGATAGGAAGAAAGATCGTTTGACGTACATTCCAAATCAGCAATAAAAAAAAAATGGCCACCTTCGACTTACTGCCCTTTCGATTACCACGGCAGAGTTGTTATTGTGATAATATCTTTTGATAAAAAGTGACGTTTGTAATGCCATGCCTACTAATTCTTAAAGTAGACTCTCTCTCTATACATGGCATAGAGCGATATCTGTGTTTCATAGAGGACCTACCTAAATCTTAAAGCAAAATGGTTGCAGTTGTGAAAGCGAAACAGTGCACTACACAGCATAGAGCAACGAGTCTAGCCTGTTGGTCTAGTGGCTAGTGGCCCTGACTGCTATACCAGAGGTAATGGGTTCGATTCTCACCCAGGACAAACAGTCGTAAAAGCAAGATGCCGCTCTACAAAGCGCAGTGCCTCGTACTCTCTTCTCACTTCTCTACTCACTGCAATCTTTTACTTCAATAGTTACTTACTTAATTACTTTAAAAGGCCTAAAGGTTGAAAAAGCAGCTGTGAGGTTGTAGCCTTTACTACGTATATTAACCTATGTAATAGCATATTAAAGTCAGTATTGTATCAACACTCGTTGTATCATTTACTCCTAAAACCTGCCATCCGTACATGGCGACCGTGACAGTAAAATAAGCGCGGATTCGTATTTACATTCCTTTAACCAAAAACGGAACAAGTGGTGTCATAATGAATTGCACTGATATTAATGTTCTACGCGCAGTCGGCGTGAACAATACTTTAGTGTCTAAAATAAATATAACTTCACCTCAAAATGGGTACTACTAACAGCAAGGAGGAGATTATAGTTCCTCAAAACGCAGCAGGTGGAAATAACATCGCTGATATCAGGCAGCTGGCAGTGCACGCCAGCACTACGAACATCATCTTGATCGTGGTACTTTTTATGATAGTATTGGCGTTTTTGTATGGTGTGTACAAAATATATAGAAATTGTCACCAGCAGTGGATTTCAAACGAGATTAGAAATGACAGACTAAGATATTCTATATGGAGACGTCGAGTTGATGCAGAACCCGAAATACGGGCCCACACGAGGAGTTGCCGAAAAGATACTGAGGACATAGTTTGAACCGTCACTATTTACCTACAGCTGATGAAGAATAGGGTGATGTTAAATAGTGTGTCATATGTGTCTGTGCGCGAAAATTCTATGCATAGTGTCAGTGCGCGGTCATTTAACAAGTATCTATTAAATATATCGCCAATTCGAAATACGAGTGTAATCGCTTACATATTACGTACGTAATTATATAAATAACATTATAATGGATTAATTTAAGTGAAAAATATAAGTAAAATAAGTACCGGATGTTTGCTGAATAATACAAGGGTATGTAATTTGATTTTAAGAAGATAATATATTTTCATGGCAGAAAAAATAAAAGCTTTGTATGACAATTTATTAGAAATCAGGAAATATTTAATAAAGATTGGTCCAGATAGGAGGAAAGGTAACATTGTTGTTGTAAAATTAGGAGAAGCTGATAATTTAGTAAAAAAGTATAACCTATTTTTAGAATATTATTCTGAAACTAAATCCACTATAAGTAAAGGTGAGTGTTCAATTATTCACGAGCTTTGTACTAATTTTGATAAGTTATATGAACAAATTTTAGATTTGTGTTCTCAAAAACATACTACTTCAATCAATATGACAAATACTTGTAAATTTGACTTAAAAACCGCTTTAAATTTATTGCCAGTTTGTTCAAACGACGAGGCAAGCGTAAAGCAGCTAATAGACGGAATAGAATATTATAGTTCAGAACTAGACGAAAATTGTCAAGGAAAATTATTAAACTTTGTATTAAAAACTAGACTCTCGCAGGCCGCAAAATTAAAATTATCTCCATCTTATGCCAATATTAATGAATTGATAACCGATTTAAAAGCTCAATTATTACCTAAAAAATCAGCTTCAGCAATTCAACGTAAATTACAAAATTTTAGACAAAATGATTTATCGATCGACGAATTTGGCAAACAAATAACTGAATTATTTGTTGATTTAACAATATCTCAATCAGATGGCAGTGATGCCAGTTATAAAGTTTTGAAGCCAATAAATGAAAAACAGGCCATAAAATGCTTTGCAGACGGATTGAGGATTAAACGAATAGGTACAATAATTTCAGCGCGAAATTTTACATCATTAAAAGACGCCGTGCAGGCGGCTATTGATGAAGATATCTCAATTCCTTCGACTTCTTCTGATGTTCTAACCATGAATTCTAGAGGCAGAACTTCGTATAATAATTGGTCGCAGAGGAGAGGGCGCTTGGCATACACAGGTAGAGGACGTGGACGTGGTTACCGGCAGCCTTCTCACAACCCAGATGGACAACAGGATCACGTCGAGCGAGGATCGCATGCGGGTCGGCGCGGGTCAACCCGATCATCTTATGGAAACAGAGGTAGGTATAATTCTAATAATAATAGTACATCGGGGCAACAGCACATACATACTTTAGAAAACTCAGACTTGCAGGAAAATTCAACAACCGAAGAGCAAAACGAAAATCAGTTTTTTCGAGACTAATGATTTTATTTTGTCACTAAATAGTGTAGGCTATGTAAACATAAGATCGCTTAATAATTACTCATATCATTTGTTAGTCGACACCGGTGCATCCATTTCTGTCATAAAGTATAAACATATTTCCAATCAAAATATTCCAATCCATATTGAGAAGACTATCATAAATGGAATTGGGGGCAACATCGAGAGCATAGGATATGTTTATTTAAACTTAGTTATTGGAAACCACACACTGCGCCATAAGTTTTTTGTTTTTAAAACATTACCTTGTAAAGGTAGTGGTATATTGGGACATGATTTTCTAAGCAAGTATAAATCAGTATTAAATTTCAGTAACCAAACCTTATTGATTTGGAATAATAATTTTAAGGTGTCTATACCTTTAATAATGGTAAACAGGCATATTAATATTCCAGCGAGGTCAGAGTCTGTTCATTTTATTCGGACATTTGAGACGGATGAATGTGTAGTTAACGCGACGGAACTACAAAACGGAGTTTTTATTGCCAGTACTTTAGTTAAGCCTATGAATGGGAAAATACCCATTAGAATCTTAAACACCACCGACTCAGATTTAATCATAAATACAATAAATCTCACTTTTCATAAAGCAACCGACTATGATGTTTGTACATTTCCAACACCGAATAGCAGTGCTGATCGTGTCAAAAAATTATTTACTTCTTTGTCGCTTAGTCATCTGAACAAAGAGGAGCAATTGTCTATAGAGTCAATATGTGCAAAATATTCAGACATTTTTTTCCTTCCGGGAGATAAGTTAAGTACGACTAAACTATACGAACACACTATAACATTAAAACCAAACGTGGCTCCAGTATACAGTAAGCCATATAGAATGCCCCATTCCCAGAAAGTTGAGTTGAATAAGCAAGTGGATAACTTATTAGAGCAAAATATTATTGAACCCTGTTCCAGTGAGTGGTCCAGTCCAGTGGTACTGGTACCTAAAAAATCTAGTTCCGGGGAAAAGAAATGGAGACTAGTTATAGATTATCGTAAGCTTAACAACTGTATACAAAATGATAAATTCCCCTTGCCTAATATTTCGGACATATTGGACTCTCTGACTGGCTGTGTTTACTTCACACACTTAGATTTAAACCAAGGATTTTATAATGTTCCACTAGAAGAAAACAGTAGGAAATACACTTCGTTTTGTACAAGTAGTGGTCAGTATCAAATGACAAGAATGCCTATGGGCCTAAAGACTAGTCCAAGCTCATTTTCACGGATGATGACAATGGCAATGGCTGGGTTATCTTATGAAAAATGCCTAGTATATCTAGACGATTTGATATGCATGGGACGGAGTCTGTCTGACCATAACAAAAATTTGATAAAAGTTTTTGAAAAATTGCGCAGCGCAAATTTGAAGCTAAATCCTTCTAAATGTGATTTCCTAAAGAAGGAGATTCTTTATTTAGGTCATATTGTATCAGGTAACGGCATATTGCCCGACCCAGACAAAATTAAAATAATGGAAAACTATCCGGTTCCCACAAATACGGACGAAGTGAGGCGCTTCGTTGCTTTTGCAAATTATTATAGAAAGTTCATAGATCATTTTGCAGATAAGGCCTATCACTTGAATCTTCTATGTAAAAAAAATACTAAATTTATATGGGATAGTAACTGTCAAAAGTCTTTCGAAACCCTTAAAAATAGTTTGATATCCCCTCCGATTCTTCAATATCCTGATTTTTCTGAACAAAATCAGTTCATACTTCAAACTGATGCATCCGGATACTCTATAGGGGCAGTTTTGTGCAATTCAGATAGTCGCCCTATAGCTTACGCCAGTAGAAGCCTCAACAAGGCGGAAAAAAATTACCCAACTATAGAGAAAGAACTGCTAGCAGTAGTTTGGGCCGTCAAATACTTCAGGCCATATATATATGGTCGTACATTTAAAATACTTACCGATCACAAACCCCTTGTATACTTGTTTAATTTGAAAGACCCCTCTAGTAGACTTTTCAAATTTAGAATAGTTCTCGAGGAGTATGATTACGAAATCGAATATATAAAAGGAAGTGAGAATGCTGTCGCTGATGCATTGTCTAGAATAAAAATTACTTCGAAAGAACTAAAAGAAATGAATGAATGTTTATATTTAGTGATGACGCGCGCCCAAACGAAAAAATTGGATAACTTTGGTAAGGAAAATGAACAATCCACGGACGATTTGACAGTACAGCCAAAAGTCGTGGAAACGCATATCAAACCTAAAGACGCAGTGGAGTTAAGATTTTCAGACGCGAGTAGTTACAAGAATTTTAATAACTTAATTACGTTAGAAACTGAAATATTATTTTATGTCGCCCAAATGAAAACTATATTTATAAAACCAGCGTCTCAATCACAAATTACGCGAGCCGAATTTGCGAGAGATCTGAGTGATTTTTGTGAAGAACTAGTTATAAATGAAGTATACTTTATTAAAAATACTAATAATAATATTTTTGTCGAAAAACTAACTAGCGAAATAAGGGCACAACGTAACTGGAAAGGTCCCAGAATATGTATACTAAAAGACGTCGAAAGAATAGAAGATAAGGATGACAGGAAGGTCATACTGAATGACTTCCATATTTTGCCCACTAGTGGACATGCAGGCGTCAGAAGAATGTTGACAAATATAAAAAAATATTATTTTTGGCCGGGTTTGGAAAGTGATGTAAAAAATTTCGTTAAAAAATGCGTTCAATGCCAAAAACATAAATATACAATACAAGTTAGGGAGCCAATGTTGATCACGACGACTGCTCATTCGGCTTTTGATAAAATATTCTTGGACTTGGTAGGGCCATTAGATAAAGACAATAATGATTTTTCCTATATACTTACACTACAATGCGAGTTGACAAAATATGTGTGTGCTTACCCCCTTGTCACTAAAACTTCCACAGAAGTAGCTCGTAGTTTCGTGAATAATTTTATACTTCAGCATGGTGTACCGAGAGAAATTGCTACCGATAGGGGCACGGAGTTCATGTCCGAGACACTTAAACAGGTATGTGAACTGCTTCAAATTAAGAAATTAAATTCAACAGCGTATCATCACCAAAGCATCGGGGCGCTAGAAAACTCACACAAAAATTTAGGTGCGTTTTTACGAATCCATACTGAGGGAAGGCCCGATCTGTGGAGTGCTTGGTTGCCGTTCTGGTGCTTTGCGTATAATACGACTGTTCACACGTCAACAAAATTTTCACCTTTTGAGCTGGTGTATGGTAAAAAATGTAATCTCCCGAATAACTTGTCCAAATGCGTAGAACCGCTTTATAACTACGACAATTACCCCCTTGAACTTAAGTACCGCCTTCAAGTTTCTCAAACAGAAGCGCGAAAAAATTTAATAGTTAGCAAAATAGACAGGGAAAGTAGATACAATCAATATGTCAATCCAGTACGCTACAAACCGAACGATCAAGTCTTAATAAAAAATGAAACTGGCAATAAACTTAAGCAATTATATTCTGGACCATACAAGGTAATTAGAGATCTGTCTCCTAATGTGGAGATTGAATATAATGGTAGAAATAATATTATACATAAAAACAGAACTAAACCATATTATAATTAAATTTTAATGTTACATTACTTCAAGTGTTATAACTATATTATTTTAAATAACGTTCATGTACAGTCAACCACAAAAGGATTTTCCCTTTAATTTTAGATCGATATTGTCAGACATGTAATGGGCAATTTATTTCAAACAGTTCTCATAATGATGTATTCCATTTATACATTTTCTTTCTTTTTTTTCTTTTTCTTACTTTTGTTTCAACAAAAATGTGCTGGTAAAATTTGTTTTTACAATTTTGCTGTGTGTATACATAGTTGTGTTTGCGACTGTACTAAAATAAATAAATTAACAGCTAAGATATCAAATGTAACTAGATATCATATGCGTTCGAAGACGGTGTATGACATCATGTTTTATCTATGCAAGCATCATGTACTTATAATGCATATTATATTAATACGTATCAATGTTTACTCTTTTTGTATCCTAATCTTAACAATAAAATAAAATTGTAACTTTTATTTTATTTAAATGTAAGGGGGAGATGTGAGGTTGTAGCCTTTACTACGTATATTAACCTATGTAATAGCATATTAAAGTCAGTATTGTATCAACACTCGTTGTATCATTTACTCCTAAAACCTGCCATCCGTACACAGCAAAGCTTAAGTGGCAGTAGACTGGTCACTTCGAATGAAGTCTGACGGGTGGGCAATGATCGTCACCTACTGGACGCTAGAGGAAGGACTTCGTCGTCAAGGCCGTCCGCGGTGAAGGTGGTGCGACGATCTAGTCAGATATGCTGGGCGCTCATGGCCAGAAATTGCAAAAGATACAAAGGTTTGGAAGAAAATAGGAGAGGCCTTTTCCCAGTAGTAGGATCTAAAACATGCTACATAAAAAACGTTGTATGTCTTTTGAGGATTATATAAAGTTCAATTTTCTTCCCGTGTGTTGGAAGCCTTAGAAATAAATATTCTTATTCTGAACACTATTGTATTGCGTTGTGGCCTCACATTGTTCCGCGTTTTATTGTCGTTTTGTTATTGTAATTATTGATGTATTGCTCTGTGTTTTAGTTGTAAAGTATTGCGTATTTGTTGCGTTGTTATTACGATTTGTAAAGGAAGAAATATTTTTTTTGTAAGGTCTAATTTGGTTCGTGAGATTGAAAACTGTTTTGGAAGCTGTTAATCTATGGATAAGGGATATGTTGCTTCAATTATACGATTGTTAAATACTGTTGTGTTATTGTATTTGATTTGTCTTGATATATTAGTATTTAAAACTGAAAAAACGGAAAGAGAGTGGAGAGTTCTCTGCTCGGAAGGGTACAAAAAAGAAACACCTATTATCACCTTAATAAACTATCGACCTGCCCCAGCTTTGCTAATCACTCTCAATCTATTAAAACTATTGCGAAGTTTTAAACATTGAATCGAACATACAGACAGCTACTTGGTTTTATACTAGGTTTGTTGTCAACTTTACAAAATAACACAAAATCTCCAATACAAAATGTACGCTTAGCTGTATGACAAATATCTTCCGATACACGAGTCAGCTGTAATCCTCATACACAACAGTTAACTATAAAACTATCTGTTCCGAGTCACAGCCTAACAAGACACTCGTCTAACTTCCACTTTAGTTCTAGATCGTTACGCGTCTTGTCTTAAGGCCAGACTAGAACTTAGAACTTTATTCCCAGCCTAGGTATTCCTTGAATCTTTGTACTATGAGAGTTTTCGTTTGACGGTTAAGGAAACGCTTTTAAAGGCGTTTTTAATGATGTCTGTTTGAAGGTTTGAGATCTGAGTTTTGTCTTTTAATTTATAGTTGTTTGTGTGTGTGTGTGGTTTGAGTTTGGGTGGTCGTGGATAGATTTGATAGTGAAGAGATGTTTGTAAAGTTATTACGGTTTGATATTATTGTTATTAAATGAAATTTTGCATCTCATTGTATTTCGCTTCTGCAATCAATGGTATAATATAGATTATTAAAAAAAAGAACTATGAGGAAATAATAAAAGCAATTTAAATAGAAAATATTCTAGAATAAATATCTAAACTTAAAATTAAGTATGTACTTAGTTACTGTCGTTCACTTTTCCAATTACATTCACTATTAACGAAAGAAGCAATTAATTAACTTATATTACTACGTAACATTGTAGTGAACAAATTAAGTACTCAAACAAACAAATTCAACAAATACGGGACAGTATTTTATAAGCCGGACAATCTATTCGTACTAGTAGCATCACTGGAGATTAGGCTCTATAATTATTAGTGCAATAAATAAAAGGGTATTTATGTAGCTTTACATAATAACTAAATGTGTGTTGTTTACGTAAACAAAATGTTTTTCACTACACTTCTAATATATCTCTTTAATCTTTATTGAAATGTGTATAAATTTAGTTTGTTTAGTTAGAAGGATTGTGGTTTTAACGATGGATTTTATTCTAAAACTAGCGACCCACAGCTTAGCATGGGTGCAATATTGATGTATTAAGTACACATAAAACCTTCCTCTTGAATGTTTTTATGTATTAAACAAACTGCATTAAAATCAATTGCGTAGTTTTAAAGAACTAAGCATACATAGGGATAGAGAAAGACAGCAGGAATCGACGTTTTTGTGCACTGTATAGTGACTGTTTTATGCTAAAGTAAAGCAAATATGAAAAAAATGTCTTCATTTCAAAATAATTATTGTATATTTTTTTTTATTGGAAAAAATACGGCCACAGTTAAGAAATCACTTGTACAAAAATAATATAATCGAAAATAATTTCACTTGGATTAAACTTACACTTCAGAAGCTCATGCATGTATCTAATATCGTAGTGCTCATAATACCTTTTAAATACAAGGTAAATGACCAAAAAATCTTAGTGTTAATACAAGAACCCGTGATCGCGTTGCCGTGTGAAGTGGGTCCGGTACCGTTAGCATCAGAAGTCGATTAACACATACCGAGTGTCATTATTTTTCCATGACATGTAGAAATAGTTGATCAGTATGTTTTAACTATAGCAGGCGTCACGTCTATTTAATTATAGTACAACAGTAATTCATTGAATTCGATTGTGTAGGTACTTACAGTTTGTTTGAAAATCTAAATGTGTGATCGACTTTAGATGCTGACCGTACCTGCAGGGTCTTCAATATTGCCGCGACGTGCCCAAGATGCAAAACCACAACCCAAAGATAGACTTATGTTACCTACGACATGTCATCAACATAAATAATGTATAACGTTCCACACCGCGTCTGAATTATTCAACGTTGACGGCCACTTTATTAAATTTGTCGTTTTATGAAAATATTAAGCAATTTCGTATAGTTGAGTAAAAATTAATATGGAACAAAATTAACATTTACAAATTAAAAGTTCGCATCGTATTTCATGCCGCCGCGACTAATTTAAACTGCGTTAAATTAAATTTTTGAGTAATAGAAAACGTCATATTAAATTGGTTTTCGAGTTTGTACCTATATTTGTTTTTGTGTTTTTCACTTTTTAATTACAATTCACATACATTTTTACACATTATAAACTGATTAAAAACATATAATTAACATTGATTGGAAAATTGAACGCATTATAATAAAATTGATTACACATTTCGTAATTAGTGTCATAATGTTTAGTTTATTTATTGTTGTCCCCAATAAAAAGTATTTAAAAACTCATTTAATTTAACCTACATACATAAAAAAGTTTACTATTCCGAAACTAAACGTGTAGCACAATTATATAAAATGTTGCACCGACTTTAATACACATTTTAACCTGTGCTAATTTTATTATGACTGGGTAAACTATAAAGTTTATTACAAATATCTTTGGTACAACGTACAATTACGAGCAAATATATGTACACACGACCAAACAATTGAAGTAAGTCATAGTCAAATGATGAATGAAATCGTTAAATTTTCTTTAAATTAAACGTTTTCTTTAATTTAAACCGTTGTATCATTTACGTATGAATTATCCTCACGAAAATTGCTATAAAAATATTCCATAACAGCTTCAATAAATTCGCATAAGAAATCTACTATTTGGTCGTGAATGCATGTTTTTGCTCATGACTGTACAAAAAATATGTTGTAAGTAATAATGAGGAGTATTATATCGCCGCAGTAATCCTGACTCCAGAATACTCTAGAATATTCTAGAATATTCTAGAATAATCTAGATTAAGAAACTTCCTAGCCACTAATGTATGCATCGAAAAGTTTTGTACTCACTTCCAATTTACGAATTGTTGGCTTGCACTGTGTTTTAATGGTCTTGCTTTTGTTTTAATTTGAAATTCTATATTTGAAGAATTGTTTTGTTTTAATTGTTTATAGAAATCGTTGTTTTGGAGACAATCAGTGAGCTATTGAGCATTTGCAACAGAGATTTGATATTATTATACCTTCTTGGTCCGACATAGCATACCTGAATATTTTTTAATTTTATTGCGACAATTACCTAGGTATGTCACTGTGTATGTTAATGGCATAAAAACAGTCGCAGAAAATAAAAAAAGACTAAAATATATGCTTTCAATTTTCAGAAAATACTTGGTGTTACTCAGATTTAAAAGTTAAAAAAATTGTCCAAATATCAACAAACTGTGTTGAAGTGTTTACAATTTCTTAATCGGATTATTTAAAACATAATGCATTAGAAATGTTTGAGTGTCTGTACTTACGTGTTGAATATAATCGGATTTGTTTGTAATAATCTGAAGATCAATTAATCTTCTCGACTTATAGAATTTGTTAAAAATAATGGTTTGTTTGATCGGTCAGTCGTATAAGACAACAATGATATAAAACATCGGGTGTTATAAAGTGTATTTAAATATAAATAAATAAATATTTCTTAACATTCCCACAACGCCATCTAGTCTCAAATTAAGTATACGAGATTAAATTGTGTTATGAGTACTAGACAAATGATAAACACAGTTATATATTTCTAAATACATACATATTATAGATAAGTTACACCCAGACACAGAACAAATGATCGTACTCATTTGTCCTGGGTAGGAATCGAACCTGTCCGTGTGGTGTCCGGATAAAAAGAATAGCACCACCCCATATCCTCCACTGGGTGTCGTAAAAGGCGACTAATGGACCTTAAGACCCAGTGCACTGTACCAAGCACCGTGGGTCACCCGAATGGTGGCGGGTAAACAACCAACAATCGCATTCCCAAAGAGGGTTAGTGTCAGGCAGGCGGCCGACTATAAAATCATAGCCAAAACTTTAAGCAACATGTCTAGAAGACGTGTTGCGCCGACCCCAAGTAAAAATTGGGATAAGGACAGGGGAATGATGATGATGATGAGGAATCGAAACCACTAACTACTAGACCAACAGGCCAGTCAATATTACATTTTATGACGTCAATCATATCTAAATTAGTCTAAAACCTATATTGAACTAAGTTTACTTCATAATTTCGATTTGCGTCAAATTTAATAATTTATTTTCGGTCAGAAAATTGTTTTAGATCATTATTTTGACATTTGATTGATAGATAATTTAATTTTATGCGAAATTATTTTTAGACGAAGTTATTATCTTCTAGATATAAATAAAATTAGATTGTCTGTAAAATATATACGGTAGGTACTCACTTAAAAATGACTTTTTTTTTATTTTAGCCAGTCCGTCTGTTTTCGACAATCTCTGAAATGGCTGAACCAATTTTGTTTAAATTTTAATTCACAGGAAGCTAACGTAATAAGGAGTAGGTAGCTTTGGCTACTAATATTTGAGAAAAAAAACTTTAGTAATAAAATGAACTAATAAACTTTTTTATCCAATTCCATACAGACGAAGTCGCGAGTACAAGTAGTACCTAATAAATACGAACAGAATGATTTACAATTTACATATATATAACTAATATGTAAAGTATGTCTTAATAACAGAATAATCATAGAGACCGAAGTCCAGAAAATAATTATCTCTAATCGACGATTAAATGAGTTATTATGTGTCGGTAGATGATTAAGATAAATTTTATATTATATATTATTAACTACAGTAGGTAATAAAATAGTGAAATAGTTATATTCATTTGTAATGGTAATCTCTGCAAAGATTAAACCGATTTTGGTGAGACTCTTCCTGACAGATAGAGAGATTTAAAGAGTTTAATACTTTTTTTAATTATGGGGTCGCAAATACATGAAATTTTTCCCAAAACAAAAAAAACAAGAGTATTCGTGGGGCATAGCTATATGGTAAGGCTAGTTAAAGTAACCAGTCAGTTAATATTTTACCCTTTACTAAATGCCGTTAAACTAAGGTTGATACCTAATTAACTTTCTGGTTAAGGCGCTACCTCGATTTTATTTGCCATTTGCCATGGCAGATTGTAAGACAACCAGCTTACCAATGGATCTGAAATTTTGATATAGGTAAATTGATACCTTTATCTAGATTCTGCCAGAACGAAAACACGATACTGATAATTTTACTCGATCATAATTAATTTCGAAAACACGTCTAAAAAAGTACTATTTTTGATTTTACAAGCAAGTTACACGATCTTTATGTTTCAAAATTACTCTAATACATTCGTAACATCAATATTAAGGTTCTGTCAGAACAGTTTTTCCATAACTATTTCCAATCATTTTTAAATAAAGTTTTAAGATTTTGTATTTTTTGAGCGGCCGCGATCATGGTAGACGCTACGCAATTCTGAACCTTATGCCCGTGCGCTAACGATTGATACACAATAATCATCAATAATGTACGGAGACGAGCCAGTCGGGCGATTGGGCTCTTCGGGGTTGGACCTATGCATGTTGTCGCTCCGGTCGTAGGTATATTCATTTGTGACGTGATGATCTTAGGTTTTAAATATTTTGTAAGTGTAAATATTAGTTGGCTTAGACGTTATAGGTAATAGTTATATTATTAAATTAGGTTTAGGTTTTATAATATAAAATGGCAAGAACTTAAAAAAAATATAGTTTCTTAAAGAAAAAAGAAAACAACACCTCAAAGAATGTGCCAAAAATGCAGGAAGTGAAAAAGGCAAGGTAAATAAAATAAAATCATCATTACCTATCTATGCAACTAGTATGTAGTTATGTAATTTGTTAATTTTAGTGAAATTGTTGTTCTATAACATATTTTTGTAGTTGTAAACAATAACCATTCGTAGGCGAGTTGTAACTATAGGTAGATCTCGCCAAACTTTATGGTGGCTTTGGATATTGCTCGAGTCGCTGCATAAACACCATTTTAGGCAGGGAGGTAACAGCGGGTGATGGTGGGCCACATAGGTACCTACAACAAGGTTGTACGCGTATAGGTACTCGGAAGTTAGATGCGATGCGACCAGCCACTATTAAATTTGGCGAGAACTTTTGGTATATCTACACTAATATTATAAAGAGGAAAACTTTGTATTTTTGTTTGTTTGTATAATGGAGAAACTCAAAACTACTGGACCGATCCTAAAAAATATTTTACCATTACAAAACTACATTACCTATCCACGAGTAACATAGGCTATATTTTATCTAGGTAAGTAATATGAGTGTTATTAGATATTATTATAAATATTAGCACAAATCACTAAATAAATAGCTACTACGTAAACATAAACACAAAACAAAAACAACAAAAAATCTATGGAGACTCTGTTGTGTGTTATTTTTCTTGTATTACCTTTAAGGAGAAGTTTACAAAATGAACGGATTCTGCCAGAAAAAACAATATGTGCTTTAGATGCTGTTCGACGAAATTTTTAACATAACATTATTATTTATATTTCAGTTAATAAATATGTTTAAAAATATAATTACTTAGCTTCATTACTTCTTTGATACCTTACACCTCACTACGTACATTTTTAACACCATAAGGTCCGCGACGCTTTTATTCTTTAACCGCGGAATTTTTACTAATTGATACCCATATTGAGGTAGCTATAAAAAGAAATAACGCAATTCAGCATTTTTTGCGGGCGCTATCTTGGATTTTTAATTTATCATGTTGTATATATTCTACTAGTCAAGTCCTTTCATTTGATAGTGATATTGAAGGTTTTGTAAAAAAATATGCTATTCGCCATTTGTGGCGGCGGCCATCTTGGGCCGATATTCACCAAATAAAGCTACGAACACTTCCGATTAATTCCCATTTCAAACAAAAAAAAAACTCAACCGTTCAGGATATACACAAACACACACACACAACACACCACACACATACATACATACAACCATGCACGTCCAACTTATCATATTAAGTTTTCATTACAAGTATTTTTTGTAAATTTTATACAAAAAAAAAAATCCGATTAAAAATTAAATGTAAGTTGCGGCTCCTTATCTTCCCTGTTCGGTTCTTTTGACCCCGCGTTGACCTCGATGTGTGCGATTGGCGCGAAGTTCAAATTTGACACATTGAGTGACGAGTATAGCTTGCGCGACGCGCGGGGCGCGCGGGGCGTAGTGGGCGGAGCTATCTAAAATGAAAATATTCGCGGTAGCGCCTTAAACAGGCTGTATGTATATTACTAACTAATGTTTCTAATAGTCATAAAAAGAAAGATTAACAAGCTGTTAAATTATTACGGTTATGTACTTACTAAGTAACAGGTAGGTACATATTAGAACTAGTAAGGAAGATACATAACAGGTAAATTAGTTGTAGGTATCTTAAACTATTTTTGAACATAGTAAAAACAAGTTTTGACCATTAAAATTTTTCATGGAACTTTTCTAAATAGGAATGAACTACTTTCTAAAAGAAAAACAATCAGTTCGAGAAATAATGCTATTTATAGTAAAAAAGTTAAACATTCCATATTCAAATAAATAGATTTTAATATTCCTCAACTTTCATTCAAAGCCATGTGTTATGAGGTAGGTACTAGACAACTGATAAACATACTTATACAATAATAAATAAAATAATAAAAAATATCAAATACATACATATTATAGATAAATTACACCCAGACACAGAACAAATGATTGAGCTCATTTGTTTATTGTCATACCAAAAAAAGGACTTCAAAAAGACACAAGTAGCAAAAGCAGAAAAAGAAATACAATGAGTTCATTTTTATAGTCACCATCAGCAAATAAGCCAACCCTTTAAAAATCACGACACAACGTTCAGTGTAACGACATATCGAATTATCACGGAATATTCGACCTAACCCTAAAATAAGTGGGTGGGGTACTTAAGGCCCTGCATTATGAAATTCAACGCGTCGAAAATGTGTTGTAACCCGTTAATGAGGCGAACGGAAGCCGCAAATAGCTGATACAAACGAGTGAATTAACCCGCATACTTGGTGGGGAGCCGCGAAGCGTTCTCGAGGGCCATCAAGAATTGAAAGGATGATCTAGCCACGAAAGACCCGGCGGTGACCGGGTCAAGAGGCTGATGAATTTTTATTTTACACATTTAATGGCAGTGTGGAATAGTGAACTGCCAAGAAAAAGATTTTGTGATGATTCTAAAGCGATATTATACTTTTATATATAAAAAATGTGCATTTTTTAATATTCATGGTGTTTAGAGGCCATTGCCCTATAGTATTGAGCGACAATTACAATCTAATCCCATTGTTTTAATGTACAATTTGTAACAGAACGTCGTCAATTTTAATCAATACCTAAATATCTTAAAACGAGCTAAGAATTAGAACTTACGAAAACGTATTTACGTGTAATAGGCAAATAAAGTCCTATTAAGCGAAGACAGGGCAAAGGTCGAGCTACAAACATTCACAGCCCTAATGATTACTATTAAGTACACAGAATAGAAAAGTAAGAGGAAGTGGCACTTAAGCCACGCGCGTGTCACCCTTAGGAGATGACAATCAACTTTATCATACAAAAATATGTCAGATTTAAAAGGAATTATGAACGACTAAGACTGCACTGAAATAAAATAAACTGTGCTATGCAATATCTTTACGGCGGCAGTCCCCGAGTGCTACACGTCTTTTTTTTCTTTATACCGTAATTTTTTTAACTAGGTCTATTATCATTTTACAACAAGTAATAAACAAATAAGTATGTTTGGTACTAGTTACAGTACAGTAAAGGCATTTCCCTCAACTACTCTATATTCTGTGATTAAGATCAAGTTGAATATCACGAGTATTCACGAGAGTTCTTGTTGATTGTTGTGATAGTGTTGTTGACAAATTGAATATAGACGTAATAAAAATGGGATTGTTGTTGAAGCACAGTTTTGTGAGCCTTTTGGACGCAATATTACAGAACCCATGTTAATTTGATTTTAGTTTTTTTCAATGAGTGATTATAAATTTACGATAATGTAAGTTTTTTTTTTTTGCTTAAATATTGTAAAACTTTTTTGTTCATCACTTGCCCTAAGCACAAAATGTCTATAATCAAGAACATCTCACACCATCTATTCTAAGCAATCTATAAAATAAACCAACAAAAAAAAATACAAAAATCCGAATAAAAAAATGAAGTTAATACATCAAAAGGTTTTGTACTTCAGGCCAGGAAAGATGGCGAGTGGGCCTCGCCTTGTATCTGTCAAAGAATTTTTAAGTGTCATCGAGCAGTGAATGGGTTTGCGTCAGCTAGCCCACTTACACACGGAGCGGTTCTCAACCGGCTACTTGGGGGCCGGGAAACAGCCGATGTTTGAAATCTGCTCATATTGCTGAATACTTGGAATTTGAATTTTTCGAGTTTCGAAAAATGTTTTACGAAAAGATGTTATGTTGTTTTTTTCGGTATGGTTTCTTGAGGGTTAGTTGTGTGATTGTGTCGATTTTGAATTTGAAATTGGAATACATTCGCGAATGTTTTGAATTTGGAATTCTGTGACTTTGGACCGTACACAAATAAATATCTACACTAATATTATAAAGAGGAAAACTTTGTTTGTTTGCAATGAATACGCTCAAAAACTACTGGACCGATTTTAAAAATTCTTTCACCATTCCAAAGCTACATTACCCACGAGTAATATAGACTATATTTTATTTTGGAAAAAATAGGGTTCCGTAAGATATTTGGATTTTTCGTCATAAATAAAATGATAGTTTTCATATTATTTATGTCAGCGAAACGAAGTTTGCAGGGACAGCTAGTTATGGATATAGTGATATTTGATTTTAGAACACATTAATATTATTGAAACAAAAAAAATAAGTAACTAAAAAAATAAAGAGGTTTTAATCATCGAAAATTGAATGAAACCTTTTTTTATAATTGTGATTATTATCCGTCTACCAAATTACAAGGTATTATGTACATTTTAATAATAAAAAATAAAACCCCTTTACGTCCAAGAAAATCACAAAACATTAAATGCTAGTGCTAAATCATTTCTAAAGATCACAGACACATAAATCCACAAATATTACAACGTTGCATTAGCCCCAACTAATTGTGCGTTTGTAATTATGAAAACAAATGGCATCATAGCGTCACATCAAATCTATTCACAGTTGTCTTCATTTAGGGTTCCGTACTCAAAGAGTAAAACGGAACCCTAATACTAAGCCTCCGCTATCTGTCTATCTGTCTGTCCGTCTGTCTGTCCGTCTGTGTGTCTGTCTGTCTCCAGGCTCATCTTAAAAACCGTGATAGCTAGAAAGCTGAAATACACAAATGATGTATTTCCATTGCCGCTATAACAACAAAAAAAAATATATTATTACTTTTATTATAAAAGTATTTTTTACTCGATCTTAATAAACGGTTAGAAACTTGTTTTTTTTATTACTATACCTACAACATACGTGACTTCCCATTATAGATCATAGTACGGAACCCCTCGAGCACGAGTCCGACTCGCACTTGGCCGGTTTTATATAGATTTTAGTGTGACAGCCAGCACGTAATAATTCAAATGGCGCGAAAATAATAGATGACATATATCGGTTTTAGACCGAGAAGCTTTGGTCACTTTGGTCTAGACAATGAAGTATTTAGCTTATAGTAAAATCATTAGTAACTATATACGCTCTAATTACAATGGAATAAGGTTCATAATTGTTACATTAAAGTTGTGGACAAGTTTAAACAACTCATTAGGAATTAAGCTTTAATGAGAATGAGGTAAGGTACATAATCGTTTGATTAAAGTTGTGCTCAAGTTTGAACTATTCATTAGAAATCACGCTCTTCTGAAAATGGGATAAGGTTCATAATAGTTATCTTTTTATTGAATTCTGTTATTGACTTGAGACACATTAAGAAATGGTTTGTATAATTTGTTACTATAGTTTGGCCATTACCGCTGTACCGCGCCTTAGGTATGTGCGGTGAGGTGGGGGCCGGGAAAAAAAGTGACCGAGTTCACATGAGATCGATATTGTCTGATAAATCTTACGATATCAGTTTACTGTTCTACAGGCAAGGCAATATTTAATTATTTAATTAAGGTTAATTAGTTAATTTGAAATCAATTAAATAAGAATACCTGAATATTTCACTTCGTTTAACTATATATCATGTATTTTACTTATTTAATTAAATATTAATGAAATATAGTCAGATTCAACTAAGTTTATTTCAAATTAATACTTGGTTTACTAAAAAATTGAATTTATCGAATGCCGTAAACAAATTATTCAATATGTCTTAACATCACGAGATATCGCATGAACCATTTTTTAATATTAATCTCATGCGTTTCTGACATAGACAGTTCGATCTGAATTTGAATTTGAATTCGAATTTGACACTAGCGAAAGGACAAATCGCATCGGCCGATGCTTCCCCCGTCTCGCCCCGCGCTTTCCTAAGGCGCGGTACAGCGGTAATGGTCAAACTATAGTTAAACATGAATATTATTTTTTTATTTGCTAGTACTGTTTAATTAGCAATATATTTTTAATGAATTAGAATTTATGGAAGAAGTATGCACATTTATAGATAAATTACACCCATTTATAATTATAATATTTTGAATTCCCTCATTTACTCTCTTCTGTTTAAAACAACACCCACAATTTCAACGAATGATTGGAACAAAAAACCCCGTTGGAAAACGCGTGACAATTATAAAGTACAATACCTTTTAATTTTTGTCGCTTTGCCTCACTTGCAGTGGCCGGCATTTTTAACCAACTGGATTAAATAAAAGGAGGTTCATTCGTAAATGTTTTCTGTTTCATTTTCATTACTTAAACGTAGATAGTTATAAAAGTGTTCGAATAGATCGCGGTTATATTTTTAACGAAAATTAACACCAAAAAAAACATGAAAAATGGAGCTCTGAAACAATATTATTTATCATCCTATTAACATTTACATTAACAGGAAATACGAGACATACCTACTTAGAAATACCATCACTAAAAAGATTTTTTTAAACCCAAAAAAATAATAATCAATGAATGAAACACATAAAGACAATTTTTTAACAGAATCCATTCACACCAAAAAAAAATCGACCGATAACAATCAAGACTTATGCTTTCTATAAATACTCCAGAAACAAAATAAGGGTAAAAACCTTTACACAGGATAAACTCATAACTTTCTACAAAAGAACCTTCACGTCTCAAAGCTAAATAACTAAGAAAGTGTAAGAGAGACAACGCTATACGTCTTGTATATCGCTATCTCGCTTCCACACACGAAATATACTCTTATAGGTAGAAATACAGCTTTACGAAAAGTACCGATTGTTTTATCTCTTAATTTATACAGTCGATACTCAGATTAATCGCACGACTAGAATACATACGATTGCTTAACCATAATGTGCGATTAGTCGCAATTTATCGGTTTCATATGTAAAACACACGTTATACGCTGGTGTTGCATTAACTTGATTGGTTTAGGAATTAAGGCTAATGTTTATATATAAAAATACATTTTATAGGATGTTTTAGATATTTTTTTTGTTTTTAATTGTGTCTTTTTTAAGCTTCAATCATAATCTAAGAAAAAAAAATCGTACATTTTTACAAAAAAATATTATGTACACCGGTATCACTATCGCTATATCGTAAAAAACAAACTCGCTTCCCGCTATCCGTTATATGCTTAGATTTTGACCCTTTTTTTGTTAAATAGATTTTTTATGTGGGTATAATACATCAGTATTGCACATGTGCGATTTGGGGCGGGTCGCTAGTTTATAAGAACTAGTTTCGATAGATTGAGATGGAGATTTCAAGTTAATTACATAACATCAATGGAATCTAACGTATCTAGAAAAAGTATTTAATAAAAATTGATCGGTGTAAATTGCTTAGGGTAGTAAGTAGGTCGGAGAGGGTCGAGACAAGAGCTATGCCTAGCACAGATCCCTCTGTGGACCGCTTGACGTGAAGCTTTTATGACGCACACATTATTTTAATTATTGCCATTGGTATAGAATTACTATAAAACATACATTTTTGAACAGATAACCGGCATATTTTGAATACCGCGTACCTATTATGCAAGGATATCATCAACGTTATTCAAAAAACAAATAGCCGTTTTAGAAAAAGAATAGTTGTTCATGTGCGCAAAACTTGTCTATAATTAAATCTATATTGACAGTAATTAAATACATTTATTTGAAAACATTAAATCGGGGAGACAATATTTTATGATTGTTAAATACATAAATGTGAAATATTTTGAATTAAAAATATTAAATACATTAATAATATGTAATTTAAATAAATTAATTACATAAAATTAGTAAATAAATATTTTACTGACATTTATTATTAAATAAATTAAATTTTGTAAATGTACATTAAATTTAAAACAAAATTACATTGAAATAATAAAATTTAATCTAGCAAAAATATAGGTACGGTTCTGCGAAATAACGTTTAGGTAGGTACTATCGCTTAAAGAAGTGTCCGCGAACTAAAGTACTGTGGCGCAGAAAAGTGTTGACGTTCCCCACTGGGGAGCTTTGATTATCTTACTCTGTACGGCTTTAGCAGATTTTCTCTTCCCACTGGGTTACATAGCATTATTTAATTGGTTTTACTATAATTGTGAAAAAGAAATGTGCTCAGTGCTTGAAACTAAGTAATTTACTTAATTTTGAATTAATTGCCATCAACATATTATTACATTATTATTTATATAGACTTGCACGAGCTTTTGATTACAGTAAATTGTTTATAAAACTATATCTGATGTAGGTATTTTTTAAATCAGATTACCTACACTGTTTAATGATAGAATGACATTTTATATCTAACAACAACGTAAATAGAAGTAAATTTCGAGTAAACTTTGCGAGCATACCTAATATACCTACCTACCTCTAAATGCAAAGGCACTCTCACAGTGAAACAATAATGACTCCGATACAGCAATCTCCGATGGCAATTAAGACTGTGCCGGTTCGTACACGGCTAAAACGAATGGGCCTCTTCAATCAACGAATCAATCCACAATCGCGAATGGTCGCCACTTGCCAACGACAGCTCAACAAATTTATTGCTGCGAATGGATGGTAATTTTCAAATTTCGGAGCCTGTTGATCGCCGCTCCGAGCGCAACACGCTACGTGACTACCAGTCGCAAATTACCGCTTACTTTGTATACCGCGATCCTATATACATGGAATCAGTGCCGATTGTGGATCTCTCTCTGTACTACAGCATCTATTGTCTGTACAATTTATACGTTCCCAAATGAAGCATTGTGTTAGTTAGCGGCGTTATATTTATTTATATAGTAGCTGTTGC
Organism: Chrysodeixis includens; assembly: GCA_941860345.1. Lineage (NCBI taxonomy): Eukaryota > Metazoa > Arthropoda > Insecta > Lepidoptera > Noctuidae > Chrysodeixis > Chrysodeixis includens. The sequence continues at coordinate 8,725,541 of OW796095.1, read as the reverse complement.
CCGCGATTTCGTTCGCGAAAAAATAGGGATGAAAATTACATAGTCGCCGATTTTCAGACCTACTGAAGACGCGTATAAAATGTGTTAAGATCCGTAAAGCCGTTTCGGAGGGGTACGGTAACTAACATTGTGACTTGGGAATTTTATGTATAAGATTTTGTGACCACTTGTAATTTGAAGTCGTTTTTGTACAATTGCAATTAGTTACAAATAACGACAAAAAAAAACAAAATATGAAAAATTGTCTGAAGTATGAAAAATCTTATGAAAAAAATTCCGAGTGGAAAATGGCGCTATTAACAATAGTCGAGGAGGCAGGAGTACTGACGCCGCGCTCATCGGTTCCGACTCATTACGAGTTGTGCTCATCTCGAGCTCGAGCTTAAGCCCGTTTAAGGTGCGGCCTGATTATGCCTGAAGTCGAGCAGACGTTGCCCATCTGCTTGCCAAAACCACTTGAGCCAACACTATGACGTAGGTACCTACACGTTATATTAAAGTTTGGGAATAGTCGCTAAGTGGAAGCCCGATGTTTGCTTAGTCTGCTTTTAACGTTCTACCTACCTCTTTCAAGTTTCATGTAATTACGTCTATATTGTTATGATCCTTTGTTATAGACTGTAATCCCACAATTGTATTTAAAATGAAGATTTTATGACAAAATTTGATTTTGAACGGAAGTTTAGTTTTAGCACAGTATTCTAACGTACAGTATGAAGTCTTCATATAAACAGGTCCAACGCGAGTTAAACTTACGCTATCGGATCGTGGCATTCTACATGACGAACGGTCAGTGTTGTTCGTTAAACAGTAATCGCGCCATATTTTTATTACAAATAGATAAAAGTATTCTGTTTCTTCTGTTTGTTCAAAATTAGTTAAGAATTGAATTTGTTTTAAACTATTACATGTGTTATCAAAATAAAACAGCTAAGCTATTACTGTCAGATTTATTGTGATACTATCGTCTATCCCTGCGTACATTTATGTTTGTTTGACATTCAATACATTGGCAGCCCTACTCAGGCGTTACTCGTAACAAACATTTGGTAAATAAGTCGCAGTCACGTAGCGATACGGGGACCATGACTCTTCTCAAGCTTCCGCACACTCCTCCAAGATCTCTTTCAGCGTTTTACCTGAAAACAATAAAAATAGGCGTTAATTTACAGCTTTGGACAACTGCCAAACATTTGAACTAGGCGTCTAAGTTAGTCTTAACAAAATGAATGAAACAAGTCGACGTTTAGACTGTTAAGACCGTTGTTCCTGATCGGGGTGAGTTGAGAGATGGGCCTAGGTGAGAACAGACAATATAAAACTCATTTATTTCCCGTCATAGTGACACGTGAGGCGTGCCAAGGCGTTTTCCAATACGTTCATTTATCACACGCCCCTAGGCATAATGAGACGCATCTCGCCTCGACACACGCCCAAAATACTCTAAATTTATTTTTATTAAAAATTCCATTAATTTTTTCTTAATAGAATTTGGCAACGAATGAAATTAATGAAACAACGCGACTGTTGTGACGGACACAATTATTCATGTGCTGTATAACGAAAGGCGAACTTAATATAATAATATCTATTTAAATTATAATGTTAACAATACCATCGGACTTATCAAGTTGTAAAATAGACAAACAACATTTATCACGTCGTTTAAAATAACCGAATATTCAAACATTTTGAAATACTTAGGTACCATAAAGATGTAAACAAACTGATTGTTGTTCTCGATTTTATTGAACAATCATAATATCGATTGCAATTGCCATTCAAGTACATCTCGGTATCGTTGAATAATGAACTGTCACTCTTGTAACAAGCTAATAAAGACAATAACGCAGTAATTTTTATCTGTTACTCTTCGTTACGAAGTTCAATCGAACTTTTAAATTCATAAACAGGCCTGTTCGTCTTGTCGTTAGTGGCCCTAACTGCTATAGGTATCGGAGGTCGTAGGTTCGATTCCCACCCAGCACAAATGTTATTGTAATGAGCACGATCATTTATTCTGTGCCTGGATGTATTTTTATCTATAATATCTATGTATTTAGAAGTATATAATTATGTATGTTTATCAGTTGTCTAGCACTCATAACATAAGTTACTCTCGTTTCTAGTAGGTACTTAATTTGAGATTAGATGGTGTAGTGGGAATATTGAGGAACATGAGTATAAAATTAGAGCTAAATCATTGGTATGCGCTCATCTCAGTTTTTACGAGTTTCATTATTATTTTATTGGTAGGTGATTTTGTTGTTCAGATATAAAAGCGTATTTAATAACTCCTTTGAAGAATATTGGCAGACATATCGATATTTCACAACATTTGTGCAATAATTTTACCATTAACCACAAATATTTTTAGAGTAAGATACCGATCAATTTTAGACATCGGAAAGTCACATGACGGCTCCAGACAACGTCCGATGACGCAAAACGCTCAACAGATTTAAATAAACCGTAACAATTATGTAGATATGCGTAGTTCTAAAACTCCATAGGAACACGAATATTTTTTATTCTTTTCAATAGACCACATGAATTCACGTCATAACCATTTCACATAATGCCACACTGGAACTGGACATTGTGCAGCTTTTGTTTAAAATTGTTACCAAACTTTGACGTAGCTTTGAAATGGTCCAACTTTTTCAACGAGCGACGCATTGTTATAAAATGGAATGATGGTTTAGATTATATGTAGCGCTTGATTAGAATAAACAATTTGTGGATGACGTCGGGAGTAATTAATGATAGTTCAACAGCTATCATGATGGCGGCATGGTGCGTGTGTGTCGGTCACGCGGGCGGTGACGCGGCGCGCGCGCAGCGGGCGCGGCGCATGCGTGAAGCGAGCGTCACGCTCTGACGTCACGGCGGACTTTGCCAACCTCAACGTCTATCACAACATATTTCATGATATTTGTCTCAAGTCCTCACACTGTATAACACTTCGTGATCATTCGTAATTTCCCCACAGACAGTTTTAAATATGCATTTTCAGATAAAGTTTCAGATCATGAGAATCGATCTCGGCAAACAAAAACGCGTCGGCGTAATAAATAAACTCAAATTTAACATCGTATGTGTAAAGTATTTAAATGCAAATATCGAAATAAAACAAACGAATATCATCGTGTAAAACTTTAAAAAACGTGAGCAAATGAAAAATCAATCAAATTTTTAATAAACTCAATACAAACAGCGATATTAAACGATAGCGCTGCGAATTTGTTTTCGACACATCGTGCCAAAGCAACAAAAGATAATCTACGCATAGTGTTGTCAACTGTACAATTTTCACAGATTGTCAATTAATAAAATGTACAGCAGAAGGCATAAGGGGCAAGCGAAATAAAACAACGGTAAAAAATTTGGTCGTAAGCAGAGCAACTGGCGACCTCACCTGCATTTTTGCGCAGTATTGCTCGATTAATAAAACAACGAAAATATTCATTGGCAATCAAACAGCCAGCCGGCACTTGCGCAAATATTGGTAGAGAGAATCTGCGTTAATACCCACTCGAATAAAAAGATAAAAACCCTTAAATTATTGAGTTTCGCACAGCGGCGCGCCGTTGATCAAACAGACGAGCAAGTTATGTACGCTGTTATTTGTTTTCCGTCTCTAAATTGTTTACATGTTACTCGCACACTAAATTGCTCCCTTAAGCAACTTATTTTGTTTAAGCAGGAGAATACACCATTACGATTGTTTGGGAATATAAAAGCGATTGTCATTGAGGATGTGCCAAAACATCGGAGCATTAAAACGAGCAGCGCTCAATACAAAGATATCAACCAAATGTATGGAATACTAAGAAGAGAATTTGTTTATTACGTGTTCACACTAACCCGCTTATCTGATTGCCGTGAAAGTTTAATAACATAAGTGTTAGCTGAGGTTTTATCAAAATATATTACGGAAAATGTTTCATCAAATTTCGCTGTGGAAAATGGGTGTAATGTCTTGGCTACTGCACTCGAGCAATTTTGCGGTGCATGGTGTTTTAATTAAAGCAACGATAGCAATAATATTTGCACATTAATCGAAAATAAACATTTTGAGGGCGAGACGGGCGGTATTTTTGCGAGGTACAGTGCAATACAAGTAGGTACATTATTTGAGTATTAAAAAATGCCTGACGTGAATTTGGGCAACGCTTGCGTCGTTCGCTCCCATTAAAGAGCACTTATTGAGTGAATGTCCTCTGACAGGTGGTAACAATTTTGATTTATTTAATTCCTTTTCAAAGAGGATATTCAATTTGTCAGTTATGATGAATAAATTCGTGGAAATATAGCTTAGGAATTACGGAGCTTACGTTTATGTGTAGGCGGTTGATAAGCTGTCGAAATATTCTTTCTTAAGTTAAGCGTATTAATTTTGAACATATCTAGTAAAATAAATACCTGTTTGATAAAATAATGTAAGTCTAACAACAGTTTTAAATCCCACAGTTCACGCAAACCATTTTACATACCAAAACTCACAAGCTCACCAATAAACTCGCTCATATAAACAAATATAAAACAACTCGATTTCTTTTCATATCATAGTTCCCGAATAAAAACTGTCGAGAGACGTCGTAATAATAATTTTTACAACTTTGTATAACAATAATATTATATTCAGAGATTCATACAACAACGTACATTCGTAACGAATATAATCTCTTCTGGCAGAGTAACAAAAAGAGATTGGGTTTTAATCCTACCGGAATATCTGCGAAATCCCCAACAAAAGCGGCTAATATTTCGCTGAAAATACATATTTGATGTGCCTACCAACATACTTATTACTGATTGATTTACGGAATGGGGTTCCTTCTATACATTCGTAGCAGTGTTTTGTTTCTTTTAACCGTTTTCGCGCCGTGTTTTATTAACGTGTGAAAAACAATTTTTACAAATGTCACTTTGATAAATTGTATATGAGACTTTAGGCCTTTAAAATAACATACAACGATTTGTCACTGTTACATTTATAACATTATCAAGATAGTTCTCATTTATAAAAAAAAAAAAATCTATTATCACCCGGCAGTCGTAAACGTCGAAAATAACTAAATGTCAGCTTTTGTTGTGTAGCTGCTTAGATAGATGTATTATCTTGCTTCAACCTAACAAATCGTATTCGTGTAATGTATAGAATGTATTTAAATTAATCCTTTAAGCGATGTGTAGACATTATTAAAGCATTTCTCAACGATAAATGCAGAGGCGTCAATTTCAACCATAATCCTACATGTGAAATATCACACCACTCATTATGTGATCTATTAAGCATTCCGACATTTGAGCACAAACGTATAAGTATAACCTTTCAAAATGACATTTAGGAATACATTCGCCGTGCGTGTTATACGAATAATACATTCATCAAATTAACAAAAAGATCTGTTAGTACGTTTACAACAATATCTTTTTAAAAAAACCACATTCCGTTTTATGATTGCCAAAGGAATCGGTATCATCTAATTTAATATTTAAAAGCTATTTGTATTAAACGAATGTTAGCGTTAACGTGCACGTGGGCCCGCGGTCGCCACACGTGTCGTACTGTCGATAAACCTCGCTAATTGAACGTAACATAACTGCCATAATCGCGTGTAATATGTAACTTGTGTCATTTACAATTGACTAATTAAAGTTCTTTGAGTTTTAACACAGTTTTTATAGTAGTACAATCGTTACGTGAACTTGTTATAACTGCCACATGACATGCTCGATTCTGGTTTATTTATAATCCGCTTGAACTCGAATAAAAATAGGGATGTCGAATATTACAAATTGTATTATTTTATTTCGTGTGCGTGACAGGCAAAGCGTCCTAGTTGAATTTATTATTTGATCGATAGTAGATACGTTCAATGCGTACAACCTCGCCCTTACCCGGTGGAATAAGCACAGGTTGATATTTTAGTTATTTAAATCTGTGCAGGCACGATTTTGGACGATATTTACTAGACTTACGTATTTTTGGTCGGACGGGCACTATAAGTTTTACCTCGGTTAAAATATTCTGCGACAGATATTATTGTGGTTTAAATATTCTTGCAAAAAATAAACATTATTCATCAAGTTTTTTTTTTAGTATTCTCAAACATAAACCCAGGTCATTGACCTCCAACCAAAAAGTTCATTCAAACTCAAAGAAAAAAACACACAAGTTTTAAGTTACAAAATTTCAGGGAACCTTCTATAAAAATATGTTTGAGTTAGCGGTCCTTTTTTAATATCCGGCGTATCTTACATGATAAAGGTATTCGGCTCACAAGGTTCATTGTGTGTATTGGGCACAGACCACAATATGTATAGATAGGGCCGCATACATCCTGTGTTAAAAGTGGCTGCTCTTTCAAATAGGAAAGGAGATTGACAGCTATGGATAGGTTAGACAAGTGATTTTTGTTATGTCCGTTATAGGATTGAATGTTTTTGTGTTATATAATATACGATGTATTGGGCAGACCTTTTATTTAAAGTAACGTGAGACGATAGGTAGGTACTAGTCAAAAATAGTATTTTTTAAATGTCTCTGAAAACTAAAACAAAAATTGGGTATTAAAATTTTAGTTAACGTTATTGTTATTAAATGACCAAAATTTGTTTTTCGAAATACAATATACCTAACGTTATTTATTATAAGTTGTTTCCATACATATCATAGATGTTTTCTTATATATTTACTGGATTTTTTATCATCTATTGAAACACACGTCGATTTTTTTTTAAGATAGAATTTTCCTTTCTCAATAAGTATGTCAAATATTAAAGGTTTTATAATACTTTAAACCTAACCCGTAAATGTTTCCGAGGTCTAAAGATGGTAAATTAAAAAGAAAATTGAGTCTTTACGTCGATAGCAATCCTACTTCTTTTTATGTACAAAACATAAAGATAAGAATAAATTGTGAGATCCAAAGTAAATGGGCATTTCTTTGGAAGTATATTACTAGAAAGGAAAATTATTGAGGTAAAATAACTGGCTTCTAATATCTTAATGTATGGAAAATTACAAACGGTTGTAAATAATTAATTAGGCAAGTAATACAGGATAAATAATTTAAATACTAATTGGTATTTCATTAAGAAATGCGCGTCTCATATTAAAAATAACTTGCGTTTGTATATTTCGAATACTCTTGCATCTAGGTATGTTAAAAATCTCATAATGTTTAGTTTTATTATAAACTTTAATAAAACGAACTATCAGTCTGATTGGATTCATCTGAACACCGTTTTTTTATAGAAATTTTTCAATTTAGAAGATTTACAATGAAGAAATAGAATACCACCAAGCACTTTAGCTCGGTGTGTCCCAGGGAAATGATTAACTGTCTTGGAAACCGCAACAAAATTAATCAGAAAAAAATTGTGAGGAAAAATGTGTTAAATTACTTTCAAAGATTAACAACGTACTCGTATGACAGCTTTCCGTTTTAAATAGTAACCCATCTATCGACCAACCGCAACCAATACAACTTAACCTGCATAAAGGTCAAACTGGCTGACACATAACCACAGATTAAAAAAATAAACGTCAACATGAAAACCATAACCTTTTTTAACAAACCCATCTATCCATAAACAAGAAGCAATTACTTTATCTACTGTAATTAAATTACTATAATAGCAAACACAAATTGTTTTATTATTCCCAGAGAATGTTTATCATAACCTCATTAGCATAGGAACTAACTGTCGTCACAGTTAACTGTGGTAGTTAAAACTGTAATAAATCTTGTCAACACTGCAAGTTACAGTGCTAACATTTAGGCTGGACGCTCGTTAGTATCGGTTCTTACTAACATATAAGTTTAACTATCTAACATATATACAAAGATCCTACCTGCTACTAATATTGCAAAGGTACTTTCGCTTTTGTAATATTAGGGAAATTGAGATTAAAAAACATAGTATATTAGAAAAATACACTTTCATCAAAATTAGAATTGTGATGAAACTATATTATTTGAGCGTAAATAGATAAGAAACACACTGACACACATGTTTGTAAGTTTGTGATCGCTTCACGTTTAAAGGACTTGACTAGTTTTAATAAAATTAAAACAAAGGTGTTTTACACGTCTGCATAAATATGTTTTTTTTTTGCACCCATAACCAACTTTTGCGTGCGAGAAGCCACGGGAACAAGCTATTATATCGTAGAGTGCAATATGTATTTGGACGTAAAATCATTTTATAGAAAATTCTACACAGACCCCGATATTTTTAACGTCGCTTCTGTATTTTTTTTTTCAAATTAAACAATAATCTAATCCGAAAAAATAAACTCCCATACACATTTCGATCAGCTGATTACCTGAATAGACTTAAAGTATTAACTAGTAGCAAGTACTATAAGGTTAATTGCTTTCTAGGCTATTAATCATCTCATTAATCGATCGCAATTAACGACCGATAATATCTCGATTCTACTGTAATAATATGATACTCGATATTGCATTTAGGAATTCTCGGTACAATTTCGAATCTCAGAATAGTTCCCGGTAAATTGCAACGGGCCTAGATTCCTGTTACATGAGAATTAATTCTGTAATTGGGAAAACGTAGGGCAAGTTACAACTGCAACGCCAATGATGATTATACTTCCTACTGACATTATAAACGCGAAAGTTTGTAGGTCTGAAAAGTATGGACGAATGGGTGGTTAGATGTTTTTTACTCTTTCACGATTAAACGGCTAAATCCAATTTAATGAAATTTAGTACGGAGTTAGTTGACATCCTGGATTGACATATAGACTACTTTTTAACCCACAAGGTTAGATGAGGTTATCGTTTTAGCAGCTATAACTGGCTTTTGTGGGTGATAGCTAGTGTTAAAAGAAAAAGTGTAAAGATCATCGATCCATCTATTAATATCTTGACAAGAGTCAGAAATAGAACAAAATAACAATAAGTCTGAAGACAAATATCCGTTCCTACATATACATTTACTACCTAAAATATAACTAGACTTGATCGATTACGTTTGAGCACTCTTACACAACAATTTACGAAACAAGAAGTTTCATTCATTGAGGTCATAATATACACTAAGTACGAGAATATTAAAGCTTGGATATTAAGTCGTTATTAAGCATGTTTATTAGTGTTAACAGCGACATAACATATGAACTTAGACACAAAACAACAGCGATAAAACTCAATAATCACACCTACGTTGCCGGCTTTACATTTGAACATCGTGAGCTGGAATTCGTTGAAGAGTTTTATTAAACGATCCTCGCACACGAACACACTCCTAAGTTTAAATACATTATCTCCTTATAAATTACTTTGACCTTAATCTTTCGCCTATCTATTAAAATCTGTATTATATTATTATAATAGCCGATAACAAAGTACAGGTTTCGGGACACTTCAAAACACAGATTATAATTTGAAGAAAATGGAAAGCTGTTTTGTTTGATTAAATCAATCAAAAGAGTACAAGTTGAAGCGAAGTTCGCCCAGGGTTGACCCGGCGTCATTAATGGAAGGGATAAGTCTCTTAATTAATGCAGGTGCGCCCCAAGCTGTGTCAGCCCTACTCTCGGTGACCCGCGCGCCTACACTTAAGTATAATTTTTATTCTAATAGACTCGCTTTAATCTCTTCAAAATTAAACAGCCAGCATTATGCAATGTGGCTTATAGTTGTGGAGGTTGCGTATGCTAATGTTATATGTTAACTTTACGTTTAATAGCCCATTATTAGTAACTGTGTCTTCTTAACACGTCCGTGAGGAACTAACGACATTTGGTTAGCTTTCTCAACAAATAGATATCAATGAATCATGCTCGCGGCGGTGTGAACGTATTTCACAACGTTTCGTGTCACACGGCTCCTCGAATAGTTGGATCAATAGATCTGCCAACATTCACGTCAATCTTTTATAGCAACTGCAAGTAGTGTATCATTTGGCCCTGTTGATGTACGGCGCACTTGTCAATTTGACAATGCAACTCATTCTGACGCGACCTAAATCGCGCCGCGCGCCGACGTCGACAATTCCAATTTATAGATCCCGTACATAAATACAATTTCATGAAAACTCAAATTACAACATTGTAAAGCTATAAAATATGACGTAAATATTGCGCACACGTCTCGTTTTAAGCAGGTTTTACAAACTTCACTCGTAAAATTTGCAAACGGGATCTTAATTTTAACTGGTAGGTGATTTATGAATAATTAAAAGTGATGAAACAACCTAAGTTTGGACTGTTAGCGTTTCTATGCACTGAGTCATTCGTTTTTGATGCCATAAAGTTCACGTATGTGCGTAACTGTTATTTCATGGAAACACTTTATTAGCAGAAAATAAAGACGGGAAACTTACCTACTCGCATAAATAACCCGACTTCGAGGCCAGAACGTCTTATGAAACATGTGGGGCATAGATTACTATCTGAAAGTGTATGTTTTGTCGCAGACATATTAGGCATATTTCTCGGTGACCTACAAGGTAACGGGAGAATCCTTGCTCCTTGACATTTGATTTACGCTCTCTCTAAAGGAAAACAGCAACAAAATATGTACGAGTATGTAGAAAAGAATACGTAGCTTTATAATATGAATTCTGCATGAGTAGGTACGCATGTGGGATAAGCTATAAAGTTCGTTGGAGTCAGGAAAAATTCCCGAAACTAGTACCGTGTGGGGGTAAAATTCATAACGCGCTTAGCAGTTCGGCTCACCTGTCTCGTTAAACTTCGGAATTTTTAAATTAAATTCTGAATACCGCCGACTCAACAAAGTTGCGAATTCTTAAAATTCGGTATCGTAATTAATCTTTCGGTTTAATAAACAGATCTAGAGGCGGACAAAGAAACTGGAGTGGTTTATTCCTTATTAATGGTGGGGATGACGCTAAATCTTGTAATTAATGCAGGTGCTCGCGTCTGAGCAAACTTACCGAGAGGATCTCCGGCAATTATCGGAAACTCGCTTTCTATTACACGTTACGCGGGAAATTATTATGCTATATTAATTCTGCTAAAAGCTTTTCGGGGGTTTAAAACGACGTTCAAGAATGTAATTGTTCAATTGAAGAGCGGCTTCTAACTTTATGGTGTAAGTGGCACTTAGGATTGTTTACGGCCTTACGCTGCCGTTAAGGAGGTCAGCGAACTATTAATTGGTAAGTACCTACTTCGTTTTAATGACTTATTACGACTGACACTGATAAGGTAACTAATGCAATCACAACGAGATTACATACCGTACAATCAGTATCGATTGTAAACTCACTATCTTTAAATGAAGTATTTTTCAATGATTCCGTCATTTTGATACGATTTTGTTTTGAAAATTATTGTCATCATGCCTATATTCGATTCGACGTCAGATAAAATCATTTGTAATAACAAATTTGATAGCTACCACAAAAGTAAGAACATTATCGAATGTTTATTATCAAGATTTTAAATCATATCGTACTAATGCGCTTTAAGCACAGCAGACGTCTATTCCCAACCGCTCCGTACAGCATTATGACAGACATTACAATACGTATTGAAGTGACGTCACAAACAGCTGATCGACCAATCGCGCTTTACATAAAACGCGACTAGCGTACACCGCAACTGTAAGCAGAAAATGTACATGTCTATGCTTTTTGAGTGTTACATCCGTCTGTGAGCAACGTCAGCGAGGTACGACACTAAACGCACTTCTGAAGTGTGTTATTGATTTTCACCGCCCGATGGGCGGGGCCAATTCTGTGCGAAAGGGATCACGCGATTGCCTCCTCATTAAATCAGAAGAGGAGCATCAATTTCACTCCGTACAGTTTCTAATTAAGGACGTACCCATTAAACAACTATTTAAAATAGGTAGAGCCTAGTGGAAAAACATTTTCGCGAAAATTATGGATGCCGAAGTAACGTCGTCACCGGTTCAAATATATCATTTTAATCTCCTTACATGTAAAGCCATTCGTTGAGTGAAATTATAGTAAACTTTGTAATATATTAGTCCGTTTGTTCAAATTATTCGTCGGGAAATCTAAACGCACACTACAGACCTAGTTACTGTAGACCAGTCGTATTTTTAATAGTGTTTACGTCCAGATGACAAAGTGCAATTTCCTTTTTGAACTAACTTTTGAATAAAACTAAGGCATCAAGTTACTTGAAATAAACTTCGTTAAAAACGCAGAGCATTTCTCATATTAAAATTCTAGGAAACGCTTTTCAGTTTATGCTGAACAACTTGTGTACTGCTTCTAAGAACTTGGATAAATATTATAGTATGTAATACCAATTGCTTACAAACTACAACAAAACAGAAAAAATATTTTTACTAATTAGATGTTTTTCGACAACACACGTCACCAGTTTTTTTGCCAAAATCTGATGACGATACTATTATTTTTCCAACATTTACAAACGAGCTTGTAAACAGCTATTTCCACCAATACTTAAAAATAAAACACAATCGAATCTCATAGCATTCAATTGTAGTTATTGTAGTTACAAGCACTTGTAAAAAATATAAAAATGAAAATTGTACACAACTCTTGGTACACGAAGGCGAAAATTGTCTCGTCCTGGTGACATTTTCCCGAGTTCAAGAGGTCAGGGTTGGGATGTACCGTAATCGTGACGCGGCCCAACGTTCGTGTCCTGAATAACAATACTACATGTTTAGAATCCCGGCTCCGAATCTGCATAACAATATGTACACAAACTTCTATCTGATTTTGTAGTTCGGCGTAAGATTAAACACGACTTTTGTACCGTCACACGTTCGAGAATACAAATTCAGAACCGACGTTGATTGATTTGACGAGACTTCATTTGTTTTATTCTCTAATTCAACGTTCTAAATCTGTATGTGATTGACGTCTCTTAAAGCCATCATAACAACTGCCAGTTACAAAGATTAAACATTCCCTAATAGATCACAATCAAACGATTTTTCCTTTCTTTTTTATCTTCATTTATAGATATCGAAATAGAATAGAAATTCTTCAAAGCATCTTTATTAAAGTTGAGTCAATAACCTCCATTGACGTCGGTTCTATGAAAAATTCCCCAGTAACCCGCACTAAACTATTCTAGCTATCTATAAAACTATCAGACAGAAATATGACTTAACGACTGGTATCAAAGTTGTATTTTCTCTTGTAATTAATGAAATGACTGTCAACGGCAAATTAATTACACTAAATTAAATTATACTCTCCTAGTTTAATGGACACTTTTAATTTAGTTCCGTATAAATGTGTGTAGAATAAAAGAAAAACAGAATAATTACCGTCGCATGTGAAATGTAAAACGACAACAAAGGTGGAACGCTTTGAACATCTGTCATATTAATAGCATGGGAACATTGTATGGAATTAGATGACATTTGGTAGCTTAAAGGTTGGCAACACGTCTCATTGATTCTATGAGAATTTAAACTTTACTCGCAACCGCTGGCCGCTAATGTACAGACATTCTTCACGACTATCAATTCTGCAATCTATTGCACTGCAATTACAGAGCTGACAAACTTTTATTTTCAGAATAATGCTAAGAATCGTCGAATTAAATCGTGATTTGTGGGCAACAACATAATCTATGCACACTCTGCCTGTAGCTCGTAAATACAGTAATAGATGCATCTAAGAATAAACTCAACTCTATCAAAGATGTGATGTTCTATATTTGCGGTTCATTTTGCCCGGCGATCGCCTAACCACAACCTTTTTCAATTAGGTCTCAGCTGAACAATGGCGATTCGAAACTGGGAAAAGTTAAAAGGCGGCCTAACCCGACACAATCAAGACTCTCAAGTGCAGAAACATAAATGAAACCATTAATTATCCGCGAACCCAGTTATTCTTCCCTCCTGCCCTCCTCTGCCCGCACTCCATTCCGCTTTTATATTTTTCTCTTTCCCGTTAATTTGTCCAAAGTTAATTGAAGGGATATTTCAGTGAGGGACGTCGTAAATAGCTCAAGTTGAAACAATCCAGCAGTGAGTTTTGAAAGCTGCATAACAAGATGATCTCAAATTATGCTCCACCCCGAGGCCCGCGTAGTTCGCGACGCTGCGTTATTTAAGAGGAAAGAAAATTCTAATATCCCGACAGAATTTTTCTGTCTGTGTCGAGTGGTTATCGAAGCGTGCTGTTATTAATCATTTCTTTGGTGTTGCGACGGAGTTCGTATTAATGCGGTTGTAAACACGTCGTGTAACGAGCGGAGGTTTAATTAAACCTTTGTAAGGCACATTTAGCTCGTACATTTTTCACGTGAGAGCTAAAAGGGTCGCGGCGCGTCACCTAGTGAAGCGAATAACTGGAAGGATTGACGGCACGCCCGCCGTCGCTGCATTGTTTACCAAAACAATGGGCGACCTCTGCGGAGTCATTAACCTACCTCCGATGTCAGCGCAGCGCGGCGAGCTTGCCGTGGTGCGGAATCTTAACTCGGCTTTAATCCTAAAACTGAATATTTAAATACGGCATGTGTTCACATAAATTAACGTCGTACTCATTTAATCATAGCGCCTCGAGTGTAATTACTACGTTATATGGAAACAATTGATTACATACCCACTTGTTATAAAACATTAATGACTAACATCTTATCGTGGTAAGTGAATGCCAAAGCAAATTGCAATCAATCACGGATATAGTTTTCATTCATTACTTATTATTTTAGTGTGGGTAGTTAATTTGCTGTAAATCTGTGGTTCGATCATAACACTGGGAGCGAACACGGCGGGGTACGTATTGGTACCGCAGCAGGGTTTCCACGTTGTGGAGCGCGCGGCACGTGATCATTAGCACGCGTTCACGTGAACACTATATATTTGTCCGGGCAACTACTCGTCACATGGTATTCCTGTAAATGCCACTAAATACGTATTGTACGGGATCATGGCGTCCGGATCATTTCAGACCACACGCAACTTGCTAGTGACAGTTAGGCGGAGGCGTGACGTCATAATATTGCAATTTGCAGGTCTCATTTGATACGTAACGATTTACTGGTAGTGGTGAATGTTTCGTTACAATTGCCTGGCGATAAGCTTATATTAGGTTACCATGTGGAGACCTGTCTTTAATTTCAACGAAAACGATTGTTCGTATCAAGTGTATTAGATAATACTTTTTGAAGGAGAGTACGGTTGAGTAAAGTTTTTTTTAATGCAGATTTTGTTGAAAATACTATTCGATTTTCCGTCAAACGTATGGCGAAAACATGGTCCTCACACTTTATAGTAACACATAAAAGGCAACGTTTGTGTTAAAATGTAAATCTAGTACAATGTGAGCAACTGAGCATATTTAAAACTGTCATAGTACCTACACGAGTTTTTATGTGAATCATATTACCCAAGTTTGATTGACGGTCTGTCAGTGGAGTTTCCAGAAAAATGCGAGCTCATTTATCTAATGCCGTTTTGCAATACCAATTGTAATGGACTCGTTGAAAGTTTAACTATCAATTGTTAGTTCGACGCGTTAATAGTTGTTATTTATCCCACCTTTTAAAAGATCAGTTATGGCCGAAAATTTTGTTGTTTTACGTAGGCTATTAAAATGTAAAATGGCTGACATTTTCGCTTGACGTCATCACGTGTCGTATCGGGAATTCGGGATATTGGTAGCATGTGACGTAATATGACATTCTTTGTTTCAGTGGCAAGCGGGTTGACTGGTGCGTCCTGCGAGCAGCGGACACAACAATGAGGAGATTGGTGTCACGCGACCGGCCGGCCCGCGTCCGCCGGATGACGTCACATGGACCGCCACATCCGACGTTATCACCGCACCTGGACGACTGGACCTACATGAAACCGGCCACGGCCACCGGCCACGGCCATCGTCCACCGGTCCACCGTCCACCGCTCTCTAGTCCACAAGTCAATTGTGTTTACCTTTTCAATTACAATGTTGTCAAAAAGTCCACTTAGTAACAGTGGGTCAATGTGCGAAAACGTTTACGAATTTTCTACGCTAATTAAAAAATAATATGTACGCGTTATATTTCGAACGTGACTTGTGTGAATTACTGTAAATATGAAGTCGTGAGTAGTGAGTGAGTTTAGTTAACTGTTTACTAAACAATAGCTAGTGATTTCAAGTAAACTGCATATATTTTAAGGCACAGTATAATAATAATTTTATACAATGGCCCTTGATAAATGCATCACATTTTAGATTAAAGTTCTCAATAGGGCCTCTGCATCTGGGTGAAGATACCCTTTCGTTTTTTAGAAGTTAGCCCGTGAATTAAAAGAGATTAGTTAAACTACTGTATGTATTTATACTGTGGCTATAGCCTCATGCAATGCGCTTATAAAGCAAGTAAGTAAAAGTGGGATAGTAAACATTTACGCATCGTGTTTTCATCTAACACTTTACATCAAGTGTAAGTACCAATGCACCATAACAGCATTTACAATCTTACATTGCTGTTCTCGACTTCATTTGTTGCGTCCCTCTTTCGCACAAATTTTTGCGAATTAGTTACGTTGCATGCCCCCTCTCCTAAAATTTAAAGCAGAAAATTGTTGACATTTTTTATTTTTCAGATAAACGTAAACATACGTGTCTGATTTTTTATAATTATCCATCAGACGTATTAAATTTTTACTTTTAAAGTCCCTATTAAAGGTATAAACGTTGATTTTTCGTCTCTTTCTACATATCAGACAATTTTCTATTCGATTTGATTCCAGGAATACTCGTACATATAGTACCATGCAGTTACACGCTCGGATATTTTTCTGATTGTCTGTCCGTAGTTATACATACTCTTTTGTTTTTATTTTGCCCATAAGTGGAGATTGGATTAGTCTGTATTGCTGTCCTTTATCTGTTCCACGTTTTGTTACGAATTTACTGAATGAGGTATTGTTTGGTAGAGATCAATTGAAGTTCAATGTTCACTTGTGAAGTGCAGTGCAGTTTATATTAATATCATCAGTGTAATTTAAGTTGAAAAAAACATGTTGAAAACATAAAAGTTAGGATGTTTTTTTTTTAATGACCAAGTTATCGTTACTTGCGTTTACTTATAAATAAGAGTCGTTTACCTAATCAGTATGTTTCTCAGTGTATTTACACTGAGAAACATAAAAAAAAACTCATTAGAAAAACAATGTGCCCTTTTTATTTATATCTTATTTTTTTACGACATACCTTTTAATAAAAAAATACATGATTAAATAAACAATAAATAAACCCACCTAAATTACTTGTTAATGAGAACTAGACCATAAAATAATACATATAAATTAACTGTAAAACATTTTCACACATTATGTAAACTTTAGGCAGTTTATCTTAAGTCGTAGTAAAAACTAATTTAAGAAAACCTTCGTATAAGGCCGTTCATTACGTGCACAATGTATCGCGAGTGTACATTGCATATGGGTATTGCGTCATTCATGTACAGTTGAAGGTAGTTGTCGTTAGGTAACCACTGTAGTGCAAGGCGATAGATGCACATAATGTTCAATTGTGATAGAAAATAAGTGTTTGTAGTTATAAGTGATAGATGACGCGATGTGCTTTTGTTTTTTTGATTACGTGTTAAGTTAAGCAGGTACAAAGTACAGAGCAAAGCGATAGATGTAAATTTAGAAATGTGACATATGTCGCGTTGTGCTTTTGTTTTTTTACTGCGTTTGAAGGGAGATGATTAATTTGTAGTTTTGTCTATAAGAAGTCTAAATACGATACTACCTTATTAAATATATAAAATTCATTTATTTCAGGCACACGCCCATAGAAATATAGAAAAATTAAATAGTGCATGATGAAATAATATGCAGTTGTGTAAAATTAATATACAATTCTGCAGTTATTATCTTCTTCGGATTAAAATCGAATGTTAGTTGATTACGTATCTCTAGAAATCTAAGAAAGTTTATTACAAAGCAAGTTCATCGATGTAATAACGTAACATTTTTCAATTTTGAGTGACGCAAACATCAAAGAGCGCATTATCTCGGTGTAACAAGAGTCAATTAAAGGAAATGGGTCATTTAAATCAATTTAACGTTCCTTATTAACTAGTTGGTAAGCATGCAGCTAGCTAGCGACTAATAAAATGAAGTAATTTCAAAGATGAGTGCGATTAGAAAGTCTATCATGAAAAGTGAACGGTTTCAATTTATTTTATAATAGGTAAATCACCGAATAAGACTTAATTTGATATTAAAACTGTTTGCGGACAGTCAGCTGTTTAAGTAACAAGAAGAGTAGCAATTGTTATTTTATGGTAATACTAGCAGCGGCTCGCGACTTCGTTCGCGAAAAAAAAATCGCGATGAAAAATAGATGTTGGCCGATTCTCAAACCTTTTGAATACCCATATAAAATTTGGTAAAAATCGGTAAAGCTGTTTCGGAGGAATACGGTAACTAACATTGTGACATGGAAATCTGGTAATATAAGACTAGCTGTTGCCCGCGACTTCGTTCGCGAAAAAAATAGATAGTGGCCGATTTTCAGACCTACTGAATGCATATAGGTATACAAGAGAATGGGTCCAGCCGTTTCGGAGGAGTACGGTAACTAACATTGTGCGAAACTAGAGTCAGTAACGTTTTGAAAGTGCCTGAGAAAGCCTACTCGAAATAAAAACCTTTTGATTTTGATTTTTGATTTTGATACGAGAATTTTATATATCTAATGGGTAAGATTAAAGCGATGTATGAGTATCGCTTAGCTTGGCATGTGCCACTCCCTTAACTGGCATTGGGGAGGTGGTTTCCAGGCAGCTTTGTGCCAGGACTTGGCACCAACGTCGATACGGACAATTTGGGACCAGGCCGAGCCACCTAACCCGTTATTGGATTGTCATAATTTAACATGCCATGTACCGATTGGCTTTACTGCCAGGAACGAGGATAAACTTGATAGTTCGCACGCCAAACGTATTAATAGTTGCAACTAACAAATATAGCGAAAAAGTTTGTTGAGATATAAAAGAAAATCCTACTAATATTATTTATAAATGACGTAAAAACATGTGAGTATGAATGTATGTTACTCTTTCACGCTTAAACCGCTAGATTAATTTTGATGAAATTTGGTACGGAGATAACTGACACCGTGGATTAACAAGGCCGACTTTTAGCCGACTGCATTACAGAGTATAATTTTGCAGCGATAACCGACATTAATATCTAATATATTAATTATTTTCTCATCACAAAATTCTTAAAATATTGTGCTAATTAAAACGATAGGCCACTATAGGTTATTTTGTGAGAGATTGCGAATGCTAAATTCGCGCGAGCAAAGTCGCGGGCAACAGCTAGTTCTAAATAAAACCGCTGTCAAATTGCAGACAAGATAATGAAAGACAGTTACCGATTGTTATAACTTTGTTTTCTGACAGGTTTTGTTTCAAAAATATTTCGTTTGAAATAAGGAAAGAAAAATACGACGATAGCACGATACAGTTACTAATGAAAAACAATTTTATAAATAAAGTAAGGTTTAAACAAACTCTATTTGCACGATCCTATTTCCATATCGGGTGAATGAACGAATCTAATACCTATTTGATCCTAAGACGCGATTCTTGTATCAAGTTGTATTCCAACTAATTCTTCTGACTGGCGTATTGTCACCGGCTAGTGGTTAGTGGCCCTGACTTCTATATCAGAGGTCGTGGGTTCGGTTCCCACCCAGGACAAATGTTTGGGTGATGAGCACGACATTTGTTTTGTGTCTGGGTATTTTGTTTCTAAGTGCATAAGTATGTTTATCAGTTATCTAGTACTAAAAATACAAGCTCTGCTTAGTTTGAGACCGGATGGCGTGGTTCGAAAGTCGTGAAATATTACATTATACACCGTGATTTTTAGGTCGTTTTAAAAAAGTCGTCCACACAATGTATCCGTCATAAAATACCTCTAGGCGCGAATATAATTTTTTTATCATTAATTAAAATAATATGCATGAAAAAAATAAATAATACATTGGAAATATGAAACATCCTGTTAAAAATGTTTACGTATCAAACTGTTGAAGATACATGCTACATACTTACTGCGAACATTATGATTGCAATAGTAAGACAGCTGTTTTACGCTAAGGTGAATGACCTGTGATAAGACGCCGCCGCGCCGCCCGCGCGGCCCCTTTGGCACAAGGTTCGGACCGCGCTCACTACAGAGTGTTCGTAAAACTGCCTTGTGTCATAATAATGAATAATATTTTTATTCATTCAAATCTTAAAAAAAACATATTTTTTTATTATAAACGTTTACTAGTCATTGGATACATGAACTGGGCTGCTTTTTTAAAACGACCTAAAAGTCACGGTGTATTATCATATTCTATAATTCCTAGAAATCGCTTTCTATTAATAAATGAAGATCCATTTAAGTACTTTACAGAAATGTTTAATAAACATAAACTTTAAGTACTAGGGATATTAATGATCATTAGATACATGTTATTAAAATCCAATTAATATGTTATGTAGAAAGTTAAGGGTTATACTTGCCTAGATTATACTTATTAAACTAATCTACCACAATCTATACATATCAATAAAATTGTAGTGTCTGTTTGTAATATTAAAACAACTGTTTTTTATCGATACGATAATTAAGATATTTATTTATTTAAGTAATTAATTTATTTAAGTAATTTGTCCGTGTGGTGTCCGGATATAAAGAATAGCACTACCCCATATCCTCCACTGGGTGTCGTAAAAGGCGACTAATGGACCTTAAGACCCAGTGCACTGTACCAAGCACCTTGGGTCACCCGAATGGTGGCGGGTAAACAACCAACAATCGTATTCCCAAAGAGGGTTAGTGTCAGGCAGGCGGCCGACTATAAAACCATAGCCAAAACTTTAAGCAACATGTCTAAAAGACGTGTTGCGCCGACCCCAAGTAAAAATTGGGATAAGGGCAGGGGAATGATGATTTATTTAAGTAATTGTTGATTTTAGAAAAAAATAATTATCATTTTTGTTAAATACCCCATGAACTAAGTCTCGGTCACAGCTTGTCTTTCAAAGCCTCTAGCTAGATTCATTGCTTATCAATCTCCAAGTAACTTCCACATAAAACCCGTTTGAAAACTTAGACACAGCTTTTATCCTAGATCATAGCCGTATCATAGGAAACCAGAGGTCCGTGGGTGCATCAATACTGCCAACATCAGAGAGAGCCGTGGGAATAACACGTACTTGCATTATACACGGACAATGACGCTCCCGGCATAAAAACTTGGCCGACAATACTCTATGGAAAACCACCGACCATGGACAGGTCACACGAATACCAACCAAATGAGAAAAACGGTAGGAAACGCGGTTAGCTTATATTGAACAAGTTGATTTACAGTATAAGCTGTTTCATTGTTTCATAAAACGACTTTGTAATAAAAATGGAACGGAAAACCGAGCTTTAAATATTTTTTTGCGTTTGGTTTTTAACATTTTGTTTCTGTAAAAATGTTATACTATTAGCTTTTTCCAGTGGCTTTGCCCATGTGGATGTCAGTTATAGCTGCAAAATATTTTTTGCAATCGGTTAAAACTAACGTAGGTACGTACCTACGTAAAGCGATAGGGCTGCCTACCTACAGCATTTTAATCACATCATCAACGCACCTACCGTTCGTCACTGCGACACGCTCACGACTATATAATGCCACGGTCCTGCCACGACCCGATAGCATAGGCATAACTAACATGTATATATTATTATCCTATTTTTTCTCCGAGGTGAAATGCTAATGACTTTACCCACGCTGAGGACCCAGCTTGGGGATATGTCGGACATCAAAACTAAAAACACCCCGAGACCTACCTTCTACTGCCTAAACCAATCACGGGATCACTCCCACATGCTATGTGCGACACTGGCTGATATACTACATTGCGATTACGAAGTGTGAACTATACTCATACAAGTATATGTGTATATGTGTGCTATACATATTAACACGTCAGATGCTTATGACGGCTAAGTAACACTCACGGTCGAGATGCAACGACGTAGTTGCGAATTATGTACAGTTATATCTAGTAGGCATATACCGACTAGGCTTGCATGTATTAGCGAAGCGGTTTCTGTTTTATTCGCATTTTCATGTGGAGTTTTTAGAAAGAAATGACTGTAAGTAAAATATGAGGGAACTCGTTGGTTTTTTAAATAATTGTGAGTTTGATATTGTTATCAATTTACTGTCAAAGTGTTAACTTATCCGCCGTTAGAAAACTCGTTAGAGACTGTGTTTTACGACGGCTTCTTAAAGTTATTAATTACCTAATTCTTGTGTTGCTGTGATAGCCTAGTGGTAAGACCGTGGGACTGCCAAGTCAAAGGTCTCGAGTTCGATCGCCACGGCGCGAACCGACTTTTCGAATGTTGTGTGCGTTTTAGAAATATATGTGCATGTGCATTATAATATCCCGCGTAGCTGGCTGGAAATCGGTCTGGACACATTATAAAAATATTACCTAATTCATCGACAAAACATAAAATTCGTTTCACACACATAAAATCTTTAACATTATCATCTATCGGTCGATCCTTACACACAACAGTTAAATGTAGTCACAGAAACATTTCCCACGCGAAACTTCGCAACAAAAAGGCAAGAACAAGTCTCACAATACTGTTCTGTAAGTATAGGACCTTGACATATATATTATACCTAGTAAACATACATAGATGCATATACACCTATGATAGTTCAACATCTCTGTCTTACTATGAGAATTGAGTTGTTAGGCGCAGTATATTATAATGGCTGTATGGAACAGATAGATGGCCCAAATTTTTTTTTTTAGGTATTTGATTACACTATTATCATGGTTTCACTTGTTTCTGGGTAAAGACCTTTACCAAAAGATTACACGTATTTTATTTTTTAAATTGATTTAATATACCTACGTGAGAAGCTTAAGAAAATGGTATTGTGACAAAAAAGAGTTGTCATTGGTTTGATCTTAACTACTCCTCATGATATCTTTAGGATAATTTGGAAAAAAATATGTTATGAACCGTAAATAGACAGTGTTACTATCCCACGGAAGTTTTAAAATCATACAGATTTTTTTACATTCTGAATATCCTTGAAAAGAGGTCCCTATTCGTTTTAATTACGTAGAAGTACAGCTACACCGTCACGTGTCCTCTACATCCATATAAACTAACATAAACCTTATTCGAGAACTTCGACAGTTCCCAAATAATGTACCTCACAGTAATTCAGAGACTAGGATCAAACTAATTACCGTACACGACGTCTCCGCAATCCGCCGCTGGGTACTGGCTACACATAAGCTGGTCTCCCCATTAGCAAAGCCTAGATACCCATTAATTTAATAGCGCGTTTTCTTTGCCACAGCGATTAAACGACTACCAAACGACTCTTATAGACCTATAAACGCTTAAAGTAATATTATCGCAGCTGTAGAAGCGAGACAGCGCTCTATACAGTGTAGAGCGTCGTCTCTTTTACACACGTACATTAATATCACTTTAAGTGGTTGTGGTAGGTCTGCTAGTACAGTCGGTGGACTAATTCAGCCAGGGTTAGTGCTTTAACCGACTCCTGGCCGCTTACGCAGCTTAACTACTAACTACAGATTTATGCATCGGTCACTCCGCAAATGGTTTCACACCACATTCCTGTTGGTTTAGACTTGATTTTGTTTAATTTATTTGTTGAGAACAATGAAGGAATACAGAAAAATTGTTCAAAGCACTATGTTATTCTGTAAATGGCCTACAAATATCCATAGCTGAGCCAAAACATCTTTCCAAATAAAGAATAATTAGGCAGTGATCACCACATCTGCTCTATTCTAGATTTCAAAGTAAAATTTTAATATTGCATAATAGAATACACACAAAACTCATAATATAAACTAGTACCAAAGATATCGATATAAAAGCAAACACTAAAAACTTAATCAACATTCAAAAACTAAAGTCAAACGTTAAAATATTGGAAATTAAAACATCTACAAGAGGTGCGACGTTCGTTAGTAAGATAAAATATTCTCGCTTATGCTAAACTGTTTATGTAAATGAAATAAGTTGTCGCCTTAGTTCTTGATTACAAAGGGAACTTCTTGTAGTTTTGTTTACGGCTTAATCGCAGTTCTGTCGTGTTTTCCCAGTGTTTATTCATAGCTAGACAGGTGCAAGTTAAGTATTAAAGGTAAACGTTTAAGTTAAGTTCATATAAATTAAAAATATTGAATGAACTGGTTTTTTATGACGAATATGTCGAGGAATTTTATGGTGATAGAAAATAATTAAATTACGTGTATTTAAGTTCGTTATATTATATTCAAGTTAACATTGATTAAGAAAAAAACGTTGTATGTGACACCAACGGCATACCAAACTCAAATAACGCATTGATTTAATAAAAGCTTCGATCCCCAAAAAAAAAAAAAGAAAAAACAATCGAACGAAAAATTTTAAATTCAAACTTTTGAATTTACATTCCGAAATACCATTGTGTTTCGAAACAAATAAAAGTAAGTTTATATAAAAAAAGTG
Organism: Chrysodeixis includens; assembly: GCA_941860345.1. Lineage (NCBI taxonomy): Eukaryota > Metazoa > Arthropoda > Insecta > Lepidoptera > Noctuidae > Chrysodeixis > Chrysodeixis includens. The sequence goes on along the minus strand of OW796095.1, from coordinate 8,701,011 downwards.
AACAAATCAACATGCAAATCCGTTTACGCCAAGTTATTCATTCGATCCGTCCCCGAATAGAGAATACTTAAAAACTAAGTCCTTAATTCTTGTAATGAAATTAAAACTTGTGGAGGATGGTAGAGTTGCACGCCTCGATCCGGTTGTGGTGAACGAGATTAAGGGGCAAGTATCCGATTTCTACATTATCAATTTACAATTTCCTATCTAGACACCTAGACACCTGTGAACGGAGAGAACTTTTTAATTTGTTTTGGTTTGAGCAAAACAATCGGTTTGTTTCTTCAAGATTTTTGTATTACTAGCTGTTGCCCGCGATTTTGTACGCATTAGTAATACAAAGAAAAACAAAAATCGGGGATATAAACTAGATGTTGGGCGATTCTCAGACCTACTCAATATGCTCACAAAATTTCAAGAGAATTGTCAAGCCGTATCAGAGGAGCACGGGAACGAACTTTGTGACACAAGAATTTTATATATAAATATATATAGAGATAGGTAAAATAGATAATAATCGCTGTTTGAATTTGAGACTTAATTTATTGGTAATACAATTTTACCAAATTTGGGATCATTTAAAATGTGATTAACAAAATTGAAATGTCAGTAATGAAAGTCGAATTTTCATTAACATTTCAGGCTGAAATACACGTGTTTTACGAAATACATGTGGGAGTTAATATCTCTTTGAATATTGCCGGAGATAAAGCGTGGGAGAGAATGTCAAAGGATCAGAGATATGTGAAATGCAACTACATCAGATCACACTAAAAGTAATAATGTAGAGTAACATAGTATATTAACTTTAAACTGTTTAATTCATTAAGAAAATCCATACCGCTATATTATATCTATAACTGGCGACCCGACACAGCTGCGCACAGGTGCAATAAGTAAGTAAAAAATTAAGATGGATAAACAAAATTAGTGTAATTTAGTTTATAACACTAGAATAAACTGTTTAAAGACACAACAGATTTTTTAACAGGGTAACACCAAAAAAAGGAATAGGAGAACAGATTAAAAATACAAATTATAATTAATAAAGTCACATGAGTTTAAAAAAATACTTGGATTAACATACAATTAAATAAATACCGATTTAATTAAGCATGGATTAATCAAAATATTTAACACAGTAATTTGTCCATTTATCGATGTTTATCGATATTCCTAATCATATTTAAGCCAAGTCTGAGATGTCCTAGTATGGAATTTAGTATCTGAATGATAAGAAGCAAATCTCAACTGGTGCAGCTTAAGGAACATCTTATCATGTTGTGATAGCATTATGAAGGTACTTGGTGTATACAGGGTGTGTAGGCAACGGACTAATGTGAAATAGTGGGTTATTTTCATAGAAATGAAGATATTTCTCCAAGAATGTAGTATTTATCAGTGTCTATTCTAAAAATAGTTTAGTGTTCTCATGTTTGGGTGATCCCGCAACTCTGGCTCTGGCAATAGAAGGGGCCCGGGGTGTTTTTGGTCGATGTGAGTCCGACATATCCCCATACCGTCCCCTTGGCGTGGGTTTGGAGTTTCACCCCGGAAACCAAAAAAAAGCTCCTATGAAACTTAAAAAACTGATACTTTTACAGATTGCCTCCTTTTTTCTAGTTACCTAAAAGAAATAGTAGTTAATTTACAAGTGTCAAGCAATTTTAGAGATATCTACAAGATACTACAAGTTACAATAAATTTTCTTTACACCATGTATAAGGTGTGTAAGTCATTTTAATCTAGTGATGAAAAGATTGATGAGGTTCAGATTGCTTAATCCTGATCCATAGGTTTGGTTTAAACATACCAAAATATGTTATTATTGTTTTATGCAATTGTGTAAATTGCATTTCCAATGTACTTACTTACTTTACTTTTTTTAGAATATGGTTCCATTGGAACTTTGTTAATTTTGATAATATTGATTTACGTTTTGTCTAAATTTATGTATGTGTATCAAAAAACCTTGACAACTTGTGAAAACGAACGAAAGAAAAGTTATAATAATTAACCTCCGAAAACTTACATTATTTGTATTCTATTTAAAAGTCCCTTAGTCAAATAAAAATATTCACTTCTAAACATTTAAAATTCCCTAGTAGCTGGTACTAGAGAAGATACATTTTTTTAAAAATAAATCAAAATATTTTTTTACTATAAAATACTACACATTGAGTATCTATGTCCTACATCAAAAACCCTTCAATGACTTTAAAAAAGAAGAATCAAATGCAATCGGAGCCAACAAAAACCAATTAACTTCATTTCGAAATCAAATCATCTGTCACCGGCAGAGAACCGCGAGTCGGACTGGCGGGCGAGCTAAACTGGTGGGACAAAATATTGTCTGTCAGAGATGTAACATTTATAAACACCATCAGTTCTTTTTCGGTTTGGTCTCCACAGATAACTCAAATGCAATTATGACAGTTGTGACGTTTGACACTTGGTATAATACAAACTAAAAACTTAAACCTCTTTTTTAGGATACGCTAATAATTCTGTGGTAAAAAAGAAAGTGATATCTACGTCCAAGTCTAGAGCTAGAAGGATGACATTAACATATGGACGTTGGTGTGCATATTCATTACAAGAGTCAACTCAACTGTCTGTCAAAAGTGATAGTTTTTCATTTATGATGGCATTAGTTCCGATTTCGGCCGTGTGCCAAAAGATCCTTTTAGCACTATACTTACGTATTGAGTGGAAATTTTAACTAACGTTAGTTATAAGAGATAATCAGGAAAGTAAACGTTTGGCCGTAAGACGTAAGTCTTATAGGCCAATAACCCTATCTATGCAATCTTTAGTGACCATGCTAATTTATTATTGTTATCCAACTGACGCAACTTTTTGAATTATTACTCCAATGTGATAAAATAACGTAGTATGTTAATAAATGACGCACGTACACACCTCCGTCATTACGTATTTAGCAAGGAGATAGCAACACATGACTCAGTGATTGCCATCACAAAAAATACCTTAAGATAAGGGGAAATATCCGCAAATGACATAGTAACACTGGCAATAAAATGACAAGGCACATCATGACTTGCGGTTTCAAATTCGAACGTTTTGCTGCATTTTTTTATTGCGTCATTTTTGTCTTTAAAACAATTGCCGGTTTTGGATATGAAAAGTGGATGTGGTTTAAAACTGTTTCGGTTACATCGACCGATAATATAAGATTTATCCTTCTAAATATAAATATTTTTTAAGGATGGGTGGATGCTTGTTGCTCTTTTCCGCTCAAACAGCTGGATCAATTTTGATTAAATTTGGTATGGAGTTGACTGCTACTCTGGATTAGCACATAGGCTACTTTTTAACCGACTGCGGCAGAGGGAAAATTGTTTTTGCGGCAATAACCGACATTCGCGTGGGTGAAGTCGCTCGCAACAGCTAGTAATAATAAAAACATGATTTAGCTAAATAAATCGAAATTGTAGAGCATTTTTAAGTTTCAATTTTCATTTTTCATACTTTTACAATAATGATACCAAAATGTGTAGATATCTAGGCTATGAGTACGGTTTTTGTGAAGTTCTACCATAAAAATAATTGTCCTGTAAAATCGTGGAATAATTCCTCTTTCATTTAATATTAAACTCTTATCAGTTCTTCTAGCCGAATGCGTTAAGAAATTTCTCACCTTTAAATTTATGATTTTCGAACGGTTCAAAATATTCTGTCATAGGACAGGTCTGTAGTAGATTTCCGTTAAGTTATATAGGTTAACATCTACTAAGCGGATTTGGATGAAATTTGAAATCGGATCCTTTTAACCCGGGGCAAGTGAGCACTTTACACCCGGTTGGACTTGTATCCGGCTGTAATCTATATAGGTTTACAGAAGCTATATTTATGATGACATCACTATGATGTTGAATGATTTTCGGGTGTTTCTTTAGGCTGGGAAGATTGTCAAAAGGTCTCTTTTGAACATGACCTGGCAAGTTTATAATGATTTAAAACAAACAAAGTTAATTGGTTCAGTGGTTACGGGATATAACTGCCCTAAAATAAACCTGTAACCCGAAAATAGTTGTACTATTTCATAATAGGTATATGACTTGAAAGATAGTGAAAAGTAGGTAGGTACCTACCTAGATACTAACATTATTTAAAAAAAAATCACCTTCTGAAAGTCGTGAACTTAGCACCATAGCAAACATCAATCATTAAAAAAAACCGATAGTAATAATAAACAATCGAATTTTGGAAATGCATTAATATAATTAATGATAATATCACTGGCCTCTACATTATTTTTTTTTATTTTTTTTTTTTTTTTTTTTTTTTTTTCCTAGCCTGTTGTGTCCCACTGCTGAGCAAAGGCCTCCCCCAAGTCTTTCCACGTTTTTCTGTCCTGCGCCACTTCGAACCAGTCCTCTCGGTGTACTTTCAAATCATCCCGCCACCGCTTTTTGGGCCGGCCTCGGCGGCGCTGTCCGTCTGTTGGCACCCATTGTGTGGTGACCTTCGCCCAGCGTTCATCATTCATACGGCTGACATGACCCGCCCAATCCCATTTTAGCTTGGCAGCCTTTTTGCCAATGTCGGTGATTCCTGTTTTGGAACGCAGCATTTTTTATATTTCGAAGAAAAATTGAATGATTTTAATAATTTAATATTTTAAAAATAAAGGTATATATTTTGTAGTGGCTAGTGATGATTTATTATTTACAGCAAATAATAAAACTTTAATACCACCTCATTTGTTACAAACTAGCAGTTTGACGTAGCGGCACTGCTAAACCACAAGTTCGGAACCACTCTGACTTGATATAAGTGGAACTAGGTTCTCACACAACCCATCAGAGATGGCAAGCACTATGACATAAGCTACTTACAATGTACGTACAAATTTGGTAAGAGCTAGACTTGTTAATGAAATTTAAAGTTCATAACAAAACATAAATAATTTGTTTATAAAATAAACGAATAAGCAGTAAATTCTGGCATTCTCCGTCCATTCATCAATGCAACAATCATTTAGCATTTTTGAACTTTCAAAATACGATAATTCAAAAAGTAGTGTTCTAAATTTGAAATTACTTTTTTGTAAATTAAAAATAAAGCGTTCTATTACGCTTTTTTACTCTACAATATTCATCAATCGCGCAATTATCGAATCAGAGCATAAAATCAATTGAAAAGGTTTTATTCAATAACCAATTCCGTTATAGATACTATAGAGAGGCTCTGGCTAAGACTTGAAACGTCACCACAGTTCTTAGAAACCACTAGAGGGGGACCTTTGAATTACAACCGCAGACTGTCCCACCAATTATCTACGCCTAATAATACAGTTACATTATACAAATGATGAAATATCTAGGAATTCTGGTTCTGTTTAATTAATATTTCATGGTTGGTTTGGAAGCTCTGTTAGATATTAATTTCAAATTCTATTTCGTATGAACATGTAGATAATATGACTATTCAATATCAAATACGCAAAAGAGCAATTTATTATTTTAATTCTTAAATCAAATGTTTAAAAAACTATTCGATATTCGAAAAATACCAACCACATTATTTTAAATTTAATTTAAAAAAATAGATTTATTTTTTGATAAAATTCAATTTAATGTAAATTGTAAATCAATTGTTTAAAAATAGATTTATTTATTTGAAAAATACAAAAGCAAATGACGTTAAATAGAACAGGAATATATCCGTCCAATATCTATTTATTAGGTACATTTAATTCGTAAAAGACAGAAATAAATATGGCCATTAAGTAGGCTTAATGCCCGGTTTGTTGTCGTTCGGAAAGATATAAATGTATTGTAATCTCCTTGGAACGGCATAATATAATTTATCTAATCCCCTAATATGTTAAACAGGAACTATATTTATATCGCCAAACTATGAAACTATCGTAGATAAAAAGTTTCATTACAATTATTTGTTAGGAATTTTGCTTTGTTACTTAGGATAGTACTTAAAGTAATGACGTAATTATATTAGATAAACCATTACTTACTAACTCACGCGGAACACATATAAATACTATTATTAAAAAGTCAGTACGTATATCATTTGCTTATACCTACTAAAATACTAACACTGAATGAAAAAAATGACTATTCCGAAACAAAAACCTTTTTCCAAATTCTAATTCTGTAGGTACCTGTAATAGAAAAAAAGAACGAAAAAAAAGCTAAAATTAGGCCCGGCCGTTGCAATTAAGCTGTAAGCAAGTCTAAAATGTATAGAATTTTTGTTTTTTCGCTCACTTAACCAAATTAAGAAGTGTTAAAACTCATTTCTCAAAGCAATTTCATAGAGGGAGTCAATTTAACGGGAGGAAATTGCTTCATTTAACGCTACTGGTGACAAAATAGCTTGTGAGATATTTACCTATTTCCTATGCGCGTTTTGTTTGCTGACAGTACAGACTTTGTAATGAAATTGAATTTTTGTTGAAATGTCGTGGTCGAGTGGTTAAGTGAGTGGTATTGTATAAGAATGTCCAGGTTCGAATTCTGTGCAGACAAGTAGATGATATAGTAGTTTTTTTCAAAGTTTTAAGGGCATTTTTGATAATACTAGTTATGTATCAAATGGAAAAAAGGTATTAAAATATTTAAAATCTTTGTTAGAAAAATCGCTAATCATACAAATAAGCAAGTGTAGTGAAGACTATTATTATTTATTTTCGTCTTTATACGTCAAGATACTTTTGCCCAACAGTGGCCGACAGTGGGACATTTTCAAGCCGATAAAATAAGATAATTTAAGCTATTAGTAAGACTTGTTACACAAGGTTTGAACACAGTTTAATGTAAAATACAGTATGACGTTTTTAGTGGCGTAATAGTGCACACCAACAGCATTTTTGCACACAAACAACAACACAGCGTCAGTAGGTCACTGCGACACGCTCGCGACTATATCATGCCCCGATCATGCTGCGATCCCATAGCGTAGGCACAATTCGCGTTGCGCCCATTTATATAAAGACATCATACTGTATTTTATTATACTGTGGCGGTATTATTTTTTCTAGAAACAGCCAAATCGTACTACTGTATTTATTTATACTGTGGGATATAGTTTAGCAAATTACGCGTTATTAAGCGTTGTCTGTTATTAAGTATTTACGCAGTATTCTTGCAGGATTTACTGTTATTGTATAATTATAACCGTCGCTTAGATACTTCTATTTGTGTAATTAAGCAATTTCTTTATTAGAAACATTCGTTATGTTAATGTATTTCGTAACATTTTTCTTTAATCTGTTTTGTAACCGTTCCTATAATATTTATATGATCTGTTATGCTTATTTTTCAGTTGTCCGTTTGAATATTTTCAAATATAACGAAACTACTTAAAGTTTATATTGATAACAAATTCAAAAGAGATTTTTTTTCTAATTTTCAAAAATACTTTTATTTTCAGATATTTTACTTTAAAAACATTTACCCAAGAATTTTGATTTTAAAAACAAACTATATTAGGAAGAATACGAAACCCATTATCAATCTAAAAAATAATATCTTAAATCGATCGTGAACTACCAGAAACATCATAACAACTATACAAAGCAAAAACGAGATACGAAAACGAATTTCATCTTCTAGAAGCTTCTAGAATAAAGAAACAGGACCAAATAATAACGCTGAAATGAGTCTGTGAAATTGAACATGAAACTCGAAAACTATTTAGAGTCGACTAAAATTAAATTTACGACAACCCAGTTTGGTTTAACATTTACTGGTTCAACGAGTTAGTAATCCCAAGCCAGGTTAGTTCAGTCTTACATATTTCCTATATATTCAAGGAAAAACGGGATAAAAACCCAGTATATAAATAATAAATAAATATTCCACAACATTCACACTATGCCATCTAGTCTCAAATTAAATACGAGAGTAACTTGTGTTAGGAGTTCTAGACTACTGATAAACATACTTATATATTTTTGGATAAATACATATATTATTATGGATAAATTACACCTAGACACAGAACAAATGAACGAATCAGTTCATCACACAAGCACTTGTCCTGGGTGGGAATCGAACCCACGACCTCCGGTATAGCAGTCAGGGTCACTAACCACTAGACCAAAAGGCCAGTTCTTCATTTTAGCTTCACAACAGTATCTGCCTAGACCTTAAAGGTAAGTAAACCTTTTTCGTATTACACCTACTTTGAATCTAAAACAATATTTACCTTTTAAATCGAACCCGAATAGTTATAACAAGCTTGTCATAGTGGCCAGCTATTTTAGTCGAACCGTTTCATCTCTATATATTATTATACGAACCTAAAAATATTCACAGATGCAACGAAAGAGCAATAACCGCTAGCCGATGTATCAATTAACCATTCATCATTTCATACATTGTATGGCTAGCACATTGTATTGTTGTTCAATTGTATTGAGTTTTTAAGAGAGAGGAAATGGATTCAGATGTCTAACAGATGCCTTTATCTTTTGTTTTTTCCAATTCCCGTGGGTTTGTCAACAAGTCTAAAACCCCACACTAAGTCTATCACAATAAAGACTCCTATACACAGTGTATAAGACTCATCCAACTGCCTCTAAATCTTTGGCTGACATAATCTAATCTTTCGAAGATTTCACTACAAATTTTAGTTCATCATCATGTCAGCCCGTTATCTTCTACTGTTGGGTATAGGCCTTCCCTTTTTTCTGCCACTTTTCTCTGTGTTGCACTTCCCTCAACAACCTCCAGTAAACTTATCTGTCAAATCTGAGCTCCTGATCGATCCCAACGTCGGACTCTCCTACAAATCTTGATTTTTTTTTTATATTAATGATCTAGGTAGGTTAAAAACAGAAATAACATCTCCATATCTCAATATTAGGCGTTGTTTCCTTAAATCGGGATTAAAGCTTCGAAGTAATGACGTATATCGCATGGGAAAATATAAAGTCTTTTCAATATGGGACTCCGACCTGTCTTACAAGTTAGTCGCACGTTTACGCACCGTGAAATAATACTTCGCACCTTCTCTGTTTGCCGTCCTTGTTCCACAGTGGCATCTTCACGCGTACTGATTTTTCGACTTGAGTGCGCCTGAACGAATGCATACAGAACCCGGTAGAATTTAGAAGTACGTACGTCACAAACTGTCACACGGTCTAGAGAGATATTTAAATCGGTTGGGTAACATTAAACAAGTGCTTTGGAGTTTACTTTGCTGTGCTAACAACGTTGATTTGTTTCTAGTCATGTTTTCTCGGAACGAGTGAATGTTTTTGACGGTATTACGGGTTAAAAGTATTTTGTAAAAAGGGATTTTGTAAAAAAGGAGTTTTACCGAATAGACCAATGCATATTCTTTACAGTAAGATTGCTATACTTGAACATGTCATACCGATACTCAAACAACATAAAAAATTAACAAAATATTTAAGTTTTTATTGAATTCTAATACGTAATAACATTGCCTAAACTATACGCAGGATTACTCGATAGTTTTATAACCAACATTTTAATCTGATACAATAATATTATGTCATTAGTTTCCGCGTTCATTTATCAGCTTATCTAACCCAAAGGTATTACTATCACGATTAGTTTTGGATCGAAAACAAAAAACAATCAACATGTCACTTGTTTACGATAATACGCCCTTGTACCAACGACAAAATAATCAAAAGGTTTTTATTTCGAGTAGGCCTTTTCAGGCACTATCAAAACGTTACTAACTCTAGTTGCGCGGTTCCAAAATGAAATTCTTATTGAGAAGAACCGGCAAGAAACTCCATTAGTTACTCTTTTAAAAACAGAAAATTACAGTTTATACATAGGTACAATAAATATGCAACAACAACGTAAATTAGCAAAATGTAGAAATTGCCAAAAGGGGGAATCAAGTAATATTATTGTGGGAGAGAGACGCCGCTCTACGACTTGTAGTGCTGTCTCGCTTGTTAACATGACATAAAATGAGGTACAGAAAGGGATAGCACCTTAAAACATTCTCAAAATTAAACTAAGGATGGCCTTGTAATTACTTCTTTAATTAAATTCCACACTGAAATGAAAATTACCTTTATTTTATCAAGATGTTTATGACTTTTCACTTAACGAAAGAGTTCCAAATAAATTTTGTCTTAACACATATTTTTGTACCAAATTTTCAACAGTTGTTTTTTATTCTTATACTATTTTGGTCCTGTCTACATACTCATTACTCTGTTTCAAAATTAATCGTAATTGTAGTTCGTTACCTTAAAAAAAAACGCCGCAAATACTAAAATTATACAACCCTCGGGAAAGACACATAGCAGATACAAAACCAATTAAAAACATTTTAAAATCAGACTCAAATTAAAATGGTAATCAGACAACAGTTGTATTAATATGTACGTACAAGAACTTTAAAAGCTTATCTGCAATGAAAATCTGTTAAAAGTCCAGTGGTACCACAAATGAGATTGCTCATTTCGGTGAATGTTACGTTCGTCTCATTGCCAACATATGAAACTTTTAATCAGCACTTAGAGGCACCCCGTTGGGTTTTGCACAAAAATCGGGAACAGCGAACTATTCTCGAAACCACTCTCTAATCCTATTCTCAGGTTACTGTTACACGAAAAATATAAGTGTCACTTTTAAAAATAGAATGTGCCTGTCAATGTGATGTGAATGAGGTTTTATTAAAGATACTTTTTTGTTTCTGTAATTTTGATTTAAAACTTTACTTTTTTATAAAAATAATAAAATATATTTACGATGGTCACAAATGGGGAATTTAAAATGTATGTTATCATTTACCGATTTGAAAGAAGAAGGAAGTGTCTTGATTCAACCGTATACATACTTTATATTTTCTATGTATTTCTACTGGTGAGTAATGGTCGTTTACCATCGGCCAATGCCTTTAAGTAACTATCCGTTAATAACTGGCAAGAAAATGGACAATAAGTGTTTTCTTTTTTATAAACAATTTTGTTTTTTGCCTATCTCACATTATAAAATCCTTGCAGTATCAACTACAAAAGCGCCGATCTTCGACATAGAATTCAGACTCTAATTAAACAACGTTTTACGCATTCTGCGACAAAGTAAATTAAACTATTTACATACATATTAAGTCTTTAAACAAATACAATATAATTGTACGCATCATCAAATATTGATAAAGTAACAACAAGATAAGGGGCGTTATAAAATAGAATCAACAATTAGTTTCTTGTAAAACTAACATCACGATTCGAACTGTAAACTCAATACCATAAATATTATTGCTATCTGATATCATTTGATGACAAATACTTAGATATTTGCCTAACCTTATAATAGTCAGATGCATAATGCAGTCGTCTAATTAGGAATGCAGGTTTTGTTTCGCGAAATCACTATTTCCAAATTTTATAAAATTTACTTTTATTTACTTTAATGACATTTTAGGAGTTATAATCAACATGCAGGAATCATTAGTTTTAAATAAGAAACAGCTAAGCTCTAGGCTGTTTTACGTCACCGAAAGCTGAGAAGTTAGATTTAAATATTTTTTACTAGAAACGATAAAAACGCGGAGAAGTCCTAACAAAATCAAAGTCACAAGATGTGACGTTCGGCGCTAATTACTGTCACAGATCGTCCAAAAATTAAACTATTTTAAAACCGCCTTCACTTTCAAGCATCATCTTCCTGCCCTTATCCCATTTTACTTAAGGTCGGTGCAACACGTTTTCTTCCACTCTCCTCAATCAGATCATGGAATTATGAGCTTCTTTTTCATTCATATAATTTATACAATCAATCCACTTTTAATATAAGCTAAATATAATTGATCGACAGGCTAACGATCGCCACAAGAATACCCCAGCTCTCTGATTAGCAGGGAGAAGCAGCCGCCAACTGGCACACACGCCGCCCGCGCTGCCAAACTGCCCGCACCACGCCTCAATGAACTGATTGTCTAATTAACTCCATTCATATGTTCGACGCCACTAACCCACACGCTAAGAGCCTTTTTCGAGCGTTTTCGAGCGATTTCGAGCGATTTCAGGCATTTTCGAGCTAATACGATCGTTTGTTTGGCTAATGTCGGAAATTGCGTGTTTTGGTAAAAGAACAAAATTGTAAGTAGGATTGTTGTTGCGAATTTACGGGTTGATTTAAATTGAGTTTACTCATGTTGTGATTTGTTTTGTGAATGGTCATTCGGTTATTGTGTGTTATGTTGATGAGTCAATGACCTTTGATTCGTAGGACAATGAACTTGGTCGATATTAAAGCCTAAATGATGAATGGCCTCGTCAAATATTATAATGTTTGCATAATACTTCAAAATGCTTGAATAACTTAAAAAGAGCCTTAGAGTAAATACACAACAAAACAGAGATTTCATATTAAATTAAAACGTTGCATTTTTAAAATGAACATTTCTTTTCGGTAGCCATGCAAGTTTAATTCGGGGCACGTATTGAAAAGTGCCAGAAGCACAGACAAAAGCTATGAAAAACTTGTGTAACCGTAAAGTAAACACACTCTTTTCCTATTGGGACGCCAAAGTGGGACAGCTACGAAAAAACGAAGAAAACCACCGCTTCACGAAGACGTTCCAGATGTTTCTACAAATGCATTGTTTTGCCAATAGTGGTTTAAGTCGAGTTTTTGAGGAGTCATTTTTATTTGTTACCAGATTTCTTTTCAAAACTCCGTCTATTTATTCCTACAAAATCTTTAACTTAAACACACTTTTATCTCTAAAAACTTCAAATAAATCGCTTTTCATTACTTTATCTTTTAAATTACACTATCGGAAATAGACACGTACATAATTTAAAGGGAAATTTCGAGTTTTACGCCGTTGTCTAATAGCCGACGACTAGTAAATGCATTTCAATTAATAATGATAATCGTAGCTGTAAATTTCTAACAGTAATAAGCTATAATAGACCGTTATACCAGTGTTCTACGAAACTACCACCAATTATGGGCTAAGTTCATGTATATTTTAGTAATAGCTGTCTTTAAAACGACACTGACGTCACTATTTACTTTGAAACGGTTTAGTGAATTATACCCTGTAAGTAGGACAATTATTGTTCTGTAATACGAAATTATACGGCTCTTTAAGAGGTCATAAAGTTCATTTAGGAATAGGTAGGTACATCAAGTTAGAGAGAACCTAAGTCGTATGGAGCTTAGTGGTGGGCTACTTTTTTATCTCGTACACTCCATTGTGCGGGGAGCCATTTTTATACCAATTCGACTCATATAAATAAAGTGATAATATGCTTTAGTAATCCAAATATCTTATGGAAAGTTATCATTAAACTTGACTGGAATTAAATATTTTGTTAGACAAATTACTGTCGAAATTGTTATCTCGAAATTTAAGTCTATAAACTCAACGCATAAACTCCATTAGAATCAAAAACAAATCTATCAAAATCAACGAAGCACAAAAAGTGAAAACCAAAAAAAAATTTAACATTTTAAATAGACTGCAGTTCACATCAAAAGAGATTGGCAGATGTCGGTAATACTCGCAAATGTAATGTTAAAAGATCACCACTTTCTCTCAAATAATAGTTTATAGAACATCAAAAAGATTTCATTAAATTCCCCACCAACAAGTTTTACGATCGCATTTAATATTATTAATATATCATCGTGGTTTTCTTGTATGTAGTTAATTTATTCAGTTTCCTTCATATTTAAGAGTTCCTACTATTTATCACATGTTCTTTTGCATTATTTCTTATAAAAAAATTGAGTGATATGACATCGTTTTGAACAACTTTCGTGAGTTAAAAAAAAACTAAGCTTCGTAAATTCTTTAAAACGATGTATTTTGTAAATTTTTGTTTGTTGAAAAGTTTTTGTTTTAGTTTTGATAAACAAATGGTTCAACTTTTACGGGAATAAATAACTTAAAGAGCGTTCTTTTTGTAACAGATACGACCCTAAAGTTATAAAATTAAGTGTTAATTGAACGTAAAAATCTTGAACTATTTTAATTTCCACCAATCAGTTTCACTGAGCATTGCATTGGCTTAACCACAAACCAGATAAAGTTATGAAACTTACGCAGTCTTTAATATTGTGAAAATCTGCTAGCACAATTCTTAAAAACAAAACACATTTTGTCTCCAAATATGAATGTTGAATGGACCTACACTTCAGTTTAAATCAATGAGCTATACTTTCCTGTCTCTTTATAAAAAAACACATTCGCATCTAAGTAAATTGTGCAGAAGAAACGAGCAATGAATTAATTTACGTACTATAATTGGTTTACTTTAAGGAGATTTGAGTAATCTCCATGCGAAAAATGTAAATGATTTTGTATCATGGCGGAGCGTACGCGTCCGAAACGTAGCGGCATTCCCCTTCAAAGGCAGGCAGGCTAATACTTACACGTCCTCAACCAGTAAAAGGACCGTTTACATTTTTCAACGTGCTAATTTTATTTGACTCGCCCTGAATATATTATATCCTATTATTACGCCGCCCACCCTCCGCAAGCGTTTAATGCTAACAATGAGGAATTTTTTCCTCTTTAAATTGTTAACATTAAATTTTGGAGAAAATGTAAAAAATCTGATATCATTCCATTTTTATTGCTCATTAAGATTAACTTTTATTTTCTTGGCGCGTTTAATTTTAGCCGTGATTTCGGGAATAAAAATGTTTTGATGGGAATACCTTGAGTGTACAATGTAAATATTTTATGACCAACACTTTGTTTTCGAATCTTCATCGATGGAATGTTCTGGAAATGATTGCGTATTAACCGAACTTGTCGGTACAATTTATGGAATGTATTAGATAAACATTTTTATTTCATAAACCATTAGAGATGTTCCGTGTTTATTGCGTAGTATACCTACTTTATAGATAATACAATTTATTGACGCACAACTTATAAATAAAGCAATTATTAGATACGTTTAAACGATTGTGAGATAAGTATTACGAGCAGATAATGTTTATCGCAGCGGGAAGGCGCTTAACTTTTTATAAAGACATCGTTGCATCAATCGATTCTCGTTAATTCGTTCAATATCAGCTGGTCAATGACTGACACTGATTGTCTGTCGCACTCCGAGATTTATCGAACTGCCTGACAACCGTGACGTCTAAAGACTTGTTTCATCATTTCGTCGATCGGTAATAAATCAACTATTCGCTGGGTGGTACACATAACATTATACTTTAAATAAATCTCGGACAAACCACAAATCCAGCAAAAAGTTAATTTAAGCAATTGTTAGATTAATTCTACGTTCCGTTTCTTTAATTGGTCCATTTCGAGAATAGAATTTCATAATTTGCACTATGCGACATTATTCATCTCGGTCCGAGATATCAAATTAATAATTCATAAAATCTTATAGCTAAGATTTAATCTCGTTATGTTGACTTACGTTTCTTCCACATCTACATCGGACGGTACGAGGGTACGACTCAAAGAACTTCTTGTGCAATTTATTGCATAATTCTACCTGAAACAAAAAGAAAATGTGTTAGAGCAGTTCCATTAGGACACGGCCAGCAATTCCTTTAATTAGAAACATTGCAATCGCTTTATTTCACACAGCTCACTAATGTACAAGTTTAACGAACAATTCTTTATGTTTAGTACAAATGTCTCGCGATAAATCTCTGTAAATACCAAGTGATCCGGAATGTTTGTGCGATCTAATTATTAACATCACGTACCTACGTCGCAAATATTAGTATATTCTAAATACCATCTCCAAAGTGCCACCTGATTTAGTGGCCACAACCAAATAATAATTCTGCGCAACTAGAACGTAGAAAACAAATTACAGTAATAAGATAAGCGAGGGCAGCCTTACAATTTCTAGCTGTAAATAAATCAAGTGGTTTGCTAGCTTCAATTAATCCAGCCGCCATTAAGATAATCCGAGCAGCTTTTTATCAATAAACAGACAATGATCAACGGTGGGAATAAACGTTAATTACTTCGGCTTTTAATTACCGGTCAACATGGCCGGTACGGGAAAAGGCAGCTGAAATCCAGAAGCGTTCATCCGAAACAATTCAACCCAATAATAGCATGCTTCGATCGCTCTAAGTATAACCGCGCCGACCCGGTTAGCAAGTCTACCTGCCCGAAGTGCCCGAACATTGCAACATTAATGGAGGCACCGTGTCATTTGTTCTTAAATATAAAACCGCCACTGCTGACCCAAAACGTGACATTTCCAGAATTATCCACACTCCACTTTAGTCCAATCCGCTGAATATTATAGTTAATGGAATAAATTATGATTTTTAGCAAAGTTTGGAGTGGACCGGAAATACTCGTGAAATATCAGAAATTATTAGTGACGTTTGGATGGAGCAGATATAAATAGTAATGCAGTAAAGTGGTGTTAGGTGTATGTGACAAGGAGCTGAGAGCATGCACTGCCAGAGCGGGACGATAGCGTGGCTGTCGGCTTACTGCAAGTTATCGGCCCGCACACGCGCATAAACTAAGCTCGCGTGCAAACTGTCACACCAATGTTATAGTTTATTGAGAACATCGATGTTACTACATCATAAACAGAGCTTTCAATTTCGCATGTCTTCATTAAATCCTCTTCATTCCAGTAAACAGACTGGAACTTCGTTTACTGCGCCATGTATCTTTGTATAAGTCCATTTTGTTGAAACAATGAACGTTGAATTGATTGATAGATTAAAAGCGTGTTCTGCAACACGTAATTATTCTCGCTTCTACAAAATTCACGATCTTGCGTAAACTTCGTGTAAGTGGGGTATAAAGCGTAGTTTTAACTACAAATTAGGTGGTCTTAATCACTTTCGAGAGTGGCGGTTGAGCGCCATCTATCAGGCAGTAGGTACAGCTGTGATATATTAGTGCGAATGTGTCTTACATTGACAGCGCACTTACTACTATTAGCCACGGCCGGCTAGGTGTGTTACAACCGTGAAGCGGCTCTAACGACGCGATCTGTAATATCGCATCATTCTTTGATGCCGATAGTAACTGATGCCTATTTTTACTTATGGTCTGGTATTTGATAAAACTGTTTTATGAGCGTTCTTCAATATGATGCGGGTGTTTTGCGTCTAGTTAAGCCCGTGAAATAAACTAGTACGTAGTGTAGTTGAAAATACTATTAGATAAAGACTAACAATCAGCATCGTTAAAATAGTAATGTCATTCATTAATTCTCGCATGACATGAGTGTTTTTTGTACTCTAATTTTAACGTACGACATTTCGTCACACAACACGTCACATTTGTGTAGCAGGTTCGACTCCCGCAGCGATTGTCAATTAAGGGCTACCTCAAAAAAAACATCAAGATAGTTTCATATTTCAAAATAGAACAATCAAACAAAGAAGTTTATATAAAGAGTACGGATATCACAAAGTTAGACAGATCAGTGGGGAACGATCATGAGTGAAAATCAAAATTGAAACGAATGGCTTATTCGCTGAGTGATAAAGCCTGTTTCGGATTGACAACCTTTATGAGGATAGATGCGTAGAGCGGATAAAATGAATGAAACGAAAGTTTCGTCACAGTATGTGGTGACAGGGTACGAAAAGTCAAAATCTAATTAGACCTTCATATAGATAAATTAAAAAATATTAGGCACGTATTTTTTATCTAGACAAGAAAAAAATTCAAAGATTTTGACGTTTATCTAAACAATTAAAAATGACAAAGATAAACTGCTTTACAGTTTAGGAGTAGGGGCTTGTGACGTAACGCATTCGCAAAAATTTAACGAAAAAATGACGTCACGCGAAACTTTCATTAACTACATTTTGGTCAATTTTTGTTTGCATAAAAAAGTTGTCATCATCAAGGCTCTGATGTTTATAGACAGTAAAATTGAGTAACTTTTGCTGATGACTGTTCGGGCACTAAAATTTGCATAGGTTTAACCCCTATCACGATAAGACCTAATACTGTCAATCAAGGAACAATGGATGGACGTAAATGGACAAAGCCTACCTCTTAGCGTTTCTAATATAATCTGTGAAGATATAGGCCTGATGGCTGGGATTAAAGACCTGACAAACTTAATTGAGATGTACTAGAACTATGTTTTACGTAAAGGGTTAAAGTGGTCACCAATTGGATGTATGTAAATAGAAAATCATTTTTAGCTAAGAAAAACTAAAGAGAATTTGTTTTTTTTTAATAATCTATGACTTAGGCAGTATTTGGGTCAGCGCATTTCCTTTAATTTAAGATACGAACTTTAATTTTCTTATTAATGAATTTATTTTACCTAAGTGATAGTTATAATAGAAGAAATTATCATTTTGATCGTAAGAAAAATATTATAAGCGGTAATCTTAAAATGAGCTTTGTCAGAATCTATTATTGAAAAATATCTCCTGGAAATTCAATAGCAATACACTCAGATCTGTTTTAAAACTAACTCAACACTGAACCACATTAAAGCTCATAACATCGACGTAATAAACAACATTTACAGATGCCGCCCGTCCTCTAACACTTAAACTATCTACGAAACGTAAGTATAATTTCCTTCTGAGATTCAAAAAGAGCGGTAAGAAAAATAAACAGCTCTTGTATCTCAACGCGACCATCACATCTAGAGCAAGGAGATGAGGACGTTGCTTAAGAACTTCGTATAAACAGAGAAATGTTTACAATGTTTAAACGACTAATATGTGGTTTTAATGAGCTAGGTTAATAAAAGTAGGTACCTACTGAGTTTTGATATATTGTGTGGTGATTATCTATCGATACTTTTGAACCTTTTGGCAGTGTAAATGGTAACTAAAATTTATGAAGTGTTTAAAAAAAATCGCCTAGCCTCTTGGTCTAGTGGTTAGTAACCCTGACTGCTATACCAGAGGTTGTGGGTTCGATCCCACTCAAGACAATAATGTTTGTGTGATGAGCACGATCTTTTGTCCTGTGTCTGGGTGTAATTTATCTATAGTTGTATTTAGAAGTTTATAAGTATGTTTATCAATTGTCTAGTACTCATAATCAATATTTTCCTTAAACAAGCTTTTAGGTAAGCTAAAGTTTTACTTTTACTTTAGCTTACCTACTCAAAATTGAACGATTCCGCGGCGATCATCTATCGTAATACGGAATCTCAGAATTTAAGTGTGTGAAACCGTTGCTCCCGACTGTCACTTTTGATCTTTGACAGCCGTTAAGTTACCACACAGGTATACAAAGTATTTCCCAGCAAAACTAGCTGCAGAGGTGAAATAGGCAGCGACTGCCCATTTCACCTATGCAACCCGTTTCACGTAAAATTGTAAGTGGTTGCTTCCAAAAAAGTCGCGCAAAATACTTATTCAAAAGCTGTTAAAATAGGTACCTAGTCACCTACCTAGTGACAGAATTCGAGAATAGTTTTTAAAATGGCAAAGCAAAAAATGTGTTTGTTCAATAGTTTTAACACTCAACTAATAGAAAACTCGTTTAATTTAACTTCTTAGGAAGTTAATGGTGATGTTGTTGAATGTTACTACAGATTTACCCGCGTGATTGAGTGCCAAGAATTTGTGTCGGCAAATGGAAATACATTGACGTGAGTCAACTGACTTGTTTGTGATCAGAGAGACAAGGTACTTGAACTATAATATGAGTCTTAGGGCCGATTTTTCAATCGTCAGGTAACATTTGTCTGGGGAATAAATTTGAAAACAGACAAATTTTTGTTGGAAAAATCTTGTTAAAATTATGCCTATGATAAACGCTGTGATGAGTGAAAAATTGGGCCTTAATGTGACAGAATCATTTAGAACTGTTTATGTGGAACTAGGCAATGAACACAGTTATAAAAGTTATGTTTTATTTATTATTCAAAAATGGTAACCGCTTCTGCAAAGTAAAGAGTATGATTACGCTACCCCAATTTGTGGGAATATGACAGGATGAAGAAAAACCTCTTTTGGAGACATTACCGCATGTACCTAATTTATAATACCATACCTTACACTCATACCTTATTTGATCTTTTAAAAGTACTTGTTCACGTAGGTATTACTATGAAGAACTACCAGACTTTCGTCGCAAATGTAACTAATGACATATTTGTTAGAAACGGACTCAAACTACCGCAGTACATAACGTCTATTTTAAGTAACAACCGCGCTAATGTGGGCTAAGCACAAACTAAAACGCCGTGAAATAGTGCTAGTTATAAAAAGCCTACCGTTACTAAATAATAGCACAAGTACTCAATAAAACTAATTATGTTCAGAGGTGTCGTAAATGTCAATATTATGAAGTTTAGAAACGCCCGTACACGAATTGCATGTTACAGTCGTTAGTGAGGAGCGAAGCGCACCGTGTGTATGGAAATGACATTTCTATTTGACAAGGCACGTGACTTTGACATGTCAATGCAATACGTTTGAGCGAGTTAATCAATTTTAGCACTTAGAGAAAAGTAATTTACCTAGGCATAAAGCTTGTAGATAGGAATTATAGTAATTGTTTGTGTATATTAAGTCAGTCATCAAACTTTTATCCATGGCAAATTGTCTCGTTGTGTCTCATATCCTTCGTACAAAAATCGTAAGATATTTACGTACGAGCATACATCTAAAATTTTACAAAGCAAACAAGATAAGGTCTGTCGGGGTTACGAGTGTGCGTTATCAGATCGTTTAATACAACACAATGAAGTTTTTGTGTGCGTACGTAACGCTAAACAGTTCAGTTCAACGTACTGTGATAATACCAGTAGGTATGCAGTGACAGTGATCGATTGTTTAGAAGACTTTTAACTTGAGCAAGCTATGGTAACAGAAAAATCTCTTGAGGCGACATCCCGTATACCTACATGTCAACGTATGACGGATTGCAATGGAAATTATCGGCGTCGACGAATGCGTATCGTGGGAACTGTGTGCGCAAACAATTTAACGTAACCTTAATTTGTTTTTTTTTTTTTGGATGGATAATGATTAATAATGATGGAGATAATACGGCCTATTTTTAGGGGACTTTTATGGTTATGAATTGAGATTAGACGCTTTACTTGAATATAAAATATCTACTTAACCGACCTGCAAGTAATTAAAGACATTATAACTACCTTCCAGCCTACTAACAGATTCGTCTCGAAACAGTATTGTTTTAAACTTAATTAATCACTACATACCTATATTATTATAGGTACTAGGTTTTACCCCGACCTTACTTGACCGTCGAACTCTATCATCGCAGTAAAAAAAAAATATATCATTTTTTTTAGTTTAAACTATTGCCAAATTTCTTTAAAATCTATCAAAGTGTATTAAATAGAAACAATACACAAAATAAAGCTAAGTCACTTCCCGCATCTATTCTGTCCGTTCCATGTATGCTTACATCTTCAAAACTACGCAACTAATTTTGATGCGAATTTTTAATAGAAGAAAACGGGTCAAAAAAAAAGGTTTACATGTATCAGTATTTCATCCGTGCGAAGCTAGTTCAAGTCGCTAGTACACAATAAACGCATTTGCTGTCTATACCGCAAAGCATTGAATCCTTAAGCTTCAGTAACCGCATAAGAACGATTGCTTCGGCCATGGCGAATGAACGACAAATGTATTACATATTTTATTACAACAACATAGTTGTAAGCATTAAAAATACAAGGAGACGTGTATTGTTACTAATATGCCTTGTTTTTAAGTGCTGTTATTCAGTATTACGACTATATGTAAATGTAGAGGCCTAATTGTTGTTAACAACAAGCGTTGTAACCTATAATTATTACGTTAACTTTTTAGTGCTTTTTTTTTAAGTTGTGTTGTTTTTTGCTTTCTTATTCTATAAGAGTGGTAGTTTGTAGTCGTAGGGTGGTAGTTTGTACCTAGTCGTTTTACTTTTTCTTTAATTTTATTAAGGTTTTTAAGCGGTTTTTTTTAAGGATAGTTACAAATGACAGATAATGATTAAAAAAATGTAAATGAAGTACTTAAAATGATGTTCTTTGAATTTTAACCGTTTTAAAAAAGGAGGTCGTCCTTAATTCGTAGAGGTTTTTTTTACAAAGTTAAGTTTGATTTTACAATCAGTTTCATTATCACATCGTTATGTTTAGATACAGTCCTCCAAGTACAAGTAACAACCAATTGATAAAAGAACCTTGGTGCCTTAACATTAAGGTTCATTTTCGCTCATCATAGCTGACTTGCGGTTCCCTGTACATACATCATGTATGTAGATTCAATGAATTAGCAATTGCACCTTGGCGTTATTACTTTAAGGTTCATTTTCGCTTATCATACCTGCTGTCTTACTGTTCGTATATAATGTAGAGTCTAGGCTGGGAGTACGCAATGTTTACTTGTAGGCACATATTAGTATGTTTTAGTTAAACGTCACAGCGCATAACGAATATCTTCCGGCGTTGGCTTAAGCATAAATCATAATACGTACTGACTTGAAACTACCAGCTCTTGGTCTTTAAATAATTATAGTACGCTTACGTTCCTCTTAATATCCCTTATTATTGCTTAAATTATTGCGTGGACCAGGTGTAATGGGGATGTCGTATTTAAAATGCCGTTGTGCCTAAACGGTTTTTCTCGAGCTCTATCAAATTTTGAATACCCCAAAGTCTCGAATATTTTTACTCCAATACGCAATATTCGCGTAAACATCAAAAACCATTAAAGTACTACACATATTTCTGCAAAATTTGAAAAAAAAAAGAATGGATCTCGTAGCAATTTTTTCTGCATTTTATATGGTAGACCAAGCACTTAATATATTAATACGAAAAAATAAATATTTCAAACAAATCATTGTCAGCTCTACAAAATTTTATATTGTAAGCCATTTACACGACTCATTGTCACGAATCCTTTTCTTTTCCTACTGTTACTTGAACTTAAACTTTCCTAAATATCTATTTGTTGCTATAATGACAGAGACACTCTGACACAAATCTAAATCTGATTGACATTTCAGTATTCGACCATTTGACAGTCCACCACTTGTTTTACATCCCTCCCATGATTAATTACTGACCAAACATAAGGGGCACAAACAAAAAAATGTAACAAAATCTGTTACAAGTAGCACATGTTAAAAAAAAACTAACAACACAATGACAAAGGGTATACGTTGATTGATTTAGGCAAGGACTAATTACAGGGCTGTATGAAAAAATATGGGTTAAAGACAACCGCGTGCCAATAGACACACCTCCAAACAAAAAGCTACTGTAACACTAAGTCATAAGGTTGAATTTAACATGTTGTTGTTGTCGCTGAACTGCGGTTTACTTGTAACGAATTCTGAGAACAAAAAAATAAACCGGTCTTCCGTAATGACAGCGACGATTAGGGTTGAAAGTGTATGAAAATATAATGATTTCTGATGTTTACGCGAATATTGCGTACTGGAGTAAAAATGTTCGAAACTTTGGGGTTTTAAAAATTTGATAGAGCTCGAGAAAATCCGTTTCTGATATTATTTTATGGAAATACATTTAAAACAAATGACTATATACCGTCTCCGTGTACTAAGGCCTATATTATAGTTCGATAGAAAGGCATTAGGGACGATTGCCTATCTATCGAACTTCTCCTATAGAAAAGAAACAAGTATTGAATCACCACTTGTCACTAGTTTCATTAGCGGTTTAGTGATTTCAGAGGCTAATATTTGAAAATCAGGTCTTCAACATCAACGCAATACATCGATAAAATAAGATACCAAGTTTCATTTTTATATTTAGGTATAACTCATAGACTTAAGAATGCCTGAATAACTACAATGCTCAATGCTCATCTAGCCAAGTACCTAATATCACTTTTCAAACTCTACGTAATTAGTACAATAAAAGAACTCTATCTTATACTTACTATCCTTCTTAAACTCCTAGAGAATATCCTGATTTGATTGAAGATGATTAAATAGAGTTCTTAAAAGTTTCCTTCTTTAGGTACTAGTTCTACTCGTAACTCTTGGAAAGTTTCTGCAGATCTCTGTATACTTCGATAAAAGTTGTCTTTGATATTCTAGAAGATAGATATTATTTTCATGTAGCTATGGACATCTAAATAAATCAGTGTCGCAAAGATTTTATACTTATTTTTTTATTATTTCCTACTTGCTTGCATGAGCATGCGATAAAGTAATTTAAGTAATATCTAAACTAAAGAGAACTAATTTGAAAATTGTTTACAATTATGAATAAGACCTATAAGTAGGTTATATAGTAACTTAAACTTCATTGCATAAAGACTAAAATAGTTTCAAGCAAAAGAAAACTCAAAAAAAAATGTATATAAAATTCGACTAAAACCTCTATACGAAGTATCAAATAAGTCAGACAAAATAAACCAACGATTTTCTCCAACCTCTTGTTCCATGGGACACCGTAACATGAGTACCACGATTGCAAGGACAGTTTATCTGTTTATATACAACAATAGCACTGTCAGTCTGTCTGTAGCACACGGCCAGAGACCTATCACCACCTTTTAATGTAAAATTATGCAGCTGTCGAAACGAGAGAGCGCTCTACATGGCATAGTGCGGCATCTCTCTTCCACAACTGTAAGAAACTTTCTTTAATAGATGGTAGAAGGTAATATTGAGTGTTGAGACTTGTGCAAGTATTGCCAGCAGTAAAATATACGATAAATTGTAGTTATGTCAGCGCAGGTCATTCAATCTGCATTCGGTTGCGTTATTTTATGACATGAACTGTCATAAAATATCGCAACATACATATTTAGTAATTGCAATAAAATGGTAAGGTTAGGCTGTAATCAATATAATTAGTGCTCATAAAGGATTTGTGTACTTGTTTGTCTTAGTTTGAAACATTTAAAATGTTTAAACATACTAATTTACTAGAATGACATTCTCAAAAAACAATTATTAAAATCGGTTCGTAAACGACGAAGTTATCCGCGAACAAACATAAAAATGCATAAATAAGGTCGATTGAGGCCTCCTCCTTTTTTGAAGTTGGTTAAAAATTAGACAACTGTCTGCTTGACAGAAATTGCAATAATTTATAGGACGGACAATAGAAACATTATTTTCATTTCACATACAGTTGGGATTGTAAAAGCATTACCTATTTTATGTCCACCGCAACCTTTCGCCTATAAAATTGGCAGTCTTGCATAGCAGTAAATACAATAGGTAATATTGTCAATCATAGTCTGACAGGCCTATTGGTCTAGTGGTTAGTAACCGTAACTGTTATACCGGAGATCGTGGGTTCGATTCCCACCCAGGACAAATGTTTGTGTGATGAGCACGATCGATTGTCCTTTGTCTGGGTGTAATTTATCCATAATATGTATGTTTTTAGAAATATTAAGTATGTTTATCAGTTGTCTAGTACTCATAACACAACTTAGTCTCGTAAACTTTATTTGAGACTGGATGCCGTTGTGCTAATGTTGAGGAATATTTGTATAGCTGACAACTTTGTAAAGAGAGTACATTATCAGTATAATAAGTACAGTTTAACCTTATTTCATTCAAGTGTTTAACGAGTCAATGTGATAAACTCGTCCCTAACCTAACCTAAGATAATTCTAAGGTCCTATGCATATGCGCAGTTTGCATGTTACTTAGTTATGTACTCAAGTCAGTAATTAATGAATATCAATCACTAATTTTCAATGAATTTAATCATGCTCAAGGTTTTTTCCATCACCAAATGTGATTTAATTTAATTTAATTTTAATTTAATGATTTACACGGTTTGAAACCAATAAGATGTGATGTGCCATCTACCATTTAATAAACATTATTATAATAACTCAAACAAATTTACAATCTTCTGATGATAAATGCCGGTTACTATAATGCTCGCACACAACACAACAATAAATAAATATTTCTTAACATTTTAACGCCATCTAATCCCAAATTAAGTATACAAGAGTAACTTGTCTTATGAGTACCAGACAACTGATAAACATACTTATATATTTCTAAATACATACATATTATGAATAAATCACACCCAGACACAGAACATGTGATCGTGCTCATCACACAAACATTTGCCCTGGGTGGGAATCGAACGCAAAACCTCCGGTATTGCAGTCAGGGCCACTAACCACTAGACCAACAGGCTTGTAATGCAACAATATTGTCGCAAATCGATTGAAATACGCACTCGCGAGTGTCGTGGCCTTATTACAGACGAGCTAGACTAGCGCCAAGCCATTTTGCCAATTGACCTTGTGCATCCTATGACGCTACACAGTATGTACGTGCCCTTCTTGCATAAGCCTGCACTATCGCGGCAATAACATCTACATATTACATACTAACGTGTTTATTTATCCTATTCCTTATCTTTAGCACCAAAGGGCACGGGGTTCGCTTGCCATGGCCGTAAAATCAAGTATTGTAACCATAAAATAGTGATTAACGCGACACTGTCTTTAACGATTCTTTTACTTTTAATTAAATTGCGGTAGGAATTTCATAAGTCAAACTTTTTTATATTACATAAAAACTCTTTATCGCATTCACGATAATGTTCTATCTTTAAAAGGCAGTCATTTGTTTTCTTCGTGACCCCCTGTAATAGTGATGTAATATCGCTACGTTTGATTCACTCCCAACAGAATTAATTTATAAAAGCAACACATTTCCCGCTAATAAAATAATGACATTTTGACAGGCCCGACGGCGTGATAGCATAATTACCATTGAAATATTCTTCGTGCGAAATAACCATAATTAATTATAAAGCAGATTTCATCACACCTATTTAAACACTTATAGGTTGTTGATCCCTAATTTCGCTGAATATATGATATATCATGGTGTTTTACAATGATAGCCCACGCAAAGTTCAGTGGGTATTTAGACGCGTGATAACAAATCACACTTTTAAAATATCGATGGTATTTTAAACATTCGCCGAAATATCAAGCGAGAATGTCAAATAAAGAATCGTATAGTGGGCTGCACTATTTGTCTTGTTCGCAACAAAGCGTCAAAACAACCAAACAGTATTCTCAATCGTCTCTCTCCAGAGCGTCGCATCTCTAATCGAAAAGCGCCTAACATCTGATACTTTCCCGAAGAAGCTGTGGACCAGAAGTGCTAACGGAAACAAATGAACTGTTGCTAGCTGAAGGCTATCTACAACTGCGACTCCGCTCACGGGGTTTTAGCCATTATTGCAACTAACTAAAGTATTAAATTGTCTAAGAAAACGCGAGATAAGCAAACAGGTCTGGTCGCTTTCAACGCACTGCACTGCATTCTATTGCAGCCACAACGAGTCGGTCGGAGAGACATTTGACACGTCCTCGTTGACAATAATATGTGTGTGTTAACCGGAGCGAAATATATGCAAGCAGTTCACGCCCTTTTACACAGCTCTCCTATATCGGTACAAATCGTTACTACATCCTATTACAATAAAAACGCCCATTAAGATTTCCAATGCTACGATTTCGGGTCGAGTGAAACATTCCGACGCACTGTTCTCAAATTTATCTGCCAATTAAGTATAATTACGGCTATTATGCCGATCAACAATTGACGTGTTATGCTGACTGAAGACATGTTTGCAGGAATTTTAATTATAAACTAATGGGGGTCATAAATTAGAGTAGCGAGGAAGTAGAAGTGTTACGAAACGAGGATTTACTGAGTAAGTCATCGGTGATAACAATCTTAACGCGTCAAGTCGCGTTTAACGCTTTCACAAATCATCAAATCCATTGAAATTCCCTTTCGCGTCGTTTATTAATTACACGGGCGAGTTACCCTACGCCCCCCCCCCCCTCCGTCACCCTGGCTCGCCCCCGCGGCCCTCACTAACGCCAATAACTTGTTTATCGCGCGACTGCGGAAACTAGATCCCTAACTCCGATCGGAAAATATCCCCCGAATTTCCGTCGCGGACGATACAACTTCGCTTTACGAACCAGTAAGGGACCAGACACCGGTTAATGCGATTTTATCATCTCACTGTTGCAACTAATTAAAATTATGTGACAACTTTAGTTTCATAATTTTAAATGCCTCATGTCTACACTCATAAACAGTTCACGTTTAAAATTTAATTAGTAAACGTGATCAAACGTGCGACAAATATAATAGTCTCAATTGTTTAGTCGCCACTTCATTAAACAGAACGTAGGCTAAATAATGTAGTTTCTAACTGAGTGTGATTGTAAATGTCTCGTTACTGTTAACTCGTCGCATTCGATATGAAATCTGTTGATGTTTTTCAAAGTAATTATGAGTTATATCAGATTTATTAATTAGACGTAGTGGGTTAGTCTCTGGGGCCTGTCTGGCGGTGCAGCGGGCGCGCGAGGGGGCGGCGCCAGGTGGGGTGGTTTCCGCACCGCCACCGGAGATTGCGTCCCAGCCTCCTGCGCAAGCCGTCTAACTCAATCATCTGCGTGAAAATATCGAATAAAACTTGCTCCCGGCGACACTTTTAACTGTACACGTGGGAGGGAATGCGCCAATTCGCCATCGTAGTTTCGTTTACAGAAACGAAATAAAAATCATATTCTTATTTCAGCCGCGAGTGCTTCGACACTTGCCGTCTGAAGTGAGTCTCGCCGCGGTGTCAGCGTTCCAAGTGACGCCGGGCTTCCTGTTTGGGGCGAAACTTCTAAAAGTTCTAAAATTCATTAGGTCATGTGAGCGGGAACATCTCGGCCGGTGTTACGTTCCAAGAGAAAAAATCCCGCGGCGACGAGGGCACATCGGTTGGCACTGCCTGCCTTGACGGCGGGACGTCAAGAACATGCGTGCGTGAGACTCGACATCAATCAATGTGGGCTGCTTGCTTTTATTTTTGTCGGACTCCGTTGACGACTGCGACGTATTTTTAGGGTTGCGCAGGACTACTAATGGACTAGTTGATTGTGATCCTCGTCTACCCAATGACAGATCGAATAATTTATTTTGTTTTCCACTTCCTTTTCCTTTTACTTAGCGCGTAAATATCTTTTATGTGTTGATTCCGCATGTTGATATCTCAGTGAAACCAATTTCAACTTTCAGAGCAAGACCCTAAAATTCCCTTAAGGCCTATGAATAACTACTGGTTGTACGAGGCCGGGGTTCGATTGCTTTTAACAAAAAATATGTCTGTTAATCTATTGGAAAGATTGTACCCAAAAGTTTAAGACTCCTTTTTTAACACAAAATATGCTAATATGGATGACATCTCCAAAACATACGTTAAGCTAAATTTTTACCGAATTATTTCAATTTGATTTAATCTCTCCATAACTAACCTCCTTTAAACTATACCAATCTTCAAATACAGATCATACACTACATAATAAGACACAAACATCACAAACTTTATACACCACAACTGATAAATCGTACCCGAGCATATCTATCAGTTCCTTGGCGAGGTCAGATTTCAATCCCTTCGTTTAGTAACGGGAGCCTCTCGAAATGGAGTTTTGTTGACACTGTCTGAGACTTGTCAATGTACAGAGATAGCTTGTTATTACAGATACAACTGTATTTAGAGAAAGGTTTTATATACGGAGTGTGTTGGATACAAATGGAGAAGAATGTGGAAAGGTTTTTTTACAATAAGTAATATGAAAAAAAAATAACGGTCATTTGTATGGTGTAGTGGAAAGATCTTACTACTAAGCAAAGGTCCCCCTTTTCGTCTATTATTTGCAATTTTTGCCACATGGGCCAATAAAGAATTAAAATACCTTATCACATTGATAATTTTGACAAAGCGTTACCCTAAGATTTCTACCGTTACCCGACCCTTCTATATCGGTGTCATTCAAGCAAAAACAAAATACATTCGCGATCGACTCGATCAGTACAAGGAACACTTGCATCCAGGAAGCTATCCCACATTTATCTTTCAAAGGCGAACTAAATACCACAATACAAGATAATAGACCAAGTAGTGACATTACCATCCATCATGCCAATGGACAAATTATTTGCTGAAATAATGACTTGCAGACAACTAAAATATTCCATTAGCTAAAAATTCGTTAAACCACACGTCGACACTAAATAACGTTACAAATGATACATATTTTTAGACAAACAACATATTATGAAACGACTCTTTTCATAGCTGACAATTATTAGAATGTGCAACTGTGTTTACTGGTGCAGACGATAATGTATTTAATCCTGGTGGAATTATGTTTATAGATGTTGACGAGACTAATAAAAAGGATTCTGAAGATAATCTAAATATTTGTCTGGAGTTAGATGTGATCTCTAAAACTATAACAGGACAATGTAAGCACGAGATCTTCAGACTTAAGTTTGGGTACTCATACTTACTGCAAAGATGGCAAACAATATTTCTGAGGCTTGGAACATGTCCAAAATTTGATTTTAATGACAGTTTATACGCGCATATGTCCGCTTTCTTAGTATTCTATCTTTTTTAGTATTTTTTTATTTAGTGAACACTGTGAAGAGACTAGGAAATTTTCCAAATGTATTAAGCTTGAGCTTATAAACACAGTTACTATTGATACCGAGAGCGGGTATTTTTGTTGCCAAATTGAAGTGTTCCAGCAAAATGTTCTTGAAAGATATTTGTACGATCACATCGTGCGAACATTTGTCTATTTTTATCGTAAATCTCTCGTCCACGTCTTCGGGCGATAGGCGGCGTATGAATCAAAATTGTGATTGTTGTTTTTTAACTAAGCTCTAAATATCCTGACCTATAACTGGACGGATAGCTCAAAACGTCGGCCGAATATTTATAAATACGGTAGCGGAGTCGGTAATGCGCCTCGACAGACAGTTGCTAAATTTCAATGTGCTCTATTTTGAATTTGTGGCTTCGGTTTTCACGTAGACAGAGAATAAACGCGACAGTAAGCCTCGGACACCCTTTTCATTAAAGATTAAAGCTGACACGATGAACAAAACGACACTTAACGATGATTTGAGTCACGCCACCAACTGAACGGGAAATTGCAACTAGACCATAACTAATTCTACGAAAATCTCAAACACCATAAATTTCAATTCAATTCAGTGTTTGTTGGTGCTGAGTTATCATAAAAACTATTTTAATCATCGTGTTTTGACATGTCTGAGCATAATGGTTAATTTTTAAAACATATTGCGATTGTATGAAAATTTGTTAGAAAAAACAAACCACCTATTCATAATGTAAGCGTACATAATACGCGTATGAATTATGTATGGTAAACACTTTTTTTTACGAAATGTATTATCATAAAGTTCATCGAACTGTTAACTGCAAAAACGTTTAAGCGTCGCCATTTTACCTGAGCGCTCTTCACAGATTTCACTATATAATTCAGGTATGCTTAAGGGAATCCCTCACCTCGATCGGTGCACGGCACATGGGAGGTTTTCAAAGAATTATATCGAGTTGAACTAAGTACGCTATTGGCAGAGCGTTCGAATATCTCGTGAGTGCGAACTGCAGCCGTATATATTCTCGGAGCTTCGGAAATACCCTAAATCCGACATACATTGTGGACCATATTACTTGGTGCACTTACATTTGTGCTCGCTATGGACTTCTCAGCCAAATTTTTGAAATATTCCCATATGAAGTGAAGACAGTTTATGATCGCGTATTCCATTTTCTAAAGACGCTTTAGCAAACTCCATATTGCCATCCATTTGGCTGCAAGACTTGCGTTTAGATAATCTGAATAGTGATGAGTCATTGAAGACATTGTACAAATATTGGTGAAGCAAATACCTTGTGAAGTTCCGTACGTTGTTTCAGCGGAAACAAGCTGGGGAGAAATAGATTTCGTGTATTTAACTGGTTTATTCATCTTTTGATCTAAGTAACTTAGGCTTTATTACTTTAGACAGAGTGATGAAATCATAGCTTGGGTAAATGTAGAGTAAGTAACTTGTCAGTACCTATCTATCATTGGAATAGCAAAAAAATAATTTAATCCCATACGGTAAGGCAATAAATACGAACCGTTTATTGCTAAACCGAGTACACGTAACACACCGAAGATATAACACAAACACAAGTTAACCTAGCGAACGTGGAGCACTTTGAATCAATGAACAATTCATCGTTTAAGATGACGAGTTCTCAGCCAATGAATGTGTTCCTTTGCAAGACTGGCTTCTGTCTATACGACATTCTGAATCCAGTCACACACGCCGCGCTCCTTAAAGCTATTGTATTGATTCAAAAGCTCCCAAAAATCTGTAGACATGTGAGCAATAAATACGGGGGTAGGACGTTTTATGGCTACGTACGTTCGTGAGAGCATGCTTGCGGACGTAATTGCGTCTCTAGGCGTTGTGACATCGTCCCTCGTCTTTATAGGGCAATTACTGTCGTTATCTGGCATTGATATTGCATCTAATTTATTCATACTCCCATCTGCATTTGAATAAGTATATGTCAGTACTGACCTCCTGGATAAATACCGTTCGTTTGAGTTAGTATTTGAAATTCTTCGTTTCACCGTTTTGCTTGTAAACCGACAGTAAATCATTTTATGTATGCTTACATGTCTTTATATCTATTAGTCTAGTATATTTCGAGAGCGCATCTATTTTCCTTGGCTAAACTGTAAAGGTGTAGATTGTTTGAATATTTCATAAAGGAATGCGGTTGAAGTGTGTGCAATATGCAAATTTTGGGTCATGTCCTGCTGAAACCCGATTTTGACGTTACGCAGTCGAGCACCTACTCTTCGCGCCACGAGCTGACGCGTCCCATACGTCTGGTATCTCAATCTGTCGCAATTTTGAAACTTGACTTATAGACACTTAAGTTCAATTTCCTTTGCGATATCCTTGTGTATCCACGAAATTTGAAATGGCACATGCATATGTAGTAGACATACAAATGAAGATTACTCCGATCATGCTATCTGCTTAGCATTCGAATGCCGGCGAAGACGTAATAAGAATGACTATAATTCGAACAATATATTTAAGTAATGACCTACAGTTTTTATGGACGGTAATCAAGTTTTTTCGTGTATAAATACATCGGATAAACTCGTTAAGTGTCGTAATTTCACAAACTTAATTTGGTCTCCAATAAATTGTATAAATTGGACAGCGTACATTTTAATCATGCGCAAAATTAATTACCGAAAACTTGTGATATAGGTAATCGTGTATTTTATATCTGCGGTGTTTCACGCGTGACGAAATGAAGGTATTACGGCCTATTGTCAAACATATCATGTTTTTTAATAAACAACGTAAAAAAACGTGATACAAACGACGTCACTTTAAACGTCATATTATTTAACTTTATTACGGGTTGTCGAGAACAGAGTCATGTTATGACATAATAATAAAATGGCCTCGTTAATTTTATCACCTATTTAAAATCTACAACACTACACGCGATATGAGATATAAATCCATTCATATTTTTTGGCAACTCCACATGTATTTTTGTAACGTTTTAATAACTATTTTTTTTAATTTATGACTATGCAAGCTTTGTCTGTGACATCGCTCGTTTTTATTGTGGCTATAATTTTTTGAGCTGCTTAATAACATTCAATACCCGTTCTTTTTTAAACAATTTGTATAACTAATAGTAATAGTCTTATTGACACAGTTTCATCATCATCTTCCTGTCCTTCTCCCATTTTACTTGGGGTCGGCAACGCGATTTTTTCTTTATTGATATCTACAGTTTGTTTTATTAAAAATACTACCATATAACTACGACAAAAAGCTTTTTAAAGCAGTCTTGCAATTCAGAAAAGTACAAGTAGGTCTTAAATGATAATAATTGTGTAAGAAAATATTCCCACAGCTTTGGTCCCCAGCTTCAATCTCAACAGAGTTAAAATGTTTAATTTTGAGTTGATAACGAAGCTTATCACACAGACATCCTGATTTTTTACTCGCTCAGATTGTCGCTTAGAGTAAACACAAGATTCTTATCTTTAAAACTGGGAAAGAAAATATTTAGCTTTATCAGAATGATAGAACACTCGCTTGTTAAAATATCAAGGTTTGTAAAATGTTACAGCGGTTTTTAGACGCGACGCGTTTGTAAATAATGTTGTAGGTTAACAAGAATTTTGGCGCCAGTACTTCAGTGCTTATTAAATAAATAATGCACATACAGTTGGTTTAGTTGTTGAAATTAAATAAATAATGTCTTGCTTGTAATTTTTGAGATAGCAGTTATTATCTGTATAGGCAGTAGTCATACGGTATTGGTATGTGAAAGGTTAAACCAAAGGGCAGGAGAAATTAAAGATATTTTAATAATATCATTAGTATCACGTTAGTTATTCACCTTTCCAAATGCCCCATTGTAATAAAAAAAACGACAGATTTTACCGTAAAACAGTCCATAAACAACAAACCACAAGAATTTCAATAAACTTAAAATAAGATTCCCTTGGTACTGGTAAATTTAGTCCAACGTAACAAGCTGACAACATCAGCATAATCCCGCAATATATTTGTTCTAGAACTAGGATAGGTACGTCTAGGTACCCTAGGTACTAGTCTAGTCTGAGACAGGACCTAGGCGAGAGGAAGGTATCAATCAGCCTGTCCGCTTCCAGCTACCCAATAGTGATTCATTCATTCTTCAAGTACAGTAAAAACTGCTCGTAAATTAACCTCCTTTTGTCTGTGGTACATTCTCGTTTGTAGAGTACAATGTTTAAATGTTGTTCTTTTTGACGTATTCAAAGAAACGTTGTACTGAACTGGCAATTACAATGTTTTAAGTATTTGAATTTAGAATAGTTTAAGAAAAGTTTCGTGTTTCATTCAGGACTTTTTTTTTTCGTCCTAACCTTTTTTGTTTTTTATGGGCTTATTAGCCCAAAATAAAAAAAAATAAAGAAACAGAAATGGTATTCCGTTAGACCATTTGCGCTGTAGTAAGACATTCAAGGCTAAATAATAATATAACAAAAAATAATTTAAATCTCTATAAATAATATGTTTATAGTAAAGTTTATTTTAGTTTTGTAAATATTTCTTCCTTATTCTTTCAAAATTAAGGTTACCTATCCCTAAAGTGACCCTAATACTTACCAAAAAATGCTAATATAGTAACTTCTCGAAGCTTTTATTTACTCCATGTCCGAACAAGTATTACAGAGTCTTATCCTAGTTATGACATGTTAAACCTCTTATCTTATCACGGCGCTTATTTCTTCAGAGCTTCGTAATATCTACCCCTGCTTTAAAGTCGTGTAATTTTTTAAGACCTTGTAAATTGAGGTCGGTAACCTGCTGCGTTCAAACACGAAATATAACAAGCGTTTGTATGGAACAAGTCATTCCTCTGTGGGATTATTAGTATTCTTACTACTTACAAATTGGAAGCGATAGGGTATTTAAGACTCTGAAGAATTTTGCTTTAGATTCTTGAGCTTGCGTGTTCTTAAATGTGATTTTGTACGTTTCCGAGTTTTCTTATGACAGTTATTTGTTAAACTTGTAATGGAAGAAACACAATTTTGTACTGTATTAACTATGATCTTACGTGTGGTATCCGGATATAAAGAATAGCACCACCCCATATCCTCCACTGGGTGTCGTAAAAGGCGACTAATGAACCTTAAGACCCAGTGCACTGTACCAAGCACCTTGGGTCACCCGAATGGTGGCGGGTAACCAACCAACAATCGCATTCCCAAAGAGGGTTAGTGTCAGTCAGGCGGCCGACTATAAAACCATAGCCAAAACTTTAAGCGACATGTCTAGAAGACGTGTTGCGCCGACCCCAAGTGAAATGGGATAAGGGCAGGAAGATGATGAATAAGTATGACCTTTACTCTGGTAAACTTAACAGGAATTTTCAAGAGAGTGATTAGCACCAAACAAATTCTAACTTAATCGCTGAGACTGCTCATATAAAAAAGTAGTCTTAATAGCGATAATCAAAATTTCTGAGGTTTTTTTTTACTCCCGCACTAAGGTATTTAATACTTGTATCACGGGGGCTTTCACAGACATTCAATTCACATGCACAGAGACACCTAGACTCACAACAAACATTAGTGGAACGCACATGTTTTTGTCCTACGCGGGGATCAAACTCGCGCCCAGTATTAATTGGCCTAGTGACCTATACCTCTCGGCTATCCGTGCAGTCGAAGTTTTAAAATTTAGACTCACGTTTTGTATGTATAATCAAATGTAAATACTATCGATCAAACAAACAAGGCAGTAACCATTCGCTCTCTTAACCACTACCCTTTCATCATCATCATCATAATCATCAGCCCGTTGTAGTCCACTGCTGGACATAGGCCTCTCCCAAGGTACGCCACAGAGCCCGGTATGCTGCTTTATGCATCCAGTCGCCCTTTAACAAGTTCATAAACGTTGAATTCTACTGTCTTTTACGATTTACATTAATTTTCACTTTTACGACCGATCTCAAGTAATCCCGTATGTAATTGTAAATGAATTGCATAAAATTAGATACGAGGATATGTGTAATTAAATTTCACATTCGCCTGGTCATAAAGCCTACTACGATATCTTAAAGTAATACTGTTGCAGTTGTGGAAAAGAGACGCAGCTATACACTGTATATAGCGCTGTCTCGCTTACACAATTGCGAAAGTTTCACTTCTAGGTATCGTGGTATAAGCCTGGATGGCGGAATTTCATTTCTTGATAATAAGTTTTACAATTTTCTAAGATATAATGTATGTATTAGTATCTGGATTGAGTCCAAGCACCACTCGATGAATATCTGGAGGGACGCCCAAAACGGGGATTCGACATTTCGACACTTGTTTTAATTTGGTATGGAGTTAGGAATAGTAGAGTCAGCGTTTTCTAAAATTGCAGAACTTTGAATTTAAAGGGAAGTTAAAAGAAAATTCTAATAGCAACTATTCACAAACGGTTTTATTTAGAAGTAAAGTGACGTTTTTAAACGTCTGTATTTTGTCTCTACATCCCACTTTACAGTGACAGCCTTTGCAGGGCCACTTTTGACGTGTCGTTTGTGAATATGACAGCATATCAGCTGCGACGAAATAGAACTGGCCCTGAAATAAAGGACCTAAGACTAGGTGGGTAGTGGACTTAATCTGAAAGTATTTAAAGAACTTTTTTCTCATATTATTAGATTCTAATATAAGATCCGGTGAGAAAATATAGCTAGAATACTGCTATTTATTCGATCGGAATTATATGACCTAGTGATGTTCATATAACATGTTCCCAAATGACCTTGTAGGGAAATATAGGTATATGACTATTTTTGTCATGCATATCTTTGATAATTGTCTTCAAACTTAATCTGTATCAAATTCAGTCTGAATTCTTCTCCTCATACTTTTCAATAGCAGATGTTTCATTTTTTACTAAAATAATCTTCTAACTACAAAACTCAAAAGCTTCAACTGCCACTAATTTGATCCAATATTAAATACTCCACACGTCTCGGACGTGGGGATTTAAATTAGCAAAGCATAATGTCATGTATCATCGTTCATAAATTACTACACTTCATTTTCTAATCCAAAACGAAATATTAGTATTAGTATGTTCCCAGTTGATTTTCTCTTGCTAAACGCTGGCTAATCCTTCTTCTTCCGTGTTACAAATTAACCGAAACTACTAATATGACACACGATGAATGATGCCGGTACACTCACAAAGAAAACATCTCGTTTTATCTCAGTATATGAGTATGTGCTCAAAGGGCATGATATGATACATTGCTTTTATAAATTCAACACAACTATTTAGAGCACGACTGTATCTCTATACGTGTCTATTTTTGAAAAGCTTTTAAGAACCTTTAATAAAACTTTTGCTGTTTTTATTTCTGAATAGATCAAATATCAATCATGCGTTAAATTAAAACACCTGGGACGGTTATTTTAATTTACGGTTAAGAAAACGAATCTTAAGGAAGCATATTTTAATTTAGATTCAACGAATATGACATCTCATTATACCAATTTAAGTATACTCTATTTCCGGACCTGTCATAATAAAAAAAACACTAACGTTTTTTTTTACTTACATTTTAATTTACTAAAATTGACATATAACCAAGAACAACACTACCTAACAAAAACAGTCCTCCAAAAAGGTTCTTACCTATTAACATGAAACGTCTTAGTATAGTATATATGTTATGGACCAAGTGATAAATTGTGCAGTATACATAATGCCCGGGCACTATGAAAAATGCTCAATATGAGAGTGCACTTTGATAATAATTATTCAAATAATCAAATTGGCCGGGCACTATACATATGGCCTATCACCTTTTGGGCAAAGTAATACAAATGTTACAGCCAAAGTGATCAATCTGGATATTATAGATACTGTTTAGCTTATTATATATAATATCTTCGAAGAATTAGATAAAGTAATAAAACAAGTAGATATATTTGTTTCAGAATAAATTTGTATTTTAATTTGCCTTAAGCGTACATATCATAAAGATTATTTTAACAATTAAAATAACGTAAGATGATATTTTCACCTCAATAAATATAGATTTTGACAAATAAAAAAAAAACCTAACCTCACCTAATTTAGGTTAGGTTAGGTTTTTTTTTTATTTCTTCCAACATTACGACCGCAATCAACATCGGAACTCGAACTCTTACGGTGTCCCCAATTGCAGCCATGGTTTATTTAGCGCTTGATACACATCTGCCTACCCCCAAGGGAAAGAGGCGTGACGTTTATGTATGTATGTATGTTGATACAACTTAAATATAGCATTAGTATCAAATTGCCCAACTATCATTTAGCAATATAATAATGACCTAGCGATATGATAATAATGAAGTTAAGATAGTAATTAATCACTTAGCCCGATAATGCTAGGCATTATTCATAATGCCCAAGCATTATAAATAATGCCCGCATTAATCACTTGGTCCATAACATATATATCGTTGCCGTCTGTACTATAGACCAGTACACACAATAAGTGTTGCTTTCCTGCCGCGGAAGTGAACGTTTGCATTTGTTAATTTAGTTGTTACCGGGTTTTGTCCGAACTGTAGACATTAGTTAGCCGGTTCGAGCTGATTTTTACTACTTTTTACAACCTTAAAACAACACACATGCTAATTCACTTGAAAGACAAATGGGTGTACACCTACTCACGTTTGTTCAAATTGTTCAACTTTTTGTCCATAACTAGCTGTTTAAATTCTTTTCCAAGTATTTTCTTGGTTAGTTTTTTTGTTTGAGGATGTTCTAAAGAAAAATATCTAATTTACACCTACAAAAGTTCAATGTATTGTAAATACGCTATAGAAAAATACAGCTACGTATATTTTGTTTATTTGCATTGAAATCATGAAAAAAACTACTGATAGTTTAAATGTAATTTTCATCATTTTATAGTTTGTTTCTCGAAAAACAAACTAAACTAGATAAATAGGTATATTTTATATAGACATGACGTCAAGTTAGACAGAAATAAAAAAATATTACTACATTACTTTTGTGAGAACGTGGGCGGAGCTGCGAGTAAAGCTTGTATGAAAATAATGACAAAGTTAAGTGTTTCTGACAGTAGACTGAGGAGAGCAGAATGTTCAAAGAATGTTGTTTTGTTTTTTTTCTGTCCTACATTTAGAGAAATTAATGGCAACGGCAGGTGTACTAAACCATTGTACAAAATATAGATAGTGTTATAGGAAAGCTATCTACCTACTAATAATAACTCATATTTTCAGTATAGCTTCTGAACAAGGAATTAAACCACTTTTTCCCAGAAGTCTTTTCCAAAAAACAAAAAACTGATTGTCCTTTGGTACATACCAATATTGTTCACTAAAGCCAATTTTGTATCGATAACCCAACTTTTGTTTAATGTTTTTTTTTATTATCTTTATTACTATTTGCTATTTACCAGCTAATACTGTAGGTACGTATATTACCAGGAGTGTTCATGAACACCTCGCATAATATACCAAATAAATTTAGAATTATCTGATATTCCTCACAATAACAAAGATCGGGGAAAAACAAAATATATTTTTTTCGATCTTACGACACTAATGGTGCATTTCGGGTCTTGTCCTTCGAATACGTTGTTCAGATGGGACCAAAGTCTTCCCATACAAGGAGCTTACTGAGACTAAGCAAACACGATAAAGACGCGTATTGTTCAACACATCTGTCAAGTCTTTTGAGTATACCTATAGGTTGACGAGCTTCGAACCAAGGGTTACTAGCAAAACCCTTAAAACCCTATCGAATTGCTAAACGTTTGAGGAAAACAGACTTTATGCAGATATTAATTGGCTGACCCAACTAAGATCTGTCTACTATAGAAGAAGATTATTTTTTAACCGACTTCAAAAAAAGGAGGAGGTTCTCAATATGACCGTATTTTTTTTTTCATTTTAGTAACATGACAAATATTTCGTTTCACTTGTGTTTCGGAAAACACATTTAAATGTGGGTCTTACGTCTGATTTCTCGTCGTCTAAGATTGCCGTTTCATCAGGCTATGAGAGAATAGGAATAGAGAGTGCATCTGTGTTTGCGCACACATTTGTACACTATAATATTATATGTTCCGCGTAGCTGGCTGGTGTCATAGTAACACTAGCCGCCGTGGCCGAAATCGGTCCGGACATTTGTAGAGTTCTACCTTTCCTGATTTAGTCACAGTCTAAAGCTGTGAGTTCTCCTTTAGATAAAATGCCTTTTTAAAATATAGAACAAACAGCCAGCTTTTTGGGGTCCCGAACTTCAGAATATGAATTCCAGCTCTCTATACCATACTTCTTCCACTACACCCGAACAAATGCAATTACAAAGAAAACACACTAATGACTTATGACCTAGTTCATTGTAAATAAAAGTAGCGTGTCAGAAATATGGCCTGTAATGCTGAACTGCATTCAATAAAGTATGATTAATTGAAAATCATCTAAAATTCAATGATTACTTGAAAACGGACCAGCGTGTTAGGTCATATGGACGGCAATGATTAATTATACTCTGAGGAATGATACCACACGAAATGCTGAAGTAAAAAACAGCATGTGTATTGAATATCGAGTTATTGGATGAAAGAAATATAGTACTGTAAGGATCTTTTTGGAGGCTCATGACATTGACATGTTGGTGAGCAAATCCACACCAAGAATCAATATAAGTTACGATCAAAAGTGATGGTTTTTCATACATATATGACGGCATTAGTTCTGATTTCGGTAACGTGCCGAAAGAACCTTGTAGCATTATAGACAGTACAATCGAAAAGCTATAGATAAATACGTCAGAGGAAACGATACAATTAGAACTCCCCACTCAAAAAAGGTTTTTCTCAAATTGAGGAAAAAGATGAAAGGAAAATAAATATTTAAAAAATTGCTAACGATCTCTAAAAGAAGAATATGAGAGCTCATGATATAATGAGGGCGTGACTTGTCATCGCGTTGTTAACTCATCATTGTCATCAAGAAAATTATTCTAACAAAATGACTCACTAAACTCATTTGTAACGATTAGGTAAATAGGTACTGGACAAGTTTGTTCTGTTTTTTTTGGTTCTAGTGTACCTAAAAGCGGATACGCGTGTAACCTACTTGTAAGAGTGAATAAGAGCGGAATCTGGATATCATTAACTGGCTAAAACTGGGAATGGGTTGACTCCTACAGACTTTACCATCCAAAAATTTTTGCAGTCGCATAATTACATCCCTTAGCAAAAATGGAATCAGAAAATATATCGATAGCGGGATGTTATAATTATTATAAACAACATTGTCGGAACTGTAAACTTATGAGTACTATTTACACTGGTAGGTAGCTCCAAACTCATATGAAGTCATAAAACCCATATTTAAAAAAATAAACCGAGTAATTTGTTCATCATGCATCACAACAATTTATAATCAAAATGATCCGCTACCTAACGTCAATCCACCACTTAAACTTTACAAGAATCAAACAATTTCAGTAGTTATTTCGTCTAGAATACTTGGAAGTTAAAAGGACCTACTTTAACATAAGCAATCGTTATATTAAATATGAATGATTCAAGTAAACGACGTGTTGTTTCAACGGTAGCCGTCGACATTACGTCTTGACAAAAGACAGCTTAATAGCAGACAATTTGTACCGAACACTATAATGTTTATTTTATTGAACGTTATTTAATAGTTCGCTTTACATTTATGTGGAGAACGAGTGCTGGCCAACGTTACGCAGTAGCATACATTATAAACTGACGAATTGTTGGGAATTGTCAGTTTGCTATTTTGTGCTTAACTGGAAGGAAATTAGGTTGCGATTTAGTTTGCAATTTACAGTCGAGTTTATTATTTTTATTGGTCCTATCTTATTATTTATTTTTCTGGTACCACTCCACTACTGGAGATTGGCTGTCAGCTCTGCATACCGCTCTCTGTTTCTTTCGAGACCAAAGAGTTCTTCTACGTTGGTGATATCTTATTACCAATAGTACTTTTTAGGCACAGAGCTTGTACTTCACAATAATATTGTGACTGATTCTGACTTCTTATATCGATCGTAATCTAAGTTTTTTTTTTACATTGTAAGCCCCATAATTGATGCTCTACCCTCCAAACATCCAAATACAAACACCCTTTTGCCTCTATCTCTCTCTATTCAAAAGTCATACCATAACATTATCAAACAGTAACATGTGCAAACTGCTTTAAATATTCACGAAATAAATGCAAAGCCCCGAAAACTGAGCAAGTATACCCGAGATAAGTATTCCCTTTTCAATATGAGTTTTATGGGCAGTAATAAAAATTCGTCACGTAGGTATTAAAAGTCCTAAGGAAACGATGGATTGACGATCTGGAGATATTTAGAAGGGATAAGCTCGGGTAAGATGTGGAAAATGAGTAGATATGGCCAGACCTTTTCTTAGCTGAGGGATAGAAAATATTAATAAAAATGAATTGAAAATTGAACCTTAGCTACACCACCCAGTGTCTAATGAATTCTTGGAACTGCTTGCTAAGTTCTAAACTGAGATATTTGTTTTCCCCCAATGAATTTTATGGATACAATTTATAACAGAGGTAGTAATGTAGTATGGAAGTAAATTAGGCGACATTATACTGCATCCCGGTGAACTAAGAACTTGGCAGAGTCGCGACAACAAACCTTTACGTAAGGGGTTCGTATATCCATATTCAGCGTACCCCATGATATATGTACTGTCAAATAATACATTATGAAGCTTTGAATAGCAAAATAAACGCGGGACATGTCCGTGTTACGTGGATCAATATTTAAATTCAGACTGGATTGCCGGACGGGACTATACATACGAGATTCAAAGTATGTTAGCGTAAATACAGGGAATCTAAAATTGGACAATGGAGAATCCATTTGCCACCAATGTTTGAGGTTCTTTTTTATCGGCTTGTAGATACCAATGGCTATTTCGACAGTCATAAAGCACTTTTTCCTATATCAGGTTATGGCTTAGTTTTAGTTCGTATATTTTGATATGTGAACTATTTGGGTTTTGCTTGTTTTTACAGCAGCCTGTGTACAGACCACGGAGCGTGGTACAGACATTGAAAAGGCGATAAAATATACCGAAATTAAATTTAAACGCAATAGATGAAACGAGCTCTCGGTGTTTTCATTCAAAGCGCGATATTAACTGTAATTGATTTACTTACGCCTGTCTATTATAATTATCGATATCATTATTTAATTTGCGATATGAAAACTCGAGAAATGGCGATTTATAATCCTTTTTGTATAAAAGAGTCGGAAAGAGCATTTAACGTCCCGTTTTCGTAGTAATTTACCTTCATCTGTTTGTAATAACAAAAGTGTTGAAAATGAGCAAGAATGAACTCCCCATTTTGTCACGTAATCGGATTACAGAAAGCTCCTAACATCATGTGTCCCCCATTTTTGTGCTTTTCAAACGAAAAAGGACAATTTTCGACACACTTTTTTTGTTTCCCCGAGTATAGTACAGTTGAATCGTTTACTGTGCGTAAATAGAAACTTTTTGAATGAACTTTCCCTTCGTACAATATTTGCATAATTTTTACAGTTATATTTATTTTTGCTGGCTTTTTAAACAAAATGTTTTGCTGTTGTGACAAATACTAGAGAGTAAATACGAGTTTCAAAACTGGTTACA
The DNA here is from genome assembly GCA_941860345.1 of Chrysodeixis includens. Taxonomy (NCBI): domain Eukaryota; kingdom Metazoa; phylum Arthropoda; class Insecta; order Lepidoptera; family Noctuidae; genus Chrysodeixis; species Chrysodeixis includens. The sequence goes on along the minus strand of OW796095.1, from coordinate 8,656,982 downwards.
AAAAGTTTTCTAATGTAATTTTTTGTATGGGAATAGTAATTCTTGTTGCGAATCGTTTAGATAAACTAGGCTGGAATGGGATATTAGAGTGACAGAAAGAGATATCGACGAGACAAAATCCATTAGGATACAACTAAGGATTGATGATGATGACACATAAACACTATCCCCATTTTAGTCTTTAGTCCTTACATCTTCAAACGTGTTAAATAAATAGCTAGTATTTTAAAAGACGTAATTATACGTGCCTGAAGTGGGTGTTGCTCACATAAATTCAAGTCACAAAGTACACGGCGCGGAGCAAGTGCTAGATGTAACGTACACTGCAAGCTAGTGAGAGCGGTCGCGGCGACGCCCAGCTCCACCGCCTAGCATTTTGTTACACATAATCGGATTAGAGGCGAGTGTCGTCTGCCAGCGTATGCGCCTTGCACCCGCATATAAATACCACCCGACCCTTACTCAGGATTCAAACAGGAACCCCGACTTGATACTGCACAAATAATGAGCTTACCATACAAAAGAAAAATACATCTGAAACCCGACTGGCGCTGCATGAAACATTACAAACACTGCCGAGTTTGGCAACTCCATATTATACACTCACATATGCATAAAAAGTGTGAGCCGGCGACGAAGCCAAACTCAGCCTTCCATTACACGGATCACTTGGCTTACTCTCAGGTCGATAGCTAAAACCACTCCTTGAGCCATCTAAAATTACCCTTACCGATTTCTTGGTACATTATTACCTTACCTACCTGTGACATATTGCTAAAATTAAGACATCGAACAAAAAGATATTCAAAAAATACAACAACGTGAAGAGAATATTAAAAAAAATGTGCGTAAAACACTAAGATGCGCCACAATGTACATAAAACAACAAGATATAGTAAAGTAGTCGTGCTCTTATCGTTATCATGCATAGCGTGACAGCGGCGGCTAGTTGCGGCTGGCGGCTCTCTACACTAGTAAGCTCTGTATGGTCTCAAGCGGCTACACTACGGTGTGAGATATGCTTCCGGTGGTTCCCGGGAAAGATCTATTTATGCGCTATGTTCCGCACTGTTTCTGTTGGTGTCAATAAGCTGTGTGAACAGGGCATGAGCGGTACAATCGACAAAATATTTCTCTCCGGAATCACGTCGGGCAGACTGTGTATTAATGGAGTGCCTCACTTACCAAACTTCGGAAGATGGCAACTAAGGTGCTCCACCACAATTACCGCTTGCGTAACCCTGGGAAAAATATTTTTCTCCGTGAATCTAACGTGTAAGTATGTCTTATAACAGTGGTTGTTCTTATAATATAGGCAGGGGATAAGTCAATAATTACTCCGTGATATTGCTTGGGGTGTGGCATCTTACATCTAACATGCTGATTTACTAGTACTCTGTGAGGAATTTATAGGAATGTTCTCTTTATACTATTTTATAGTGGGTTTGTACTCTGGTGTCTGCTGGTACTCAACAAAACAAAGGTTATTGGACATGTTCTACATTAAAAACTGGAAATAAAAATACTAGGACCGCTAGTCGGTGCTATGGAACAGATATCTATGAACTAATACACAATGTCTATATAGATACGCCTGTTTCTAACACACAATTGCAGCAATTGATAACTAATACTTCATTTTACTCGTAATTATATACGATAGTAGTTCGAGACAATAGTGAAGATAAATAATAAATAATTAAGTATACTCTACGAAGAAGTGAGTTATTATAATTGTCGTTTAATATTACCATTTTATGAGCTAATAATAAGAAGATACACCTGCAAAAGATTTATATGTTATTAGTAAATACATCTCAAATATACATCGAACTACTTACGCTAACATCTTAAACGAAACACAATTTTTATACACAGATGCACAGTCATTTGTTATAGAACATAAATATTATTTAAATAGCAACAATTAAATTAGAACAGTGATATTTAAATTAGATATAAAAAATATAAAAATAAACAAAAAGTTTTCATACTTTTGAAATAAATATCAATGCGGCGATAGTTACAATGTCTTCGAGTAGTTTATGTGTCGCGACTGTTTAGAGGTCTAATAAATAAATAGGTAAATCGGTCATAATCACAAAATGATTTACTCACTGCGAGATAATGTGCTCTAGATTCATAACGTCGTTATATTGATAACAATATTATAATTAATGAGATACTATACTCATTAATTTTCAAAGCACACACAACATTATTTAGCGTGGAATTAGAGCCGAGAGCTCTCTGATGTGGATTGGTATTTGTCGTCTGGTTTAGTTGTGATATAATTGGTATTACAGAAAAGCATATTGTAAAGCAAACGAGTATTGTAGAGTAGTCAGCGCGGGTGCGGTGTCCGGCGCTGGAGGTCGCCCGCTCATTGAGCACTCGCCAATTGAGATAATGGACTCAAATGCAGATGATTACCGAGCCATTCATTGGAAACTAGCCGCCAGTAACTGACTGCGTTCGCGATTTATATCATTACGATACGGCAGGACTTCTATTAAATTGAGTTAACGTTAACCACGCGTGCCGCGATGAAATGTATGTTTACCTGCGAAACTAATATATTGTAAATGCACGCGATTAACGGATAGCGGTTGAATTATGGCGCAGTAGAGGCGCGGAAATAGAAATGGAATATTGTGAAGGTACTGATAATTTGATTTCGCGCGGCGCGATGCGTTGCAGACTTGCGGCTTACCGACGCTTTATTACTAATTGAGAATCGCTTTACGCGTTATGTTATTACGTCACAAACAGCGCTGCAAAATGATTAATTTATGTAACTGTGGAGCTCAATTTAAATAAGATGAGTAAAGTGAAGACAAATCGTCGACTTCACCTGACAGCGTTTGCTGAAGTAATAACAAACAAGAACATGGTTTGTCTTATTTATAGCCGTTCTCGTTGTTAATTACTGCTTATGACATAATTTTATTATTACGAGTGTGCAATAAAATTCAATGTACCATTAAGTGTGCGCGTGGCCTAATGATTTACACAGTAACTTTCGTCGTAACCGAGATTTACGGTGACACACAACCGGCTATTTTTGAAACAGTTCGACTCTCTTCACACTTTAATTATAGACGTACAATATAACCGAATAATATTTTAGCTTTGTGGTTTCGCCTTGAAAATAATACTGTTCCAGTTTATGAGTGGAGGAATTCACGTTACGTTCTAACGTTCGAAATTCGAATGGAAGTGGAGAGGCATAAAAATGTTTTGCGAAGTTCGTATTTCAAACTTTTAGAATAGATTATGATTGACGGGAAGCGACGCTGAACGCGAAACTGTCATAATATTATTAGTTTCTTTTTAAATAATGAGTAAAAACTATTTTGGTATTTTTCTTTGGAAGTCTATATTGTTTATTACACCTAGTTAAAAGTAAGTTAAGCGTGGAATGATATTTTTGCCTACTTCCAGTACTTTATGTTTTAAAATACGCGTATTGACATCGTATGCCATTTTGAAGAAACTTCTTCGTGGAAACAAAAGCACAACACATAGTCGCATACAACCTATAACTTTTTACTGTAGTTAACAAAAGTTTTACGATAAAAATTCTATTTATTTGTCCAAACAACAGTGCAGTGTTTCTTACATTAAAATATTGGCCGGCAATGCATACAATTTTGTGGTTGTGAGACGTTACGTCACATTCACATAACATGTATGCTTTCAAAACTTCGGATAAAGTTATTATGCTTCTAGTTTTCGTTATAACTACGGTACATAAGAAATCTGTCTTTTACTTTCTGAAACTGCGGTTGACATGTGTATTTGAGAAATTATAATTTTATCTGTGTGTGCATGTTTGTCACGACTTCTATCAAAATTAATGACTTTGAGGTTTTCATTATTACATATTATATACTCGAAAGGCACTACTTAAATATGGTCATAAGCGCAAACTCTGTGCAAAAATAAAGGTTATTAATAGACAAAATATCGTTACTTGAAATGTTAATTTACTTTCATTAATTAAATCAAACTCATTTCAAATTGAACCTACCGAATCACACGCAACGTACACCCTAATAATAATTTCATAGATAACAAAATTATTGCTCTAATCTCAACTAAATATACGTCTTGGTTTGTAAGATATATGTTAGATAAATGCATATCTGGAGCAAGCAGAGCAATTCGGAGTCAGTCGACTGCGATAAGCCATGTCTATCGATCACAGCGTTGTACCCACTAATGTAACTAATCACACACAGTATTGCCGCCACTTAGAACATTACAGTTACTAAGACTGAATATTAAATAAATTAATAATACAGAACTATTAAAATAGACTAAATACTGGCTGTATAGTAACAAACATTGACTGTAGTTGTTTTAATTTGAAATAAAAAAAAAACATCTGTCATAAATATCTCGTTCCATTTTCAAAATCTATTTTTCTTCTTTCCATGCTAATCTGGCCACTAACATTTTATTTATGTATAATTTAAATTTAAATTGAGTAATAAAATGTAGAAATCATGATGTTTTCTAAAAACAATTACTATTGTAATAAAATTCCGTTAGCTAGCCTCCATTCGGTCGACGTCAGTATCTATTTTTATCAAACATTTATCACGAAGCATCAATAAAAATTAATCCTATAAAATAGTTAGATTGGCACGAAACGGCGTCGTAGAAATGTCAGCGAGGAGTGAATGGACTCAAGTTCTTGTTTATTTATTTCTGCATACGTCCGCATGCATGTGCCAACAAAGCAAAGAGATCAGAAAAGACTTAAAACAATGAAGTCATTAGTCGATGCTATTTCCAGCAAATAATGTTGGTAATAACTTCTACGAAAATGTAATTGCGTTTCTCGTGTGTTTCTCTTATCTTCGAACAGATCGACGTAAACCAAGCTGGGGTTTAACGAAAATATTCTCGACTTGCATAACATCTGCAACTATGTTAAATGTAAGTGCAGAACATATTTTATCTGAAGTCTTCCTAATGTTCCGTAATGAGGCAATTTAATATTGCATCTAACAGCTTTTTATGGGCATTCAAATTAATATGCCATAAATATAGTTCCTAGTAAACTTGATTGGTTAAACTTTCGCGGTAGAGCTGTAGCTGTACCTATTTGGAGCGTTCGCGTTGAGCTAAAAGATGGCGTGACGTTCTTAGAACCCATTGAGGACGTTTATAAACATTAGTTATGTAACGAAAGTTCAATGACGTGACACTGACGTAGGGTATCGGTTTCTATGTGGATTACCCGCTTAACGTCAGTCGCGTGGTGCGTGTGCGCAGCGCAAAGGTCGCATGCAATCGTCTGCAATCGTCTCATAGACAACGTAACAGTTAGCTGTCACTCAGCACGGCTAACAACTAGGTATGTATCTCTTTACATACGAGACTACGTTTGTCACATGTCTGCGCTTGTAATCTAGCTCATTTATTAGCCTAGACAGTAGATGGTCGTCAAGTGTTAGAATACGATTACAGTTTCAGTATGCGGTGAATATTTGTGTCAGTTTCACGAGATGATTGATATAAACAACGTACAATCAGAGTATTTTTATTTATTTTACGATTTCATAAGTGTGTCAAATAACCTATAAAATTTAGCCTAAGTTCATTCATTCAGAATGTTAAGCGCGTCACCTATTTAAACCCTTAAACTAAAAAAGTTAAAACGGCTTCGCACCACGCATATCGAACTACGAAGGGCAAGGTCACGCCAAAATTAAAATTTAAAAGTAAGTACTTAGCTAAATTTGGAGAGTACCTCCGAAAATATGAGCTCACTGGCGCGTATCTAACAAGATCAAATACCGCCCGAAAAAATACACCAAGGTAACAAAGTTAAATTCACTCAACACTGACCTACCTCACTACTTAAATGAATGAGTAAGGCTTCGTAAAACCTTACCGGCTGATAATGTAACGCTAAATTCGGTCGATGCCCGCAACAGCAAATACGAAACAAGTTTATTTAGAATTCCACCATGCTTTTCCACGTCATTATTTGTTAACAAAACATCCGTATAATCAAGATGAGGAAATGCGAACCTAAGATTTATAGTTACATTAATGTCGTCAACATAGTATTACAAATCAATCTGTTTTTATAGAGCCGTTATTAACGATTGGAATGGTGACTTCGGTGTTGACTTCGGACAGCACGCGGTAAGATATTCGGTCCGAAGTCAATACCGAGACCGGCAGGTATACTATGAAGCCTCTGATATGAGTCCACAAACACACTTAAAGTAACAAAGTCACGACATTTAATCCCTTTCCCGGTATGTTATCGCACTCGACTACGGAGTACCCTTGCCTAAGCTAATATTTGCATTTCCTTGTAAATAGCAAGTGACTATGTTTTGACGCCTACACAGTACACACAGCTTGCACAGTTTTGTGTGAACACCGTAGGGTCAAAGGCCACTCGCTGTAATCAGAAGTCAATAGAGTCGCTTATTAATAATATGATCTAGAATCTAGCATACCTATCTAGCTCATAAACATTTAAATTAATTCAGTGCGTTGGTTTATGAAGTTTATTAAACGCAACTTGAATTAAAATATTCTTTTAACAATATTAAAATAAAATCCCTCTTCCACAACCATCATTCTCTCAAAAATATACTGTGTGGTGTTTTAAGAGCATTGCATTTTATTGTTTTACATGAAACACTCGACGGTAAAATACATTTGATTCCATAAGCGAATTCGAACAAATTAATTGTAGGTAAACAAAAACAGTAAAACGAAGCCGAATAACGTTAAGCCGCTGCCAAACAATGACACTTTGTTCAAAATGTTATTTATTTAATTTTGATACAAAAAAAGGCTTTAATTGTGGAATTTTAGTCATTTTAAAGAGATTAGTAGAGTAACGGCTGCATTCGATTCTTAAACAATAACTTTTGAAATCTATAAAACAAAACGTTTTATCGCACAAAGCACTGGCCGCATATAATTTATACACTCAAATTTAAAAGCCGAACACGACCACGCAACAGTAGTGCGTAAGTAGTAAATTAACAACAAACAAACCACCGCTAATAGGTTTATGAGATTCATGTTAAATCACGTCAAATGCAGAGTGAACTTGTTTATTTTGCTGCATTCGTCGGCTTATCGTGTCAAAGAGGAGTCTTGGCCCCCATCCAAACACTTTCACTCAAATCATGTGGCCGTTGCACAAAATTGAAACACCTACATTTTCTTAGTCAACGTTATCGCACTTTTTCTTCGAATGACATTCTTCACCGCAACTAAATAATTATTTTATTTACTTTTTATTTTTAGTAGAGTATTAACAAGCAAAAATTATAGTTTTTTAGCTTACGTTTCGAAGTTTTTATTTCATGTTTTTATTTTTAGTCAAATTGTCAGTCATCAAAGCGTTGCATTTCTGTCAACACCGTCACGGTTTTATTTTAAGATATTTTATAGTAAGAAGACTGAAATTACTGAATATCTCAAGTTTAAGAGAAATAGAGTAAAACTGTGTGGATGGGACGTGGCGGACATCCATTAGGCACCCTCGAAGTGCACGGAAAGGGCCATTAATTGCGGACGAACGTCTCGCAGCTTCACCTGAAACACTACCTTTAGTAAACTAACTCACAAACTTACAACCTGTATCTATTGAGTACCAACTCGTGTTCTACTCGACGTCCAGGGCAAATTAAAGCTTGTGACTTGAACAGTATTTGTATAACTACTAGTGAAAATTACCGTGAAGTGAAGAAAATCAATCAGGATATTTCGAATGTCAAAAATCGAGCAATTTACAGCAAAAAGTATGCATTATTATTGAAATGTACCAAATCTATCCGGACGGATAATAGACTTAAGCGACGATACATTCTTTAAAGCCATAAATATCGTTGCTGTAACATGAGTTTATCGAAGGCAGTGTCTTTATATAGAATATATGGGCAGTCGCTTTCAACGCATCCATCATAGTTGATAACACTAGGCGGAAGTTTAGAAGTTTTTAACTTTATAAAAGCTTAATAAAATGTTCAAAGTGAAATGTGGAGAGTCTGGTGCAGTGATATTAATTTTGAGATTTTAAATTCGTTTACTTGTTGAAACCTATGACAATGAAGTATTGAAAGACGTACTGTAACTTCTAAATTATCTGAGAATGGAAGTGACATATATATAGTGACAATTTAGTATAGAAAGACGTACTGTGACTTCTAAATTGAGAATAGGAGAGCCTAGGTTTAGGTTGCAAATACCCAAAATATTTGAGCAACAAAGACACTATTTAAACTCCTAGCATTACCTCAAACTGACGTAAGCCAAAAACGAAACATAGTCCAGATTTCAAAGATATAACGCTAAAAATACTGATAGAGCTACCTCCATGAATAAAGAAAAAACTGTATATTTATATGTACACCCGAGTTAAATGTACTGCAAATTATGGTGCATACACGTTGTAACATCAACTGCTAGCGACCCACGCCAGCACGCCTGGTAGCATAATACAACAGAAATCAGCTGATCATTTCGCATCAGATTAAACAATGTCAATGATGAATAAAATATAAAGCTTTTGTTTTAACGTCGATTATAAACTCTACATTAAGTGTGGGAGAGTCAGTAAGCTGGATGTTACAGTTAAACTAAGAGACATTTGAGGAAACTGATGAATCATTTGTTATACTGGAAGGCTTTATGCGGTAATTTTTGGATGAAAATTACCGCAAAAAGCGATTTTTAAATGATTTTAAATTGCATTAAACAGTTAAAATCCGGATGAACACAAATCACAACTCTGACGACTCTGACAAATTATGACCGACAGCTTCTAATCTCACCGGATTCAGTTTTATTTGCTGCGACTCTCCATCTGTTCTTTCCTGCCAGTTAAATCCTTTTTGCTGGATTTTAGGATCATATTCCATAGCACGCTTGTATAAAAACCACCAAAGTTTGTAACTACTAGGTAGCTCCGCTAAGAATATGTTAGCAAAAAAAAATTGCAACTGTTTTTAGCCATATTTGGGGATTTAAACCCAATACCTCAAACTTGGAAATCGAATTTGCGAACACTAGAGCAAAGAGTCAGTTCTAGTCACAGAATTCTCCATCATGTAACTTATAGATACGTCCTATTTCTTCTACAAAAAGACCAAAAAGGCGTCATACTACGTCAAAATGTAGAGCCACATCAAAATTTCAATCTTAATCCACTCTCCATACTATACATGTATAATTGTAGCGTTAAGTAAGAAGAGCTTATCGGAATGCCCGGGGTAATTACTTTCGCCCGCATCGAACTTAATGAAGGTTTAATTAAATATTGCGTGACAGTGAACACGATGATTAACTGATGACGTCCAATTAAGCATGGATGTGATCTACCTACGTTGAACCTATTTGTGTGTATGTTGATGTTATGAAGGCTCTGCCTGATTTTGCTTGGGTATGTGATTTTAGGATTATGCAGTTGGAATATTGAGGTGGGCAGATGAAATGAAATGGTTTATTCAGTAAATAGGATAAATGTTATCTTTTACATGTATTTTTTTTTTAATATAAGCTATTGATATCGATATTTTCTAGCTGGCTACCCTGAAAAGACACGTCGAAACCAACTCAGGGATGATATGAAAAAGAAAGTAGGAAAAGGAAAACGATAGCAAAAGATAGAGAAGAATGGCCTGAACAAGGAACTTACCGAGCAGGGTCAAGGTGGGTCCTGGATGTAGATGATGAATTAGAATGTCATTTCGAATGACTTATAAACATCAAACTATTTGTTTTATTGCTGTGTCGATATGAGGTGTAGAGATTTCCTGCTTTTACTTTAAAAACGTGAAGAGGGAATGAGAATTATCGTTTTAAAAGGACTTGAGCGTTGATGAAAATAAAGTGACTTTTGATTGATGGGAGCCCTAGAGTGGAGTTTCTATAAATTGTCATAGTGATCCTTATGAAGTTTGATGACCATAGTTGAAGAAGAATTTGTATTATTTTATTCAATATGGATGTATGGATGATGTGTTACGGAAGGATATTGAGGGCTGATAAAATATATATTTTTTCATCTCTAGATTTTAAACTAATGTTGTCACACAAAAATTGGTTAAGTTATCTAAGTTTTCAAATTGGTATTTAATTTGACTTTCAGTCAGTCGCGTCAGTTTGATAAATGTCTGCGGCAGTAGAACAAAATCTTTGTTTCGAGTTACAAGTTAACTTACTATTTGTTCAAAACTAAACGTATTTGTGTAATGACTTAATATCAATCCGAAAAAATACTAACTCCAGAAGCCAATATCCGATAAAAGAAAATCTCTTTATCCTTTAACTTTAGTAAATCAACATATTTCCCCAAAGAATTCAATGCAAAAATCTATTCACGACGACTACGTAAAAATACGGGAATGTTTGACTTTTCTAGGAAAGAAATCAAAGGCGTCAGTCAACCTATATCAGGAAGAAATCCGGATAACATCACAAACGTGGGCCGTAAATAAAATATCGTCGTAACCTGACGTAGACGTGTCCATCTTATTAGAGATGCCTCTCCATATTTAGTCAGCAATCGTAACATACTTGACAATAATCCTCAATACAATGCTATAACAAGTACGTGATCGCCGTCGACTCTCCACTTCCCTAAGAGAAACGAAATCGCTCCATTTATACATATTTCGGCGACGACGTAATGTACGTTCATCTTTATTCCGCGCTACAATAAGAAACTTGGTGAAGTTAATAAAATACCGCTTAGCATTCTTTATTTACAGAACTAGGGCTAAATAAAACGGGACATGGATGTGTGTGATTTCCTCCGTCTCTGATCCGAATAATAATATGCTTGAGCCGCGCTTTCACGACGCGAATAATCTTTTGCGAAAATATGAGATGATCGTAAAATCAATGTCGTCTACGACGTATTACAAGAACATATTTCTCCGTCATAACGATCCGGTATTTGTTTATCTCAATGTAAACTAATTAGGAGTTAACAATAATAAGTTTTCCGCGCGTTATTTTGAAGTATATATTTATGTTAACAAAAATGTTAAATGTGCGAACTCAGACACCTGGCTATATACTGAATGTTTTATTCGTTTACTCAAATCGATTTAAAATAAAATCTCGAACGAATGTGCTTGGCTTTTGTTTTGACGAAAAAAAAAGAAAAATAAATGTTTAAAGTAAACGTCACTCATTTCAAAAATGGATCAGCAGAGTACGCGGGAATATAGAGTATAGAGCCGTTTTATTAATTGTTATCTCATATTCAATTAGATTATTATCTAATGTAAATACATCGATACAGGGGCAAGATGAACTACGTCAATTATGTCTAAGAATATCTTATTTATGCGTTCCACCTACATTATCTAATTAAATGTGTGAACTTTGATATAATTCAAGTACTGGCTGGCAATAACAGATTAAAATGAACGATTCTAATGTTCCGTAGTTACTGTCACAGATTAATTATTATTATACTTTTTTTATTTTCTTGAAAATAAATTTTCATTTACTTTGAGTATGTTTATAGACACTATTTTTATGTGAAAGTCGCTCTATCAACTACTTGTCTTTACTACACCATATTATTAAAGTTTACCAAAATTAATGTTTTAAAACAGTGAGACCTAAGTTATTATATATCAATAATATTCTCTTAGCGCGGAAACAAATACTTTTGACAAGAAGTCAACATTCCTTTAATGTCCTTTATAAACCTGAGCTATTAAAATTATATAAGACTCTTAGGACAATTTAATGATAACTAAACCATAAAAGAAAAAAATAGAACAAAGACGAATTATAAAATCATTTTCTTACACAAGTCAGTTGCCGTTGTAGAGACGCCGTTATGCGCAATGTAGAGCATTATCTCTCTCCCTCAATGATACGAGTCCTGATCCATTATCTCATAGTACGGGGACTGTAATCTTATCTCTGAGCTCATTCATTACAGTTTTCATTATGAAAATGAAGCTTATAGAAAATGCAACTCTGCACCGAGGTTGTAAAAATGATTAAGTGTTATGCTCTCGTATTAATTTATCCTTGTGACTGACATTTACGTTCATATCCGTGTAGATATAGTTACATACGTAGGTATATAGTTTATGTACGTATATACCTACGCACTGATAACAAAAGTAATTTATTTTCTAACCTAAAATATGACTGCATATTTCGCGTCTGCGACTCTCTTTTTTCGAAATGGATAAAATCGAAACTATTTATTTTACTTTTTGGGAGTAATAGGACAGTAGGTATATACATTTGTGAAGCTTTTTCGGATTTATTCGAGTAATTATTATCTCTACATAGTATAAAACAAAGTCGCTGTCTGTCTGTCTATTCGTTCGCTTAAATCTTTAAAACTACGCAGCGGATTTTGTTTTTTTTTTAGAGATAGTGATTCAAGGGGAAGGTTTATTTGTATGATACATCAGTATTTCACCCGTACGAAGCTGGAGCAGGTTGCTAGTAAAGTTAGAAATAAAAAATAAGATGTAGGTAACTGATTTACTGAAAGACACTTGGTGATCATTCTTGATAATATTTATGATAAGCGCTTACGCACGCAATACGAGTAAAATATTATCAGGGAACTTATCAAAATCTCTGTTTTTATCTAAGAATAGAAACGCGTTTTTACGCATTGCAACACTCATGAGCGTCAATTGTGAAATCCATTGTATCACACAGATTTCAGATGATATAGAACTACTCATTAACTACAGTCATATTTGTCTGTTTACCTATAACTTTTTTTTCAATTCCAAAATTACAGACAGACAGACAGATCATAATACATTGTCAATCTGTATCGTAAAACTACTCGCTTCAGTGACATTCGAAGAATCACGATTCTTGTATTTCGAGAGCTTCCTAACGTAAAAATTAACAGAATTTTCTATTAGTTGGCCGTTGAACAAATATCACAGCGTGACTAAATTTCGAAAAAAATAGTCGTAGCTTTTAGCCCCCGTTTCACGCCGCCGTCAATTAGCATGTCGTTTGAAGACACGCTGCTCCGTCGTTTAACAAGTTACGTGTGGACGTACCGGAGACAAACTTGAGAATTCGAATTATGCCATGTTACTAGAGTTTTAAAGTCCGTTATCGTGAGTTGGAAATGTGAAATGTGGCGTTTTGTAGACGGCGACAGCGGCTCGGTAGCATGAAGTCGTGTGCGCGACAGATGAGTAATGACAACAACGCAGCGGCGTGTGTCGTCCCGAACGCTCCCAGATGTGCGTCTGATGCACGGATTGCAGGAGTTATGCAAGCCGCGGAGAAATACTCCTTGTTGGTAATACGAACGAGAATACCGAGCCGGGCTGCCGGCTCGCCGCCCTCGTCGGCGAAATTACAAACATTCGAACCCATCTACATAAATACGAACGACATTCGCACAAGTCAAAGACTAAAGTAATTCAGATCGCTTTAAACAATTACAATAAGATTTATATTAACAATTTAAATCACACTTTATGACACGATTTAAACGTTCAACGAGAACGAATGTAGTTTTGGCAACTAGTGAATAATTTTTATAAAATCTTATCCAAACAATAATTCTCTAATCAAATACGTTTCAACAGGAAAATAAAAATTTAATAAAACGAAATAGATACGACGAAATTATTAATGAATTGGACCGAATTTATATTTGGGTCAATCAGTGTTCGGCAAAAAATAAAGAAAAGATATAGGCAGCGTCACGTGCGGGCACGCTGCTTGTAAACTATGAATACAGAATCATAAAGTTATTTAAACGTCACGGAAAAGATAAAACTCACTTCAATCTCAGCGTATTTACAATAAAAATAGTTATCTATCAGTGGCGAAGGGTCCATATAACTCGATTCCTACCGGCTTCCCTTTTGAAATATGGCAAATACTAAGATTCAGTTTATTTAAGTATCATTTAAAAATATCAAATATAACTATAATAATTTAAATTAATAATGTACGTGTATAGCCTTTGCTTGAAAATAACAATAAACGCCTAAACTTTTTTTTTGAGCAAAACGCACGCAATATACGCCTACAACTTTTATTGTAAACCCACGATTCGCTTTACCGGTGAAAAAGGTAAGCCGGGACGCAATTCGGGAATCGAGTACATCTACTTCATAGTGCGATCTCTTTTACTCCATTGAGAAAAACTGAGACACTATGTACATTGACACATTGAACAACCACGGCCAATAAGGACTTAGGGAAGCCGGTGCGGAGCGGCTTATGACAAAGACAGAAAATATAAATGCGTACGCCAGAAAGAGATGCAATATGAACTTCGTACGTCAACTGAACATGACAGCTGACGTTTACGTTCGCGCTAATATTATAAAAGTTTTATTTATTATTTTCACCGGTTCATTTGCATTAGATTAGGTGTATTCGTATCATAATTTAGAATCTTATAGTATTATTACTTGTGATTGATCAGTGTAGTGATAGTGCAGTAAAAACAAAATTACATCAGTTCAGTGTTATTGTTTGGTTATCGTCTATTTAGGTAAGTCAGAATTACTAAGATTGTTGATTTAGTTTGTAGATCTATTAGAAAGTAGTTATTTTTGTTATTATTAAGTAAATTCGATAATATAGCGGCATTAGTGAACGTAGAATGCTGTCTAACAGATTATTTGCTGACTGAGTAAAAATCTTTTTCAAAGTAAAGTTTTGAAAAAGACCTGACATGATTTGAATTAATTACAAATGACGATCAAACATTTTAACAGTTCTTTGTACGACAAAATATCATTGGTTCACAGGAAGTTTTAAATTAAATAAAATATTGTGTTTACAGTTTCTATATTTATGTACTTACTACTTATACTATTTGTATATTATTGTTATAACATTACAATCTTCTCAATATGACAATATACATATAAGTAATTTAGAAGTGTTGTATATTGTTGTTTTGCAACTTAACAACAATATAAATATTCATATTTTAATTATAATATGCACTTATACTCCATTTGTTTAGGTAATTAACTAAATGTAAACAATTTTGGTATGTCTTTTAAACAAAATATGATCTTTAAAAATGTAAAATACGTTTTACAACTTGAAATACATTCAGATTTTCTAAAACTATAGTTAATTGATTTATAAGCAGTAATATCCAAATTAAAAAATATTTTTTTGGTTAAAAAGTAACGCCAAGATTGTTTACATTTAGTTAACTACCTAAACAAATGGATTATAAGTCCATGTTTATGTGGCCACCAACTATTATATATTTTGTATTCTATAATTTAGTTGCATTTTATTTTATAGTAAACATTTTAATCTGTCTATCAGTTAGATATTCATTTATTGTACTTATAGTAGCATTTTGATTGTAAAAAGGTTTTAAATTATAAATGATTACTGTATTTCTCTTATTTTTTTTAATTTTCAGGGTGTTTATAATTCTAGTAGTTAATAGAGCTACACAGGGTTTAATGCTCTTATTAATTCATCTAAAATACATGTTCAGACAAAAAAACATATCCGTACTTGTTGTTTATCGTTGCATGATAATAATGCAATTTTTGGACGGGCTTCCCTTTTAAGAAAATTCACCCTTCGCCACTGTTATCTATCACCGGGTACGCCTCACTCCGAGCGATGTTCCCCAGTAGAACTCTTATTTACACTTCAATCAGTCAACGCGACAATATAACAACAACTTTATTGTTATGCGTTCAAAAAGCTGCGCCAACGCATTTAGATAACTTTCTCGCCATAAAACAAAAACAAAACAGATAACTCTCCGAGATTCCGATTAGCTAAACACAACAATGATGACGCATACTAATTCAAGCAAATAAACCTTAGCCCTGTCGTACATCACTCGCTAAAAGCTGGTCGCTAGTCAATGATTTATTATTTTTTTCTGTACTGATTTATGTTTGTAAAGAAGTGTTCGCACGCGCACTCCCATGTCTATTTGCGGCCAGGCCGAAATAACTGGCAAAACGAAATGTGTATCCGGTCCCTAGTCGACTCCCAAACTGGTGTTTACTCGCATACGGCCACGGCAGCCACCGTGCGCTTTCAAAGTGGGATTATGCCACGATTTGCGGTAATGTGGTCGACTGTTCAAATGTACCAGTTTTTCCTCTCTGGCCACTTGCTAAATCTTTTCCCTGTCAGATCACTCGGCAGGCGAATAGTAAGGAGTAATGTTCGCATCTAGCTAATGCAGACCGAATGCGCTTTGAAGCTTTGATGAGCACCTGCGGCTTTCAATAACCCACATTGATTTAGCATGGCTGCAGTAACTATTTTAGGTTCGTAAATAATAAACGTGCATTCGCCTGTTCGGATGGGTACTTTAAAGTAATTTATAGCAAAGCAAAACAACAAATTGGTTTAGTGAAACTAATTCAGATGAATGCGCAAAAAATAAATTATATCCCTTTGCCAGTTTACTGCAGCAACGTAAATGAAAATTTAACGATAAATTGTACTGTTTTTTTTGCGCTGAATTGTATGACAGCCGGTTCACTAGCTTCCAAAACGGTGAAGCACCTGTTGAGATTTTTTAGGGCAACCAAACGCACCTACTCAGTGTCGCGTTACACTAACAAAGTCGTCTTAAAGATCTCGACATCGTCTGAGTGGAGACACTTGTTCGGAGCTCAATCCGTTGTAACAAGATGCTTTCTCGATAAATACAGTGCACAGTCGAATCGGAGCTTATTAGAGAAGTCGATTTCAGGCGAAGTAACGTTTGTTTGTAACACAAAGTTTGTACCTGATCGGTCCCAAGTTCGCGAGTCGGCAACGTCGTCGCGAACCTCCCTCAAAGTGGAAATTAAATAAGGACAATCCGTTCGTTCTGCATCAGAGACTTGGCTGTTGCATAATTCATCGTATGCAAAATCTCTGGATTAATAATAGATGACGACGAAGGTGAATTCCTCGCAATCGACTAAGGAACTGAGCTGCGACCCTTTCAATGTGTGGAGCGGGTTCAGAAGCTTTTGTCTTCTGCGGAAATTGAATGATAATTTCTATCGTTTAAAAGGAATTGTTTGAGTTTGTCGGCGGATCTACGTCTTAACAAAAACTGAACGTTCCATTCATAATACTATGATCTTTACTGATGTACTGTAGCTGAATAAATATCTCACCACACGTTTAAATTATACGCCGTTTGAAATGAAAATAGAACAGGTTTCGACATGGATATATGGGACGAACATATCGTTGTCATTTGTTGCATTTTACAAATTCCAACAAGTTCAAACGCAACGACCCATTATCCCTCTAAGACTGCTTATGTATAAACATGTAGAGTAATTTATCTTGCCTTGTATATACGTCGGAATAAATCTCTAAAGTCGCCATGTAACTAACATTAATCTCAGAACTGTGTACCGTTACCGAAATTAACATTTCCAATCAGCTAGTACATTGAATCCGTGAAGCATGCTCATAAAAGAGTCAAAGGGAACTGTTTAACAAAACGGTTCAGTAAAAGTAAAGACGCAGTGCGCACGAGCACGATTGAGGCAAACAATTGACGTTGATAATAGCCGTAACGAGTCCGGCGTCGATCCCGTTTGCATCTGTATTGTGTTGGGGGCAACGAGCACGCAACGACCTCAGCCATCCACTGTTTACACCTAAACTTCAAACAATATAGACTTCAAACTCCAAGTAAACGTGCCTCGGTATCCTAAATTCTCTTTTTGATTTTCGCCTCAATAACCGAATGATTGCTCGGAATTGCTCTCATAATGTAACGTTCTGACGTAAAAGCGTTCATGAATGATGAATGACTTCGATTTTTATGAAAGGCAACGTTTATAGTTTCAAGTTTCCACAGTTACTGTATTCTTCAGAAGTTCGAGCAAGTTAGCTTGCCTGAATTACTGTTTGGGGAATAACGTGGAGTTAAATGTCAATATTTGAATATCTACGGCTGAATACCGACGGATTTAGGAGTTTTTGCGGAATATCGCTTTATGGATTTCGTTTTGCAAAATGTTACGTGAACTGTGGAGTTTACACGAAACAAGTTGAATATTTCTTACAGTTTATAAATATTATACTCTTGTAAACGTTTTTGTTTGAATTATTTTGTTTGTGACATTTTTATATATGCTTTACCGAATGCTATACCACCTATCTACTTGTCTAGGAGACGTGAAGGGGAAAACTAATACTAAACAAATATAGGTGTGTTAAATAGATAAATATTAGAACTGATAAGGTCAACAGCGTGATTTGGAAGTCACATTTAGTAACTTTAGAATAATATTCTTACATACTTATAAAACTTGTAATAAATAACACCTATATTCAATAACTCCTTTGGATATCTTTAAAAACAGTTAGTAAGTTAATAACTTTACAGTAAACACGTTGGTTTAAAATGCAATTACAACAGAATACCTGTTTTAATTAGCTAAGACTGTGTACACTTTGCTGTACCGTGTTAATTATAATCTGTCGCTTCAAGTCACTACAAAACCTTTTGTTTGAAAACTAAACACTCGGCTATTATAAGGAATAATGAGCAAGTTTAGTAATACTTTACTGCAATAATGTATTCTCGTTCTAGTTAGTAAAGTTTAGGTCTAGATTTTGTTAGACAAGTCTATAAACAAGAATGTTAACGGCGAGTGATGGGCTGCACTAAACACAACCATAAACAGATGACAATCACCGAAAGAAAGTTCGTACGAACATTAAAATATCGTTAGTGTTACATTCCCACAGATTTAAATTTAGAGAATAAGTAGTTAGTCTATTGTTTTTTTATATCGAAACAACAATCGAGATAAGAGTTGAGTAATCTCGATAAAAGACAAAAAACATGGCAATCACGTACAAAGTTTAGCTATCGAGAGTCGGGTTGCGAAATTGATTAACAGTTTCTATGACATAGCAACAAGTTGTATGGGTCTTCTCGATATATTCCGCTTGTAAGCTAAGATGTGTTTACTGTATTCCATTCATGTGTTCAGTACCGTTGCTATTCACTGATTTATCACGTAATTTAATAATATGTTGTGATTTTCCATGTAAAGGCTTCGAGTGTAAAATTGCTTGTAAATTTATTTCTTAGGCTCTACAGATTTTACTGAGCTATAAAATCTAGACAAGAAAATACTAGCCTTTATTGTTTCTCATCTATTCATAATAACAATGCGAATGGGTATATAAAAAGAATTAGCATGTCTATCACTGACACAGATTATAAATGCAGTTTTGCAGCGTTTGTTGTCTGAATTATATGTGATAATATTTAATTATATTAATGAGTTCTAGAATGTTTTTTCTTTAGTAATATTTCCTAGAACGTCTATAGATACTTATAGAGTTCATTCGTAATGTCAAATAAGATTCATATTCAAACTAGACAGATCGCTATCGGGTAAAACCTTGTACAGATATAGATTCCGCCGATACTTGTGAACCTATTTGCGAGACTCTAAGTGAATATTATTGGCCTAGTATTTGTGCAATAACTGTGTCCCTGTCAGCCTTATCAAGTACCGTGATTGATTTCCACTGAGAAAGATTCAGACAGCTCAATAATTGAACGCCAAGATATTTCTACTGGAGATTATGGGGGCTCGGGAACTTCATTCGCTATCACACAACGATAACACTCGCTGTGTCGTGATACAAATATCAAAAATTATCTTATCGTGGTAACTCCGGTAAGGTGCAAACATCTTAAACAAACAACGTCATTTCAGTTCAAACTCAAATAGAGAAAAAAAATTCTACGCAGGACGTTAACCGGCTACGTGTTAGTTTAGAATAAATTTGGCTCGGAACCGGAAAGAAAAACTAGTCTCGATGTAACGAGAATAGTAAAGAAAAATTTGGCAGTAAATTACGATCACGTGAAAGAGATCACGAGACTATTAAAAAAAGATTTTAAAAAGCTGTTTAGTGAATGATATTATATTCTCACATGGCTGATGTTTGTCTGTCTCAGGCCGACGTGATTGCGTTCTCATTTTGGACAGTTCCCGGAATGGGAGCGTTCGATGATAGATCAGCTAGTATCTCGAGTGTTTGCCTGTATCGCTGATGCAGCGCCCTAAATGTTTCCAGAGACGAACGAAGTTGGCATAGATATAGTGAGGATCAAAGTGCGGCGTGGGCGCACGACCCAATACCGCGGGCGGCAAATCACTCGCGCACGCGCACCGGACCTTTTGCGTGTTGCATCGCGCAATTAATTTGTTTGTACGCGCTATAGAATTGATGGACTTCATTACACTCACAGTAAATAGGACACACAAATTAACATACGGAAATTTAAATAATGAATTATTAAAATTTATGACTATTATCACATTAATACTCGAATATGAGATGAACCGAAATCATAATTTTGATTGATGCTGCCCTAATTGCGTTAAAGGATTGGAATAAAACAATAAATGCTATTTCGATATGTATTTCAAACAGTTCACATTAAATAATCATATACAAAGTATTACTTATAGCCAATTGTTGTCCTATCTCACTAAGTATGAATAGACTAGAGTTGACTTGACGGAAACGCGCCGGTACCGAGCTTTACGTACTTGAGATTGAGGTTATGTTGTGATAACTGTTTGGAGCAAAAGCCGGCTATAAAACTGTATATAGAATATGTTACTTAAAGTCGAGGGAATAAGGACCAAAATAGCTCGCAAGCCTGAGGGGTGGAGAGGTCGCAGCGACGATAAAACCTGCGCGCGCAGCCGGCATGGCCGCCGTCGCACACCTGACTGCCAATACAACCCGATAACATAACTGAATTACAGCATATTACACAAGCTTACGACGCCTTAAATGCAATAGGGATGCATCTAACACCGATACCATCACGTGCACCACTTCTGCACACCGACAACGACAACTTTCAAACTCGTTAAGTAATCAGCTGATTATCAAACTTTTACCGGTGTTTATGTATCCGACACCGTACTTCGTCACTGAAAACGATCCGCGTTTCTCATTTCACGGCCATAGGAGGCGGTCTTCCGCGACCTAAGCGGGCGGTCAGCCGTCGCCAGCCAGTGCATCGGATGCACATCCGTGAAAGGCTCGGGCGAAGCGCGGCCGGGGACCCACGAGCGTACCTGGACTAGTCTGCCAGCTGAGGCCTCCGACGAACATCTTCCTGCAAGATAAACAATACCAATCAGACACTGAAAAGAGCGCGACGAGCCGGCTTCTCGGGCGCTGGAACGTACCCCGGGTCGTTGGGCACCTCAGCGGGGCTTCTGGCCACATCCTGATTCTGGGTTTCCATGGGCTCTGAGGCCGGCGGCGCGGGGCGGGCCGGGCGGCGCACTACGACTACGAGCGAGCGACGACGCGGCGGGGACGGCTCCCGGAGTCGCTCGGCTGCACTACCGACTACCGGCACGAGACTGGCGCGCCGCGGCGCACCCCTCCACGCAGCGCCCGCCCCCGCCCGGCCCGCGTCCCGCGCCGCTCGCGCCGCCGCCGCATCGATTCATTCACTCCGTACACAATTATTCATACGGTGTGCACGACGGACGCGAGCAGCGCGCCGGCACCACCACGTGAGCGCGCAGCACGTGCTCGCGCCCACAGCCGCGCGCGCCCCCCGCCCGCGCCCGCGCCCCCAGCACGCCCACGGCGCGCCTACACGCACCACCACCCCCATACACCCAACCCGCTAACTTTACACAAACTAATATTAATAATTAACTTTCGCAAAACTGAAACTTTTGAAAAAAACTTTATTTTATTTTCGTTGTCCATCACATTAGATAATATTTACTCAGAAATAAGCGTCTTATTAAGATGAACATGTTTTTGAAGACGTCTCTATCTACTACGACATTAATGTTGCATCATAATTACGTACGATAACATCAGACGCGCGAACACCGATCGTGTCGTAGCGGTGAGAAACCTCGATAGCTGACGTCACCGAGTGGCTTGTCAGGCGCTCGTAGCAGCGTGCTACGCATGTTGCTACGATCGCAGATTTTACAATCCTTACACTTTTTGATGATATCGCAGGAATTCATTTCTCGATTATGCTACTCCGTTACTTCAAAATCGATTAAGAATAATACATTAAAAAAATAGGTTTATGATCTAATGGCTCAATTCAAAACGAGTACTTTAAACAGATCAAGTCAACTACACAGTATAAGTAGATAAAAAGAGTTTTTGTAGCTTGTTAAGAAGCTTAAAATAAAACTCGAAAATGTATCTACTGCATAGAGAAGGTTGAAAATCCGTTGTTAGGAACACGGGCGATAGCCGATAAACAGTTGAGTCCCGCCGTTTTGCCTCTGGCTCGCCGGCCAGACGTGTTTTCAGATACAATTGGAAATAGCCGTATAGAGATCACAAATGTTAAACCTATTTGTAGCTAAAATTGAATATAAGATTTTTCTATGTTTTTTTATGAAAATCAATTGTTTATCTGTTTAAATATTTTTATAAAAAAGTAGAAACGTGATAATTATAGGAAAAAATATTTTAAATATTTTGATGCTATAAAACCAGTACTCAAAATCTTCTGAGCACAACTAAGTAGAAATTCCTACCTGCATAAAACCGACAAAAAAAAACTGAAAAAAAAAACTTCATTTCAAGTTCATACTCAAAATAAATTTCGACAACTGTCCAGCACGTGATTAAAAAAATATTAATGAGTTCAATACTATGACTACGTCATAAATGTAATTTAACTTAAGTATTCAAAATGGGTAACACCAGTTTTTTAAAGATATAATAAAAAAAACTCATTGCAAAAACAGTCCACCTTTCTGCGCCATTTCCATCGATTCAAAAAACTTAAATAGACTCTCAACTGCATCAGTAGTTGTGGATGCAGCAGTTTAAAAATAAGACCCGTTTCCGATCAATACAGAGGAACGGGCTGCTACTAATTATAGACTATCCTACATTTCCTGTGGATTTAGTTGGTTTGTACTAGTCTGGTCTGTAACTTACACAAAAGGTATTAAAAGACCCCGACAATATTTTAAATTTGTCTACCTCTGTGTGACTAACAGGTTCACAGAAGAAGGACAAGGTTCGAAACCTGTCTGGTGTTACATATTATTGTATTATTACATTATTTGAAATTACAAACATATAATTTAATTCGAGGAAGCAACTTAATCTTTAATTTAATATCGAAAAAAAAATATGTCTTACAAAAAAAATGATCCGCTGATTCCAATTGTGTATGATTAATTTCAATATTGAGTGACTTTTTAATAGTTCCTCATGTTCATAAACGGTAAGCCGACCGTTACTAGGTTTTTGTTTTTTTTTTCTAGCCTATTATATCCCACTGCTGAGCAAAGACCTCCCCCAAATCCTTTCACGTTTTTCCGTCCCGCGCCACCTCGAACCAGTCCTCGCGGTGTACGTTCAAATCATCTCGCCATGGCGCCACCGCTTTTTGGACCGTTACTACTTAAAGTAAAATAAAAGAATAGAAACGTATTGCGCCGACCCCAAGTAAAATGGGATTAGGGCAGGAAGATGATGATGATGACTACAAGAAGTGAAATTAATGCAGTTATGGATACGAAACTGCATCGATCGGCGCCTCTCCTAAGTCGACAAGTTTTACTTTTAGCGGTATTTTGAATATCACTTTTTAAGATTATACGGGGCCTATTCAAATACATTGCTTCGAAAAGACCAGTAATTTAATCAATCGGACTACACTTAGTTGAATTTAATCGTGGATTTGAAAACCAAGTCCAAAGGTCTTAGTCTGAAAAAGAGTTCATAACGTATGAATCATAAGTACGCAGATAATATATTTATTCAGTTTCATCACCGTGCGCTTGCGATATGCAGTTACAACGTCAAGTCATATTTATTCAGCATAATATATTTTTAGCAATGTTCCATTCACTAGTTACTAAGCAAAATGTATTTCACAATTTAAACTAAGATTTCTTTTCTAGAGTACTCTTCAAGAGATTAGATTTAGGATTTTCCGCGAACATCAGATAAGGGCCGAAACTATTAATAAATCAAAGTTGAAAGGTGTGTATGTCAGACTTTATGATAGTTTGATAAGTAAAGATATGGGTAAACATATTTTCTTTTATTAGATAAATACTTGGTTAAGTTTATACATACATACATAAACGTCACGCCTCTTTCTCTTGGGGGTAGGCAAAGATCACATCTTTCCATTTGCTACGATCCTGGCATACCACTTTAGCTTCATCCACACTCATCAATCGCTTCATAGACGCCCGTCGGTTTAAGTTCATCCGTATTTTTAATGATGAACGCGAGGCAGTATTGTAAAATAGAGTTCTTTTACCGAGATGCACAAAGTATTTGTGGTGGCGGTTTTACTGTGCTGAAAATAAAATTCGTTTTCAATCAATACTAAGCCTGAAACGGCGAGTTGGTCTCAACTAAGAATAGAGCAACCCAGATATCGCAGAGGCGGGAATTCAGGCTTTATTGCATTGTTCGCCTATCTATTATTGTCTAGATTATATTGCTTCATTAATAATTTAATAATTACTGTATTTGAGTGTGGTCTGGCACAAAAAAAGGTTTGTTAAACAACTGTAATGACAGTATTCAAGTTTTAAGATCGTTTTCGTGAATGAGTTTGTTGCGAAAAAAGTTCCGTCAAACTATTTATTGCTGTACTTTTTTTGTAAGGCGCTTAATAAAAATAACTTTCGAACTTATTTTATGTATAATGCCTAAATTGATTAATGGCAAAGTTTATTATGAAATGTAAAATTTTTAATACATTATATTTT
The DNA here is from genome assembly GCA_941860345.1 of Chrysodeixis includens. Classification (NCBI taxonomy): domain Eukaryota; kingdom Metazoa; phylum Arthropoda; class Insecta; order Lepidoptera; family Noctuidae; genus Chrysodeixis; species Chrysodeixis includens. The sequence goes on along the minus strand of OW796095.1, from coordinate 8,632,227 downwards.
TAATCCCAGGCATGAAATCTATTTATTTACTTATTCCGAAACTTCTGTCAGATTTAAAGCTAATACAGAAACCTACATAAATCGACGGCCATTTCTAATTCACTCCTGCATATTGCATCTGTTATTCTTCGGAACTCGCTTCAGTGCTTAAAATATATTTCGTTTCAGATCAATACTCTGGCTAAATTCGCGACTCCTGACCCCATCTACGAATAGAGCAGCCAGTTCTGTTGAATTTGTAATTGAGAACTAGTCTGGCTGTTACTATTAAAATAGGGATGATTAAAAACAGTATTTTTAAGGCAACGATCGTCATCTATTTGATGCTGGAAGAAGAACATCGTCGTTTTCGGTATGCGGGGCACGTGGCCAGTAATTGTGAAAAACCGAGAGATTTGATAGGAGAAAAGTGAAGGAAATTTCTTTGAACTTATATAAGCAGTCAAGGAATGGGTTCAGGCTAAATGCAAATAAAATTAAAACAAAAAGTATCGATTGGATTTCAGAAAAGGCGATTCATCGTGACAGCAACTTTGATAGATACTAAAAGCTTATTGAACTATTGGAATATTGGACCAATCAATCTATATTTACAGTATGAGATATCAGGCCCAATTTTTGACTAGTCATCGTTGAATATTGTCATACTGATAGGTAGTCTACTATTATTAACAATTCGTCATATTTAGATGAAACTTCATTTTCATGACAGACCACTTCAAATATGGTTTTGCCTTGCAAGATTATTATCAGAGATAAACCGAGAATTTACTGCAGTTCAAAATACGGCTATCTTAGCCAAGTAAATAAAAATAAAAACTGACGCAACAGTTTTTTTGCGTTCAACATGTGGCAATACTTATTCGAAAGTTAAATAATATTTTGAAATTGTAAATCGAACGTCTTTTGTTTTTTTGAAAATTTGAAACCTTTTCGCGGTAAAAAAAAATGTTTTTTATAACAGCTTTATTATTTAGGTATACGATGCCTAAAGCGAAAATACGGAAAAGTATAGAATAAAAAAACGCTTTTTAATGCCCTAGTACCACTTTAATTTTTCGTCTTCAAAAATAAGAAAACTTTTTTAAACTTGACTTGTAAAATCCTGTTGCATATTATAACGACGTCCTACAAAATCAACAATTCGGAACAACTTGCTCTTGAGGAAACCTAGCCTACACGTGTCATGAGAAAGTTTTATTTTTAAGTTTGAGACAAAATTATTTAATATTTATTTGGCAGCAGTAAAATTATACAGGTATTTTGTTTTTTTTTATTAAGTCAAAGTCAAAGTAATTTCTGTGTTCTTACCTAAAGCAAAAATCTAGATTTTAGACGCACAACGTAGACTACATTTTACACTTTTATACTAAGTAGGTATATAGGAACTCACTTTAAGGAAAATGGTTAAAAAAATACGACTGAATTATTGGATAAACACCGTTTGTTAAATTATTTATCTTTCGTAGGTCATGTCAATTTGGTATCTACAATGGTGTTGAGACTATCTATAGATTGGTATTCCCGGATTATATTTACACACCCTATTCTCTTAGTCTAATGATAAGATTAGAATCACTATCGATCACTATGCATAGTATAAAACAAAGTCGCTATCACTGTTTGTCTGTACGCTTCAATCTTTTAAAACGGATTTTGAAGCAGTTTCATTTAAATAGGGTGATTCAAAGGTAAGGATTATATGTAGGTACAAAAAGTACCTACATCAGTATTTCACCAGGGGCAGGTCGCTAGTATAAGATAAATTGTATAATATCTCTCAAGAAATGAAATCCCTGACAGTGACAACACAACCTGAAGAAAGAATGATATAAAATTGACATTTGTGAAATTTCTCTCGACATTAAGCAATGTGCATTGAACAAAAAATTTACATCTTTAACAAAAGTTGATCTAAGACTTGTCAGTGTTTGTATACCTAATAGACCGATAGACAACTTTTTTCTAAATGTCCGTCATATCATCATCATTCCCCTGCCCTTATCCCAATTATTCGGGGTCGGCGCAGTATGTCTTCTTCTTCCACCCGTTCCTATCTGATGTAATATAATGGCCGTAATATAGTTTACGGAATAATATTGGATATGTATTTTTTCTTTTGTCTCGCAAAGAAAAATTGATCACTGTACAATCAATGAAACTTACGCGTGACGTCACTCTTTCGTTTACATTTTACGAATGCGTTACGTCACAAACCGCCTCTCTTAGAGCTTGTCCAGAAAGGGCAAATTCGCTGCGATTCTCTCGCGCGTATTACGCGCGACCATTGCGTCCACAAGGAGGAATTCAGTACGAAACATGGAGTTGATACGTGCACTCGCTCTAGAGTTCGCGCGTCAACTGGACGCAGCAAGGCGTCCCTAGTATCTCGACTCGCGCGCAACACGCGCGAATAAAGCGCGAGTCGAGAGTCTGGCGTAGTGCACGCGATTTACGCGCGTATTTTGAATTCGCGCGATGCTTGTGGACGCGATGTATTGATGTCTAGTATCTCAACTACGCGCGCATGAATTCACGCGAAACGATTCGTGGCGAATTCGCCCCTTCTGGACTAGGTCTTAAAAACATGCCTGTTTCAATTTGGTCCATCGTACCCAACATTTTTTCATTTAATTGAATTATTATTTTTTGATACCCTTTTGCATGTCCGACTGGTAATAAATAATAGACAAGCCTATAGGTACACGTCCCATTGCTGGGCACAGGCCTCTTCCCTTACAGGAAGATTTGGAGCCTTGATCACCACACTAGCTCGCCGTGGATTGGCGATTTCATATTCCAAAATATGAAATCTAGGTATCCTCACGATGTTTTTCTTCACCGTTTATCGCTAGTGTTTTAGAATAATTAAGTTATATGTACTTTACATATAACTTTGGAAAAGTCATTCTGGTACTTGCTTATGCTTGGGATCGAACCTGCACCTCGTGCATACGACTCCATACATAGAAACGCAAGGCCACCACGAATACTCAGTCCGTAGATTAATGAAAATATTAGAATAATTAGACACGTGTTTTCACTTTCTCCAATTAAGTTTTTTCGTGCAATAAAAACAGCCTCGTGAGACCTATAACGAACCAAAAGTCTGTTGTCTTTGTTTCAATAATTAAATGACTTTTTTAATAAAGCCCCTTGTTAAGTGATTACATAATTAACACTTGAACGTAACTTTTGAATGCGTTAATTAACTCGTTACTTAAGTTTCTATAACAATTAAGTGTTTGTTTGAAGTTCGGTTTCATAACAACTTTTGAGTTTAAAGTTAAAAGCTGGTTTACATTTTTTTTTACTTTCTTCCACTTGCTAAGAATACATTCGTGTTAATTTTTTATGCAACGTGAAAAAAATATTATTTTGATTAAATTTGTCAATTCAGATACGGACGCGATTTTATACGAAATATTAATATCGCTATAAATAATATCTTTGAGATTTGCACTTGACAGGTATTAAACACTTGACTAGACATCGCCACGTGTACAAAGGGCCTTAATTTTTGAACGGTAATATAATATGTTAAGTTTCACTAACTTCAGAACCGTCAATGTTTTAAGTAAAAATAAATGTAAATTTCATATAAATATTTTAGTAAAAACAAAGTAAAAAAAAAATACAAATAATTCATTCATTCAAGTATATTCAAGAAATTTTAAAACCTCATGGAATAGGACACAAACCCACATACAACAGTAATACATTGCTATAACTACACCTATATGCTAGAGATCAAAATATTTCACTAATACGACCACTGCGTATCGCATAACAACCTTCAAACACGATAGTACATCGAATACATCGGAAAACACAGCCACAACAACCATAATCGGAAAAGTACCAAGTAGTACCAAGTAGTACCAACTAGGTAAATACATCTGTTATACAAAGTGTATGAAAATACATAGTCATAGTCAAAACGCTGGCCATACTCATTATAGGAATGAGTTTTATTAAAAAAAATCTAAAGTTACAATTTTGCAGTAGTCTATGACTTTCTTGGAGTTTAGTCTTTATTAAGTAGTAATTTTAATAATACTATATGGTAAAAAAACACATATTTTTTTGCTGTCTTGGAGGGAGTTGTCAATAAGGTATTATTATTATGACCAGTTAACAATTTTCTTTACACCTTGTATAACTACGAGAAATATACCTAAGATTGCTAACGATTATTAAATTTACTCGAATTCATTGACAAGAAAATAGAATTGAGTCGAAATCTCCTGGCTTATTCAAAAATATATCACTGAAGTAAAAACACAGCCATTTCACAACACAGTAATATGAAATAATCACTTTTAGGTCACCTTTGAACAATCAATAGGTATCCAATAAATTACAAACATAATTTTAATAACTTATTCACCTAAATACTAAATTAAAAAAGAAACCTAACAATAATTGCATAAGCTCATAAGGCAGGCATAAACAATAAAAAGTCTAAAAATATTATCAATATTGCAACACAAAGCACAGAGGCAAAATTAAAAAATAATAAACAAATATAACATTGCACAAAAGCGAAAAAAATATTGCCAAATAATAAAGCCGCTAAAAGCTAGCAAAAAATATACGTATTGCAACTCAAAAAAATAATATAAAGCTTAGTAAAATGACTGGACTTTAATCTCAATCGATGTTTTAAATAAATAGTTATTGCAAATAGTATGTATTTTTCTTACACACATTCACTTTGCCTAATACATATGAATTAGCTCAAAGCAGCAGTTGTATTTACTAAGTTCTTTTCAAACATTCAACTACAAGTACTCAAAATTACATTACAATAAACGAATTGAGACCTAATGTTGTGCCTGCAAAACTTCAAGCGCAAAGCATAACTAGCAAAAATAAAAATATTAACAATTGGCAATCAAAAAAAAGTAAAATTATGCTAGCTCAGTAGGTGAAAACAAAGTTGAAAACCGAGCTTAATTTGAAGGATTGGACACTTCCAACATTCTCAGTGAAACAGCATATAAAATTGTTAGCAAAAATGTGAATAAGGTACAGTTAAGTTAGTATTAAAAGGTTATACGGTACAGTTTAAACAAAACATAATTCGATATTTGTGTATATGGTGTCCAATCCATATTAAATTGAAGTGTAACAGTAATACATAACAAGCGAAAAACTTAACCAAAGAAAAATAAAACGTTATGTAAAACGACATTTGGCACAATGAATTTAAATTTAAACAATAACACCAAACATTAAACGAAAAAAAAAACTGATTCAACATTTTCATTAAGACTTACCTTTTAAACTTTAAATTAAGCCTAAAACTAAGCTACAAAGATCGTTAAAATGTTTTAAAACATTATTCATATTTACAAACCTTGAAACAAATTAATGAATAACCTAAGTTACATCATAAAACGCCTTCATAAAAAAATAAATTATTGAATTATAAAAAATATACTTGCTTATTATATATGAGAAAAGTGTGTAAAAATATTTTCATAAACCTTGTTTCGATCAGTCATATTAGCTTCAGTTTTAAACGATAAATGAATCCTTCAAAACATTGTATTTATTGTTTGGCTTCCTAGAATTCGAAAATTCCAGAACTTATTCTATTTAATAAACTTTTACAATTGGGTATTTGACTAAAAAAGCTACTGATTCCCTCAGATATATTTCCAAAAAACATTAGATACGTATTTTTTTTTTTATCAAATCAATAAGAAAATACGGCGATTTAACGCATTATAGATGGTGAACCGTGTGAAAGTGGGATCTAGTAACGTCACTTGTAAGTAAATAGTGTGCTGAGACGTGAAGTCACGTAAGATATCTAACTTTTACACAGCAAAGGAAAAAATAAATGCCAATATTTACTGGAAGTATATATGACGGGCTAGTTATTATTTTTTAGGCAAATACCCAATTAATTCCATGAAAAACAGTTGCAAACAGACAATAATAGCTATGCTCAGGTAATTCAAATCAGTAACAGTAATAGCTGGGGTATACATACTAACATACTATATTAATATTAATTAATAGCCCTTCTAGTGAAAGATTTCTTAGATCCAATATGTAAATACTTTGGTATTCAATTATTGTTAGACTCGTATAGATTTATAACATTACTGAGATATATTTTTTATATTTATACTACTATGAATCGAATACTTTTTATTTAATTTATTTTATTGTGAATGTTGGGTGTAAGTGCTTGCAGAAGCGAGCAACATAACAATATATGCTTTATTGCTTTTTAATAAGACATTTTTATAAATGTTTAATTTGTTTATATTGCTACAGTTTGTCAGCCAAACTAATACTGATAACACAGTCCTAATCACCAATTTGTACTCTAAGCGAAACACAACCTTTGTAGGAGAAAGTTATACATTCTACAATACAGGTAACATAGGAGGTAGATTATAATATAATTATATTATTTCTTTATATTAAACGGCTCTTTGAATATATGCTAAAATATTATTTAACTAAGGGTTGGTAGTCACATAAATTTACATAGACATACCTTTATGAAACTACTAATGGACAGTTTTCAATACATGTTTTTTTGACTGCATTTGGCCAGTGCATACAGGCCTGTATAAGCAAACCTGCCAGCAGACATTATTTTTAAGTTCACAATATTTCATCAACATTTTTTTTAACATCATCAAATATTAAAACTTCAAACTGTCGTTAATATTTTTTTGCAGATACAGGCTGTGTGCACTAGGCATAAATTGTCAAGTCAAAGTATACTAAGACTAGCCTAAACGCAGTATAAGTTTGGTATATTGGGCAGAATATATTATGGATAGATTCACATGAATATATTTACTACTGCACAACTACTGCTATAGTATTTATTAGCTTATGTACTAGTTAATATAAACCTACAATAAGGAAGTTAGGATTCACAAATACAGAAGCCCTTCATACATGAGACGACTAAAATTTTCTATACCTAACAACTTTAGTCTACAACGACACGTGCCTATATGCCTATGAGTTTGTAGGGCTGTAATGTCAAGTAGATTAAATTCGTCAGATATCGACGACCTTTATTGCATCGTGTATGAAAGGCCTTAAGACGATTATATTATTTGAGAAAGTTACACAGAATATTTACCTAGGATTATGAGATCGATGAAGTATAAAGGACTATTATGGAATGAGACCTGGAATCGACTTATTTCTTGCTCTGTTGAGCGTTTTCAGCGTTTGAAGATAGCAAAGCTGATAAAGTAGCGTGCGTAGCGCTTAAATTACCCGATGCAGCGCTTACGATGTTGGAAGATGAGTGGTTATTGTTCATCATAGTAACAGTGTTGCCCGAACTAACAATAGTAACATTTGGTGGTGCAGTCACCCCGTTTGCGAACCCTGTCGATAAAACCTTCTGCGTATTATGCATCATGAACGACTTGGTAGCCCCTGCACTGCCTAGAGTTAAAACCTTTTTCAACATTACTGACGAGTTACAGGCGTTGTCTATCATATCTTTAGTGGTTGAGATGCTATCGAAATCGCTTGAACTAGTTGTGACAACTGTACTTATCTTTGGGGTAGATGTGTGTAGTATTGGTCTGACCGCTGTTACGTTGAACGTGGCACTTGAAGCAGGGATATTGCTCCTGTTAATGATGTTTCGAGACACTATAGCGTTGTGGAGAATGTTTCCGGTGGGGAAAGACTTGGAGCTGACGTTGACGTATTGTGGTGTTCCGATGATCGTTGCGTTGGATGTGCGTGTGCCGAACCCGATGATAGTGCTCGCAGTGCCTTGAGACATCACAGTGCTGAATGTACCAGATTTTGTGTTGATCGGTATTCTGGAATAAAAAAGTTATCTAATTAGATATCATACGTGTGACATATTTAGTGTTGACAAACAAAATACCACACTCCAAGGACATTGATTGATATTTTTGTTTTGAACTTCTAGTTTATCTTTTGTGGACTTATTATCATTACATAAGGGTAATTTTATATGCCATACATTGACCACAATAAAGATAAGATGATTAGTTTAACCACCCACTGTGGTTTAATATTAACAGTTATGTCATATGCAACAACATATGGTCCCGATAAATTAAAAATAATTTATTAACTAGGTAAATTAAATTTAATAGTTGTACATACTCAATCTCACACCATCATCATTCCTCTGCCCTTATCCCAATTATTATCTGGGGTAGGCGCAGCATGTCTTATTCTTCCACACGTTCCTATCTGACGTCATCTCGCAAGTAACACTTTGCAGCCATATCATCTTTCACACCATCCATTGTTTGTTCAATCTGACATCAGCCAAAATTGAAAAAAAAAACGATCAACTAACCCTCGAATAAGCTGCGACGTGGTCCCCGGTATATTCTGTATAGTGACCGTAGCTTGCGGCAAATGGTGCAGAGTCCGCGACGCGTGCGACACGGGCGATGCGTGCGATGTCTGCGACACTTGCGACACTTGCGACGCGAGCGACGCTTGCGATGCTTGCGGTGCTTGCGACACTGGCGGCGCGCTTGTATAGTAGTGCACTGTACTGCCCGTGATACGTGGTGATGGTAAGTGGGCTACAGGCACGCTGTGTACCATACCACTGGTTGTTGAAGCCACTGTGATGCATTTTGTTTGGTTTACTGTAAACTGTGAATAATATTGTGTTCAGTATATCAGTCAGTCAACAAAAGATATCTTCGATGAAATGGGCGATAAAGATAAAAGATTAAATCGGGAAACTTTTTTTTTATACTTGTTATTCAGCAAAAATTTATTTAAAAATGAATCAAGTCTAGTAACAACAGGAATCATAGTAAATTTAATGAATTTTAATATTGTTCATAACTTAAAACAATACTTACATTACTTGTGTTCAAGGTGGTACCCAAGTCAAACTCATCTCCAACCAAAGTTATTGTATCAGGATTAGCTCCAGTCAACTTCTCAATTGTTTTCCTAGCATCGGCATCACTCTCAATATTTCCCAAATTCCTGCTCAAAAACTCTATATCTGACTCCAATAGACCATCAACTAAATGGTTTTGACCATCTTCTGACTTACAAAGAGCAAAGTCATCACTCTCCAGCTTTATATCTTCAACTTTAATCCCTTCAACATTAATATCATCAATGTTTTCGCATTTAATCTCATTCAAATCCACATCTTCGTCCTTCATTTCTTCCATTTTAATCTCGTCCAAATCTTCAACCTTTATGCCGCCGCCTTTCATGTCATCCATGTCCTCAACTTTGATATCAGCAAAGTCTGTATCTTCCTTCATCATTGGAACGTCTGAGAAATCTCTGCTGTTTTCACCATTCCCTATATACTGGCTCGCGTCAAAACTGTTGCTATCAAAATTGTCGTGGTTTGGTTCAACTTTTATATCATCAATTTTGTATTTATCTTCTTCTTGTATATTGCTTGTTGATGGTTGAGGACTGTTAGCATTGCTCAATTCGCCGCTTAGTATTCTTTTTTGGACATAAGCTTTTATCTTCCTCAACATAAATAGAGGAACTTTGAACCCTGTTAGTTCACCAAGCATTGGTAATGAACTGTGTCTGTATGCGTCACTGTTTGCAAGCTCTTCGATGTCTTCCAACACCTAGAAATTAATTAAAACATCATTCAATTGTACAAATCGATAAACCCTCTTTCCATTGTTAATAAAGAAGTAATAATAATTACCATTATGTAAGTTTTTCCGCCCACAGCGTTGACCAAGTTGTGATTAGCAATCCATTCCTTGTCAGCCGAGTCAGCTGGATATCTAAGAAGGCCAGCGTGTCTAGTATACAAGCGTCCTCGAGAATTGCCCAAGCCCAGCACCTGGAACAAAATAGGAATATTATTTAAAAGGGAATGCTATATTGATGCTGACACCTGGAGAAAATTTTCCCGGCCTAAACGAATTACTGATAGGGACTAATGATGGTCACAATCTCCAATCTATGGGGGAACAACTTTGATGATGATGATATTGATGCTAACTTGATGTAAGCAGTTTAGATAAAGTTTTTATTTTAGAACTAAACTCCAAATTCTGCGCTTAGTAGAAGATGTTTGTGAATATGTGTTAAGTGGAAGCATCTGGACACAAGAAAATACGTACAAACAATGAGTGGATGTTTTCATACTGTTCTATAGAATTCAATTACATTCTTGGGTAGCTTGTATCTGACACACGTTTGGAAAGGCAGGATGCCTTAATAATTATAACCAAACGATTTCAGCTTTACTTAAGTAGCCCTCTAATCGTGGATGTCATTTATCGAAAGATGAATGGGCAAGGATGTGCAAACTATAATATGCTCACATGTAGTTTCCTTATTTTTCCATAAATCTTCGACGGGCTTGGTTACCTAAACTTGGCATTTAATTCTTAGAAATTATTTTAAAATATTAGATATTTTATTTCGTCTTGTCTGTTTTGACAGAATTTTTAAACTTCGTCTATGTAAGTCGTTTCTTTTATAAATATCTTAAAATCAATTGTGGATCTAATTTGTAGTATATACTTTCGTTCTACTATTGCGATGCACGCCAGCTACATATTTATTCCCAAACATATTATGAAGACGTTTATTCGCAAACACGACTCAGTTTGTACAAGGGTAAGTTTTTTTTGTAGTTTTTAGTAACACAGCAATAATATGGGTAATGGCAAAGAGGTCGAATCTCTAGTCTATACATACCTATAATAAAATCGGTAACAAACGATAATTTATATAAAAAATAACGATTATTTACCGAATCTACTAATATTCTTTTTTTTCTGTTTTGTCTGCGCGTTTGAACACCCTCATCTCATTTACATGCATGAAATTTGACAAATAGGTGTATTATAGGTTCTAGGAAATTCCACCCCTAAAGGGGTTAAAATGATGAATGACAGTATCAAAGTCCTGTTTCTAAAGTAAGAGACTTGAAATTTAACAGGTAGGTTTCTATTAGGGTGCAGATATTAATTACGTAAGCATTTTATGAAACTCTTCCACTAAGGAGGTAAATAGGGGTTGGAATTTTTTATGAAAGTACTATATTTTGAAGCAACAGTCTTGAAATTAAGAATGTCCGTATGTATCTTTAGAAATCAGCCTTAAAAAAATAGACTTTATGAAGTACAAATTCTGCTGATGTATTGTCTCTAAGGCAAAACAAAGTCCGCCGGGCCAGTTAGTAAATTCTATTACAATATTTAAAAAGCTAGACACACCGTAAATACTGAAATATTATCACTAATATTTGAACAATTGTTTTTTACTGCATGGATAGCCGAGTGGTACAGGTGACCTCACCAATTACCGCAGCGCGCGACGTGTGACGGGTTCGAGCCCTACGTTGGTCAAGAATTGTGAGATCCACAGACCCTTATTCTGAGTCTAGGAGTCTGTGCATGGGAATTAAATATCCATGAAATCCCCGTGACACAAGGACTAATTTGGTGCAAGATACATTAAAAAAAATATAAACATATTATAATATTACTTACTTTATGAGCATGAGAGCCCATGATGAACAGCGTCTCCTGATTTAACCTTGCTGGATTCCATTTCTCAGGGTCTCTTAGTGCTGGAGAAGGTAACGGAGATGATGATGCACTGTCTGTTCCGTCTTCCTGCTTAATTTTCTTGCGCTTAGTCAAATCAATATCAGTGTCCGAATCCTTCCTCTTTTGTGACGGAGTCTGTAACTGTAAATTTTACTATTAGAAAAAGTTGGGACAAATATTATTTAAGACTTTCATATCAGCAATTTATTTATTTGCAAGTATGAAAATATGGAGAAATGGATAAATAATTATATTTTTTATGGACATATTCTAAAGTTTCGATAAAAAGCTTAAATTAAAAATAAGAAACAAAAGAGTCATACTTTTATGAAACTCACAACACTTTGCTTAACAAGTTTGGAGTCAGTGCTGTTATTGGATTCCGAGTCGCTGTTGTCAAATGGAGACTGTGCTGGCCTTGGTGGAGTAGTGTACAGTAACCGGGTAGCATCTAACATAGCCCGGCAAACAGCTCTCACCTGGAGAAGGTTGTAATACAGGTTAAAAAAAAAAGAGACAAATATTATTAGAACAGTGTTTTAGTACTTTGCAATAATCTGATAAAAAATTCAAAGTATTCGAAAAGTAAGAACAGTCCAAAAAAGTAATATAGTTAGGAAAACCGATGTCTTTAAAATAGTTACCTGATCTTCACTAACAGATTCATCTCCCAAATTCAGTCTTATGTTGTTAACAGCAGGTACAAAGAATTTCTGAGAACAAGGCAAGATATTAATTCACATCACGTTATACATAAACTTGATTGATTGAGTACAAGTAATATAAACATAAATGACAATTGAACATTATGTTTTAATTAACTTTAAGTAATCAATCACTTTGTTAAATGCATGTCAGATATGCAAACATTAATATTCAATAACAATATTATTTATTATCTGTAAACACTCACTTCCAAATACTTCTTGATAACTTGATCAATCTCTCTTGTGACCGCAGACTGTATAGTTTGTCGCAACATATCCAGTGATTTATTAGCACTTGCTCTGAACTCCGCAATAGGTCTTGAATGTGGCTGCACTGGTCCAGGCAGACTAAACCTTCGATGCATAGCCGCTAAAGTATTTATAGCAATTTGACGGGTTACTGGCTGTTTCTGAAATTGACAGTGCCATTAAAAAAAATTAAATTGAGTTCAAAAAAAGAATAAATGTAATGAAATTAGAAATATATCAGTAGAGCACAATCACATAACTGTTTGTGACTGTGTAACTATAATTTGAGCATACATCTAATGAAAACAAACTTATAAGGTAAAACAGCTACTCAAATAACAACAAAGCTTGCATGTACACCTTTTATGTTGCTAAACAAGTGTTTTTAAATTATTAAATTACCTGCTAACATTGTGTATTTACTAATTGATTAAACGACTAATCACTTTCATGGTCACTGATATTGTTAAATAATTAAGAGTACAAAAGGACACTTACTGCTTGCATATTGCAGGGGGTGTTAGAACGGACAATAGTTGCTTTGGCAGGTGCTTGAATTGCTTGAAAGGCCCATGTACTTGCGGGACCTTCGGTAACAGGATTCTGCGGCGACGCCTCTATATTATTCCAATTCTTTTGAACCACCATTTCGAATTCCTGTCATATACTGCTCTGTAGGATTTTCATGCTACCGGCCACTTCACTCACAGTTACAACGCACAAATCACTTTTCTATACTTTGGATTTTGTCTTTTATTTCTTGTAAGACCTTTTCCAGGGATAATTTTGGGCTGGGAGAGGGTTGGGACGGGAAGGATGGGAGAGGAGAGGCGGGCAAAGACGACAGGGCGTTATTTACAATACAGTGTTGCAAGTTTATGGTAAAATGTTGTAAACAAAGACCAGTTAAAAAACAAGAAGCATCAAGCTTGTGTATTTAAAAAACTATGCGAGTTATATTTTTTTTTATTAAAATTTATTAAAAATATATTTCAAACGATATGTAGATGTGAGGTGTTCTAGATATTTTTAAAATAATATTTGTGGGTGGAGACTGGAGTATTTGCGTGCACCTCTTACTCATAGTCTTGATTTCCTTTCTAATAATCAGAAAGGGAGTAAAGATTCTATACAATTGATTTATTAATAATTTATTGATCTATATTCTATGCAGATGTGCCTATTTTTTGGGCACAATAGCTTTGGATAAGTGTGCCTCGAGATTGGGACGGGGCGAAGCGTAACTAAGTCATTTAATATGAGCTATTCTTTCGATATGGAGGGTAGTGTCGGCTCAAAAAGTTATTCTTCTAAAAGTGTTGTGATGATTGACCTGCATTGTGAGTTTCTGGCGAAATTACGGAGTTTGCGCGATGTATCATGTTCGCGAACTACGCATTGAGACATCGGCGATGCAACGCTATACGCCCTGAAAGGACAGGCGAGTAACGATGTAGGTAGATCATAATTATGTAGAACACCGACTAAAAGATTAAACGTTTTGATAAATATTTTAAACGGAACTACTGGTTGCTTTCCGACGAAACTGAACCTTCTGTCGTTAAATTTTCTGCCATTTGAAAGAATGCTGTATTACACGTATTTTAGATAAAGATAAAAGTTGTATACCAGTCGTACAAAATCGAGTTATTTCGGTACCTATTTCGAGTTGGCAAGTGCCTGTGTACTGTCGCTGTCGAATTTGACACGGCTAGCGGCGTCGGCAACTCGGCATACATCTGTCTACGTGTGTAATATTATACGGTATGTAATTGATAAATTTAATTAACTTACGTTATTTACACTATTGTACCTGAGGTTAAAATATTTAAACTGATGACGGCAACTATTGATAAGATATCGCTCGAGTCATTCAATCGGTTAAATTTTACGAACTCATGCATAGATGACAAGTAGGCAACTGATATTGATATAGTCGGCCAAGCTAACAGCAGGAGGGCCACATCATTTCAGTCCGGCTCGTAGAGTTGTTGAAGTACGACGGGTGCTTGTTATTACATACGTTATTTAAGCGGATTTTCAATAGGTAAGACAATACGCCTATATTACTATTACTTCGTGAATACACATAACACTTTCTATAAACGTTGTCGATTTATTGAATTTTTATTACAAATGTCTTAAAAATATTAATTATTCGTCCACTTAAGCCTCTTGGACTTTGGTCTTGGCTTTGCCACGAACCTGTTCAAGAGATTTCGGAATTCATCTTGAATACAGTTTCTAAATTTTTGAGTAATAAAATGTAATGAAAATGATACTTAAAATTTTGGTTTTCTATACAGTTTTATGTTGATTATGTACTACTAGACCAAGTGCTAAATATCATTTAAACTTGTATTTTGTGTAGACTATAATTACATTGATATCATTATGTGTAGGTAGTTATAAGTAACATTATTTCCTTCTCTTGTTTATGATGTTCATGCATAGTCCAGAACCTTCTTTATCCAAATAGTTTTTTATGAATATTAAAATAAAAAATATTGATTGAAACAACAGCAAAAATTATAACTTTCACTTAGTCCAGAATGTGGTCTTGACTTATGTAACAGTTTTATTACAATATACTGTTACAAATTGAATGATACTAAATATTAGATGTTAAGATAAAAGATTAATTTCAGTGTAATGTGCTAGATTAGATACAAAGACAGTAACAACTCAAATACAAAGTTCCCTAGCAACCTAATTGATAAAATTCTATATTTTAGATTGTATTTGCACCTAGTTCATACTCATTTCTATTCTTTGCATATTTAATTAGTTTTTTTTTCTTACATTATTAGCTTTTATGAACCAGTATTTATTAAAGCTATAAGGTATGCCTTGACCATGTAGATATCATTGAATTTGATTAAAAAAAATCCTTTTAGCATTAAAGTGTTTGTAAATTCTCAAAAAAACTTGCAGTCAGGTACTTTAGATTAAAATTTAAAGATAAATACATTATGTTCTATTACAAAAAAAAGATACCATGGTGTAATGATAACCAGATAAGATTACAAATTTCATAACATTTTAGCAAATAACAGCTGTCTCATTCTGATCATAAACTATATTTGAATAAAAAATAACATTTTGGCTAACAGTCTCAAAATGATTAGATTAAACATTACGTGGGCTTAACAAATTAGTAACATAAGCATGTGCTGACATTAAATTCTGTTTTAAATATTCCCAGGAGGAAAATACACATATTATTTTGGTGAAACTAAACATCTGTGTACTTACAGACTTTGTTTATTTATTTACCACTAGGCATTCCCTAAGGTCACCATAATATAACAGATGTTGATACCTATTTCTTGATACCAACAAAACATGTTTTGTTTTTTTTTAATTGGTGTTAAAGTTTATCAGTTTTTTGTTATTAGAATTAGCGGGGTATTGAACTTAGATAAATTGGTTAAAATGTTTACATAACAATGGTTAGGATCTTACATAAAGAATTTACTGCCTTCAGCGATGAACATAAAGCAGTATAGATATAAAATATTTTGGTTTGTTTACTTGTTCCAAAATTATAGGTCTTAATTAAAAACCTATTTTTATAATTTCATCAGCCTTTTACGCACACAATTTAATCAAATAAACATGAAAGTGATAACTTCATAGTGCAATAACTGTTCAAAATATTGTGATCTTAAAGATGTTATTGTTTGATGCAAACAATTATTATCAGTTAGTTCATTATTACAATCCTGTTTAGTATTATTCTCAGTACATATATTTAGGTACCTATCAAAGCTTTATCATTTATTATTATTGTATTTTTACAAACAGATAATATGTAGTAATATGAAAGGAGGCTAATGTCTTTTAGTTAAAACAATAATAGTGATTTACTAGTTGTTGAATATTTATAATAGAAATAGAAGAAACAGTTCAGAACCACTAAGAATTGTGCTTAGTGTTATTTAATAATATCTTCAGCAGGGTTTATACATTAGTTATTTAGTTAATTGTTAAAGTTTTTGGATACATTTTTTGTCCAATTTATAAATTAAAAAAAAAGTATTCCGTAATAGATCATTGAATTGAGTACCTACAATGCTCAAGTATTTACCATCTATTTCTTGTTGCATGAAGTAACAAGACTCAAGGTTATTACATTACTTTGCATGCATAATGTTTATAATGTTTACTTTTCCTCTCGCGTTGCGTTGAGTCTCTTGCGTAGTTAAATATTTGGTTTTTAAAACTACTTTACCGAAAGTTAGAAGTCGTCGACATATAAATAATACATTACTATTTAATGTTAATTATCACAATACGTAATTCGTGTGGTAATGACTTAATGTTCGTATGAATAAACATAATTTAGCAAGTATAATTCTTTGATTTCAGAAAAGAATCAAAATGTCGAAGATCAAGGCCGGACCCGTCGTTGACATCCTTGGTGATGAGATGACCAGGATCATCTGGGACCTCATCAAGGACAAGCTCATATTGCCCTTCTTGGACATCGAGCTCCATGTTTATGATCTTGGTATGGAAAACCGTGATAAGACTGATGATCAGGTAACAATCGATTGTGCTGAGGCCATCAAGAAATACAATGTCGGTATCAAGTGCGCGACCATCACTCCTGATGAGAACAGAGTAGAAGAGTTCAAGCTGAAGAAGATGTGGAAGAGTCCTAACGGAACCATCCGTAACATTCTTGGAGGAACCGTCTTCAGGGAAGCCATTATTTGCAAAAACATTCCTCGTCTGGTAACTGGCTGGGAAAAGCCTATTATCATTGGCCGTCACGCCCACGCTGATCAGTACAAGGCCACCGACTTCGTCGTACCTGGTGCTGGCACACTCGAGCTTATCTGGACGCCTCCTAATGGAGAACCCATCAAGCATGTTGTCAATGAGTACAAGGGTGCTGGTGTCGCTCTTGGTATGTTCAACACTGACGCCTCCATCATCGACTTCGCCCACTCTTCATTCAAGTTTGCTCTTGACAGGAAATACCCCCTGTACCTTAGTACCAAGAACACAATCCTGAAGAAGTACGACGGACGCTTCAAGGACATCTTCCAGGAAATTTACGACAAGGAATACAAGAAGCAGTTTGAGGCTGCTGGTATTTGGTACGAGCACAGGTTGATTGACGATATGGTTGCTTACTCAATGAAGTCTGAGGGTGGATTTGTGTGGGCCTGCAAAAACTACGACGGAGACGTTCAGTCAGACTCAGTTGCCCAGGGCTACGGCTCCCTTGGTCTGATGACATCCGTTCTTATCTGCCCTGACGGCAAGACCGTAGAGGCGGAAGCCGCTCACGGTACTGTAACCAGGCATTTCAGATTCTACCAGCAAGGAAAGGAGACATCCACCAACCCCATTGCTTCGATCTTTGCCTGGACCAGGGGTCTTCTGCACCGTGCCAAGTTAGACAACAACACCGAACTACACAACTTTGCTG
The DNA here is from genome assembly GCA_941860345.1 of Chrysodeixis includens. Classification (NCBI taxonomy): domain Eukaryota; kingdom Metazoa; phylum Arthropoda; class Insecta; order Lepidoptera; family Noctuidae; genus Chrysodeixis; species Chrysodeixis includens. The sequence goes on along the minus strand of OW796095.1, from coordinate 8,614,273 downwards.
AGACTTTGGAGAAGGTTTGCATTGACACAATCGAATCGGGTATTATGACTAAGGATCTTGCTATTTGCATTAAGGGCATGAACAACGTTAAGAGGGAAGACTACTACGAAACCTTCGAGTTCATCAACAAACTCGCCGAAAACCTAAAGAAGAGTTTGGGTAAATGACTACCCTCCTCACAAAAGAAGTTTTGTAACCTGTGAACAATTTTTACCAATCAATATTTACGTATGAATTTATAACATGTCACAAGGGAATGAGGGTATTTTTTTTATTTAAACCTAATTTATAACTATAATTTATTGTAATAAATGCATTTTTAAAGTATATTCGAATTATTTTTGTTTTTATTCAAGTTCACCTATTCATGGCTTGATTTTAATTATAATTGTAAATGAGAACCGAAAACAATGGATTTGACTTGCGTTGTGACATAGGTTTTGATACGAAAGATCGTAGAAAAACATGTCAAGTAGCTAGTAAATAAAAGTATGTTTGGTTAAACTCACTGCTCTTGAGTGTCAACAAACAAGTCAAGGCAAACATGTGAAGTAATCAGATTTTTATACCGACAATCTTAGTAGTAAAGTAGATACAACTATTTTTACCCTATAAGGTACTTGGGAATAACAGTGAATATATTTGCATTGAACTTTGGTTGGATAGACAATTCACAAATCCATTCTTGTCCACTTACATTTCAATAGTACAACGACAGCCTATTCATATCATCATTATCTCATCTAATCTTTAGAAAGATGTTACCATAGCAGCAATAGCTACATGTTAGTATCTTTGCATAATAATTTTATTGACATAAGGCGAAAATTATCACGGAGATGCTAATAATGTCTGCGGAAAAATACATCGGGGTTAAACAATCTATTAGCACTAATCAAGGACGTCTAATAAATCTAAATAGAGAGTCACTAGCGCCATGGCGCGATGCGACGTCATAACACAACTATTGATCATGTTTACTACGCGTTGGACCATGGACGTTGTACCCAATTTAGTTCTATTATCCACGCATAGATGGCGGATAAATCGTGTTACTAACTACCAAATGAAGTAAAAATATTTTATTCTCCAGTTTAAATAAGCATTCTGCATTATTACCACATGTTTGACGCACCATTAAATGTTTATGAATATCCGTTTACTGCTGAAACGTTCACGATTGTGTGGTTTTCTTATCTTATCGTTATGCTAGCTCTATTATAATGCGATGCGTATCAGCTTTGATTTGCCAAGCAGCATTGCCTGTTTTTTTTAATCTTGGGGGTTTGATATTGTTTTAGACGATTATCTGAAAAAATATTGAGTAATCGTTGTAGGCGTGGCGGTCTTATGATAAGCATATAATATCTAATAATATAATTATAGATATGCTCTAGGTAACATAAATAGCAAGACGTTGACGTAAGTATTACGAATACTTGCGTTTTTGTTTTTTTCAAAATGTTAAGGTGCCAAAATAAGAATATTTTTAATTTATTATTATACAAGAAACGCCTTTGTTTTGAACTATGTATTGATTCTCGTATCTAATTACCTTATTTATTAAAAAAAAATCATTAGTATGTATTAGGTATGAGGAAACTGTGAACATAGCAATGACACTACATCGCTCGACACACCTTTACCTACTGAAAACCTGAACTATTTGATTTCTCTTCTCACTGATATGTATGAACCTGTAAGGAGAATATAACGTTAACGATTTAAAAACACCGCGGGGTTTCGATTGCATCGATTGTAGTCGCAACAAAAAATATGTGGTTTTCATAAAATTGCTTGATAATGTTGTTTTGATTCGGTCTTGTCAGACGCCACAGCCCACACATCCAGCCTCGTTTAGGTACCTAAACTGAAATCAGATATTGTAATTTGTGGTTAAAGTATACTACCTACGTGTAATTTATTGCCGAGATATGATTTTAGACATTGTAAGTTATGACTACTACGTAGGTACAGTCAGCAACAAATCTATGAAAACTATTAGATTAATAATAATTATGAAAAAAAAAAATAGTTTTTTATTAATGGATCTAGGAAAAAAAATATCTAAAACACAGATTACTATAAAAAAAAATTGCTGATCAATAACTTTATAGACGTTTTTAATCGTTTTTGGCAGCTCTTAAATCTGCATTTGTTTATCGACTTTCGTTACTGACCGTACAATTTTGATAATAGCAGGGACCTAACAGTTGATCCCCCCATTGTCTGTATTTTACAGGTTTCCCTATTATTGTTAGGTAGGTACGTGTCCTTATTTAGATTATATTTACTGTTTCATTTTCTGGAGAAGGACGCTTAAACAACAACTAATTGTGACATCAAGGCTGATTTGGAACAATTTATAAAAGATACCTACCACTTGCATTGCTAGATTTGCTAGGTTCCAAGTCTAACTAAGGCTTACGCAAACGCGCAAATAAACATTTCAATACCTATCTAAAGTTTTATTTTAAAGATAAAATACGTAGGCACCTGCCTACATTTATTAGTGCCTAGATTGGACCGAAGTTACAAAAGATTTATTTAATTATCAAAGTAATTTTTAGATTAGATGATCGATGTATACTTCGATTTGCATAAACAAATCGATAGATAAAGAGTCCAAAAGTCGGACTTATCTACTTCAACACACACACGAATGTTCACTGGGGTTCACGATGTTTAAAAATACATTAACAAGGAGTACAATATGAAATTCAAGAAGAGCATTGTTTTAATGACATTAGGCATTCATCAATCGGAAAGTTGACAGCCCGAATCGTGCGAACACAGCAATTTGTAAAAACAATGCATACTTTGGGATGTGCGTTTTCAAAACATTAAACCTATCATTGTTCGCAAGACATGGGTAATGGCATGAGTGATATATTACCGATATTATCTTTAACCATTTCAAAAACTGCTTGTTCATTACGAACTTCGTCTAATCAATAAACTTAACCACATTGCAATATTTCAAATCGCCTATTCACTTTACAAATCGTTTTCATTTTTCTATTACAACAGCGATCCCCTACGCGGCAAGTCGACAAATAACTTTTCTTAGTGAATTACCGGAGGCGGTTGACGCGGTTTCCCCTACGAGATCGTCCCTCCCGCGACTCCCGCCATTTCTCCCTCAGTGGAGTGGGCCATTCAGAGACGGTTCGCGAAGCTCTCACGGTGCTTACGGCTTGCTTTGCTTCAGTTTGGCGGGCTTAGCGTCAGCCAACAGGCGTGCGCGGTGTGCTCACTCCAACTAATATTTGGCGGGAACGGAAAGCTCGCGCTCGCGGAATATTTATCGCGATAACAAAGCGAACTGTAATTCATAAGTTTATGTGTAAATCGTGAATAATGTCTTTAAAATCGAGTCCCCTGATGCTTTTACGATTGTTCATCGTAATAAATATTATGGTAAGCTCATTTGTTTAATATTGATGTAGACATTTATAACTGTCGGCAATCGGCATTCCTATATATTGGTAAGTTATCTTCCTATCATCTTAACATAAATCATATGAATAAACAATCGTTGGTACACGAGGAAGTTGAGATTATCATAGCGGTTTTTTCATACGATGCAATGGTTTAAGCTTTTAAGAAGGTACTTAATAAGTATCTAGAATTAGAATAATTATCTAAATTAATTTCTAAAATGTATTTTAAACCTGGTAATTGCTTAGGATTTAATGAATGAAATGTCTAAATGAAAAACGTGAAAAATACTAACTAAATAAAAATATGTACCTGCACTATTATTTTTATTGAAATTTAAATGGTAGTTAAGCACACCTAGGTAGGTACTGTAAATATGTAAAAAATGGATCCATCAAATTCTGCCTTTTTAACGCACAAAATCAATTGCAATGTAATTACACAAATCTGCAAAACAATACAGGTTTTAGCCACGACTCGAATTGTAGAAAAACAAAAACATCCAAATCAATTAGATGCCTAGGCTTGAGCGTAAATACTCAAGAACTTAATTCACCAAATCGACACGCAATACGCACGTACAAAGCTACTTCTGATCATTAACTCGGGCAATTTAACCCAAATTTTCGGCTGTCCCTCAAAGCAAAGCAACATCAAAGCGAGAACATTTAGTTCAATTACCATAAGATAATATCACTTGCGAGACCACTAACTGTAACCATTGCAACATCGTGCATGGAGTCGAATCGATCTCCGCCCAGAAGCGTCGTTCGATTGCCGGAACGATAAACTTTTGGATCGAAATGCCATACATATCGAAGGGCGTAGATGCATGCGCCGATCGAGAACCGCTAGCTTGCCATATCAATTTACTAGCGCCGCTCTGGTGCACCCAATTACTAGCTCTGGTTCACATGATTCCTATTCATCAGTCTTTAGATTGCTTTAGTGCCTATTAAAAGAACGTTCGACGAGGAAGCATGATTTTTAAGTGCTTTGACTCACGGCGACTGTTTATGTGTTGATCGCTTAATTTCTTAACCAGGTTATGACTTTTGAATGAATTAAAGAGTGCTTTTTTGTGTTTTAAATGGTTTTTATTCACGTGTATGATGTTTTTCAGAAGACATTATATCTACGTATATTAATTTTATTGTTCTTTTTTAACACCACCTTTGCACTAAAATTATTATTCACGGCTTGTATAATTGTTTCAATTAACATACATTTTGTGGAGTTTTCTCTAAGTTTCTGGCATTTATAAATTTGTTTTATCTCTAATAATTAATCTCTGTCATAACTTAAAACGTATTAAATTTTAACCTTAAATCTCAGTTGTATTCCTCGTAAAATTATGCTTGATGCTACCCAAAAATAACAGTCATCAAACTAACATAGTTCAAGTATGAGTAACGAATTCGTATCTACTAGACGACTATAACGCAGGAAAGCATTTTATATTTTTGTGATCTAAAATGCAGCTAAGCTTTATTTATCTAGAAAAAAAAAACGAAGTGTGTGGAATTTTGCTTTCCTTCTCATGAATTTTATTGTTATAAATAATACTATAATACGTATAAATATATTTTTCTCTCAATTAAAACTAAGTTGGTGTATTTAGCTTAGTGAAAAAATAAATAAACCTGACTAGATTAAAAATATGGAGACTCTTACACAATTAACAATTTATCTTTAAACTGTCTGTTGTGAAATAATTAAAAAGTTGGGGAAAGGAAAAGTTGACACCCTTCAAGAAAGTTTGGCTCTTTATCAAAAAGCCTTTTGTGGGGCTTAGGGTGTAAACCCTCGCTTTAATGACTCCATCATTTTTTCATCGATATTTTGGTACAACGTTTAAAACCACTAAGAAAATTACCTTATTTTCTCTTGTCGACAAGTACTTATCTACTTCAAATTAATTGAAAAATGCAAGGTAATTTACTGTACTTTTTTACTTGCCTAACTCCTGATTTTCCTTAACGTTATCTGTAAAACATTACAGAGCTAGAAGTTTAATATATTAAAACTCTCCGTTTATTTAAATATCAAAACATTTTCTACACCGTCAGCTATTAATTCGTTAATTCTATTTCACCAATCAGCATGTTTAGACCTCCCGCAGAGTCTAGCCAAGTGCAGTACAGGCACAGGTATACATTTCTGACATACCTATCTACACTGGGACGTCGCGAAACGTGTTCCTTCGCTCAGGTGACTCTAGTAGTTCATCAGAGAGCAACGAGACTATCGCACTTGAAGATGTCAAGGATAATCATATCATGCGTCCATTACAGTCATTACCGAGATACTGAACTGTTACCTAGCTTCGTGTTAGTGCAAACTAGATTCTATTACTGTTCTAGTATCAGTAATCATGTTCTAAGAACTTCCAGATCATATTTCTGTTAGTTTAGCGATCTCCGTTGTCGAGTTATGTCAGAAATCGGTTAAAAGATAGTTTTAAAATTTACTCTTCGAGAGTTTGAATTTAGGTGAATGTTGTGAACTTTTTATCAATTTTGTTAGATGAGTGATAAACATGAATTGACCCATAACAGAGAATTCTTTTGTTTCGATCTTAAAGTAGATTCATACTTAGTTATAAACGTATGTAAAATTACTGTTAGACGCATTACAAAGGACCATGAAGCGTGTCATTGGGGGTCTGCCTAACAGCGAGCGAAATTAGGTCGAAATGATGATGATGACAGTTGAATTTGCAGACACAATACGAATTGTTATTTTAAGCTCACATGGGCTGGTCGACTAAATGTTTAAAGGAATGACAGGCGGTAAAGTTCACACCATCTCTCGCTGGCATCTTCACGTTTCGTCGCCAACAATGGTATTAATTTACTAAGACGTGATTGTTATGTTGTGTACTTTGTATAAGTATTATGATAGCCAGTCCCCCTGCTGTGGCTCACAGAATTTTGATTAAAGTTACATAACGACAGTCGCATCCACGTTGGGTGTCTGATCTTCATTGGCGCGCGTGGGAATCGTCTCCGGCTTTGCAATTAGGGAACGCCGGGAGCGGAGGGTAGTCAATTACCGCGCGCACTGTTTTTATTGCGAATCTCCTTGTCGATGCAATGAAACCTAAACCAAAACAAAACCATAAGGAGGAACATAAACTTTATTGCCCCCATTTGTTTCCTTTGCAATCGGAATTTCTAGTTTCACACTAATTTGAATGTTGGTTAATAGGCACAATAAACTTTGATTGTATTTCTATTCATATTTATTAACATCCATAAATTAATTAGTCTGAAATAGAATGTTCGATTAACGGTTTACGCTGTCGACAATTATTGTAGACAAGTGTTCCTTGTTTTTTTTTAATGATTTAATAGTAATGCACATGTTGTAATCTAATGAATGAGCACGTGCGTTCATGTACGACATTTTTGAAATTAATTAGATTCTTTTTTCAACCTCCTGATACTACTCATGCGTAACAAAACACATTAAGCGATTCAAAGCACCTCGTGCTCTTGCATAAAAACCAAGTGAGAAAGTGATTGCGAAAAAAAATAATTAAAGAAAAAAAACTCCATATCGTCATATGTGTATTGCCGCGTCTTCAAGTCAACGACCCGAACCAATTATAGTTGCATAATAGACCGTATTTTTTTTGTGATTTAAATTGGTTTTTTCGAACCTTAGCCAATTTACGATATCTATACATTACTATACAGATAACAAAATGGTCAGTTAGATGGCCGGTGATATGCGACCGATACGACAGACAAGTGTAATGTGTTTTATATTCTCATTCTTTCGTAAAATAAATAGTTCTGCGTAGAGATTTATAAATACACGTTGCACCATCATCAACGTTTGTAATGTGGTCCTAAAAGAACTTAAGTAAATAAGTGTGAATGTCACGCACCGGTGTTTGCGTATGTTATTGGTCAGGTAATCTCTGAGCAATTAATGTTCCTTGTTTTTGGAGATAGGAATGCAACGCTATAGGTGTTTTAATAGGAATTAGACAATATTTTTTTCTGTTTTGATTGCCCATTAATGAGCCAGAATTGTAAAACTGCTTTCCACTAAAATATAATTTCCTGCTTCCTATTCTGAAGAAAATGTATAGTTACATTATCTAACTAGGTAGCTAAGTTCATAGAGCGCAATAAAAATGTACGGTTAATTCTGAAAAAACAACTTGTTGTTTTTAGTCGTTTTCGCTTTATGAACATCACATGTTACGTCATATACCTACCGATAAAATACGGAAGAATTGTGTTATCTATTTCTATTTGAAGTCGGTAATTCTGACTTAACACCTGTCACTTTTTTATCACTTTTGCGAGAAACCCACTTTACTCAATCTCGTGTAGTATAATCACAATTAATTTTACTCTTGTTATCAGACGTTTAGACACTTCACAATTACTGTGCGAAACTGTAAAAAATGATCGTTAACCTCTATTTCTCATTTTTGTATCGATCAATTAAGGTTATATCGTAAACAGAGGAACTGAAATAACATTTAAATGGTATTTTACGGTCTATGCTAAGTTTTTATACTGGCATTTAATTTAACAGTAGAAATGAAGTTGGCCCAGATATGGATCCTTGTGGCATCCCAATGGTTACTATGCACTATCAATCAATACTGATGGTATAATTTACCATAATAATTTCTTGATTCCGATCGATCAAATAGAATCAGATCGATAGATTTGTATTAAATTACCCAGCTGCCAGCTTGATAGAGCCAGCTTTACAATAAGTGATGCACACAATCAAAAGCTTTAGAAAGGTACAGTGCATTCTCAGGGCGTCGTGCCCTTTCAGGAACCATAATATATTTTTGATTAAGGTGAAACTAGCTATTTTCCTATGATAGTTCCCCAGAGAATTCAATGTAATGACATAGTATTGAAACTAAGTAAATTAAAGAGCCGTGTCTAAATATAAATTTTTGAAATTTATGCCATAGACGTATAGATAGTTAATTGCAATATATTGATTCTTAAAGAACTGCAAACAGTGCCAAGATATGCAGTTTTATATTCAATTATTCTAATACGTAAGCGATTCTATTTGAATGATGAATAATGCAACTATCATTGTATTTTGTTCAATCATTCAAGCCTTTTATAAATAGGTTTCTTTGAAATCGCTTAGAAGTTGTTGGAGGTAATCTTATAAGTTATATGAAATCTACAACAACCTATCGCGTGCAATGAACTTGATATAATATAATTTAATTTCATATAGAAATTATTATAGTATCCATTGAAATTTAAAATAAAATGCCGAGATCTGGTCTGGAGATTAGAACTGGTCTCGCGCCATAATTGTTAAAATAAGACGGTTAATCCAATTAATTTATTGATAATTATAATTTTAATTCTTCAATAAAAAATATGAACAGTGAAACCGCATTATCTCATCCGTGATCTAACATTTATTTTGTCATCGATTCATTACAATTTTTTGCCTGACGTTGGTAATTAATTCCAACAAGTATTTGTATTTGGCTTACTAGGTCTTATATTTTTAAATAGTCTATAATTCTTGTTCGTTGCTCATTAGTAAAAGTTTATTTTTAAGATTCGTGAGCAATAAATACGAACATTATTTACTGGTTTTAACCAAGCTGATTTTCTTAAGAGTAAATTCTTATAAAATAACATGCCTTCTGATTGAATAGACGCAATTTATACTGTGATTAGACCTTATTATAGTGCTCAACTACGTAAATAGGTAAAATTACGTCTCCAGACGGCAGACAGGATCGTTGGAGCTACTTTAAAGACATAAATGAACTCACTTGACTTCATTATGTAAATAGACTGAAGTAGATTGACGTTTATCTTGTAACTTAATACTAATCCGTTCTGGGGGGCACTATTAAAGTACAGATGCTGTATTGTGAAAGTGAGACATCGCGCTACGCTTTGTAGCGCCATCTCTTTTCCACCACTACAACAGTCTTATTTTCAGAGATGATGGTACGCTCTAAGTGCTGTCATGTTATACATCATTTCAAATTAAGTTAGATGATGAATATGAGCAGACATGATAAATTTTATGTCATATTTGCTTGTAGATAAGGTTTTTAGCATCCTGTATTTTATTTTTATTTTAATTAACTTTAATTCATTTTATAATGAATACGGTTCTCCTTAACCACATAACGAAGATAAATTATTGATACTGTGTTACGCATCCTTAAGACCGGGACTCCACCAAAGCGGAGTTGTGTGGGTCGTGCTGCGTATTGTGCGAGTGACAATGTTGTTTAACTCGGGGGACTGCACCAAAGTGGAGATGTGTGCGGTGTGCTAATTGCTGTGCGAGAAGAGATGTTTTCAGCTTGGGTGCGAGGCATTGAGTAGCAAGATAGCCGAATGGCTGCGCTTTGTCCGTGCGCAGCTGACATCTCTGCTTCCAACGCACCGTACAAATATTAATCATCTCCGCACAACGATCTCCATTATAGCTGAGCGGAAAGGAGATATGTCAATAACATTATTATATTGCTTGTATAAAAAAACATCTCCTCTCCACTCGACGCGACTCCGCTTTGGTGATTTCCGGGCCTACCGCTGATGACATCCCTCAAATGTATTGGAATGAGAAGTCGAACTAGCGGACTTGTCGAAGGAAAATGTTATATCCATATCCATAGTTCCACACGTTTGAGCATTGATTGGCGATATCACTTGTGATATCATCACTCGTACGGGCCTACATGAATGAAGCGATTATAATGGTTGCTAAGAAAAACTTTCCTCTCTACGCGTCTGTAATGGAAACTCAGCCTTAGTATTTTAATTCACCGCATTTATCATCCTTGTCTTTAGCAGAAAACAAATTAAGAATCACTTGTTAGACAGACGTTTATACCGTAAAATGAGCCGACCGTTATCTATCTAGAAAGAAATGAACATTAAATGTACAGTTTTATGTTTTTGTAAACATTTTAGTAGTATAATATCGTTAAGTTACATTGTTAGCTTTGAAAACAGTTGTTAGATTAGGTTCGATTGTTTCGCTTACGGTTTAGAACAGAAGTGGCAATACTTAACACACTTTAAAATCAAACATGGAATTCTTTTTTTTCGGGTGAAATTCTTATGGACTTTCTTTGCCCTGGTGAAGGAGAAACGTGCCGAAATCTTGCTGACTATAACGACCAGACTGCTTCACCCTTCCCTTATCCCAGGGACTTCGGGAACGAGATGCAAACTACCGCGATCGAACGTGGGAGATGTTTGTATAAAACGCACCTGAAAAACGTTCTGTGAAATTTATCTTGTTGCAAAAGGATCATTATTTTACCTTGTTTAAATAAAGGTGGAGTCTATGACAGTATTATCACGTGCTATCATCACAACTGTGACCAAATCCAACGTCAATATTTACAAGACGTATTTAATGAAGACAATATTCGTTGATAAGGCTTTTCTAAATAAATAGTAATTCAGCCATGTATTACCAATTACTCAGCAATTAACATAACCATATATATAACCAATAAACATAGCTGATTAATAACTAATTATTGTTTCTTGACGTTTAGTAGTAATACTAATGAATACACGACTTGGTAATAAAAATAAAACAAGTAAGTAATTAAGAAAATTCTGTTTGTAAAAATCATATTTAAGTACCTATGTAATTTATGTAAATACTCTATGGCTTCAGTAACATTTAATTTATTATAATTAGAAACTGTAAACAATTTATTTTATTAAGTAAATTTATTATAATGAAGCTGAGATCCTACCAACACCTCTTTAAGAAATATTATTGCAGTTGTGGAAGCGTGATAGCGCACTACATGGCATAGAGCGGCGTCTTTCTTCCACAACTGCAATGAAATTACTTGTGGTAGGTACTACGAGTTTGTGGTAGGCTCTCTGCGGCTTTACAAGTGTAAAACAATTAGTGCGCTACTAATTGTTACCTCGGGCGCTTTCACTAATTGACATTTACCTTAGGGCAAAAGGATTCACGAAGGGTTGAAGTAACTTTCCAGAGAACTTTTATAGCTAACGTCCGCGATTACAGCTGTCTATGGTATTTAATACGTCATAGTTCCATAAATATCCTCAATAAAACTGGCATAGGTAATGTAATACCAGTCTTCGTATTTTCTTATAACTTCGACGGTTTATTATATTTCTAGAACATTCCTTAGAAAATGAACGTCACTTTCCAGACGTCCATCAAGATTGATAATTATGATCAGGGCTTGTATTATGATCTCATAAAGAAGGCCCATTACGATTGTGCAAGTGAAATGGAGCGTTATACTGTGTATAGTGGCATCTCGCTCTTACAGGGGTGACAGCTCTGCTTGAAGGTGTCAAAGTAAGCGCGCAGTAAAAATAAGTTTTTAAAAAGGGTAGTGAGCATACGTACTAACGGCCTTTAAATTCTAGGACATTGGAGCCATCAAAACACATTACGATATTCAACCCTCGTGCTTTGACATAGAGACTATAAAATTGATATAAAATACAAAAGCAGATGATTTTTTTCTGCCGTGATTCGATGCAGTAAAATGCTTGACGGTAAAGTAGTGGTAATCCCTAAACTTTATGTGGATATACACCGTTGCAATATCAATAAGTTTCAATGCAGCTAGTCACGGCAATGAAATAAAGTAAATAGTTTATTTTATGGTATTGCTGCTGAAATTGGCAGGGTAATATCAATTTCCTGGCTATTTTACATGCATGTGCTACTTTATAGTAACAGTTTATTAAGACCTGCCGATAATAAATACCGATAATAGTATGGTACTACGCGTTTAATTGAAAGAAGAATTAAAAAATAATGATTTTAATGTGTCAATTATAAAAACAAACAAATTTGTAGGTACACGAGGCTTGGTACCTACTTAATGTAAAAAAAAGACAATATTTTTTTAATCATAAATTGGTATTGTGTATTGCTAAATGTAATTCAGACGCTTTTTCAAATTGTATATCAATGTGAAAAAGCGTCCACAGATAACACAAGAAATCATGCAGTCGTTACAAAAATCTAGACGACATGGAATTGAAATTACTAATATCAAAGTAGACTTCTAGAAAAATATATTTAAAAACAAATACTTACAGTCTTCGAGTAAACTATATCTTACGGTTTATGCACATAATGCCATTGAACCGTTTTGTTAGATGCAGTGAACACAACGTGTAGCTATTACTCCATCTTTGCACATATGTGCCGATATTTGCAATGTATTTTCTTAATTAAGACATACCTATGTAAACAGAAGATTTCATTAGTATTCCACGGTAAATTAATGAAGCTATTAAAAATAGTACGGTTAAAAACAAAAAAAGGTTTATAGGCAAGAGTCTAGCCATTAGGCATGAAAAAAGAATAAGTACTTCATTTACCAAGTTACGATACGTTGCAATTGTTTTATTCTCTAGTAGCATTTATTTCCATTTTTATCGTTTATGTAGTTCTAGTATAAATACTACAACACTGTATTTCGACCTTAAACAATATAAGATTTTATTTCAGGCATATTTTAATTTATCCTAATGACTGTCGATTCAGTGGCATCGATAACCTGGCCTGTTTGCCCAAATTTAGCAACGGTCTCCTCCATTTTATTCCACTCTACTCTATTTAAGTCTATCTTTTCAGCTTTGACTTTTTTTCGTTGTCCCATCTTCGAAACTGCCTGCCCCTGTTCCTTTTAATATTTCAAGGGTACCAAAATATTATATTTGATCTTAAAAAGCTTCAATAAATAAAGTTTTGAAGACACTTCGAGTATAGACTTCAACATCATTGTAATCAAATTGTAATTCACAAAACTGGGTTTATAACGTATTCAACGCTTTAACAGCTTCCATTAATTCATTGTCACACGTATCAAATAGTAAAATGGTGATTTTACTACTGTGAATAGGTAGTGTGGTCAATACATTGGTACCGTTGCGTGTTACTGCCGTCACTGGCCGGGTCGCGGTGCCTATAACCTGCACCCTATCGATCCTTATAAGTACAGTAAAAGCCTTTGAACATTCAAACCAGCTTTGGAAAGCCCATCAGTCCTACTGTGTCGATATTTCTTTATTAAAAGTTACAGTTGAAAAGGAGTATGAATTTAATTATAGAAGTATTTTGTAATTCAATCCTGAATGTATTAAAATGATGCTAGTTAAAATTAAGCAATAATTTTCCGAATTCTATGATTATTTTGAATTAAAAGACAAATAGCCTAATAAAGCTACCAAAACTGGATAAATATCATCGTTGAAGGAGAACGGTTCCAACCTATTAATTTTTCCACAAAAAATATGCCATATTGAGATCCCGTTACAATTCTTTACGAGCGAAATAGATAAAGATCTAAAAATACTGAAATTAGTTAACTAGTCTTCGCCTGAATTAAATTGCTTTAAAATAAACAAGACGAATCCGCCGTGAAAATTTGAATTCCGTATACGAGGAACTCTAAAAATCGATTAACTTCCTTATAAAAACTAGCCTTGTTAATTAACTGTAAATTGAAAAAAACATGGGTAAAATGTTTATTCATTCCACCAATTACTTTTTTTTGCGACATGAGTATTTAATTCAATTAAGTAACCATTACACCGATGACAGCAGGTGTCAGAGGAGCCGCGCAAAAAGTTGTCGCGGCCGACGGCACACCGCTGCGGACCCAGAACCACTGACACATGATACACGACCTACTTACCTCCATCACTAATAACTCTAATCAGGATAATTGTAATTAATTAACACAGTTAGTTCCAACAAAGAACAACGCAAAAAATTAGCGGTAACCTAGCCTCTGCCTCACTGCGGGCCCATACCGTTATTGTTATGGATGAACAGAATTTGCACTCTCTCATGACTTCAAAGTGAAATACGGACCAACTAACATTTGTACTTGCTATAAAATATACATTGACCGGTTTTATGGTGATCTCCATAAAACAAATGTCCCTCTGTGGTCAAATAGGGTAACTTTAAAAGTGTAACATGTTTGTAGGTGGAAAATCCCATGAATAGCAAGCATTTATGAGACAACCGAACTGGAACAAGTTTGGCAAAGTTATAGTACCAAGTTCCCAGTACATCTGGGAAATCAACAGTCAGAGATGTCCGAGAAGAGATAGAGCGGAGCGCGTTACATAATCTTCCGACCTCGCTGACACAGCTCAAACTTGTCTCTCGTTTCCAGAAATCAATGTTGTTTGCGATACGCGGTGGCTGCTGCCCTTCGTAGGGTGGCACTCCCCCGCTCTATAAATCACTGTCCGAATTACGGCGTTTCTATAATATTTGTAATCCGGCGTTGGGCACGCGGCCGACTACAACAATTGATACACCCTACCCTACACGGACCGCAAATTAATTGAGAATAGTAAAATTGTCCTCGTTAATATTTTGATTACGTCCAGTCCAATGAACACTCCGGGCGCATGTAACTACAGTAAGCCATGTGATGTGTTCTCATCTGCGTGCCAGCTTGCCCTTTCTTTGACCTCTTGTTTCATGGTCATTTTCATTTTGTCCGCCGGATAACATAGGCAAGAATACCTATCCCACATTAGTTCAAGTAGCGGTAGTACAGGTTGCTAGTTCATCACCTATGAACACCATTACCACCATTACGAACCTGATTTCCCAGCAGACGCACACACGCAAGAAGCTGCGCCGTACGCTGTAGTATTCCGCATTAACACAAATATTGTAAGCCATTTATTAATTTTCTGTTCTATGAAATATCTAATCGATGTTATTATCAAGACGTACTCATATATTGTGCAGTATAAAAAGTGGGAGGTTCGCAATATAGATGTATTAACGCTAATACCCAATTATAGACTCGCATCAGATCCGCACGATCCCGGGAAAGAGGATTAGGTTTTCAACCGCAATCTATAGGGGTGAGAGCAAACGCTATTAAAATGTTTCTGTCTCGACTCGACTGACGGTGGCGACCGCGACGTCACGTGAAATTAAATAAATTGTAACTGCGATTACACTGCACTTTCTCATCACGTCAAAAATATGCGTTCACGTGTAATTAAAAAAAGTTACGATTGTGTATCGTGATTTCTCCGCGTTGTTACACACATGTTCATGTCATTTGCATTTTGTACAATTTAAGCGCTATCTGACGCTTAGATGTTTTGATGTGATGTGTTTTTTTAATTAGATGTTATCCTAATTAAATCCTTCCGCACGAATTCACATGTTAATTTTTTGTTAGTATTTACGGTTACCGATCCAAATTCAAAGTTCACAATAATTACGAATGCAGAATATGACCTGCTCCAGTACAGAGCACGTAAGAAATGTAGTCGTATGAAAAAGTGGGCAGCATCATGTTTCTTATTACACGGCCCATCGACTTCTACTCGGTATTGACACGATCGATTATACAGATTACTCGCATATTGAGTTCCCTTTACTTGACCGTAACCGATCATAGTTATGTTAACGTCTTTAACACTTCATTAGTCGCGCACAAACTTTGTTATACCTTGTTCTACGTTTTGTGAATTTCCCTTTTCAAATTGCTTCCACCCTGCAGCTATGGCGGTGAAAGCTAACAATATTTCATTCTATTGAAGAAAACTTGTTTACAAGAGCACTTCTATTTGCAGATGTTTAAAATAAGTTGATCCCACTCAGTAGTCTAGACAGAGCAAAGGAGGGTGCACCCCGCGGGGAAATGCCAATATCTCGAACCAATAAAGTCATCTTCATTCTATTTCGAAGCGTGCCTTCTTTTTTATAAACGTTTTACTGTTGCATGAGGGTTATTTAAAGAGGCTGTTAGAATTTATTCGAGAGAGTGTTGCTTGTTTATTCATGTTTGCCATCGACTTAGCATGCAACACATATGCATACGTGTTTATTCCTAAGCAGGTATTAAGTCATTTACCGTCACTGAGTGATAACAGTGAGGTAGTGAGAGCTCAAACGAGTGGGTTTAACCTACTTACTGAAGATCTCACTGCTTTTGATGATACATATTATGTAGCTGTAGATGATAATAACGAATAATTTACAACAATCTACTTCCTACCGGTAAACGAATCATGTACGGAACTTT
Source organism: Chrysodeixis includens (assembly GCA_941860345.1). Classification (NCBI taxonomy): domain Eukaryota; kingdom Metazoa; phylum Arthropoda; class Insecta; order Lepidoptera; family Noctuidae; genus Chrysodeixis; species Chrysodeixis includens. Next base: position 8,597,760 of record OW796095.1, on the reverse strand, counting down.
ACCAAACAATTGCTCTTAATATTCTCTCAGCATTCTATTGGTTAAGAAGATTGGCAGATGGTGTAAATTATAGTGCGAAAGAAAGTAAAACAGGTTACAAATATCATTTCTGAAATCATATTACGAGTACAGTCGTCGTCATCATAAAAGACATAACAATGTGGTTAAAGATAATAGTTGAGAATAAGTCATGATAAAATGGTATACTGTGATTTTTTGTTCTCATTTTAACTTTTATTAAATAGAGTTGGAGCTCGTTTCGTAGAAAGAAAGTATTAATAGAGTATAATGTCTGTGATACAATTTCTATTGTTAGGTTTGGCAAAATCGTGAACCCATCCGCGCGTGAACTGCACCACTTAACGGTTTAACTTTGACATAGAAAAGTTCAAGCCTGATACCGTTGAACTTGAAGTAATAAATCAGCTGATAAGAGTACGCAAACAACTTAGCGTTGATCGCATTACAATAGCAACAAACAGGCGATCGAATCTAGATGATAGTGCAAAACGACATCATGAAATGGCAGTAAAGAGGTGTTAACATTTGGCAAATCTGCCAGGGCTTAGAATTGACAGCGATAAAAATCGACAAATAATGAACTGTAAAATGTTAATCTGATAAGTGATGATGTTTCGAATATCGATGATTCAGCATAAAGAAGCATTGAAAATAACAATGGATGTAATGATAGTTTATCCTTGTGCATTATAAAGTGAGACCTCATAGATGCTGTGCCCATTGAGTTAGATCGCGGTGAGGGCGCGCGTGCCCGGTCATCGACCACTACACGTCGCGCGAGTTCACTCGCGCATGGGAAGTAGGAGCTGGTGCGCGCGCGCAACCGCATGGCGGCGCGTTCAATGCTGTCAACGCCGAGATGCGTCTAAGCAGAGACCTCTCACGCCAATCCTACCTCGATAAATCCGGGATCACATTTTTCACCTCCAGTATCAGTAGTTATTTTAAACTATCAAGTTCCTAAACTGCGTAGGTCGTAGGTACTTCCGATTTTATGGACGGTAAAATGCTGAAGTGTCGATTTTCAATTTGTTATTCTAGGTTCTCCAGAAAACACGTTCTAACATTATTTAATAGCTTGATTTTACATAGTTGTGACTTGTGCGCTATAACTTATATGAACGTCGCAGTTTATGACTCTATTAAACAAAACATCTAAATTTAGTTCGTGACAAAAGGAACTTTTCATTTTATGGCACCAAATTACATTTTTAGTACGAAATAAGTTATATCAAAATTTTCCCCTTCGCCTCTTACAAATTCATTCGTGCATGTTCAAAGCCAGTAAATCAACACGAGTACGTTAGTTTGTTTCTTTCTATAAACGTCTGTGACTCGCACGTTACCTTCCGGTACATTGATTGGGTAAGAGGAATTGAGGTTTAAACAATCGTCATACATTTCATATTTCTTGGGTCGTTAGGAGCTTCCAACGTACGGCTGCACTGTCTCGGAATACGTAAGCAGGCTACTTGTAAGAATGAGTCTTGATTGGCAAGCAGTGCATCGCTCACGCCGCCATGCGCCATGCCGCGCTATACGTCTCGCGTGACGGAATATCAATTCTTCCGAGATTTCCGCGTTCTAACTTGTTTAGAGTTAACATAATTTTCTAATAATATATTTTCGTCGTATCAATACTGTTAGTTAACTGTTAAGGATAAAGTAGCAAATGTTATGGCTCTTTTGTATGTAGCCGTTTCTTAAATCGACTTGATTTGACCTACAGAACAGTTATAATGGTGGACATTTGCTCATCAATTTCTTAATATGCTAATTATTGCTCTACCAAACTATTTTAATGATTCGCGACGCTGATCAGCAACAAATTTATGTGACAGCAAACATTCTGAAGTGTCGATATACAAGTTAGTAAATCAACGTGCAAATATTTTATGTTAATCAAAATTTCTTAAACTGGATTCTAACTCAAGTATTTATAAATCTGTCAATTATAAGCGGCTTAGTTTTAAATAATCCTGGTTAAGGAATTTTAATTATCGATCGTAGCTTAGTTGGTGGTCTATTCTTTTGTCGGCGGTTCCTATTCTGTCCTCCGGTACTTAGGTTCAGTTTTACGAGGTAACAGACTTGCATTGTCTATGCCTGGCTTATAGTGTGTCGCTAACATAGAGTTCTTAACTTTTTCTTGCCAGGAGTAATTGGCATTCCTTTGTTTTTTGTTTCCCTATAGTCGTGTTTTATTTTTTGTGCGTAAGTTCGAGTTGATAGCGGGGGTGACCGCAGCGTGCAATATCTTGTGCGGTTTGGAACAGCTTGTCTATTGTTCACACTGAACGAGTAAGTATAGCCTTTCGTATTGTTGTTGGTCATAAAACATGTGTTGTTTTGCTTTTCAATAATATTGGCTCGAAATTCTCGGTCGTCTTGTGATGGTAATTGTTCGACTCCATTGTATGTGCTGTCCTTATTTAGGTACTTATTAAGTATTATTGTATAGTGGACAGTGAGCTAAGGCAATTAGGGCGAAATAAATACATAATTACTAAGTACTTTTCTTCATACTAACTAGTATAAAAATAAAAAAGATGATCAATCGTAAAATCCAACAAACAAAATTCTTTATCTTATTTAAATAAGTCTTATCTAAAATTATATTTCGTAATTAGATGACATAACATTAAATATATCTAAAACGCGATTACGTGACATCATAAAATAGAATACTTCCTGAAGGAAAACTGTACACACATAAAACATTTTTCTATTTTAATACAACTTAGTTAAACAGGTAGATAGGATAGATGTATTTAAACGCTTCGCTGTATCTACATCGCATCGCATCATATGTCGCATTTTGGTTCAAAGCGATCAAAATTTCTCTGATTATTTTTTAATTTCACTGAACTTTTATGTCTAAAGGAATAATTTCATTACATATAAGTAACTGTCGCACAACTGGACAAAGGCCATGAAGAAGATTTCAACATTGGCATGATAATCATTCAACTAAGTACAGACAGACAGACATGAACATTTATAATATTAACATATAAAGATATGTCGGCCATATCTATAATGACAGCGTATGGTCGACTAGGTTAGCAAATCACACATGCCATCTTCATGATTGCATGCATATTTAGTTTTTATGCGTAAAAATGTAAAGGAAAGTTGGGAAAACACCTGGAGAAAGCGCAAAGAGTGTAACCAGGTTTATGGTATACACCATGGTAGATGGAGGACAGGAGTTGCCATTTTCTAGGGTTAAGGCGGCCTGTCCACCGGAGTGGAGCTAGGCTGCGGAGCGGAGATACCGAGAAATACATATTAACCAATGGATTGTAAGAAGCGGAGATTTTATGCGATCCTATTAGTCAATATATCCCAGTTTCTCCGCTCCGCACCCTAGCTCCACTCTGATTTTGAAATTAAACCCAAACAAATCCCTCAACAAATAAGGTTATAAATATTTTTGGTTGAAGATACCATGACCAGTTGGCATAGAACACTTTCAAACTATGATAGAAGATTATTTACGTACTCTTTATTATAAGTGTAGGTATACTAACTGAACTATACTTACGAACTCCTTTCCGAAAGTATACCCAGACATTTAAGGCTAATGGAAAACTTGTTCTAGCTCTCCAACGAGACACAATAAAAAAGTACATTCAAATGTTACGAGGATAAATAAGACTTTTATTTGCAATCGAACGGAATGTATAAAAGCTGAATAAATATGTACTTATACCATTTCCTTTAACTAAATACTTTCTTCATATTTCTCCGGCATACTAATGTCTTATTATCTATGCAACCTAAATATATAATATCCTGAGGGAAAGGATGTAATGTTATTCTTAAGAATAGCAAAAACCGAACCCCTTTATGAGCATCATCAGATCTTTATGACGTCATCAAGGGTGACTTGTATCCAAGAATATTTACTGGTAATAGGCTATCCACATCGCCATCCGCTTGGATATTACAAATGTTATAGTGCTTTTTAACATCCTTTATATGTGGAAAGGAAATAAGTTGATTGTGAAAACGTAATTGAAGAAATGGTGTTGATAATTGTATGATGTTGTTTTGTAAGAACACAGGAAAAAAGTAATTCTTATAAAATTATTTTGCTTTGTTTCGCGTTCATCTGTCTGCCCCCCAAAATCCATTTTCTACTATATCGTACTCCGTATCTACCTAGACTCTTAGAAATAGCAAACAAAATCTTGTAGCATGAGCATAGGAAAGAAATAAAAAAAATCAACAATTGAGTTGTTTATAATACACGAAATAATTTGGAATGATCTTTCAGTATTTTTATTAACCCACATTAAAAGAGTTCCACTTGGGTTTTTAGTTTGCCCTCTTTTAACTAATGTTTAAAAGAAGGAGGTTCGGAAGGAAGTTTTTTTATAAAGAAACAATTGCAACAGATTTTCTTGAGCAGTTATGATAAATAAGAAAATAAAAATATTCATAGGTGTGTGACTTTAATGGTAAAGATAAAATTAGGAATGACCTTCAATAACTGATACCAAGATTAATAAACTAATAATATAATTAATAATTATATTATTAGTTATCCATAGTTTGAGAAATAAACACATCCAACATATCCTATCCATAGCCCAAATTCGTTTTATCCATAATTTACAATAGTTTTGTAGCTACCTTGGGCCGTCCATGTCTGTTCTTTCATAGAGCAGAGGTGGATGGCCCTTGGTAGTTGCCCCATCACATATTAGATTAAAGTTCTCAACAAGGCCTCTGCATGTTGGACCTGTGTCCCCGTGTAAGCCTTTAAAAAGGACCGGGTTTCTTCCCTTGAAGTTATCCCGTGAATTAAAAGAGATACAATAATTAATAATATTTCTCGCCATTCACACAACGCCATCTAGTCTTAAGTTCAGAATACTAAGTAGCTTGTGTTATGATTACCTACTAGACAACCGATAAACATTCTTATATATTTCTAAATATGTACATGAATATTATCGATAAGTTACACCCAGACACAAAACGAATGAATTTGCTCAGCACACAAACATTTGTCCTGGGCGGGGATCGAACCCACGACCTCCGGTAGAGCAGTCACGGTCACTATTTCACTAACCACTTAACCATCAAGCCAGTCATCAGTAATTTTAAAAATTAATCGTCACCGAATTAGAACTAAATAATTTTGAGCTTTACAAATCAGGACGGATTACATTTAATAATGACATGAGTTAAGTTAAAAACTTCCAGAGCTTATATTAACATGTTTACTGTAAAACTGTTTTGTAAGAAATAAAATTCAATCAAAAGATTATTTCTCTCATATCCCAAGCGTCCCTAAAAACGTATAGAAACGTCAGAAACAGCTACAAAATCAGAATGACAAATAGCATGTTCATCCGTCGTACGTAACCCGTTCCCTTACAGGGTACCTACTGCATAATACATTTGCGGTGAATGTCCGTAAAAGCTTAATATTTATTACCAACGTACCTCACTTTATTCTCGTCATGTACCGATGTGTGAATTGCTTTCCTACAAGCTTTCTCAAGGTAATACAGTTATCTGCTTACCTAGTCACACTTGTCATACGCAACAAAACTAATTGGTGTGAAATACGATCGTGTTATGATAACGCGGAGCCTGAGTGATCTAGCGTATAGTCGTAGGCTAGCACGACCCACACGCGCCGAATACACTGGCGTCACGCTCTCATGAATACCATGATTAAGTTGATTTACTCCATTAAAAATAACTACTCACATTTCATTTGCCTCGATAAATATCTTTCTACAGGGGTGTGTTATTAAAACATTAATTATGCACTGTTATGTCACGTAAGCCAATTACACGTCACAGTAATAGCGGTAATAGCCGCAGCGCAGTCGATACAGATCGCTGCAAGAACTTCGTGTTTTACCAGAGAGAAAACCTTGTCAGATTTAATAACGTAAATAACAAATAAATGTGTTTTAATGTCATTCTTATTTATGGAATGTTAAAGAGTGATCAAATGCTATTCAACCGTCATTACAGCCATCAAAGGAAAGAAAGTTATCTTTCACCTGATTGTAATCGCGATCGCGACACTCAGCGCTACTCGTTAGTATCGCTATATTCGCAGATAAACGAGTTATTTGCTTTAAACTAATAAGTTTTTTGCATTAGAAAGGTAAGTTTCTAGATCATTACCTTTTTTAGACTTCCGTAATATCCGACGATGAATTTACTTCATAATAACAAACCGAATAACAACTTGCACGAATTGTGGATATTGAACTAAGTATAGACTTACGGGTGGTTAGTGATTTACTAGGAAATTGATGAGAGAGCTGGGTTCGTGCTCGGGTCATTTACGCGGCAGCGACGGCCGAACCAAATCATACGGATAAATAAGTTCCGTCCGATAATTGTTAACATTACATACAATCGAAGCGACCGCAGTCCGCATAGGTACGGTAACGGACGCGTTTTTGCGATGGCTCGTTTGGTTTGGATTCTAACAATGCTTTCTTAAACAAAAAACGTGGTTAAGCTGTATTTGGTTGCATAGCAATTGGGTCACTAAATCACTAAATTCGAGAACACAATGTGTCCGTTACAAGAAAGAAAGTAAGTAATTACTTCATTCCTAACGAGATTCAATACAATTATAAAGAGTGAGCGATATTCGCAGTCGGAAGTTCAATCCGAGAATCCGCAAACTATCAATTGTTATCAAGCGTTAGTTCTTTGTCGGCGTAATTTGTTTTTCATATCCCGGCGAGATAGCTTCACAAACGTTTTTCTCATGAATTATGTAGTAACTTTGGTACCTAAATACTTACGTAACGCAGGGCCGACCCTTCTTCCTTTCTGTATAATTTCATGTTCCCGAGCCTGAATAAGTAATACAACGATTTCGAAGCGTGTCATAAAATTTTAATTTCGATCGATACAACTTGCTGACACATATTCCTTTTTTGTGTATTACAGTTTCTTACCTCACTAGTTGGATGCAAATAACTCCATTTTAGTAGCAAATAGGATTCGTAATTATTTCGTGACAGAAATGTATCGAGGGTGATGTATCACTATAGTAGGCGGAGCGGACATCCTCATATAGTCGAAGACAATGTTACAACTAGGAATGTCATAGCAATTTGCAACAATGACATAATACACAAACTCAAACGAAGTGGAACGAATCATAATCCTCTACTAAAACACTTCTTTACTCTACGCATTAGCGGCTGCATGAAGCTTGTCTGGATGAAGGATGCTTCCACTCGCCAAGGCCGACATGTAGGTTTGTACAAGAACGTTGCTCTTGGCTCTAGACACAAGTAAAAATATCCAGTGTGAAATTTAAAAATAACACAAAACCACGAAATACCTCCCAAGAGGTTGCAGGTTTGAGTGAATCGCTCTCGGTATGCTATGCGGTGCACTCGACGTGATTAATACGCCGCCGTTCTTACGATCATTGTAAATCATCAAGGGGTACCTTCCCTAGGTATGTAAATGCAAAGTAAATTCGCGGGGAAATATATTACTAGTGTTGTAAAGGCCGTGTTCGCTGACAGGTCGTAACTTTTTATGACATGTTATACTTTTTAATTGTAGCGAATTCTTGTCTTGTCTCTTTTAATATGCTGGGATTTTTTATTAAAACTGTAATTTAAACACCTTGCTACAACAGCACCATTACTTTTAATGGGTAGAATTAATGTTTTAAATCATGTTTATTTTTCTTTTACAGATAGTTCAAGCCGACAACAGTGCATCATACTTGGGTGCGCGTTGTCGAGCCAACTCCGAGTGTGGCGTCACTAACTCGCGCTGCGAAAGAGGCGTGTGCGCATGTCAACCTTACTACGCGCGTGTTGATAACTCCACTTGTCTCGAATGTAAGTTGCAAATCACTTTCATATCAAAAACATTTACATAACAATTCAAGCTGGCGTACACGCGAAAGGTTTTCCAACAATTTACTCGGAAAGAAATTGTGAAAGCTTATAAACGCCTGTAATTTAGATATTAGCCGGGAAATATGAACGCCGGCGCGGTCAGTGACTGCATAATACTTTATATTATGTGCTGGTGGTGCATTGGTCTATTGGATCCTTTTTTCCTCCGCGTAATTGACGCACTTCGGATCGCGGTTTTCACCTATCATTGGCCATACCTTGTCTAATCATTCTCGTGTGGTCAAGTCTGTGGTAAGTCTAATAAATTACTTTCACTTGGATGATCAATAGCTATCGGTAATGGCGATAGTTTTCATCGTAGGATATCGAAATTAACTTTGGTATTGCCGGAAATCGATTTCGTTACATTGGCAATTTGTGAATGTTGTGTCATTAACGAGATTCTGATCAAAAAGAAATTGATCTACTTTTCTCTTATTTGCTGTTTAGTTTCATTAGCTATTATAGCGATATTACGCCGTAATTGAAATGGACAGTGAAGATTATAGGACTTATGAAACTGCTGTCCTCAAACTTTGGAATGATTTCTAAATAAAACTATTAATGAAAACAGTTGGAATAGTTCTTCGCTAATTCTGACAGATTGCCCAAAACATGCTAACAAAAACATTTATGCACCAAATAGAGTTATCCAAATTTGGCCAGTCAAGAGCACGACTACACGATATCAACTGCAGTTCGTTTCGGATCCGATACAGGCTCAATACTATCGAACAGTATCGCAGATCTTTTATTACGATAGTGGTATAATCCCACGCTCGTCTCACTTTCTTTGCCAGTTGCCACAAAAGTATGGGACCAAATCGGACATCTGGATCACGGCGGACCCACAACGGTTCATTCGCCGATTACCTACGTTCCGATTTACGTTTTACAAGGATTGTACGCCAAATACGCTTTTATGGAACCACTGACACATTGACTGATAACGGAGTTTTTATTGGCTTTGTTTATGTCGCTATAAATTTTAGTTTCCCACAGTAAAATGGTAAAACAGTTTTCTGACATGAAATTTTCGTCCATAAATCTTCGGATCCTAAAACTTGAAGTTTACTTTTAGTACTTTGGAGTATTAAGCGATTAAACAGGTCGGATTTTCGTGTCCAGGTTAAAATGAATGCTATAATGAGGAACCACTCGCGGATGCGTCCGATAACATACTTACGGACCAGTGGGTCCAGTCGGGCGGCATTGCTAACCAGGATTGAGCATAGAGTCCGCTATCTTCACGACCGACCATATTAACTGCGTAATCAATAATCATAATTTCCCATCTCGCCCTTTCATGGTGCGTACAACGTGTGTGAGATAAACGGAATAACTTATTTTTATTGCTTCGACTTTATACGTGCGTTTATAGATGGCGGTGATCTTTGATGAATATGCTAAAACAGTAATTAGTCACGTCATAAAAGTCGCACGTTTAATAGTGTCTTAACATGTCTATTAAAATTTATTTGAAATAATAAGATGCTAATGATCAAACTAACTTAAGTTCTAACGGTCCGCGTATAGAATCTTAATCAGAATAAGCTGCTTACTTAAATAAGGAAATAGTTAGATAAAGGAAGATAGTGATCGTTGGAAATAGGGTACCCGTGTACGAGTATCTGCTTAGACGTAAGCTGTCAACTTGTCATCTCAAACTTCCTCGCGGTCAGTAAGCCGAGCGTGAGCAATCATCAGATATAATACAGAGAATAACAGAAAATACTTACCGTTCAATACAGTCTGTGCCGACTGGCGGCCGGCTAGAAATAATTGCGCTCTTACCGATCTGCCTTATGCGATACCACGAAAGCTGTACTCATTATTTAAATGTTTCTTATGTGGATGTTCCTTTAATTTATACGTGGATATTTACACTGTCGTTATAAACTAAATAATTCCAGCTTGCAACAACATTGTCTGGGATGATAAATGAATTGTTGGTTTCACGCTGTCCCTATTACAAATGCACTTTTATTTTTATGTCAGGTGTCTACGTGTGTTCTTGTGCAAACTTAATAAATTCTTGCATTTTATAAATGTTACCTGAATAACAATGTTAAAAACACGACGTTCCAATTTAAGGTTTTGCAGAAAATTGCAGGTTTTATTAAATACGTTGGCAGTGAAGATTCATAAAAAATGGATTGAAAATTGGCAATGAAATGTAGAAAAATATAGATCCCCATTTTCCCTTCAGAGCAGGTAAACCAATTCTGTATTGAAGAAAACACACCAATAACAATGCGTTTTTATCGAACGGCGTCCAAAAATAGCCCTCCGGCTGCGACAGAATAATAAAGTGAGTTGCGATATAACCAGCCTTACTGCAACACCAATAATATTGATTGTGTGATATCCGAGACAAAAACGGAATACACTAAGCACTATCAGCAGAATTCTCATAAGCGTTGTAGTTAAATGGTAATATGGTAGCAATAAATCCTTGTCGTCGCGGCCGAGTGCATGGACGCATGGACGCAACGTAAATGTGTCCATCTCGTTTATTTGCGGTAGGTACCAATTTAAATAAACTTGCTGATGATTACGAGAGCGGGCGTCGGCAAGCTTCGCCTGACTTATCGTCCGGTTCCCCACTCGTAAATTGGTCCCGCTATCCTTAGAGGGTATGAATTGTAGGGACTCTTATCCATTTTATTTATTTACTATTGCGGGACCGTTAGCTCATAAACTATGATTGTCGGCTTCCGCGTGACCTCACACTTTTACGCCGGCCGGCGCGGCGACCTGACCTTACTTACTAAAGCTAACCGAGCGATCAATCAACCTTTCAAGACTAACGTTTTTGAAGCATTTAAAAAAGCATCGCTACTGAAAAAACAGCGGTGAGTAACGATCACAAAATAACAAGCGTAGTTATCTAGGACGCACCGAAACAAAATTTCATGAAGCTCATGGGTAAAGAAACGGCATTACGAATGTAGATGGCATCAGATACGCTGACGATTAGTGAATTCTTTGTAATAACGGTTTCTACAATTGGTGTTTATGACTTTAACGTGAAAGACAAACATAAAGTTTTCTACGTAAAATCATGGGAAATTCACGCTTTGTTTTGGTCAGCTTACGTTCTTAGGGCATGTGGAAGCGGACGGCTTTACTTATAACAATTTAGTTCCGCGTGCTATTAGTGAAACTGTGGTAAAACTACTAACGGCTGGTACCCGTATATTATTTAAATTTACTAGGGCATGTTTTAGGTGTGACTGCAACTTTCATTGTAAGTCATGGGAAAATATACAAACAAATTCAAGGCTCGTTCTAATTTTGACAAGACAGTCGTCCCCGTTGTAATCTTTCGACGGTCATGCTACTAAAACATTTTAATACTTATATAACTTCCTGTGTTCGCAAATCACCGAATTTTATGGAAAGTCACTGTTTACTCAACACAACAACTTCTTTTGTTTATCATTTACTTTTTTACTCGAGTAATGGTGAGGAGATATTTTCACGTACAATTTTTGCCAAAGTTCGTTACAGTGAACTCAGTTTTACCGTCAAAAATATACCTGCACGTATCGTCCGTGCTCGGGTACCGTGTCAAAGCATGTAAGCATGACACTACAGTTTTTCTGTGCACCACAAACGCCCATTTTGCATCCATTAACCCAGTTATGCATAGCTAACAAGCATGCAGTTTCTTACTACAAAGTATCGTTAATATGAATCTTATAATATGTATGGATAGTTGGTTATCTATAAATTATAACAGCATATTGTGCATAAAATAGAGACTTGCATTTTATGGATTTCTAGCTATTGCAGCGACTACCTACGCGAAATCAAAAATAGGGATGAAAAATAGATAGAAGCCGATTCTCAGACTCTACTCTACTAAACACTCATATCAAATTTGGTAAAAATCGGTAAAACAGTTTTAGAGGAGTACGGTAACTAGCATTGTGACACGGGAATTTTATATATAGGATACTGAATTATGCATGTTTTTCTTTCCTAGCCTATTGTGTCCCACTGCTGCGCAAAGGCCTCCCCCAAATCTTTTCACGTCTTTCTGTCATGCGCCACCTCGAACCAGTCCTCGCAGTGTACGTTCAAATCATCCAGTCACCGCTTACAATTTATGGTTTAATTAAAGCGCTATCTTAGAAATAAAAATAACATACTAAAAATCTTAAATATGTTATTTTTATCGTTTTTTTCTTAAATCGTCTTCTCAATAATAGCTTGAAAATATTTTTTTTAAATATACGTTATCCAGTATGTAGAGCATACGAGTATCTGTATAATTGGTTTATTCGTATGTAAAGCAATGACAATTAACGCCTTGTTTATTAATTAAGCTGATTTTCGTGCTGCTGCAGCTGCAGTTTCGTGAGGCGAAATAATTATCAACCAATTTTATTTTTAAAAAAGCTCTCACGTTTCTCTGTCTTACTAATTTATTCAGACAAGATTTCTACTTAATCTTTTTCCTTATTTTTTCTTTGTCTTTATTTAGTTAATCCTTTAATTTTTCTTTGTTACATTTTGTTCAATAAAAAGCATTGTTTTAGATTACTCTTTTGCTTATGATATTGCTCTTCCAGGATCGCTTAGGGTACTGTAAATCCCGACCGGTTTAGATTTCCTGCCCACATACACAAAACCACATAATTTTCCGTTCACATGTTTAGCTCACCCACGTGAAATGTAATTGTAGTCTATGTATATCTATGTTCTAGTACAATACACAAAGAAGGTGATTTAGGGCGCCTCTGGCTAGACAACCGTTATATAGACAGGCATACCTCCTTTATAAGGCTTGAGTCTATCCGTCTGCTGCCGTCCCACCGAGGCGCAGCTAGGTATACCACAGCATAAATCTACACAGTAGTTTAACTCATCAGCTACTAAAAACATATGCCTACAGCTGCACAGTACGTAACAGCAATAGGATTGCCCAAATACAGCGTTTTAATAACATGAACAACACACCGTCAGTTCGTCACTGAGACACGCTCGCGGCTGTATCATGCCACGATCGTATAGCGTAGGCATAACTCGCGTTCTTATGAAGACTTACTGCTGTATATACTTATTATACTGTGTCTATACCCCCTTGTGAAATAGGTATGTAGGTGACATTGTAAAAATGCAAGCAAGTGACATCATTCTAAATCAGCCTTGGGTTTCTTTAATAAGATTATAATCTGATGATTTAAAATTGTAGAGTCACGCACACGTACCTTTTTTCACGGTCGTCAGTACCGCGTTAAATCTAATAAACGTATTCTTTGTGGTCTTTCGTTTTGAGATTAATGTGTCAGACTTCATAGATGGTGATCGCGATAAATATAAAATAATTATAAATGTAACAGGCGTATTTGCGAACCGTCTTGCTCATCAACATCACACACATAACTCGCTAAAAGCAAATGCGTGTAGATAATGTTTTATTTACCACAATCATCATTATAACCGGCTTTCATTCAATTGGTGACACGTATTAATTTATTTAAGTGCTAAAATTGGTGTGTACACATACCTGCCGACATTATAATGGAATTATTTCGGTGCCAATTAATAACGAAAACTGTAAATCGTTGTTTGGACATTTTAATATGTCCGGCAAAAGTTAAATATATGGATTTCCTGTACGTATCAATGTCTCGCGACAGAATGTTGTCGATAAAGATATTGATAGTAATTACTTGGTCATTGCGGGTGTGAGGTGTTAATAAATCTCTCGTGTTTGTTTTGCGCTGTAATCGCGGCTACCTATCGATTCTGTTCTTGTAATCTCGCCGCATACCAACAACGACTCTATAATTTATCAACTAAACGTTTGAAAGTCGTGTTATGCATAAACATGCTTCAACGAATCCTGTTTTATCATTCCGCAAATCTAAATAGAAATATAAGATTTTAGTAGAAATTTTAATACCGCTTGACACTATTACGAGTGTTGTTTATCGTATGTACGTACGTTTATGTAGGTACATTGGATGCAAATTGTCGGACACACCCGTATAAACGGACCAACGGTGAACTTGAAATCAAATAGGGTCGCACACGCCTTCGGGTCGTGAACCCGTCACTCAATGCACTGTCACTATAGGAACAATGACGAATAGAATAGGCAACCTGGATATGTAAGCTAACCGCAAATGGATGTTCGTCAGTAATACGAGGAATAGTAATAGAATTTCTCCCATCGTGTTATAGACAATGATCTCCTTAAATGATGTTTATTCTCAGATGCCTCTGTTTTGATAGCCATAACTCTTCTAAATATTCTCAATGCAATAATTGTCTTCTACATTCCTTGAAAAACTATATTAAGCCGTTGTCATGTCACTTTTAGCAGACACTACCTATTCCAAGCAAAATAGACAATTCTTTTTGCCAAAAAATTTGAATAGACTTGCTTCTAGAAATAAATCATGATCTTGTTTATGATAACAATATTCGCAATATATTACGTCTCTCAAAGACATTCATTTTAAAAGAAATTTATTGTGTCTTATTTTCCTTTATTTGTTTAGAAAGTAAAATAACTTTTTACAATAGTTTTGTGACCGTTGTGCGTGACGTACTTTGTTATCTTTGACGATAATCATAGTGTTGTAAACACAGTCATAGACAAGTTTACTTTTTCTTAATATTCAACTTTTTTCTGTTACACTAGTGATGGAACTATAAAAGAAAAAAAAGGGAAATTGCATGATTATGAATTGTCATATTTTCTATTACGTACCGTTTGTGATGTCTAGTTTTTATCACATTTTTTACGATTTACACAGATAATAAATTTCACTTTCAATGGAAACTGATGGTTTGTGTTTTGTTGCAGCGACTCTACTTGGATCAGAATGTTCTGTGTCAGAGCAATGTACCTTGAAGGTGGCTTACAGTGCTTGTCTGGAAGGCGTCTGCAGGTGTACCGATGGCCATCTCCAGTTCAGAAAACATACCTGCCTCTCACGTAAGTTAACAAACCAATCTATTATTATAAAAACCTTAATGTAACTGGCATGTAAGAGTTTATATAAAACACAAAAAGGTTTTATTCTAAGACTGTATTTGTACCTGTTTCATTATTTTGTAAAGCAAACTTCGTAAATGGTTTCATTAAACGAGTGAATGGTCAAATGGTGTTAAATAGAGGAAAAAAACGAACGTGTTTTGCACCTGATAAATGGCTGTATACTGGCTCTATTATACTGAGATAAACGCCTTATTCAGAGCAAAGGAAACGCATTACGTCGCACGTCGTGCCTTTTATAGTAAAATATATCGATGTCGAAGCTCTAAAAATACATAATTCATGGCTAGTGTCATTTAATTAAGACGTGTTTTTAATTACCTGGCAATACTGCAGCATACGTTCTGGGAAAGTGTTGCCACTACCGGCATCGCCATATTTTCTCAGGAACAAACTTTCAGGGAAATGCCATTAATTAATCAGTATTCTAATTAACGACTACGATCACATTTGTTTGTTATTCGCATAGCAAAATAAATTGCTTTTCTATTTCCCAATGCTAATTCGTTAACTACTTTGAATCGGTAAAAGGAAAAACGCGTAACATTGGTTTTTTTAGCGTAACACTTTTAAATGGCTGTTTAACTAGCGTAGCGGTGCTATCAATTAGTTTTTCATAAGAAAGGTGTTGTTACAAGAAGCCGGTAGTTGATATTTTCATTCATAATTTCCTTTTGTTTATTAGAAATTTCGTAATTAATTGCTTTTGCTAATAAGTATTGAATTAAAATCAAGGAAATTAAAGGTGCCTCGTTAAAAAGTAATAACGACTATAACATTTTTATAAGAAGACATTATGCATGCAATTTCGTTTGCTCGCATCATGCACATTTATTAGAATAGCCTTGTCTATAAATCATGGCTGGTTAAGAAGAATTAGCATTGAACACACCTCCTCACTAAATGAGGACGCGAAAACAATAACAAATTTTATATGTATAGACATAGGAACTATATTTCTTTTGTTTAAACAGTATGTGCAGTTATGTGTTCACCTTTTTCTTTAAGTAGGTACTGTTAATAAATTCACTGGTATATTAGTCTTTAAAACGTATTGCGCCGACCTCAAGTAAAATAGGATAAGGGCAGGAAGATGGTGATGATTAGTCGTTATTAGCTTAGGGTTTCAACTTTCAGAAATTACCTTGAAACGAGCAAACTACTAATAGGTCATAGTGACAATTTAAATAGGTAAGTTTGTGATGTACGATTCAATAAACGCGTATGATTATGCTAAGGAATATTATAAACGTGAAAGGTTGTAATTATAGATGAATGGATGATTGTTACTCTTTCATGTTCAAACGGACTGTTAAATGTTGATGAAATTTGGTATGAAGTTAGCTATATCAACATTCGCGCGGGCGAAGTTGCAGGCAACAGCTAGTTTGAGAAATATGTCCAAGTTCGATGATCCTTTCGCTAGATAATGATAATTTCAAAGATCCTTTTTAAAGACTTGTATTTTATGAAAGGAAAAGGCGAATTATTCTCTCCTTGCTCTTAATTACACTGACAAAGGGATGTTGTTTACATCTCTGCGTTTAATTGTTATGTTGTTATTGCATCGAGTTCCATTCTTGTTTTTGTTTGTTTTTATGTTGTTGTTGTGTTCTTCTTAGGTAGTTTGTACACGAGGCTACACAGATTCCACGATCAGACAACATTAGTCTACAATAATGTCAAAACCTTTAGGACGTTGTACGTTTAATTCAAATATCCTGACAATCTAGATTCAGGAAAACTAATTTGTTTACTTTTAGTTTGAATAAGTTTTCGTTCTAAACAAATTGAATTCATTCATATTAAATGCAGGATTTTCTTGGTAGTTCTCTATACCCCGACTTCTCAATATTGTTAGCATTATTCAGACAGTTGAGTGCAATAATTTTGAAGTAAATAGTTTCAATATTTTTTTCTAGTACCAGAGACAGAGTCCACATAACCATATTCCCAAGATTTTGTCAAATGTAAACATGTCGTGGTGGAACAAAGCGTGCTGTCAACGGCCGTGTGTCTGTATCTAAGTGCCACTATTAACCATGAAGCCCCATTCTCATTAACTCCCATGGAAACGAGCTTTGTTTGGAAGATTTTCTCCCTATCTTACCTACTTGGTAAATCTCATAAAGAAGCATTGACTTTGTTAGTTTCTATCCTATCATTCCTAATTTTGAAGGTAGCTGTAATTAGGTAGAGTTATCTGGTTGGTTCGCGTCTTTTTAATTTCTAAAATGTTATAGAATATTTATTATATCGTATACACAAAAGGTGTTCCTTGTAATCCTACTAGTACATATTTTAGATGCGAAAGTTTGTTATGGATGTTTGCAAATGATTCATGCTCAAACGGGTCGAGCAATTTTGATTAAATTTGGTATGGAGTTAGATTACACCCTGGATTAACTCAGGTTTTTTAACCAATAGCGTCAGAGGAAAATATTGTTCTTATAGATATAATAGACATACCTATGCACAGACGAAGTCGGGGGCACCATTTTGTATTAATATAGTTTGTCTGGTTTACCGGGAAAGTGCACTTGCAGATCGTCGACTGTTTCAAATTAGGGCTAAAAATTATGTCGATTTCGACTTTCATTTTCATTGAAAAGTTTCGATTGTCGATTCATACAAATTTTAACAAGTCACGGATGAAGTTATTGTACTGGATCATAACGAACAGACCGTGTAATTTTATAAGCCGGTCGACGAAAGTACAGTGTTTAGTGTCAACCATAAAGTTGACCTCCATTTTACCTTACAACGAGCAAGTAAAAAGGCTGTATCTAATTCATTTTAATTTATTCCCTACTTGTATTAATTAATTTATACTTCTATTCAGTAGCTTTTAAACATGATATTTACATTAAATGTCTAATTTGTACACAAGAGATGACTTTAGATAAGCTAAGTAGGTATATCTGTTATGTTAGCATAGTTTAGTTTTAAATTGTGTTAAAAGTAGCCGCCGCAGGTACCGTAACATTCCTTATAAGGGCTCTTGGTCACCATCACTAAAAGCCCAATAAAACCCGATTACGGTTGCTTAATAGACCTCTTGCCTCTCGATGGTTAAGATGTTTTAACAGACCTTATTTCCGCGATTTATCGTAAGAGCTCTGTGAGAAAAACGAGCCGAGTAATTGTTCTGTCAAATCCACCGGCGTTTGTTCATGTGAACTGCGCTTATTATCGCACATAATGCGAGTATTGTAGCCTTATTGTGAGAACTACTAAGTATAGCTTTATGAATTCTTTACATATCAAGATGACACCATAAAGATTTGTAGATAACGTATTTGGATCACGAGTACAGCAGACTATAATTTGTGACCTTGTTGATCCAACCGTATAAACGTCAAAATCAAACATGTCAAGCTCGATGAAAGGTGGAAATGTATGTTCTACAATGTAATAAGTACCTCTATTTCGATTCGCAAAAAGGTTACAAGTTCAAATCAAAGCAGCGCGCAACAAATCATGAAATAATTTCGCGCACTCCTCCCGGTACAGAAACAGTTATACAAAACATTATGATTGACGTCGAAATACTTGTTATTTATCATAAAATTGATTAAGTAAAAATATGGATAGACTTACTTAGTTACGGCCAAAGAAAATAACGATTTAGTCATAGATACGAGTAGGTCGACAAATAGTTAACGTTGCGTGCCTCGCGTTACTGTTCCTGATTAACATATAATAGCCAATCAAATTACCATTTGTGATTTTACATTCACAACACTTAATCAAATTGTAGTCATTACATATTTATCAGGTATGGGAACAATATGACCATTTAAAACATTTACATTTCTATATTTAATTGGGAACAATAAACTCGCCAATGACATGATCACTTCGGCATATAATAAGATGTTGAAACTGTATCTCTCCAACTATTAGAGCATGTAATGGTAGACCGTATGGCTAGCCTCGGGGTAATTGCTACCAACCACTCAGTGCATCTACAGTCACGAACTAGACAAATACCTTGGAAAATTTTATTCAACGACCAGCTGACGTGAGGCGATTACCAGTGTGTGAAAAATCTTACAGCTCTTATATGTGATACGTGTTCATCATTATTTCAGCCGCGCCACCCGGTCACGTCTGCTACAGCAATGAACATTGTCGTTTGTGGGACAAGGAGAGCCGATGCGAGTTTGTCATACTTAATCTTTTCGGAAGGTGTGCTTGCAATGGCTACTACAAACAAATCGGAGACAAATGCGTAGCTCAAAAGGTACCGCCATACGCAACAGAAGCTGTCGTCGCAGAACAAGATTCTGTAATTGCACCAACGAACGGAACTTACAAAGATTCTAGTCCAACAGTTCAACTAGCTTTAACTTCGGATAATACTTTTGGATCTCCAGTCTCTATAGTTGGCACCGATGATATACTGCCGAGCAAATTACCTCTGTACACAAACAAGAACGACGTCTTTAGCACTAATGAAGACAGCCCCTTGATGCAAGCTGTTATGAAAGTACCTAGCGTTGAACCAACGAAGCGTTTACCCGTCTCAAATAGAAAGGACGGCGAGCCGAATGAAACGATTAGGGTAGACGAGATGACAGCTAATTTGCATGCAAATGATCAACCAATTTATAGGGTTGTAACACAGCCAACAGCGGAAAAGAAAGCAAACAAAAAAGGAGGCTCGTCAAAGGAACAAGTTAATTCCGGCAGCAAGCCACACAAAAGCGGACATCAAAAGAAGTCTTCATTAAAAGGTACCAAGAAAATTATGAATCAATTATTCTATCGCATAAATTACAATAATTTTACCGTTTAAATATTGTAATTGGGTTACAATTTGCAGATAAGCATCGTGTCCGTACCGACACACCTGTGTTCGACCTTGGTCCTGCATCACTGGGCATGCCGTGCGTCACCGACCCGCAGTGCCAACAAGTGGATCCCTACACGCGATGCCTCAATAAGAAATGTGACTGCACGTACCGGACCAACTCAACTTCGGCTTGCTCCGCCCGTAATAGAGGTTGCTTGCCAAACACGTTCCAAGTGAGTATAACCTTTTCTTAAGCTGGGTTTGTGTAACGAGCGTGCTATATGCTACTGATTGTCGGTCACATGTTTATACTTAGGTATGTGTTCTATGACGAATCAAATAGCGATGCGATTTGTCGGCTGCTTTTCTCAATTCTTTATTGTGTACCATAATGTATACAGGTCGTTGGTATATAAATAATTTAGTCACGATTATGGACCTTGTCGGGCACAGCATATAACAATAGTAGGAGAGAAGAGGAAAAGAGTTTCTTTTCGTCTTTCACAATTTAAATTTTTGGATAAAAAGGAACAGCTCTGTCAATAGTAGAAATCGATCGAACTTAGGAAAAACACTTCTAGTCTGATCTTTGTTCTTTGTTGTTATAGTGTCGATCAACGGGAACGTGTATAAGTTGGTACTTCGTGTGCGATGGTCGTAAGGATTGTCCTGATGGCTCCGATGAAAAGTGTGAAGGTACTGGTAAAGGTTCGTACTCTCTGCACGGGTATCTTCACGCACATCTATCATCTTCATTGTCCATTTATACTCATTTTCCATAACTGTAAAGGTGTTGGGTCAAATACTAATTATTGTAACTAACTTCAGGAGATTGGGTGGATATTTATTATAATGATTCACTCTTTGTTAAGATTATAGCGAGTTTTGAAAAGTTTATGTTGTCCCCCAGAATAATAAAAAAATGCTCTACTCATTCAATCTTGTTTCTAATGTCACATTACTCTCATTTCAATCATACGATTTCACCGCTTATTTGCTGTATTCCAAGACCTTAAAAAATATTAATAAGTACTGCCTTTTCAGAGCTGACAGGCGAACGGTGCCCAATAAACTCGTTCAGATGTGGTGGACCTGGGTCGACCTGTGTGTCGCGAGCGTCCAGGTGTGATGGCACTCCTCAATGCCCAGGAGGCGAGGACGAGAAGAACTGCAGGACTACCAGACGAAAGGGGTAAGCTTTATGGGAAATATGAATTTACTGTTGATCGAAGTATATTTTAATTGTGATGGTGATTAGAAAAATATGTGGAAATCCTGCCGTATTTAGAATAGTTGGAGTACTATTTAATATCGTGAGAAATAGTGGTTTGAAATTTCAAATCCATGAATTACGCTACGAAATTATAATTCCGCGTAAACCCATCATTCGACGCTAATGATCACTTAGCGAATTCTAACGTAACAAAAACCTGTTCCTTCAGCTGTCCACGTCATACATTCCGTTGCGGTTCAGGGGAGTGCCTGCCAGAGTACGAATTCTGTAACGCCATTATTTCATGCAAAGATGCCTCCGACGAACCTCCGCACCTCTGCAACGAACAGTCAAGGTAAGAATACCAAGAATGTATTTAATTAACTCGACACTAATCTAAAAGCCTAATCTTACGGTACTACTAAGAAGGTTTTACTGCTGTAAATTAAACAAATACCGTAAACGTTTAGTTTTATAGCTGACCTGTCAATTTTCCGTCAGACGAGACAAATAAGCTAACAGTTAGAAACATTACCTTCAGGCACAAAATAATGGCTGGTGGTACTTAGATTGTATGGAGTTGCATTTCGTAATCACAGCACGTGCAACCTGTAACGGTGTTTGTCCAAATATTTGACCTTAGCTTATGGTACTTGACACATATGTTGTATTTATTCAGATGGCGTGCGGCGGACTTTTGTCCATTCCGGTGCGGGAACGGTCGGTGTAGGAGCACGGCGGTGGCTTGCTCGGGCCGCGATGGCTGCGGTGACAACAGCGATGAAATAGCATGTAGCGTATGTAGTAAGTATCCCATCAAGTTATCAAAGAAAATGAGAATTTCCTTCCGAGAAATCGGGAACAAATCTGATACGAGAGTTTCCAATAGTAGGGAGATGGATTCGAGTAGAGATAGCCAAAAAATTTCCTTTTTTAACACGGCAAAATACGATCATCGTCCATATTATCGAAATGTTTGTTGCTACGCTGTCATAGACATTCCATACGTCTTATGATAGCTGATTACCACATTGAACTTGAACCGTCTGCGTTTAATAGTAAGTGGAAACATTAAAAGGTTATTGTTCTGACTTAACAATGTGCTACGCGATGATGTGTTGATTAGATCGTAAAACCGACGTTATTACCTACATTACCGTTTTTTGTCCTTATTACTGAACAAAATACATCTAGTATTACAATCTGAAATATGTTTTCTAGTGTTCTTAAGTATCTGCGATGTGTGTATTAACTTTTTAGTTAAATACCTTATCAAAACTAGAAAATTTAAATGGGTTTAGTCCAATATCGCAAAGTTCTTGAATTACACTATTTGAATGGCTCATAGATACAAAATCTTTAGGAAAAAAAAACGCAGTTAAGTCCCGTGATTTCACTTGATTCGCTTTTCTTCTCAAACAAGTTACGTAAAATTAGACTTGAATCTTCGTCAAAAACTAGGGTATCATAGGATCTTCCATTTTTGTTCCGCCTTTAAACAAACTATTTACGTTTATTATATGAGTATAAACCCCAACAAAGCATATATTATAAACACACATACGTCAAAAACAATTCTGCATACGGACCCCACATAATGATTTCTGACAGGAACTGTTAGGTGACCACTTGACCAAATATGTGAAATATGACCGTTGCTGTCTGCATATCGGCGATTCGTCACGATAAATGATGCCGTTACGCGAACAATAGTATTCAAATGATACAGCAACAGGCAACACGATGTACTAACAAAATTGTGGGAAAAAAATCGACGTAGTTTCAAATTTTAAGAAAAAAAAAAAGAGTTTGTCCAAATAAGTCCCTATTTTTTCTCACTGGACAATTTTTTTTTATCTACCAACTTAATTAAAATAGACAATACAATACTTCATTATAGAATCAATTTATGTAGACATGTTTTTTCTTTTCAGCCAGCAACTTATTAGTTAATTTAAAAAAATACGAAGGTTCTAATATTTTTTTTTTCTTTAATTTTTCTTACCTTTATTTCTATCCAGACAGTGTCCACACTTAATTAACTCCTGCATTATTGTTTGTCCTGTCTAAACTTTATATAATCTGTGCAAGTCTAAATTAAAGCTTGTCTTTTACAGGATGTCCAGCCCCACCGCAGCCTTGAACTTAAATATAGAATGATTCAAATTGCAACATCCCATAGCTGGATCTCAATGCTCAATTGTTTGTAAACAGTAACATGCTGCCCGTTAGCGCTTTTACTATATTATTAGAGTAGAAAGTAGAAAAAAAAACGTCACCGATACTGTATTTAAAATTAATTCTCTAAATAGATTTATTGTACAAACAATAGATATAGATTTTTAGAGATATCTTATCTAAATTAAGAGTTCGTAACTATTGGACTTCTACACTTGAGTATGTACAGTCTGGAGCCATAAGTTCATTAGCACATCAAGGATCATATTCGCTTGCATGCTACTGCGTATACATGTGTGCGTGACGTCAACGCAAACATTGACCCGTCATACAGTATAACTACAAGAAGATGACAGTGTGTGGGTAATCCTAGACAAAGATAACAATATATCTGTTTTCTTTCCTATTAGTGTGGAATGAACCTTAGTCAACAAGTTAATTTTCCAATCTACCTACAACATATTCACAATTTTATAATTTAACTAAAACTACCTCATAATTTCTGCGGTGTCTTAATGAACTATTATATAAATTTGATCACGTGTAACAATGTGTGACTTAGAAATGAGTGGCAGTCGGTTCGAATCTCAAGTGATTTGTCAGATCGCTTTTATTTTTCTTTGCTCTTTTATTACTTATGAGCGACATTATTATAATATATTATTGAATTAATGTTTTTATAATAAGTTGTGTATAATATTTATTTATATATTATATATATATACTTAAATTGATATTATTACATAAATATATAATAAATCATAACTTTAGGTTCAAATAAAACAATAATAGGTAATTTGAATAAACATTTATTTATATTATTATCTATTACTTAAGTAAAAAAATATAAATATTCAGTTTGTTTTATATTTAAATACCTAAGTGTTATTATACTTCTAACTATATGAGATTATAGCTTAATATATTCATTTTCTCAAAGATATTCTCAAAGAGAAAAGAAGATTGAAGCGTAATCCCAATTTTACAATCATAAACTAACTAACGTAAGACTTTATTATGACCAGCACGCCCACTGTAAAAAACACAGCATATTAATCAATATTTAGTATAGCCTCCATTATTTTCAATACAGCTAAGCAGACGTCGCCGCATGGAGGCCACAATATTTGCAAATATATTTAAACTGCTCAGGATATCTCTCATCTCGTGCTTTCCCTCGTGCTTTCCATTTTTTGAACCAATAAACCTCATACATTTTCAATGGGGCTTAGATCAGGGGAACGTGCTGGGCCACGGAATAACTTTAATGTCAGTATGCTTTGCTAAACCACTCTTTTACAACACTGGCACGATGTATCGGACAATTATCTTGAACAAAAGTTAGTTCACTACAGTCTTCTATGGGGTAAACATTAGATACGCACAGTCGGTAGCATTATGTCACTAAAAACTTCGACGTAATTAGAGCTGTTCGCACGTGTAGGTATAAATTCCAATTCACTCGGCCCTTTGAGCACAAATCCCACCGCCACACGTTCACAATTATTCTACTGTTTCATATTCTTCGATCATGACACGTCACTGAGTCGGGGTTAATAAGCGGCGGCTAACTACCTTTTCTCTCGAACCCAACGGCTCAATGCATTTCTGTAAAAAAACGAAAATTTTGTTATTATCTTGTAACATGTGAATAAACATAAAAATATAGACCACAACAATCATAATTAAATTAATAAAAAAATACTTACAGCCGGTTTTGATTTGAAATTTGAGAAATGTTTACAGTTAAATAGAAATATTTATATTTTGATAGACAATATTTGCCCTGGCATCAATAGCAATATTTACTTGCATCTTGATTAAAGATAATCGAACAACAATAATAACACAAACTCTCTGAACAAAGTTTACGAACAAATGAATACCAATATCTATGCGCCCCACCAGACAGTCGCGGTCACGGTTGCGACAAAACAGGTTTGTCACTAAAGCATTATCGTTATATCGCGCTCTTTCTGACTAGGTAATGATGAAAGAGTGCGGGAACCGTGTATGTGTGCAAAATGTTATGCGTATTTGTTATGTCAAGAGGTCGTAAGCGCCACTTGTTTTGATGCCATAAATGTGTGAAATTGGATTATGGACTTAAGACCCTTACTGTACAGTTCGAAAATTTTTTATTTCGAGTGTAATATTATTTTTTTGGCCAATTTTTTTTATCGTAACGTGTGTACATACAGTTTTCACTTTTCGATGCAATCCATATTAGGCATTTAGATGCATTAAAACAATTAAAGAACAAAATGTTTCCATAAATTTTGCTCATATTATCTATGAAATATTAAACTAATATAAGAGTATTTTAAGCCACATATAAAACAAGACTGATGAGTTTACATGTTAATCCATTTCTAACTCGTGAATTAGACATAGTTCAGGAAATGCAAAATTGTTATTGCAACATATACTGTACACCGCTCAAAATATTTGTAAATATTTTCTTACAGCCATTTGCCCCTTACTATGAAATCTTAAAACAAGATTATAATGAGTTTATTAAAGCGAGATAGCACTCTACATTGCGCATAGCTAAGTCTCGCTCGCACAACGGTAAGAGTTTATAATGCAGGCGCCGTTTGACAGACATCTTGTTTTTCGTATACCACAGACCTATAAAAACGTATAATTAAGATTATTATTTAAGTTTCTTGTGTTTTGTGTGAACTTACATGGCTATGCAGTCAAGTGTAACTTATTGTAATATAGTTTGATTATGTGTGTGAATGTGATAATGTATTTATTAAATTAATTTCATTTTGAATAACACTGTTTTATTTCATAATATTTATCTCGTTTTCTATGTCACCTACTTGAAAATTAAGAAAAGAAAAATAAAAAGAATTACGTAACTAACAATAGTGTAGTATTTTTTTATATTATGACGCAACAAGGTGCAGAAGATTAATTGTTTATTTTTTTCTAGATTTCTCGCTGGCTAGATTTCTCACTCATAGATCTCAACATACATAGATTGTTCAAACAAACTACATTTTGTAGAGCAACGTTTAAAACACGACATTAAACTTTTTTTTGGCTCCATCAACTTTATCCTTCAATTACATTCGAGAATAATATTTTTAACGTAAGCAAAGTAGTCTTTAATCGCAGTATCTTTCTAGTGGAGGCAGCTCTACAATTTACAAAAACCTTGTTGTACAGTAACGACATCTATGTTAAACTAGACATAGTATTTCATCATCAAACAAAGCACGAAGTTGATAAAGTACTACAACACTTTATACGCAACCACAGAACCTCCATAATTTACCACTAGATGGCGCTTATTCAACCATACCAGGCATAAACTTAACAAAACAGAAAATACACACTGTAAATGTAGTCAGATATACAGTATGTCCTTATAAACTACATTTGTAACTATGGAGGTTTAAAATGGTCTAAATAAGTAGACCGTGAATGTCTATGAGTCTAGACTAGACCCTCTACAGATCTACAACATTTCCATTCATAAATGGGTTAACAGAAATACGCATGCGTGAAATATGGCTGAGAAAAACAATAATAGCATCTCGGTGTCCAACAGTCTCATTTTCTCGTTCTCTAGCAATGTGTTAGAATCGAATAGTCTCGAATAAAGTAGTACGTATTTTGGCCTATACTTATCAGTAATATTACGACAAAAAGGGTGAAGTACTGTGTGATATCAAGTTATCAGTTACAACAAGTATGGGTGAGTACTGAGCTATGATAGGGCTTGATATCTATGTAGTACGTACTAGCAAAAGCTTGGGATAAAAATAAACACTAGGTTCGATATTGAAAGCTAAAGGTACTCTGTTCTCGATATAGGAACTCTTTGCACAGACGATAAATGTATACCCAAGTTTTGGATTTCTCTGCAAATGATGCATACTTATGTAGATTTTGGATTTATCTATTTGTGTATTAAAATTTTTGCTGCTTTTTAGTTATATAGTCGTTTTCAAAATTAGGTGGCATTTTTGTGGCACCTAAACTTTATTTCAAAGCCATTATTTTTTACCCATCACACACATTTAAATTTAGCCTATTACAAAGTGGCGGCAAACACATAAATATCATAAACCGGGGTTTACCGAAATTATTGGTACCTACTAATGTGATGTAATGCAAAAATATTATTTGGGGTTTAAGGTATAAATACCCCCTTTTTACGTAAAATGGGGTTATTATATTCCTTTTTGTAGGAATCATACGCAAAATATAAATAACCGAAGCGACTGACCAACGAAAACTATTTTTGTGGATCCACTTTCCTTTTCTAGTTTTTGCGTTGTATAAGTTGTATTCCGTTCCCTTGATTGATTTGTATTTGGTTTCCAATCGTGAACAACTACAACTAGGTGACATATTTTACTCGATTTAAATTATAACTAACCCAAGTTAGACAAGTTTTTCTTTTCGGCGTTGTGTTTGAATATCAAAGTCGAAACACTAGGCATCAATTTTAAAATACGACAAAAATAAGAAAGCGACTAAGTAAGTTTGGCTTATTAATACTACGACAATGTAATGGCAACTTCCGCCCTACTTTTTTTATTGTTCCGTTGTACCTATATTACATAAAGGTATGCCTACCCGACGACCGCCAATCCGCTTTCTCAGATTATACAGGAGGATATAAGGTTAAGGCATTGTGTGAAGGAGAAAAATATCAAAAATACTTAGCAATTGACCTTATCTCAGGCAGACAAGCTTTGGATATCAACGGTTAAGTACCTACGGTGGCTTTTTGCCAACAGTTTGCCATAAGACTTAAATCCCCTACTAACCTTATTTTTCTTTGCCAACAGTATAATAGTTAGGGTGTTTGTGCACTACAAGGCCTGATATAGCTAAAATAGGATGATTGCCCTTTCCCTTGTGTCCTTGTCCGCCTTTATACGGATCAAAGGGCCTACCGTCACTTCTAAAAGTTGTATTATTGTAGCTGTTGAAGCCTGACAGGACACTACATACACAGCTCCATGGCGACGAGCAGCATCTCTCTTTCAGAACTGCAATAGAATTACTTGAAGCTGTAATAGTCTAGTGGTAAAACCTGGTGCTGCCAAGTTAAAGGTCTCGAGTTCGATCCCCACGGAGTGCACTGACTTGTAGCATGTTGTTTGGGGTCTAGAAATAAATATTACAGCTTCCGTGTTTCGGAAGGCCCGTAAAAGGAAAGACATTCTAAAACTGAAAACTCAAATCCGACTATGCACCACATATAGACCAGGTCCTTTTCCCAGTTGTGAGCCCATTCCGATATTTCTATTTCTATACGTATTCTTGAGTTAATTTTCGATACTGACACCAACAATTCAGTAAGTAATTGAGAACGACTAGGTAACCCCAACTAAGTACTAACTACTCACAAAGGTGTTTATCTGAAGCTATGGATCTTAGTGCATCAGAAGATCTTAACGCATTTTATCGGATGTTTACCAACAGAAGCAAACTTAAGTATTTATATTTTTGTCCACAAAACGTCGGTTTTGAAGCAAACAAACAAACACTGTTCGACGATCATTATCAACGCTTGAATGGTGCGATAACTTCATATTTTCGTTCTAAAATGGATGGAAAAAATAAAAAAGTGAAAGTGTTCTTTTTGAAATTGTTGAAAATATTGATGTCACCAATAGCCAGGTCGGTAGTTAGATTACTTTTTTCATGAATTAGATACTCAGTTACGAGTATTGAAAGATAAAATTGTAGAGAAGTATTTAAAAAAAGCCTAAAAATACGATGAAATATGCAACACGTATTAGGATCACACGTATTAGGAATTAGAACTTTTCATTCAGAGAATACTCTTTGAACTATTTTCTTATATTATTATTCTATAAGCGCCTTTCTTAATTATGATGGTCAGTTACCAAATATTGGAATCTTTCTCTTAGCTTTACAAAAAGAGATTATATTAGAGAGACATTACTTTAGAAATAAGCAGTACCCTTGTATATCTTGTTTCTTATGTTGTGTTTTTACCTGTTTTGTTGTGTACCTACATAATCTATTCAATAAATAAATAAGAAGGCGGCCAACGATTGGTAACATAAACTAAACATCATACATAACTCCAAGATTTTCAAATGTTTTTTTCATTTTAGGCTAAGAAAACTATTCAGAAAATCCGATAAAAGAAAAATGAGACAAATAAAGATATCAGTCGGCATCGTAACTATAATATCAAGTATCGCAACACTGATATACTTGTACCGTTTGTCATTTGTCCCTACAACCACCACACCACGTTCAGAGCTCATCATCTAAGTCCCAGATTGGTACTCCTTTGAAACACGTGTCTTTGGATGAAGTATACAAGGATATTTCAAGAAGTGAGCGTGGTGAGTATGTCCTTGGACTTGGCGGACGAACGACCATCATGTAAGTTTCTAGATATTTTTTAATATGAAAGCTGAATGCTGATATTTATACTTAGGAAGAAGTAGAGCATTATGTCACGGACATATTAGTTTGCAACTACTTGGATTGCCTTAAGGTAATTGGTGTGATACTGGGGCAGGACAAGAGCAAGCGTGAGATGTCCATATCAGGTAGAATTTTGCGGGGCATTTTGGTGATAATATACAGATTTAAATGTGCTTGAACCTCATGAACAATACGTGTCATGTTGACAAACATGTTAGCTTCTTGTGCGTCTTTGGTCTGAATCAGAAAAAAATCTTATTTCTCACTAATTAAAATTGCCATACCAAGTTTAAACTCTTCAACCTGTATACAATAATATACTAATCAAATTCTTTGATTACAGCACTAATGGTCGAAACGCCTGGTTGTAAAATACCTTTAACGCTGGTAGACTATAAAAAACATGTGATAGATCTTGATAAAAATAAAAACTTTACATGTGGAAGGCGTGCAGTATTTTTGCGTAAAGTTGGTGACAATATAGTTAAGGCCAATATAAAACCTTTTATATTAGTAAAGTACATGAAAGACTACAAAACTTTTGACTGCTGTTATCAGTTTATAATCGACAGTGTGCAATATCCTCACGACCGACCAATGTTGAAGTAAGTGTGCTAATAATATAATTTGTTTCTGGATGCATCTATGTATAATATTTATCAGATCCTAGTTTTGTACACCATTGGAGTAATAAGGCAAACGTAAAAAACAAATGATAACTATGATGAATAATGGAATTTTTCTCGTCTTTTCAGATACAGTAACTGCACCAAATTTAAAGACGACGCTCTCATAACTTTGCAGTCGGATTTCATACATATTCAATGCACCGGCTACGCTGACAACAATCGTTCGAAAGTAATTTACAGCGACATGTACGCATTCGCCAAAAAAATGGATGTGAAACCAAGAAACAACAAATGTAAGGTTCAGTACAACGTTCTCATGATCGGCATGGACTCGATGTCTCTGGTTCGTGCCGTCAAAACAATGCCGAGAACTACAGCCTTTTTGAAAAATGACAATTGGCTCGGCTTCCGCGGATACCATAAGGTATCTTTACAATGCAGTTACTAAGACTTTCAGTTTCAGTTACCTTAATCTTACAATAATATTTAATCAAATCTTTTCCCACAGATTGCTGACAATACATTTCCAAATATAATGGCCGCGTTAACGGGAAAAAACTTTTCTGACATAACCAAACGATGTTATGGCATAATGGATAAGTGCAAGAATCTTCTCATATGGAATTATTTCAAGGAAATTGGATACGTTACAGCTTACGGTGAAGATTATTTACAATTGCCGGACACATTTACAAAAGAGTTCGCATTTAAAAAACCACCCACTGATCATTACATGAGACCGTTTTTTCTGAAAGGTGAAAGCAAACGCCATAACAACTCCTTACTGTGCTCTGGAAAAGTATGCGCAGGTCAGCAAATGTTAGACTACGCTCTCGATTTTGCCAATACCTACAAGAAGGACTCATTTTTTGGATTCTTTTGGCTAAATTCATTCAGCCATGATGTTAAGAGCCATCCGGAAATTGCAGACAAAATTGTAGAGAACTTTTTGAATCAGTTAGTATACACTGGTGTTATGATGAATACCTTCATAATTTTCTTTAGTGATCATGGCTTACGATTTGGAGAACTTCGTTTTACAATGGAGGCCTACTACGACGATCGCTTGCCCATGAACTTTATGTGGGTCCCATTGTTTTTTAAGGGAAGACATCCTTATGAACTTCGAGCGTTATCCATAAATCAGTTTAGATTAATGACACCGTATGATATGTTTAGCACACTCGTGGACATAAAGCGAATATCTGAGTGCGGTAATGATACTTCTCCAGCACCAGACGGCTGTCAAAATTGCCACTCTATTTTCAAAGTTATAAACAGTACCCGCACGTGTTCAGACGCAAGTATTGACGAGAAGTGGTGCAGTTGTCACAAACTGTACCCCCTTCCCATCCAGGATACGATAGGAATGAAAAGTGTTGAACATGCTGTGAAGCACATACAGAGTTTGGTTAAAGCCATCCCAACTCAGCAGTGCTGGGGCTGCATGACCCACTACGCGAATGATAAAGTAAGTTTGTTCTATGTCGTTGCATTTAGTATGACACCTGGTAATGTTGCGTATGAAGCTACAGTTCTTCGCACGAACGATAAAAATGTGACTCTTGTAGGTCCTATCAGTGTTATTACGAATTATAGAGGTTTAGGAAAATGTGCTCTCAGCCGCCGAGATCGACTGTTTTGTATTTGTCAAAAAATTCAGCCATGTTTATAATCATTAGAATAATATTTATCCATCTGTGATAATTATCTTGTAATTTCTAGAATTAAATTTTAATAGCTTGTCAATATTGCAGTATACTATTTATCTTAAAATAAAATAAAATTCTAATTGTTTTATTTCTTGTATCCTGACTAATCACCTGACACTACTACAGTAGGTATCTAACACTGTAGGAAACAGAATTATCATTTGGCGATAGTAGAATATTTATTTTCTTGTTTATGGGGCCAAAAACAAAGGCAAAGTCTATGTGTCCTCTGTATTGCTTCAACTATAGGAGACCACAGTATGCAAAAATATGTGACCGATAAACAGTTTTTTACAATTTAGAGACAAAATTAAAAAAAATACAAAGTAAAATTATATAAATAACAGAACAAAAAAAAATATCTGGTGTGTAAAGCAGTAAGCGGTGTGTGTACGGTATGTCCTTGTTTCCCTGGAAGATGGGTATGCCTTTAGTGTGGGATGCTACCTGTGTCGATACTCTTGCGCCATCTCATCTTTCCGGTTCGGCGAGCTGTGCCGGCGCTGCTGCTGCGGCTGCTGAGAACCTCAAACGGCGCAAACATACTAACCTAGATGGTAGTTATTTGTTTGAGCTGTTTGGGAACGAAACTCTTGGACCGTCGGGCCCGAGCGCCAAGTCGCTTTTTAAAGATCTTGCAAAGCGTCTTGTTGACACTTTTCATGACCCAAAGGCTGGTTTTTACCTCGCACAGAGGATAAGCATTGCCATCCAGCGTGGCAATGCCGCCAGTTTTTAGTGTACACTCCCGGCTGGCAATGATG
The DNA here is from genome assembly GCA_941860345.1 of Chrysodeixis includens. Taxonomy (NCBI): domain Eukaryota; kingdom Metazoa; phylum Arthropoda; class Insecta; order Lepidoptera; family Noctuidae; genus Chrysodeixis; species Chrysodeixis includens. The sequence continues at coordinate 8,565,073 of OW796095.1, read as the reverse complement.
CGGACAATTTTTTTGTTGCAATTTTTTAAGTATTTAATTTTGTGTATATGTTATAGGCAATGTGTATAATGTAGGCATTCTATACAATCCCTAGGCATTGTATAGAATGCCGGGGTCGTTCAGGCAATGTGTGAAATGATATTGAAATGTTCAAACTATTTTACGGATTTTTAAATAAAAGTATATGACTACCTAGTAGGTAACTGTAAAATCTTTAAAAATGTTACCTACCTGAAAAAAAAAAACAAAAAACGCTTTAGTCAATATCTTAACTCGATTTCATATTTTTTGTTAACGTGTGTACAATGTTGAGTGTTAGGTAGCACATTACCTTTAACAAAGGGTTATCATAACACAATGAGTTGTGGATGAATCGTTCGTACACGCCGTCCCACGCTCCTGCAACGCAAATGCAAGCGATCCGGTGGCGGAAACTCGGAAAGCCACCGCTGATAAATATAATCTCAACACCGCTCGTATCTAACAGACGTATGCACATAAAAGTTTAAGCACGCATTAAATAATTATTTTATAATCAATACTTAATTAACAGTTGCGTGCTGTAAAATAGTGTTTAATTTTTATATTTCTTGTGAAAGGAAATTATGAAAACAAGTGAATTTACGAAGCGATCGGTTGTAATTTTGGGAATGTTATGGTAAGTAGAAAATTATAAATGTTGTCGTGAAAAGTTTTTAGTGTTTTGCTAAATTAGACAATCTGCGTTGGATCGTATTTTGCAATTCTAATTTGGAGTGGAAATAGAGTAAGTACGGAAGGTAATAAAGTGGTTTAATCTGATTCAAGTTGATTAAGGTCTTAGAGTAAGGCCTGTGACAGACTAATTTGCCGCATTTCGTCGGATAATGTTGTATATTTTTGGAATTAAGCATTGCTATGGTTACCTATCCTGTATTCTCATTAAGTCGTCACATAAAATACCTAATATTTTTTGAGACAATATCTGTGAGTTATAATTTTGCAGAATGAAATTGAATCTGCTATCTATACAGGCAGTCTTATCGGTTAACCACTGCGCTTTTTATTGGTGACATTTAATTAATAACTATTGAATGTTGAGTGATCTTATCAATGGTACCTATCTAATATCAAAGCAGGTAAGCATCGTATTTACATATTTGGTCCAAAAGCAATGGTCAAATTTTGATGAAAACGGGCTGCAGTTTTCTTGAAATCCAAGGGTTTACGACCCAAAAGCTAAAATAAATAATAAAAAATATTCAAAAACAGGTGCTAATGTCGATTACAGTAGAAGTATTTAGATAAAATTTCTAATAGGTATTTGTGTACAGAAATACTAGCCCATGAGGTTCAGAAGGGCCTCCACACTTAAATGTCTGGGGGGCAATCAAACCAATACTAAAACTAAACCTGTTACAGTTACGAAATAATATTTCACGACATTTCACACAGCGCCACCTAGTCTCAAACTAAGCTTCTTATTAAGTAGAGCTTGTATTTTTATTATGAGTAGGTACTGGACAACGAATAAAATCTATATATATGTCGCAGATTCAAACGGATTAGAATCCACGTGTTGATAATTTCCGTCCGCCATCTAAATATTTCTCAGTCAGTGCGCACACCCGGCGCCGGTGAAGTCTCTGGAGCCAGAGAGCCAGCCCCATCGACATTCACACTACTGACAGACTGAACTGACATACAAATAAACTTCTTTTTAAACTGTCACCGTCAAAACATCAACATGAAGGTCAGGAAGCTAACGATATTCAGCCTCTTTGCCACTCGAAAAATAAATAATTATTCATTCTCCGACACGGCCATTCTGCGAATCCAACGCGCTCTCGCGTTGCCCGTTGATATCATAGATACAACAGGTCTGTCTCGGATACTCAAGTTATTCTGATTACCCCGCAAAGCGAGGAAGCTTTTCAACATTAGGACCTTAATAACACCTTAGCTTAGCAAACTTACGAAGCGTAGAAGCTTCCAGCAGTCACACTGGATCAAGTAGCAAGCTTTCAATCTATGTCGTAGACAAAGCGTACTAATTTTCAGGCTAAGCATAGCAACTTTAAACCAAAGCGTAAAAAGCTTTCATCTTGTTTCGGACAAAGCATATCAGCTTTTTTCCAAATTATCGAACAAAGCGTAAAAGCTTTCATCTTGTTTCGGACAAAGCATATCAGCTTTTTTTCCAAATTATCGAACAAAGCGTAAAAGCTTTCAGTCATACCTTCAGCCAAAGCGTAAGAGCTTTCAGACAAAGCGTAGGAGCTTTCAGTCAAATTCTCAGACAAAGCGTAGGAGCTTTCAGTCAAATTCTCAGTCAAAGCGTAGGAGCTTTCAGTCACAGTGTAATATCAAGTTTCCATACATTACAATCCATTTGTTGGTTTCGGTTGTATACACAATCATTTTAAAAACAAAAATGATCTTCCTATTACCTACAATAGTAAAATAATTCGTAATTCTTATAAACACTTCAATCGATGCTAATTTGCACGCACCAATAAAAACAACTTCGACTACATTACAATATTAAACTCAAGCATTATTCTTTGTACCATCTAAACATTCAGACAGGCGTAGCAAACTATCTAGTCTATCATCTGTCATGAAAGACTTCGTAAACATCCAACTAGATATTTACGAAGTCCCTTACGACTAAAATTCGCATCAAGATCAGAAGTTAGGAAATTAAATCTTGGAGAACTTTTATTGTAGCCGATCAACAACTAAAGTGGCGTTTTACCGATCCTCTTTAACCTTACCAATAATAATTGACTTCCAAGATTTGCTCTCGTGATTTTCAAGCAATGGTAAAACAATTGGTCAGCACTGACATCATTCGCTCTACCTGGCCATTGGCCCGCAATATACCACTGGCAACCTCATGAAATTCATTGACCATTCACTACACAAGCTCTGAAACTCCCGTCCGGTAAAAGAGGCACCTTGTTCAGATTCGATTCGTTTGGCTGCACCAAAAATGTAAAAGAAACCTCCAAAGGCCTCATAGGCTGAAGTCAACTGCACCCAAATGACAAAATTTCGCAAAAGCGCCCATAATAACCATGATACACTTCTTTGTCATCCTCCCGCCGGTCATCTTGCCACCAGTGTCAACATGAATAGTGTTTTACCAGAAAGGCCTTTATTTACTTTGCATGGTAAACAATGGTCTACGCAGGCTCTAACAGATGAGCTCATATCAGGAAACCAGAAATGGTCCCCTTACTTTTGACAAGGTCTTATCCCAGCCCAAGCGTTTCAGTTCGACATGAAATCCTTGAATTATCTGTAATTACCGGGAACTATTGTTCCACTAAAAGCCCCACCATTCATCTGTAAGTTTTAAAAAAAGGTGAATTATCTTTACAAGTATACGGCGCTCCAACACCAGCATCAATCAATTCGCTTTCAATGGTCAGTAATGCGCTTTATTTCGAGATATAACCTCTGCTCGGCCTGCAACCATTAATTGTTTAAATGAGAAACATTTACCAGTATACTATTGACTAGGTTCTTTCTAAAATAATCTACGTGTGGAATCCATTCACCCTTTCGATATTCTATTTCGAAATCAAAAGATTGCATATACGCCCACCATCGGTGAACGCAGGGTAACAATTCACGTTTATGACGCGATGCCTTCAAGGCATCACAGTCTGTGATGACTTTAAAATGACGATAATACTTCAGGGCTTAAAAAACGGCTAGAGTCTATAGCTCGTAGCTGTGATATCGGCTTGCGGCATCGGTTGGTCGCTGACTGAAATAATTTTCAGTTGTACATCATCCTTTTGAAATAACACCGCACTATATTCAATCGAACTCACGTCGGTGTAAGGTTCGATTGGTTTACTAAAGTCAAAGATAGTCAACACGGGTGCAGAAGTCACATATCCAACCACAGCAGAATGAGCCAATGTATGCTCGGCGGTCCATACCCATTATCATCATTTTTAGTAAGTGCATACAAGGGTGCCATGATAGATGTGAAGTTAGGTACAAACCTTCTGAAATACCCAGCAAGACCATTAAATTGCCGTAGTTCTTTTACGCATGTAGGCAAAGGAGAGTTAGCCAAAGCTTTTATTTTGTTAGGATTTGGTTTTATAGAATTGACACTAATGACATAGCCCATATATTCTACTGAAGATTTAAGGAAAGTGCACTTTTTCCAAAAAATGTAAAACCTGCCATTGACAGAGCCGATAACACGCGTTCCAAATTCTAAAAGGTTTATTTTGAAATAATCGAAACATCATCAGCAATTTTGTCTTTTAGCCCTTTGAGAGCATTATTTATTGCTCTTTAGTTAACAGAAGGTGCATTTGAGAGACCAAAAGGCATTTTCAAAAATTTACAAACGTCATCTTGGGTATTTTAAGCAACTCTGACCATACCTGAGTATCCGTAATACCAGAAATGACAACTTAAATCTGGTTGGGCTCGTTCCAGCCAGTTTCCTGTCGATCTACCAGCGCCAACTTGTTCGTAAAATACTCGGCGTAGGTACGTTGCTGCTAGATCGCTCTTGTACTCCGCCATGTCACAAAAGGTCGTGAAACCTTTTTGTTGCCATAAACTGCCGTGAAAGCCGCTCCTGTAATTCTTTGCAACTTTTACATCAAGGATACGTACGCACCGCAGTAGGTAAACTGACACTCGTCTGGATCAAATGCTGGTAGGAATATTTCACTCGCTTTCAGTATTCTACGTAAACCAGTACTCGTGGAAGGTTGTAGGTCAGAATTCCTAGCTAAATCCACCATATTTTTTTACGCTGAAGATTAGGACGTAAAATATCCTTCTGTAGCTGGCATCGCAGTAGGCTCGTAGGATGCCCCTTGGGGTAATCCCACCGCTGCTGTCGCAGATTCAAACGGATTAGAATCCACGTGTTGATAATTTCCGTCCGCCATCTAAATATTTCTCAGTCAGTGCGCACACCCGGCGCCGGTGAAGTCTCTGGAGCCAGAGAGCCAGCCCCATCGACATTCACACTACTGACAGACTGAACTGACATACAAATAAACTTCTTTTTAAACTGTCACCGTCAAAACATCAACATGAAGGTCAGGAAGCTAACGATATTCAGCCTCTTTGCCACTCGAAAAATAAATAATTATTCATTCTCCGACATATATAAAACTCTTCCGTTACTGACTGACTGACTGACTGACTGACTGACAGACAACGCACAGCCGAAACTACTGGTCGTAGAAAGCTGAAATTTTGCATGTAGGTTCCTTAAGATATGTAGGGGTGCACTAAGAAAGGATTTTTGGAAATTCAACCCCTAAGGGGGTAAAAAGGGGTCATAACGTTTCTATGAAAAATCTTATTCCTTGGGTTTATAAAATTGAAACTTAGCAGAAACATGTATATAGTCAAATAAATAAGTTTGGCATTATATTTTTTTCCAAACTACCCTCCAATAGTGATTTAGGGGGTTGCGATTGGGTGACTGATTGACTTTCGCGCAGCCATAACCGCACGGTGAAGGAGTCTAATATTTTGAACAAAGCTTCCTTCACTCTCGGGAGTGAGCATTAAAAAAAGATTTTTGGAAATTGTACCCCCAAGGGGGCGAAAAGGGGTAAAAACGTTTCTATGAAAAATTTTATTTCTTAGGTTTATAAACTTGAAAATTGGCACGAAAACGTACATAGACAAGTAGAAGAGTTTGGTAATGTAAGTTTTTCCAACTACCCTCCAATCGTGATTTCGCGGGTGTGATTTGGTGACTGATTGATTAACGTAGGTACAGCCGAAACCTCTCGGTATAGAAGTCTGATATTTTTAACAAGGCTTCCTTTAGTAACACAATTGACCACTAAGAAGGGATTTTTGGAGTAGCAAGCCCTTAGGTAGCGGGCGGGGGGGGGGAGGAGATCAGAAAGCTACATCATCCCTGAGTAACTCAAGCTGTATAATATAATTCAAATTCTAACAATTTTTAGCCTATGAAAGAAAGTCCTGTCGAGATCATTAAAAAACGCCACAATCCCAAATTACACGTGGGCGAAGCCGCGAGCGGAAAGCTAGTTTACTTATATACGTACTTTTAAACAGATAGGTACATATTATAGATAAATTACACACACAGAACAAATGGGTGGGAATCGAACCCACGGCCTGTGGTATAGCAGTCAGGGCCACTAACCACTAGACAAACAGGCCAGTCAGAAATATCTTTTAAAGTCATCGGTAGGCCATAAATTAATACTAAAATTGGTTTTTAATTACTACTAAAACATATGACACTAGAGATAATAACATAATATCCGCTGTCCCAAATTAAAACAGGATATTTCAACAATACTTGCAACTGCATAGTATCTAACTAGTATTTAGTACTAGTATAGTAGTTTATAGTTCATAATCGGTTTCATTCCTATTTTATAGTTGAGTTTTATGATGTTTTTATCATACTAATGTATTGCGAAACGTCAGGTAGTTCTCACCTAGGATGCTGAACTTTAGCTGGGACAGGTTTGGATGTTTGACATTTAAATATTGGCATTTTACTACCTCGAATAATCATATTCCTAATATTGATCAGGAAAAATCGGTAAATACGTATTGAAAACGTCAAAAAAAATGTAAACTTAGACTTACGTTAAACTACCTACCTAACTAACGACTAACGTTAAATATATCAGCTTTCCTGTTAGGTTAAATAACTAGCTATTGGGCTACATTTGTTCCTTTTCGACTAAGCTTGCAAGACAAAAAGAGTTGTTACTGCATATCTCTGTTTTTATCTCGGAATATCCTTAGCTATGAAAGTCTTAATCGTAAATGTGATGCGATTATTTACACCTGAGGTCCTACCAACATACTGCTGGGGCTGCGGGATGTTCGGGAGAGTTACCGCGATCCTGGCACTCAAAGGGCTCCCGGAGAAACTTAGTGGGTTTTAGTCAATAAAAGTCTGACGGTACCATAACTACAATAATACTACTTTATGACGTGGTGGTTGGCCGCTGGTTTTTAGAAAAAGTCATGAATAATCCTTAAACGAAGACTATTGGAAAAATTATTAATGTACCCACCCTGTAGCGCTGATAACAAAACTGTTTTAAGTAAACGCAACGAGACTATTTAGAACATTGAAATAGCTCAACTAGCTGTTGAAATTGCAGTTCAAATACTGATTATAAGACAGCTCAGTTGACCAACTATTACACATATTTTTTGTTCAATATTCTTTCTGAGAACGGATAGATGAGTATCTCACGTTAAATGGTTCTCTTGAGAAAAGTCATTCATATTCACACGGATATTGCATTTGTTTCATCTTTTTATTTCAAAATATCACCGAAATTTTAAACATAACATCATTCGGATTACAGAGAATGGAAGATTATTCGTGACGTCAAAATGTATGTTCAACGAAAACAATACATCTTATGGACATTGACATTAATTTCTGGATCATTCGTATGCTACTACAACTTCAATTCTAAGTTTATTCCTAAGAATATTGTATTAAGTCAGACCCATCATGTTCCTATAATCATCAATGGTAAGTAGTTTACAAAATATTTCTAACCAATTGCATATTTATTTACTGTAAGTATCTCCAACGAAGAATACACAAGACACATTATTAGACAAAAGAGGACGGCATACAGTTGAGTTGTTGGGTTCAACAAATGAAAAGAGAAGGAAGGTGGTTCCTCATTCTGTATTTTTTAATAAGAAAGGCGTTATTTTATCATTATTTCTGTTGAATCTGGTAGTTTCTTATTGACTTTGAAAGCATATTTTTGACGACAAACGGGACTTATTCGCGATATAACGCGATATTAGGATGGAGTGCCAGTCCAACCGTGACCACGGTCGGTGCAACTCGATCGAAACGTCGGGAGAAAAGAAATATCGAATTATATCGCGAATTAGTCCCAAGACGCGAAACTTTGAAATCATTGACTTTGAAAGCCTAAAAAACTGTAGGGTTAATAACAGCTATTTATAGTCTTGATGGGTATGTACACAGAACAAGAAGTCATAGAAAAGTAACCAATTAAATTAATTTCACATTTAATTCTACTAAAAATTCGTTAATAGACCATATTAATTAATCTCTGCTTACGTATTTATTTTGTTTCTCAGAGGCTATACTTTATATCTTCAGAAAGAAAGGTAAGATATCTAACTTCATAAGTAGGTACTGTTATCACTTAGTAAGAAGATAAGGATAGGAAAGGTGTAAGATTCAAAATCTAAGTACTGTGAAAAAGTTGCTTAGCCCTGATAAAGACTTCTGACCCAACATTTATGAAAATATTTTAATCTAGCGATCCACCCCAGCTTTGCAAGTGTGCAATACTGGCGTATTGTACATTCATATAAAGCTTCATCTTTCATTCATTTGTTTTCACCTTTCTCTTTAAGTAATTTGTCCAAAAATTCTATTTGTCGAAAAAAAAGCACATCTAAGCACGCATAGGGATAGACAGACAAACGCGAGAAACTACTTTGTTTTATATGATGTATTGATAACTTTATAATTAAAGTGTGTAGCACGCGTTACCCTCGAGTAAATCACTATTCTATAAAATACTAATCTCTTAATATTTATTTACTTTCAGGGAATTCAGACTATCTTTTGAACACACCAGGGTGTAAAATACCTAATTACGCAAAAAACTACTTATACCCAAAGAATGTTCCGAACATTTCTCCGAATACCGTTTGCGGTAGACGCGCCATCACCGTCAAATCAATTAATGATACAATAACTTTTAGAATAGACGAATATGTTATGAGAAGATATTACGCCAAGAGCTACAGTTGTTGTTACAAATTTGCAATGCGATCTAAACTACCTGGACACGAAAATGATATGTTGGAGTAAGTGAATACACATTTAGACATACCTCTTTAACATATATGGACATCCGGATTTCTTTTTTAATGCGGGGCAATCTTTATGGACGTCCACCTTCTCGGTGTAGGAAGTTGGTAGTGTCAGACTAACTAAATTTGAACCGCCGTGCAACGTCTCCCGCATTTGATTTGGGAATGGCAATTTGTTGCAAATCAGCACGCGGCAGAGGTCCTATGCCTAACGCCATGTGATATTGCGTTTGTGGAAGTGTGACAACACGCTTCACTTACACAATAATATTACCTTTAAAGGTGGTCCCTTTAGACAGATATTAATCCTGTAAAGTGGAGTCTTCACTTCAAAACGTCGAAGTTTTATGCATATGTAATAAGTATTATAATAAAGTTACAAACATTTCAGCTACACCAACTGCAGTAATTTCAAAGACGGTACAACTGTAAAGCTTTATGAAGAAATCGTTACAGTCACATGTAAAGCTAATAAAGGACAAATACCCAAGATTGTCTACGAGGACGCGTATATTATACTGAAAAAGAAAAACATAAAAACGAACGCAACGGTTCCAAAATGGAACGTTCTCATGTTGGGACTAGACACAATGTCTCGAGTTAGATTTTATGACACGTTGCCACTGACTGCACAATATTTTCAGAAATACATTTGGTTAGATTACCGAGCATATCATAAGGTAAATATTGTTCTGCCACTACGTCTCACAAATTCAAGCTTTTTTCTCCCTAGCGTCTGCTTTTTATACATACTTGCTCTCTGTTCCTTTTTTCTTTTCCCCTATCATCTCTCACACACCCTATCACGATTTTGGTCCTTCACTGCCTGTAGGACCGAGGAGTTTGCCATTGACCATTAATTATACGTAGGTTAAGCGAGATACCAATTAAGCTAAAACTGATGTACCAAATGTTTTAATTATTTCAGGTCGGCTACAATACGTTTCCCAACTTAATGGCAGTGCTCACTGGTTTATCAATGCCTACTATTGAAAAGAAATGCCGAACTGAATTGTATAACTGCGCAAATTACTTCATATGGAACAAATTCAAAGATGCTGGTTACACCACATGTTACGGAGAAGACCATTTGGCCTGTCCTGATACTTTCTCTGCATACAAAGGGTTAAAAAAGAAACCAACAGATCATTATATGCGAACTTTTTTTCTCACCGGTGAAAAAAACATAAAACAAGTCATGTGTACGAAAAAACAACCTTCGGCTACACATTTACTCAAGTATGCCCACAGTTTTGCTACGACTTACAAAAACGATGGCTTTTTCGGACTGTTTTGGGTTAACTCATACACCCACAATCATCGCAGCAACCCGTCAATACTCGATGAAGAATTAGAATCATTTTTTCAAAAGCTTTATAGTTCACAGACGTTGGAGAATACGTTTGTAATCTTCTTTAGTGATCATGGCACAAGGTTCGGCAATATGAGAATACCGATGGAGGCTTATTACGATGAGCGCTTGCCGATGCTGTTCATATGGACGCCGACAAACTTTAGACGACAGCACACAGGCAAATATTACAACTCACACCTAAATCAAGCTCGTCTAATAACACCTTATGACTTACACCTAACATTAGCCGAAATACTGGAGTTATCAACCAATTCCACTAACGTTACAAAAGCCCAAGGTTGTCCAAAATGTTCGAGTTTGTTCGAAATAAAGTCACCATACAGGACGTGTGCGGATGCAAATATTAATGCAGACTGGTGCAGTTGCCACAACATGTCATATGTTAGAGGAAGTTCGAATAGCTCCCAGGAAAGCTTACAGCAAGCCATGGATTTTTTAAAAAACAAGCAAAAATCTATAAAAACCCTACCGTGTTCGTCTTGCCACGAATTTAAACGGCCACAGCTTCTAAGGTCGCATGATTATCATTACGGGAACAAATCTTACAATGTGGTAGCTTTCTTGACATCACCACATAGAGTAGCATATGAAGCTATAGTAGTGTCTATAGGGAATACATCAGAAGTCTTGTCTTTACGGACCATAACAGCTTATAATACGAAGGGGAACTGCGTGATTAATCCTAACCATCGAGGCTATTGTGTTTGCGAATATCATGAAAAATGCCGCTACCGTAAAAAGAAAAAGACCGGAAGAGTGTGATGAAGAAACTGTTGTATGTCGGGTATGAAACAAGCGGCATGAACAAAATATCCATATCTAAGAATATAGTAGTTGTGGAAGTGAGATAGCTCACTACAAGGCGCAAAGCGGCGTCTCTCTTCTATTTTACTTTAAGTGGCGATGATAAGCCATCAGGTCCACTGCCAATATGGCAAATAAGATATTTGGTTTACTGAAAATATGCGTCGTCGTCGTCGTCGCAAAATGTTACCTACGTTCGAAGATGATTATTTTTACATTTATTTACCAAGCTAACAGTATTAAAGTATTTTTACATTACCTTCGCCTATTAGTTAACCAATTTTTTTTTATTTATATTTAATACTCATTGCGTTTAGTTAATTCGTTTTTGCTAAATAAATATTAGGTTTCAATTACAAATTCAACGAATTAATTATTTGGTGTTTCTATTTTTTCGGATAGAATAGGTACATTACAATACAGTAAAACCTGTGTTTTTAGAGAAGACGGAATTTTGGACTCAATCGATATAAGTAAAGGTCAAAAAGCAAATTTGGTATCGACTTACTTCAGTAAACAACTAAATCTAGATAGACAGCTCTGGAACTCGTTTCGACTCATCTCGATTAAATCCCATAAATAATAATGGACTAAACTAATTATGGACGAGGTGGTAAGTGAAGAAAAACATCATAAGGAAACCTGGATCTCAATAGCATGATGATTAATGATCAAACATTCCTTATAGGGGAAGAGTCCTGTGCCCAGTAATGGGGCATTTTTAGACTAGTGACATTTAATATATTTTTCGGGTAGTATTGGTTACTGCAACCAGTAGCATTATAATATATGGTTACAATCTACTTACGCGCACATTAAAGTTTGATCACTTGTTCATGCAGATTCATGTTGATGCAGTTGTAATATACCTACATACCCAACACTTACTAGGTACTTTCCTTTAAATATAGATGTAATAAATAAATTATTTCAGCCAAGAATGCTTTGTAAGTATGAGTGTTATGATAAGCCTTTTATTCTGTATGCAGTTAAGGAATGTTAATATTATAAGGGTGAAGGTTTGTAAGTATTTATTGATTGATGAATGTTTGTTACACTTCCACGCTCAAACGGCTAGACCAATTAGCGTTAAGTAAGTGTATAATTGTCACATTTCTAGGCTCATCAGCTAAAGGGGCCGCGAGGGGCTGCACGCCCATTTGATTCTTACCCACTCTTTGGTAAAAAGGAATGATGTTGGAACCTGGTTATAGACTGCGATCTGCGCCCGATGCCCTCGGGGTCGCGTAGAGCATGCAGGAGCGGTGTCTTTGGTCTAGCTAGAGTAGTAGAGACTAGTAGGTAAGGTGAAAGGTTTTACAAAATAAGTGTATTATACAAGAGACGTGGAATTCAATTAGATGTCCAAGCACTTACCTAACAACTTAAGTACCTACTGAAAAACAACTTTGTTTGATGATGTCGCACGAGCAATATCTATTGTTAATTAGTTGAATAGGTATACCTTCGTTTTACCTTGACAAACAGAACTTCACGACAGAATTTGCATTTAAATGCCAATATATTGCCGTGTGGTGTTCGGATATAAAGAATAGCGCCACCCCATATCCTCCACTGGGTGTCGTAAAAGGCGACTAATGGACCTTAAGACCTAGTGCACTGTACCAAGCACCTTGGGTCACCCGAATGGTGGCGGGTAAACAACCAACAATCGCATTCCCAAAGAGGGTTAGTGTCAGGCAGGCGGCCGACTATAAAACCATAGCCAAATCCATTAGCAACATGTTTAGAAAAAAAAACATGTTGCGCCGACCCCAAGTAAAATGGGATAAGGGCAGGAAGATGATGATATTGAAAGTATAGGATTCTGTATATTCATAAAGTAATTTAAGTCAGAACTGTATATTGTATAAAAATACTTTATTAGGCTTTTTTGATGCTGTACTAAAACAGAATAGTAGTCAATAAATAAAATTAAATAATTAATACATTATCTTAATAATTACAACCATACAATATTTGTACATACCTTTAACTATATTCATAAATTATATATTTAATACGCACAATACTGATAAAATAATATATAGGACTGGCACAAAGTTGTTAACTATAACATAAAAATAAAATAAAACATAATACTAATCACTAGGATCAGATCTTTGAATTTAAATTCATACTTATACTTGATAAGAAAACTAAATGCAACTGCCTGCAGAATACAACCAAAGAATTATAATACTTAAGCTAAAATATGTTTCAGGGAGCCAGGAGACTGTGACTTGTTTGGGTATATCACAAATAGAGACAGTTGAGCCACAGCCAACACATCACCAATCAAATTTGGCACCTGAAAGCAATAACAAAATTAGATACGCAAATTGTACTTATTATTACAAAAATGTATATTTTTGTTTTCGGTTGTATAAATTATTAATAAATAAGGAAATAAAGAGTATTTCCTGTTATTTTTAATGAATCACAATGTTGATAATATTGATAACGGTTGATTAAATTAATATTTAATGAACACAAAATAGTAAGGAAAAAAAACAATAGGATATCCTGGTTCATAATATTTTAAGCCTAAGTGCTGAAATGATTTGCTATGGATGTATGCACATTTTTCTTAGTAATAGATTCGCGATATTTTTCAATAACAATTGAATTTTGCTGTGCAGACTAGGCTAAATGGATAAGGGCTAGGTTAGACTAGTGACCCCGCTGCATTGGCTCATGATTACGGACTCCAGTTGATCCAAAACCCATTGGGCTATCCCGATAAATACACAGTAAACTGTGAATATATAAGTAAGTTCGGAAGCATAAAACTTTGAATAAATTACCGTTAAAAAGGGGTCGTCCTTTATCACACCGTATAGGAACCATAATGTAGAAACGAAACTGGACATCAGTATCATTGGGAACGGAAGACATTCAGTGCTCTTCACTCTGAACACATAAAGCAGCTTGCTCATAGGGGCGGCAATTGTCAATAACGTCAGTGTACATGATGCCAGCCCTGAAATGTAATAAACTTCTATTTAAATACAAATAAATACTAATATTTCTAATACAAATATTTTATCTACTCAATTTCTTCTTAAATATGTTTGAACATCATACCAAATTCTCAATATCAATTGAGAAAACCACGCTTTTAAAGAAAATTATTGTTCAGTTATTTTATTTAATTTGTAACAATCTTATATCAAGTTATAAGCAGTGACTATTAAAAGATTAGAATACACTTAGACATGTGTTAACACTTAAGTATATTTGTAAAGATATCCTTTACAAGTATTTAACACGGAAATTATCAATATCAAAAGTGCTTTGAGTCATCAAATTATTTATTTATGGCTACATTAAAGTAATTACTGAAACATAGCTTTTATCATGGTAAAGTGCTTTACTGTGTTTTTTTAACAGACTTCAAAAAGGAGGTTTCTCAATTCAACCATATGTATAAACCTTTTTTTTTTATTTATAACTACATTTGTTACCATAATCAAAATAAATAATGTCTTTATTTTTACCTCTGAATGTATTATCAAACCTCTTACCTAGAGTTGCAAATAATGCTTCATTATCATCTTCTGTGAAAATGTAGCACAAAACTAGAGAAATTAGTGCAATCGTGCAAAATACTTGTTTTAAAACGGTGGACTTTTTGAATGTATAAATATAAAATACTGCTGTATATGAGGTCATCAGTGTTATACCTATTATATTAACTAAAACAATTATGTTATCATGTTTCAATAATCCGTAAAGAAACCATAGGCAGCAGCTGTAAAAACAAATGAGAAAAGTTAATTGGCCCAGTCATGAAAAACGAATTAATGCAATTTAATTTCAGTGGCTTACGAAAGTATTCCGCAAACAAATGGTAGCGATGAAGCCTCCGCCGTTGTACCATTGACAACATATTGCTTGCATACCAGTCTGGAACAAAAGAATAATGGTTGTTACAAAGAAATCAAGTAATTACTGTAAACATACGGGCATTATATCGTATTGTATTCTTACACGCCAGAGAGAAATTGCAAAACTGTCGTAATTACAGCTAGGCCGCTCACAAAACTTTCAAAGTCTGCCAGATGCATTTTATTATACGAGATATTAAATATTTATTAAACGAAACATTTTACTACGAGTTAACTTATTTAGTTTAGAACCGTAAGCGGTTTTTAGTCAGACTGAGAAGTTGAAACTCGGAAACTGTTTTGTTGTCATTTTGTAAACCACTGTCATATTGTCATTAGTGTCAGAACCACAGATCAAGCAAAATCAAACAAAAACACATACAAAATCACGCTACACGTTGTCTAGAAAAAAAAATAGTGTATATAGTATATACCTTGTAAAATATAGCTTGATACCTGTGACGTTTGTCGGAATGACATTACTAGGGATGGAGGCGTGTTTCGTAGCTTATCGATGTCTGTGACGTCGTGAGTTTTATTAAAAGCGACATTGTAGTCATTGTCATTGTAAAGATGTAAATTAAAAATAATTGTATTTGTAGTTGACTTAAATGAAATAAAACAAAAATAATTCAAAATAATCGCGATAACGGATCACAAATTCGCGACACTCACTATTCAAAACAGTCTTTTTTTGTCTTTTCGGCATTTTGGCAAACAAAAAAAGGTAAAGCCAAACAAAGTAACACAAATAACACCATAGTAACACAAATATTAACAAAACAATGGTAGCGTATACAAGGCGTCTGCATCGCGTCAGCACTCGTACTGACTCAAAAACGATGGCGCCCGCTTGTTTCCAGCACGCGAAACCATTATTCTCAAACTAAATGACTACATTTTATACTAGTGAAATTTTCATAGTATTATTTTATCGATAATCATCTGTCAGTCACTTGCACGTCCCTAAAGCTCTTCAAAGTGCATTTATAAAGTAAGCTAAGAACCAAAAATTATTTAAGAAATATTAAATATTATTTAAATTACTCATATTTTTACTGGTATCTTTATAATTACATGATTGTTTTTAAAAATGCCTTTTATTTTTATACTCAAACGTCGTTTTTATGTTAAAAAATTTGAACGTTTAAAAATAAAATTTGGGTTGTAGCTATCTTCATAAAACGTTCGGTAATGTCACAGGTATCAAGCTATATTTTACAAGGTATAGTAGTATTTTATAAATTATTAGTAAAAATAAAAACCTAAATTTCATTTTTTACGATCATCATCACTCAAACTGTTTGGTTTAAAGCATTGGCTGAAAAACTAGGCATGGAAGTAGCTGACAACTAATTTAATTGAAAGACTATTTAATTAAACTTCTTCGTATTTCAAGTATTTGTAAAGTAACCAATGATGGTAATTTAATTCGGTAAACAGGGACACCCTGCTGGCAGAAGTTAAAAAAGAATTACCCCAAATTTATTGTTTTCTTTGGCAGTGTTACAGATATCCCTCTAAATTACTATATCGGGACAAACTTTTGAATTCTGCTGTCGGTTGTCAGCAAGGTGATCCTCTTGGGCCAGTAATTTTTAGTTTGGCTATTCACCCTATAATCCGGCAGCTAAAATCTAAATTTAACGTATGGTATCTCGATGATGGGACCCTCGGAGGCGATGTAGATTCGGTTCTGGATGATTTGCTGTTTTTAAAAAACCATTTTGACACTATTGGTCTTGAACTAAACTTTTCTAAATGTGAACTTTTCCTTTCTGACCATACTGACAGACTGACCGTTTCCAAATTTAATGCCATAGCTCCTGCAATCAAAATTATAAATAAATCTTCTCTACGCCTTCTTGGGTCTCCTATCTTTGATGATTCCTTTGAAAATTTCATAGAAGAGAAAATTCAAAATTTCAACGACGTTTCGGAAAGACTCGTTCAAATTAATAAGCATTCGGCTATTACTTTAATTCGTTTTTGTTGTTTCGGCCCAAAATTAACTTATTTCCTCCGTGCTTCCCACTTATGGAAGCACCCTAATCTTTTGGTAAAATTGGACCAAATTATTAAACACACCCTTTCTTTGGTTTTAAATATGATCTTGGATGACCGGGCTTGGACTCAAGCTACTCTTCCCATTCGCATGGGGGGGCTCGGCATCCGCAAAATTTCGAGTTTCAGCCTCCCTGCATTCATATCCTCTGTGTGCGGCACTGATAAATTAACCAGGAATATTCTAGCTTCCACACTGGTTGATTTTGATGTGCCGTGCTTTACTGAGGCTGTGGATGCCTGGAGACTTGCTTGCCCAAGTTCCAATATTCCTGACTACCCATCATCACAGAGACAGTGGGACGAGCCGCTTTGCAGAATCACTCAAGAAAATCTAATTTCTTCTTCTACCTCTCCTGCGGAGCGTGCACGCCTCCTGGCTGTTGGTGAATGGGAGTCAGGTCTTTGGCTCCATGCTCTTCCGTCGTCGAATATAGGCACCTTGTTCGACGACACTACTTTCCGCCTTGCTGCTGCTCTTCGCCTTGGCGCTGCTTGTTGTTCTCCGCATCATTGTCTCTGTGGAGAAGTTGTCAACAGCCTCGGACAACTTCTCCACAGAGAAGAGCTCCACGGTTTGTCATGCAGCCGTAGTGCGGGTCGCTTGGCTCGTCATGCGAACATTAATGACATCATCCGTCGTGCTCTTGTTGCTGTCGGCGTACCAGCCGTTTTAGAACCTAATGGTTTGGCACGCGACGATGGCAAGAGACCAGACGGTATGTCTTTGTTCCCTTGGAAGATGGGTAGGCCTTTAGTGTGGGACGCTACCTGTGTCGATACTCTTGCGCCATCTCATCTTCCCGGTTCGTCTAGCTGTGCTGGCGCTGCTGCTGCGGCCGCTGAGAACCTCAAGCGGCGCAAATATACTAAACTAGTTGGTAGTTATTTGTTTGAGCCGTTTGGGGTCGAAACTCTCGGACCGTGGGGCCCGAGTGCCAAGTCGCTTTTTAAAGATCTAGCAAAGCGACTTGTTGACACTTCTCGTGACCCAAAGGCTGGCGTTTACCTCGCACAGAGGATAAGCATTGCCATCCAACGTGGCAATGCCGCCAGCCTTTTGGGCACACTCCCGGCCGGCAATGATGCGGACGAATTTTTTGATGCGATTTTTTAAGCCTTGTATATAATATGTTTGTAAATATTTTAATTTTAGTTTTATAAGTTTGTAAATAACGTACTAATTAGTTTATTAAAAACGCAAGTTCTGGTAATTTTAAAACTCTAAGTAATGAACTTATTTTAGTATAATCAATAATATTGGTCGAAACAACCTCCTCGATCGAATAAATGTTAATAATTATATACTCTGTGGTCGGCTTGACAGACAAACCACTCCAAATGTCAGTGTGACGCGTAGTATTAGCTATTTAGCTTGTAAATGTGAAGGTTGTTTACATTTTATCGTAATAAAATAAATGGAAATGGATCACAATTCAGCGAACTACACTATGCTTTAATTATTAGTTTATAGTTTATCTATAATATGAATAAGAAATGTGTATGATATAACAAGGAAATTTGTAAAAATGAAGTCTTTTAAGCTTATTGTCCACCAGTCCAGCTTCAGTCGTAAGTATTAAATTTCTACTGATATATCATTTTGCATGAATAATAGTAATTTACCAATAAAATTCTTATCTACATAAATTTTCTACTAACCATGTAAAACATAAGTGAGGGTATTATTATGATTTTATATATATGCTTTTTTGTACGAATGACTACCTTATATCTACTTCTTTTACGCTTACTATTGAACCAGTTAGGTTCAGAATAAAAGTAAAATGTATATTAGATTTTTTTCAGTTTATTTTTACTATAATTTACTGCAAAATGTGATTTAAAATATATTTTTTTTACTACCCTCATTGTTCTGAAATAGGTGCTATAGAATTACAAATTTTTTATTCATTTAACATGGAAAAAAGTACATCCAATTGATACATAAATTAACTGATACAAAAGTATGTATTATGTAAGCGGGACCTAAAAACTGATTTAAATATTACATTTTACAGCATTAGACCTAATTATAAACTTAAAAGACTACCCTGGACTGAAAGAAAAGGATATTGTTGAAATCTACCATCCGGAAAATGACTACCCACGGCTGCTGTTACAAGTCACTAGAGTGGATGCACCGGGGAGGGGACGAGGTATTATAACTTATAACATGGAATAAAAACTCCAATTTACTGTATGCAAAGTGTAAAAATAGCAAAAATCACTTAATTCAATGCATTATGACATCATTCATGGACATTAAATTATTTGCATTCAAAATTTTACTTTCCAGATTCAAAAAAACATTTGAATTCATCTATTAATTTTTTGTTGTTGTTTTATAATAGGAGAAGTTGAATCCTTTCAAATTATACTGTTATTTACACCATCCAAATAAGCCTACCTAAGCACCTATTTAACTACATAATTGTTTAAATCAAATGTTAGTAAATAAAACAATTTCAACATCCCAGTAAAAAGAAAAGTATTTTATTGTATTTACCGTCAACTATAATAGGATAAGTGACTCTGATTGTTTTGTTTATAATTACATTCACATTACAATTTTATAGCCTCATACTGGCATATTGATTTGTTCCTTTGTTAACAAATAGTTATAGATAAAGAGGTCAACTGCATATCATGAATCACGTCTTTATCTTAATATTCACACTTACTATACTACAGTCAGCAACAAAAGTTCATGAACATGTAACTGCAAGCAGTTAGTAAATAAAGTAGTTAGATTATATCAATCAATGTTTTGTCAAGCATTTTTTTACTTTATACTTATTTTTGTAAAGACTATTTTCAAGTTTCATAAATAACCGTTGCGCTGAACTTCGCTAACTTTTTGCCAATCCATACTATTTAGAATCAAAAATGTACCTTAAAAAAACTTTAAATACATTGTAATACACATTTTTTATTTCAGACACCATCAGTGTTGAACAGAGCATAGCCATAACATTCCAGTTGCGAACATTTGCGGATGTATATGTAAACATAGTGAATGTGGCTGATGTGGCTTTGGACTCTGTTGAGCTCACGTTCAAAGACCAGTACATGGGGAGGTCTGAAATGTGGAGATTGAAAAACAGCTTGGTAAGTTAAATAAATAAATAAATATTCCACAACATTCACACAATGCCATCTAGTCTCAAGTTAAGCATACTTAGTAGCTTGTGTTATGAGTACTAGACAACCGATAAACATACTTATACACCGTGTAACATAATTGCACATCCTGAAACTACTTTGTTCAGAATCGATAACAGAATCCATTTCATTAATAAAAATAAATATTTTTTTTTACCAAAAAAATATTTAGATATAATTAAATTGTAGACACTGTTTTCATAAAGCACTCGAAGTAAACGAAAATGAGCCTTAAGTCGATGCAATAAGGCTATAGGCTATAAGTAACGTATTGAGCAATAGGGCGCCCACGCGTTTTGCCAATTATTTGTACAAATTATTCTGACAATATGTAATAAAAACAAATATCTAAGAAAATGATAAAAATGTTTCAATACATTAATTGTGGATAAAAAAGGATATTCTTTTTGGGGTGTCTGTGGATGTGCGTTATTTCCGTTACACGTTGTATATTTCTAAATACATACATACTATAGATAAATTACACCCAGACAGAACAAATAATCGTGCTCATCACACAAACATTTGTCCTGGGTGGGAATCGAACCCACGACCTCCGGCTTAGCAGTCAGGGTCACTAACCACTAGTCCCAACAGGCCCGTTTGGTGCGCAACATGTTGCAAGACGTGTTTTGCAACATTGCGGAACATTTATAGACGACATGCTGCGCGCCGGCTGGTAAAGTTATGCGATGGTGTACTTCATTGCCGAATATATTGGGCAACAAATCGCGCGTCAAATATACTTCCCAAATTCACAATTTATTTTTTATCTATTCATGAAGTAACTACATAAATATACTTTGACAAACATGGTACAAAAAAATATGTATATTTATTTTTCTGGTTTATTACCGCAGACTGAGAAAATATATAAACCGCTTAAAGCCTAGCTTAGGCACCAGTCTCCCACAACATAAGTACTTATGTTTTGATGAGGTGCTAAAATGTCTATAAGGTGTATGTATTGTGGTGAGAAAATAAACGATTTTATTATTATTATAAAAGTATTTTTTTTTTAGGTAAGCACCTGTGTATACTTGAACAAGAAGATAGAATACTGCGGTAGCGCCATAAGATGCCAAGTCTACGAGATGTGGTCCCAAGGCGATCGGGTCGCGTGTGGCGTCATCACCGAAGACACGAAGATTGTGTTCAGGTCGTCCACCTCCATGGTGTACCTTTTCATACAAATGTCTTCGGAAATGTGGGACTTTGATATACACGGTGACTTGTATTTCGAAAAGGCTGTAAATGGATTTCTTGCAGATCTTTTCGCTAAGTGGAAGGTACGATTAAAATAACAGATTTTTTGCAATTAAATCAATAGAACTACAAAATAATTGATGATAGTGTAACTGATGTTGCTGTCAATCTAATATGATCTAGTTTCTTGTTTTTTTCAGAAAAATGGCAGCAATCACGAGGTGACGATAGTTTTATTCTCAAGGACATTTTATAAGGCTAAATCACTAGAAGAGTTCCCTCAACACATGAAAGAATGCTTGCAAAAAGATTACAGAGGCAGATTTTATGAAGATTTTTACAGGTTAATTTTTGGAACATAACATAGATTACATATTATGTCACATCATTGAACTAACAAAAACAAATTTTCCGTGTGGTGTCCGGATATAAAGAATACCACCACCCCATATCCTCCACTGGGTGTCGTAAAAGGCGACTAATGGACCTTAAGACCCAGTGCACTGTACCAAGCACCTTGGGTCACCCGAATTGTGGCGGGTAAACAACCAACAATCGCATTCCCAAAGAGGGTTAGTGTCAGGCAGGCGGCCGACTATAAAACCATAGCCAAAACTTTAAGCAACATGTCTAGAAGACGTGTTGCGCCGACCCCAAGTGAAATGGGATAAGGGCAGGAAGATGATGATTATTGAATTAACAAAATTTGCGATATAATTACAGGGTAGCAGTTCAAAATGAGAGATATGAAGACTGGTCCAATGTCCTCCTACAACTAAGGAGACTGTTTACCGACTATCAGAAAATTGTTTTACAATATCACGAGAGGCCGAACTTGGAAATACCGACGGCTATCAACTCAACAGCGGCTCAAGGAAACTTCCTCGAAGTTTTAAATATGAGTTTGAATGGTAATCAAACAAAGTATACCTTCTTTAAATGATATAACGGTTTACTCACGCGTATTTATCGGGATAACCCGACTAGATTCGGACCCTACCGGAGTCCTTAATCATGAGCTGACGCGGAAGTGGAGTCGCGAATCGACTATTCGACTAGTCGGGCTATCCCGATAAATACGCGTGAGTAAACCGTGATATCAGTATTCTTTTTTTTTTAATGGTGTTTGTGCACTACAATATATTGTATTGACAGGCAGTTCGATTTTATAAATTTCGACAAGACCTTCAATATATATCATTAGATATTGACCACTATATCCAACGTTTTACTTTCTTCAAACACTACTTTTTGAACGAATTATTGTAACCGAATTACTGTACTGCAACTGTAACCGTTGCGTCTTTTAGACATGTTGCTTTAAGCAACATGTCTAAAAGACGTGTTGTGCCGACCCCAAGTGAAATGGGATAAGGGCAGGAAGATGATGAACTGTAACCGTTGCGTGCTTGGTGTGCGTTTTTTTAAGAAAGCTTCACCGAAAATGGCCGCATCTATACCATTGTAGCTGGACAAAAAATCGGGTTTCCTGACACATCAGATCGTAATAATATTAATACTGGACAATGAAATCCTTGCAGTGCACAAAACCTAAAAGAAGTAGATTTCAATAGTAATAATTATTATTCATTTGTAATACCAATTACTTATTATATTTTCATATTTTTAACAGTGTTTGAGAAGCATTACCTAGACCGGTGTTTCGACCGCACCGGCCAGCTCAGCGTCGTCATCACACCAGGAGTGGGGGTGTTCGAAGTCGACAGAGAACTGACCAACGTCACAAAGCAACGCATCATAGACAACGGAGTCGGCAGCGACTTAGTCTGCGTCGGCGAACAACCTCTACACGCCGTACCTCTTCTAAAGTTCCACAACAAAGACAATAACCTCAACTCTATAGACGATTACTCTATGCCCCATTGGATTAACTTGTCTTTTTATTCCACGAACAAAAAGGTCGCATATTCAAACTTTATTCCTAGAATCAAATTGCCGCCGAGAAAGAGTCAGGAGCCTTTGCGGAAAATGTATGAAGATGAGCGGAAAGGGAAGTTGTTGAAGGAGGACGAATATATGCATAATTCTATATTTGACTACGATGCGTATGACGCACAGGTATTCCAGTTGCCGCCGGCGCACAGCACGTGGTGAGGCTTCCATATAATACAGGACTTACTTACAATTATAAGTTCTATAGTTATAAACTTGTTACGATAGATTAAGTGATCCCAGAATTGAAAACCTACATTATTTTGATCGTTAAATTAGATTCCTTTTGTATTTTTGTCTTTTCCCTTACTACGTTTTCTAGTTGAGTTGCCTTATTTAAATATTCAAAATAAGGCAGTATGGCGAAAAACATTTTGGTACCCTGTAAAAGACAATAATAGAACAATTTTACCTAATGGTCTGTAAAAAAAAACAAAGACGTAAATAATTAAATAACGTAAAACGACTGTTTTTTTTGTAGTTTTATACAGAAATAACCATTAGTTACGTGTTTAACAGTGTGCAGAGAGTGACTCGGACGAAAAAGACTTCTGTGGCTGGTCTCGAAGGCATGAATAGAAGAAGCCCGCCCTCATCCAGTTTGCATCACAGGAAGATGTCGGACCCAGATATACATCATACTGTTGCCGATATCTTAGCTAATAGTAGTGAGTTATACATTCAATTAATGTACGAATATGTGTTTAAAGAAATAAATGTTACTTTAGAAGAATATAGGACAAAAAGCCTCGAAAAAAAAATCGTACATCTGTGCAATATTCAAGTAATCTGCAACAAAAGTTTCTTCAAATATAACAAAAGTTTGAATTAAGTATACTGTTACTGTTCAGTTACAGTAACTGTTTTAGTTTACCTTTTTTGCGACTTTGATATTGTTGCAATTTAATACATACGTTGCAATAATATTCGCAGCGATTTCCGCGTAAAAAAGAACTATGTTCATATATCCGTCAACCACCATTACATTGTATACAACAAAAAGTAAAATGGCGGTAGGTACAGAAGACGAGGCAAACTCGATGCTTTCTCACAACTTTATCACAACTTTATCACTTATGTTCTGATTGATTGTTTCGCACAGATAAGCATGGAGCCTATGACACGAACAGCGATGCGACGGACTCTCCTCTATCCAGCAACAGGCTATCGCCTCGAAGTTCCATCTCCACTCACAAACCTGTGATTAGGACGGGCCGGGCGCTCATCAACCCGTTCGACCCTTCCCACGTCACCGTCAAACTTACGAGCAATAGGCGGCGGTGGACTCACATATTTCCTAAAGGTAATGTTAAATTGAAAGTTTTGAAAAGTGGAAGATGGAAGTAAAAACTTATTTGAGAAAAATGGGGGGGGGGGGGGAGAAGTTGACGAAAAGAAACATATTGGGGCGACCTTTGTTTATAGGAAGAATAATTGGGAGAAAGGTAAATAGGAAAAACAAGACTATTAATCGGACTAAATGCTTTACAATCTTCTAACGAATTCTTATTTTATGTTACTAAGGAACTTTTATTATAAACACTTCTAAGGTATAGATAGTAAAATGCATTATTTTAAACGATGCCTTTAACCCATAGTAAAGTCATTATTAAATGTAACTAATTTGTTTTACTAAGTACTTTATTTTCCACCTACTTTTGTGTTTCTCTGCACCCCCCTATGGTTGACTGGTAGAGAATGCCTCAGGCATCAAGTCCGCCATTGTACATTATATGTATAAGGAAGATAAGTAAATAAATGTTGTTTTTATCGCAGGCCCAACTGGTGTATTAATACAACAGCACCACTACCAAGCGCGGCCGGCGGGCGAGCCCGCTTCGAGGAGTGAGGACCATCGCGAGAGTAACATCCAAAAGGAGAATGGATCTTCTTCAATCATAAATAACAATCATTCTATCTACCAGGTTGATGGTAAGTTATGTTTTGTCTATGTTGTGTATTCCGTTAGTGGTTCCATTATTGAACGACTGAATTTGCTACAAGCTCTGTTGAGACGCGTTGCATTTTCCGCCTACGGGAAAAAAACGTAGGCGGAGTTCTCACTACACATCACTAGGATTTTTTTTATGGGACAAAAAACATATACCTAACCTTTGTTGCAACTCCTATATGCCAGGATCTGCAATGAAACACAGTGAATAGCACTTATGCTCGGTGTGTACCTAGAAAACGATTTACTGTGGTGATAGTGATTATATTCATCTTCTAATACCTATTCCCAGGTAACGTCATAGGCCGTAAACGTATGATAAGTGCATCGGGAACGTTAGCAGTCTTGGGCGTGGCCTCAGGGGCGCCCTCTACAACGAACAACGCGTCGCTGGCGTTACTGTGGGGCGCCACTGGCGAACAGGAATGGACGCCAGCGCTCACTACAGGTCAGTTGCTCTATATTACACACGTGTGAGCTTGTGCAATTGTAATTATTTGTGTAGAGTGGATAAGTTATCAAAATTTAATATTATTAATGTGAAATTCGTTCTAAATGTTACGGCTAAACCGTTCAATAGATTCAGTAAAAGCTGTAAAGGGACAGCTTGAAGTTGAAAAAAAGACATAATTATATGCTTTTCTGTGCCGTGATAAGCGACATCCACACCTGCCGAACCGAGAGTAAATACTAGTTTTGTATATTTTTTATGGTAAAAATCAAAATTTAGACGTGTCTCGGTCCTTCAGTCGGTTACTATTAGGAGTCAAACAGATTTTTGAATTCGGAAAGTTATGTAACTTTTTAATAAATATATGAATTTGCCTCACGAAAATATTTGATTTGATAACTTATTCACTGAAGTGTGAGAATAGTCAATATATTAACATAAAGGATAAAGAGTTTGTTTTTAAGATAATACCCATAACAATCTTTGCACTAACCGTGAACATGACGACTTTGATTAAAAGAAAAAATGAAACTATTTTCTTAATTCTAAATTCTATTAAATTGTGTGCTGAATTTAAATAAAAAGAATGAAAATTGACACAAAATATTATAATTCCATCTTGCATGTCAAAAACTAAAAATAAAACATTTATTTGGGCAAGCATGAGACATTACTATACAAAAAAAAAATGACAACCGCGTTTTGAGCTATCGATGTTCATGTACCATATACGTGTTATGAACGCAAGGAGCCATAACTATCATTAAAGTAGTTCTCAGGCTTAACGTCATTGTTTGCCTTTATGTCTATTTAGAAAGCAAAGTACTTGTAATAACTTTATTACCGGCCTTACCACCGTATTCATAAACGAACCTTATGTAAAAGTTGCTATTAACCCCTGGTTTCTGAAACGCTGATCAACACAACAATTTGGTAATAGTCAGTCAAATCTCATGTTAAGCTCTTTCATTGGTTGAAAGTTATGGTTATGGTCAACCTATCACAGTCATGATCAGATGATTTGACAGCAGGTTCAATTGATCAACTTTCCAGAAACCGGGGTGTCATGCGGTCTTTCTTACTATCAAGTGTAATAGGGAGATTACATCATTTAAGAAAGTGTCGTTTGTGGATACAGCAGTAAATGTATGATCTATCCATCTGTGTTTTTCTTGGGATAGGAATGTGATATGATTAAAATTAGTATGAATGTTATATCATACTTCTATTTCAAGTTTACACCCTAAGTTGGATAGATTTTTCAGCCGTTTGTAATCAAATCGTTATATCTTCATGTATATCCATCAAAACACACTGGTGGGGTTAAAACAGGGTCCAATTCACTCATAGTTGGTACTTCTGTCACGGTGGTTGATAAAACATGGTTTATTGTGTGTGTATATTGGTGTACTAAATGTTCACTTCATTTTTGATGTTTCATGATATCATCGCGTTGAAAATTATCTTCAAACCTCATTGGAACGAAGCGAACCGAGCTATAGGTTTGATATTCCATTTATTGGATTTGCATTGAGTAGTTTCTGCATTATTATTATTATGTGTTAATTTTATTAGTATATCATATGCGCTAAGGGGGATTTTACAGAAAATTTGCGCTTTTTAATGGTGCTACTATTTATTTAGGTAGTTTATTTATTCTATTTATGTAATCCAAATTTATTGTACCAGTCAAAATTATCAGATTAATGGAAATACACAACGCTTATAAACCGCTTAAGCCGTACGCGACGCGATGAAACATGCCCAAAATCGACATCTGTGCATGCAAGATTATAATGTAGTCTACATCCATTCCATGAGGTAAAATTGTCTGATAACTAATAACTATTAAAGGCGAAAAAAACATATTTTTCAAATACGTGGCAGGGATGCAAATTCCATGTGGCAGAACAGTGTGAATTCCACAGAAATATCGTGTGGATACTAATAACAAGCTTGCAAAAAAATATACGCCGTTTCTTACATGCCCTGTGAATACTTACCTACTATGTCAGAAAAGTCAGAAAACTATAACTATAACAAGTTTTCGGAGCGCATATGTTTGTTTTTATCAAGACTTCACTTCCGTAGTATAAAATACTTATTTTGTCCTTTCAATATAAGTTTTAGTATGCATGCGATAGAAATTAAAAATATTGTTTTTAACAACGCTTGATAACATAGCATAGCACTTCACCTCATTTTTATTCATTAGATATTTATCTCTAGTATATGTTTCAGCTTTCCGAAATTGTTTTCTAAAAATTTTGTAAATAATATATTTTAATTATAAATGTGGAAGACTTGGAATGATTAATTCGCTTAGCTGAATGTCGATATGCTTGCGCAGACAAACTTTTTTTTTGAATACTATTAATTTGCCACAAGGCCTTATAAACCCGCCTTCATAACTAAGTTGTGAGGAAAAAAAAATTACATACAGATTCCAAAATGTAGACCCGAACATGTAAAACACCACTAAACTCTTGGGGTCTTATAAACTTGACACCTGCTAGAAAATAAACTGATTAAGAAACGATTTTTCTTGGAGACGACTTCAATGGTTATAAAATGACTTACCAACAAACAGATCTACTACTATTTTATTCAAAAACTAAATTTAACTGTCCAAATGTTACTCTATCAGGTGTGGACTGGAAATCCCTAACAATCCCGGCGTGTTTACCGATCACAACGGATTACTTCCCGGATAAGCGGTCGTTACAGAACGACTACCTAGTGTCCGACTACAATCTACTGCCTGATGACGTAAATGCTGATTTTGCACAGAATAGAGCGATTTATAAAGAACCACTTACAACTATGGAGGTCTTTAAAGAGTTAGTCTCTCAACGATTGGCACAGGTAAGAAAATAATAATTTTGTCATGTTTAAGTTGTTTTTTTTTATAATAAACCCATGTTTAACTTACTCGGTTAGCACAACGACCCTATGTATTTTAGGCAACAAGAAACCCTTATTAGTCTTGGAATTGGCTTGTCACCCTGAGTTGTCAGAGTTTATTTCGATGAGCCCCCCCTCCCTCTCATTTTAAACAAACGGCTACAAAATATACTTTCCTTATCTTATGGCCATGCCTATGATTAATAAATCGTATAAAACGAATGTAAATTTCCAGGGATTCCAACTAATAGTAGGTGTAAACGAGAACGAAGTGATCGAGTCGCATTGCCCATCCACTGCGGCCCCGCCCCCCCAGTAAGGTGGCGCCACAGTGCGGCAAACCCGTCAATGTAGCCCCAACTAAACGATACCTGCTCTCTATCGGAAGGATCTTCCATAAACTCACTCTGGTCGGCTCTACTATCACAGTTACGAGATATAGACCCAGGTAAGCACTATTTCTACAAATTATAACAACTTACTTAGACACATAGTTTGAAATGTCACGTTTTTTAAGACTAACTGACTAACAATGATATAAAAGAAAGGATTTGTGTAATATGGATTTGAATCCAGTAACACTTATTGAGAAAGCATAAATTAGACTCTTAAGCCTTGTTATAGAACAAAATACACCAACTTCTTAAACATATTTTTTATTAAAAGAAATAAAAACTAAACATAAGGAATTACTTTTAAACTATGTAAATAATTCAGCTATTAATATTATGCCTATAGACACCCATACCCGCCATTCAACATCCACTACCGCTACCGTTTCCACGCGCCGAACCACGACACTTACGAGGTGTCCTGGGTTTCCTTCACGACTGAGAAACTCGAGACTTACAACTGGAATTACATGGATCATTACATTTGTACCCGAGGGGATACTGACTTTGCACTCGTTGAGGTAATTATACTGAAATATATCCATGAGGATAGGTGGCAGAAACGTGACATGTTATTGTACCAACGACGGTCTTAATAGGGATCAGCAAATCAGCAAAGGCATGTCCTAACAATAAAAAGATTTATATCAATATTTTTATTAACCCCCCCATATCGTAAGTAGCTGTTATCTTGTGGCGTCATTTGTCATTCAGATTTTGAAATCATCGGCAGTTTTTTTTCTACCTTGGGAATTGCTTCCCTATTTAGTCAGGTCAGAGTAGCAGAACTTATATTCCCAGAAATTGAAGTTAATCAATCTTTTAATTGTCAATCGTTGCGTATCGAACTACAGAGTCATCCGGTTAACAACGCCACTTAATAATACTGTATGGATGGATCATTCTTGATGATTCCGTACACACACCTTAGACAGATGAGGACGCTCCAGTGGTTTTGGCTGGCAAAAGTCCGGCACAACCCCTCGTCAACCCCCTGACGAGGGACAGTCCATAAAGATTTCCACTGGGATAAAAAAATGGATCATTCTTGACATTTGTTAAACTTCTTCAATGATGTCTATTTTAGCATTTTTTTGATTACTTTCATACTAAACCTTTATCAATCGTTTTAGGCACTCAAATACTGGCGGTTCCGTACCCTCCTTCTACCACTATACAATTCCGCCACTAAATTAATAATGGACGACGATGCGACGCATTGCGACATCTACCCGCAGCCGACGCGACACGACCTAGACCAGCTCACAGACGGCTTCCTCAAAATGACGGAACAATACTTCAATAAAGTCAAACGACCGAACAAGCAGAGGGTAAGTATGGTAAGACGTAAACGAGCTTGGATTTTCTATGGACATTGATTGATCAGCGCTGTATTTATAGTTTAACTTGCTGTGCTGAAAATGCTACCGTATAATGTTGAGGTTAAAGTTCCTTTTTCTCTGGCCTTTTGTATTGCCTTTTCGAGCATCCAGCTTGAGAGTATAGAGCATAGAGTTAGCAAACTCCTAGTATTGATAAATTGACATAAGCGCTGTGTAATATCCGTCTATTTGATTCTTAGACGCTTGTAAATCTTTTTATAAAAAATTTCTTTAATACTTGTTTTTTATTTTTTTTTGATGAAAATTCTATTTTTATTGCATCGTAGCGTTGATCAATTATTATATTAAAATCCAATCTCAATCAAAAACAAAAAAAACATAAATAATACAAATTTAATTTACATAAACAGATTCTATTTTATTTTATAAAATATTTTTTGTGTATATGTTATATAAATATGTAAATTACATCACTTATAGACATTAATAAGAGGACAATTAAGTATTAAAAATAAAATCTAAGTAATGTTTATAAGTGAGACAGCATGATTAGTTATTTGCACACAGTATGACACGTAGACACTACTACTTGCACTGCATGTAATGTAGATGTGCACCACTCCTCAAAACCTAATATATACAGTAATGCTAGAGTTGCTTAAACATTTATATATTAATGTTTCAACTACTGTTTACATTACTCAAATAAATTGTACTAAATGTTTACTCAAACATGAAATTTCAAATCTCACTGTCGTGACAGTTTAATACGCATGTTAAAGTTATACAAAAATCTAAATGTTTAAAAATATTAAGTTACTATTTTTAAAGGCACAGCATCGTCCATGCATATTGTCTGTATGTGGCATGAGTATGTTTATAATTTCGTAATATAAATTTATTTCTTTTTACGTTGCACAATATGTGTTATTTATAATTTCTTGTTTGAGATCCGCATGTTAATTAACTTGACAATAATATCTGAGACCGCAGACCGGGCGTGATATGAGCTGCAATGGCACATTGTACACTGTAGGGCTCAAGACATTGTTTTCAGTATCGAACTAAGCATCGCTATCAACGTTACCTAAGGCTCATATCTAATTAGGCGACATCGGTTTGGCGTAAGCGTAGCGTCAGGTCGTAGCGTCGCTTAGCATCGATTTGCTTCGTCGTCAACCGACATCGATTCCGCTCTGCGGTCACTTCGAATTGTAAAGTACGTCAGTAAAATGCCTGTCGATCGCGGGCTCTCAATATGGTTATTGGGGGCGTCCGGTCGGTGCGGGCGACAGTCGTTCGGGCGCGCTCGGCCGCGCTCGGACTTGTTCGGCTGCGCTCGGCTTCGCTCGGCTGGGCTCGGCTGGGTGGGGGCTCGCGCTGTACGGTGTGGTGTGCAGATGGCGCTGGCGGGCGCGGGCGCGGCGGACGCGGCCCTCACGCGGCGCCGCCACTCCACCTCCATCCTCACGCGCAGCGCGCAGGTACAGCCCACACTACCTTACACAGACAGCCACAGCCACCTGCGACTACACACGGTGTTACAACGAAACCTCGTAGGGTATGTGTGATCGTCGATTAGTAACGAAGCCATAGTCACGTCTACGTTAGTTACTTAGTGTCCGCGGCCACTCCCTCCACCTCCACGCCAGTTCCCAGTCGACACTTTTCAGTTTGTGCCACGATCAAATGGGGCAGACCTCCCAATGTTTCTAAATGATGTGTGCTGAGTAAAATTGTAAAATTACTAGTAACTAATTAGAAATGTTTTTTTTTTAAATACAAACTCTTTGGTCTGGTCTTTTGATCGCTTCACTTGTTTTATGTATATTTGTTTTAAATTCGAGATCAAAATTTTATGATTTGTTATTTTCTGTGGCATAATTCCGCACTCATTTCATTGGATCCATGAAATACGGGTTTGTTATCTATTGATGTTAAGTTGTATTAACCTTACATTGGAGTGGCGTTTGACCTTCTAATATTCACCCCTTAACCATCGTAGACTAATGTTAACAAGTTGATGACGAAACTGTAGGTACTAATTACACTCGAATATTAATCGTAATTTTATTGATAACAGTGCAGTTAAGGCCTTTTCCAGGTGGATGTCTCTTCTTGAATCTATTGACTAGATATATTTGATATTCACCCGCCTATATTTAGATGTCATATGAAATACCTTGAAGGAGCTGATAATAATAATAAGTAGATTTTAAAGTGTTGCCCAAAAAAAATGTTAGTTTACATAAATGTTTTTTATCTTCAGTATGAAAACTTTTTATCTCTTCAAGTTATTTCGAAAAATAAATGTTTTTATTTACAGTACCGTTGAAGGAGAACCACCACATTGTATATGCAAACTGCGTATATATTTGCACTGCTTATTATAAAATTATGCAATATTATGCACGGAATGCACCAATACTGAGACATATTATGTTTGCTCGCTTCTTTTGTTTATTTTTTTAATTTTTATTTTGTTTCTAGACGTAACAGATGTAACTTGAAAAAATAGTTTAATAATTGGTTTTGTTAAAACAATTTTAAAATTTACAAATATAAGTACTACAGTTATCTGTGAATGAAATAAGTAAATTCATTTTACAATAATACATATAATGCTGTGATTAAGCAGCCTACACCAAATAAAAATTATTAATACTATGATTTTGTGAAATGGAACTAACGAAAATGAAAGTACTAGAAAAACCACATATTACATGGTATGCAGGTACTGGATTTTTTAATTGTCGCTTTTACACAAACAATACAATTTCCCCAAATTGTTCCGGTGAATTGTCAACGCATTTTTATCCTTAGATGCATGTAACAAGCTATTCCTTTAGAATATAATTATCCTTAAAACAGAATGCATTTGTGTGCAGTGACAAATATAAGTTTAGAACCTATTAACCATGTAATTTGTACCACAGATGGCTAAAACCTGAAGAATAAACGAAAAAAACAGAATTGGCCACGCGAAGTACCAAACATTAACTACAAAATTCTTGTTATTATACTATTTTAGATGTTATAGTATGTAGGATGTAGGTTAATTATCTGGCACGAATAATTTTTACGTACCGTATAGTAAAAAAATAGTTAAGGATATAAATTGTATTGAGTCTTACTCATCGATTCGCAAAAGAACTATACATTGCTGTTAAACTGAGGTAAAAAGGTGGAATACACTTTTCAAATTAGCAATGTAAAACAAACGTATGAATTATTCATATGAGTCAATCGATAAAGGTAACATTGCTGTCAAAACAAAGCAGATTGTATAGAAAACATGTTTCAATCCAGCAATGTATAACAAATAACGTGAATTAAGCACTAAATAGTATAGAATTGGGTACGTTATAATTATTGGTGCTAGCCCCACTGAAAGCTGTGTTAAAGTGCGTGTTGTGTGTGGTGTATCAGGGCGGTGTGTCGAACTCGCCGTTCAGGGAGCGTGTGGGCAGCACGCGCCTGCCTGACCGACCGAGGCTCCGGATCGAAGCCATGTCAGTACTTAATCACGACACATACCTACATATCATTAAGCCAAAGTCTATTTTTAAACACTTATTGGCCTATCGGGGTTACCATGCAGAGGATTTTATAAGCCAAAAATATCTTACGTCAGTACCAAAACTGGAAGAAATCAATACTTCCGTGTAACTGACTTGTGAAAACCATAGACAGAGAAAAATAGAAAGAGGGAATGGAATGGCCTTTGCCTTATAGTAGAACACTAATAAGACTAAAGTAAAAGAAAACATGGGTGCTTATTTTGTAATACGGAAATTATTTTGGGTTATAATTTAATTATTGATGCATAAGTGGGAACATTTGAATGCAGTAGGTATTTTGTAATATTAGAAGAATGCCTTAACTAATATTAATGATATCGTTTTAAAAATAGACAGTGGTAAAAATGTTTTAAATGCGTCTTTTATACACTAAAGTTACTTATTTTTTTAATCATATTTGGATAGAATAGTATAAAATGCATGCTGTAAAAAGACGCATTTGAAACAGTACATTGTGTTTTCAAGGATCGTTTCATATCAGTTGCATGGTGTGCCGGCTTGTGCAAATTTCTTTACTAACAAATAACAACCATATCTTTCACCCCATTGTGCTATTTAATATATTTATCATTATACTAGTCACGCACAAATCATGCTTCGTATTTATGTACTTCTAACTTATATTTTTGTATCTATTTCTGTAAGTTGCACCATTATTTCTATGTAAGCATATTAAGTATTACATTTTATTTCCCACAATATAATTGATTTTACTAAAATGCTCAATTGTTTTTTGCAGATGTCCCTTTTGTTACACACGGTTATTTTCTCTATCGCTAAGCTATCATTGAATGGTTGCCCGTGCCTCTCCTATCAGTTGCTTATTCTTATCCTTTTTAAATGTTTCATTGCAGCAACTATCACCTATTAAGTCACTAAATACTAGTCAAAGTAACAAGTGAGTATACTGTTCGCTTCATCATGCCTTTATTATAAATCATCATAATTTTCTACAACTCTTTCTGCTTGGCAGCTTTGCGTTTGATATAATATGCTTTGAGTCATCTCTACAGTTGTTTGGTTTCTTGTATATTACTGTATTGGTTATGTCTTCAGGGCCGCGGCTAAGACTGTTCTAGAAAGGACACAATCTCAGACGGGTGAATCTGATGACACATATGATGATGGGTAAATTCATATTATATTACTTTCTTAACATCGTACATAATAATAGCTGATAACATTACGCACAAATGCGTAAAAAACTTTCAAAATACTGCCCCCCCCTCCCCTTAGAATATTATAAATGAGAGTTATACATTGTAACAAAATTCACTGTATTTATTTTTAAATTTTTCAGCGTTCTAGAACCCAAGTTAAAAGCAAACTCGACTTTGGCGGAGATAATAGAACGCATGCGCAGTTCTTCGTTGGGCGTCGGTTTCCTACAACAGACTGTTAGCCTACCCTCACATACGTTCGTGTCGATATACGCCATACATTGGCTGCAAGCTAATATGGAAGCGGTGACTTATGAGAAAGCTACGTCGATTATGGAGGTTTGTGGTTCTTATAAGATAATTTTAATAAAGTTTTTGATGATGGTTCATGATTTGAGTCAATTAGTTTTTTTTTCAACAACTTTTTCGAAACATTTTTTTATGTCTAACAGTTTGTTTATATCCTAGTATAAAGCTATTTTGACAATTATGTACCTCTTCGGTTAGCCTATTAAAATAATATAACATAAAGGAAGGTTTATGGGTGTCTCAAACCAAAAAATACATAAGCAATGTAAGTTGTCTTTCAGAAACTCCAACAAGAAAAAATGATCTGCCATGCTTCAGGAGATACGTCGAAACGTTTTGTTGTTGGTTATTATATGTATCACATATTACCACAGAAAAAGGAAAAAGGTAAGCGTTTATCTTTTTAATAGACCTCCACTATTTGTCTACTCCTTTCCTCTTAAATCCTAAATCGATCACAAGCTTTTCCCAAAAAAAAAACCATTTTTAAATATTATAGTCCAGTCATTTGGTAGAAAATAAGGGGGTTACCTGGAAAGTTTTCCGGGAGTTTTGAAAATTGGGTATTTTATAGATTTGGATATGCTCTTTTCGAATTTTAACTTTGCCACCTCGTACCACCGCCGCTCGCGCCGCCATTTTGAAAAAATGGCGGCCAAAAACGGTTTTTTGAAAATATCTCCTTTCTGAGGCATTTTACGAAAAAAATACATAGTACAAAATTAAACTAGAAAAAATTTACTACACTTTATGTCTTATTCACTTTTTCATAAAATCAATAGTTTTGGATGTACGAGCACCGCAAAGTATTGCTTATTCATCTGTACCACCACGTGTGTTTCGTGTATTTTTCTAAAATGATTTTCGAAAATAAAACAAATTTTCCGTATAAGGAGCCATAGCTATAAGAACATAAACAACACTGTACGACAAATAGACGTACACTGGTGATTCAGTCTAAACTAAATATTTCTCTTAATATAGCTTCTACCGACAAATTTTTCGTTGAAGTTTCGTTCATAGTCGAGCGAAAGGTCCCGATTCAAGATGACATATTATCCTGATACCTGCTTCTTGAAAACCGACGGTAGTAATAAAACAGTTTAGAAAAATATACGAAACACTCGTAGTGGTGCAAATGAATAATACTTTGCGGCGCTCGTACGTCCAAAACTATTGATTGTATGAAAAAGTGAATCAGACATAATATGTAGGATTTTTTTTCTAGTTTAATTTTGTAGTACATATTTTTTTCGTAAAATTCGTCAGAAAGGAGATATTCTCAAAAAACCGTTTTTGGGCGCCATTTTTTCAAAATGGCGGCACGAGCGGCGGTGGTACGAGGTGGCAAAGTTAAAATTCGAAAAGAGCATATTCAAATCTATAAAATACCCAATTTTCAAAACTCCCGGAAAACTTTCCAGGTAAAACTACCAAATGACTGGACTATTAGGGGTATTAGATGTTAAACACAGAATTTGCTTGGAATATAATACTTTTAATAAGCACTTGTTATAAGTACAATAAACACTTGCTTCAATTTAAATTCCGTCGTTCCTGAATTAACGAACATTTAAATTGCTATGACATCTAGACTCCTAAATTAAAACTCTCAATTAAGGCAAGTGTAGGTAATTAATAAATGCATTAAAATACGAACAGCAATACACATATTGTTAATACTTTGTAGGTATCCTCAAATATTAATTTATCTGGCACGATTCCTACTTAAATCAAAATATTATCATATAGTAAATTGAAACACAACGTGCTGCTGGGGAGTTTGTTGCGCCGTTTTTTCTCCCGTAGCAATAGCACAGGTTATTTGTGGTTATACTTCAAATTGTTGTGGTGTATGAACAAGTGAAGGGTGGGCGATGAGGTACTGTGCATAATTTATGAATCTCGACGTTCAAAAAGTGCTACACTGTAGCCTAATTTGAATAAATGACTTTTGATTTTGTTTTTTATATACCTGCTTTACATTCATAGACAGCATGCCCGATTACGTGAAGCCTCTAGGTGATCTACAAAGCTTTGAGAACGAGTGGATGGAAGTGGAAGTGTTGGGCCCGCGGTCGCCGTTGCTTTCCGCTGAAGCCATGATGGGGGCCATCGATATATCTGGCTTTAGTCCAGTGACTGATGAGACAGGAGTGCCCGCCTTCCTCTGTGACAATATCGACCCTAGTTATATGCAACTTGGGTCTGATAGTGATAGTAAGTATGGATATAGTAAACGTATTTATTGATTGGACTGTTGGTCTAGTGGTTAGTGGCCCTGACTGCTATACCAGAGGTCGTGGGTCCGATTCTCACCCAGGACAAATGTTTGTGTGATGAGCAAGATCATTTTTTCTGTGCCTGGGTGTAATTAATCCGTAATATGTGTATGTTTAGAAGTGTATAAGTATGTTTATTAGTTGTCTTGTACTCATAATACAAGCTTTGCTTACTTTGAGACTAGAGGGCAATGTGGGAAAATCGTGGTATATTAAAAAAGTCGTGGACTTTATTATTGTGATTTGCTTTGTGTATAGTTTTTCGTCACAACTTCAAATTATATTTTGTGTGTATTTTGAATTAACTAATTGATACATTTTGGAGTATGCATTAAATTTGTACTGTATTGATATCAATAAGCTATAAGAGTCTCAATAACCGAAGTAATACTAAAAAAAAACTCAAATAATTACATCAAAAAATGCAGATTTATTTAAACATTTTATCTATTCCAGTGCCTTTATACAAGAACACGCATTTAGACATCGACATCAACAACAAGAGCGACCGTATCGAGTGGGGCCATGCCCGCTACCAAGCGACGTTCCGGCCAGACCAAGCGTACGAGATGTGCATACAGTGGGCCGTCGCCAGCGGGAACATTGTTGCTGAGCTGGTTATTATTAGTCTTATATTTATTCCTATTTATTTTATTCCAAATGTAAAGGATTTGCTGCAAACTTAGCAGCCTACTTTCATGGCCATATTATTTTGTATCGGATGACGATACGTGCGCTACAAGACGTTTCATGTTGACTAGGTTTAGGTGAAGTGGTGAAGTTACCAGCGGTAATATCATCACTGAACTGAATGTCTGAATTTTACTTTACTTCTAATCTTCTTTATAGAGTTGTCCCGAACTTAATTTCTTGAATTTTCCCGAATTGATATTTCTGTATTCTGTTCCACGCCCTTTTTGACGTCTGTCAATATATTGCCAGTATGCGGGTATGTAGCACGTGCATTGTCACATCAAATTTTACCACCTCATTCGCCTTCGAAAAAGTCTTTCTCGTCGTCATCATAAAGCATTATAATTTAACACTCATTCTTTACAGATTTTCGGTTGGGCTCGCAAAGCTCAAAGCTGTCGCCTACAAATGGTACCAATACCAGCAGACCCACTGGCGTTGCCGTTCACATTAAAATCGGATCCTTTGAGAGGACCTATCTACGTGCCACTCAATGAAGAACCCCTGCTTAGAAGCAAAGCTACTTTATTCGAAGGTACAAGATTTGAAATCGATTCTTGTTAGGTTGATAGATCCTTATTTGTCTTCGTGCATGAGATGATTAAATCAGGTTTTTGACCTGTACCTGTGCTGTTTCCAGTACTGTTTGTCATTTAACGATTTTAAACTTTCGCGACTTGTACACATATTTTAGTCGACAAACGGGACTTATTCGCGATATAATTCGATATTACTTTTTTCCCGACGTTTCGATCGAGTTGCACCCACCGTGGTCACGGGTGGACTGATGATGCACCATGGTGATCATCGAATTATATCGCGAATAAGTCCCGTTTGTCGTCTAAAATATGTTTGCTATTTAACAAGAGCAACATACTTAAATCACACATTTTCACCTACAGGTTTCCCTGAAGACACATGGCTGGAACGTTTATTCCTATTCCAAGAGGCGATAGTCGGTCGTTTCGGGTTCATAAAGTGTACTGTAGAGAGCACGTCACACGAGGCCGGTGTCGGCGACCATCTGTATGTGCACGTCACAGGGA
Organism: Chrysodeixis includens; assembly: GCA_941860345.1. Taxonomy (NCBI): domain Eukaryota; kingdom Metazoa; phylum Arthropoda; class Insecta; order Lepidoptera; family Noctuidae; genus Chrysodeixis; species Chrysodeixis includens. The sequence goes on along the minus strand of OW796095.1, from coordinate 8,525,645 downwards.
ACATGTTTATACTCATCCCCACTACTGTCAAGTCGGAACAACGAGCGCTCAGGACGAAACCCGCTAATAAACCCGTTAATGCTAGCAGGTATTACCATAAACTCGGTATTAAGATTACTTAACTATCCTTGAAGCAACCCGAAAAACATAAGACTGATAAATGTTTAGGACTATCTAAAGACAAAGCATTGTATTACAAGGAACACATTGACTACTAATAATAAGATATTAAATCTTAAAAAGGTATATCTTAAAAATGTCTGTCCTATGCGCGGGTCGAACCCACGTCGTTATCGGTGATCTAAAACACTGGTCTCCAAGCCTTCAAACAACTACTGTATGAGTTCTTTGTAAAATTAGCAAATAAAATTATTCTACTAATATTATATAGTAAATAGTAGTATATTTAAGTAACAACGAGCTTGTTATCATTTGTGTCAGTGTTAACTATTCTATAGAATATATAAGTATATGTTATTTCACATTTGCAGATACCCAGTGCATTCTGAAGCGGCTCCTAGTCCGCATGAGGGATATATAACGAGGCACGTAAGCGGGAAGAATAAGGACGATTATGACAACAGTCGCCGGGTAAGATGTTTCTTATCACCCGGTTTCTGAAAGGCTGATCAATTGAATTTACTGTCAAAACAACTAGTAATGATTGTGATTTTTTGATCATAAAACTTATAACCGATCACAGAGCTTATGAAATTTGATTGACGATTAACATTTTTTTATATTTGAGAAACCAGGGGCTAGTCTTTTTATTATGTTAATTTTTTTTATTCGTGATTTATAACGAAAGATGTGTTGCTCTATTTCACACTATTTTGAACCAACTATCCAGTGACTCTCGTGACTAAGAACATACTATAACCACTTAAACTGTTTTATAAACCTAGCCTTTTTATTTATAACGTAGTTAAGACTTCGCTTCTGTGCATAGAAATTAAACCTTTTTAAAACTAACTCAGCTAAAAAATTACAAAATATAAGGGAGCGGGCCATTTAAAGTTGTCGTTAGCTGATAAAAAATTATATTATTATGGAGGGACCAAAAACCGCTTAAACACGTTGTATTTTAATGTTAATCTATTTTGCGTCATATTTTAACGACATTACAGATGGGTTTCCTATGGTCCTGGAATCACATGATATCAAAGAAGTGGAAATCATCACAAACGCCGGCGACGGGTGACGAAGGCTTCCAAATGCGAATGCTGAGAGACTTCAAACACTTCTGCGCCAATCAGGAACAGAGGCTCAGCCAGTTCTGGGACCACTGTTGGGAACTAAGGGACAGGGCCCAAGGAATACAATCTTGTTAATCTGTTTAAGCCAAATATTACATGTAAATTAATTATCACTGTTTCATTTTATTACACGATTTATTCAATATAATTAGTTTTTTATTTGTAACTAAAATAAAATAAAATACATTTATTTCGGACCGAAATCCATAGTGTTAGAGACAATAATCTTAAAAACTATATTAGTAACTTAATAAGCTAAACATTTTATCATTAAGTACATAACAGGATACCGCTATTACACATACGGGATCTATGTAATTTCGGCATCCTTGGTTTTGTGAACGCGTGTCCAATGCTGCATAATAGCACTGTCCACAATTCCACATCCAGTCTGTGGCCACAGTCTTCAGGAGGCTGTTGCAGCTGCCAACTGCTGTAATAACTCATACCTACTGCATTTTCTACAAGACTATTTTAATTCTAGATAAATGATGAACGTGTCCTTACACATCGACGACTGTGTTTATAAACCAAAGTGGCAAGTGCAAACATGTTGCTACTTATGTACGAATGGTGCTTTGATACATTAAATTAACACAGAAGAGAGCTTATCAAAAACAAGCAGTGAACAACAGTGGGGAAAACCCAGAACTCGACAATTTGACAAAAACAATATAGTCCAGTCATTTGGTAGTTTTACCTGGAAAGTTTTCCGGGAGTTTTGAAAATTGGGTATTTTATAGATTTGGATATGCTCTTTTCGAATTTTAACTTTGCCACCTCGTACGACCGCCGCTCGCGCCGCCATTTTGAAAAAATGGCGCACAAAAACGGTTTTTTGGGAATATCTCCTTTCTGAGGCATTTTACGAAAAAAATAGTTTCTACAAAATTAAACTAGAAAAAATTTCCTACACTTTATGCCTTATTCACTTTTTCATAAAATGAATAGTTTTGGACGTACGAGCGCCGCAAAGTATTACTCATTTGCACCACTACGAGTGTTTCGTATATTTTTCTAAACAACTTTATTACTGCCGCCGGTTTTCAAGAAGCAGGTATCAGGGTAATATGTCCCCTTTGAATCGGGCCATTTCTCTCGACTATTAACGAAACTTCAACGAATCATTTGTCGGTAGAAGCTATATTAAGAAAAATATTTAGTTTAAGACTGAATCATCAGTGTACTTTTATTGTCATACAGTGTTGTTTATGTTCTTAGAGCTATGGCTTCTTATACGGAAAATTGTTTTATTTGTAAGAATTCACTTGAAAACCAGCGGCAGTAATAGAACATTTTAGAAAAATATACGAAAAACACGTGGTGGTGCAGATGAATAAGTAATACTTTGCGGCGCTCGTACATCCAAAACTATTGATTTTATGAAAAAGTAAATGAGACATAAAGTGTAGGAAATTTTTTCTTGTTTAATTTTGTAGAAATTATTTTTTTCGTAAAATGCCTCAGAAAGGAGATATTCCCAAAAAACCGTTTTTGGGCGCCATTTTTTCAAAATGGCGGCGCGAGCGGCGGTCGTACGAGGTGGCAAAGTTAAAATTCGAAAAGAGCATATCCAAATCCATAAAATACCCAATTTTCAAAACTCCCGGAAAACTTTCCAGGTAACCCCCTTATTTTCTACCAAATGACTGGACTAATATATCATTTTAAAGTTTTTACTTAAAAGAACAAAGGGATTTTATAAAAATACAGCAATTTAACACATCACATTCCATAATTAATTTACATTTCTGCCACATCGATTTACCGTTCCCCACCATCCACTTCGCACATAGCGAATATTTTGTGTAGTGTTTTCCGTCTCTATTTCGAATATAAGTACTAAAAATAATAAAAATGTACTATTTGCAAAAACTTATCGAACTTTTGCAAGTACACAATAAAACATGGTGTTACAATAGAATAAAATAATCAATGCATTACAAAAATAATAAAATCCGACGAATTGAGCTCGGTTCTTTTTTTTAAGTCCGATAAATTATCTTTAACTTACAGTTTTAAGAAAAATAGATGTAAATACAAATTGGAATGCCTAAAATACTGATAAACAACATGAGGCTGCGTACCTAATAGTAATGCGAATAGAATTTGATTATTTTTATAGACTAATTTGATCACTTCGTTTAGAGTTTCGACTTCTATTGTCGAACTGATTTTATTAGTTTCTCCTTCTTCACTCATCCTTTTTGGAAACGAAGCTTGATTATTTCATGCTCACAACCATGATAAATGCGTATTGTCACGTACAGATACCCTTATCTTTGCTTTGGAATCCAATAACTTATTTCTATTTTTTTGTTAAGAAGTTTATCTTGCCACACTATCACTATATGCACGGCCACAAAGAGCTCGTCATAGTATCAGGTTTCTTTGTAAACACAAGGCGACGAGTTAGCGTACTCATTATACAAGGAACTTGTTTTTTTGGCTCACTCGTGTCCGACTCATAGTCTACGGCAACTTGGTGACAAACACTAGTTAAAATGGACAAAATGTCCAACTCTGAAGCAGAGTATAGCTCCTTGCACAAAGCTTGGATGAAAGGGGTACCAATTGTTGGACGTCGCCACGAAATGTATCCAGGCGTTGTAGCCAACGCAACTAAGATATTCGGTTCGTTCGAATACATGTGCGGTTCGTACCATCCGTCAGTTTCGATGTGTCTCGATAGAGTGATACCATCGTCGAAATCTTCACCCTGACAGGCTTGAATGAAAAATAGCTTCGGTTTTCCAGCAAGTGTGGGGCAATTATTCTCTGAGAGATGACCCCACATTTTCTCTAAGTTATAAAACGTGTCTTTTGCGTAGACAACGCCAGAGTCCCCATGAGACAGTACAATTACAGCAATACAGTCGTCTTTAGAGTGGTTTTGCTTGGCTGTGTGCTTCATCTGCTTCATGATGTCAGAATAATATAAATTGTGAAATGTTTCAACATTAAATCCCAGATGCTGTAGGACGGCCTGTAAGCTTGCACAATCTTTCCGCGATCCAGAGCGCGGCTTTAATTCCAAACAGCTCTCGAATTCATCATGATTAAAAATTAAGGCTTTTCCTCGATGTTTATTATTCATATCGTAATATTCATTTCGACTTACGTTCTCACCGCTTTTGCCACGACGTGAAGCGGTGCCGCTTACATAGTCTCCACTTGTTTTATCTTCAGGTTTAGTTTGTTCCATTATTCAGTAAATTACCACTTGACTGCAGTAATGAGTACTTGATACTTGTTTGAGTAATTACCTATATGTAGGTATATTATCGATTTAACATTTAATCATTAAGTATTTAATTATCTAGAAGTGCAGACTTCATCAGATCTCACTGGCACAACTGACTCTAACACTTCACTATCCTTTTAACGATAAGAACGTAGCTAAATGATGCAAGCAATATGTGAATTGTGTAATCTGGTATTCCCGGGATAACGAGTGAAAGTAATGTTGCCACAATAATTAACTTTGGTAGTTTTCCATTTTTTTTGTCCTCAAAATATACCCAATTTTTCCGACTGCATCGGAAGGAGGGTTATGTTGTTTTAGCGTGAGTTTTTATTCACTCGCGTATGTATTTTTTACATTATATTTATGAAATGTCCTTGAAGTCACCCGAATTAAGGTAGTCACATAGATTATAAATGTACAAAATTAGCACCCGAAAATGAAAAATATAAATAGAGGAGTTATTTTTGTCTTAATATTGCGGTACGGTCTTTATGTGCCATGTGTTAAATAATTAATTGTACTTCCTTACGTACTAGCAAATTTAAAGTTACCAATTTCCTACTACTTGCTATGATGTGTCTTGCTTGCTGTGAATTGAATTGCCGAAAGCTAACGCTTTATTATGTTATGCAAATACATTAATTATATTATATTACGCATTCGCATCCCACTAATGGGGTCATGTAGGTAGTTAGCTACCAGTTTACGTCAGCGATGTAAAGGACACTAACGATAACAAATATCATGATAGGTATTTACGGTATAACCACACCATAACTATTTATTACATTCAACCCTTTTTCTTCTAATAAATAATTACCTACCTAAATATAAGTAGAAGTTTTGTTTATTTGTCGAATAGGTACTTCACTAGTTTACTATTAACAGATCTTTTTTTAGCATAAAGTTATTAGGGCTCCCAGTGCGTAACGTCCTTTTGTTAATTCGCTGCATTGCTTAAAAGTAGTTATCACAAAACAAACCAAGCATTCCTATTCTCCGCTGCCATGCCACCTGTCTGTATTTCTTAAAGGTGCAAATAGTGAAAAAAGACAAGGCTATAAATGAAAAACTATTTAATTTGAAGAAGTTTATTGCTTACTTTATTCAATAAGCATTTATAAAAATACAATCCATTTCACCACACCAAAATTCTATGAGGAGATTATTATTTAAATGAATCATCACAAACTATGAGGATATATTTTCAAATGTTGAACTAACAAGGCACAATAATTTTAGTACACTATGAATGTTTTTAATACATCTTTCAAAATACATACTTTAATAACTCCTCACAGACACTTTGTATCCTATTCACTCTTATTTAGATCAGTCATTAATGTGCCATTATCACAATTTCAATCTAAAATGTTTCAAGTTTTACAACTACTTCAAGCTTATTACACAGCAAAAATATTTTTTATTTCATACAGATATTATGACACACTGGCATGCAACATGAGCACTTTTCATTTAAACCAACATAAATTGTAAAAAAGACAACCAAAAGTAACATTATTACTATTGCTCAGAATTTTAAGAAAATGATTAAACTAATAACTAATACAACAATAAATGCTTAAAATAAAGGTAAAAGAAGAATGTTTCTAGTAACTTAGACAAGAATAATGCAAAAACATTAAACATAACAAAACTGGATTTGAACTAAAAATCTGATGAAAAATATCAACTCTTAGGTTCACAAAACATGACGTAAAATATAGTTTAATCGTATTTGACACTTTGATATGTAACATTAATTTAAAATTGTTCTTTTATTAAATGCATGTTTTACTTAATTATTTTAAGTACACACTGATATTGTATTTCAAAAGGTATTACAAATACAATTACGTATCATGTAGGTAATTAAATCACATGTATTATTAATTTTAAATTTTATCACACTCATTCCATTTTGAGCAAATTTAGTATAAGAAACAAAATTGTGCATATAACTCATAAATGAGGTAAAGAAAATATACGTATTCTTAGCTTTTCATAAAAAGCACAATAAAAATAATTAAAACATGCCTTTGTCTATGGCAACTTTGACCTTACATGTTTACACAAATTTCTTCAAACAAAGAAATCCAGATCTAATCTCACAATAGTAATGCATTTAACTAATTTAATAAACATATTTGTTCAACAGTCATGGAACATTATTTTCTACTACGGTAATCAGGAATTGTTTACTAAATTTTATTTATTATAAAAACCTTACACTATCAAGACAATTGAATACCTAACATAGGTAGGATAGGTAAGAGCAAGAAGTTAACTGAAAGTATTACTTTTTACCAAACACAAGTAGACGAGTGAGCATGCTTGTAATACAAGGAACTTGCTTTTGCTGGTGCATTGGCATCAGATCTGGAGTGTTTGATTCAAAATCAAGTGCAACTCTCTGGCAAACAAAAGTAAGTAGTGTTAGGATGTCTCTCTCAGTTCCTGCATAACGTAACTCTTCACACAATGCTTGCATAAACCAGGACCCACGGGTTGTGTTCCTCCAAGAATAGTATCCAGGCACAGTAGAGAAAACAATCAAAAAATCTGCATGAACTGGTATCTTGTAGGAAGTAGAGGGTGAGCCATCAGTCTCAGTGCGGCTTAGAGTTACACCACCATCCAATTTATCACCTTGGCAAGCTTGAATAAAAAACAGCTTTGGTTTTCCGGCAAGTGTTGGGCACTTATCACCAGTAAAATAATACCACAAGTTTTCTGGTTTGTAATGTGTATCTTTAGCATATAACATTCCCAACTCTCCATGTGTTAACACAGCAATCAGGAGACAATCACTGTCTGAGTGGTCCATGTCTGCTGTCTGTTGGACATATTTCAGGATTTCTTCTGACTTTAAGTTAGTCAATACAGTAACGCGAAAGCCCAAACCCTTAAGAACTTTGGCAAGATTGTCACTGTCCACGTTGGTGCCCGTGCGTGACTTCAGACTGTGAATATCAAAGTGTTCGTGATTAAAAATAATCGCCATGCCACGATACTTATGGTTCATGTTGTAATAAGGAGCGTTTTTATCCACTGGCATTTTAGCAAAGCGACGCGACTGCGAAGATTCATGGCTACCAAGTGCGTCGCCTTCATCGCCGCCACCATTGGGTCTTTGTTCTGTTTCCACAAAACCATTGTCTTGAGATTCACCGTCCAGCATTTTGATAGTTTTCTAAACTATTCGATGAATATATTAATGATAGGTTGCACTCTCAAAATGAAACTCGTTTAAAAGTCTTAACAGGAAAACACTGATGATACGTGACAATCAAAAAGTCAAAAAAGCACAGCACTTTTTCACTCTTGACACTTGTCCTGGCGTTGATAGATGTTTTACACACTGTTTGTACCTATTTCGTGATTTCGACGTATTTTACTAAGCTTTTAGGTGGTGGGGGAGACAGCGCTAATGTTGCCACATATTTTTCCGAGAATTATAATAATAATATGTGATTCAGACTTTTATCAACTTGCACGTCCGTGGATACTATGGAGTACGGTATCCAAAAATAAAAATACTCTCGTCATGTTTATGATATAAGATTATTTTTTATCTTGGTCGACTCCACCCGTGATCAGAGGGCTGGACTGTATTTCGCGCAAAGAATTGGTATTGCCATTCAGCGTGGTAATGCGGCCAGTCTCCTGGGCACGTTTCCCGCCATTGACGGAGATGAGGATATTTTTTTCGACGCCTTGTAAATATGTAATTTTTTTAGTTACATAAGTTTAGTCATAAATGTAGATATTTCTTGTTTTAGTATTGTTTCTGTTAGATTATTTTTTTTTATAATGGCATATTTTTTAATTCTAACGGTTTTCGCTTTGCTTAATTATAAGGATACAAAAATTTTAATAATATTATCTATTTACTTGAAATACGGGCATTACCTATAAACTGTTGACAGAATCAAATTTAAAAGATATATTTAGTCCACACCGCACACGACACAAACTTCGTTCGCAAAAGCGTGTTTCTACAATCATATTTTTGTGCAAATCTTAGGTACAAACGGAACGCACGGGAAAATTGATATACTTTGAGGTCGGTGCAAAAGATTGTGTTATTATAATTTGTATTTTGCATAAAAATGTTGCCAGAAGATTACATTTATATTATTTAGAAACTTTAGTACAAACTACTGCAGCTTCTTGATGGATGTGCAAACTTGTTTGGAGTAGAAAACTATGATCTACAAAAAAATATAGCTTTTTAGATGTGAATTCACAAAATTATAAAATCCATTACCCATCTACACGTTCGGTTTGCGCAAACATTTTTGTACAAACACGTTGGTGCAAACAAAATTTGTGTCGTGAAGATTAAAGTTCTGTAATCTTCGTCAATCAATGCTTTAATTTTCAAAACTAATTGTTTTTTTTTTATTACTAGTTATTGTCAGTACTAGGTGGAAACATATTAAAAAAAAAACGCACATTCAGCAAGAATTTGTTTACCAATTTAAGTGGCACGTTACTATGACAACAGAACGACTACAATGCCTTGTGTGTTTTGTGTTTAAAATACCACGTTAAAGTATAAGAAACATGTCTATTTTTAAAGTTAAGGAATGGTGGTCAAATGAGAATCTACAAGATGAGCTGTCGAATGATGGGATGCAAAATGCCAATTGTCTCAAAATAGATAAGTTTAACTCTCACTCCGACAGCGATTGTATTATTGTCGGTGAAGGATCATTGTTAAAAGTCTATAAACCGATCGAGCAAGAATCATCAAACATATTGTTAGAAAGTCAATTAAGTGATATTGTGGTGCAAATAGAGACTGGAAAGTTTACGGGGTAAAGTGTTCCAGTCATACTAGATTTTTTTACAGTGTAATTTTTAGCCTATCACAAGTAACTGATTTGTACTTGTTAAAAAACACTTTTTACTAGCGATGAACAGCAATAGCCCTTGAAGCAGCCTCATTAATTTCTGCTGCCCTTCTGAGGCTAAAAGTGGCTTACCATTAGCATTTGTTTCAACAAGCTGTTTTCAAAACTCGGCGTTGAATCTACAAATTTCCTTTTTACAAACAGAAGTTATTTGTGTTACGCAATTAGTAGGTATTGTTCAATTGTTTCAATTTTATTTTGGAAATAAACGTATTTACAGGAATTCTCAAGATCGTCAGATAATAGTGTTGCATCCACAAAGCTATGAAATATACCAGTTAAAGAAAAAAGAAGGCCACATGGAAGCCGGTAAGGGTGCAATAATTGTTTTAGTTTTTATTAATGATACTTTTTTTTTATGAGTCTTCAACAAAATTTTATTACTGGCAACTCCTGGTGGCAGCCATTTTAAAAACATTTGTAATTATAACGAATTATTTTTTCCATTATCATTTACCTATTCTTAAACTTTCAGGTGATCAAAACTACATAGAGCCTCTCATGAAACATTCTTTCACGAGAAAAGCAGACAGTTTGACGTGTGGCCCCTTCGGTAATATCAAAACGAGAGATTTTATCTGCATACAAAGTTTGGACGGTAGTCTGAGTTTCTTCGATCAAGACACGTTCCTGTTTATGTGTTTATTTAATGACGTCATCATACCCTCACCTGTTTGTTACATTGCTAGTAGCGATTCCTTCGTTATTTGTAAGTCCACATGGTTGTTGGAAATATATAGGTAAGAACTGCTCATATTAACTTCAACTAAGATATTCTTTGTCTAAAGTATGTGGGATTTAAATTTCATTGTTTGCTAGCTTATAAAAGGCAAGATTAATCTTAACTACAGGTGGGGTAGGTAGTAATTTAAGTGTATTATATTGCAAATTGTTAAGAAAATTTCCAAACTTTTGTAGTTATCAACAGCTAAGAGAATTTAGTGAACTAAACTTGAGACAGAGTAAAAAGAATATCCCGCAATGGGTTTACAACGCGGGGGAAGAAATTTCACGAGTACAAGTTATTCAGGTATGGATAAAATTGCTTGTTTTATATTTCTTTTAGCTTTTTTTACTACTCGATATGACAAAAAACATAACTTTACTAGTTTATGGGTATTACTTCAGGGGTGGTCCCATTGCATATTAATTTCATTTAACTATAAACTTGGAAAAGTATTTTTTTTTAAGAAAAATATACCTGGGAAACTATCATTTTATAACTCAACTGCTAATTAGTATGACTTTTGCTTTATATTTTTTAATTGTAAATAACTATAAAGATGTTTTTTTAGACTAGCAGTAACTTTTCGAGTATACTAGCATTAGGCGAGAGACACGTCTATTGTTTCCAAGACAATGGGCTGATGAAGTACATGATAAAATTCGATTTCATGCCAGTCTGCTTCTGCGCGTATCTCATAGGATGGTACTATGGTGAGTACCACAAACTTAACTTGTTTCTTTACTCTTTGTGTTAAAAAAATACCTGGATATTATATCGACTGTTTTAATAATTCACAGAGCCGGGAGCTCGACTACTTGTAATGGTTACGTCTGATGAATCCAAATTATTTATCTATGAAGGGACAACCTTATTATGGTCTTGTTCGTTACTGAGTCCAGCAATATCTATATCCAGATGCTTCTTAAAGTCCTTACCTGGTGGTCTGGTCACACTGTCAAGTGATGGAAAAGTGAATGTTGGTTACATCGGCACTGAACCAGATCTCAACTCTAATGCTCCAACTATGATCAATGACGTCACCGATCCGGAACAAGTTCAGGCTGAACTGGAAGTAGCCGAGGAGTCGTTGAGAAATATATTAAACAATAATGAAGGTAGGCTTGAATAAATCTGTTAAATTCGCAATGCACTTAAATTGTGCGGAGCATTAATCATTTATAACCGTGTCTATCAAAAGGCTCACCTTAAAATTGCATCTTTTCAAGCTGAGTTATGCTCTCTTTAAACCATATTTCATTTAATGGACTGATTAGCAGGTCCCAAGTCTGCAATGTATAACGCCTCCAAAAATGCTGCCAGCGTGGCTGAATGCTGGTCTAAAAATATGATTCAGTACTATTGATCGACACAGTTACCAGAGGAATACTTAATTGGTCCTTTTATTTACAGGTTCAGACCCCAGAAGGTCAATCGTGGGAGAAGTACTCAAAATTAAAGCCGATGTAGGCAAACCAGTCCAGAATTTATTTCAAGAATTCAATAACGATAGTAACGAAGCTCTTCATTTGTTGATGTGTCCAGTCGTGATCATATTAACATGTGATGATCCTAAGTATGTTCAGAGTGTTCAAGTGACTTACATTTGTGCGTCACCGTTTTCCTGTTCGGAATCAACAATTTGTTTGGATGGTGTAAATGGAACAGAAATTATAGAGAACCAAGTGTTCCTAACGTGTGAAGCTGATATATCGGACAGTTGGGTCAAAATATTATTTTCCGTAACTGATAACACTGGCAAAATTATTGTATTGAGTCGGAAAGTTTTGCTGCCGCTTAGTCTTTACTGTACACTTTCTGAAACAATTCCGGAAAGTCGATATAAGTTACGCATCCAAACTAATCATTCTTGTATAGAATTTTCAAAGATATTTACAGGTAGGTGCAATACACTATATCATAAAAAGTTCAACCTATGAATTTGATAAGTTATAATCTTCTGTTTTCTTTTAGATTTTTCTGAAGACGAGATGAAAAAATACGGCAACGTTTTAACATTTATGTATAGATCAACAAAACGGACTGTTACACTTAAAACGGATGTTGAACAATACTCCATGGAGGCGGATGATTTCACTGAAATAACTTCAATTCTAGACAATTTTATAATCAGGTTATCAGATCACTACATAAGAATGGGTGTAAAGGATTTCAGATTCCAAATAAAACTTGACAAAGAAAGCGTAAAGCAACTTATTCATAGGTTTTTAAAATGTGTTGAAGTGCATGCTAAGGAACGGATCAAATTAAAAGATTTGGAGGTAATTTCTAAGGCGGATGATTTTTAACTTTAAGTGAAAGTTGCTAACACCTCTTTTTGTTAATAGGACGAGCTGAACGTTCTCCAAAAACAGTTTACGTTGGTACAAAAAAGGTTATTGGTGCAGTATGGTTCTTTGCCACCAGGAGATTGCGATCCTTTAGAGTATCTTATGAAAGACACACATCAAAGTCTAATCAAAGTAGTACACGAAATAATAGATTGTAAGGAGGCAGTTTGCAGGTATAACAATGTGTTCGAAACATGTATTAGCTATAATTATGTTACGTTGTTGAAACTGAGTTGTTTTTTTGTCGATTTAGAGCTGGAAGTAGCTTAACCAGTGTGGGGCATCTCATCATTTATATATTGAAGCAATTTAGTAAAGATGACTTTAAGACAATGCTGGTAGAAGAAATGATGTCACTGGGGTCGCTTTACGAGCATTATCAAGTGAGTTCGAAAGAATTATAATAACTAGATTAAATTTTTTAAAAGGATAATTGTATATTTCAAGCTTGATAATTTACAGGAATGGGAAGAAGCGGTTACTCAAGCTGTCTCTTATATTTTGAATAATGTGTTTAAAAACACCGAAAAGGATAAAGAAAAGCTAGCTCCTGTGACCGAACAAGGCATTTTGTCACATATCAACCTTAAACGGTTCTTAAAGCAAATAAGAATGATAGTTGACAAAATGTTTGCCGAAATATTCGGAGATGATGACGCAGGAAATGCTGATCATAAAGTGACGCGCATTGAAGAATTAGTAGAAGTGTTATAATTCAATAATCAATAAAACTAAAATTCTTATTTGTTACTATTTAATGATTAAAATTAAATGAATTGAACAAAGGTCGAATGGTTTTGTTTTATTTTAGAAAAAAATAATAATATGTATATGTTATAGGCAATGTGTATAATCCGGCATTGTATAGAATGCCTAGGCATTCGCATCCGTGGCGAACTCCCTCACACCTGACAACCAAACCTAACCCAATCTAGCTTGGAAACAAACCTAACTAAAAACCAAACCTAAGCTCCTGATTAACCTATTAACCGCCTACGTCGGATTAATCCGACAATTATTTTCGGGCCCATTTCGCCAGAGTCGTATATTTACGACCAAAATATCACTGCTCGTTTAATCAGCTTTTTTATTTAATTACGCTGTATTCTATCAAAAATATGTTTATATTAGGCAAATAGTCAACTAAGTAATCATTTACAGTTTAATACACTTTAGTCTCTTAATTAGAACTCCTAAAAATAATGTCCAAAGTTAGATGAATTACTAACATTATTTTTAGAAAATTGTATTGATGTGCAACGCCCATGACGACAAAATCCGACATGAGGGACGGGACATATGCTCAGATTTACCGATACAAAAATAAACATAAATCAAAATATTTCTCGTTATACTAATTATTTAAGTAATAATTAATAAATCGTTCAAATTTTTAAACACTTTTTGTTTTACTGGCTTGCGAAAAATGTCGAATAATTTCGTAAGGTACCTAAGTAGTATTCAAGTTGGTAGGTACCTATATCTCCACCAAGCTAAGTTTACACCTCGCTGGAATGCGGCATGTACCCGTGTACCTACATATAATATAATGTTAAAAGCAACAAATGCAAAGTAAAATCTAACAAAGTCATAGTTAAAGTCATAGCGAATCCTTTTTTACAGCCCGTACCTAAGCCTCAGTGTGACGTAAACGACGCGAGGTGCAAACTTAGCTTGGTGAGATGTAGTTGTTAGTTAACCACGCTCGTTATTAAAACGAAATATCGACATCGCAAAGTTAAGTATTGCACATCCCTCTTTCTTTTAGGTATTTAATTTTCGATTCACTGTGCCGGGCGCTAGGGACACGCCAACTGTTCTGAAGTCGGGCGGTTAAAAGGTTAAAAACCGAACCTAACCTTAAACCAAATCTTACCTTCCTTTTTTTTTGGTTTCGCTGGAGGAAAATGCGTTACGCATCCCCTCTAAATCGGAGGGGTATGTGTCTCCCGGTATATTCACTAAAAACCCCCAGTGTCACGCCCGCTTCGCCTTTGTGGAGAGGGCCTGGGAAACTGGTTGAACCTTTACTTTCATTCCGGCGAGTTCCACTTATTGTACCGCCTGCTTTACTTCTAATGTACAGTGTACTGTATACTCTTCATAATAAATTATAGAGCTTGTTTTTCTCTTTTTAGTTAGTTGTTATTTATTGCAGTCGGGTTTTTTTTAATAATTATTTGATATGGCTTTTTTTTAGTTTTTCCCAGAACTGGTATAACTTGGCCATTAATCCAGTCTCAGATTATCGTTGAGTTTTGGGACACCCCGTGTATGTATATGCGTCAACCGGCATTCTATACAATGCCTAGGTATTCCATACATTTCCTTGGTAAAGTGTTAAATAGTTTGAACATTCAATATCATTTCACATTTTTGCGTGGACGACCCCGGCATTCTATACAATACCTAAGAAATGTAAAGAATGCCTGCGTTATACACATTGCCTATAACTTATATACTTATACATTCAGGTACTGAAAGAGCAACTATTTACCTATCTTGAAAAGGAAACGAAAAAGCAACGTATGAATATCACTTTAATATTTATTTAAAAAAGCTTTCAAAACTACATAAAAATTATACAAATAAAATAAAAATTAACAAGAACTATAACCCAAATCAAGTAACGAGATACAAACTAAAATCGCTTTCAGAAAGAGAAAATATTAATCAAAATAAAATATTAATAATATAACATATAAATATATTGTTATTAAGAAGTGAGAAAATAATAAACGTAAAAAGCTTAGGTTTATGTTTAACGCCTTATCATTGCACCAGTAACTGTAGACAAAGTAGGCTGCTGACGTGATTGCATGTAACAGGGTTTATGTTTTTGAACGTAAAATGGTTTGCATGATGGCGAAGGCTTGATTATTGTAACTGAATATGATTCTTCTTTTCGAGTAGGAAGACTACTCGGTTCGGCATGGTGACATATTGGATAAGTTGCAAAAGGATTGTGCATTGATCTTAATATCAATCCAACGCTAGTCAACATTTTGCAGCGAGCCTCGAATACATTAAGAGCATTTCTATAAAGCGCCTTCTTCTCTTCATCTATTAGCGGGTTATTGAATTTTAAATACAATGCTATGTAAATCAGTGCAGACATTTGAAACGTTAGTCCTGGATATTTCGGTCTGAATGCATTGACAGCACAACATGCATCAGTCAAGATTTTGCCAATCGTTTGCTCTAAATATCCAAGGTGAGGCAAATTCTTTAAACTCAATTTCTTAAAGATTTTTGGCCCTCTGAAAACTTTGATATCGTAATATAGCTGAGGTTTAGCCAAAAATTTATTGCAACATTCTTGACTACAAAATAAATATGCTATTTTGCGATAACGACAAGCGTAATCCAAACAACCGGCTACTACCTTTTGTGCTGGTAAATTTTCAGCATATGTCACAATGCAGGTTCCTTTTTCATATAAATATTGTTTATTTATCGTTTTGACTGCCGCAGCCAACTCAGGGACTTCTATATCCTGAGGCGCCAAGTGAACATGTGGGAACATCATAACAGTCTCTAAATGTTCTTCACAAATCCAATAATACATGTTTTTGTATTGAACTACTCCTTTTTTGTCTGGAGGATAATCACTGTGTCTGTACACTCTTTTATTAAAACATACTGGACATAGGTTTCGGTATAAAGATTGTCTTTCAGCGAAAGTTTTGTTCGACACCCACATAGCACGCACGACAGTTGTATCAACATGTAATAAATAAAAGTGTATTTTTTCAGCTACTTCTAATAAACAATTGGTAACATCCTTGAAAACTTTCCATTTGGATTGATTGGCATTTATCACAGTCAGGTTTTGATAATCATCAGCTATCCATTCTCTTATCTTAAAACGGCGTAGCTTCCAATTCTCATACCTTTTTTCAATAAGATCTTTTGGAAACGTTGGTCGATATTTCAAAATGTCATAATACACTTCGTTAAGTGCATTGGTTACAATTTTGTTTTTAGTCGCATTCAAATCGAATATGATGTTTGGGTACAGCCCGTTATCTACCAATATCTTAGCTGGCAAGGGTGTTTGCGGAACACCGTCATATACAAAACCGTACGTAACTGTACGATGGTCAATAGCCACAGTTTGGACAGCTTCTATAACATCGTTGTCAAGTATTTTTCCGTCTCTTAACTGAGCTTTCAATTTACAAGCCAGATCAGTCCAGGGCATTTCTTCCAAAACACTACGTATCGCAGTTCCTTTTGATATACATATTAAACAATTATCCCTAGCTACTTTAGCAGCTAGTGAGCTGACACCTGACTTAGGTGCTCCTATAAAACCAATTCTCAATGGATATTCACAGTAGGCTTCAATAGCTTTACTAATGATATATTTGAGAGGATTTTCTCTGAACTTTATTACATATGCATTCTTGCAAATGAAATATACATATGACCTGTGAACTATAGGAAAAAGCGTACCCTTACGTCTGGCTATTTTAAAAGTATTTTGAACGGAATTTGGATATTCATGAATATGTACAGGACAAACGCGATTAAACTTACTAATAAAACAGAACCCTCTCTCTAGTAACAAGTTAGCAGTTTCCATACTAACAATAAATGTTTGTTCTAATAGTGACCTATTTCTATGTTTCAAAAACATTAGGGTTGATAGACAATCTCTATAAACTTTTTTCGCTGATTTCGTTGCATCGATGGTAACCAATTTAATCCTTTGTTCCTGTATCATTTCTTTCATAGCTTGTATATTTGCGTCATCAGTTTCGAATAAGACCTGTATTCTGGCTTCAATTCTCTCACGAGCTTCATCATCCTTTTCCCACTCATTTGTGTCTGTTGGGGCTGGATGTTCTTGGATCAGCTGATTGTAAGTATTAAACAAAAGCGGGTCGACGTTAGATAATCCTGCTGGATCTGCGTCCATTATAGCACTTTCAGTAGATTTACGTTTAGCCTCATCACTCGAAGATATAGACATGTTTCCAAGAACTTCATTAAGTATAAGTTTAACTACAACTTCCCGAGTAATTTTATCTGTCCATTCTTGACGTTCCTTTACCAATTTAGCTTTAGCATTTGCTTTTGCCTCCAATTGATTTTTTTTCCATTGGTCAAACATACCAGGAGCCATACGTTTGACAGCAACTTCGGAATTTGATTCTAAATCTATCACTATATCAGGAATACAAAACGCTGCCAGCATATCCTCGAAGTCACTAGGCATTCTTGGATAACAATCTAGAATGAAGCCAACGGGTACGAAAGGATCAAACCATAACTTTTTAATTGCTTTCTGCGCGAGATGTGATATAAGAGGCGCTCCCCGATCGAAATAAAACAGGATCATTCGTCTCATTTCAGTTTCATTAGTAAAAATGTCACTCACTACATTTTCAGTTTCTTCACCCATTTGAAATTCTACAACACCATCCTCATCCAAAACTTCGTCTTTAAAAATATTTTCATACTTTCGTCCAACGTTTCGGAAATGTTTCGGTTTCATGTAATAATTAATAATATCTGCAAAATTTATGTACTGTAAGCCGAGCTCCTTAGCTATTTTCTTTCCTAAAGTTGTTGCTCCACACCCTATAGAACCAGTTATAATCACTCTGACCTTGGGAAACACTTTGAATGGTTTATTATAACTCAGGTATCGAGTTTTGTCTGTTCTAAATTTTTCTAGGAACTCTTCATTAACAAAGTTATGAACTTTATTGTTATATAATAACGAAAGCAAGGGGTTACCTTCCCACAGAGTATCACGCTTATCAAAAGAAACGGGACAGTAAAAATAAGTATCACAATAAAACTTCGGGTCATTGTAAGTCAGAAGATCTTTTGTAGTGCTACTATCGTCCTCATCACCGGTATTTTTTACATCTTCATCTTCAGAAGCTGGCGGCATGAAAGTATAACTGTTACGTAACTTTAATAATACTTCTTCTACAATTTCCACATCTGTTTTATCTTGAAGTTCAACTTCAATGTAAGATTTCTTTTTTTCCTCTAATGCTAATTTTAAACTGTCCCAGTCTTCCCGGAATTTATCTACAGATTCACTAAATAATGTAGTTAAGGAATCCGATATTTCTTGATTTTCTGGAGTAACATCATTTAGAGCTCTATTGATACAATATTCAGTAAGACTTTCTACAATATCAAGGACAGTTAGACTAGGCTTAGACCTCTCACTTACTAATTTAGTCTCAATTAGAGGGTCATTAGCAGCCAAAATTTTATCAGCATAGTATTTCGCATATTTTTCAACATTAACATAGTACTGCATTAATTCCTGATTAACTTCTTTATTTTCTATTAACGCAATAGTGTGATCAGGTGTTAATTTAGGATTGTTTAAATGGCTCCAATATTCAGGATCAGAAGGCAATCCATCAATAATGTATTTTCCATATAATTCATAACCATTCGTTTCTTGTTCATGGTTTGCATCTATAGTATGAATGTGTTTTACTATTACAGACATTATCTCGTCACTAGTAGGCTCAGTTTCCTTTTCTAAATCGTTTGCTAAGATATAATTTGATATAGCTATAGTCACGTCCTCATCGCCAAGGATAGGTATAGAAGGTATTTTGGACACTTTGGAAAGTTCTTCTGGGGCGTAGTTCAAAAAAAGATTATTCGAGATTGCTGTTTTACACTCTTCTAAGTTGTCAAGCATCGGAAGAAAATGAAGTTTCTGTTTGAGAGCATTTATTTTCATTTGATATTTAGGGTCCAATACTGGTGATTTTTCTTCATCGGCAAATATTGTTTCTGCTTGTTGTTCTTGCTCTGGTTGCTGCTTTACTTCTTCTTCTAGTACATCCGTCGCTTCTTGTTTGGGTAACTGCTCTTTGTCTTCTTCTTCCTTTATTTTTATTCGTTTCTTAACTGACTGGTTTTCTTTTTCCTTCTGATTAAAACCGGTAGCAAGTTCATAATATTCATTCAATAGTTTTAAAACTTGTTTAGACCACGTCTTCAATTTTGCTACTCGGTCAGACTCACTTTTTTGCCAGTCTCGATACCGGGCGTCTTCTATAGTTGCTATTATTTCTGACAAAATAGACCCGGCGAAAGTTTCGTATTTTTTTTCCCTTTCTTTTTCCAATAACACTTTAAAATTAGTTATTGGACAGTCAAAAATCCACGATAAACATTCTGCAATCATAGTTTTACCTGAAGATTTTGTTCCAATAATTATGACTCTGCAAGTAGGTTCTAAATACTTTAATTTCAAGTAAGGACGTGGGTTTTGGTAAAATGAAATAAAATTCTCAGGTGAAGACATCACATACACGTGTTTAAAAAATGCCATCGCGTATTTCGGGTTTCCTACCAAAGAGCGCCTTAGTTTGAGTTCAACCGGACATCGATTAAACCAATGTGATGGAGTGCGTTTAAAATTGACAACACCACTAGTAATATTATTGAATTCTGACACCGATTTCCAAAACTCTTCAATATCTTCTATTGGTTCTTCTAAATAAAGAGGTTCCGGGATAAGTACTGGTTGAATGTTCAATAATATAAGTCTTTCCGTTAGATTATGCAGCATTTTATGTAAATTTGTCCGTCCGTCTAATTCTATAACCATTTTCGGATTAAAGTCTCGCATTTTCTTCAACATAAATGGGAAAATCTGTTGATAGTTGCAATAGTGACCAATACACTTTTCATTAAAATTGATGGGCAGTTTGCAATTATATTTTGGATTAAAAACATGAATATCATAAGGAGACTCATAGTCACTAATTATAAACTTTGGTGGCCATCTTAAGTCTGATACGTGTTTAAATTCAAATGGTTTCATGATGGTCTGGCCTGTTTTATAGTTTACATATTTATGACTTTTAATGGTCAACAAATCTGAATCTGGGCAACTTATATGAATGATTATAGCAGGTGCCAAACTCAAATTGAATAATTCTTCAACCTGTGCCAAGAACGTACCTTGCTTGGTTTCATAAAAGCTCTTTCTATGTTTTATTACGCCAGAACAGAAATCAAGTAGAGACTTTGGTAGTTTAGCAGGCCTAGCTTCCTCTTCTTCAACGGCTTCTTTTTCAGCTGGGTCTTCTTCACCTGTTTGATCTTCTTCTGCCACATCAATTTCTTCGTCACTAGGTCCAGATAATTGGCTACTTTCAGATGTACTTGGTGAAGAAACTGGTTTCCTAGATTTAGTTTTATTTAATTTACTGATAATATCAAACAACAGTTCTTCCGCTATTATGAAACCTTCTTCGCCATATAAAGATTTCATAAAATAAAGTTTATTATTACTGGATGTTACTACAGGAAAGCCAGATATTACATATCCTCTATGTTGAACCGCAGGTGATTGTACTTTAATCTTTAACATTTTTAGTAAAATGTCAAAAGTACAAGGATTATTATGTCTCATGTTGAAATCCAAAATTTTCCCGTTTGGGCTGTATTGTTCCAACTCATCGGAAATAATAGTCTTTGGACACAAATGTATACAATTTAGCTTTTTAGATAAAGCTTCACCAAGCCTATATGAGCCAACACCTGATTTTCCGAAGATTACGTAACCTGTTGGTTTTGTGTCTAAGAATAATTCTTGGGCGTCATGGTCTGTCCAGATATTCATAAACTTGGAATTTTTAGGAATAGGAATTGCTGTGTTATCTAGACCGATGATTGCTGCCGCCAGCAGGGGCGACGTGCGTTCAATTCCTTTTTGCTTTTCAAATACTCGGTCCGTCGGTCCACTGAACACGATACTATTTAACACTTTGACATCTTTGAAATCATATTTATCATTTATATCTACATTACTTATATAATTCTCGAATTCGATCATCTCATGTGGTTTTTCGGTATATTATTTATAAAATATTAATGTAAACATATCATAAAAGAGAATAACTTCATTTGAAGGACATCGTCAAATGACATGTCAGTATGACATGCTAGAATCGAAGTAGTGGCCAAAGAAGAGAGGTTATATACCTTCTGAAATAGTTCTTAATAGACAGTTATAGACTGCCACCTTATAGTCCAACAAATCTAAGAAGTACCGTTTGACAGTTATGACAAATAGGATAATAGGGTTGGGAGTAAAAAAATCGATTACTATAATATCCGATTTTTATGAGATCGATTACACTATAACATCCGAATTTTAAGAGATCAATTGTCATAATGAAAAAAAAGTTATGTTTAGGATATTTTATTTATACACTACTAGTACTAGAATCGTCATCGTCTTCGTCATCATCGTCATTTAAATTAATGACTAGTTGATTATCTATGAAATTATCAAAGTGTACGTCTCTGTCGAAGTCGTAATTTATTTTAGGGTACCTATGTATTAAGTGCATAATGCGGTCGCGCAGTAACGTGTCGTCAATTGATAATTTGAAAGTAATACATTCGATTTTTCGTATATGTAATCGATTTTTTCGCATACAAGTGTATCTGAAGAGTCACAACACTACAAGCAGTGACCCAACTACGTGACTTTGCAATGAGGTCAAAAATAGAACTATTAGAAATTATTTACTATGTAAATATGTGTTATTTTGCTTTGTTTGAAAGTTTTCAATTAAATAGGATATTAAAAATTGAAAATTTTTAGATACAATAATAAAATCTTTCTAAATTCATGGTTTTATGACAAAGGTTGTCGAAACTGAGTATTGTACGCATGAACAAAGTTGTTTCGGTTTGAAAATGATGAAACGTCAAACGGTACTTCTTAGATTTGTTGGACTATAGAGCATTCCACGGACCACTTATTTAATGTTATTATTAAGCTATTGCATAGCTTTTATCGCGGGTCTTGAGCGTGCAGACCGAATCCAGACATTCTGTAACAAAAATAACCTAATACCCCCACTCCGACCGGCACAGCGGTGACACTTTTTAGTTTTGCCATCTATCGATGAATAGCAGAAATTTTAATGATTTTTTAGCATACCACGCTTGTCTCTTAATTCAGCAATTCGCCTCTAGATGGCATTGAATGCTATGCAATAGCTTTACCGCGGCAGTCTCCGAGTACCACACGTTTTTTTTTTTTGAACTCTACCCCATGTGGGTGAACTTAGCAGATCAAGGTCCAGCAGATCAAAAAAAAGAGAGTTCTATTCGCATGCAGCTGAGTTCTATGGTTCCTGATAGTTTTTAGAAATAGTTCTGCTGTTTTTACCCCAAAAATTTAAATTAATGAAATGCTCTGCTAACTTCCCGTAGCAGATCAATTTGCAGCAGATCAAAAAAAAAGTGTGTTCCTTTCGCATGCAGGTAAGTTCTATAGTTCCTGATAGTTTTCAAAAATAGTTTTGACGTTTTTGTCCCAAAAAATGACAATTTAAAAAATGGTCTGCTAACTTCCCGTAGCAGATCGAAAACTCGAAAATATCATTTTCATTGCCTTATAATATATTCCCACAGCCTAGACTCTTTTGTTTTAGACAGAACTATAGCAGAACTGCAATGCAAAATTCGATTCGAGTCCAGAACTCACGTCCTAGTGCCAGCAGAGCATGTGCGAAAACTTGAAAACTCAAAAAATATCATTTTTATCACTTGTAAAATTGCTCACAAGCTAGAACTCTTTTGTTTTAGACAGAACTATAGCAGAACTGCAATGCAAATGCAACCGCGGCTCCCCCCGGGGTCGCGGGTGTCCATGAGGGGTATCCTCATGGACACCCGCTTTACCAAAAAAAAAAATGTTTTTAGTTAGGTAAGGTTAGGTTTTTAGTTAGGTTAGGTTTTGAGTTAGGTTAGGTTAGGTTTGGTTTTTAGTTAAGTTAGGTTTGATTTTTAGTTAGGTTAGGTAAGGTTTTGTTTTTAGTTAGGTTAGGTTTGGTTTTTAGTTAGGTTAGGTTAGGTTAGGTTTGGTTTTTAGTTAGGTTAGGTTAGGTTAGGTTTGGTTTTTAGTTAGGTTAGGTTTGGTTTTTAGTTAGGTAAGGTTAGGTTTTGTTTTTAGTTAGGTTAGGTTAGGTTTTTAGTTAGGTTAGGTTAGGTTTTTAGTTAGGTTAGGTTAGGTTTGGTTTTAGTTAGGTTAGGTTAGGTTTGGTTTTTAGTTAGGTTAGTTTTGGTTTTGAGTTAGGTTAGGTTAGGTTTGGTTTTTAGTTTTTTTTTTTTTTTTTTTTTTTAGTGTACGAGGCGACGAGGCCGACGCCCTTTACACGTCGGCCTCCATCAACAATGCGAAATGCAACCCGCCGGCTCTCAACTAGCCGGCGGAAGCCCGCGGTCGGTGCATGAAGTAGTACCATGCACTGCCATGCCCCGACACAAAAAACGCGGATGACGTAGCACAGCGGTTCAGGTTTAGTCAGTAAGAGTCTGACACTACCCGCGGCTCCCCCCGGGGTCGCGGGTGTCCATGAGGATTCCCCCGCTTTACCAAAAAAAAAAAGAAAAAAAAAGGTTAGGTTTTTAGTTAGGTTAGGTTAGGTTTGGTTTTTAGTTAGGTTAGGTTAGGTTAGGTTTTTAGTTAGGTTAGGTTTTGAGTTAGGTTAGGTTAGGTTTGGTTTTTAGTTAGGTTAGGTTAGGTTTTGAGTTAGGTTTCGTTTTTTGTTAGGTTAGGTTAGGTTTGGTTTTTAGTTAGGTTAGGTTTGGTTTTGAGTTAGGTTAGGTTAGGTTTGGTTTTTAGTTAGGTTAGGTTTGGTTTTTAGTTAGGTTAGGTTTTGTTTTTAGTTAGGTTAGGTTAGGTTTTTAGTTAGGTTAGGTTAGGTTAGGTAAGGTTAGGTTTTGTTTTTAGATAGGTTAGGTTAGGTTTTTAGTTAGGTTAGGTTAGGTTAGGTTTTTAGTTAGGTTAGGTTTTTAGTTAGGTTAGGTTAGGTTTGGTTTTTAGTTAGGTTAGGTTAGGTTTGGTTTTTAGTTAGGTTAGGTTAGGTTTTGAGTTAGGTTAGGTTTGGTTTTTAGTTAGGTTAGGTTTGATTTTTAGTTAGGTTAGGTTAGGTTTGGTTTTTAGTTAGGTTAGGTTTGGTTTTGAGTTAGGTTAGGTTAGGTTTGGTTTTTAGTTAGGTTAGGTTTGGTTTTTAGTTAGGTTAGGTTAGGTTTGGTTTTTAGTTAGGTTAGGTTTGGTTTTGAGTTAGGTTAGGTTAGGTTTGGTTTTTAGTTAGGTTAGGTTTGGTTTTTAGTTAGGTTAGGTTAGGTTAGGTTTGGTTTTTAGTCAGGTTAGGTTTGGTTTTTAGTTAGGTAAGGTTAGGTTTTGTTTTTAGTTAGGTTAGGTTAGGTTTTTAGTTAGGTTAGGTTTTGAGTTTGGTTAGGTTAGGTTTGGTTTTTAGTTAGGTTAGGTTAGGTTTTGAGTTAGGTTTGGTTTTTAGTTAGGTTAGGTTAGGTTTGGTTTTTAGTTAGGTTAGGTTTGGTTTTGAGTTAGGTTAGGTTAGGTTAGGTTTTTAGTTAGGTTAGGTTTTTAGTTAGGTTAGGTTAGGTTTGGTTTTTAGTTAGGTTAGGTTAGGTTTGGTTTTTAGTTAGGTTAGGTTAGGTTTTGAGTTAGGTTAGGTTTGGTTTTTAGTTAGGTTAGGTTTGGTTTTGAGTTAGGTTAGGTTAGGTTTGGTTTTTAGTTAGGTTAGGTTTGGTTTTTAGTTAGGTTAGGTTTTGTTTTTAGTTAGGTTAGGTTAGGTTTTTAGTTAGGTTAGGTTAGGTTAGGTAAGGTTAGGTTTTGTTTTTAGATAGGTTAGGTTAGGTTTTTAGTTAGGTTAGGTTAGGTTAGGTTTTTAGTTAGGTTAGGTTTTTAGTTAGGTTAGGTTAGGTTTGGTTTTTAGTTAGGTTAGGTTAGGTTTGGTTTTTAGTTAGGTTAGGTTAGGTTTTGAGTTAGGTTAGGTTTGGTTTTTAGTTAGGTTAGGTTTGATTTTTAGTTAGGTTAGGTTAGGTTTGGTTTTTAGTTAGGTTAGGTTTGGTTTTGAGTTAGGTTAGGTTAGGTTTGGTTTTTAGTTAGGTTAGGTTTGGTTTTTAGTTAGGTTAGGTTAGGTTTGGTTTTTAGTTAGGTTAGGTTTGGTTTTGAGTTAGGTTAGGTTAGGTTTGGTTTTTAGTTAGGTTAGGTTTGGTTTTTAGTTAGGTTAGGTTAGGTTAGGTTTGGTTTTTAGTCAGGTTAGGTTTGGTTTTTAGTTAGGTAAGGTTAGGTTTTGTTTTTAGTTAGGTTAGGTTAGGTTTTTAGTTAGGTTAGGTTTTGAGTTTGGTTAGGTTAGGTTTGGTTTTTAGTTAGGTTAGGTTAGGTTTTGAGTTAGGTTTGGTTTTTAGTTAGGTTAGGTTAGGTTTGGTTTTTAGTTAGGTTAGGTTTGGTTTTGAGTTAGGTTAGGTTAGGTTAGGTTTTTAGTTAGGTTAGGTTTTTAGTTAGGTTAGGTTAGGTTTGGTTTTTAGTTAGGTTAGGTTAGGTTTGGTTTTTAGTTAGGTTAGGTTAGGTTTTGAGTTAGGTTAGGTTTGGTTTTTAGTTAGGTTAGGTTTGATTTTTAGTTAGGTTAGGTTAGGTTTGGTTTTTAGTTAGGTTAGTTTTGGTTTTGAGTTAGGTTAGGTTAGGTTTGGTTTTTAGTTTTTTTTTTTTTTTTTTTTTAGTGTACGAGGCGACGAGGCCGACGCCCTTTACACGTCGGCCTCCATCAACAATGCGAAATGCAACCCGCCGGCTCTCAACTAGCCGGCGGAAGCCCGCGGTCGGTGCATGAAGTAGTACCATGCACTGCCATGCCCCGACACAAAAAAACGCGGATGACGTAGCACAGCGGTTCAGGTTTAGTCAGTAAGAGTCTGACACTACCCGCGGCTCCCCCCGGGGTCGCGGGTGTCCATGAGGATTCCCCCGCTTTACCAAAAAAAAAAGAAAAAAAAAGGTTAGGTTTTTAGTTAGGTTAGGTTAGGTTTGGTTTTTAGTTAGGTTAGGTTAGGTTAGGTTTTTAGTTAGGTTAGGTTTTGAGTTAGGTTAGGTTAGGTTTGGTTTTTAGTTAGGTTAGGTTAGGTTTTGAGTTAGGTTTCGTTTTTTGTTAGGTTAGGTTAGGTTTGGTTTTTAGTTAGGTTAGGTTTGGTTTTGAGTTAGGTTAGGTTAGGTTTGGTTTTTAGTTAGGTTAGGTTTGGTTTTTAGTTAGGTTAGGTTTTGTTTTTAGTTAGGTTAGGTTAGGTTTTTAGTTAGGTTAGGTTAGGTTAGGTAAGGTTAGGTTTTGTTTTTAGATAGGTTAGGTTAGGTTTTTAGTTAGGTTAGGTTAGGTTAGGTTTTTAGTTAGGTTAGGTTTTTAGTTAGGTTAGGTTAGGTTTGGTTTTTAGTTAGGTTAGGTTAGGTTTGGTTTTTAGTTAGGTTAGGTTAGGTTTTGAGTTAGGTTAGGTTTGGTTTTTAGTTAGGTTAGGTTTGATTTTTAGTTAGGTTAGGTTAGGTTTGGTTTTTAGTTAGGTTAGGTTTGGTTTTGAGTTAGGTTAGGTTAGGTTTGGTTTTTAGTTAGGTTAGGTTTGGTTTTTAGTTAGGTTAGGTTAGGTTTGGTTTTGAGTTAGGTTAGGTTAGGTTTGGTTTTTAGTTAGGTTAGGTTAGGTTAGGTTTGGTTTTTAGTCAGGTTAGGTTTGGTTTTTAGTTAGGTAAGGTTAGGTTTTGTTTTTAGTTAGGTTAGGTTAGGTTTTTAGTTAGGTTAGGTTTTGAGTTTGGTTAGGTTAGGTTTGGTTTTTAGTTAGGTTAGGTTAGGTTTTGAGTTAGGTTTGGTTTTTAGTTAGGTTAGGTTAGGTTTGGTTTTTAGTTAGGTTAGGTTTGGTTTTGAGTTAGGTTAGGTTAGGTTTGGTTTCTAGTTAGGTTAGGTTTGGTTTTTAGTTAGGTTAGGTTAGGTTAGGTTTGGTTTTTAGTTAGGTAAGGTTAGGTATTGTTTTTAGTTAGGTTAGGTTAGGTTTTTAGTTAGGTTAGGTTAGGTTTTGAGTTAGGTTAGGTTTGGTTTTTAGTTAGGTTAGGTTTGATTTTTAGTTAGGTTAGGTTAGGTTTGGTTTTTAGTTAGGTTAAGTTAGGTTTGGTTTTTAGTTAGGTTAGGTTTGGTTTTGAGTTAGGTTAGGTTAGGTTTGGTTTTTAGTTAGGTTAGGTTTTGTTTTTAGTTAGGTTAGGTTAGGTTTTTAGTTAGGTTAGGTTAGGTTAGGTTTTTAGGTAAAAACCAAACCTTTTTTTTTTTTTGGTAAAGCGGGGGAATCCTCATGGACACCCGCGACCCCGGGGGGAGCCGCGGGTAGTGTCAGACTCTTACTGACTAAACCTCAACCGCTGTGCTACGTCATCCGCGTTTTTGTATCGGTGCATGACCTAACTAAAAACCTAACCTAACCTAACCTAACTCAAAACAAAACCTAACCTTACCTAACTGAAAACTTAACCTAACCTAACTAAAAACCAAACCTAACCTAACTAAAAACCAAACCTAACCTAACCTAACTCAAAACCTAACCTAACCTAACTAAAAACCTAACCTAACTAAAAACCTAACCTAACTAAAAACCTAACCTAACCTAACTAAAAACCTAACCTAACCTAACTAAAAACCTAACCTAACCTAACTAAAAACCTAACCTAACCTAACTCAAAACCTAACCTAACCAAAAACCTAACCTAACCTAACTAAAAACCTAACCTAACCTAACTAAAAACAAAACCTAACCTTACCTAACTAAAAACCTAACCTAACCTAACTAAAAACCAAACCTAACCTAACCTAACTAAAAACCAAACCTAACCTAACCTAACTAAAAACCTAACCTAACCTAACTAAAAACCTAACCTAACCTTACTAAAAACCAAACCTAACCTAACCCTTTTTTGTTGTTTTTTTTTTGTCGGCGTATTTGGGGCGCGTCCGGATCGTTTTCCCGGACGCACTCTGCGGCCTCCTTCTGCGACATAACGGTCTCGCAGAAGGAGGCCAGTGTATGCCACGCTGCGCGGCTGCGACAACAGCCGGCAACGCGGAGACGTCTACTCCGCCCAACGCAGACACGAGGACGGCGCGAGGCCCATCGAAGGCCGGACACAGGGCCAGCGTGTGCAGTGCGGTGTCGTCAGGATCACCGCACTGGTGATACGCTGTGGTGGCCTCTCTGCGGGCCACCCGGCACAAGTAGTGCCCGAAGGCCCCGTGTCCGGTCAACACCTGCGTGAGGCAGTACGTCAGTTTTCCGTACCGCCTCTCCGCCCACTGTTGCAGATGTGGGCGGATCGCAAAAGAGTTCTAGCCTGTGAGCAATTTTACAAGTGATAAAAATGATATTTTTTGAGTTTTGAAACATTCTTACATGCTCTGCTGGCACTGGGACGTGAGTTCTGGACTCGTATCAAATTTTGCATTGCAGTTCTGCTATAGTTCTGTCAAAAAAAAAAGAGTTATAGCCTGTGAGCAGTTTTACAAATGATAAAAATTATATTTTTCGAGTTTTCAAGTTTTCGCACATGCTCTGCTGGCACTAGGGCGTGAGTTCTGGACTCAAATCGAATTTTGCATTGCAGTTCTGCTATAGTTCTGTCTAAAATAAAAGAGTTCTAACCTGTGAGCAATTTTACAAGTGATAAAAATGATATTTTTTTAATTTATTAAACATTCTCACATGCTCTGCTGGCACTGGGACGTGAGTTCTGGACTCGAATCGAATTGGGCATTGCAGTTCTGCTATAGATCTGCCTAAAACAAAAGAGTTCTAGGCTGTGGGAATATATTATAAGGCAATGAAAATTATATTTTCGAGTTTTCGATCTGCTACGGGAAGTTAGTAGACCATTTTTTAAATTATCATTTTTTGGGACAAAAACGTCAGAACTATTTTTGAAAACTATCAGGAACTATAGAACTTACCTGCATGCGAAAGGAACACACTTTTTTTTTGATCTGCTGCAAATTGATCTGCTACGGGAAGTTAGCAGAGCATTTCATTAATTTAAATTTTTGGGGTAAAAACAGCAGAACTATTTCTAAAAATTATCAGGAACTGTAGAACTCAGCTGCATGCGAATAGAACTCTCTTTTTTTTTTGATCTGCTGGACATTGATCTGCTAAGTTCACCCACATCTCTACCCCGTGTGCATATAATTATGTATTTAAAGAGAATCACTAATTTTATAAAGCATGAGTTTGTTACTTTAAACGAGATTTTATGTAATGTTTTTTCATCCCGAACATTCTAAACGGCTGAATGAATTTTAAAAATTGAGTTCTTCTAAGGGTTACCCAGGTGTCCGTAAATTGGTCTGATAAAAAGTGTGATATAGTTTGAGCAATACTGCTGTACCGCGCCTTCGGAAGGCGCGTGGCGAGAGGGGAGAGCGTCGGTTGATGTGATATGTCAGGTCGCCGTCAACACTCATGGCGGTCCCTAGTGTCATTTGGACCGAACTGTCTATGTCAGAAGCACATGAGATTAATATTAAAAGATGGAGTATGCGTTATCTCGTGATTAAGTCCTGATTTGAAATAAGCTTAGTAAAATAGACACGTGCCAAATTTCGGCTCAATAGGACACTTTGAAGTGGGTGAAATTTCCAAGGTTTGATTACAGAACGACAAACATCGGGACAGGTCAACCTAAATAAAAGCTTGTAATGTCGATCTCATGTGAACTCAAGCACTTTTCTTTCCGGCCCCTACCTCGCCGTGCATTCTTACGGCACAAGGTACAGCGGTTTTGGTCAATCTATTCTACTAATATAATAAACTAGCTTTTGCCTGCGGCTTCGCACGCGTTAAGAAGTATTATTGTTTAGCAAGTTAGTGTAAAAAATTAGGGCCTACAAAACTTCCTTGTACACAATATTCTTAACTAATTTGTCATTTGGCGCTAAACCTATCAAGCTACTGGGAGAACTTACTCGTGAGGAAGCAACATAGAACTGCCCATGAGAGAAGCAATGTTCTCTCAAGGCAATACCCGCAAATTTGAGAGTTTGCCTCTGAGACTTGTTTATAGTCATGGCTAGTCAAAAATCTAAGAAAATTTCTACAAACATCCCCTATTTCATCCCCTTATGTGTGGAATTTATCAAAATCTTTCTTAGCGGATGCCTACGTTATAGTACCTATGTGCATGTAAAGTCTCAGCCCGATCGGTTTAATTTTGACAAAGTTTCATAAAAAGTTTCATCCTCTATTTTATCCCCTTGGGGGTAGAATTTATCAAAATCCTTTCTTAGTGGATACCTACGTCATGAAATTTCAGCCCGATCCGTCCAGTAGTTTGGGCTGTGCGTTGATGCATTAATTTCGATCGAATTTGATTACCATAAAAACGGTTCTAGTGAGTTAATCTTAAAAGATAGACATATACTGTCGCGGACATTTTTTTAGATCATTTCAATAGGGATAATTCTTACATACATATATTGTGTGTATCTTGAACCGTTTTCGCAGCGCACGCAACGGAAGCCCTCAAGGATGAACAATTTTCCCCGTTTTTTTTTCACATTTTCCATTATTTCTTCGCTCCTAATAGTTGCAATGTGATATTATATAGCCTAAAGCCTTCCTCGATAAATGGTCTACTCAACACAAAAATAATTTTTCGATTCGAACCAGTAGTTCCTGAGATTAGCGCGTTCAAACAAACAAACAAACAAACTCTTCAGCTTTATAATATTAGTATAGATGTGAAAGTTTGTGAGTACCTATTGATGTTTGTTACACTTTCAGATTCAAACAGCTGGATACATTTTAATAGAATTTGGTATTGAGTTAGCTGACCCCTGGATTGACACATAGGCTTTTTAACCGACTGCGTTGGAATGGGTGATGTTTTGCAGCTATGACCCGCATTTGTGCGGACGAGGTGGCGAGTAACAGCTAGTGACAAAAAAAAGCAATAATTAAATCTTTACAATACGACTTTCTTTTACTCATCTGTAACTGACCAGCTCAGCTTTTGTCTGTTACAGGACCAGGATGACTAACTTACTTAGAACATATAATTTATTATGAACTAGCTGTGCCCGCGACTTCGTCCGCGTGGAATAATTATTTTGGGCATCATTTATTTTTGCGGACAACCTCCTTAGCTTTATAAATTATAGCCGTTACCCACGACTTTGTCCTCGTCATTTTCTGTTATTATTTTAGACAATTTAGTTTTTAAATTTTTAAAAGAACATAATTATTTTAAAGTATCTACTTCTGCGTAAATTATATTTTTAGTTTTATTTTCTTGTGGCAGAAGTACATATTGATTTCCTCCACAACCTGATACGTTGATACAACTCTTAACAAATGCATTATTTTGAACGAATTTGATTACCATAAAAACGGTTCTAGTGAGTTAATCTTAAAAGATAGACATATACTGTCCGGGACATTTTTTTTAGATCATTTCAATAGGAATAATTCTTTTATACATACCTATATTTTTGGTATCTTGAACCGTTTTCGGAGCGCACGCAACGGAAGTCCATTATTTCTTCGCTCCTAATAGTTGCAACGTGATGTTATATAGCCTAAAGCCTTCCTCGATAAATGGTCTATTCAACACAAAAATAATTTTTCGATTTGACCCAGTAGTTCTTGAGATTAGTGCGTTTAAACAAACAAAATTTACTTTACAGTAATGCTTCTCTGTACACAATATTAGACGTGTGGCCATCGGGGTTCAAAATATAAAGGCTCCTAGAATTGCTCACCCGTGACAGAGCTACATACAACTGTCCGTGTGAGAAACAGCTGATAGTTAAATCGACACCCACAACTTTCAACGACTGACCTTGTGCTTTATTAATAGTCATCGCAAAACACAGGCTGACTGGAAATTGGACTCGCTTAAAACTGAATGGAAAATTGTTCGGGATGAGAGGAATCCGAGGAATAAAAACACTTTCGCCTTTTCCACACCCTGTCAAAATCTCTGCTTCTATCAGATTTCGTTGTAAATTTGTCACTTTTAACCTGGTACCATTGCAAAGTTTCGGGGGGCTTAAATTTCTAAGAAGCATTATGGGCACGCCTACTTTCAGTTTTATTTTATGTGCTGGTAGTCCAGGAGCATTGAGGGATTCTAAAAATTCTACTGGGTAGCTTGTACATTCTCCTTCTTCCATGACTCTGTTAATGGAGATATACTCAATATTATCCCCCGAAACATGGCTCAAAATTTCCGCGTTTATTGTTGCTGCTTGGTCATTTCGTGGTGTCAAAATAGCTCTTTCGCAAAGCCAGGAATTTTCGCAAGTTGGTATTTGTGTTGTGTTTCCATATACAGATGATATGAGGTCTCGCATTGATGAAACTATGTTGCATAACCTTTCATTAAGAACAACTTTTCCGTGTTCCTGCGGATACATACCGTTGCCAATCTCAAGCAGCAACTCTGAAAATTCTTGAGCATTTTCGCTGCCTCCAATTTGCGCACGCATATTTAATGTCAAATGCAAAGACATTATGTGATGCCACAGTCGAGAACTCTTTAGGCAGGCTCTTACTTCATCAGCCCTTGTTCCACGTGGTATTACAGGGAGAGTCTGGCGAAAATCGCCACAAAAAAGCATAGTAATGCCACCCATGGGTTGATCATTTTGCTTGATGTCACGCAACGTTCTGTCTGCTGCTTCTACTGCTTTTCGATTGGCCATTGTGGACTCATCCCATATAATAAGACTACAATCACGAAGAACCTTAGCTTTATCGCTGTTTCTTGAAATATTGCAAACAGGGCTTTCTGTGCAGTCTAAATTGATAGGGATTTTGAACATTGTATGGGCAGTTTTCCCACCTGGCAACAACGTGGCTGCTATGCCTGAAGAAGCGACAGCAAGTGCAATTTTACCTTGGCTTCGTACTTTCGCCAAAATAACTTTTGTAAGAAATGTCTTACCCGTTCCACCGGGTGCATCTACAAATAGCATTTCTCCCAAAGTACTATCAACGCTGCGGCACACCCGATCAAATATCAAACGCTGTTCATCAGTTAGCCTCGAGACATCAGTTTGTAAAATTTCGGCCAGGTCAATTGGATCATAGCTGGTTTCCATCGCGTAATCTCTATTAATACGTTCACCGTCAAATGATGCCTCCGGCATGCCATATTGAGAAATAGGATTACCCCCAATAGATATAACTATTTCTTGAATAGCCAGCAAACAACGATTCAATTGACTTTCACGCAATCTTTCCTCAATTGGGTTGTTATCATTAAGTTGTACGTGCCTAAAAAAATCCTCAGCCAATTTGTTCTGAAATTTATACCACAACCGTGCAGCGTCAGAAAGTGCACAAAATACCAGCATGACTGCAAACAAATTTCGCAACCGATGAGGACTTTCGCTAATACTTGCTTCTGACAAAGCATCATCCCAATGTTGATCCCCATCCAGCAAGTGACGTGCCCGGCAAGCGGCTTGATATGTAGGATGTACGATATTGTCAACCTTTCGGAGATCGGCAAAAGAAGTAGGCCCTCGGACAACGTGCAGCAATAAGCGTAGGTAAAAGCATTCGGCGTTATTTGGATGAACCGTATAAACCCTACCAATCACTTGATCTTTAAAAATACCTGGTGCATCTACTACAGCTGTTCCACGTCTTCTGCGGTTAAAAATACCCTGTTGTTTATTATAGGTATAATACGATGGAACTTCGTTGTATAAGAGTGTCTTAGCAAATGCGTCTGTTTCGCAAAGATTAAAGAATGCGAGCAGAGTGGTTCGTCTTGGGTTGTCCAAACGCTCCGTTACATTATTAGGGTTAAAATATATTCTTTGTCCACCTTCAAGATGAACGTCAAGGTGGATGACGGGTGGATATCTCTCGTGGATCGAAAAACTTAAAATACGCCAAACTGCCTCAGAGGAGCTTATGTACCTGCCCGACTGAAACCTTGTAACTTCGTCGTAATCATTATTAGCAAACCCCACAGTTGCTTGGTCAGAGCCCTTATTCACATATTTACATATGTATTTTATGGATTCAACACTGTTACATACCTCGACATTGATGTGAGCTTGAAAGGTTCGTGACAGTACCGGTGAATAAGGTACCACCCATCTATTATCAAGCTCTATTTCCTGGCCATGTAATCTCACTTTAGCTGTGAAACCACCTTGTTGTGGTGACTTTCGACGGTATAATGGATACCCATTTTCTCCTGATATCGTTTGTTCTGAAAGGGCTCGAGGGTATCTTTTAGAGCAACGCCCTTCTTGCATACAGGGAGAATTTCTGTTTAACGTGCCGCATGGTCCGTGAATCATGTGAGTCTTAATAATATCGAATAACACGGGATCTTGGGTCTTATCCGGAAATTCAGCACTGATAGCAGTATCGATAGAATCAGGTCTAAGTTTGTCTTCTAACCACAGCAGAATATGAGCATGTGGCAAGCCCCGTTTCTGCCACTCAACGCTGTACATAAAACACACTGATGGTCCAAAAATCTTTTCTTTCGTAATTAGGCCAATCATCAGTTTGAGTTTAAGGTGAAACACTCGGGCTATAATGTCGTGCCGATCGTGTGGCGCCTGGCCAGCAAAAAGCCCTTCTGAAATTTCACTCCACTTTGGGTTAGTGGTAAAAGTGATAAAAAGGTCAGGTCGACCGTATTTACGAACATAGCAAAAGGCGTCTTGAGTACGCTCATGCATGTAACGTGGACCTCCTATAAAGCTTGACGGTAAGATAACTAAACGACCCATGTTTTCCACGTTATTATCTTGCTGCATTGCGTCTCGCAGATGCACATAATCCTCAGAACGTAATCGTGTCTGGTTAGTGCGTATATAAATTAACCTCTCTGTTTCTATTTTTGCGTACATCATCATCATGCCCCTGCCCTTATCCCAATTTTTACTTGGGGTCGGCGCAACACGTCCTCTAGACATGTTGCTTAAAGTTTTGGCTATGGTTTTATAGTCGGCCGCCTGCCTGACACTAACCCTCTTTGGGAATGCGGTTGTTGGTTGTTTACCCGCCACCATTCGGGTGACCCAAGGTGCTTGGTATAGTGCACTGGGTCTTAAGGTCCATTAGTCGCCTTTTACGACACCCAGTGGAGGATATGGGGTGGTGCTATTCTTTATATCCGGACACCACACGGAATTATACTAACATAACTATTTTTGCGTACATATCTACAATGAATTGACTAAATAATCCTCGAAATCGTTGCAAATAATTAAAACAATTCCGTCTAATTTGTATCCGGTAAGAGTAAAACTGTAGAGCTGATATTTTTTTATTGTAATTAGTTATTCCAGTCGTTGGATTAACTTGATATAGTCCGAAATTGTACCCATCCTCACCATGGAAGTATATCAATGGATATTGCAGAGCGTCATAAGCTCGATGTGTTTCGTAAATGCGTTGCAAGCGATCATCATGAGTACGTAACACTATATCACGTCTGTCACATTCCTGATCGACTAAGATTACTGCAACTTCGTCCGCAACAGGAGCATTGTACCTTCCACGATGTTCTTCCACAGGACGTCTATCGGCACTTATAACAATTTTGAAATCATTGCTGCCTTGTGGAATTGTCTCCAATGCAGCTTTGAAGTCACGAACGTACTGGTTAATGTCATGTAACAATTCTTGAAGTTGAGCTAAAAGCTCAGCATTGAGCTGGGGAAAATTGTGATTTCTAATATGGAGCTGTTGCGTGTAGTCGGATACAAAATAAATTTGAAGAAATTTGGGCTCATTTTCTGGCAGCAAAGATCCAATAAGGTGATAAACTTGACCTTGTACTTTGAAGGTTGGCATGAATGGTCCTTCCGTTATTTGTTTTGCCCCAAAGGAAGTCATTTGGAAAGCACTGTTATATAAACGAATATTATCTAAAAAATGTTTCGACTGGGAATGATCGCCAAGGAGACTTTTAAGTAAATGTGGTGGATCTTGGAAATTTGGAAGAACAATTTTTCCATTTGAGCAGCACATTCCGTTTGTCTCTGTCTTCCATTTCAAAGCGTGACAAAAATTACAAATTTCTCTCATGTCACCCACAGAAGCAAAGCCAGCATAATTAATTCTAGACGAATATGTGAACCCTGATTTTTCCCTATTGTCCCAAGGTAATAAAATATTTGCATCGTCATATTCCATTGACTCATCAACTTCACTATTTGTTTCTCTATTCATATGGTATCGAGCTCGTTCCGTTTCTAGGCGAGATTGACGTTGTTCTGCTGTTTCTGCTTGTCTTAGTTCATCAATTCTTTCCCTTTCAGATGCAAGATAACTCTCATTGTTTCTTTGTATGCCT
Source organism: Chrysodeixis includens (assembly GCA_941860345.1). Classification (NCBI taxonomy): domain Eukaryota; kingdom Metazoa; phylum Arthropoda; class Insecta; order Lepidoptera; family Noctuidae; genus Chrysodeixis; species Chrysodeixis includens. The sequence continues at coordinate 8,488,979 of OW796095.1, read as the reverse complement.
ACATAGTTATGTCTAGCTATTTGTAATCGTTCTTCACTTTGTGAGAGAGATTCAGACTCGCGCGAGAGAGCGTGGCGCTCTCGGTCAGCTGACCGACGTGCTTGGCGTTCCTCGATACTTTCTTGAGAACGTAAAGTCGCTGTCCGTGTTCTTTGCGAACTTAAGCGCGACTCCCTTTCTGTAACAGTCTCAGAATCGCGTGAGAAAGAGTGGCGCTCCCGATCATCAGACAGCCGGATGTCGCGATCCTGGATACTCTCTTGAGACCGCAAAGTCGCTGTCCGTGTTCTTTGTGAACTTAAACGTGACTCCCTTTCTGTAAAAGTCTCAGAATCGCGTGAGAAAGAGTGGCGCTCCCGATCATCAGACAGCCGGATGTCGCGATCCTGGATACTCTCTTGAGACCGCAAAGTCGCTGTCCGTGTTCTTTGTGAACTTAAACGTGACTCCCTTTCTGTAAAAGTCTCAGAATCGCGTGAGAAAGAGTGGCGCTCCCGATCATCAGACAGCCGGATGTCGCGATCCTGGATACTCTCTTGAGACCGCAAAGTCGCTGTCCGTGTTCTTTGTGAACTTAAACGTGACTCCCTTTCTGTAAAAGTCTCAGAATCGCGTGAGAAAGAGTGGCGCTCCCGATCATCAGACAGCCGGATGTCGCGATCCTGGATACTCTCTTGAGACCGCAAAGTCGCTGTCCGTGTTCTTTGTGAACTTAAACGTGACTCCCTTTCTGTAAAAGTCTCAGAATCGCGTGAGAAAGAGTGGCGCTCCCGATCATCAGACAGCCGGATGTCGCGATCCTGGATACTCTCTTGAGACCGCAAAGTCGCTGTCCGTGTTCTTTGTGAACTTAAACGTGACTCCCTTTCTGTAAAAGTCTCAGAATCGCGTGAGAAAGAGTGGCGCTCCCGATCATCAGACAGCCGGATGTCGCGATCCTGGATACTCTCTTGAGACCGCAAAGTCGCTGTCCGTGTTCTTTGTGAACTTAAACGTGACTCCCTTTCGGTGAACGTTTGAGCTTCACGTGACAGAGCGACGTGTTCTCGGTTAGTAGATAACCGTGCCACACGTTCATCTTCAGATTCCTGAGATCTACTGAGTCTCATTCTTTTAGAATTGCGGCTACGTAGCGAAAGGTTTGTTTTTTTTCTTGACGGCATTTTCAAAGAAACTCAAGACAATAAACACACAACAAAACTTTTTTTTAAGAAACCCTCAAGACCTTTTAAGACTCCTAACTAAAACTCACTAAAACTGAATATGTCTTGTAAACATGATCGAGGTGATTCTCGCGCAGAAAATCTTAGATTGAGATAATAGATTCAGAAAATGACGTAATTCGCACAATGCCATCTATCGGACTTCAAATTCAACTATCAACATTAGTTCTATTTCTAGTTTTAAGATGTCGTTGCAAGTACTATACTGAATTGCGTAACTTAATATATTACTTTTCTTGAATCTCCTTTGAGCTTGGAGTGAAAAAATTCGAAGCTCGTAATTCCCCAACCCGGCTATTTTATTGCTTTATTGGAAGCCAAATTTTAATACATATTAATAACAAAACATAAAACCATAGCAACAGTATTTTGGTCGCTATGGTGACTCGTACACAGCTATGGTGACAGTAGAACAGTTACGAAAATTCGTGATTGATCACCCCCTGTATAGGATAGCACAATAATATATATAGTATTTATGTTAGCCCAACCTTCAGCAATAATATAATGGTGTCAAATCTTAACACCGCGATTCAGAAAACGACCAAATTTGCACAACGCCATCTATCGGATTTGTAATTTAGCTGTCAACATTAGTTCTATTTTTTGTCATAAGATGTCGTTGCAAGTACTACACTGAATTGCGTAACGTAATTATTTTACTTCTTGAATTCACTAAATTAATCATATCTTTTGGTAGAGTGAACCGATTTCGATCAAACAAAGACTAAGTTATACCTCAAGTTGCGTTTAATTTTTGTGTATAATCATTGTCTGCATTGAGTTCGTAGATTTTACGTGATGCGCGCACATACAAACAGACAAACAGACAAACAGACAAAAATTTCAAAAATGATGGAAATGGGTTCTGTTAGTTATCTTTTCACACCCTGGCTATTTTTTTTTTCAATTTCTTCAATGTACAAAAATGACTTTTCTACAGATTTATTATATGTATAGATATACCGCTCGCTGTAAAACATTTGCAGCAGATAGTATTTTCTTACATATTTAAATACCTCCGATTCTTCAAGACTGACCGCCAGATTATTTCTTAGGATCACAGACTACTTTATATGGAAAAACTGGCCATTATACAACTAATGCAGTACCATGTCGCTTGGCCTCTCGGACTATAAAAATACCGAAATAAGTTTAAGTTTACTTCGTTTTCTAAGACCCGGGGACAGCTACGATTGTACCTGTAGTGTACCTACTGTTGGTAGTTGCCCATACCTCTCGCGTGTCACATGAAAACAACACATAATTTCGGCTGTCGTCGTCGTGGTCTTACGATCGTACACCGATATTACATCAGGTAATGCGAAACAGCTAGTGAAAGGCAAATACATATTCCGTTAAAACTTTATTATAAATATTAAACTATTAGAGACAACTATAAAGTATTTAAAATTATTACAAATTATTTAAACATTATTATAAATTATTATAGGTTATTACAAATTATTATAGGTTATTATAAATTATTATAGGTTATTACAAATTATTATAGGTTATTACAAATTATTATAGGTTATTACAAATTATCATAGATTACTATAAATTATTTAAAATTATTATCTACAAATAAACGCAAAGTAAACGTTTGTAACTACGGTGAAAATCTCTAATTCAGAAGAATAGGTTTAAGGCAGTCATCTTATCATTGCACCTGAAACAGAACCGCGCCGTTTTACTGGAACAATGGCACATTTGCGTTTTTGAATATAATTTGACAATCTGGGTGTTTGTGGAGGCTTTTGTAAAGTAACTGAACACAATTCCACACTTTGTTTTGGTTGAAGAGTAGGTTTTGCATGGTGACATGTCGGATAAGATGTAAACGGGTTATTCATTGATCTTAAAACGATTCCTGTGCGTTTTAACATTGTGCAGCGAGCTTCAAATACGCTATAAGCTTTATGATAGAAAGCCTTCTGTTTTTCATCCGTTAGCGGGTTATGGGCCTTCAGAAATAGCCCTATATAAATTAATGCAGATAATTGAAACGTTAGTCCTGGATATTTCGGTCTGAATACATTGACAGCACAACATGCATCCGTTAATATTTTGCCAATCGTTTGCTCTAAGTATCCAAGGTGAGGAAGATTTTTTAAACTCAGTTTCTTAAAGTTTTTAGATTCCCTAAAAACTTTAATATCATAATAGATCTGAGGCCTAGCTAAAAACTTAGTAAGACACTCTTGACTGCAGAATAAATATGCTTTTTGACGATAACGACAAGCGTAATCCAGACAACCGGCTACCACCTTTTGTGCTGGTAAGTTTTCCGCATATGTCACAATGCAGGTTCCTTTTTCATACAAATATTGTTTATTTATCGTTTTGACTGCCGCAGCCAACTCAGGGACTTCTATATCTTGAGGCGCCAAGTGAACATGTGGGAACATCATAACCGTCTCTAAATGTTCTTCGCAAATCCAGTAAAACGTGTTTTTGTATTGCACTACTCCTTTTTTGTCTGGAGGATAATCACTGTGTCTGTACACTCTTTTATTAAAACATACTGGACAAAGGTTTCGGTATAAAGATTGTCTTTCAGCGAAAGTTTCATTCGACACCCACATGGCACGCACGACAGTTGTATCAACATGCACTAAATAAAAATGAATTTTTTTAGCAACTTTATATATGCAATTGTCAACATCTTTGAAAACTTTCCATTTGGATTGATTGGCATTTATCACAGTAAGATTTTGATAATCATCAGCTATCCATTCTCTAATCTTAAAACGGCGTAGCTTCCAATTCTCATACCTTTTCTCAATAAGCTCTTTTGGAAACGTTGGTCGATATTTCAAAAAGTCATAATTCACTTCGCTAAGTGCATTGGTCACAATTTTGTTTTTAGTCGCATTCAAATCGAATATGATATTTGGATACAGACCGTTTTGAGCCAATGTTTTAGCGTGATAGGGTTTTCCGGGGATGCCGTCATACACAAAACCATACGTAACGGTACGATGGTCAATAGCTAGGCTTTGCACGGCTTTTATAAGAACGCTGTCGTCGAGTAAATCTCCGTCTTCTAACTGTGCGCTAATATGTAGAGCCAGTTCAGTCCACGGCATGTTTTCTAAAACACTACGTATCGCAGCTCCTTTTGATATACATATTAAACAATTATCCCTAGCTATTTTAGCAGCTAGTGAGCTGACACCTGACTTAGGTGCTCCTATAAAACTAATTCTCAATGGATATTCACAGTAGGCTTCAATAGCTTTACTTGTGATATATTTGAGAGGATTTTTTCTGAACTTTATTACATATGCTTCCTTGCAAATAAAATATACATATGACCTGTGAACTATAGGAAAAAGCGTACCCTTACGTCTGGCTTTTTTAAAAGTATTTTGAACGGAATTTGGATATTCATGTATATGAACAGGACAAATGCGATTAAACTTACTAATAAAACAGAAACCTCTCTCTAGTAACAAGTTAGCTGTTTCTATACTAACAATAAATGTTTGTTCGAAAAGTGATTCACATCTATTTTGTAAAAACATAAGTTTAGCAAGGCAGACTCTAAATACTTTATGCACTGATTTTGTGGCATCAATGGTAACCACTTTAATCCTTTGTTCCTGTATCATTTCTTTCATAGCTTGTATATTTGCATCATCAGTTTCGAATAAGACCTGTACTCTGGCTTCAATTCTCTCACGAGCTTCATCATCCTTTTCCCACACATTTGTGTCTGTTGGTGCTGGATGTTCTTGGATCAGCTGATTGTAAGTATTAAACAAAAGTGGGTCGACGTTGGATAATCCTGCTGGATCTGAGTCCATTATAGCACTTTCAGTAGAATTACGTTTAGCCTCATCACTCGAAGAAACAGACATGTTTCCAAGAACTTCATTAAGTATAAGTTTAACTACAACTTCCCGAGTAATTTTATCTGTCCATTCTTGACGTTCCTTTTCCAATTTAGCTTTAGCGTTTGCTTTTGCCTCCAATTGATTTTTTTTCCATTGGTCAAACATACCAGGAGCCATGCGTTTGACAGCAACTTCGGAATTTGATTCTAAATCTATCACTATATCAGGAATACAAAACGCTGCCAGCATATCCTCGAAGTCACTTGGCATTCTTGGATAACAATCTAGAATGAAGCCAACAGGTACAAAAGGATCAAACCATAACTTTTTAATTGCTTTCTGCGCGAGATGTGATATAAGAGGCGTTCCCCGATCGAAATAAAACTGGATCATTCGTCTCATTTCAGTTTCATTAGAAAAAATGTCAGTTATTACATTTTCAGTTTCTTCACCCATTTGAAATTCTACAACACCATCCTCATCCAAAACTTCGTCTTTAAAAATATTTTCATACTTTCGTCCAACGTTTCGAAAATGTTTCGGTTTCATGTAATAATTAATAATATCTGCAAAATTTATGTACTGTAAGCCGAGCTCCTTAGCTATTTTCTTTCCTAAAGTTGTTGCTCCACACCCAATAGAACCAGTTATAATCACTCTGACCTTGGGAAACACTTTGAATGGTTTATTATAACTCAGGTATCGAGTTCTGTCAGTTCTGAATTTTTCTAGGAACTCTTCATTAACAAAGTTATGAACTTTATTGTTGTATAATAACGAAAGCAAGGGGTTACCTTTCCACAGAGTATCACGATTATAAAAAGAAACGGGACAGTAAAAATAAGTATCACAATAAAATTTCGGGTCATTGTAAGTCAGAAGATCTTTTGTAGTGCTACTATCGTCCTCATCATCGATATTTTCTACATCTTCATCTTCAGAAGCCGGCGGCACAAAAGTATAACTGTTACGTAACTTTACCAACACTTCTTCTACAATTTCTACGTATGTTTTATCTTGAAGTTCAACTTCAATGTAAGATTTCTTTTTTTCCTCTAATGCTAATTTTAAACTGTCCCAATCTTGCCGGAATTTATCTACAGATTCACTAAAGGATGTAATTAAGGAATCCGATATTTCTTGATTTTCTGGAGTAACATCATTAAGAGCTCTATTGAGACAATATTCAGTAATACTTTCTACTATACCAATGACAGTAAGACTTGGCTTAGACTTCTCACTTACTAATTTAGTCTCAATTAGAGGGTCATTAGCGGCCAAAATTGTATCAGCATAGTATTTCGTGTATTTTCCAACATTAACATAATACTGCATTAATTCCTGATTAACTTCTTTATTTTCTATTAACGCAATAGTGTGATCAGGTGTTAATTTAGGATTGTTTAAATGGCTCCAATATTCAGGATCAGAAGGCAGTCCATCAATAATGTATTTTCCATATAATTCATTACCATTCGTTTCTTGTTCATGGTTGGCATCTACTGTATTAATATATTTTACTATTTCAGGCATCATTTCATCACTAGTAGGCTGAAGGTCCTTTTCTAAATCGTTTGTTAGGATATAATTTGATATAGCTATAGTTACGTCTTTATCACCCAAAATAGGTATTGCAGGTTTAATTTGTTCAGTCGATAACTCAACGGGTGCATAATTGACAATATTTTTATTAGAAATTACCGTTTTACATTCTTCCAGGTTGTCAAGCATCGGAAGAAAATGAAGTTTCTGTCTGAGAGTGTTGATGGCAATTGTATCTTTGGGGACCAGTACTGATTTTTCCTCATTGGTAAATTCAATTTCTTTCTGTTCTTCTTGCACTGGTAGCTGCTTTACTTCTTCACCTAGTAGTTCCGTTGCGTCTTGTTCGGGTAATTGCTCTTTTCCTTCTTCTTCTTCCTTTATTTTAATTCGTTTCTTAACAAGCTGTTTTTCTTTTTCCTTCTGATTAAAACTGGTAGCAAGTTCATAATATTCATTTAATAGTTTTAAAACTTGTTTAGACCACGTATTTAGTTTTGCTACTCGGTCAGACTCACTTTTTTGCCAGTCTTGATACCGGGCATCTTCTATAGTTGCTATTATTTCTGACAAAATAAACTTTGCGAGAGTCTCATACTTTTTTTTCTTCTCTTTTTTTAATAACTCTTTGAAACTAAATATAGGGCAGTCAAAAATCCACGATAAACATTCCGCAATCATAGTTTTACCTGAAGATTTTGTTCCAATAATTATGACTCTGCAAGTAGGTTCTAAATACTTTAATTTCAAGTAAGGACGTGGGTTTTGGTAAAATGAAATAAAATTATTAAGTGAAGACATCACATACACGTGTTTAAAAAACGCCATCGCATATTTCGGGTTTCCTACCAAAGAGCGTCTTAGTTTGAGTTCAACCGGACATCGATTAAACCAATGTGATGGAGTGCGTTTAAAATTGACAACACCACTAGTAATATTATTGAATTCTGACACCGATATCCAAAACTCTTCAATATCTTCTACTGGTTCTTCTAAATAAAGAGGTTCTGGGATAAGTACTGGTTGAATGTTCAATAATATAAGTCTTTCCATTAAATGATGCAGCATTGTGTGTATTGTAGTCCGGCCGTCTATTTCTATTACCATTTTCGGATTAAAGTCTGTTATTTTCTTTTGCATGAATGGGAAAATCTTCAAATGATAGTTGCAGGTTTGATGTAAAGTTCTGTCCCTAAAATCATTAATGAGTCGACATTGATATTTGGGATTAAAAACATGAAGTTCATAAGGAGGCTCGTAGTCAGTAACTGCGATTTTAGGGGGCCTTCTTAAGTCTGATACATATTTATATTCAAATGGTTTCATGCTCATCAGGCCTGTTTTATAGTTCAGATACATATGTTCTCTTATGGTCATAAGGTCTAAATCTGGGCAAGTAACATGAACAATAATGTCCGGTGTTAAACTACATTTAAATAATTCTTCAATCTGTGTCAAAAATGTAGCTTGCTTAGTTTCATAATGGCCTTTTTTATGTATTATTACGCCTGAACAGGAAGCAAGTAAAAATGTTGGTAGTTTAGCAGGTTCAGCTTCCTCTTCTTCAGCAGCTTCTTCTTCTATGTTATCTTCTTCTCCATCCTCAGCTTCTTTTACTTCTTCTTCACCAGATACAGATAATTGGCTACTTTTAGATGTATTTGGCGAAGGAAATTTCCTAGGTTTCTTTTCTTTGAAATTTTTTATCAGGTCAACCAAAAGTTCTTCTGCTATCAAAAAACCTTCTTCACCATATTTTGATTTGATAAAATAAACTTTTTCTCTACATGATGTTACTACAGGAAATCCAGATATTACAAATCCTCTATGTTGAACCGCAGGTGATTGTACTTTTATCTTCAACATTTTCAGTAAAACGTCAAAAGTACACGGAACATTATGTCTCATATTGAAATCCAAAGTTCTCCCAGTTGGACTCCCTTGATCTAACTCATCATTTATAATAGTTTCTGGACACAAATGAAAACAATTTAGCTTTTTAGATAAAGCTTCACCAATTTTGTGCGGGCCAGAGCCATATTTACCAAAGACTACGTAACATGTTGGCTTAGTGTTTAAGAATACCTCTTGAGCATCATGATCTGTCCAGATATTCATGAATTTAACCTTCTCAGGAATAGGAATTGCTGTGTTATCTAGACCGATGATTGCTGCCGCCAGCAGGGGCGACGTGCGTTCAATTTCTTTTTGCTTTTCAAATACTCGGTCCACCGGTCCACTGAACACGACACTATTCAACACTGTAACATCTTTGAAATCATATTTATCGTCAATATCCAGATTATGTTTATAATTCTCGAATTCGATCATTTCATGTGGTTTTGTATAATTTTATTAATAAAACATTAATGTAAATATTTCTTAGTAAAATAGAACGGCATTTCAAGTATATCACACTTCAAATGAAGAAATGTTCATACTGTCAGTACGACATATTAAACGTCTATGTGGCCAAGAATTTGCAATATTAGGAAATAGTTTTTACGCCGCTTACAAATTTACGCCGAGAACTTGCCAAGAACACTTGAGATGCGTGAATGTGATTGGTTTGTCGTCTCATAGCGGCTATTCTTGCCGAGATATTGCGTGAGAACCGAGAAGATGTCCAGACTCACGACCAGATCATTATTTATTAAACTCTTTACATTATAATGCTGTTTACTTTTACAACAAAATTGTAGAGAATTTTGCATTCTACAATATTGATAATACATACAATTGGCAAAAAACCTAAAAGAAATGAGATATTTAAAAAAAAACGCAAAAGAAACGATTTTTGTGGCTTTTGACCTTGAAATTTTATAGTGGCGTACACCTTACCACATGTAGGTTTTGGGACAACTTTTAAGGTGTCGATACATGTATTAACAAAATTATAGCTGGGTATCTCAAATTTCGAGATTTTTTCCTAATTAATGCTTAGATGACTGTACTATAACTTTAAATTGACTATTACATATTATCAGGTGTCAAGGTATATTCTACTTAAAAAAATGGAAGGAGTAGGTATTCGTGGTATCCCTTTGGCGTGGTTCCGGTCTTATCTTAGCGATCGCAAACAGAGAGTCAGGTTGGGTGATAAGTTCAGCAATTACACTACTGTCAAATACGGTGTTCCCCAGGGGAGCGTATTGGCTCCTACCCTCTTCATACTGTATATTAACAGCCTTTGCTCTTTAAACTTGGAAAAAGCCAAAATTTTTACATATGCCGACGACACAGCTATTATTTTTTATGACCAAACATGGGAGGGAGTGTACGATGCAGCCAAGAAGGGTATTGATCAAGTCTCTAACTGGCTCAACCAAAACCTACTCACACTTAACATAGACAAGACCAAAGTTGTGAACTTCAGCGTCAATAGCAGAGGCTCGTGTCAGAATCACCATGCGATCAAATTACACACTTGTAACAGCTCTTCCGAAATAAACTGTCAATGCCCCTGTTTCGAACATGTTGATAACATAAGATATCTTGGCATTTATATTGATAAACACCTGACATGGCTAAAGCAAATAGACTATGTGAGCAGACGCGTACGGAAGCTGCTACATATCTTCAAAAAAATGAGACACATGGCTAGCGGTAAGAAATCCTCTCTTTACATGGGTCCTTTTGTTTATGGCAAACTCAACAATCAGCTCACTATTTTACAAATGACTAAGCACAAATGTAAAAAACAAATCAAACAATTTTTAGCTCATAAAGACTATGAAACAACCGAAAATTTCCTTAAGACTATTAAATGAAATCTTATCTGAACCACATATTACTCAGACAGTCTTCACTCGCACACTCACTCACGCACTACTCACACCTATCCCCTACCCACCCACACCACACTCACAACACACAAACACACCCACTTTACACACATTCACACCACACAACACATCCACACTTTCTTTTTTAGTTCTGTAAAACCGAATTCGTACCTTTAGTTATTAACTACTTTAGTAGTTTTAAGATTTTCCTTTTTTTTGTATTGCTCTAACTTGGCGGAAGAGACTAGTTTCCACAACACAGGGAATCCTAGTGTGGAGGCTAGTGTACTATGTGACACTTAATATAAGTTTTCCTTGAACAATAAAGAATTTTTGAATTTTGAATTTTTGAATTTGAATGTCCGATTCTTCTTCTACTCGATAATCATTCGTCACATTTGTGTGTCAAGACCCTCGATTTGGCAAAAGAGAATGGTATATTTATGCTATCTTTTCCTGCCCACTGCTCACACAAATTACAGCCTCTTGATGTGTCTGCTTTTGGTCCGTTCAAGACTTATTTGTCTGGAGCTCAAGATTCATGGATGAGAAATAATCCAGGAAAAGCCATGTCAATTTATGATATTGTTAGAGGAAAAATACGGCAGCCTATAAAAGGAGGGCGCTTGACAGTGCGCGTCATTATTTTTCATCGGTCGTCATGAAGCTCTGCCCGAATTTCGAATCTCTGTCATTTCTGTCAATGATTATTTTCAAATATTAAAATTCTTTGGTTGTTTGGTATTTAATTTCAATTTGTAACAGCCGTGTTAGAGGAAAAATACGGCAGCCTATAAAAGGAGGGCGCTTGACAGTGCGCGTCATTATTTTTCATCGGTCGTCATGAAGCTCTGCCCGAATTTCGAATTGCTGTCATTTCTGTTATTTTTCAAATATAAAATTATTTAATTGTTTGGTATTTAATTTCAATTTGTAACAATATTAATATTATCAAGGGATTTAAGGCATCAGGTGTTTCTCTATTTAATCGCGAAATATTCACTGATGCATACTACGCTCCAAGTAATGTTACAGATCGTCCCTTTGATGACAATAACGCAGAAAATATATCTCCACCTATAAATGAGTCTGAGGAAACTCATCCAGCACAATCTAGTATAGAGCAAACTCAACTTCACAATCGAACATACAACAACCAAGAGCTATATCTCCGCAACCTTCAACTTCTCTTTAGCTTTCTGCATTTTCTCATTTTCTCTTCTGGCCGTTCTACTTGTACCCAAACCCGGACCTCGCAAAACCTCAAACAACAGAAAACGTCGCAAAGCGGCGATTATAACTGACACTCCTGAAAAAAAGAGGTAGAGAACGAACAAAGAAAGCGAAAGAGGCGTGACGTTTATGTATGTACGTAGAAAGAAAAAGAGAAGAGTAAAATGAGAAAAACTAAAGAAAATAAGAAGAAAATGACAGTAAAGAAGAAAATTTTAAAAGAGAGTAGCCCGTCACTTTTCTCTGATGATGAAGAGTAGATTATTCAGAAAGCAAGTCAGCTCTCCTGACTTGCTTTCTGAATAATCTACTCTTCATCTCTCTATGGATTCAATAATCAATTTGTAAAGGATGGGCACAAGAGTGTGCCTTTCACTTCAAATTTCAATTTTATCTGTCTTAATTGCGATAGCGACGAAGCTTAGAGAGATTCTAGATAGCCGATTATAAATTAAGATTTGCAATTACTGCCATTATATCATACGACCTATTTTTGACTGATTTATTTTGTGACTAAGCATTTAAGTTAAAATAATTTACGTTTCGTTTTGTTTAATTGTTTTTAAATTGAAATTTCATACTGATTATATCAGAATATTAAGAATAAATAAATAAATAAATAATCTTGGGACAATATCCACACACGGCCATCTGATCCCAAGCTAAGCAGAGCTTGTGTTATGGTAATCAGACAGCTGATAAACATACTTATATATTTCTAAATATATACATATTATAGATAAATCACACCCAGACACAGAACAAATGATCGTGCTCATCACACAAACATTTGTCCTGGGTGGGAATCGAACCCACGACCTCCGGCTTAGCAGTCAGGGCCACTAACCACTAGACCAACAGGCCTGTCGAATATAAGTATGTTGATTATATTGATATTTTAATAAACAGGAGTATTATAAGATATTGATTTTAAATAATGTATTTTGATTAACCCCAATAACTACCATAAATACCTAGCCCCCTATACTTCTTACCCCGAACCTGGGACTTTAAGCCCCACTAGCAGGGTAAAAAGTACAGAATTCCATTTTGCATTTGTTGCTAAATTTTTCGTAAATCAATTGAATATTCACACTTTCGACTATTTGAGCGTTAAGCTGAATTGTGTAAGATTCCACACAACTTTTTTTGTTGGCAGTAAGTGCTCGATTTTAAGGCTTGTAGGTCTTAAAGTGAAAATTGGGACTATTAGCCCCGCCCTACCCTAATATAATATTGTATGGTACAATGGAAGCGGAGATGTGAGCTAACGAGGACGACGCGGAGGGAGCCGGCCATCTTGCTAGCACTCAACGCCTCGCACCCGATCTGAATAACATCTCTTTTTGCATAGCACATCGCACAGATCTCTGCTTTGGTAGAGTCACCCGAGCTAAAATAACATCACTTCTGGCACAGCACATTGGCATACATCTCCGCTTTGGTGGAGTTCCGGTCTTACTGTTGCCGCTTATAGCCAAAATCAATCCGACCTTTTCGCGGGTGTATAATTTATTCTTATTGGAGCCGAGATCTACGCAAATGTGTCTGTCATTCGTTCTAATGTTCTACAAGAAATAATATAACGCAAGCATTAAATAAAATTATTCAGTGATTAGCGACGTGTAGTTTTAGATTTCTACTGATCGCGGCGGTCTACAGATAGATACATTAAAACAATCTACTCCCTGGCGACTTGTCCTTGGCTCGATGTTAAAATGCTCACTGAAGACGGCCAGTCGTCGACTGTTGACAACTACTCGGTGTTCTCAAGAGCCTCTTAGAAGCTCGTTCGTTTTAACTATTGATGTCGATGTCGTGAACTATAAAATCAGACTCAGATGATATTATGGGAAGGGTTTGACTAACGTACGTGTTGAAAGCTGAGCATTATCAAACGCTTCCTCGACTTCCAAACAATTAGACAGTCGGCGCCGATTCACGGCGCGTTATTCCAAGCTCAATAAGGTCAATGGTGGGAGTAGTATTCAAAATAAAAGCTGATGTAGGCATACCAGTCCAAAATTTATTTCAAGAATTCAATAACGATAGTAATGAAGCTCTTCATTTGTTGATGTGTCCAGTCGTGATCATATTAACATGTGATGATCCTAAGTACGTTCAGAGTGTTCAAGTGACTTACATTTGCGCGTCACCGTTTTCGTGTTCAAAATCAACATTATCCCTTGGTTTCTCAAACGCTAATCAAACATTTTTAGATCGTCAGTCGAATTGCATGTTAAGCTTTGTGATTGGTTGTAAGTTTTATGTTCAACCAATCACAATTGTGATCAGTTGATTCGACAGCAGGTTCAATTATTCAGCCTTTCAGAAACCGGGGGTAAATTTGGATAGTGTGAATGATAAAGAAAATTTAATCGTAGTCGTTTATGAAATAATAGACAGGGCATTTATAAAAATGTGTATTATTCTGAATATTATGTACTAGGTTGTTAACTGATTTATTTTTTGTCGATTCAGTGCACGAAGATCGTTAAGTGTCATCTCATGATACACATTGGGAATTTAATAAAAATCTTTTTAAGGTATATCACTTATCATTATTACCAAGTAACTCCCAAGAAAATTATATTACGCATAACTCCTATAAACAATATATCGCTAGCTTAACTATTTACAGGAATCAGAAGTTGTTACTCAAGCTGTCTTATTTCGAATAGTGTTTAAAAATACGAAAAGGATAAAGAATAGCTAGCTGGGATCGACTGATGACGCAGAAAAGCTAATTATAAGGTGACGCGCATTGAAGAACTAGATGTGTAAAAATTTAACAATCGATAAACCTTATTAATTTAATATCTAAAATAAACTGTATTGTACAAGTGTTAACAAGCTTTGTTTTATTAAAGACCAATTTATTTATAAATATTACATTATTATGTAAAAAAATTATACGCTATGTTTAAGCGACGTGTAGTAGTGAGTACAGGACGAGGTTGAGATACAACATATGTACCAACAGCAAGAGTACCTTGTCACGTCATTTTTTCTTTGCATCTTTTAGACCGGCACCGGCGTTGAACTTGAAGAAAATGATGTCACCGTCTTCGACGACATAGTTGCGGCCTGTATCAGAATAATGTTAAGTCAGCACGTTGATAAGTCAGAATGTCGATTATTTGAAAATGAGATCTTATTAGATACTCTTTTGAACTTCAGTAAATGAGGAAATGGGAAGTAAGCGAGAGAAACTGCCTAATAAGGCCAGTAACTTAATAAAAAAAGTTTTAAAAAAGATATGTAAAATTACAAAGCGTATGTTATTGGTACTGAAAATTTACTCCACTGAAATGAACAAGAACATGGATAGACTTATATGGACACAATTATTTGAGACAAAGACGGAAGCGTTGCGGCCTTTTTAGTTCTCCTAGTTTACTATTACTCTTATACTATTAAAGTCTACATACAACTGCGAAGCTTACTGGGTCTGTATAGCTTTACAACAAGAGAGGATTTATTAGTCGATATCATAGAATATTATTAATGTAAAGATATACCTTGCTGCCTATATTTGCCAGCAGCTTTGCAAGCAGCTTCAGTGCCTTCTTCTTTGAAGTCCTTGAAATGCATCACTTCAGCCATAATGAAGCCCTTCTCAAAATCTGTGTGAATTCTACCCGCGGCTTGTGGCGCTTTTGTGCCTTTCTGTAAGAATAATTTGTAATATTATCTATCAGAAAAATGTTTATAGAGGGCTTACAATCACAGCTTATAATGATATTGTTGCAGTTGCCACAATTGCAATAACAATACTTAAGGACGTCGCGATAGACGTTCAGAACATGCTTTTTTGTAGGGACATATTATAGTGCACAAGCGTGTGCTTAGACACAATCTCTGTTGATCAACTCTCATAACCCAAAGGTAAGGCAATCTGACACGACCGGATAAAGATCAGGCGCAGGTTCACGTTTGTAGTTTGATGACCAAACTACGACCACATTTTTACGTGCCTTTCGAAACACGGACAAAAATAACAAATTGAAGTTATTTTAAAGAGATTTTACCCAAAACATCCCTCGCCCATGGAAGAACAATATCAAAAAGTACTGTACTGTAGTAAACGGATCTTACTTGCGATGTAATTCGATATTTCTATTCTCCCGACGTTTCGGCCGAGTTGCACCGTGTGAAACCACCGTGAAAAGTCGGGAGAAAAGAAATATCGAATAACATCGCGAATAGGACCCGTTTGTTGTCTAAAATAAAAGTATTGTTGTTTATTTCTCACCTGAATGGTCCAAGCTTTCACTTCGTCAGGTCCGGCAGTAAAGAAGTATTCTAATTGTAATGCTTTGTAACCTTGCACGATGATCTTGTCCAATGCGCTGTGAAACAAGTGTTATGTTTTTATTTATAGGACGGCCAATACACTATGTTTAACAACATTTCGAATTGTGCAAAGTTGTTAAATGTGTAAGACTATCAAATATTATTGTAGATCTAAAGACAGTCTAAGGTAGAACCCAGACAGTCAATTATAAATTGTAATAATACAAACTGTTCAATGTTATTGACTGTAATGGGTTTATTATGAGGTTTTCGCAATAATTGAACGAAAGTTCAACATATTTGTTTTTTGAAGTGCGTCGTGTCAGTATTTGACCAAATCTTTCAGGCTTTTTTTGTGGCAGCAGTATATGGTATTTCTTTATTTGGTAATAGATTTATGCTTAAACTAGTACACATACATCAAACAAATATTAGAAGAAGCCTGTACCCAGCATAGAGATATAGATATTTTTTATCCCTAATTTGCAGTGTCCCACAGCTAGACTAAAGCCTTCCTCGTATTCTTCCACTAACATTATATTTACCTAGTGATGTTATGTTCCTTCAAGAAGGCCTGTCGTTCAGGAGGCTCCATCTCAATGAGTTTAGTCTCTAACGCACCGGAGAATGGGATAAGAGGTGCTCCGGGGTCATTTTTGTCAATCCACTCCTTCAACTTCGGCAACCTAGAAATAAAACACACTGTTGACTGTCCTTATGATTCTATATCCTATAGCTTCTTCGACTGCAGAAATTACTTATGAAATACTGGCTGTTACCCACGACTCCGCCCATGCAAATTTCGCTTATATTTTAGCTGCAGGAACACCTCCCTGACGCAGTCGGTTAAAACGAAGCCTGTGTAAATCCAGGGTGTCAGCCAACTCCATACTAAATTCTATCAAAATTGTTCCGGAAGTTTGAGCGTGAAGTAACAAACATGTATAGATGTAAACATGTATTCATAGTTAAAAACTTTGCGCTTAGGTATAATATTAGTAGGTAGAAGCACACTTTCATATTATGTTGTTTTTCGTCTTTCTCCTTTGTGTTTACATAAACTATTAAATAAATAATAAAAAATATTGTTTCTTTGTTGTATCGAAGCAATGTTCTTGTTTGCGTTAGTCTGTAAGTTAATAATGAAAACGTACCATTTGTTCTTCTTCCGAATATAGTCTTTCTCCGACAAGTTGACCAGGTACAAGGCAGGTTTGGATGTCAAGAACAGGTATTTGTTCAGTACTTCAATCTGAAATAATTAAAAATAAAGATTGCATAGCCTCTACAAAAATATGGTGAACTTAAATTGCCCTAGAGTGGGTTAATACAAAAGAATTAAAAATAAAGATTGCATAGCCTGTACAAAAACACGGTATTCTTAAATTGGTTAATAGAAACTGTTGAAAATGATACAATTTCAAGCAATAACTGTTAATTTACGGTGTATTACAACTAAAGTAAAACATATTTACATCAGCCGCACTCCAATCTCCAAATCGAATGTGTTTCTTCTCATCTACAAGCACAGTCTTGATCCTGGTAAGAGCGTCCTAAAAAAAAAGAATTAGATTGATGAAATCCACAAAGAGACAAGAGGAGTAATAAAACTGACAATTAAGTATGATGAAAAAAAATTACTATTTAAGGAAAAAGGAGCTTCTTCATCGCTAGCATTCGTGAGTAATGTTAAGTAGAATGTGTAAAATGTGAAGTGTAATTTATGAAGCAGTACTGTAATTCTCGAAGTCGAATCTAACATGTTACATTAAGCGGTCATCGACCATCTTTTGAAAATGAACTTTTGTCTTAAAGTAATTTAAATATAAAAAAAAATAAGTAAAAAAACTTTTTAAGAAAAAGCTTTTATTTAAACGCTCTAAAAAGAAGAAAATAAAATATGCCTTTTGGATTATACTAACAACTCCTCATTATACACAATTTATATATAATAATAAGAGCTTGTCGCGAGGTTTACATACCTATCAACATTCCTTTATATCATAATAATTTGTGGTAAATCGAGCGACAAGCTTTTATTATTATATATAAATTGTGTATATTGAGGAGTTGTTAGTATAATCCAAAAGGAATATTTTATTTTCTTCTTTTTAGAGCGTTTAAATAAAAGCTTTTTCTTAAAAAGTTTTTTTACTTATTTTTTTTTCTTTTTTACTTTTTAGTTATCAAGTTATTATTACTCTCAAAATGCCCTCTCATTTGATACCCATATTGTAGAAGTAGACTAAAGGTAACTATTCCGCCATCCTGCATGGTCCGCCATATTGGATTCACAATGACGTCATTATCTTTTTCTAGTCACTCTTAACAAGCCCTTTCATTTGATACCCATATTGTAGAAGTAGACTAAAGGTAACTATTCCACCATCCTGCATGGTCCGCCATATTGGATTCAGAATGACGTCATATTCTTTTTCTAGTCACTCTTAACAAGCCCTTTCATTTGATACCCATATTGTATAAGTGGATTAAATATAACTGTTCTGACATCTTGTATGATCCGCCATATTGAATTTAGAATGACGTCACATATCTTATCATGTATTGTCATCCAAACAAAATGCGTCCACGAAATTTCAGCACAAACAGTTGAATATATCTACTTCAAAATTGAATTCAAAGATTTCACCCGAACACACAAATATCCATACATTGCAAGTTAAATAAAAGCTTTTAACATGTAACGACCTGTAATTTTTTGTTTCACATTAGATTTATTGTAACTACACAACACGACTTACATATTCAGGCTTCAGCTTTTTGTCATTGCCACGATTGACAACTCGGTCAAGTTTCTCAAAGTTTTGGACGAGGAGTTCCTCGTCTTTCAAGCGGAGCTCTTCACCGATCGTCTCTAAATCTCTAACTGGGTTGACGTCACCGTCGACATGGATAACGTCTTCATCATCAAAAGCACCTGAGAACATAAAGTGATTAAAAAGCTATAGTAGTTATTATTTAATGTCAAATATATGGAGGGGGCTGATTGCAGTTTATCCTTGTTAGACCTACACAGATCTTTTGGCACGTGGATGACATTAACACGAGGGACCAACGCTCTTGTGTGCAGTGCTTATTTGTAACAAGATTTAACTCAACTGTCTGTCAAAGGTGATAGTTTTTCATTAGTTCCGATTTCGGCCACGTGTCAAAAGGTCCTTGTAGATTAAAATTTTCATAACCTAAAAAAAAAATACTTTGACTATGGCAAACTTACGGCACAGATTTAAAATGGCATCACAAGCTTTTATATGCGAGAGGAAAGCGTTGCCCAGACCCTGCCCCTCAGCAGCGCCGCGGACCAGACCGGCAATATCCACCACATTTAAAAACGCTGGTACTTTGCTGAAATCAATAAGTATAAAATTATTGTTATCTTTAGAAAAATAATAATCAATAACAGAATATGAATAACTAGCTGTTCCCGCGGGAATGTTGGTTATAGGGCAAAAACCTTATCCCCCCCCCCCCTACGTGACGCCCATGAGTTCATTCAGGTTGCCTGCTAACTCCATACCAATCATTAAAATTGATCCAACCCTTTGAGCGTGGAAGTAGTTTGAATAAAAAAACATTCATAAACATTTCAGTGTTTATAAGATTAATAAGATTTATAGTAATATTACCTGGCTGGTTTGTGAAATTCGCAGAGGTAGTCAAACCGTTCATCTGGAACTGGTACCCTACGTGCTGAAATAAAATAAAATTGTTAGAGAACCTACATAAAAAACCATTCCTTGTTATGAAATAATTGAAACAATATAATAATTTGTTTAAAAATCTGTCAAATTATAGTCTGATTAAAACACTTACCTACTTGCAACAAATAAATAAAGTAATGGACGATATTAATCGCTTGGATATTTATCGCGCTTTTGGTAAATTCGTTGTATCCATTGTAACTAATGTGTGGAGATACGAGTTTCAAGGTAACGTAATCCACCTATTCTCAACAATTTACCCTCAGACATCATATATGAACAAAATAAAACAAATTTTGCTATAGAATAATAACATTTAATTTGTTATGCTATCTTAACAAGCGCTCAAGGGGACAAAAATAACAAATCTTACAGTCAAATGTTATAAACTAATATCTAGCAAAATCATAAGTTTACCCTGTGCAGTCGAGTTCATTGGCCTTTTTAGCATGAGGAATGTAGGAAAAGGAGTCAAAAATGTCAAAAATGCCCCTAATATTAATAGCTGTAAAGCAGGATTACATTTTTCAACACCGACCGCGTTTACTCGGTACCACGCGACATACTTCATTAGGTTCTCTAGAATTTCCGGGGGCGCGGGGCGCGGTGAATGCTTAAGCGATTTATAGGCCACAGGCAGTCCATGAGGACTTCCACAGGGTTACAAAAAAAGGTTCTCTAATATATTAAATTCTCGTGTCACAGCTTTCGTTGTCATACTCCGAAACGGCTTGACCGATTTTGATGTTTTTTTTTGTGCTTATCCAGTATCTATGAGAATCGGCCAACATCTATTTTTCATTCCATTTTTTTTTTGTTTTCGCGAACGAAGTTGCGGGCAACAGCTAGCAATTTATATATCTCTCCAATGCTCACAAGTTTTTAATCCTTGGCAACCACAAAACTCGACTGTAACTTTGAAAACGTAAACAAATAGTTAACACTTAGTTAGACCTGTAAATTAAACTAAATAAATTATTTCTATAATTCACTTAAAACACAGTATTATACTTAAATACTTGTTGAAATGGTAAAGAAACGTAATCTTTCCTCTAAGAAATGAAAAAGAATGTCAGTCAGGTCTACGTCATTGCCTCACCATTGCGCCAGCAACTGAAGGACGCTGAGGATGTAATGCCTTAAGAAAAGAAGGTTTGTACATTTGAACATAACTTGAAATTCTTGACGGTGCCGGTCTTTCTAAAGTAGCTGAAGACAGTTCTTCTTGTTGAATTGGTCGAAGAGTAGGTTTGGCATGATAACATTTTGGATAAGATGCAAAAGGATTGTTCATTGATCTTAATATCAATCCAGCGCGAGTCAACATTTTGCAGCGAGCCTCAAATACCTTAAAAACTTTTCTATGAAGTGCCTTCTTCTTTTCATCTATTAGAGGGTCATTTACTTTTAAATACAATGCTATGAAAATCAATGCAGACGATTGAAACGTTAGTCCTGGATATTTCGGTCTGAATACATTGACAGCACAACATGCATCCGTTAATATTTTGCCAATCGTTTGCTCTAGGTATCCAAGGTGAGGAAGATTTTTTAAGCTCAGTGTCTTAAAGTTTTTAGATTCCCTAAAAACTTTAATATCATAATAGACCTGTGGCCTAGCTAAAAACTTAGTAAGACACTCTTGACTGCAGAACAAATATGCTTTTTGTCGATAACGACAAGCGTAATCTAGACAACCGGCTACCACCTTTTGTGCTGGTAAGTTTTCCGCATATGTCACAATGCAGGTTCCTTTTTCATACAAATATTGTTTATTTATCGTTTTGACTACCGCAGCCAACTCAGGGACTTCTATGTCCTGAGGCGCCAAGTGAACATGTGGGAACATCATAACCGTGTCTAAATGTTCTTCACAAATCCAGTAATACGTGCTTTTGTATTCCACTACTCCTTTCTTGTCTGGAGGATAATCACTGTGTCTGTACACTCTTTTATTAAAACATACTGGACATAGGTTTCGGTATAAAGATTGTCTTTCAGCGAAAGTTTCGTTCGACACCCACATGGCACGCACGACAGTTTTACCAACACGGGCTAAATAAAAATGTATTTTTGCAGCTACTTCTAATAAACAATTGTTAACATCCTTGAAAACTTTCCATTTGGATTGATTGGCATTTATCACAGTCAGGTTTTGATAATCATCAGCTATCCATTCTCTTATCTTAAAACGGCGTAGCTTCCAATTCTCATACCTTTTTTCAATAAGAGGTTTTGGAAACGTTGGTCGATATTTTATAACGTCATAATACACTTCGTTTAGTGCATTGGTCACAATTTTGTTTTCAGTCGCATTCAGATCAAACACGATATTCGGGTACAGGCCGTGTTTAACCAATGCTTTGGCGCGATAGGGTGTATCAGGAATGCCGTCATACACAAAACCATACGTAACGGTACGATGGTCAATAGCTAGACTTTGTAAAGCTTCTACAACAACGTCGTCGTCGAGTACTTTTCCGTCTCCTAATTGCTTTCTCAATTGAAAGGCTAGTTCAGTCCATGGCATGTCTTCCAAAACACTACGTATCGCAGTTCCTTTTGATATACATATTAAACAATTATCCCTAGCTACTTTAGCAGCTAGTGAGCTGACACCTGACTTAGGTGCTCCTATAAAACCAATTCTCAATGGATATTCACAGTAGGCTTCAATAGCTTTACTTGTGATATATTTAAGAGGATTTTTTCTGAACTTTATTACATATGCTTCCTTACAAATAAAATATACATATGACCTGTGAACTACAGGAAAAAGCGTACCCTTACGTCTGGCTATTTTAAAAGTATTTTGAACAGAATTTGGATATTCATGAATATGAACAGGACAAACGCGATTAAATTTACTAATGAAACAGAAACCTTTCTCTAGTAACAAGTTAGCAGTATCGATATCAACAATAAATGTTTGTTCGAAAAGTGATTCACATCTTTTTTTTAAACACATAATTTCAGCAAGACAGTCTTTAAATACTTTATGCGCTGATTTCGTGGCATCGATGGCAACCATTTTAATCCTTTGTTCCCGTATCAACTCATTCATAGCTTGTATGTTCTCATCATCAGTTTCGAATAAGAGCTGAATTCTTGCTTCGATCCTCTCAAGAGCTTCGTCATCCTTTTCCCACATATTTGTATTCATTGGCTCTAGATATTCTTCAATTAGCTGATTGTAAGTATCAAACACAAGTGGATGTACATTAGAAGATCCTGATGGATTTGCGTCAATTTTAGCACTTTCAGAAGAAAGACGTTTAGCCTGATCAGTCGAAGAAAAAAACACGTTTTCAAATAATTCTTCAACTACAGTTTTGATTACAGTTTTACAAGTAATTAAATTACTCCATTCTTCATGTTCTTTTTTAAATTTAGCTTTAGCCTTTGCCTTGGCTTCCAATTGTTGGCTTTTCCATTGTTTAAACATACCAGGAGCCATACGTTCAACAGCAACTTCGGAATTTGATTCTAGATCTATCACTATATCAGGAATACAAAACACTGTCAGCATATCCTCGAAGTCACTAGGCATTCTTGGATAACAATCTAGAACGAAGCCAAATGGTGCAAAAGAGTCAGTCCATATTTTTTTAACCATTTTTTGCGATAGAGGAGGTAAAAGAGGTGTTCCTCGATCAAAATAAAACTGGATCATTCTTCTCATTTCAGATTCATTACTTAAAATGTCGCTTACAATAAGATCATCCTCTTCACCCATTTGAAATTCTACAACATCATCCTCATCGAAAGATTCATCCGTAAATATATTTTCATATTTACGTCCAACGTTTTGGAAATGTCTCGGCTTCATGAAAAAATTTATAATATCTGCAAAATTTATGTACAATAAGCCGAGCTCCTTAGCTATTTTCTTTCCTAAAGTTGTTGCTCCACACCCAATAGAACCAGTAATACAAACTCTTATTTTGGGAAATACTTTGAATGGTTTATTATAACCCAGGTATCGAGTTTTATTTGTTCTAAATTTTTCTAGCAGCTCTTCATCAGCAAAGTTATGAACTTTATTATCATATAAGAACGAAAACATAGGATTACCTTTCCATAGAGTATCACGGGAATAAAAAGTAACGGGACAGTAAAAATAAGTTTCACAATAAAATTTCGGGTCATTATAAGTCAGTAAATCTTTTGTGGTGCCATCATACATATTCTCTTCTTCATCATCATCTTCAGAGGCCTGCGGCATAAAAGTATAACTGTTACGTAACTTTGATAACACTTCTTCTACAATTACTGTTTCAGTTTTATAGTCAAGTTCTACTTCTATGTAAGATTTAGATTTTTCCTCTAACGTTAATTTTAAGCTGTCCCAATCTTCTCGAAATTTATCAACCGATTCGAGAAAAGATTTAATAGCAGAGTCCGGATCTTCTATAAGATTCGGAGAAACATTCGCAGCATCTAGAGCTTTGTTGATGCAATAATCAATAAGAGGTTTAATAATATCAATAATGGCTAAATTCGGCATAGACTTCTCACTTATTAATTTAGTCTCAATTAGTGGGTCATCAGCAGCCAAAATTTTATCAGCATAATACTTTGCACATTTTTCAACTTCTTCGTAATATTGTATTAATTCATGATCAACTTCTTTATTTTCTATTAACGCAATAGTGTGATCGGGCATTAATTTAGGATTCTGTAGATGGCTCCAATATTCAGGATCAGAAGGTAATCCATCAATTATGTATTTTCCGTAAAATTCATTAGCATTCGTTTCTTGTTCATGGTTGGCATCTATTGTATTAATGTATTTCACTATTTTAGACATAATTTCATCACAAGTGGGTTTAATCTCATTCGTTAAATCGTTTACAAGTATATAGTTTGATATAGCTATATTTACATCTTCATCACCTAGATTAGGTATTGAAGGTTTTAGTTTTACATTAGATAACTCTGCTGGTGCATATTTCGAAATATTTTTATCGGATAATACTGTTTCACACTCTTTCAAGTTATCAAGTATAGGGAGGAAAGAAAGTTTTCGTCTGAGAGTGTCAAATTTCATTTGATCTTTGGGGTCCAGAACTGGTAACTTTTCTACACCAGTATATTCCTTTTCTTCCTTTTTTCCTTGCTCTGCTTGCAGCTTATCTTCTTGATCTCGTTGCTGCTCGTATTGTTGCTCTGGTAGTTGCTTTTCTTCTTGCACTGGTAGTTGCTTTTCTTCTTCCACTGGTAGCTGTTTTTGTTGTACACCTATTTGCTCCCTTGCTTCTTGTTCAGGTAACTGCTCATTTTCATCATCTTTCTTTATTCTTATTCGTTTCTTAACTGGTTGTCTTTCTTTATCCTTCTGATTGAAACTGGTAACTAATTGATAATATTCGTTTAATAGTTTCAAGATCTGTATAGACCAAGTGTTTAATTTTGCTACTCGGTCAGATTCACTCTTCTGCCATTCCCGATAACGGGTATCTTCTATAGTTCCAATAATTTCCGACAAAATAGACCTGGCGAAACTCTCATATTTATTTTCTGTTTCTTTTTCTAATAGCTCGTTGAAACTAAATATTGGACAGTCAAAAATCCACGATAAACATTCCGCAATCATAGATTTACCTGAAGATTTTGTTCCAATAATTATGATTCTGCAAGTTGGTTCTAAGTACTTTAGTTGCAAATAAGGACGTGGATTTATGTAAAACGAAATAAAATTATCAAGTGAAGACATCACATACACGTGTTTAAAAAGCGCCATCGCATATATCGGATTCCCAACTATAGAGCGCCTTAGTTTGAGTTCAACCGGGCAACGATTAAACCAATGTGATGGAGTGCGTTTAAAATTGACATTATCACTAGTAACATTGTTAATTTCCGATACCGATTCCCAAAACTCTTCAATATCTGTCGCGGGATCTTGCAAATAGAGTGGTTCCGGGATGAGTACTGGTTGTATTTTCAATAATATAAGCCTTTCCTTTAGATGATGCAGCATTGTGTGTATATTTGCCCGACCGTCTACTTCTATAACCATTTTCGGATTAAAGTCTCTCATTTTCTCATGCATAAATGGAAACACCATCTTCTGGTAGTTGCACGTTTGATCAATACAATTATCTCTAAAATTACTGGGCAATCGGCAAGAATATTTGGGGTTAATATTTTGCGCCTCACGTGGATACTCGTAGTCACTAATGACCACCTTAGGAGGCCATCTTAGGTCGGATACATATGTAAAGTCATATAAAGTCATGTAGTTATGGCCAGTCTTATAGTTCATATATGTATTACTTCTGACTGTCAGTATGTCATAATCTGGGCAAGTAACATGAACGATAATGTCCGGTGTCAAACTCAATGTGAATAATTCTTCAAGCTGAGTCAAGAACGTAGCTTGCTTTGTTTCAAAATGGCCCTTTTTATGTATTATTACGCCAGAACAGGAATCAAGTAAAAAATTTGGTAGTTTAGCAGGTTCAGCTGCTTCTTCTTCTTCTTCAGCAGCTTCTTCCTCTGTGTGATTTTCTTCCTCTTCTTCCCCAGGTATGGATGATTGGCTACTTTCAGAAGTATTCGATGACAAGCCTGACTTCCTTGACTTTTTCTTATTTAAGTTACTAATCATGTCCAACAACAGTTCTTCTACTGCCAAAAAACCTTCTTCGCCATATTTTGATTCGAAAAAATGAAGTTTGTTTTTAGAAGAAGTTACTAAAGGAAAGCCAGATATTACGAATCCTCTGTGTTGAACCGCCGGTGATTGTACTTTAATCTTTAACATTTTCAGTAAAAGTTCAAAAGTACACGAAATATTATGTCTCATATTGAAATCTAATGTTCTCCCTGTTGGACTCCCTTGATCTAACTCATCATTTATAATAGTTTCTGGACACAAGTGAATACAATTTAGCTGTTTAGATAAAGCTTCACCGATTTTATGCGGGCCCGCACCATATTTACCAAAAAGTACGTAACATGTTGGCTTAGAGTTTAAGAATACCTCTTGGGCATCATGATCTGTCCAGATATTCATGAATTTCGACTTCTCAGTGATAGGAATTGCTGTATTATCTAATCCAATAATTGCTGCCGCTAGCAGGGGTGATGTGTGTTCATTTTTTATTTTATTTTTAAATAATCGAGCTGTTGATCCGTGAAACGTGACACTATTGCACACTTTAACATCTTTGACATCAAACTTATCGTCTATATCCAAATTAGTTTTATAATTCTCAAACTTGATCATCTTATACTCCTATATTATTTCCTCAAAAAAAAGATGTCACAATGGAATGAAACATCATTTGAAATCTGTCATGAATATTCACTGACACACTATGTCTATGTGGCCAAGTATTTTCAAAATAGTTTCGAATACAAACCACCTAATACTAATTTATTGTTTTACCTTAATAATTTGTTGCAAATAAGTAATTATAGTCCAACAAATCTAAGAAGTACCGTTTGACAGTTATGACAAATAGGATAATAGGGTTGGGAGTAAAAAAATCGATTACTATAATATCCGATTTTTATGAGATCGATTACTATAATATCAGAATTTTAAGAGATCAATTGTCATAATGAAATAAAAGTTATGTTTAGGATATTTTATTTATACACTACTAGTACTAGAATCGTCATCGTCTTCGTCATCATCGTCATTTAAATTAATGACTAGTTGATTATCTATGAAATTATCAAAGTGTACGTCTCTGTCGAAGTCGTAATTTATTTTAGGGTACCTATGTATTAAGTGCATAATGCGGTCGCGCAGTAATGTGTCGTCAATTGATAATTTGAAAGTAATACATTCGATTTTTCGTATATGTAATCAATTATTTCGCATACAAGTGTATCTGAAGAGTCACAACACTACAAGCAGTGACCTAACTACGTGACTTTGCAATGAGGTCAAAAATAGAACTATTAGAAATTATTTACCATGTAAATATGTGTTATTTTGCTTTGTTTGAAAGTTTTCAATTAAATTAGGATATTAAAAATTGTACATTTTTAGATACAATAATAAAATCTTTCTAAATTCATGGTTTTATGACAAAGGTTGTCGAAACTGAGTATTGTACGCATGAACAAAGTTGTTTCGGTTTGAAAATGATGAAACGTCAAACGGTACTTCTTAGATTTGTTAGACTATAAAAAAGATATAATAGTAAATTGATTTCTTGTGTGAATGACATTGAAAGATTAAGAGCTTTAGGTGCTATATAAGACATAAATGTTTTAATTGCAAAATGAAATGTGATCAACCAATAAACCTAGTCTACATTGATACCACATCTGTCACATACTCAGTAACTGTTGATTTTAAGACAAATTATTACACATACAGCTCAAGCATTCAGCATACACATAATCAGGTTTTAGTCAGTCCTAGCCGACTGTATATACTTGGCTGGTGGTTCACCAAACATTTTAATATTTAGAGGCAACTAAAAGTCACAAATAAAATATTACGACTATTAGTTGGGACAATACTAGATTAAGTCGACTTTGGCAGTCATAATTAATGTGGCTCAAAATCAAAATCTGGTTCTCTGTTGATACAACAATTATAAAAATTGTTTAGTAACTAGTTGAGATACTAACCACTACATTCATAAACATTACCTCTTAATAAAATTAGCAGGTATAGATAATATAAATAAATACTTATTTTCATTAGGATCAATGGTGCAGAAGGGGAAGTTCTCAGCAGCTGCTTGGCTTTTAGTCATCACATTGAAGAATGTTGATTTCCCAACATTGGGTACACCAACAATACCAACTTTAAGGTTTGTGCCAACTCTGCCAATTAATGGCTTTTTTTCTGGCTCTTCCACCTTCTTCGGAGGCATGTCTGGAATAAAACAGAAACACAAGAAATAAGATTTTTTCATAATTGACATATTTTCTGTATTTAAAGAGTAGTGAATGGGTATGCTGGACTATAGCTGAATAAATAATTTGGGATGATTATTGACAGGGGAAATAATTAAGTAAATTACCGTAATTGAAATATGTATGGGATATGCTCTTTTTGTTCTCAAGTATTTAAACTAATGCTTATTTCAATATTACATCAATACAAATTACATAGATAATATAATAGACATATTATGGTTTATAAAATACATAAATAAAAAATATTGAGGGAAATGTAGACAGACCACACACTTTGCAGAGCTCAATGTTGCATAGCACATTGTGCAATAATTACATGTGATGAATACATCTCCATGTCTCTTAGTCTGAATTTTGAATAAGTTGTGTATGGCAAAAACAAATTCTTATTGCAAATTAAGATTTACTTTTTTAGTTTTCAGCATAGAGTATATGCATCTAAGTTACATTTGTCAACTGTAAGATTTCATTTTATTTAATCAATGGTGCAACAGTTGTGCAAAACACTCGCAAATAATTTCATATTGTGAAATTATTTTTTTAAATAATAATTTATTTTGTAAAGAAAGTTACTTAATAAGTTAATATACATTATGCACAGTAACGAATAGGTAAAACACATTTATATAGGAACAAAATCCGCAGTTTAAATAAATTATTTCAAACTTAGCAGTACTTAAAGGTTAAAACAGATTTTTCTGCTGATTATCGTTAGGATAATAGATAACAAATTACATCTTAGTATCTACTATCATAAGACTTTTCATTTATTGAATAAAGCATTTGAAAGTCAATGTTTTGGTCACTTAGGATAACCTCTTGCAAGATGGTGATATCGTTACCTGATGATATTACAGTCTTTAACTAGAACCACAAGCAAATTTTACGCAGTATACACCAATACCAACATTTATGTAAAATAACTTACTTTATCGATTGATACAGAAGAGAAAAGAATAACGATAACGTGCTAGAAATCCAATCCGGCGATTTTGCCACAAAGTAGACACTGACAGGACAGATACAGATTAAAAACACTGTGAAGCTTTTTCGTATTCGTGTCATGTTACCTGCGTGAATGTTTCGTTTATAAACCATAATATAAATACATATTATTTTTACAAAATTCTTGCGTTTATTCCAAATTCTTACAAAAGTGAAACAAGAAGCAATATGATCAATGTAATTTATTTGAGTTCTTTTTACACTTTACGCATGGTTCATTTGTAGCTACTTTTATCTGGGGTTTAAACTTGGTTAAAAACAACTAGGGAGTTCTAATATTCCATAAAAAGACAGATACAATAAAATCAGCTAGCACAGACCGATATACATAGAACTGACAAATATGAAACCCCTATTTTTTTAACAACAATTGAGGGGTAAATGTGACTGTAAGTAATTCCGGAATAGTTGTCTTTTTGTTAGTTCCACCTTTTACTGTATCGTACCACAGTAATACTAAATAACTATTTATAAAATTAGGGTACATCAGTTGTTTACTTAAAACTCAATGTTTTACTGCACTATACTACATAATATCTATGAGTACTCTAAGTAAGCCCAAACTTCAGTCATTTATTTAAATTAGGTAACCTGATAGCACTTTATGAAAATAAACATGCAATAAAGTACCCTGATAGTCCACTTTAGCAGCAGAAACACCCACACCTCTTTTAGATTAAAATGTTATAGTACAGGGCTATGCTATTTATTAAACATGACGTGTTTTGAAGGAGAGTTTATTTGCATACCACTATACTAAAGTTCTAACAACTGAAAACCAACCAAGTTCAGCTGCATTGTGGGTGTAAAACTATATTTTAACCATCTACTGAAATAAAAAACATTACCAATACATAATATGGAAACTTTAATAACAATAAATAAAGTGTATAGATCTGATTTATGTTGTGAGTGCAGCCCATGGAGGTGACATCGGTGCAGGATTTTGTAAATATGACATAACCACTGCTGATATTGATAACATGAAGGAACTCACAATCTGAAAACAGAATAGACATAAACTGAAATAGGAAAATTGAAATGATAATACTATAAAATTACAGATGCAGTACAAAGCTAACATACTTTACATATTGACAATATTCACAGTTTCAACATAAATCTTTTGGATATTAAAACTTAAGAGTATTAATTTGTAAAATATTATTTTTGAAGAATATATTTTTTTTGGTTTGCCTCTAAATGGTTAGATTAAGGATATGTAACTATTTAACTAATATTACCTGTTTGGTATCATCTGAAACTCTAGAATTAGCAAAACTAATACTAGAGCAGAATACGGCTGTCCAGGCACACCATTTAAGACGCATCATAAGGCCACACATTGAGAACACCATTCCTGAAAATAATATTCACTTTACTAATACTGTAAGTTGGTCAAGGTTGATTAGATAAAAAGGAGGTTTTATCTCACCTAAGATGTTCATGTAGTCTGTGGTAAGGTCTTCAGCTGGTGCCGATGTAGGTGGTGGAGGTTTAAAACGACGTTCACGGTCTGCACGACGTGGGTCGGATGTGAGCTGCATCTGCAAATAAGAAACAGCATAGGTACATTATTGTCTTTGTAACTTTAGCTTCATTTCATGCTTAATTCCATTCTTGGAACCTATACCAACGATGGCTACGATGTACTTAATGCAATCGTGGTTATTATACACTGATCCAATTAGAGCTCATGATAATATTGACAAATAAGTAGCTCACCTTTTGGGGTTTTAATACGGGCCCGCAAATAATTGAAACGTTGATTGTATTATTCACTTAAAACGACTCAGTTTCACAGTTTCCTGTGACGACTGAATAAAGTTGTACGAATACTCAAAGCTATCAGATTATTTATAAGTCAATTTAAATTTATATCGCCTTCCTCCTGTTCATTTAGCTGTTCGAGAAATAGGAATTTGTAGACACACAGTGACATTTCATAATTTGACGTTGCCAGACTGACACGTAATGTCAAATGAAGTTGACATCAGGTGATGTGCTAGCGTGCGGTACCAACTTTCGGGCACTACTACCACAGTTTCACAAACTATTGATCGCCTTTGTCTATTTTAAAATTCTAACTTTGTTTATGCTCTGAGATTCTAACATTAGGGTTTGAAAGTAGTAATAAGAGCAGAGAATTAATTTTAGTATCTAATTGTATCGTCAAACACGCTCCTAACAAAAGACTGAGCTCTACCTACAGATTTAATTTTATCACACGCAATCTTTTTAAATAAGAGTCAAAACAAGCGTTTTTATCTAAATTTCGATCAATGCGTGTTAATGAGACACTAGGTACTTGAATTCAATCAATCGCAATAGCCCAGATAAGTAGTTGAATCATAATTTAGATAAATACTATCCTACTATCTATCTATATACATAAAAATCAATTGCTGTTAGTTAGTCTCGGTATAACTCGAGAACGGCTAAACGGATTTATCTTATCTTGGTTTTGAAATGTTCGTGGAGATGTAGAGAAGGTTTAAAGGGGAGAAAAAATCTAATAATTGCCGGGCAGACCCTAATCCACCCCTTTACTTTTCCTATACAAAAGTATAGGTCTTTTATTTATCAATTGGGGCAACACGAAGTCTGCTGGGTCAGATAGTTACTAATATTAATTTAAACATGAAAGTTTGTAACCATCGATAGATGTTTGTTACTTTCTCACTCTCAGTAGGCTGAAGTAATTTTGATGAAATTTGGTATAGAGTTAGTTGACACCCTATCTACTTAGTGCTGGCTACTACTGGCTACGCCAGCATCAGACAGGTGTAATGTTTTTTTTTGCTCTATAACTGACATTCGAGTGGACGATAATACAAACTACATTTTTGGTTTCATCCTTTCACGCGATGACCCAACTGGTACAGTGATTTACCTTTTTAACATCATGGTAAGCTTTTTTTCGTGCAGCAAATTTATACCTACTTCTTCTTACCTAAAAGGTAAACTCGTAGACGGCTGACGTGACTTTACAACAACTTAAAAAATCTTAGAAATGGATTCACATTTATTTTATACAACCGTGGATGCAACGGTTTACTCACACGTATTTATTGGGATTGGTATCTTGTTTCGAACACAAACGGAGCGGGTCATCGCTCGTCGTTTACGTCAGCTCATGATTAAGGACTCTACGTGAGTAAACAGTGAGTAATCATATAGAAGTTTAGAGACAAAAGGTGCGATAGTAAATATCTACAATACGACAACTTTGAAAACATGCTCTAACACTGAAATATAAATACCTTTAGTAATGTCTTTAGAAATCTCCTCTTTTAAGGGTAAAACAGGGGTTGGGAGTTTGTATCGAAGGCTAATGATATTGTGTTAAAAGAATTTTAAATGATATTCAATTGTAGTAACGTATAATGATAACTGCGAATCAAGGAAATACTTTTTTGACTCCAAAACCACTTATCCACGCGGGTCAAACCGCGCACGAATGTTAGGATTATAAATGACCATGTCAAGAAGTCGAGTAAGACCCCAAAGATAATTAAAATACCAATTATTACAATATAACAGACGTGAATAGGTATTTAGGATTTACATATTTGGAGAGGCTTCTTATGTAAGCATAAACAGGACGACAGATGCAAATTAAAATTGGCATTAAAACGGTCTACCTATTATAAGCGACTACCTACGAGTCTATAAGTAGCTTATTCAAAGGTTTCGCCGTGTATTTTACATACCAAAACATACTTACCTCATGTATTTTCCGAGTAATGGTCAAAATATGCAAATAGGGTCAATTAATGTAACTGGTCGTTGAAAAAAGGGAAAATATTCGGTTTTGTCCATCGCTGGTCGCCCATTGGTCAGGGAACCGGCGCACGCCCACCGCCCGCGGCACGCACGCTGCACGCCTCGCCCGGCCATTTATATGTGAAATCTAAAATAATACATCGTCAACTTACATGGTATTAAGTTTTAATAGCTGTTTCAGTTCAGCTTTTCAATTTGTCTACCGGGTACTCGCGAGTTACATACAATTACCAAAATATGTTACAAAAAATTACAGGTAGGTAGGTTTGTGTAAATTACAAAGTAGATAGCTAAGTAATATTTTGGTTAACATTTGAAGTACAATTTACACTTGTATCTAAGCGATCTAGTCGTACTTAGAATAAATGCGCATCGTAGTTGTGGTGGCAAGGTGTTATTCACAGTCAGGTAGCTCCATCTAGTATCCAGTAGCGGTATCCATATTTGAAATATGAATTTTTCGTTATTTAATCGTAGTAGCGAGCTGAATTAATGACAAACAAACAACTAAATAAACTTCTTAATCCGCTTTACTAATTGAGTAGGTACCTAAGTACTCGCTTGAAGTTCAAAATATTTGCGTTAGCAGTTCAAGATATATAGGTAGATAGATAGGTACTTATGGGGAAACTACTTACGTATCTCGACACGTATGTTCTATAGATCAAAATAGGCATGTCAATAATTAGGCATAAACAACGAATATCCACATTTGATTATCTTCCTTTATTCGCCTTTAGTGGGCATATACCTAGCAGCTTTCGGGGTTACATTTTAACAAATTAATAAATCTCCTGTAAGCCAAAAACAACTTAAGCTCTATCTGCTTCATGAAACCATTTGTCTGTCTTGGCAGACCGAAAAAAAATGAATCAAAAATAGGAAAAGTAAGAAAAGAGAACTTTACAATTTAGGTAAACCTTATTAAAGCTTTTTCTTTATATATTGATAGGATTTGTCATCAATATAATTTCTCAGTCTGTAGTCCTATTACTTTAGTAGGTAGAATAGGGTAAGTGCTCCAGTGCTCGGACACACCCCAGTAAATGAACAAAACTGAGTTTTTTCCAAAAAATAAGAATTGAGATATTTCTACCCAACATAGTAATTTTTTTTCATAATTACAACTCCTTTTGCCATTATAGGGACAACATTCATTTCATATATCACTGTTCGTTTTTAAATGTCGAGCGTTTAAACTTGCAGTGTGGTTTGAACTGCGTATTTGTTTCGGACAAGAATTTAGGACTCGGGTAAGACGCAACTTCTTTGTTAACACATTGTAGCCGTAATTGAATTATGTAACATAAGCTTTTTATTATTTCGAATAAAGAATCGTTATGTTTTATGTCTCGAATCAAATAACTGCAATTTTAGCCTTTTTTAATTAAATTATTAGGTGTCCCAGCATTGGAACTAAAAATCGTTTGAAATCCAGTATATGAACGACCGTTCATTCACTGGAAAAACGTCTATTTCATGTTTTTATTAAATATGTATTTTATTTTTATGCCATAAGATTCAGGTATTGAGAGTTGTTTTAAAAATAGATTTCTGATGCTAAGGCCAGTATTGGGACAAGTATGTTCATTTCATTGGTTCATAATATCTAGTGTATGAACTAACATTTTTCATCATGAACACAATTACTTGAGCTAGATTTTCTGTTTGTAAGACCTAGATTCTACTATTTTATTAATTTTTCTTTTCTTCTATTATTGTCCCTTTAGATTAACATGGATTCCAATAAAAAAAAAACACGAAAAGTTTCGATATACCCAAGAAACATTGGAAAGAGCTCTTAGGTCCATTGCCAATGGAGAACTAACTATTAATAAAGCAAGCAAAGTTTTTAAGATAGCAAAATCCACCCTACATAATAAATTCACTAATAAAGTTAAAAAATTGATTGTTTCTTTCTTATGTTTTGATTTAAAATATATTTTACATTTTCCTTAATTAAAAGATAAACGTTCTAGTCCTTTATAGGTTTACTAGCGACCCGCCCCGGCCCCGCACGGATGCTATGCTGATACTAAATAGTAAATATACTATAGAAAAACTGTGAACGTTGTTTATAAAAAACATAGCGGCCCGTTCCAGCTTGACCGCAAACACTACGTCTCGCAATTTTTAAATCTGTAATATCTTCAAAAATATTAATTTAAATCATATGCTGTAAATTGCCATATAAATCTATATTAATTGAACAATGTATTTAAGGTATTTAATCGCATAAGGATTCATGCTGTAGGTATTGGTTTAAATCGCTTTGAAATTAGCCATTATGTGTCGTAAAAAGTAAATGACAAAAAATTATATTGTGGGATATCCATAAGGGATAGACATATACCATCGCGGACTTTTCTGTAGACCTTTGCAATGTGTACAAATAATTAGTACATTTTTTTGATGAATCTCTTAGGGTTCAGCCTGCGTTTGCAAAGTAAGCGCGAAAAAATGTATTTATTTACGACTTTGCATTAGAAATCTTGAAATTATCAATGGTTCTCTAATTTATTAAGCATATTATATGTACATATAAACATATAAATCCGTGTGGTGTCCGGATATAAAGAATAGCACCACCACATATCCTCCACTGGGTGTCGTAAAGGCGACTAATAGTGCACTGTACCAAGCACTTGGGTCACCCGAAGTGGTGGCGGGGTAAACAACCAACAATCGCATTCCCAAAGAGGGTTAGTGTCAGGCAGGCGGCCGACTATAAAACCATAGCCAAACTTTAAGCAACATGTCTAGAAGACGTGTTGCGCCGACCCCAAGTGAAATGGGATAAGGGCAGGAAGATGATGATTGTACATATATAAACCTACCTCTTGAATCACTCTATGTATTAAAAAAAACCGCATCCAAATCCGTTGTGTAGTTTTAAAGATCTAAGCAAACATACATACAGACAGACGCGGGAAGCGACTTTATACTATGTAGTGATAATGATTAGGTGTGAATTTTAAAGCTTTTTCTTTGTTATTTTTTATGTGTCTGACAGATTTAGAGGCAAAGAATTATTTACTTTTTTATTTAGTTGATTATTGAATAATATTTATTGAAATATTTTGAATTTTCCTATATGTTAATTAAACAAAAAATGTGTTCATTTACTGGTTTTACTTAGTTCATTTACTAGAAATTTTCGTTCATTCACTGGGGTTTTAGGGTATTTTTCATTTTATTGTTAGATATCTCAGAAAGTATTCATATTATTTCGTAAAATCTACTCAAAATATATTTTTAATACAATCCTGATACCAAAATATAGCTTTGGACTATGGTCCCTTATGAGTAACACACTGTAATTATTTTTTGAAGTTGGAAGATTGCTTAAGTGTTCATTCATTGGAGCACTTACCCTAGTACCTAAATACGTCTTAATTAGACAGGCCTTCTAGTCAACCAGGCGCCGCAAGGTTCCCACTAAATACATCGCGACAATTCGACGCCACAGCCCGTCTGCATTAATTAGGGAATTTGGTACAGGATTGGCATTTAATTGATTAATCACATGCCTTGATTATAGGGCGATGTGTATGTACAGACGCAGGTACGCTCCAGAGACGTATGTAGAGAGTCAAAATATACCTATGTATGTAAACCTAGGTAGGTATTTACTTAACAAGTAATTATTTCATTACTTTCGTCACTATTCGCTAATTCACGAAATGCTTGTTCGTTAAAATTCTAAAAAGTTTCGTTGGTTAAAGGATGATTTTTTTTGATTTACGGGTAAAAAACGAAAGAAGACGAGAGTTCCGAAGACGTATGAAAGCAGACAAAACCTATTTATGTGTAGTTTCTAGGACCTATTACTACCTACTGAAGTAAAAGTTACTTCACTATTACATTGTAGAAATTATTTACGTCGTTAATACGTCATTCGCTTAAAACAATAGAATTTAAAAGATTGCAAAGTTATAACACCATGTAAGTTGTTGAAACCTTCAAGAATTTGTTCAAAAATAAGTTAGGTAATATTATATCAATTGAAACAATAGTGAAACGTCAGCATAGTAGTCATAGATCTCATTTATTGTCTTTTTAGATCACACTAGATGTGAACAAAAAGCTTGCAGCTATTGTTACGGATGGCTATATAATTAGACAGGAGATTAATTGAAACTTATAGTCAGCGGCTGTAAGAGTCGTTTCTTTCACACGTAGACGGTTAGGTACTACGCCTTTCAAATGCGATGAAATATTCTTATTACGTTTATTTACTTAGATGTATATCGCTACTGTTCAGGCGACTAAGTTAGTAAAAAGACACTCATTCACTCCTAAAAGACACGGCGATGCATTGTTCTCCTTACTTCATTAACAAAACATGATAAAGAAACGGCAAACAGCGCACGATCACTCATAAACTCCGTTCAATACATCCAGTAGCTGACACTTAGCAACTAATGATTGCAAAAAAAAAACTTATTGTAACGGAAATAGAAGGTGCAATTACGATCGCGAGTAGAGCGTGGTAGGCGCGGAGTGCGGGCGGGGACAATTAACTAATATGGCGGATTAATTAGCAGTCTCAATGTGAACACGGCACATATGCTCATTACTAGCAGATGTAGGGGGCTACCAATGCCTTTGCAAACAAGACTTTTGCAGTTGGGAAAGCGAGACGCCGCGTGCTGCTTTGACGCCGTGTGTGTCACCATCTCTGTTCCACAATTCAAACTGTGCATGTGAATTGAATGTCTGTGAAAACCCCCCGCGATACAAGGATTTAATACCTTAGTAGTCGTTTATAAAAAGAAAATAAGTTGGTAGGCCGATTTCAATGGCTGTTAGGAATGTTTCTAAGGTTGAAAGCATATTTTATTTATTCTTGTGCTATGCACTGTTTTTGCAGTCGTAAGTCTCTTACCAGCGTTTATTGTTCAGGTGTTCACATGTAGCGTTTTTATTACGATAGGCTAATGACTATTGCCTTATTTGTCTTTCTTAATTGAATGAGGAGTAATTTATTAAAGAAGACAGGTAGGTATTTACCTACTGTAGTATAATTCTGTTGGGTTGATAGTGACACAATACGTAGGTGCCTTAATATGTTAACTTTTAATCCTAGTTAGTGACTTTAGGTACGAACACGAATCCATAAAATAAACATTGAGAAAAGAAATTTAAGATTATACTTACAAAAAAATATAACTGGTCAAGCGCGAGTCTGAATGTTGAAAATTTGCGACAAAAGCTGCTGTATCTTTTGATTGCGTTGGCTTAGAAGTTTATTTTTTTTACAGCGTCAAGGAAAAGTAGATTTGAGTAATTGATATAAATTTCTGTTTCATATCTTCCCGTGATCTTTTGACAAATGTCTTGACAAAAAGACAGGGACAACAAAGTGGTCGTATAAGGTTCCATTTTTTTCCTTTCTGAAGTACGGAGCCTTCCGAAAGGCCTACTTGTATTAAACCCCATTCAAACTATGATATAACGCCTACATGTAGGACTAGCCTTTTAGAAGATCAATACGTGTGTAGCTAGCTACCTCCTATACTTTTCCTGAAGAAAAGAGATACCTACTGTAGGTATTAAATGTCTGCAGGTAGATTTTTAGTCAAAACATTTCGTCAGAATTTTCTAAGTATTCCGAAAAATAACTTTACTCCGAAGAAGTTTGTATTAATAAACCTAATGCAGTTCTGATTCAGACATGATTCAGGCAAAATTAAGTCAAATTACGTGGGGAGCCTAATTTTATTAGCGATTCGAGTTAATATACGTGATTACATATGATCGTCGGGCCAAAACAATGCTGGAGTGTTATTTAGATAAGATATTTATTATTTAAATCGATGCTGTAAGTATAGGCGAGGGCAGTCGGTAATTCGGTAATCAACGGTTGCAAGTTCATGGATGACCAAGGTCATTGATGTGGCCCAACGAGATCATTTCGGTTTTTACCGATAGCTTGAAGTTGATGATGTGTTGTAAGCGGTCTAGTTCTCTTGATCGGCCTTAATCATTAGGTTTATCAATGATTTTTGGGAGGACTCTGTTGTTCGTTCGGAGAAAATTGTTAGACTTCGATTAAATGAGTGCGAATCTAACGTTTTGTAAGTAAATATTCAAAACCACAAAGTAACGTAACCAAAAACCAAATACAACAATGTCTTTTGATTTATATAACTTACGACACTGATAAAAATGGCAAGAGAAAAAAGCAAGTCTTCACTTTGATTTTAGATGATTTCTATAGATAATCTAACTAACCATTTAGATATAGGTATACCAACTAACTGACATTACATACGACAATTACTTTAATACCTCCTTACACATTCCAAGTAACGGTATTTCTCGAATTCCCCTTTACCTTTCAATAGAAATCCAAACAAAAACGGTGTCACGTGCTGACTTGTCACGTCAAAATCTTGCGGGGCGGAGTTCTTAGTGCAACAATACGAGTCCTGGAGTGCCTAAGGATCCCTAATACCAGGGTGAGGGTCTAACTTCCGGAGACTGCTGCGCGCCAAATTGCCGAAGAAAGGGTACCGGGGCGCGCCATTGTCAACCGATTCCAACGAATAAAACATTGTTAACAACTGTAGCGATCGGATCCTTTGTCCCGTCGCGCACTCCTTAATTATGTGGAACAGTGAAAGGGTCATATTTTCTATTAAATTTGTACAGTGTATACAGGGTGTATAATCATTTTATTTTGTTTTGCCTGGTCAGTTTTGGCTTTCTATTTAACTGTATGTAGATCTATAGCACTTTTTAAGGTACAAGATAAGATTTTTCTGAAAAGGTAACGATTATTAATCTCTTAAATATAAATCTTTACGCTACATTGAAATAGAGAGAGTAGCTTTTGACTTCTTAGCATTTTCAACGTTATAAATATTCTGTCGTATACATGTAGGTAATAAATATCTATTAGTCAGTGCTCGTCTTTCCTTAGTTCCTACATCAATTCAGCAGCTATAACTAATCCTCAAAATTTTAGAAAACGCAACAAGTCGGCATCAACCTGTACATATTCCATCGCATGTGGTGGCACGGCGAGTGCAGCTATTGTGCCCTCATGAGGAGATTACTATAATCATTGCGCACGTAATGTGGTAAATGATAAGGTGTGTTCTAGGGCTCAAAACATATGCTTTTGTAACTCATTCGTTCCAGCGGTGCGTCAGTGGCGCCGTTCCGAATTTGTAGCCATTTTGGTCAAACAACCCTTAAATAGATGCTTTATTGTTTTGCTGGTTATTTGAGCATCGATTAGTAAAATCATTTGTGTGGGATATGCATTTTGAATTGTAGTATAATTAGATTGTAAACAAAAGTGCTTTTAATATTTATTAGTTTGTCATAAATGAAAAAGATTACAAGATTTGCAATGTTTTGTCTATGCGAGTTATGAAATCATCGAATAAAATATAAGACAGTGACTTTTTTTAAACAAAAAACTGGTCTTATATGCGATGTGAATCGATAATTCTTTTCTCCCGTATCCACTTATAGTCCACCCGTGACCACGGTCGGTGCAATTAGGCCGAAACGTCGACAAGCATTTCCAAGATTTTTCTTACTTGGTTTACCAATTTGCCTTTACTTTCAACAAACTGTGGCATGCACCTCGCAACCTACCACAAAGGTTGATACAAGAAAATGTTCTATAGCTACCAGAAAATAACAACGTTCGGCCTACATCGAGGCTTCTACCCCACGTATTTACTTACTATGTAGACGCCAGCATCCTGAGCAAATCGCTTCAATCACTTCTAATTACAACAGTAATGCCAGGCCAGCATTCGTTGCTCGAAAGCTACCAACTCCTAGTTATACTGCATGCATAGAGCTGGCAGATCAATCGGCGGGTTCGGCTCATTATGCAGCATCCATGAGCAGATACGCGGCCTGTCATTACGGCAAATGGAGGCAAATTGCGCACATCTAACGCACAGCCGCCGCCGAACCGCCGATAATGCGACTGCCGGTAAAAGCGTGAACTCGAATCGTTTCTGTATTAACGTGTATGGTAATGAGGATCCAGATCCAGTGCTTACTGTGACTGATGATTAACAGCCTTTGAAATACTTATATATAAGGTAGTATAAAGTTTATGGTCATTCATATGTATTAGCTCATAAGTGTCAAAATATCGGTCTACCTATTGAAAATTATATTATTGTTGTGTTTCAATTTTCACTAAGTTTTGACATATTTATTTCTTTGCTTTATAGAAAAACATTCTCTTAATATTTGTAATATACCTACATGATGTTGTAGTAACAAATACGGTAAACACATTCTGATGAACTGAAAATAGAATTACTTGAACGCTAAGAGAGCTACCTAACGTTCATGAAAAGTTTGTAAAACGTGAAGCACCCACATACTGAAATTTTTATTAATCTGTTACGCGTCTGAGCTGCGATACTTGTATCAAATAATTGGTATATAAAGAAAAAAATCATCAGAATGAAATTATAGTAGGTAACTCGGTATTTGTGAAATTAGGAATTAAAGCATTCCAAAACGGGTAACTGAAGTGTTTTGTACACCTAAAACCTACTTATTTACAAATTCTCTTTTAAGTAGCAGGTGTAAACAGAAATATATTAAACACGTACCTACGCGGTACACCTGTAGGTATTTAGGCTAACGGAGATACCCGGCAATTGGTACTCATCCAAGAAAATCGTCTAATTGTCACCGGTCTGTTATTATTTGCGGTAATTTGCGTAATAAGTGTGCCCTTGTACCGACGGTAAGTACTGCTTATGTATGTGCTCACGACTGCGTTCGTGTGTTAGGTACATCCGTATACAATATATAGGTATATTGAGACATTAAGGTTTAGGTATATAAGTCTTCATAGGTATCTGCTAAAACGATGTTCCATCTCGAAGTAGCTTAAGTCCTAATGCAATCGCGAAAGTTTTAAGTATCGGTGAATGTTTGTTAGTTTTCCACGGCTGGAGCAACCCCCTGGATTAATACATAGGCTACATTTTAACCGACCGCGTCAGAGAACAACTATGCTTTTGGCAGTTATAACAGGCATTCTCGTGGGCGAAGTCGCGGACAACAGCCAGTAAGATCATAATAGTCATCTGCTAATGAGAAACGATTGACTTGTGACTAACATGTCAGGAGTAATATCTAGTTATCTACTAGTTTACATCAGAGGATTTATTTCGAGTGCTTGTATATAAATGATTTGGTTCTCTTTGAATATCTTGATTTAATCAGATAAGCGATATAC
This sequence comes from Chrysodeixis includens, assembly GCA_941860345.1. Lineage (NCBI taxonomy): Eukaryota > Metazoa > Arthropoda > Insecta > Lepidoptera > Noctuidae > Chrysodeixis > Chrysodeixis includens. The sequence goes on along the minus strand of OW796095.1, from coordinate 8,446,418 downwards.
CTCCTGTTTTATGTATTAAATGATATCTACGATTTTCTATTATTCGCCAATGGTTTTCTCCAGCACCGTATTCAGTTAAAGATTGTAGGCATCATATAAGGACATTCAATGATCGTTTTTAATGTGAAGCACTTGTAGGAAACGAGGATGACATACTCGCGTGTAATATCGTCACCATTCTTCTGCCCTTATCCCAATTATTATTCTGGTTCGCATTACAAAACGTTAAGTATTCATTTAATAAGAATGGAAATCTGCTTCAATCAATTACCCATGCGTAAATACGTATATACCGTTTTACAGCATTTAAACATTATCCAATGCTGGTTCATTTCTCTAGCTATATTTCAAAACACAACAAAATTCCTCTCATCAAAAACATCGCAATTAATACCCGGTTCGCAATACCAAGTACATACATACACACAGGTCGACATAACAGAAGAATTACTCGCATCAGGGGTTTTAGTAACAAGCGAAATGACATCAAAAATGAAAATTATTTTTAATCGTGTCCAATTGGCGTGCGGCGTGACGAGTCTAACTATGGGTCCATCGCTAGCCAACCGTGGTAATAATTAAACGGTAGCTGACAACTATGCTCCACCATATTCCTGTACTTTGTGTGTTTTGGTCTCAGTTGGCGGAATTGTGGAGACCAGATGTGGACTGTTCAAATATGCTCCCGTTTAGGAATCTAGCGCTATCCTTGTTTTGGCTCCTGATATCTTGTCATCAATTACGATCAATTCCAGATCAATTAGATTTGACACACGAGGATGATATTTTGTTAGTGGTTTATTGCCCTGACCACTAAGCCAGAGGTCTTGGGTTCGATTCCTATCCAGGATGTTTGTGTGATGAGCACGATCAGTTGTTCTGTGTTTGAGTGTAACTTATCTGTAATATGTATTTACTTAGAAGTATATAAGTATGTTTATCAGTTATCTAGTACTTATAAAACAAGCTCTGCTTAGTTTAATACTAGATGGCATTGTGTGAAAGTCGTGAAATATAACACATACACATAGCTGAACTACTGACATGCCGTCGGCATCGCAATGAAATCTCAAAATACATACTAACGTCATTCCATTTTTCTTTCAGTATACTCATGACTTTATCCAAGTAAGCTGTGATAGCCTACTGTTAAGACCGCAGGACTGCCAAGTCAATGGTCTGGAGTTCCATCCCCACGGCGCGTACCGACAGTTAAAATGAAAAGTTTTAGAAATAAATATCACAGCTTCTGTTTTTTGGAAGGCACGTTAAAATGTGAGCCCTGCGTCTGATCTCTCTCCGGTCGTGTTGGATTGCCGTCCTATCAGCGGTTAAGTTAAGGACTCAGGACATGGACTCTTTAGGGTATTTTTAAGTCTACTTTTATTAAAAGTTTTTATCAATTACAATAAGCGTGTGAAAAAAAGATTACGTATAACAATAATTGAAAAATAACTGAAAAAATAAAATACGTAGGTATTAAAATTACTTCTCAAAGACCCGATAAATTACTCACAGCTCTTAAAATTTCCTGCTAATAACACTCAATTGATTTACCCTTTCAATTTGATACAAAACCAGGTACCTACTTGCTAGGTAATAGGTATACCTAGTTAAAAAGCCCGCAGCAATACATACCTTAAATGGTAGATACCAATTTGTTTCCTAGGTACATTATTATCACGTTAGAATCGTGAGATGTTGCCGCCTTTGCGTTGAACTAAAACTTATTTTACTTATTATCTGGCTCCAGCATCGTATTAAGTTAAAGACTGTAGGTATCATATAAGGACATTCAGTGATCGTTTTTAATGTGAAGGACTTGTAGGAAACGAGGATGACATGGTCGCGTGTAATAGCTGTACTCTGTAGGTATAAAAGAACAACCCGAGATTTTTTATGCTGCCCTTAGCTTTTTGTACTGCGGTATGACCTATGTGCCATCGTGAAATGGATCGGGAGACAAAAATATATTTTAAAACGTCGCTTAACTAAAGTATCGTTCTTGCAAAATTGGATAGTTTGGTAGCGGGTTGCGAATAAACGAAAAAACGTAGGTACGTAACTGAAATATTATAGTGTTTGTTTTCTGCTCTTACGAGTCACATAGGTAGGATTGTAGAAATATTTCCGCTGGCTTGCATTTCTCGGGTAAGGAAAGGAAAACACCCGTTAATAGGCTAGCGGTTTAAGTTATTTCATACATAGGAGGAAAGGATAATTATTCGTATAACTCACCGCTCAACTTTTTCTGTCTAAGGAAATTTCTCGTCCAAATACAGGCGTTGGATCACTGCCGCATACAGGCTTGCTAATAAACGTAAGAGATTCTTGCTTTTACTGAACACCACATGATATAAGACTAAACTGATTAACTTGAAACTTAAGAAAAAGAGAAAACACAATTCGATGTCGCTATGTGCCTTAAATTACGGCAAAATCTTGAACACGCTTGCATCGTGACCGAATTCTTCTAGATAATATTTGCGTGACACAATAGGATTTGCGTGAGAAATATATATTTAAGTGAGAAATATGTACTTGGAAATAAGTATAGTACAAGTACGTCATATCTGACTTACTTGTACTATACTTATTTCCAAGTACGCAATATTCAGTTAATTGTCAAGTACCTACGTGTAGTTTTATTCAGACACAATTCGTGAGCGTACTTAATAAAAACAGAATTGAAATTCACGTAGTTAGTAAAAAGGTAGCAACAAATAAGCAACGTCTTATTAAAACCTTTGATAAGCAACAAAAAAACAATTTCTACGATTCTTAAGCCGGTAGTCGCAGCAGTTACTTTCATTAATAGGGTGCAATAACGTCCATAAAATGACGCATAATTGGGTAACGTGTGCATGATTCTTATTCAGATACGTACAAAACTGCTAGAAAGCCACATTAAAGCAATTACTCATATCGTTTCTATAACGGACTTCATCACGTTTCGGCTGCCCTGCTTAACCGTATAATCACTACTGAAATATTTTACTCCACTTACAGTAATATCGCGCATTAAGTTGGTATCGCGTGTGTAATTACCTTAGTTGAAACAATACAAAATAATAAAAGCGAATCGGGCGCTGGCTATTTGCATTTCCGATGGCCGGCGTTCACGGCGTCTCTCCTGGCCTGGCGCGGGCGCGGGCGCTGCCGGACGCTAGAGCGAGAGCTCCGCAGCTCTCCTGTGCCGCTCTGTTTCTCTTTGCCTCATACGAAATTATTATTTTGATTACGTTTAATTTGCATACGGCCTGCGGAGCGGTCGCCCCGGGGCCAGCGCGCCGCCCGGCGTCGTTACGACCCCTGTACTTTTCTGTAATGTTTTCGCCATTTTCAACAAAATTCCTCACAAATCATATAATTTCAGGTATCATCATGGTTATTACGAAGAAGCGCCCGTAGCCGTTGTACCTCTGTAATAGGTCGATCGATGCTCAAATTCTTGATAACTACGAGTAATCAACATAGAACCTGCCCCGGCAGGCTTAATGACCCGACGTCTTCAATTATTGGTAATATCAGACGTTTAAACGTTCTTAGGAAGCTGACTGGCAGGTTTGGTGGGACCGCTTTATTATTCCTAAGGTCACATTTTTCAACGAGTCGTTGGAACTTGTCATATTAATGTATCTACAATTAAATTAAACGTTACTTGCTGCCTTTCGCTATAAAGGTTATTTACAGCAAGATGCAAACAAAACATAGAGTTACGGTGAGTATTTTTATATTGAGAAACGGGAAATTCGTATACCTACTATGCTATCAATGAAATAACATAAAATTTACTTTACGAAACACATAATAAGAGCAGTCGGGCGGCTACTGTGCGGCGCACACGCATTGGCGTGGGCCGGTCCAATCGCAGGCCCGGACACGCCCACACGCGCGCAATCTACTTCATTCTCACATTACTAACTTACTGTAAAGCCACGGTATATTATCTGCTAACAAAACCTTGGGTAACGTATTTTGAATATGCCTATAATCTATGCACTGTGCTACGTATTACAGCATGTAATTGTACTTTTAAGTTAAAATATCTTTCGGTAGAACAGCAGCCTTTTGATACACATTTTGAAAAGATATCTACAAAAGTTTTAGTATAAATTAAATTACTAAAATTTAAACGTAAGAACTGCACACTTAGCAATACAAAAGCTGTAACACTTTTTATTTGTATTTTTGTGTTTTGTGAGAAACAAGTTTAGTGCTCTTCTATCATTACTGTGTAGGTGCTACGAATTGCGAAAATACCATAATCAGGTGTCAGTTTTCCGTTGTCAAGCATTTCTTTTTTACTTCAAGCTACTTGTAATCAGCCTGAGGACACAGTTTCTCCACCTGTACCTGCAGGGCATTTTTACAAAGTACCAACATAATATCTTTTACGAATGTATAACGTATCATTGGAGACAATTGGTTGATCGATAGCTGTCGGCGGTATTCCTATTGGGCTTTTCATCGGCTTCGATATCCGGGACTTTGAGTTCGTAATGACATAATCGTGGCCCGCGGCTCCGCCTGACCGATCACAGTGATTACTGAAGCGGCGAGCGTAGCGGACAGCGGGACGATCGTACTGATGCAAATTGATTTGATGCTACAGGCACTGCGACTGCGCAACACCTGACCATTTCGTACATAGTAATGTTGCGACGGAGTTCCAATGACATACAAAAAACAACCTTAAAACTTGGTAATAGATGTCAAAATGACTTCAGTTCTGTGAGACCTGGCCTATTCTATTGTGTATAGAGTCAGTATTGAAAATTCCATTATTGAAGACCTCTTTCCTTTTACTCAGTGAATTACGGACACTTTTCTTTATGCGTTCAATTTTCTTTTACAAATTGTACTTGCAGTTTACTATTGTTCCGTTCTAAGACACACTTTCTCGCAGTTAAGGTATCAGCTTTCCAATTAAAGGTGTTTTTAGTACCTACGAGTTCTTTTTGTTTTGTTAGTAAGCGCAAATTCCGATAAAATGTAGAGTCGTGCGTTTATGACGAGGAAAGCCATTTTCCTTCACTCTTTTACGGGTTCCGAAAGTCAGAAGATTTGTCAGACTTGTAAGAAAAAACAGAAAGAAAACATATTAAAATCAAATGTGTTAAAAAGAAAGTTTTCGAGCATTTATAGAACTCGAATCTCAGATCAAAGTCTTCAAAGTTAAAGGCTGAGATGTTCGTTAAAGTCAAAGACTTTCGTCCCGTTTATAAATCATTATTGATCCCCGTAAACAATGGTTGCAGTCATTGAATATGCACAATAATGTTGTGATAATTACATGGATATATTACATTGTTAAGTTACCATAAGTCCTGTATTTAAAGCACTAGCTTCATATAAGTTCTTAGGTAAGACAAAAGCAAACGACTTTTTCAGTCGTTTTTGTCTCTCTCAGAACAGAGAAATTATTTTTTGTGTTAATAAAATACGTTAATTTACACGGCCTTTCTGCTCTTAAGCATTGCTTATAATTACGGGTTCATGAGCAGTTGAATCAGAATGCTCAAAACAGCTGAATACAATACAAACTTTCAACCTGCTAAAGCAGACAGTAGTAGCTGTGAAGAAAATCTTTGTGAGGAAACTGACACACCTGAATAATATTGCGAGTGTTTGTAAAGCCACGTCAGTGGTTCACTGGTGGCTTAAATTCAGACACAGGTTCACACATCACCCATACTAGTTATAAGAAGAAAGAAGATCGTAATGTGTGGTTGACATTGCTTTCAAAGCTCGTGGTGTAGAGTCCTAAATTATACCTTCGTCTATTTCTACAGCAATCTTTTATTTTACGTATGCATTTGTGTATCATATTTTTATTAAACAATAGCTTTTTTTTAAACCTTTTAACAATGTCATGAATAACCAACCATTATCGAACATGAAATGTAAAACATATCAAACCAGAAATTACAAAGCAAGGTTGAAATAACGCGCAATGCACTTAGCTATAGTACCTAATATCGATGCCGATAATAAACCGCAAAACAAAGAACATTTCTACCGATGCGAGGTCTTTTTTTATTTACCCAATAATCGATACGGCAGTTGTGATAGTAAGGCGAAAACAATTGTAAGCTTGTGTATATTTAATGTAATAGGTATTCTTCGCCACCGCCACCGTCCGCTGTCGCACAACCAGTGGTTAGGCCTCGCAAAATAAACACAGCACATCCACTCTATGTCATTATTGTTTTAAAATTTCAGTCCTGAATGTCACAACCGATCACAACAAAACGCCGCAAACGTATTGTCTTCGCATAAAAAAGGGTAATTTTCACACTGTATGCATTTAATACATCCAGGTATGTCGTGGATAATGGGCTCTAATAGCGTTAGATTTTCCGTGTAGCTATGGGATTTTTTCCATTGTCCTACCAACTGTTGTTTTCTATGCATAATAAGAGGCCGCGGCAGATTATAGAGTCGCTGTTTGCGGTGATACCTGTGATTCCGTGGGACTGTAACGGGAACGCATTAACAAAAGACGACGTTTGATTGAAATGACTCGTAGCATAATATTTTCTGAATGGAAAATGACAAAGAAACGTTGACAATTTTTGCAGCGATTTCTTTGTAAATACACGTGGACGTTCCTTAATAATAATGCAGGAATTTCTAAAGGGTTTTACAAATGGCGGCCGCGAGGGCACCAAGGCCGATGTTCAATAGAATTAATTTTTCAATGAAGATTGCTAGTTTCTTTGAGTTTAACTGGGCACTTAAATCGTGGCGTATTACTTATTCATCGGTGATATTTGCCATCGTGTAATCTAGTTGCAATTTTTATCATATTTAAAAAGCCCTTAGGCTCCCCTCCAATACAATACTTGCCTTTAATTTATTATTGAACCACATTAAAGAAAATCTTTTACTATTTAATCCAGTTTTTTACAAAGTCATTTTTTGTAAGAAAGTTAATGATACCTGCCATTCTAATATAACTACGTAAGTCCGTCTTTTTGTCAAATTATCGTAATTTATAATGTCATTAATGAATGAAATGCGTTTTCTAGTAGGTAGACGGCTGGGCAGTCCCAAAAGTCCCTTTGTTTGATAATTATATGCTAGAAGAGACCGCATCAAAGTAAATGCGACATAAAACTTTATTTATTACTCCAAATTGTCTCAAATTTGACAAAGATTGTATCATAATTAATATTGTTGAAATGGAATGATCATTCACGTTTGTGTGGGCAGCGATACAGACTTGGTTTTGGAGACACCTGGACTTAGCCGTTGCTTTTTTGTCAATTTCTATTGTTTTTTTTTATATTTTGGTTTGATATTCGTCAATGTGCTGGACGTAGGTATAAATGTTACCTAATGTGAATAATTGTACCCGTATTTTCATAATTTATTATTAAAATTCATATCTTCGAAAATATGTGGGTCTTGTGTTGTGAAATATAAATTAAACATAGGTATCTATTAATTGGAAGGTATTCAATTAATTAATTAGACAGCTTTTTTCTTTTAATATTCCACAACTTTCACTCAACATTTAGTCTTAAATAAGGTAAACTTGTATTATGAGTACTAGACAACTGATAACATACTTATATACTTCTAAATATGTACATACAAATGATCGTGCTCATCACACAAACTTTTGTCTTGGTGGGAATCGAACCCACGCCCTTGGTATAGGGCTACTAACGACTAAACCAACAGGCCAGCTTTTTTTAAATAAGAAACCGTTTATCGTGCTAATAGAACGTAATCAAATCTCTTAGCATGGGAAACTCTACCGTTGACCGTTAAGTCATATGCTGTCGCTAAATCTACGCATCTATATTGGTATCAAAATTAAAAATAAAAATGAAATGAATAATCTCTTAAAATCGCATGCAAATGCGCGATGTTTTGCGTTGTTAACGTTCAAACGCGTTCCGCGGTGTTCGCAGTTCAAGCTTACGCTATTCTACGCAAGATGGCGCTCACACTTGCAACACTTCATAGATCTCTGCACTTAAAAGACTTCGAAGATTCTCATAAAAATAATTTATTAACCGTAATTACCATTAAAAATTACAGTAATTTTATCAACCAAGTGCGAAAATTATGCACCTCACATCCATATTTAACATTATCTTTCGTAATTGCACATGATTTAAAATCACAGTAAGAAATAGCATTTTTTTGCTATTAATTAATGAATAATATTAATGCATAAAGTTTAATGATTGCGTTCTGTTGTGGGTGTGGACTACATGCCATTTGTTCTTTCACAAATGGTGTAAAAACGGATGGTCCGCCCCTAAATGTTTGTGAATTTGTATTCATCACCATCCGTCTGTGTTGGCGCGGAACCTAACTGTTGTGTATCATGCAACCGATGCGATGCGGTGACAACGTGTAATTGAAATTACCGTTAATACGTACAAATAACCTATTTGTGTGTGGTTGTGGTTTCGCTCGCGTGGACGCCAATATTGGGTAAAATAGCGCTTAATACCCTTAACTGATGGTAAACTACAATTACCTGTTTCATGGTTTAGTTAGTCTTTTCATATTCGAGTTTTAAGTACTTATTTCGTAAAATATAATTATCTATTTTATTGCGTGCAGTATTGTCCAGAGAAAATAAAAGAAATGCGTCTCTCCTTTTTTCGATTCATATTTGGACCTGAAACCAGAGCTATTGTTGTATTTTTTTTTAGCCAGAATTAAAATTTATTGTAACCGTCGCGTGTATCAAGCCCATAACCTCTATATGGATGCTGATAATACAGGCTGTGGAGGCAGCAGCCACGCGTGTGCTGAGAGCGGCAGCTGAGGGGCGGCCGGGGCGGCGCGGACCCGCCTCGACGATTGTTACCGCGAATAAAGAACTACACAACATCCCCGTAGAAATTCACTTCGCCACGCTTTTTATTCCCAATAACAACGAAAGCCCGAGGCAAACACCACCCACTCATTACGTAATTACCACTTTTTGTATCATAATTAGAAATGCTTTTTTCATAAAACTGCACTCGCATATTTTATAAGTGATGCAGTTCAGTTGCGAGTTGGTTAGCAACAAAGTGTTTGGACCGTCATCGCGTGTAATACACGATGTTAAATCGTTCCCGCAATAAAACCGTGCGCGTATTTCACAAAGCTCCATAAATAATGGTCAATATGTCGGCTGGTATTGTCGATGCTGACAAATTGCCCCTCTCGGTTGCCGCCGCATTGTTGGCTACCGAAGCAGCGCGGTACACTTTTGTCATCTCTCCCCGCACAATGGACGCGAACCTTCCGAATGACTTTTGTCAGCTATCATTTTCACTTCTATCCTCAACAGAATTGCAAATCGGTTTTATTGTGTCTTGGTCGTCTTCGTTTTACGATTTCATATGATAAATGGGTATCTTCGAAACTCGATAAATGTTTGATTTGTGTTTTGTAGGCATTCATGAATGAAATTTCGAAAGGAAGGCAAATAATAGATGTTGCTGAATTTACTACTAGAAAAAATGGAATGCTGTTGTCGATTTTATTAGCTGCAAAAAAAAAACGATCGGTTATATTATCGACAGATAATGCCTTGTCTATTTGTGATGCCGACGCGCTCTTCTAAATTTTAATAACATAAAAGAATTTAAAATTTAAATAGCTTTGCTCTCCAGGAAACTTCGATATGTCAGTTATAGACTTAAAACATACGCGCGTGCCTAGAATTAGGGTAGGGGTGCCTAGGGTTGATCTCTGATTAATTATTTTAAGAGAATACTAAGGCTAACGAAATCGAAATCAATTTTGAAAAACAATATCTTATTGTTTTTCAGAATTGATTTAAAATGAGAACTAAAAGGAGAGTTCGAGAGCTCGTTGGTTCTTTAAAAGTTACAGATTTCTGCACAATCTTAAACGACGATTACTTGTGATTTTTTTTTATTACTTGAGATCTATTTGTATCTAAAACTTAAGTGATTAAAACAAATACTGCATTAAATAACTGAGAATATTTTTAAAACACGACCTCTAAGTAGGTATACTACCGTGAAAACATAACTGGATAAACGGTTAAAAATATTGTTCTCTGTAACAATCGTAACGGTATTTAACCCTAAAATAAAGTCTTAAAAGTTATTCATCAATAAACCATTTACGTATATTTTGTATTTACTTATTAAAGAGGGTGTGAACCGTATCCCCGGCACTCCCTATAGTGCACATATTTGCTTTAAAATCGAACAACACAATGACGTCATTGTTCACTAACAAAAGCAAATTACTGTGAAAATGTAATAAAAACCCTCTCTCATCCCCAACTATTAAGAGATGATGTAGCGATACTCTGCGCGTACGCAACTGTGGATGTTTCGCACCTCGACACGCTTGTTCAGCTACACCACTCATAACTCAAGCAAAAATAAACTTTAGTCGACAGACTTAAGGTACAAATTCCAATGCGTGTTAATTAAACTGGATTTAAGAAATAAAATCTAAAGTTACCATGACGGGTGAATAGGGCATAAAAAGTCCATAAATCAAAGTCAAAAAGGCATAGAGAATGGGCAGAGCGGCGGTCGCGAGTAGTATGTCCCCAGCTGCGTGGCTCACTGTGTCACATTGGTACTGTTCCCATCAATAATGAGGGTAATTTTCGGCATTTTGTCACATTACTGACGACGTATTGAACTATTGTTGTTTATTTGATGGAATTATACTTATTATACACTGTTAGTGATTTGCTGGATTAAGGTTGAGTTTGTTCTTGGTGCGTTTCGTGAAGGGAATGATATTATTAGATTGAAATTAATTAGCTCAATAACGAGTTTTAGACCAATACTTGTAAGTAATTTTATGTTTTTAATTTAAAGGCTACACCAATTTCTGTCTTAATGAATACTAAAGTCTAGTGACAGCTAACTAGTAAAAACACTTCTTGAACAAATAGAACTAGGTATATATTATTTTTACCTCTACAAAACTTTATTATGGTCACAAAACCTTCATTTATATTTCTTTTTCAGTAACATTTATAAATTAATTGCCAGCATCAGCCAGTTTAAAATACCTAAATAATTAGGTTATATTATAAATAATTACAATGGCATACCTAGAATTCAATAACTCAAACCGACGGTTTTCATGTTATTTTCGCAAAAAAAAAACTGCCTCATATTTATGGTAGTCCTATAAGCTTTCCGTACATCATATTTATAATAGTGGCAAGTACTACTTCAACCTAATTAATGCGCATAGTAGCAGCTAATTTCTCTGTCTTACTAAAGCAGTGTTTGTAAAAACGTTCAATTTACTGATCATTTAATTTATCTTGCAACCAACGTCAGTACTCAATAGCAGCTAATTACTCTGCCTTAGTAAAGCAGTATTTGTAAAAACGTTCAATTTACTGACCTTTTTTTTTGTAACCAAAACCAATACTCTCAAGTTCAATCAGTCACTATAGATCAAAAAGTAGTCCATTTTCCAAGTCCATTCATTATTATAACTCCTATTGACAAATCAGTCTATGTTTTCCAAACTCTCCTTTTTATTGTACTTTTCATAGTCACCAATCACCATATAGTCCCTCTATTTATTCCGAAACTGTCCGTGGCACCATAGCCCGTTTATTCTCTATCTGATATTTGTGTAAAGCGCAGCGGGATCCATGTTTGTCCACGTTGTGTTCGCAGCTGGAGTGTTTACGGCAGATAGTTTTTTCGCAAGCTCTCTCAAATATTCATTGATGCTCAAGTGTTTGTGGGAGCTAATCTGTTGATATGTGCCTATTTGTTTGGGTTGTTGGTTTATAAGGTGTCTTGAACGTGTATATAAAATGTATTTAAAGTGGCTCTCAAATTAAGTGTACTGTTGTGGTGTTTTTTGTAGATTGCTTTTAGATTATTTATAATATATATATATATATATATCTTTATACAAACTTGCTCTCATGTGCGCAGATACGATTTCCCGGTACCTATCAACAATAATGTTTGGACAGGTTGAAGGTTGTTAGTAAAGGAGCTTCCTTTTAAAAGAATACAAATATAAAAATATGTGGTTTGCTTTGTGAAGTCAGCCATTTTTGATTTGGCAAACATTACATCGCGAACATGTTATGGATCTCGTACATTCTGTCTTTTCATTCACTTAACTTAATATTCTCATTATTAACCTAAAAATTTCGAGCACTCCCCCGCATCAAATATCAATTTTAAAATACCAAGATTATCTGAAATTATCAAGACTTCAAAATACTTATGCAATTCACAAACCCAGTCTATTGCAAACATATTCCTTACAATGTTGTTTCTTAATATTGGTGAAAGGAAGTATTATTTTTACACGACCGCCATTTGTGGTCAGACAAACGTTCAGTCCGAAACATTATGTCTTTATTAGGCACAAATAAGGCTGTTTCAAACAACTGTTTGGTCCGACATCTGTTCACAAATAGTTTTGACAAATGTAGAGTCGTCACGAAGCGTCCCATACAAATATTTTAATTTTAAACGAAGATGAAGTTTTAGTGATTAAATTATTAGATAATCATGAAATAAATGATATAGGTACATAAATGGCGACACCATCGCACCACGTAACTATGTACTTATGTGAAATCCTGTACTCATCCGGTGGGCAATAAAAATATTCAATAACACATCCGATATAGTAATAGTTAAACTTTGATTTTATTGAATATTGTCACTTATATTGATGTTTAATCATAAGTTTTGTATGATGTATCCAATATGTGCAAGTATTATTGATGTACACTTGTTAAAAATAAATATCTACACTTTCTTTGTCTTTGTCTCAGGTTTTAATCATTTGCCTTAATTTTAATTTTAATTAAGGTAAAGGATTAGATACCTATTATTAAATAGGTTTTAGACTTTACTTTTATAGAGACAATAAATGAATATAGAATTACCAGCCTACGTAATCAACATATTCTTACTCAATAAACACCACAAAAAGCGCATACTTATGTACTAATTAATTACTATTATTAATTTTATTCACATTTTACTTATAAGTGGACAATGCATATATTTGAAGCATGAAGACTTGTAAAGCGGTTTCCAACAAGTATAGTCAGTTGCGGTCGTACGCAGTAGTTCGACAGTGGCTAAAACGCCCCGCGCGCCATCTGCCGTCGCCCTAATTACTTCCTACGCTTTTCAAGCCGATTGTACCGTCCTTCCTTTGTAAACCCACCACAGTTTAATTTTTTAAAAGGTAATTACTCGCTCATAAAGAAATAAGAAAGTACGCCACACAAAGAACTAAGAACAGTAGAAAGTTTGTTCCGCTCAAACTGTCGTCCAAATAGGTTTCTAAACCGCAAACTATTTTTAAATTTAAATAATGACACGTTTATTTTATTAAAAAAAAGTATGTTATTTCTTTTCTATAAATAACTTATTTTTGTTGAGTCATTTCAAAAAAATTGTTTTGGTTTCGAAACTTTGCGCGGTGGGTCCGAAGTTCTGTAAAGCTCTTGTTACTTCCCCTACTCGCCGCTAGATGGTATTATAATTATAGAGTCCAGACTCTACAAGGTTGTTATATTCAAATCGAGTTCTGTATTAAAGTTATTGAAGGCAATATAATTCGTTAATTCGCCTAATAAACCTGAAGTTCATTTAAATGCTAAAATTGTATAAGAATTGAATAAGCTTTTTGTTTGTAAAAAAAAGCTCGGTTTTTACAAACTTTAAAGTACTTACTTTTGATTATTTTGAAGACAGAGACTTTTTCGACGACATTTATTTTAATGGTTTTTTGTTGGAATTGGTAGCTAACTAAATTTATGATATGCCTCGTCTACTTTTCCTTTTACATATCTACTGTTGCAATAAATTAGGTTCTCTAGAGTAGGTATAGTAGGTACTCTACTTAAAAACAAAGGCTGACGTAATATATTCTAACCTACCTATCCAGGTCTTTAAGCCTTTAGCTTGCCTATTAATCTAATTCATTATCAATGATCTACTCTATTAAATGCAGTCATTATTATCTCATTGGTTAGTCAATGTTTCATAGAAGGATCTGACTCATGGTATAAAATAAGATCTGATCTGATTGGAGTATTTGGGTCCTTGATACGTAATTGTTAAAATTTTCACGTGAACAATGTTCTTGAAAAGTGGGCTTTAAGAAGATTACTTATTTAATTTGATGAGAAAATTGTATTAAGCCAGATGGGGTGCAGGAGGTTGATAGACTGAAAACTACTTAAACAATATGAGTAAAGTCATCTAAGTGATTCGTGTATTAAGTAAGTCCCTATGACAAAATACCTTCGTATATTTGATTCTCAGAAAGTTTTTTTCCCTACTACACAAACCCTTTTACATTTTCCCAACACATAAAAACAATGCGGTGATTAAATTATCACAAGCGACTTCACTTGCAAAGCATTCAATTACGAAACGTCCAAACATTTCATCTAACCGACGTGTCAGCTCCTCTGGCGCGATCTAATTCAATTAATTTATTTTGGTCACCAATTACAGAAACAACGGCGAAGCGACCAAGCGCAGAAAACGCGAACAAAATACGACTATTTATTATTTATGCATTGTCCCGGGAATAAGGCTGGGCGGCGCCGGGAACAATGGAGCCCTCCATTATATCGGTAAAACAATAAGCGCTTTATTAAAAAGACATTCAATAATTTATTTTATTCGTATTTTATTCGCACCGGACCGGCTCTAAACAAAAGTGCTCAATACTGCCAGATATACCTATGTAGGTGCACAATAACACCGCGCTTATTCATTTGGAGGATGGTTCACGTGAAATTGATAGATTTGGGCCATTGTTTAGGTTAATTTTCTGTTTGTTATTGGTATTTTATAAAAAAAAATATTTGATATGTAGGGAAAGTGTCGCTACCAGAAATGCTCGGCCCATATTTTTATCGAGGCCGCAGCGACCGTTGCCGTGAATGTCACCAGGTTTTTGTCGAATAGGAATGGGCGGCGCACAGCCACACAAACAGCTGAACTATTCAGAGAATGTTTGAACAATTCGTGTCGCGCGCCATCTGTCGGGGGTGAATTGAGACATTTTTGCGAAATAGCGCCGTAATTACATACTTCCGCATCCGGGAGCGCGTGCGCAGACGTCGACGCTCACGCCCACCACATTCTCGGATTTATGAAACTTAACACTTTTCATCGGATACAATGCGCATTGAAATTGCCACAGCTTGGATATTTTATCGATTTTTTTACCGTGAATTATTCACTGTAGCACAATTCATTCTTCTTTTATATGAAAGAATAAACTCACATTTGTAGAATTTATTTTCAAACAAATACAAATAATATATCAACAGCTAGTTTACTTTGATCTTTAATTAATAAGCGTATAGCCATTATAAGTAGAATACCAACGCTTAGTGGACACAAACTAATAGAAAACAAATAGCCGTAATCTATTAACTGGAACGATACGTCATAATACTTAATAAATAATTAATTTAATTACCGGTTCCATGTCGATTGTCTTCAACTTTCGTAATAAAGTGTTTCTGTTTCCTCGCATTCCGCCAGGGAACTGTGTTGTGGTATAATTGCGAAACTAGTTATTATCCTATGCATGTTGTAAAAGTCAATTGAGGGAAGCGGGTTACCGTGTTCCGAACGATTGTCAGGCATCGTTACAAGGCACGCTGGTACTACAAAACTCCTACAACCACCTCTTGGCACTCCAATAGTAATATATTGCAATAGTGAAAGAGAGACGCCGCTCTATGCAATGTAGAGCGCTGTCACGCTTCCACAACTAGGATAATATTACTTTAAATGTGGTAGATAGGCCGTAGTCAACTAAATCGGTTATTGTTCTAAAATTATGTAGTTATTAGAAGAAAGGCAAGTCGGGTGTAGTTATGCAATGCAACACGCAATGCAATAAGTATTTAAGTGACGTAATTGTCTTAGGTTCATGTTCTTTGTGTTGCTAAGTCCTTTAAGTTAGAATAACTCTACATTTGTTAATTTGAAGGTGTAATGCATATTTGTTCAATTATAGAAGAGGGAAGTTTTTGTAGATAATTAAAAAAATCTTAAAAACTTTATTTAAATCCTGTGACGAAAAATAAACTCTTTTGAAGATCTCTACACTGTTTGAACTATTGAACTGCCAAAGAGATTCTTATCGACTTCACCGCAAAAGATTTTTCCTTTTCTTATATTTTCCGTAGGTATACTTTAAATATCTCATTCTTAAGGTAAATATACATATTAAATTATTTTACATCAAAGCATCAAGCTGAATATTATAGGACTCTTGAAAATATACAAATTTCGAAACAAAATTGAATTACAATGACTCAAGCAGAAGCTAAATCATTGTCTACGGAACAAAACATAAACATGTCGACTTGTCTCCCGTCGTCTTCTCTTTTCTTCTTCAAGAACATTTGCAGTTTAAACGACACACGACAGTACAAGGTTCACCGACAGGAATTCACATAATTAATTAAAGGTCCCGAAAGCATAACTGGGTGATTTATATTAGTCCTCCGGTATTCCTGTTTTTGCTCTGACACACGACACTCATTAACAAAAGTCACGCTGAAAAAAATACGGGTGTAAATTTACAAATTCACGAAAGCGGCGCCTGTGTTCAATTTTCGAGTGGTGTTGGAAACTTCTTGTGGTATTTAGATTAGTAAGAACTAAATTCAATAATGCATAAGAGACATTAAAAATTATTGTCTTTAAAGAAGAGAAGAACCAAAAAAGAGAACTTGCTCTAAAAGTTGTAGAAATAAGTTATCCGCAATTTTCGTTCATTTCTAAAAGAAAACAAAAATCATACCACACTTATATTGTTTCCGCAATTTTACAATATCTATTACTCAGCACGTTACTAGATAATTAATTTGACATCATCATTATTTTTAGCAATCGATCGTTTGGGTACACACGTATGTGCGTTGGTACCCTTTAAATAGTGTTCAAATCTTAGTATTTGATCGATGTCTTTATCTACCTCCCTATACAATCAAATTCATCTTATCCATGACTAGTAGGTACGTACTACCAGGAAGAAATCAACTTTCTTCCAATTAAATTGAACAGAAGTATTGAATGTTGGTTCGAGGTTACCGGTTCCAGATCGCATTGCCGTTTGATCGCTCCTTACTTTATAGGTACGCCGACAAAGCTTACATTTGCATCCACTTTGTCATTCAACTGGCATCCTTCAACTCATTCCTATTCCGCTTATATCACCGCAGATCGCCTACCATCAAATCTTTGAAGAATATCATTGCAGTTGTGGAAGAGTGACAACGTACTACTCTGTAAAGCGGCGTCTCTCTCCCACAATTACAATGATATTACTTTAAGATGTGGTGGTAGGCCCCAGATGTAGAATGGTAATGGCATTCAGACGTTTCCGACTTTCTTTTAAAACTTAATGATGTGTGCAAAGAGGGGTAATGTTGTTTTATGTGTATGCTAATATGTGACTGCGGATATTTGGAGAGAAATTACGGGTAGGTAAGTAAATAAATTTGAGGAGGTTGAAATTGTAAGTATTTGGTTTCTCAGAGTTGAGAAATGGAATTTATTCTTATAAATAATGCAGAAATAAAGGTTATAAAACCTAGATGGTTTACCTAACAAATAATATTGAAATGTGTTAAAAGTAACTAAACCATTTTTCAACTGTCTACAGTTTCGACCCCTGCTTTAATTTACAATGAACGCAACATTTGTACACATGCGATTGGTTCTCAAACATAAATGTAGAATTAGCATCAATAAACTACAAACACAAAGTAGCTCGATTACTTTCCAACATCAAAAGGACAAAATAAAGCACAAACTAATAAAGTGACGCAATAGGAGATTGCTTTAATACTTAAAGCCCCAAACGAGGGCTGATTGAAAAGCTCCCCTAAGCGCCGTCAAATGACAGAGCAGACTTTTCATTTTACTGAATAGATGCGCTAATTTGCATCATCTTTTCGGCTTTACAAACAATATCTCGCCCTGTGAACTTTATTTTTTCATTTATTCGTGTCTTTGATATCGAAATATTCAATAGAGATATATGAACTTTCGTATTTTGATGTACCGGAACATTTTCAATTTTACGAAACTCGGTCGTTATTGATTCGGTGCAAGTCAAAGCGAATGGAATACAGTAGGAATACAAGGAATCAACCCCTGGGCCAATTTGCTGTCATTATTTTATCACGTCACAGAGAGACGAGTTGGATGCGCGGCAGCCGCGTGTTTACAAATTTTAAATTCGCTCGGCGGCGGCGCGCGGCGGCGTGTGCGAACTCGACGCCCCCCGACTTTATTGGCGTCGTCGGCGTCTCGCCTCTTTATTAACTACTGTTTGATCTTCGTGTGACGCACGAGGAAATAGATAAATTGTTTGTTTTCCTCCCTGACGTCATCCGCGACAAAAGGGTCGGATTTGATGTCACAAAAAAGCGCTTTATTTGAACGACTGTCAGACTGCTCGAAATAATTATCCGAGCTCAAATATTAATTTCTTCAGGCGCTCGACTTGACGTTGTCATTTAAGCGGAACATTAAATGTAAACGAGTCAAGTGAAGGGTTGTTTTCATTTCCGTGATTAGTGCCGGCGCGTTGTGTGGAGATTTATCACCTCTCGGAAAGCGGTGAGTGTCAAATGGCGCGGCGGATGGCGGATATGCAGTGTGTGACGAACCGCGCCACTAAATTAAAACATTTTAACTTGACAGCTACCGTCACGGCTATACCGAATACGTTTTAACGGAGATTTGCCCTTCGGCGAACAATGACGGATGGAATGTTCTTTAAATGTGTATTTATTTGAAAATAATGAGTAGATACGCAATGGGCAGTACGTAGGCGGTCAGTTTGCCATTTATGATAATGTTGTTAGTGGCTAATGCATATGTATGATCTATTACGGTTATCGAGATCATTGTTTTAGTCACGTATAATATGTTAAAAACAGTGTAGTTATCGTGCTCTATACAACCTATAATGGCCGTTGATGATGATGATATCATCTCATTGGTCTATCTTTCATCAATAAGTGGCATAACTTTCTTAAAGTGCACGATAAATAAAACGTATAACGTGGAGTGACAGCTCTATAGGTTCTTTGTTCCAGCCGCGGTAGTATGTCATTTGAGTCGGGATGATCACAGCTACTGTTTTATGATGCGCACTGACAGCTCCAATAGTCGTGTCGCCGCACAAAAACAAATGAACACACAACACTTTTGTTTTTGTCAATGAAATTAGAAATTGGGAGTTGTTTGAACGTCAAGCTTTATTTAAACACACGATGTTTTTGAATGGACATGAAATATATGTGTGTTTGCTAAATGCGTTCTCTTTTGTGTCTCGACGTTTCCCTTCACATATTGAAGTATGGCAGATTAATGTGAGTTCGAAGAAGTCGATATTACTTCTGAAGGGGGTCTAAACTAAACCATGTGATTTACAGCGACCGGACTGCGCTGTTAAAAAGTTGTAAACTGCCTGTGTTTCCGCCGCTTCTTGCAACAATGTTTTAGTATTCTGACATTCTGACGATATACCTGCTTAGGTACCCACCTATATATAAATTTGCATAACAGTGTTAACTGTCTTAAACAATTCACATTCAAAGAAACTTCATACCTCAATCTACTGTAGGTACTGTAAAAACTATTCCTATTCGTACTGTAAGGACATAGGAATGGATTGTTTATCATTTCAGTAATATCTTATGACATGCGATAGTTACAAGCTCGCGCGTGTAACTTATATTGTTGAGATGTTATCAAGCTTTCGACATGACGTTTGTGTTATGTTCTTGGTGTTGTACCACTAGTCGACTAGTTATACAGTACTGGCACACGATAAAACCTTGTAATTTCAATGAATTTTATAGTGACTGTTAATAAGATTGTGGGTAACGTAAAAGGAGGATAAATGCACTTTTAATAAATAATGGCAAGAGTTGAAAAGTTTAGCTTTTGTGTTCGTTCTTGATTACTAGGAAATCAGTGTATACCTAAATGTGTATTATTTTGTAAGTGTCGTCAATGTAATCGATCAATGCAACGTCTTTAACAAGTAAAGAGCCACAAGGATATTTTGGCACGTGGATGACATTAACATGAAGGCGTTGGTGTGCATATAACTGTCTGTCAAAAGTGATGGTTTTTCGTATGTGACGGTACTACTTCCGATTACGGCCAAGTACTAAAAGATCCTTGTAGCGTTGTGATGCGGAATTATATCTAGATGTATCACACTATGATGACATTTTTTCTTTATCATACAGTGACTTCATAGAGACACTTTTTTCATAATTCTTGAACAGCCGTTAGTTTATTATTAAAAAGTTTCCAATTAATACACTCCTTATTGTCGTTAGCTCCTCGGAAATCATCCTATCATGTGTTAACCCGTTTGACGTGCCGACGACAATATTTATGATTTCGTATTAATCATAGCTGGTTAATGAGGTGGTTATTTCAAGGGCACTTCCCGTCTCAACCATCTGGAGACACGAAAACCACGAAAGAGTTTGTATTTCAATATGTTGACGTTTTAAATGTCGACTGTCAGTTGTTTGATATAAATGGCCGCATGGATTAGGCATGTTTGATTGAACAGCAAACTGTTAAATGTTTAAATACGATGGAGTATTATACAAGAGTCAGTTTTACTGGAGATTTCTCTACTACTATTCAGATTAAGGTATATTTTCTTAACTTACACTACAATATAGAATACTGAAATTATTTATATCACTTTAAAAATAACGAGGCTTTATCTGAGATGGACGAGTAGCAAGAACTTACCTATCGTAAGAACAAAAGTACTCAGTTTAGGTTTAAAATAGTTTTACTGTAAAGTTTACTATTTACTCATGCCCAACCATAAAACACTTTAGCTTAAATTATTTTTTATAATTTCAAAAATAATGAGGCTTTATCTGAGATCTAGCCAGAACTTATTGTAAGAACAAAACTAATCAGTTTAGGTTTAAAATACTTATACTAAATAGTTTACTATTTACTCATCCCAACCATAAACCACAATAGCTTAGAGAATAGATAGTAAAACAGACAGGTGTCGATACGATATCTATTTATTGCAACTCGGCTGTTGTATAACTAGTGTGCAAATATTTTACTGGCACAACTTCGGCGCACGCGCAGGTGGCAGACGCTATTCTACTTTAATGATCCGTTTAATATCTTTCCTTTGAAGTCCACTCTCTTCATCGATTTTGTTAAAGTCGGTTTACACGGAATGTGTAGTGTAACGAATTAATAGTCATATTCATATTTAGAGAGTCCTTAAGGCGGTGAATAATTTACGTAATACTGGCCTGTTGGTCTAGTGGTTAGTGACTCTAACTACTAAACCAGAGGTCGTGGGTTCGATCCCCACCCAGGACCAAGACCCAAAAGGGACTGGTTAGTTTGAAACTATTGGCCTGTGAAAGACGTGGATTTTTCTTATTTTTTATTTTATACTATACTTCTGTAATTTTTTGTTCTTAATGGTTAAAGGTTAAATTAAAAACAACAAATTGAAAATAACTCCTCATTAGTCAATTCTGCTAAAAAGGTAAAGGCTGAAGTAAACGTCTTAATATTATGAGTAAAATCTTTTCTTACTTACCTAATAGGTACACACGACTTTACCTATAGATACACAGGCAATTAATTCACAATGTCTAAACGCGCATAAAGCAACCTATTACTTATTTTACAAATGTTGAGGTTTGCATTTCAGTTCTATCTAATCATATTCAAAATCAATATTCAGAACCATTTATTTTAAAACATGTTCCAAATTTTAGTTCACACCATAAATAAAATTCTATATTTACATGTGTGGCATAATGTAAACACGCCGTAACGAAACACACCACTTTGACTACTACAAGAAACTTACAGCTTTTCGCTACATTAACGCAAGCTCAAAGGTTTCTAAACTTAATGTTATAGTAAGTATTCCGAACTGCTGAAGATAACTGAACTACAGAAACGAACACCTGTCACAAGGAAACATAAATCAGTTACAACTATGTTTACATGTAAAGAGGTTAAATGAAATAGGTTTTTTGAATTGAATTTTGAATTTTGAATTGAAACTGATATTGCAACTGGCTTGTTTAACAGCCCCAGTAAAGAGTAGAGATTGTCCTAGCACTTTTTAGAGTTCTTTTTTATAGGGGGCTAGATTTTGAACGTAAAAATGTAACCACAAAGACATTTTTGAAAAGTTATCCGTCTGATTGTGACAATCAACTTGACAATTTATTTGGGCCAGTGCAGTGTGCGCACTACAAAAATAAATCCTACCTTAATAGCTAAAAATAAATAAACCCTTGGCAAACTATCTATCACCTATATTATCGATCGGGAACTCGTGGACTACTTAAATTAAAAAAAATAACAAAATACTCGTAATGAGATCGTGTAATACCTACTCTGAAGTAAATGGTACTAATTTCACAGTGATGGCTCTACATATATTTAATTTATAGACTGTGTAATTACAGATTGTGTTTGTGAAGATTTGCCTTCAAATTGGTGTCTTAATATAGAATTAACTACTACGAATGTCTACTGTAGAATTATTGTAGACAGTTTGATAATTATATTTGCTACCTACGAAGGAAGTCTAAGGTATGTCAATAATTAATACTCAATACTGCTTTTGTCCGCGATGTAATTTTTAAACTCTAATTGGGCCTCCCAAATTTGCCCAACTGGCGATGACTTCCGCAATATTTTCTTCTGTACATATTGCACAAAAATAAATAGTTTCTTAAAAATGGTTTTTAATTCCCATAAAGATCAGAGGTATGTATGTTTCGATAGATAATTTATACAGTATACCTTAATTTATTTTGTATCTTAATGTTTTATAGCATCGCCTTGGATTATCTGTAATGGTGTTATCAATTACAAAAACAAATAGTTGTAAAATATGACAGAAGTCTGTTACAACACTGTTTTATGTCCTACTATTTCCACTAAAGCTCTATCCAAGAATATTTTCAGTCTCTACACTCGCCAAAATACTTTTCTACAAAATATCTTCATACAATCGTAAAATTATTTCGCAGACAGGGGTCGACGCTACCAGAATACAAAGCAGTTAACATAACCACCCTCTTATGCTCAATCGGTTTAAGAATAATTCAGTTAGGGACGATAAATCTCTGCTTAGTTAGGGAAACTGATTTAAACTGATTACTGGAGGCTGTAATGTCCTGCAATTTGATCATAGAAGTCGTTTAAAGATAATTAATTTACGATGTAATATTTAATGAGATTTCTAATTGTATTAAGTCTGGAATACGTTTCGATTTGTATTGACTCTACTTTTGGCATGTTATTTTCAGTAAAGTTGAAGAATTGGTATGTTTCTGAAAATTCTACAATGTACCTAATACTTAATTATTTTTCTTTTTGACACCCGCACTTTGGAATTTAATGATTGTGTTGCGGGGGTTGCATATGTAAAGACAGCTAGATTAAGAACAAGCAGTTTTGAATCGCATCACGATGCGACGCGTACGATGGCGTGGTGTTCTATTATACCACTCGGCCATCCGACTATCCGATACGACTGGTAAGACTGGGCCACAACACCGAAAAGAAAGCTAGCAGAAAACTGTTTCTGTTTGTCTTCCTTTTATCCAGTTAACATACCTATAGATTGTTTTGTAAAGGTAGAGTTCTCAAAAACTGCAATACCATACTTTTGTGCCTTGCTATTTTTTGTACTTTACCTGAATTTATTTCAACTTCAACTTAACTTGAAAAAAAATCTTTTAATTGCAACAAGAACTACAGTTACAAACTACAGAACTACAGGTACAAGACTTATCTCGTATATTTTACAGTTCTATTAGTCCTAAATAAATAATATTCCTCTCAACATTATTCAATTGAAACATCATCGACTCAAAGGACCACCGAAGCTTTGCAGAATCATTATCACACAGCTAGCTCTACCTACGTCACTTACTTGTAAGGCATAAGCTTTTTACATGACATTCTAATAAAATTGATTGTTGCAACGATATATGATGTACAGTCGAGTTCATCATAATAATATGTAGTCAAGTTCATCATATGTAGGCACTGTCAAGAATTCCAAAATGTTTTAAGCGGGTATTATAATAAATTCTATAGTACAGTACATACACCTAGAGATCAAAAATATAGGTATGCGCTTGTGAACGATTCAATAATGTATACCTACTTTATACTAGGTAGCAGTAGGTACCTACACGTGACACTAAAAAAAACCTAATCTTAACTTCACTATCACAATTCATAGATTTTTTAGACAATTAAAAAATTCTGTTGCCACTAAGAGACGATTTAATGTACTAAGTAAATACAACTCGACTGTACAGCTTTGTACAATGTTAGTTACTTGGATTGACACATCACAGGCGAAGATGTTGGACCACCGAAGCGTTGTCATTAATAAAGCGTAGATTGAGCTAGGCGTCGTGTAATGTAGTCGGTGTTGGAGATGAACTCGGTTTTTACGGCACGAGCTCGCGGCCACCCGCAGAGGCGACACTTAATACGATAGCAGAGTTAGCTTGCGTTAGGTGAAGTGACGTCACGCGTCATGACGTGGTGTGAGATGTTTTGTTAATAATTTTATTTATTTAGAAAACAAACAATCTCTTACAAACTAATGATAACAATAAAATAATACATATAGACTTTGAGTTCCATAACGTAATTTTGAGTAGAAGTTATGGTTTCCTGAATGTGGCATCGTAAGGAAGCAATAACGATTTCCTTATTGACTAAAAATACACAATTGTTTTTTTTACACAATCTGAAAACTTTAACCTTATGACGCATTCTGTGTTTCATAGATACAATAAGTATTTCGTATACTCTCACATAGTCTGTTTTTTACTTACGGCTCTATACTTACAAAAATATGCAGTGGTGTAATCAAATTTCTGTCACTCATTTCGAACATTTGGCAGTTCTGTGTATTCCTTTATTTGAATCCTTAAAGTTCTAGGTTGTAAGTTTGAATTCTTGAAAAATATTTAATTTCCATTGCATTTGTCCTGGTGAAACAATAACCATATTGATGTAGCCCAAATACGGACTGTCTTCTTCGATATTAAGAATAAGAATTAACAAGATAACACTAACCTTTTTAATTTGGTCCTTCAGTTCTAAATTGATAAAAGACCTTTAATTTCCATTTAAACGCTGCTCAATGTTTGGCATTAATTTATTCACTAACAATATTTGTTTAGAGTGGCGTAGCATAAGCTCAATGTGTTTTCATCTTTCCTATGCTCCCCTCGTCATTTGTGGTTTCAATTCGCTTTTTACGATGAACGTCGCCCTCTTTGCGTCCTAAATTAATCTTAACCAAAAATGTCGTAATCACCAGGATTTGTCAATCAAAAAGTTTTCCTACGACGTCGAATTAAAGATTAATTTTGATACAATCAGAATGTTTTTTTATGCTGTTTGAAATTTATGTTAGTACTTGTGCCAAAATTCATTTGCGATTGAGTTGATTAAAACAGTAGGTCAGTATCATCGGAGGGTAAGCATTTAACGGTTTGTTTTGATTAATACTTAACTATTCATGCTTTGAACTAAAAAAAAATTTAATGAATGAATGACGAATGAATGCCTTCTAACAAAAACTGTTCAATGATATCGTGCCATAGTCTATAGTGTTCTGTTATTTTCTTGTTTAAGATCTATCTTGTATGAGTTTTGCTAGATCTTGTTTTACTGATAATGCACTTAGGATAAGTGCTCTACACTTAACCAGTATCGTTTATTGTCAAACTTACCTTTATTAAATTAGGTAGAGCCAGTTTGGTTTATGGTATAAATATCAAAATAATGGCTTCCATACTGACTTATTGGTCTGAAAGAATAAAGCGATACTTTTATGTTATTGTCAGCCACTTTTCTTTTACTGTACCTGCTTTATGCTTATCATATAATCACGTTGGTTCCAACTGTCATTCAGTCTAGACATTTGACAGTCGATAAGTTTTCTATCAGTAAAGTTAGTCTTACATTTTTTTTATTCTTTCTGGAACAGGGTAATTTCTTCCGGCCATGTAACCTAGAAGCCAGTACTATTATAAGATCCTGTATAATCCAGTCGATTGCGGAGGAAGTATAGGCAGCGGCACCATATAAAATATATCACTGTATATATTATGGTATTCAGATAATTCTAGTAACATCGATAGCCAAATCTAAAGTAGCTTTGTGAAAACTAAGGCAGAAGAATCGAGTAAATCAAAATGCTTGAGAGCATTATTAATCAGGTCATATCAAGAAATAGAACAACAAGGATTTATTTAATGATTCTAGGAATAAAATAGACTAGTTCTGGGCTATTTTCAGGTAATTTTATATGAGTATTTTCACTACTAGATCAGTCATATTTACAGTCTTACCAGAGCTTTTCATCAAACAGTATTCAAAATAAAAATGCATGTATCCACTCGGAAAAATATATTCAATTTTTATAAAATCAATATCAGGCATTTTTTAATTCGCACAATTTTGTACAATATACATTTACAATTACAGTTTCAAGCCAACAATTATCACCAAATAGTTTTTCATTCGACAGGGACGCAAAAGCCAATGATATGAAAATTAAAACGTTTTCCGGCGTGTCTTTGCTTAAGATATTTATTTCTGAATGCTAAATGTATTATACAAAATATAATCAGTTAAAATTTACAGTTCATTTCACAATGCTCATAGACAATGTAACATCAAGATAGAAAAAGCTAGAATTGTGTTTAAAATACAGTGACAGGCAACTCTTATAATACATGATTGCGATTGATCGTTATGAGTAAATTCGTATCTTTAGGATTAATTACATTACCACATTTATAGTTAAGTTTAAAACGTATTTTAATTTAATACAATATCAGAAGTGCAAAAAAGACAAGCTTTTTAACATAACAATAACATTTGTGCAGCACATACAAGTGAAAAACAATCATAGAACACATTGCTTATGAGCAAAGTGAAATCAGTACTTGCTTAGGTCTGTACAATAAATAAACGAATCATTTTGAAACTCAGCATGAGGTATTATTACAATAAATTAAATCTGAAAATTTTGGACTAAACAGTGATTCTACTTACACTAGTTAAACATATAATATCTAGCTATAATATGAGATAATTATTTATTAATAGTATCTATACTGTACAACACTTTCAAGTCTCACAACAAATACGTACACGAGGGTCGCGGAGAGCGGCGCATTGTCTATAGTTACACGTGTGGCTCCTATGTTACAGTGTAGTGATATGTGGTATGTACAGCGTGCGGCGGCGGCGGCGGCGCTCACAGCAGCGGCGCGGCGTGGTGCGCGAGCGCCGCGCGCCCCCGTCACACCAGCGAGCTGGGCTTCACGTCCAGCCCGTGCTCGGGCGAGCGCCCGCCCGCGCCGCCCTCGCCCTGGCTGTTCTCCTCCGAGTCCGAGCACGAGTCCGAGCTGCCCTTCTTGCCGCCGTTGTGCGTCTTCACGTGCTTTGCGAGGTGGTCTGACCTCATAAACCTCTTATTGCACACTGGACACGCGAATCTTTTTTCCCCCGTATGAGTCCGCAGGTGTCGCTGCAGCTCGTCCGAGCGTGTGAATCTTTTGCCACAGAACAGCCAGTTACAGACAAACGGCCTCTCGCCGGTATGCCAGCGGAGGTGAGCCTTGAGGTGGGATGTCTTGCCGTACACTTTCCCGCAGCCGGGTATGTGGCAACTATGAATATTCTTTTTACGGAGGTGCGCCCCAGCTGGGCCTAGCCTTTCTGCTTCCTGGCAGTTAGGGCAGTCGCATGTGGCTCGTCCGGCATAGCGTCGCTGAGACCTCGGTGACGGTGCTTGTGCCGGTGGAGCAGGAGAGCCAGGTGCGTGTAGACCAAACGATCCTTGTGTGGGTAGTACTGACTTATAAGCGTCTTGTAATAGATGAGGTGCGGGAGGCAATAAATGTGCACCACCCGATAGAGAATGTGTAAGTTGTGAGTAGTCTTGACCGGCGTAATTAGCCATTTGTCCACCAACATCGAGCCACCCGCTGTGCACGTCCCACCACGTGCTGCCGACGGCGCTGACGCCGCTCATCTCTGCAGCTTTGAGTGCGCCGCTGCCGCCACCACCTCCGACGTTGAAGGGCCACGATTCATATGGGTGTCGCGAGTACATGGAGCCTAAGCTGGCACTGGATTCACTTTTGCCGAGGAGCTGGTCTCCCGATGAGGGGAAGTAGAGATCGTTGCCGTAGGAGGGCGCCGCGGCGCAGGAGGTGGGCGCGCGCGCGTAGGGCGTGCAGGCGGGCGCCTGCGAGCGCGGCACTGCGCCGGCGCCGGGCGGCGAGTGCGCGCCGGGGCTCTTCTTCCACGGGTGAAAGCCCTTGCCCACGGCGGCGTCCGCCAGCGGAGGAGGAGATTTACTTGACAGTTTGTTGCATTGCGCCGCCAGCATCGCCAGGGGCGTACCGCGTAAGCTCGGATGTTCCTGGAACGACAGAAAATAAATAGTTAATTATTTTGGACAAAAAAGGCAATACTTTATTCGGGTTTAATTATCGACCAGTGTTTAAACCGTGGGAATCGGTCTGACTGTCAAATTAGATTTATGGCCTAATTTATATGTGAACTTATGCTGCGGTGTTCCGCTCGTGCCCGCAGGCTTCACAAATAATATAAATAAATTATGGAAGCTTTTAGGTAGTGTATTTACAATTAGGCGCGTGGTGACAGCTCCCTGCTGCTACCGGCCGCAGCCGCGGGACGTCGTAATTAATACAAGCTCTGCGGCTGACAGCCCTCGTAACACTTATTTCTACACTATATCGATATTCTAGTCTGTATGAATGTTAAACAAGATCTATTTTCTCTTTGTATAGCGAGATGCATTTACGGGTACCTACTTCAATTGAAACCTATTATGGTTTATTTCTAAAGTTGGTAAGAAGTGTCATATGATATCCAATGATAATAATACAAAAACAGGTCTTGTAAGCGGATTCAATATTATTACTTAATTTCATCATAAAAGTATTTCATACGAGCATAACAGAAACAAATAATAATCCGTTCGTTGATGTTCTTTTTGCTTAAAGGTAGAACCATAAGAGCATCCGGCCGGATATTTCACCCCAATGTGAGACACAAAGGTTCGATAAAAAAGTTCCATTGTATGCAATAATATAATCCGGGGATCACGACACGGGTCCGGGGCGACGGGGGAAACGCGGGGTGAGGGGGGAGGGAGGGGTGTCAGCCACGCCCATTATATTGTGATTGGCGCAGCTGTCACGCTGCAATGTGCGCCAACCCTTAACGCGTTCGTTGATACCTTTGTAATTATTCAAGTTACCTACTAATGGTAATAGAAACGGTGATTGAAATGGTGTTTTTTTTATCGACAGTATGCTAATTAGTGTGGACAAGACGATTTTTCAGATTTCTAAAGAAATTAGGCAACCCACTTTGATGGTAAGACAACTGAACAGATTAAATAAGAAAAAAACCTGATGCAATCCAACACAATAACGTAGTTAGGTATTTGTAGTATAAAAAATATAAACAAACATAGAAATAGAAAAATTCTTATGTAAGTTTATCATTAATAAGTAATTACAGTTCATACGAATGCGGCCTTACTTCCGTCAGCGGCTACAATGTCAAGATTGTTCGTTACAATCCTAATCACGATCAACACAGAGAAAGATAGTCATAATTACACCAGTTCCTTTTATTAATACTACATGACGGGGCCAGCGGCATTCTAGTAAATAGAAATAATGGGGCGGCCCACTGCTATCAAACGTCAACATCTACGGAGTTGTAAATATGGCTGCTCTCTCAATTAACTCCACGACAATTACAATTACCATAAAAAAATAATAAAACTCCGCCAAATTGCGGCGGGGCACTTATACCGCCGATGAACCCGACGCATTACCTCCACGAATATTGTTTTATTTGCTCACAATTGTTACGTTTGTCTTGATGTTGTTTAGTTTTTGGTGTCCTTTATTCGACCTACAATCGTTCCATAACTAACGCGATCGAATTGATCCGACGATTTCGTTACCGACATGTCTCACCATCAGAGCTCATAAAATTGACACTGTACTCCGAAGGCTATTTCGAAACAATTTAAAGATAATAGGTATTAGGCGACGAGTGGTAGAATCAATGTGAGACGCGGCGGAGGCGACGGCCGGCACTGAAGTCATAATTACCCTAGGCATTATGCTCCATTTGGGCGCAAGCCGCGGAGCCCGAAACAGAGTGATATCGGTAATTGGTCGTCAACTCGGCCGCTCGGCCCTCAGCCTCGGCGAGATTGGATCAAAGCGTAGATGACGCCTCTCAGCCGACACGCCGGCGCCACACCCGCATTATACAATGTTGATGGCCTTTTCCTTGTCAAAAATGACGAAGATCTTTTGTCATAAAAAATATGAGATGAAATAAAACGAGATTACCTACCTAATGTGAGCACAAAATTGTAGTATCACCGCAGGTCAGGTAGTCGCAGCTGACAATGTTACAGGGAACATGTTTTGTTTTACTAAGGATAGGTAATTGCTGAGAAAGGACCGGTCCTTCGAGACGCAGAACATTGAAGGAGACTAGAGCATGTATGGCACCTATTTTGCTGCCTCATTTTATAGAACAATGGTTGAAAGACGAATGTATGAATTGTGTAACCGATTACTGCAAATTTTTTAAGCTTCATGTTGCTAATTTAATACCCAACCTGTTTCAAAAACAGCGTATCAAACCTCTACCTACATTGAATTATAGACAAATTTAATTGAGATTTATCTCTAGTACGTGATTACTAATAATGAATACGTTAGTAAAGATATTCAATAATCAACATTCAAGGTTTGAGTTAATTATTATATCAGTACATAATATCTTAATGTTCAGTATTAATATCGACACGAAAAATTATGTAGTACTAACTTAATTAAGTGAAGCTAAATAAGGACCATATATAAAGTTATTGAATTAATTTTATATAACTTTAAAACGTAAATGTTGACGTATGAGGTAACATGGAAAAATTGCGGATTGCTGTGAGTCACATAATCTGACTGAAAACCCATAATTATATTGACTGTTGCAAATAAAAGGCTCTACCTGTAGACAATATGACACAATAAAAACTATAGCAAATTGAAAGGAATTGTTTTTTTATATGTATTAGATAACTAGTCTAGAAATCAAAGACTTTTGAAATACTCTAGGCTTAAATTATCACGATTATTGACGTACCTACATATAACTTAGAGTCGATGAAGAAAAAAATCGCTATTATTACTCTATGAGATAATTTGAAAGGAGACCGGATGTATCAATGACTAAGCGTATCAGATTACTTAATAATGCAGCTAGCTTTATTAGGTCAACAGACATACTGAGGTCACGCTCGCACAAATATTACATCAACAAATATTTCGATTTTTTCAAATTGTTTTTCTGATTCCGCTTCTTAAATCACTTTATCCAAGTAAGCTAACTGTATCACAAAATAACATGTCTTGTACTTGAAAATATAAGAGTAAAATAATTAAATTAATGTGTGAAGCAATAAATCGTGGTAACTGAAGGCGAGCGTATCTCACGGAGCGGGATGGCGGCCGCGGCTTCACGCAGATTGGATAATTTAAAATTATCTACCAAAATTATGATGAACTGAAATGAATATTCAAGCGAAACGCTTAGCTCTCGACGTGTTATTAAGATGATCGTGAAGTCGTTACTGACAAAATTGTATTTCATAAAATTCATAACTATACTTATGAGCCAATATTTTTTCGACAACACGTTATTGAAAATAATGAGTCTAATCTCTTTTCGTCCGACGATCATTCTATACACGATAATAATATTGATTGGTTATTTAAATACGTTGATATTATAAGTTATACGTTGATAGTACCTACTTGTATATAAGTTATGGTAATTATTAATGCGTTTAAAGATAGGTTTTTAATATGTTATGTTATAGTATCTATTAACATCATAGGCAATCAGGTTTAACATGATATTATGAATATTCATCGCTTGGTACTATTGCTAATTTAAAAATGGGGGTTTGAATTAATATTACCGATATAATCAAACAAGTACATAAATTCCAAATACAGTCATTGGCATTAATCAAAATTCATTAAAGTTCTTCATCGCATATTATTATATCTTATTACGACATCAAAGTTTAAAGCGACCCACTTCTGGTGCAATTGATGTGATTTCGGTCGATAAGCCGAGACCAAATTGCCAATGGGTAATTGCACAATTAGGGAATTATCGAGTTAATTCCGGGTGAAACCGTACGCCTGCCGTCCCCGGGAGCCTCGCCGCCGCCTCGAATCCATCGCTCCCCTTCAATTCTAATGCAAACTACAACCAACTAATTTAGGATCTACAATTTATGACATATTGTTGACTTTAATGTCGCAACAAAATTTATTTAAATTTCTTAAGTGAGTTCCGTTGACATTATTTCATGGCGTAGTGTGTTATAAGTATGCTTTCGAATGTTCAAATTTTGCAATTCTTAAAGTTACATACGCTATTAAGAATTATGTAATAATTTTAATAAGGTTTAAAAAAAAAGGTATACGAATGTCGTTATTCAGAACTTGTGAAACAATGTACGGAGCTTGTTAAGAGTGAATAATCGTCAGTCATTCATCGACTGTACCCAATTAATGAAGCGAGGATATGACATCAAATTACAAAATAATTTGCTCCGTCTGTAGTCTGGGAGCTAATTACGCCGCTAACGCTTGCAGCCGTTAAAGGGTTCGCAGCGCTATTTGTCATTTGACACTTACGAGGGGGATTATCGATTGACTCTTCCTATAATGCTACACTTTTAGCTCGAAGCGCGCACGACTTTAATGCATAGCCGAGTGTAGGCCAAACGACCCGATGTCGTAAAAATAAGTTGTATGAATTAAGTAAAAGATAATGACTTCGGAACATTATTTCTACATTAAGGTTCGTCTTGCACGCGAACGGTCTCGTTGATGTGTGAAACTCTCACTGGCAGGTTAATTACAGTTAATTAGATCACTTTTGTATCTCGTATCGGTGTGCTGCAGGATTTTTCTTGCATTAATTAAAGTTTTTGTTGTACGTCTGTTGATATTAAATGGTTCGCGGAAAATGAGAGGCCATGAACACAAAAACTGTTTCAAACTTTATTGGTCATTTGAAAATAATTGGAGGTGGCAGCCATTTCGGAGTTATTATTCTCGTTTTCAATTTATACGGTAAAATAAACCGAGCCGTGAATAACTAAGTGCACGTCGTGATCGATACTCGACAAATATTCATGACTTCTTAAACCTTTCGATTTAATAACTATATTCTTCGTGTAATGTATACTATTTATTACGTGATAATTACAGTTGTAACACATAATAAGTGGTTTTTGTTGCTACAGACAATCTACAAGTCCATTGACAAGTTTATAGCGTTTAGTTTTATTGAGATGTCCTAGAATACATTCCTGTTGCAATGCACGCGAGAAATACCCGATAATTATAGTCGATTACTTAGAATATTGAAGAAACGGAATTCAAATACAAGTAAAAAAAGCAATGTATGCGTAACGAGGGTTACGGTACACATCGGGCGGTGAAGGAAGGCGTGAAACCGCGCTAGTTAACAGAGGTCATTAGGCGCAGGCCACATGGCAGATCGCTCAAATCGAGCCGAAACAAATTATTTATTTAAATGGAAATTACCGTTTGTGAGGTGCCGGACGCTTTGACGTATCGCGCATGTGTACACCACGCCATATGCGGTCGACTTCGGTTTTTGTTCCGATCCAAATTGTCATGGTCTATTGATTCAAGCCGACTTTTTGCGGACGGCGATATTTTTGATTTATCTTGCTCAAATTATGTTACTTGCATGTTCATGGCTTCAAATCTAGATGCAAATTTATTAATAATTGAATTGTTATTACCATAAAACGATGTTTTAGAAACATGTTTTTCAGATAACGCTGTTTTATTTTTATTCTTGAACGTATAAGGGGCAAAGTTATCAATGTAATCATTAAATTATTCTAAAAAGACAGAGTTTCCAAGTAACATGTTACTAAGAAATTCAATCATGTTTTCCTCCTCTTTACATCAACTGTTGCATCGATTGCCGGCACAACTTTCATCGTAACATTTATCTTTTTTGCATCAACTTTTAAATTTCGTACACATCAAAAAGCTAAGCGATCTAATAATCGCGTTTTATTATTCACAGGCAACGCCTAAGCTGTAATGTGAGCGTTTAAGTTTGATAAGTCGATGAAATTGCGTGGTAATGTGTTGGACACGGGCGTGCGGCGCCCCGTGTCTGTCCGAACATTAGCCTGCGGGCTAAGCTTGCCTGCCCCGGATAAACGCCTACGAAACGCGGATTATGAATATATAAGTGTTTAAACTTTCAAACATATGAGGTCGAAGTGTATGGAAAACATACGCAGAATAAATTGACATGAAGACTAAAGTTACTGGGTAGGAGGAATCGGTACCCCAAAATGATCAAAAATATCATCCGATTATCTCATTTTTTTTTATTTTACACGTCAAACCGGCACGTCAGAAACACGTCTGTAAAAATTACCAACTAATATTTTGCGTGTCGGAATTTGCTCCAAAATTTTGTTTTGACGATCGACCTTCACCGGTTGGGACCAGATAATAGGTGCACCAATTTGAGAAACCAGTTCCAACGAGCAGCGTGATAAAAAACAAGCGACGGACGAATGGAAACAAGGGACCCCCTTCTCTGGAGGCTTTGTTCTGTCTCTTTTGTAATTGTGTTCAATGCGTCGCGGGAAAATACATATTTATATGTATCTACATTATAACTTTACGCTTGCGTTGGCGAGGCTTGCTTTTATATGTAGCAAGCTTCGTGTTTAGATTTATTACAAGAACATATTTTTAGTTTAATTTTACAAACTTTGATCTACAGGTCTCTTTAGTTTAATGATATTTAATGTAAAAGTCTGTCTTATATTTTTAGCAGATTAACTCGAGAATTAACTTAATTTTCGGTAGAGGGAAAAAAGTGAGGCTCTCCTCAAGAATAAATACAGACCCTTTAGCCCTTTATGAAACAAGGCATTAACACAGACAAACGACAGAACGTGCACACTCAAGGTCGTATTGCAAATCCATTCGCATTGCGTGCATCGCTCGACGTTGCCGACGGGCGCGAGTTCTCCGCAGACAGTTCCAAGAAAAAGTCGTTAAGCTCACGTATTTTTGGTAGCAGCTTAATGCCAGTAATTTCCAATGAAATTATTATAATTAGCTCCATTTATACGATAGTAACAAACAAATAAAACGGCTGGAACACAGCGCCGGAGGGCACGCGAGTCACTTTTCCATTAGTCCAGAATCGAGAATATAATACTACGACTTGCTTCGATTTGAAACGACTATTTTATATTGAAATTGAGGTTTGCTGCTGCAAATTGAACTTGCCGTTCACTTGACTTATTGATCTAGATGTGCACCCCTTTAGCCATAGATATTATTACACTAACTTTGCCGTACTTAACTGTACTGTATTTGCCCGCAAGACCTGAATAGATTTTATCATTGTTTTAATATTATCCATTATTTGTATATTCTTTCGTATTAAAACTGTCCTCAACAATGAACTTCATTAAAAGAGACAATATACTTCAATTGCATGTTTTCAGAGCAACAAGTAATTAACCTATATACAAATGTTTCGGTAGCCATAAACATGTGACAGTCAATAAAAACCGCAGTGACACATGTCGATACAACGCGATGTCGCAATTACTTGACATTTCATCCGGTCACACTCTATAATAGCGTGGAAATGTTTTGAAAGCGACCGTAATTTCCTTCAACTTCTGTTTCATATTTTTTACATTTAACTAATTGAACTGGGTAGGATATTAATTGCTGAGAAAATTACTGGTGCGGCCCCCCCGGGCCTAAACCACAAAGAGTAGACGCACGACGCAACGGCATAGAGCAGTCGCCTCATAAAAACGAACAATTATGCATTCAACTCTTTGTTTTGTAACAATTACCTAAGACCAACGTTTCTACCATATTTTCTTCTTCATAAGTGGGGTGATTTGATTACCTATATGTAGCTAATTATATGTCTACTTACACAGTTCCAAGACTAAAAACAACGTCGATAGTTAGATACAATGTAGCCATTGTACATATCACATGTAGGTACATAGCTCTCATTACGAATCACACTTAATAAGGGTTAATCATTATTAATACAGTTGTATGCAGGTACTAGTTTTTACAATGTTGCAGCATACCTACTTCAATTTAATACAACTGAGTTTACATGTTTTAATCATAAAACTGTCTTATCCGTTATCTTATTAGTAAGCGTCTAACCAAGAATAGAATTATTTAAAACAACGTGCTAAAATACTTTACAGCACTAAAACCGATGTTTTCAATCATAGTCGTGAACCGCACTAGTAAAGTCCATTACTTACTTATAACAATAGCAACAATTAGATAATAAAACAAAAGACTATAATTTGGCGTCACGAAAAGTGGTGGTGGTGAACAATCGCGGGTGTATAGCAACTATTACGAGGCGTTGAGAGCTCCGTCGTCACGTAGCGAGCGGCGGAAGAACAAAGCGATGTACTAAACAATTGAACAGCCACAAAAAGTCCCATAATTCAATTTGCATCCCGCTAGATGATTGTAATAGCTGGTAAGACGCGAGACGCAAGACTGGTACGGTTAGGTGCCGCGGGCGCAGCGCTGCAACCAGGCACCGCTGAGAACAGCTTTCGCCGCTTTTCAACACTTCGACGAATCGATTAGATTGACGTGTTTCTTTCGCTGATTTTACCTATTACTGGCAATTTGCTACGGATTTTTCACTTTACTCGGTTGCCGGTTGATATCTAATATTACGTTACAGCAATAGGGACTTGTAACTTAAAAGCAATATGGCATATTATTCAGGCATATTTTATAAAACAATTTTCAGATATATTTAAGGAGATACGAAGACTGTACCTAGACTTTAAATTATATTCCTATCATCAAAGATCCATGTGGCAACTAGCGGACGGTATAAGAAAGTCCAACACAGTGTTGTAACAAGAACAGCAAAGTATAACAACAACACGCGCCACGAACGAGTGTTACGCATCTTCGTAGCTAGTACTGATATGGTAATAAAACAAGGTAACGCCAGTCGTTCTCGCGTCGTATCGGTGCCGTGCGTGTCGACAGCGAGGCGCGACTCGCGGCGCGGTCCGAGGTGACTCGCGCATTATTATGATAATGCAGGCGGAGCAGATGGTATCGCCCGCTATCCGCTCTCGTAACACAATTGAATTAGCATAGCATACCGCGGCGGGCGGTCGTCGCCACGCGACCAATCCACCTCATCATCGATTCCGTTTCGAGACTTATCGATTCGACTATGATATCTACAATTTCATCGCATTAATCTAATTTGTTGGCTAGATCGATGTTCACGCTGAAAATCGTTCTCACGATTGTTACAGATGCCGAATATGACTCGGCTCTGGTTGAGGTACATGAAGAACCACGATTCCCTGTCGTGAATAGTGCAGCAGGTGGGAACATAACCGTATATTATACAACACAAATCAATATGATACTGTGTTGTTGTCCCATCGATAATTATTGTATTCAATGTTACCTGTTACATAACTTGGTATTTAGTATTTGTCATCTCACAGACGGTCAATCATTATCCGGGTCTAGCGTCGGGATAGTAAACACAAATGTGACTACATTTCACACTATAACAGAATACAGACTAATACATCCCCATGGTTCCATATTCAGGACCGGATAAAGTCAATACAGGACCAAAACTTCATCGCAATTTCGAAGTAGTTGCTAGAGCTCGTAGGGTAAATTGTGCTAAACGTTTCCACACGTCCGCTCGCCAGTTGCGGCGTGTTGTTATGAATGAGGACCACTGAATGGACTCACCGCAGACCGCAACGCACCGCTTGTCAGACGAGACCATTCCATCTACTTTAAATAATTGCTCTAGCCATAGATGCACAAATATGTAGAGTAGGGCAGGTTCGGAATATACCGCTTTTTAACGGCGGCAAGTACTTATATGGAGCTCGTTTAATACACCTTGAGTTTATGTGACAATTTGATGGAAAAGACATTGTAGACGACAAATAAGGATGACTTAAATAGATGACTGTGTCCTTTGAAGCTTCATAAAGTATTTGAAACTTAAATAGAATAATCAAAACAAACAGGGAACAGCAATTGTCAGCAAGCAGAACCCCGACAAAAGATCAACAATGTGACTGCATTAGGGCCATCAAAGTCAGGCGCGGTTTAAACTCGAGAGTGCCTCGAGTATTCATGGAGGAGGCTGCCGAACCCCGTGATATATGACCTCTAGAGAGGGAGCTAATGGCCCTCCGACCCTCTCGAATCTGGAGTAAAAAGGAACCGGGAAAGATGCAACCATGAAACTTTAAAAGCTATTTTATCTGCCCAGAGGTTTTCGACCAAAAGAAAACAAATAGAATTTGTACGCTCAGTTATTTAGAATTAAAGTTAGTGCAGTGAACGATTCTCAGCATTAGAACAACAACGAAAGGAAATAGTACGCTTAACATTCAACCTACTTTAAAAAACCATTAGACTTTGACAAAATATTTTAGTCCATATAATATGCAGTTACAAGAAGTAACAACAATTTATCATTAAACAAACAGTATCGCTACCCCAAACCGTGCAACAGTCGGTAATATATTGTACAATCCATGTCATCTCCCGATTTTAAACTAACAGCCTAATGCGGTCCCCTTCTGGTTAGACATCCGGATTCATAACAGAGGCACGAGTCCACGAGTGTGTTTAATGGCCACTACAATATAAGGAGCATTTGTTCGACTCCTACAAATTGCAAACGGGAAATTTACACTTAAAAGCCGGATGCTTTATAGTAAATAGTCGCAATTTCCGATATATTCTTGTAATGTATGTGATGTGCGCTGGTTTTACGGTAATTGAATAGATAATTCTGAATAGTTAGTTTAGCCTTGTGAAAATAGATGATGGCTGTTTGTATGTGGAATGCTCGTATAGTGCTTAATGTATTTTGTAGATATGTAAAGATACGTCTACCTTTATAACTACTCTTGTGCTGTATGTAAAGTGAGGTTTACATGAGATATCAAATAATAAAATCATTTGTTAGGAACATAAGTGACACCATTAAAAGTGACAGTCACTACACCTCATAAATAATCCGTTACAGTGATAAGAGTTCGGCGGTGGTATGAATGGTATCGGTGTCGGGCCCCAGCGGGGGCGCACAGCGGGGCGCCGCCAAGAACTGCCCCGCTTCTTTGTACCACGACTAAGTGTTAAATTAATTGTTGCCCACACACCAACACCCTTTCATCCAATGGCTTTATAGCCGAAAATAATCAATATTGATTCAGTTTCTGGCTATTAATAGCCACTAATGTTGAAAGCTTATTCTTCTTCTTAGTTGACAGTAGAACAATAGTGAGCCGCTTCTTAAACTTTTTTATCCGGTAGAAGGCATTAATTAGTGGTGCATCTTCGAAAATAACCTTCTCCGTTGTCGGGCCATCATATATTGACAGGGCGCGCGATGACGGCGCTGACGGGCAGCCGGCGCCTCTGGGCCCGTGACTTGCAGCTTGCCTTCATTACGCGCCTCCGAGCCGCCTCCGAGCCGCCCCGGTACCACTCTACACACTAACAAGCCGGGCTAATGCAATGAGTTGCAAAATCACGACTCATCATCGGACCTATCCCAAATATTTTACCCATTCAACAATCGTCTCTACGCCTCATTAACAGAGATCATAATGCTCGAGCGGTGTAGAGACAATATCCAGGAGCTGTCTAGAGCGATTTCGATGACATTAATGACTCCCAAATCGGAGCGATTCTTTTAAGTCTTGAGGGTTTGAAGCGACTATATTAGTTTCCTTTGGGCGGCGGGAGCGGCGGAGACCACTATTAACTGAGGGCGGTAACAACAAAGAGCTCTAAAGGAGCCCTTTGAGAGCCATCATTGAGGGTGATTGCGGCGGCGACCTGTGTTGCAACGAATCTGTGCTCCGATAGTTTGTTTAGCCATTATTGGATGACTGATCGTTTTAGGATTTGTTTAATATTATTTACCGGCTATCATTATGATTCTTTAGGTATGTTAACCAATGCGAATACAACGTGTAAACCGGAAAATGTATAATAATAAATATGTTTTTTTTTCTTAAATCTTGGAATAAAAACAAGTGTGAATCACGTTGGGTATTCAGTCGATAACATCTGACGTTGCATTCCTCATTTTCATGTTATAATGATGCGAATGTAGATTGTTTCCTGGACTGTTTATGTGATTAAATCGTCGATCCTCTTTCGAGCAGCCTTTTCATTGCACATCGTTAAGTTTGCATCTATTGCTTAATTGCTTGCGATTTTTTATTGTAGCAGTTAGTTTGGATAGTGGGATCGAGACTTTAGTGCAGGTCATTAGGTTTGTGGCATCGCCCGCATGGCTGGCACTAAGAATGTTTACGGCCGTCATGTATGGCGGTCAATTATGTTTGCTCATGCGCAGCCATACGTCTTCTTAACGACTTCTCACATTTAGTCTTCCAACTCGTTATGTTGAAAACAAATACTTAATAACACTATGCCTTCCAGGACTAAGGAGTTTTTAAAACGCATTTAGTTGAAAAGCTTACTTAGAACATCGTCTCTGGTTACATTTAACATAGCAACTGAGTTTGACTTTTTATTTGTATTTTAGCAGCCTGTAGTTCAAACGATACAAGTGAAATATTACTGCATAAAGTACGATATTAAAGAACAGCACTATAATATTAAAATTAAACCTTATAAGTAATGAACTTTAATATACCATCTATCTTATGGACGTACATAATAGACATTATACTTATATCACGCTTTAGCAAGAAATAACAAGAAAGAACACTGGAATTCCAAAAAAAAACATCCAAATAAGTACTTCAAAGGATAAAGAAATACGTAATTGATACTTAAACTGCAACAATTATCTCGTAACGGTACAAAATTAACGTCTAACTAGTATTAAAAGGTGTCTTGCGGTTGCGGCAGGAAACTGCAGTTGCGTTGCGGTCACACCGTTTTTCTCCACTATATGAATGCAAAGCCTGAATTAATAAGGCCTCCTTCACTTTTGCGACTCAACTAGAATATAATGCGACTAATTGAAGCACAATCTAGTCGTGTCCTGTGGTGTTTTTGCAATTTTTACGCGACTAGAAATGTCTCTAATTGGTAGGTGTGGTTTGAGAAATAGTGCGTTTTTTTTGTCGCATCTGTAAATGCGTTTTTTAGTCGCTGTGTCGCTGTAGGGCTTTTGTTTTTACTGACGACAGATGCTGAATATGTTTAGCATTAACACTGTGAAGTGAAATGTAATGACATGCCTATTTGTTTTGTTGAGCGTTTTTGTATAGTTTTAATCTATTTTGAACGGTTGCATTTGTTACTTTAGCTTCTCATTTTTTTTTGCAATTTTTGTATGTATGTAGAAAACAAGTCAGTTGACTGTAGTATGTAATAGGTACATAATAATATGTCTTTAAGTTAGATACAAGCTTTATGTAGGTGAATGTATACCTAGAAATAAATTAAAGATCGAATTTATTTAATTAATAATAATACTTCTTTGTACACTAATTGGTACGTGCTCCATCACATTAAGTTCACATTAAGTTCTTAAAAAGGTCTCTGCATGTTAGACCTGTGTTCCTTTTTAAGCCTTAAAAAGGACCGGGTTTCTTCTCTTGTACTTAGCCCGTGAATTAAAAGAGATACTTCGTCGTACTTACAATCAAATTAAACAGCAAATGAACCGAAGTACGATACAGAACGTGCTACAAAACAATTACACTTGCGACTATAAATCGTCTTAACACATCTTGACAGATTTGCACTTCATTAGTGATTTTTTTTAACCCTGTCGCCGCCGCGCGCCTAACATTGTTAAATTTGTCGCCGTACCGAGCCGTTGACGGATACCCACGTAAATAACTTGACGGCTTGCGAAGACATTTGGGAATTTATTATAGACTAGCTGTGCCCACGACTTCGTTCGCGTGGTTGTCGAAACAAAACAGCGTCATTTAGATAAGAGTAGGCTATATACATATACCTTGGCGTGAAAATAGATGACGAACTAAGAATATTATTAAGTAAAAAACGTACTACCTAAGCTTTAAAGTTCCTATTAATATTTTAAGAGTCTTTTTTTATATCACAGCTATAGGTTAACATTCAAAACTCACTGAGATAAACTGGAAGCTCTTCAAAATAGATTTTTAAAACTACTTGTTATTACTAAAAATACGAAAGCACATGTAAAGGAGATTATAGTACCTAAATTATTTAAAATAGAAATAGCTGTTGCCCGTGACTTTGTCTGCGTGGTATTGAAGATTATAATATAATTGAAGATGTGTAGGGCTGTACAAAAAGTAAAGCTAAATAAAGTTTAATGCAAGCTCCTTAATCCAGTTCTATTTTAAAATTATTTCTTAACTTTCTACTCATAACCTTTAGTCTTACAAACATATTACTTGACTGTTAACACTGCTAGTTTTAAAGGTTAGTCCAACATTCATATGATAAAAGGTCGCATTATATTGTTGCTGTGGCCACTATCTTACACTGATTTGACAATTTGGATTGAAGGACTTGAAAACGGGCGATGGGGAAGAAGTGTGCCGGATTCTAACTGGCTAAAACCTCCTGAGTGCATCTCCGTTCCCTATTGTCAGGATCCACGGGAACACTGACGCAAACTATCGCGTACCCTGACGGGAGAGATCTTTTTAACGGGAGTTTCTTAATTGACGTAGAGTCCGTTTTCCCCAGCGCTCATTAAGAGGCGCGCGAATGCACCGTGCATGCCGTCTTTGCCTTTATACAGTACAGTAGACTTCCCCTAGACTACTGGCGTAGGCTATTTATGGTGGTTTGAGGAGAATAAATTTGGTCTTTCTTCTATTTGTTGCTCGCTGGGCACGGATCGAGTGGTCAGATGAGGCTTCCCGTGTTCTTTCTGCGGTTTTTTGTTGCGCGTCATCACTTCTTTGCAGAATTCGATGACGGCACACCAACTATCCTTGGTTACGGCAAACTAATACCCTCTGGAAACACTAAA
Source organism: Chrysodeixis includens (assembly GCA_941860345.1). Taxonomy (NCBI): domain Eukaryota; kingdom Metazoa; phylum Arthropoda; class Insecta; order Lepidoptera; family Noctuidae; genus Chrysodeixis; species Chrysodeixis includens. The sequence goes on along the minus strand of OW796095.1, from coordinate 8,403,132 downwards.
AATAATATTGAATTATGTTGTGGAGTTTGGTACGCCGTTTCTTCTCTATTTTTATGTTAAATTAGAAAAACCTCTTTTCGTGTCAATTGTACGTAGTATTTGGTGAATATTAGATCCTCTGAATTGCAAGTGTGCAGACATTTTTGTCACTATAGGTGGTGTGACATCGTCTGTACGGAAATGACGCATTCTAACTGGATGTTAGAGAGGTCTGTATACCCTGTATACCATAAATTGCCATATTTTGTTTGCAGCGACCTACTTGGATTCTCAGACGGTTGAATGCTTTCCAAACAGGCCACTGCAAAGAATTCCAGGCGGCAGACGTTTCTGAGGTAGGACATAAGTGGCAGGTGGTAGATGCTGATCTGCCCAGATCTTGCACCGAGTTCGAGTTGGAGTTTCGTTTGTAGCCAGTAAATATCGGAGGAAACTCTTTTGGCTCTTAAATCTAATCGGGTGTAAGCTTTGGTATTACATAGGGGATGTCTGATATCGTGTGTCTGATTCCTCGACGTCTTTTGCGAGCGCGCATGCGACTTCTCTTCTAACGTCAGGTAGAGCAATGCTAACCAAAGGGAGAACTTATTGAGCAGGGTTGGTTTTAAACAGCCAGATATTATTCGATATGTTTTGTTGAGCGCTATGCACTGTGGTGCGGCGTACATCCGACGCCGCTCCCAATCTGGTGGATGTATGCGGGCCTAGCAGATTATTCCGGGCACTGATCTTCTATTTCGTTTTCTTTCTACTCCTTGACGGACAAATTTTCAAAAATCCCTTCTTAGTGTTATATGGTTATCAATGTTTCAAGTTTCTTATTATGGTAGTTTGAGCTGAGCCAACTGAGCCTGAAGAAGGGTAATGTTACGCACACGTAACAAACCATTTGCGGGAGAATGTGAACGGGGCATACTCGTACGCGAGATTAATGAATTTAATAACAGTCTATCAACACACTTTTACCAATGCAACTACCCTATACCACCGCAATTGGTGCACAATTGTAGTAGTGTATAAGTACTATCAAATCTTCAAAACCACGCGTAACACACAACAAAATTGCAGTCAACAGCTAGTAATATAGTAAGTAAATCATTTACCGTCCGAACTATTTTTTTTGTTTTGGTAGTTAGTTTTCTGTCATTTCAGTAAATATCCACAGCTACATCTAAATGGGATGAGACTGTCGTAGCTTAAAGAGTAATTATTTTGAAAAACAATTTTATGATAAAAAAGCCAGGTATGTACTTCATACAATACTTTTGTACTATCAAAAACGATAGAAGAAAAGTAAATGTTTGTTTAGTAAAATTTGTATTCAAAAATTATTGAAATATAAATTCAAAAAGTGTATGTCGAAATGAGATTTGAACTTGAAGTGAAAAAATACGAAGCTCGTAATTCCCCAACCCGGCTATTTTGATTGCTATGTATTCAGCCAAATAACATGTTAATACATATTAATGTAAAAACATAAAACCATAGCAACAGTATTTTGGTCGCTATGGTGACTCGTACACAGCTATGGTGACAGTAGAAAAGATACGAAAATTCGTGATTGATCACCCCCCGTATAGGATAACACAATAATATATAGTATTTATGTTAGCCCGACCTTTAGCAATAATATAATGGTGTCAAATCTTAACACCGCGATTCAGAAAATGACGAAATTTGCACAACGCCATCTATCGGATTTGCAATTTAACAATCAACATTAGTTCTATTTTTTGTGTTAAGATGTCGTTGCAAGTACTTCACTGAATTGCGTAACGTAATTATTTTACTTCTTGAATTCACTAAATTAATCATATCTTTTGGTAGAGTGAACCGATTTCGATCAAACAAAGACTAAGTTATACCTCAAGTTGCGTATAATTTTTGTGTATAAACATTGTCTGCATTGAGTTCGTAGATTTTACGTGATGCGCGCACAAACAAACAGACAAACAGACAAACAGATAAACAGACAAACAGACAAACAGACAAAAATTTCAAAAATGATGGAAATGGGTTCTGTTAGTTATCTTTTCACACCCTGGCTATTTTTTTTTTCAATTTCTTCAATGTACAAAAATGATTTTTCTACAGATTTATTATATGTATAGATGACGATAGTGTATGTGTGTAGGTATTGTGTATCTGTCATGTTTAAAACTGCTGCGTTTAGTTTGATTGTGAGCTGTTGAACAAAAGATTTGACGTTCTGCTGTGTCGGAAGCAATTAATATTAGTATCATAAATTTACATAAGCGTGAAAACACTGATTTTGTAAATTGTAGCCGAAAGTACCTAAAAATTGATTACAAATGTAGTAAATAACTAAATCCATTCTCTTTGAGTTTAGTGAGTAAATGTAAACGAAAAGAATTATGATAAAGTTTAAAACTTAATCAAACCAGCATAAGGAGTTACAAAAGATAGAGTCAAAATAATACAGAACATATTATTTCTAACAAACCACAAAACAATAGAATGCAGTTCTAAACAAGTAAACTACCGACCTCAACAAAACAATATCGCACGCATCATAAATATCAATTCACAAGATAAAGATAAGCGTCTCTGTATCAATCTAAAACCGTCGCAACCATACAATGTGCCGACATTTAACGGTCGGCCGGAATGTCCCCAAGTATCACTAAATATTACTCGACAGCTTCATTTAAATACCTTTGTCAATGAACGGGTTAACACGACGAGTTGCAGCTATAAAAAAGAATTATGGCGCGCTCCGTCGCTACCGATCCCGATTTTCTTTTATTTCATTTTTATTTTTGTTTTTAAAATAATTGGTTCATGCGACAAGTATTTTAATTAGACTTTGGTTTGTTGCACGTGTTGTTTGAAAATAAATATTGGTTATTTATAGATTAAGATGTTACCCCACATTAGGCTATTATGATGATGTATCTACTGAGAACCTGAAAATTAAATTTTTAATAAGGCGTTCATTTTAGGCACTTTATTATACTGACTGTTAATTAGGTTTGACTCAGTTAATTCGTTTAAGATGCTCTATATTTTTTACTTCATAATTAAAATAAGGCTACAATTTTGTCTGGAGTATAAAATAAAAAGACTGACCCCGTGTTTACTACGGCGGCGGCGCTTCTCTGTTCAGAGGTCGGCAAGTCAATCAGTGAGGCAACGCCGGCGCCAGATAGCCTTAAAAACTAATTTGACACGTAGACAGACCAGTCTCGAAAACTAAAAAAAATAATCTTGAAAACCACAATCCTGTATAGCTTATTAACAATACTAAACGTTGTTTACATTGTATTCAGAACTCAAAGTAAGCACTTACGACATGTCCAGTTACAAAACACAAATCCTAGCAAAAAATATAAAAGTACAACTAAAACTTCATCTCAATAAACATTTTAACCGTAAGTGGTATCCTAAAGTTAAAGTGTTTAATCCTAAGCAAACCGTAACACAAAGCAGTTCTATCAAAAGTGACGGATCTCAAAACGCATTGTAACACCCCGTATTAGGGTAATGCCATTTTGGAATTTTAGCGACAGTTAACAATGTTGTATGTGCGACTGGGTATCGGATTTGCGACCGTACGGCGTCTCGTGGTACGATGACAAAGCAGGGTACCAGAGTACCTTAATCCCCATAACAGCCATTTAGGAGTATTACAAATAAAAGTTTGTCGGTCGTCGATTCGGTTGAATGCCACAATGGCCATTGAAGGGGCCTCACGCTGCGCCCGCTGTGAATGGGCCAGCGCCAAAAAAATCTATTAGACACGCATAATGGTTCCGACGTATGGAACTGAAGTGCGGATGAGATGAAAGTTCTTGATTCCGTGTGTGAAGTGGGTGACGGAGATCTCTAATTGATAACAGCGTGAATGACCTTGGGATTTGAACTTATATTATATTTGGAAACATTTCTTTGTGTCCATGTACCTATAAAGTAGATTGTCGAGAAAATGTTTTGAAGAGATACAGTTACTTTGATTGTGTCAAAAATATATTGTGCCTTTTTGGTTTGATACTCTAATATAATAATACTAAGTTTAAAAAGAAAAGCCATAACCACGGAGAATTTGGTTGATTCTAAAAATGGTAGGTATAACTTTTAATAAAAGTTTAATTACCGACTTGTAACTACAAAATGAAATGCGGACAAGTAGGACAATGATTACTCGTTTTAATCTAAACTAATATTATAAAGAGGTAATATTTTTTTGTTTGTTTGTTTGTTACGAATAGGCTCAAAAACTACTGGACCGATTTAAAAAATTCTTTCACCATTATGATTGTACATCTTTCCAAAGTAACATAGGCTATATTGTATTTTGAAAAAAATTAGGGATCCTTGCGAAAACTTCGATAACATAAACCACGGCCGATAAAAATCACTATTGAAATACCTTAAATCGCGTGCGCTGCAATAACTATTGATGATGGAGCAAAATAATGTACTACGATTTTGTTGACCGCATTATTATCTACAGAAAAGTCCGCGGTAGTGTATATCTAAGTATTATAGTTACGCCAATATAAAAACTTTTATAGTTTAACAAACTATTTAAATCGGCAACAAAAATAAGATGTCGATATTCATACCATGGTATTTATACTTATCTAAATAACTTACTTTTTATTTAACAATAGTTCAATACCTTTATATTGCTGTTTAAATTATTTTAATCGGATACTCCATTCAAAAGATATAGCGAGTTTAAAAATTTAAGTAGTGCCTTGACTATCAAAACGTTAGAACCTCCCAAGTTCGCGCGAGAGAATCTAGCACTGAGCGCTCCTAGCGCCTTGACTATCAAAACGTTAGAACCTCCCAAGCTCGCGCGAGAGAATCTAGCACTGAGCGCTCCCAGCGCCTTGACTATCAAAACGTTAGAACCACCCAAGCTAGCGCGAGAGAATTTAGCACTGAGCGCTCCCAGCGCCTTGACTATCAAAACGTTAGAACCTCCCAAGTTCGCGCGAGAGAATCTAGCACTGAGCGCTCCCAGCGCCTTGACTATCAAAACGTCAGAACCTCCCAAGTTCGCGCGAGAGAATCTAGCACTGAGCGCTCCCAGCGCCTTGACTATCAAAACGTTAGAACCTCCCAAGTTCGCGCGAGAGAATCTAGCACTGAGCGCTCCTAGCGCCTTGACTATCAAAACGTTAGAACCACCCAAGCTCGCGCGAGAGAATCTAGCACTGAGTGCTCCCAGCGCCTTGACTATCAAAACGTCAGAACCTCCCAAGTTCGCGCGAGAGAATCGAACACTGAGCGCTCTACCTACTACTCTCTACCTACTCATTTATTTGCCAATAAATGAGTAGGTACGTTAATGTACTTACTATAACTGAAGGTAAGTACTAATAAATAGTTTGGAAATATATATGTGTCACTAGCAGTTCCCCGCAAACAACTCAAATCAAATTCTCAAATCAATTCATAACAAACAAACAAATTAAGGTAGTACCTATTTCTTTCATTCATTGGAGAGATAGATTTTTATACTTAAATATCAGGATTTCCGCGGGTGAAACCGCGGGGCGCAGCTAGTAGTTTATATCTTTACACATCAATATGATCTATGCGTTAGGTATAACTCCGAAGCGAAATGACAATTTTATTAAGGAAGTTAGTGCAGTAAAATGTTATTAGACACTTCAACAAGAAGGTTTTCCCGGAAAGCATTCAAGGCCTATAAATATTTTCTTGAAATTTAATTAACGCTTAACTCTATTCGTTAAATAGCCATGAAATAAAGTTGATAAATTAAAAATTGAGTACCGTATCAACATGTCAAAAAACTATTGAACACACAGCTGAAGTTATAAAGTCACTACCAATTATTCCGGACATGGACGAAATAATTAAAGCAATGTAAAAACATAGAAGCCGGTTATCTCTTAGTATTTCAGCCGTTTATATGACAGTATGACATATTGTGCGACATAAATCTTGTTTCCCAATGTGACCTAAACTCGGCTAGGCTTCGTAGAAACCGTCAATGAATCATATTTCTCAGGACTCATAACGGCACCAAGAATTTACAAGACCGGCCCACGTACTTATTGAATACGAGATCAAAATCACGATTACAAATAATAAAACACCCATCTATTGTTTAGTATTAAAATTACTGAACAAATCTCAACAAAAATACTGTCCAATCTGCAGAACAATGCGCATTGTTCTCTATTACAAAACTCGATACTGATTGAATTCGAGGGAGTATGTTCTCGTTGACAAATATTGGAAGATCGATGGGAAGAGGAAACAATCGTATTGGGGAGCCTTTGATTGTTGATTGAGCACCCCTGACAATTGGCAGAGGTTGGAAACATTGATACGCGGAATCGAGCTTTGCCAATTTGATTTGTTTGAATGGTTTATGAATGTCAGGTATAAATAACCTGTGGTTGTCCTAGTGATGTTATCATGAATGTACAATGTACATACATGTTGTACATGAGTTTTCGTGATAAGTATCGTGACATGAAAGTGTAGGCATACACTATAAGCTAACAGGTATTAACGGTCTCTACATAGGCATTATAATATTTTGTATTTAAATTGTTTAGAACGTTTAGTCTGTTAAATGTGTTTAACATGGCATTATTTAGTAGCTCAGTGCACGAAATAGGATTTAATGAGAATTTTAGTTAACGGAACAGCGTTTAATGAGAATTTATTGGTATCTTTATTGTACCTGGAAAATCATATTATAGAACTGTACGAGAAAAATAATTCTCAAGTCTTTGAATATTTTTTATAAGTAGAGCTAAAAATAGTGCTAAGTAGTAAATCTAGATAGCTTTGTATAAAGACTTTTAAAAAGAAAGAATGGTAAATAATTAGAAAGTAAAAACATTATTAAAAAGATAGTAATTTACCGTCGGCTACCAAAACTTTACTTAACTTAAATAAAAGGAGAGTTTTGCTTATTGCAGAAATTCTTTTTGAGCTTTGGGGACCATTTATAACAATGTAATATGTAAAATGTTTAAGCATATTTATAGTAGCTAGATAGTTCAGTTAAGGTGCTTTGGTATATTATTATGCTTAAACGTTCTTCGTAATTGTGATACTAATATCGTAAAAATAGTATACTAATATATACTGTGATACTAATATATAATAGTAATGTGATAAAATAGAAGAGGGGTTTAAGCTTAGTGGACACACATAATATTAAATTTAATAAATAAATAAAAATATGAATTTTTAAATATAAATTTATAAGGCGCAGAGAATAAAACAATGCAATAGGCTTTATTTAAGTACTCGTAAGACCACGACCGAAATTGTGGACTGGAAATTAATTTGTTTTCCAATGTTTTGTCAATCAGCTGTGACTGTCAGAGTTGTGGGTGTGATCGTAACCCTAAATAGAAGTTCACAACAAACTTACAATGGTCTTGTTTGAGGGCGGCGCCGGCAGCGGCGCGTACATATCAGTGATCATTGCCACGAACAACACTAAACGTGACACATAGCGAACTCGACAAACAATTACAAAGTGTCACTTGTTAACGCGACGGTGTCCGCATATCTGACGTGAGCGGTGCGGGCGCGCGAGCGACGTGTGGCGCGCGGCGAGAGCACCCGCCAGCACAGCGCGGGGGAGGTCTGCCGGCCCGCAGGGGGGGCGGGGAGGGGAGGGGACCCCGGGGGCGGGGCTCACCAATCCCAGCCTCTTACCGCGCCCCGCCCACGCCGCGCCCCGCCCGCAAGGTCGCAGGGCGGGCGTATCGATCGCACGCGCTCGCACGACCAGACTCCATTTTATTTCGGCTTCCTTGATTTGCATAAACTTTTTTGTTTCAAATTATTGCTTAGTTGGTACTTCGACGTATTGTTGGATAAAATTGCGTTCCGACTCGTTGAAGTTATGGACATGGATGTGAAGACAGTAAAATTGCCGAAGCCGATACGCTTGAACAAAAGCTTTAAGTTTTTAAATTATACTGGGACTGTACTATTGGTAAATGAAAAAACGTTTCTTGTTAGTACTTTACATTAGGTCTTCAAAGAACTCATGTGGCCTTTATGTAGGTAGCAACTTAGTAATTTGCTTTCACCATCTACTTGAAGCATTAAAATATTTACACATTTGACTTGAGAACAATTACGTACCGAGCTTATTAAATTTTATTAGAGCAAGGTGTAAAGTGTTAACATAATGAGTACCTGCCTAATTATACAAGGAGTATTTATTCCTAATTACAGGTGGCCAAGATATTGGTAACATAACCTTCAATTTGAAATTAGATAGTTTGGTATTGGACTGGTAAAATACAAGGGTATGTAGTTAGACAAATGATACGGTATTTATTAGTAAATTGTATTAGGTATATGTATTTTAGAAGGCTGTTTGAACTCAAGGAAATATGAAAAACAAACTGAATTAAAATTATTTAGGTACATGGAAAAATTGCAACTGTGAAATAAAACGTGTTTCAAGTCACTAATTACACAGATTGTCTTAGCTTACGTTAAGTTTCGATTCAGTTTCAATAGTAAAAGATTAAGAAAAATATGCGTAGTTCAATAAAAGAGAGACATTTCTAGTCTCAAAAAATGTCCAAATTCATTTAAGAATAAAATACTGATGATATTAAAACAAGCCGAAAGAGCTTTCTTACATTTAATCTATCAAGTTAAGAATTATTTCATGAGTTAAAAAATAGCTGTAGGTATCTCGTATACTAATATCTCACTCCCATAACATTTACATTAGTCCATTAGTCTATTAACATTAGTCCATGAAAGTACTCTTAAGTTACTCTACCTTTGACTACTGACAACGAGATTGTCTTGGCTCAGACTGGCATAATTAATTCGAATTGTTAGTCTCGAATTGGTTAGTTCAAGAGACTGTTTTACCATCTGATTGGAATGAGGAGATAGATCCTTACCTACGAGAGGAAAGAATCTATCTGATCTGAATATGCACAATATCATTGTTTTGATTCTACAATTACCTATAGAAAATTAATCCAGCTAAATTTATCCCTTTTATGTATTACCTACATGCAGTAATAATTTTGTTAAAACAAATACAAAATATCGGATACCATGATTGTTAATCTATACTAGTGGCTTCGTATTATTATTGGGGTGAGCTTTCACCCAACTTGAATTTACTTCTAATCACCTTAAAATCTGTCCATTTCCAAATCCCCTAACACATTTCCCCTTCGTTAGAACATCTGACATAACGTTATTACGTCTAATAGCGCCGGTGAACGACCAACAAGGTGCTAAAGATAATGAAATATAATGCTCTCTACAAAAAAACATTATAAACACGACCTAATAATTCGTAATAGCACACAAAAAACGAAGCTACGAAAGTTCGCGTGGAAAAAATGTGATAGCACCCCTCCGAGTTCCTTCAGACGCTAAACCTTCTTAGAGGAACGTCAACGCTTCGAGAATAGCTTAAACGGCTAATAGTTTTATGACACGCATAACACGAGTAAAATGCTCTGACACGAACCTACCAACATTGAACCCTACGCATCAGAACTTAAGTTGTAACTTCGCTGTCTAAACAAGACCGGAAATGACAGTCGCGAGGCATTATAGCGACATTAGACAGGGGTGCCATCGGGTTCATAAAATAGTGAAATCGCGGCGAGGTGAGGGGTGTGGGGTAGAGCGGGGTGAATGGGCGTGTCTGGGATAACGAAATAAAAATGCTCAGCCCGTTATGGGCCACCGTGCGAACTCCGCTTAACGCAATAAACATTTTAATTTGAACGCGAAACTCACGCTGAGATGTAAAATTACGACGAAAGGGCGGCGTGTGCGGAAGAAATCAAATTACATGGAAATTTCATGAGTCTCGTTTTTGCGAGCCCATCGGAGATAACAAACCAAACATAAAAAATGTTTGTAATACGCGAGACAAAAAATATTGCATGGTTCTTATGTTTTAGGTGTTTTGAGTAAGCTCGGGTAAATTACATGTTTTTGTAGATATTTTTTACTTTTGTTGGCTTTCGCCATCTTTTTCTTCTCATACACTTATTGCACCGTACGCATGTTTACACAAGGCTCTATTTAATTCAGTTTTTCTCGTATAACCATAAGAAAAACCACAACTAGTTCTCAGAGTAGAGAGAAACTCGTATGTAACCATTAAGACAATTAGATTGCCTGCTTCGACGTGTTATTATAACATACGATCTATAAACTACAAGACTGCTATTTGTGTAAATCTAGAAAGAATATATTTTATTGTAAAGATAAGCAACAATGTGCTGATAAAAATATTATCTGCGTAGTAAAGGCAATACATGACGCTTACGTTTTCAATCGACTTCAAGAAAGTAGAGTTTATATGTTCTACTGTAAAGATGTATAATTAGGAGCCAAACTGGATTTCTTAAATTCTCTAAGTGTTGTTGTAAAATGTCTAATTATCTTTCCATTTTCGCTTAGTATCAACTTTGAATGCGTTAAATGCTGAGCCGAAAAGAACCATACTTAGCTTTGTGATGTTCTAAAGTATATTCTACTCTATATTTCACTTTACAATGACACATTTTAAAGTGAAATGTATAAAAACGATGTTTCGCTCAGTTTCGACTTTGAATGCGTTATAGGCTGTACCTCAAAAAACGACACTTAGATAACTAACGTTCTAAAGCAAATATTCGACTCTACATTTCAATCCAATGATACGTCAAAGCGATATTTCAGTATTGATCTTGAATCTGCTAGATCTCAGCAATTGTAGATCATGTTTGTTAAAGTGAGAGTTTGACCGGCGTCACATATTCCCTGGCGGAAATTGGCGGAAGTGACCGACGCCGGCCGATCACTGCCATTTACCAAGTGTATGACTTACAGACAGACATATAGATCTGGCTGTATAAACTGGTTCGGTAGAGTTCTTAGCTAGTTTTCTTGGTTAGGTTAACTGTATGTCTATGCTCTGTTGTTTATTTATTTATAATTTGTGTATTTGTTTAGGTATAGTTATATTTCCAAGAAAGCCAAAACGGCATTTTTACCTTTTCCAGAGAAAACTAATTTAGGTGATATAGAGACAGCTTAACACACATTTCTATTTCCGTGTTTCTGTAAAATAGGTCATGTACATTGAATTACAGTTAATTCGGTTTTCTTGTCGTTAATTTTTCAATTATTATGACTCTACTTTTTTTACAGTTCACTCAAAATAAAAGTTTAAACTTGACCAAATTAAATAACCGCGTTGTCTGAACCTCTCACATACAGAATCTAATTCACAAAGTGCGTAATAAAGCAGTAGTAAAGATATATTCCAAGAATTGATAAAACTACTTCCTATACTAAAGAAAGTCAAACGACGGCATTTAATACTTCAACAGCTCGTAAAATAATGACTGTACTTGGTAATTGTCACAAGTTGCTAGTCAATGAAACAAAGCCTATAATTGTCCTGTTCAACTATGACAAACTTAGTTCTAGTCTGTAAACAATAGTTACCGTTTGTAAATCGTAAATTAATATTCTTGACAATTTGATTGTAGCAACACAGAGTTAGTGTTAACTTTTTAAAAGCCGTTTTTGTTCGTAATTAGAATTTGTGTGAAAAGGTTTAGATTGATAAGATTTTGTATAAATACTCCTTTGTTAATAAGAATACTATTGCAAGTCAATTGGTACTTGAAATTAACTTAACACGTAGAATAAAGAGAAAACAAAATAGTTTATCTATAGACCTATTTGCAGTTAAACTTTTGCGAAGTGTTCAATCACAAACAAACAAGGAAAGATTCGGACAAAGCGTCTCGATGAGGAAAATCATCGAATGAAACTCCTGATCCCAAATGCTATATCTACAAGTATACCTATAAGTACAGTCAGCAACAAAATTGCATGAGTACTGTTAGATTTATAGGACATATTAACTCGGCACAATGTAATACTTTAATATTGGGACTTTCTCCAACCCAAAACCAGATTTCTAATAAAAAAAATCATAACACTTATATGACAGATGTTTTTTTAAACCGACATATTTGATTGTTAATCGACTTTCGTTGCTGATCGTACCGTGTAACAATATAAGTAATTTTTATACGCACGGTCTAAGGCCTTTGTCTAGTGGCCAGTTATAATTATTTGCGCAGCCAAGACGTTGTTGTTTTAGTATTCATTGGTAGGATTAAGCTTTCCAATGTTGGCAAGAGCCGACTTTGCTCCTATTTTCATGGTCTATGTTAAAACCAAGATATCGCACTATGTGCCGGTATATGACAATATAAGGTTCGTCGGACTTGAACAATATAAGGGTTTAAGACATCATCATCATACCCCTGCCCTTATCCCAATTATTTATTTGGGGTCGGCGCAACACGTCCTCTAGACGTGTTGCTTAAAGTTTTGGCTATGGTTTTATAGTCGGCCGCCTGCCTGACACTAACCCTCTTTGGGAATGCGATTGTTGGTTGTTTACCCGCCACCATTCGGGTGACCCAAGGTGCTTGGTACAGTGCACTGGGTCTTAAGGTCCATTAGTCGCCTTTTACGACACCCAGTGGAGGATATGGGGTGGTGCTATTCTTTATATCCGGACACCACACGGAAGGATAAGGGTTACGGATAAGGGTTTAAGACATGATAATAATAAACCAGTCTACATACGTCCCACTGCTGGACACAGACAAAAGGGGATAAGAAGAAAGGTTTGAGCATTGATCACCACGCTAGCTCTCTGCGGATTGGCCATTTTAGATTCCAATATTTGAAATCCAGGTTTCCTTACGATGTTTTCCTACAACGCTTGTCAATAATTAAGAAAATATAATTGTATCACTGTCCTACGTCACAAAATGTATAATTAATACCTTAAGACAATAACGCAAGTTCGGTAACAATACTATAAACATTAACTTGTTACAAAAATAACTAGATATTTTACTTTCATCCACGTGTATTGTATATTTGTATCCTATTTATAGCTCAAATACCAACAATAGTCCAAAACGGTACGATAAATAAATGTATCGATAAATCAAACTACAATAGTGGGGCATCACTATTCATGAACTACCCATGACCGTCAAGTTTCATTTTGAATATGAAAAATGGGAAAAGTTTGCATTCAGGGGTAAACTGGCCTGCACACATGTACGTTCAGATAAAGAGATATTTCATGTTTTAAAAACCAAAAAACATCAAAGAAAGATAAGTGTCTTGATATGCAAAACATGAACTTTTACAGCTACGTCGCTTATACTTGTAAAAGATTAAAAGAACTTTATAAAATGGATATTGATCACAAGCTTTATAAGCCTTTTAAAAACTAACTTTCCACTGCTTTAATTATGTATCTGCTCTATCTTTTGTTTAATTACCTACCATTTTTTTTTAAATTTCATAAAATTTTAACCTACGACTCTACATTTTCCTCACACCTACTCTACATTCACATATTCTAACGCACGTGTATATGTTTGTAACTCTATCCCTATAGCAATACCTACATTTCCTTAATGTTGGCACAAAGGCCAGGAGGGCCACACGCTAGGCGCTGCCCGCAGCGATTCCCGTTCAATGCTCATTGTACAACCATTATACCGCGATAGCCCTTTCAATTGCACATCCTTATGAGCAATTGTATTAAAACAAATACATTCAAACAATTGCCGAACGATTATGAAGTGAATGTTAGATGTATTCAACGGTTTTAGATTAGAATCGTTATTAGATTTGTAGCTAGTATTGTTAATACTTAGTAATAGGTAGTCTTTGTACCGCTTTTTTCCTTTCTACGGCTTAAAATCAGTTTGATTTGTCAGGCTTGTAAAGTTTGCACTATATTACTGTAAGTTACAATGGTCTAGACAGATTTTACAATTAACAGTTATATTCCTGTCAAATATGTTATAACCAATCAACATATCCAATTACAAATGATTTACGTTCTATATAATAAATGAAGTATTTATACCCAAACACTATCTTTCCATGTAATCGAAATTCAAATATCGTACATAAATTTTACATCATAATTTTATGAAGCTTTTTGTTTGTGATATTAAATAACTTTTGAAATATTCTTATAAATAAAAGATGGCGATTTTATCTTGACAGAACATTGTCATGGATCGTCACGTGGCCGGCGCACGCGCATACCCGTGTCGGATCGATTACTCGCGGCTCTCATCGCTCACAATACACATTTCGAAGTGTCCAACGAATCGATGACGACAAATCAAAATTACCGATTTCATCAATCGATATTCGATATTCGTTCCGATGTCATTCTCTCGGGCCAGCGGGAAATCGTAATAGTGTAACTGCTCACAATCATTAAGGCATTGCAAGATGTAAATGAATTAGAATTATGCGCTATCTATGTGCAATTTATCATTCCATGTTATATCTGTAAGTGACTAGATTTATGTGTTTGTAGATCTGTCTTGCTTAATCAATTGCATTTGTCCACTTCGGACACTGGAGGCAAATTAGGTTGCATACATAATAGAGGTATTATGTATATCGAGTAAAGCTTTGCATCAGTTATTTTACTTCTTCTAGCAAATGTTTAAGATAAGGTTAACTTTTCAACACGCTGTATATTTCGTTACCCGTTAAAATATAATATCTATCTAAACCGAAATATCTTCTTAGAGTTTTCGACAGTATTAGGTAATATTGAATTGATATGGAGTTAATAAACGGACTAAGCCGCCGTACCTGTACTCTACATATTAAACATTGTACAAAGAAACCATCAAGCACGTACTTGTCAAATGTTTTGTTTCTACATAAGCGTAACAATAGTCTAACAAAATTGAATCATCCCTTGTGATACAAAACAAAAACTTCACATGCAGAATTGCGATCAATATTAAACAAATGTGTATCATTAACTTTATCAAAGCAGAGAGCTTAGTTTCACAAGAGAGGATGAATCCAACCGTTAGTACTATCGTTACAAATATATAAACAAACATAATAACAAATGCAGTACTTACTAATATCTTCATATCCTTGTGATCTGCGGTCACGGGGTCGATACTAACCTGGAAATGAAGAAATATTGTTATTAGTTGATGGAAACTTAACAAAAAAAAACAATAAAGTAACAGGCAATAGAGAAGTGGAGATCAGATGATTCACGCAATACGTTGAAAGCAACAAAATCATAGGGAGTAATGGACCAGTGATAGATGAAGTAGTCCTTTCTAAGAACAAATGAGTTTTTATGTACCTATCGCCATGACCTCACACCACAAACGTTAATTCAAGTCAAACTTCTAAATAAACCGACCCAAAATTGAAACAACAAAAACCTATCCCATATCCAGCACAAAACACTGTTGATTTCCTATTTTCCCATCAGTCAACGTAGGAAAACAAAAAACTAATTAGAAAGTCCCTAAAAAGTTAATATCATAAGTCGGGCTACACACGAGCGAATTTAATTTGGAGCTTTTTTAATTACGCCAGGAGAATGGTTCGGGCTGGTTTCGGCGCCGCGCGGCTCAGCCCTGTAATTATGGCCCCGGTAATTGCGAGACCCGACAGTGTGCACCCCGGACTCCCGACTTCACCCCGCTAGCTAGCCGCAGATAGCGAAGCCGATGAAATTAGAATACAGACTCGATTTTTTGGGTTTATGCGAAATACTGTGTTATTGTGTTATGTTTCTGTTTGGGATGCAAGTCTGTGTTGTGAGGTCTTTGTGTAAACTACAAAAGGGAAAACAAAAGGAGAGCAAAAATAAATTCTCTGTGTCCATTTTTCCCGTCATTTCTCGTCTTATAGATAGTAATATTTTATAGACAGCTCAGGTCTATTACAAATAACCATTTTAGGTGCTAACTTCGTAACTAGTTAATTTACTTTATCCAGTGTTGTACAAAGAGCAGTGTTAACTGTTCCTCGCCGCGTCAGCGTTGCCCGACGTTCTTCGGAATTCGCAGAAACCTTTACATTGCGAGCTCTCCCTAGTTTAATTACAAAGCCACTGTCCGCAACTGACGGGTGAATTCACTGGATTAACTTTATTTAGTGGGCGTTTAATACTCGCTCGATGTCTTCAGTATTTATGCAGACGATCTATGTATAGGGTAAATATTTTAAGCTTTATTCATGGGAATAGATAAATTCGTTCGTATGATTTTCTTTTCTTTTTTTACGAGTCGACAGTAGACAGATTTCTTGAGCCCGAAAAGGGACCACAGTTTTGTCTATTGAAGTACGAAACCGCGTAACCAAAAATGTAGAGTCGCATTTTTTAACAAAGGTTAATTTTAAAGTGGTTTCAAATACATGAAAATTTTAATATCAGGTTATTGGCCTTCGTATTGTTTGGTCACCTCACAGTAGTGAGTGAATCGTACGTTTAATTACGATGACTAGCGGTTATAACTCGAAAAAATATTTTAACTCTACATTATGATAATTATACATTCGAACGGCTAAAGTATACCGAACTACTTACTAGGATAGGCGGCTTCAGATATAAATCTTATTTCTGATCTAACGTTTTACTTGTTTAAAATCTTAAAAAAATAACCGGATGTCTGCATGTTTGTTGAGATGAATTATTTCGTTTTAAATACATTTTTCATACATGCTAACGAGGTAATATAAAAAGATTGGAAAGAAACTTAGGTATACTTAGAATCAAGACAAGTTATGATTAAAAATAATTATACTTTTGCTGCTATAACATTTTAACCAAAACAGTCAAATTTCAGACATTTCACTTAAATTTCTCCACACGAGAAATTGATTCGATTACGTTTATATTTGCTTGAAATCAATTGAATAACTCGCATCACAGTCTAAGGCACAACAATGGAAGAAAGGCGTCTCGGGGCTCATTGTACCGAAGGCGTACCGGGAGGTGTTTGTGCCATAATCACCAACGTAATCACACCAATTAAATATTTTTATTCCCATTCTGCCTTTGTAAGCTAACACTGCCTTTGTCGGTTTTCGGTGAACGCCTTTTGTTTGTCAAATGTTTGAACCGTGAAGTTTTTTGCTTGTGTCGCACACGTAATCAATGAAATAACTAATTATTGTATTGTGATAATATTATATGTTGTAAGTTTGATGTTTTTTGTTGAGTATTTGTTATAATTGGATATGAAGAGTATTTAATTGTACTGTTAGTTTTGTTTTGCTTTTTATTGTATAATACTAATTATTGAGCATTGAATAATATTTATAAGATGTTTTCTAATGAAATATACGGATTTCGTAAATTATATTTAAAAAAAAACTGTTTACTTAATATTTATAAAGTTAGATGTTTTACTTATGTTAGACCGATAGTTCAGTAGATTTTGGAAACACGTTCAGATTTACATGGTACGATTTCCGTGTAATTTCTTTAAAAAAAAAATATTGTAATAAAATCATAGTGAAGAATTACTTTCAAAACTAAACAAGTTTTTTTAGACATGATAAATCAATTTAATATCATATTTACCTCGTTGAAGTAGTTATTATTGACATTATGCGGGGCCGGGTGCGGCGCCCCGTGCTGCTGATAGTACGCACAGTTCATCTCGGCCCATCAGATTCTAATACGACACGAACACAAGACCACTAGCACACGCGCGACAATTTTTCCATGTCAAAGAAAATATCAGGAGCAATTATCTCGTAACGAATCGATGCGGCGAACGAATCTCGCCTACTAAATGTTAATTGTAGGGTGCTTGGTCCGGAGCGGTCGGTGCGTCTCGCTCGGCAGCTTGCGTCTCGCTCGGGCCGCGGCGGCGCGCGGATTGCGGCGGGGCGGCGACTGGCGCAGGGCGGCCGCGAGGGCGGGCTCTCGACGCACACGCAAACCTAACCTACTACGCATAAAGTGCGTCGGGAAATTTAATCTGTGATTGTTTTAGTTTAGGGCCCATAAGGTTAACTATGAATACGTTATTGAGGAAGCGTAGTAGAATTATTGCTGAGATAAAGATTTTCTCTACGGTGCTTACTTTACTACTGTAGTTGACTAGACCCGCTTTATATTTGTAAAATGTTATTGCTCCCTGTCAAACAGTAATGTTTTAAGATTATAGCTATAATCTACGCTAGGACGGAAAATTTACGAGTACATTGTGATAAAATATGAATACTAAAAGGAGAGTACTGTAAAAACTTAAATCGAATTTATCGTAGGCTGTGCTTGCCTACAATAAATTCGATTTAAGTACACCTTGACATCCGTCGTCAGAGGAAACAGAAATGAAGCAAGTGCCTTCGTAGAAAAAAATCTATAAGGAAATCATTACCTCTTAAATCGAATAACTTCGGTAATTGTATAACGGAAGAGTTCGTGAATAACGAGCTGCTCTCCTTCTGAGCTTTGAATATTGAGGACAAATCAGATTTATAGGTAGTTTCTTGCGTCTGCTACGGCCTGTTTACTGTCTCGCGATTTCTATGTGATTGGCTTAATTCTAGCTTACGGCTAAAATAAGTTGTGATTTACAATTTCAAATAGATATCGAGGAAAAACATCGATGAATATTTTTTATTAAGTCATTAATGTCGCACTGTAAGGCTTCCCTTCCTTTTTTCCATATGTACCAATCTAAAACTAATAGTGGTAAGTTTGGCAAAAAGGTTTTATGCCAAGAAATTTATGAAAAAAGTAAAACCTTGGATTTTGTTCGGCTGTCTCTACACTTTTGCATTTTATTGTAATTGTTTAATTCATTAAATCACTAAGGATTCGTTTAGATCTTCATGTGGTACTGGCAACTCTCCTTGTGCCGCTATAAATCTACCATTAAACTTAGTGCTAATATTAATAGGGTAGAATGTCGCGAAGAATTAATTGGCATGGATCTATAATATACAACCACACCATTATAGCTCAAAGAATCGTAACTCCAAAAGTCCCATCGAAGATATTTACTATGATTGACCATCCTATTAATAGTAATAACATCTATAATAAGACAATCTTTACACCATCCAAAGGTAATAAATGTTTCCGGTTCATAATAAAGAACAGATCGTTACTTCGTGCTATTATAAAAATTGCTCCATTTTTTACTGTCCTAATCTGAGCGAGGGCGGATACGGCTCGTATGACAGGATACGCTATCCTCGTTGCTTGTGTTATCATACGATGCGAAATAGTCACGTGATACCAGATGGTGGTGTGATTCGATTTTGTTTTTATGAGTAGATGTTTTGTTGTGTAATTGTGTGCTTTTGAGTCTGCGTTTCGGAAAACTGAAGAAAAATCTGAAATACCACCCACTCTTTTCTGAATGATACACATTTTTGTATAGTTTTGGATGTAGTTATTTTGACTTCTTCTAAAGTCCTTTTTTGTACCCTACGTTTCTTTAAATTACAAAAGTATATTACTTACAACGACATATAAAAAAAAATAGAGATATTTTGCATCTGTTTTTATCATTAAACAATAATTGTAATTATTATAGTAAAAAATAATATACCTTGTCATTGATTTGTTAAACATATATTACCCAACTAATACGCGCTATTAGACCTAAAAAGGCCTTTACTGCTTCTCAAATGCATAGCTACAAGTACAGCACACTACCACTCAAAACTTCACAAATTTGTGAACATACACTACAAGTACTAGGTACTTAGATTAAGGTAAAACCTTAATTATGCCTATTATAGTGTCATGTGCCATAAGTGACAAGGAGTTCCTTCTCAAATCGTTGCTGTAGTAATTGCGAAATGTGTAGGATTGCTTGTTCTTTGCTAATATCTAGCAGTACCTGACCTTTGAAATTGCGGACGGATGTCAGTCAAATATTACTTGCCATACCTATACTTGTATATACATGCTGGATTGTTTGGCGCTTTAAGATAATAATGTTATTTATTATCGTAGAAGATTTCAAGGTATCCATAAAGCTTTAAAATCCTGAAGCTGCGTTTTTATTTTTCATAACAAACATCTTTTGAGAAAGCGCAGCCTACGAAGGGGTTTTTTTAAGGACTAACGCTTAAATGACTGAACCGATTTTATTGGTTCTAAAAATCACGTCCCGTGCATCTCTCTGAAAACGCAGACCTGATGACTCGAAACTATTCCTTTTAATACTAGTCGTTGTTATTTCTTATGTTAGATAGTTTGAATGTATAACAACTAACCAAACAGCATTAAGCCTATCGCTCGCTTTGTAAAAAGTCAAAACAAATCGGCGTCCGTTAAAACACATGTCGTTATTAATTCCTGGTACAATTTTTACAATAACCAGCCGATGTCACCAAGCGATAGGGTGAGCATTTTGTATATTATATAGAATAACACGCGCAAATGATAGTTATTAGCGGAGTGGGAGAGGCGCGTGTGCGTAATTATTGTAATCTCGAAGCACGCTGCGCCGGCGCACCGCGTACGTTGTACGATGTTCTATTGTTGACTATAGCAAATGTGAAAGGAAATTCTGCTGCAAATTATAGGGACTTTCATTGGGAATCGCTTCTCGTTGTGATTACTAGGCTTCTAGAACGTAATTTTTCTTGTTGGTTTAACGACTTCCTTTAATTTAGGAAGCTGGATTGTCTTGTATACTGGCTGGATTGCCTATAAGTATCTATCATGCTACTTGTGTTATTTAGGTTTTTATTTCTAAAAAGGAAAGCACAAAAATCGTACTTATCTGTATATAAATTAACTTAGATGGGTAAATATGTACATACTATTGTTTTATATAACATAAATGAATGCATGATTATACGTTAAACTACCCAAAATTAAAACAAAACAAAAACAAAGATCTTTCTACGTAAATACCCTACAGTAAGCAATGTGTTTTTTTTTTTATTAAATTAAACTTAAAAGTTTTTTTTTGTATTTTTACCATATTTACTACTTCCAATTGCAATAAAACAAACTTGAGCGAAAAAAAAACATATTCACTCCAATCGATAAACTACCTCCTCCATTTTCACAGTCGGTTAAAAACCAGTCGCAACACAAAATAATCACTTTCATTGTATCGCTACATTCTCATTATGTAACGGGTGCTTTTCGTCGCGTGCGCACGTATGCCGCCCTCGGCCCGCCCAGCGCCGCCCTAGAGCGCCCCGAACGTATCGGATTCCAATCACAAAACAACAATGCCTCTTTCATTATTACATTCAGTATTATTTTGTATTATTCCCGTTTCTATTTTTGTTAAGAAACACATGGCCAGTTGGTCATGGGGTTTATTTATTGCGATTTATAATAGGTTGTGAAATGTAGAGCTGCTCTACATAAGTTATTTTATGTTTGGGCTTTGTTATCTATATGTACGTTTTTTTCTTATATCTTATCAGAACTTACGGACATATTATGAACAAATTGAGAGGAGTTTTTAAAAGGATACGACTTCTAGTAACTAAGAAAATTACAATAAACACCTTTGAGCCTTTTTGCGGGGTTATTATAGTCAATATGTTATAGGGACAATTTTACTACGTAAATAAAAGTCATGTACTATTAATATTTATGCAAAAAAAATTGCTAAATTGAGTAAAGTAAAACACGTTTCTTCAAAAAAAAAAAAGTAGGTATCACCTAAGTTTCTCTTTTTTTCATCGAATCATAAACTAATATTCACTCCTTACAATACGTGCAAGACCGAATACTTTTATATTCATATCATTATCACACAATTTCTTGCAACATTCCTTTATACCTCGTCCAGTATTGTTCAGTACGCAAATGTTTCAAACATAACCCAGTTTCCCTTATCGTGTCCGTCCATTGAGTGTACGCTACACCCTTGAGGTGGTGTATTGTGCAAGCCGAGTGCACGACAGTTGTGAAGGGGTGCAACGTATCCGCCTGCAATCTTACACCGACTTCCGACGAACACGATGCCTGTGGGACTTACCACTATAATTCAAACAAAAGACTGTCGCAGTTGTTAGAGAGAAATGCCACTATACACTATGTAGAGCGGCGTCTCGCTTACACATAAGCTACTGTCTTACTTCAAGGGCTTTAGGAGAGTAGTGTAGTACTTCAGATAGCCACGTGTATTGCATCTATTATACTGATTGTTGTCCTTTAGATATTGTAGTAGTACACCCGGTTTATGCAACAATATGTCCCAAAAGGTTTCGCACGGTTAGTTGTTGGACAATTTTTTGTTTCGGTGTACTTAATTGGAACTAAAATTACGCGCAATCTAGCTAAAACAATTTTGAACCGTTTATGAATTAAACAGTCAAGAAGTAAAAAGGTCTATCGTGAATAACATAATTTTACGGTTCACACACAAAATTACAGATGATGAAGATAACTTCCATTGGCAAAAGGTTCAATATTCTACGCTAAATCTTAACAAAAGATAACCAAAGATAATCTAATACACGCCGATACGTAAACGTCCATATTTCATTCACAACACGTGTGATTTGGTCTTTTGAGTGCAGGCGTATTGTTGACGAACACGGATTATCTCTATTCACAAAGACTCATTCATGTTTCAATAGCAGGACATTGGACGACAGTTTCCTATGCAAAATTTCGCGTAATCCCGGAATAAAGGTATTCAAAATGTTTCCGCTGATCTGTATGGGAACAGAGAGCGCCGGGACAATGTCTGTCGCGGTGTTGAGATGTTCACTTCACGATATACGTCAGCTCTTGACACTGTTTACGAACATAATAGGATTACGTCCTAAGAGGGAATTGTGTTTTGA
Organism: Chrysodeixis includens; assembly: GCA_941860345.1. NCBI lineage: Eukaryota > Metazoa > Arthropoda > Insecta > Lepidoptera > Noctuidae > Chrysodeixis > Chrysodeixis includens. The sequence goes on along the minus strand of OW796095.1, from coordinate 8,380,491 downwards.
AATTTGTTGAATGAACATTCAATTTTATTGAGATAACAAATTGTAATACGTCTCGATAGGTGCTTGGGGTAAGTACGGTAAACACCTGATATTTGAAGAGAGGTAAGTCACTTAATCTGATGTCGATACACGTGCATTTCTCGCTACTGTAAAACTGGATTGTTTGATAGGATATTCGTGGCGTGTAATATGAACAGAATGATTATATGAATTTCGTGAAAACCCACATGAAGCGCATGTATCGTGACAGTATGACAGGCCGGGCGAGGCGCGAGACGCGAGTGCGCGCCGGCCGACACCAGCGCCGCGCCGCGACGTGCCAAACAACAAAATAAACCGGCCAACCCGTGTAATAATGGTGTTTCCACCCTGTAACAATAACTACATAATAGTCGAGAGCTTTTACGAGCTTTTGTGAGCTTGTCGAAGCTCCTACTTGGCGTTTTTTGTGATGAATGCCGCTCGTTGCGCCGCGCTTCACTTTACGACTGGAGAATATTTTATTGAATACTTACGCCGCGCTTAAAGATTTAACATTGGTTCGCAAGGGCCTTTTAAATCCGTTGGCTGTTCGTCCCATCATCATATTGTTTGACAGATGAAATACTTTCCTTTGACTCGGTTGTTACTTTGCAAGAAGTGGGTTGGAGTGCGTCCTGTGTGCACTAGGGAACAGGGACCTGGGGTCGTACGTCGCGGCCGACATGAAACACGATCACCGCTGAGACACTGACAAAGCACCGATTACCATATAAGTGCGCAGTCCGTGAACGCGCTCCATGTGAGAGTTGCCTACACGACGCTCGAGATGAATTTTTCCAATTATAAAAAGAGATAACCGCAACGTATAAAGAAATAATAGCGGTTGTTAATTGAAAACTTAATCGAGAATTCATATTTCATAGCCGTATACTTTGAAAACTACTTTCTCTATTTTAGGTGTGCGCTTATAAATAATAAATTTTGTGTATAATTAGATATTAGAATGAAACATGGTGGAATTTTAATTCGCCTTCTATAATCAAAAGCTTATTTACACAAGGAATATATAAATCGAACTTTTATCGAAAATCAGTGCTTGAACATCTTGTTTATTAATTTTGTATTCGAGATTAATTTCGATAAAATCTCATTTTGCAATAAAATTAAAATAGTCACGACAGTACTCGAGCTCTGCGAATAGGAGAGTCGCTGTAACATGGGCGCGTCGCCGCGTGGCGATGGCCCGTTGTTGAGATAAAATTAATAGCCGCTATTAAACCGCGAAACACTCTGCGGAAGACTTCATTAATTTCCCGCTACGGAATACGCCTCTAAATGCCTCAGATGATCTGCCGATAGATTTATTAATTATTGAGCCTTATAGCGTTTCCTTATCGGAGACGCATTCCAATTAGCGATCGCTATGAAGTTTCAAAGTAACGAAAGAAGGCAAATCAGGTGAGTTTAGGTGAGGAGGAGGGGGTGGGGGGGAGGTCGATAGCCGCAATAAATCAAGATATTATCTTCGCGCGGGCATTACGAGCGCCGATACCAAAGGGTAAGTCGCCGGACCTCGGCTTTACGCATCGTATACACCTACCCATATCTGTAAACACTTATATCTTCCAGACGTCATGGAAATTGAGATTTTGTTGCTTGACCTGCAATGCGAGCTTCATTCCCCATAAATCACAACTTTATCTTACGGGACTTACAATTAACCTTTCCTAAAATATAAATATTAGTGATATAATACCGCAAAAAAGTTCAGAAGTTGTAAAAAATGCCCAAAGGCAATGAACTTGTTCTATTTTCGTTCTACACCGAATACCGGTATTGGTTATTGTGCTTAAATCATTTAGATCTCTGCATCTATCGATATCATTGTAATCTTTGATATAATTATGTTTTTCAAGCTAACCGCGAAGATATATTTCAAACGCACAATCGAAAAAGCAATAATCAATGATACGATAAAGTATAATTACACACTAAACCGTATAATTTGTGAACCATTAATTAAAATTCAACTAAAGATGAAAACAACGAAGTCTCGGAATCACAAATCAAACGCAACTCGGCGATGGCCGGGGGCGCAATAAATCAGGCGAGCGCTTAGGCCTTCTTAGCTTTTCTAGATAGAGATTTATCCCGTAATAACATGTTGTTTTTCACTAAATCAACCGCCGAATTATCCGGTAGAGGAGCAATGATTAATCGGCGGAGCTGCCGATGTAATGACGGGCGCATAGAGATGCGATGCACGCGGGCACCGCGGGCCGCAGCGCGCGGCGTCCGCAGGCATGCCTAGTGCCGCGCGCCGCGCTAGGGCTGCCGCCAGCCACCGCGGGTACACCACGACGTTGGCACTCATTCAAGACTATTACAGCTGCCGTTACCCATTTCATTATAAAATACCGTGTAATTGTAACAATTAAACAGAAATTGCATATAAAACGATATTTACTATTATTTGCAAAGATAGTTAGATTGCTATAATAGTCTTACCTCTGCAAGTGCTATGTAATTTAGTTTAAGTATAAGAGAATAGCTAGGTACGAACTGAATTAAACTTCACAGTTTCCTATTACGATTTACGACAGCTCTTTCGGCAAGCAAATTGAATGAAATGACCATGTAAATACCTGAACATCATAGAACAAAATACGGCTTTAAAATACATGAAAGCTTTCATTAAACGAATTCCTACGAAGTCGCCACGACTCTCATCTGACGGTTTATCTGTGGTGCTTTTAATTAAACGCTATCTTTAATTAAGGCTACACGCGACGGACGATATTTTATAAAAATAAAATAAGTTTGCAATGCACCTAGGAAGTCTTTATTAAGATTGCGATTGCAAAGAGGCGTGGCGAGCCACTTGTTCGAGAATTTGAATAATCGGCGCATTACAAGTTAACATTATTATGTACGGTCAAATATACCGCGATTTCAACATATAATTACGTACAGTGAACGGACCGTATAATGTTCCGCATTCATCTATTAAGTCAGTCGGTCAAGAATTTTTAATGCTTCAAGTCAGCCATTTTGCTCTGCGAATTGGATGTGAAGCGAATTATATTCGTATATTAGGTAGTTAGCTTTCGGTACGTCTGAATCTTGTATGTCAAATCGTTTATAAATGTTAATTCTAAGATAATTGCGGTTTGTATTGTGTTATTGTCTATTCTAAATGTTTTTAAAAACCTAGGTGATTTCTCAAAAACTTTGGTTTAACTTTTAACACATCTTTATTACCCTCCGTCATGCATGAAGACGCATAGAAACAGAGTTAGAAGATTTATTTGAGAAACGAAGTTCTTGAAAATGCTGTTATTAATTCGTCTTACATCTAAACATAGCGCAAATAAGTCGTCTGTACGTAACTTAGACGTTTTTTTGTTCATTTAGTCAAGATCGTCAAAAAACTCGACTTTATCGATACTACATTGTATGATAACTTAACAAACTAGTTGGTAAGTGAGACAGTCGGGCGCGGACGATTGATCGCTAAAACCGCGGCAAAATTCCCAAGTTTGCATACGACGGCACCGGCCATATTTCAAGCATAATGATAGCAAGCGAGCGTGATAATAATTGTTATTACTATGATCCACATCTGCTATTATTTTATAATTGAGGGCTTTTGGGTGAAACCCTACAATTATAAGGAGAGCCTAAAGCAACAAGCAACATGCATGAGGTGAACGAGTTTTTGCTGCGTCCCTAAATTATGATATATTTACCAAAATGTATCCCATCAATAGGTCGTGTGATAAATCTGTTGTTATAACGATAACTTATTCGTTTCTGTATTTTTTATTGAAATAATGATAATTGTTTTTGTATTTAAGTCAAACAATGCTAGTGATTGCGATCTAAGACTACACAGTTATTTACTGTTTAGGTAAAGGATTATATTTATGTTTTTCATATTCATTTTTCTTTATCTGAAGGATCTGATGTCATGCTCAAATTTAGTCAAATCCCTTTTTCAAAGTCGCTGAAAATGGTCTGTGTTAGATACAGAAAAACGAAACAAAAGTAATTGTAGAAATACACTGACGTACGCCGTTCAGCGCTTAAGTCTTATTAAATGTAGTGTTCCAAAATTTAAACAATCGCAACACGGTTTATAGGAAAACAGACGTATTTACAGATGATTTATTAAACTTTAACTGAACACAACATCTTGAAATATATTCGCCGTCCAACGGCCGCGATCATTCGATTAAACCTCGAAAAAATATTAATCGCTCGAATATCTACATAGCGTAATCCTGAGAACGGAGAGTTCATTATTTATTATGAATATTAGTCAATTTTTATTTAGTGAAAAAAAGCGAACGACGCATCGCGGGGCCAGCCCGCCTGCAATTAACTGGCCCAACCCTGTAATTATGGACAGTAAATTTCTGGACGGCCAGGACCTCGGTATATTGTTCTATCTGGTTCATTGGGGATTAGCTCACCGCTGCCAGGCATCGCTCAATTTGTACCAGATATCTAGATGTGATTCCAAGGGAATTGGGCTCGGAATTGATGTCGCAATTTTGTGAATAAGTGGAACAAAAATAAACGGACTTTGACTTGAGAAATTTCAGACTACAGATAGTAACTATACACCGATGCTTAGGTACATACAATTTTCAGAAGGATTGGACATTATATTTGATATTCTAATATTCTATTCCCTAAAAACCTTTGTCTACATAATTTCATAGATATCATACTTTATGAATAATAATGAGTAAGCTCCCCTATTGTAAAGTGACCGTTAAAATGTCGAAAACTAACGACTATTAAAGATGAGGCTTAGGAAAGTTTTCAAAGTTAATTACATATGGGCTCTATCTGCAGCGGGAATCGCATTCACCCGAGTTACTATTTTATAATTTTGGATGGGTCAAGGTGTTTATTTTATCTTTATGTGTTAGAATAAGGATAGAAGTGGGAACTTTCATTTGTCAAGGATTGTTTCAGAAAAAGTTTTGATTAAACCCCAAATTTTAACTAGACACTCACTGCCAGTTATATTAAAAAAAGAATTTCACACCACCTAAATGTGGCTATCTAGTTGTCAAAGTTAAAAGACTCCGAAAGAACTACAACAATAACATCATCGGAAAACACGATCACAAAACCGTCCTTGACGAAACAAACGAGGCTCGATCATTCTCCACCGTTGTCATGTCAAACTATTGTAACTATTATAAATAAGAAAATGATATTCATAACAGGAAATAGGTATTGATTTCGATGCCGCACCATTTCGAACTCTGACCCCCATTCATTCACAATTAGAGATGTTATCGTCTGTGGTAACTGCACGTCAGCGTGACGCCACTACCGGGCTGGCCGCTTAAAAAAAACATCACGCGCGTCGATATGAAAAAGAAGAAAAACAATTGACGCCGAGGACGCGGGAACTGGGTTGAATTTGCTAAGAAGAATAAGTTGCGGTTAATGGATTGTTAAATTATAATTATTGATTCTGCTGTGTGTAAGGGTAAAATGAGTTAATGCATTATTATTTTATGTACCTTTTGTTGGAATGATTGTTTTACGAGTATTATAAGTTACGCTAAGTGACTGTTTGATTTTCCCTCCCTTTGCTGATAAATTGTAGGTTTGCCTAAGGTGTTATATATATTGCTAACTGTGTGATTGTTTAATATCAGAAGTGGTCCGCACAACGCCTACTGTTTGCAACATGCCGCGTGGACGAAAGCGCAGGCAAGCAACAAGTTCGGATTCATCTGGGTCTTCAAGTTCAAGTTCATCGGATAGCAGCTATGATCGCAAGCGCCGAAGGAATAAGAAACGATGCCGCAAAGGATCACCAACCGTGAGTCAGAACGTTGTGTTATCTTCAGTAACTCCCGAATTTGACCCGTTAGTGGATGATGTAGACATGTGGATTAATGTATTGGAAGCGAATGCTCGTGCTTTTGGGTGGTCTGATAGTATGATTAAATATCAGGGGCTACAAAAATTACGTAATACTGCCAAAACGTGGTTAGATTCTTTACAGAAAAATGAAACCATGTGGACTAATTGGTGTTGGAAACAGTGGCGTGAGAGATTATCAAATACTTTTCAAACCAAGCGCAATATGTATGTATTGTTAAAACAATTGATAGAAACCAAGCCTTTGCCGAATCAATCCCTTTACGAATTCTATTTCCAACAGAAAGGCAAAATAGATAGGTTGCAATTGAAATTCAAAGATCGTGATGTTGTGTCTATCATTGTAGGGTCAATCGGTGATCAAAATATTTGCACAGCGGCTGAAGCAGGTAGTTTTCCAATTTGCGATGACTTAGCTTCGTTCTTGCATGGTAAAATTCATGCAATACCTGACAAAAGCTTAGTACACAAAAATAATTCATTTTCAAAGCCCGTATTGCGTCATTCTGCATTATTGCAGGGAAATGGAAATAGTCAACCGGACGTTAAATTAGAATCTCCGTTCACTGGGAACATGACAAACAGTAACTTATCGTGTTTTCGCTGTGGTGAATTAGGACATAGGCGGAACAATTGTAATATTAAAGACGATATTCAGTGCAACTCGTGTAATAAACGGGGACATTTAGAAAAAGCATGCAGGTCGAAACCGAAAACAAATGTTTTGCAAGCTGGTAATGATAAATAGTTTTCAGTGCGAGGCGTTTTTTTTTTTTGACATGGGCAGCGATTGCTTATTAATTACTATGAAACTTTCTGAACGTTACAATTTACAACCATTTAATTTGATTTCTCCTGTTAATTTAGTAGGATTTACTAATAGAACATCTATTCAAATTTCAAAAGCTGCTGCTGTGACTTTAAAAGTTGATACGGTGGAATTGGTTACGGTTTTGTATGTTATTGATGAGTTAACTGGATGCGATGTGTTGATAGGACGTAACTTCACGGAGGATTGTAGTATAATGTATACTCGTGTAGGGAATACACTGTCATTTTAATCGGTAAAAACAATGAGCATATTTAATATTAACACCAATATGAATTATAACGTATCTAAAGAAAATAAAACCTTATTAAATTCGATCTAATCCGAAATTACCAATTTATTTATATACTGACGCTAGTCGTGATGGCTTAGGTTGCATAATGGTTCAAGTTACAGAACGCGGTGAGCAACCAGTTCATTTTTATAGTCGCCAGACAAGTAACGATGAAAAAAAATATCACTCTTTTGAGCTTGAGCTGTTAGCAATTATTGTCGGTTTACAAAAATTCAGACACTAGGTACTTGCTCGGAACTCAATTTAAGATCTTTACTGACTGCAACGCTGTTAGGCACGCTTTACAAAAAAAAAAAGGAGATTGTTCCACGTATTGGTCGGTGGGTGCTACAAACCCAAGAGTTCAATTTTGAGATTATGCATAAGCCAGGGACGCAAATGCAACATGTAGATGCTTTGAGTCGTAACCCAGTTACGGATGGTTGCAATATAGTGACTAATGATGTAATGTCTATAACTGAGGGTGACTGGCTTCTATCTGTGCAGCTTCAGGACCCAAGCATATGTAGTATTCGGGATATTTTACTGTCAGGTGAGGCCGATGCAAATAAACATATATTTAATCAATATGAATTACTTGGCAACAAAGTATACCGTCGAACTGAGTTTGGTAGGAGATGGTTAGTGCCAAAAAAAAAAAATATATGTTTGGCAAATCATTAGGGCTAACCACGATGACATAGGACATTTTGCTGTGGATAAAACTGTTGAACGAATCAGATCTAAATATTGGTTTCCACATCTGAAGAAAATCGTATAAAAAATTGCCTCAATTGTATTTGTTACAAAAATATTCACGGAAAGGAACCTGGTAAGCTATTTCCAATCCCAAAATATGCTAGACCGTTTCATACACTACACCTTGATCATTTGGGTCCTTTTGTTAAGTCTACACAACAAAATTCATATTTGCTAGTTATAGTAGATTCATTTACCAAATTTGTATTTATTTCTGCAGTAAAAAAAATACTAAAGCTAGAATTGTAATTAATGAACTTAATAAAATCATTAAGGTATTCGGGAATTCCAAGCGCATAATAAGTTATTCCGGTAGTGCGTACTTCAAACTTTTTTAAGGCCTTCTGTAGTGAAAAGAACATTCGATCTCACGTTATAGCCACTGCTGTACCACGTTCGAACGGCCAAGTCGAGCGGTACAATTTAACTATTTTGGAAGCATTACGTAGTATGGGTGCTAATACACAAAATAGTAAATGGGATCAACATATTATTAGTATTCAACAGGGTATTAATAGCACGATTAATAAAACCACATCTGCCATCCCTAGTGAGGTTTTCTTTGGATATCGTGTTAGAATGAATAATGACGGGGTTACTGATGATGATGCTACTGAGGCTACGGTTGATCTCACAACTTTGAGACAAAGGGTTGATGAGAATATCCAAAGAAATGCGGAGAGACAGACGGCAACCTTTGATACAAAAAGGAAAGAAGCACCTTTGTATAAAGTTGGAGACTTGGTTGTTATTAAAATTCCAAGCATGTCTAATGATGGGCAGAGTACGAAATTAATGCCTCTTTATAAAGGTCCATTTCAAATCACAGAAGAACTAGGATATGACCGCTACAGGGTTGCTGACATGAGAGGTGCCGAGAGAAGCTCTAAACGCTATAATGGAATTGCATGTGTTGAGAACATTAAGCCGTGGATTCGAATCTCGGATCCAAATACACCGAATGTTATCAATAACTAAGGTAACGAGAACATAACCTTGGGGTAAGAGAACTAAAGTTATATTACACTATCTTCTATTGATTTATTTTCTTCATCATCTACGAATATTATTTCAGTAACATCACTATTTTCATGTATAAAAATGCTTTATTAACAGATATAAGGGAAGCATAGAAATCAAACAGTTTCAATCCAAAGGTGTAGTCAAATGCATTCGCTTCGAGCATTCTCCCAGTTGTGGTGGAGTGGCAGGATTGTACTTGGTAATGGAAATTCATGGTGAACGCTGTTGCCATTTACATGGTGATACACAACTGAATTGATTTTGAGCATCACTCAGTTTAAGCCATTTGGTTGAGTTAGCTGGCCGGTGATGGGATAGCTGGCTCCGCCAAATTCTGTCGCTCTTCTTTGCTGCGTGAATGTTGAAGTACAGCAATGACTACTTCTCGTGTGGAACTTTCAACGTTTGGTCGTAATTACCTACTTTACTGAACTAAAACTACATTATCTTGTTCTCAGCTCATGCATCAGACTATATCGCTGTTCGGGGACGAACGCGACAGCAGGACGGCCGAATGTTATCGTCTGTGGTAACTGCACGTCAGCGTGACGCCACTACCGGGCTGGCCGCTTAAAAAAAACATCACGCGCGTCGATATGAAAAAGAAGAAAAACAATTGACGCCGAGGACGCGGGAACTGGGTTGAATTTGCTAAGAAGAATAAGTTGCGGTTAATGGATTGTTAAATTATAATTATTGATTCTGCTGTGTGTAAGGGTAAAATGAGTTAATGCATTATTATTTTATGTACCTTTTGTTGGAATGATTGTTTTACGAGTATTATAAGTTACGCTAAGTGACTGTTTGATTTTCCCTCCCTTTGCTGATAAATTGTAGGTTTGCCTAAGGTGTTATATATATTGCTAACTGTGTGATTGTTTAATAGAGAATAGTCTCGTGTCATATACATGTGTCGTGTTTCGTGATTTCATGTCACAATGGCATTCACGTTATGACTCGGCAGAATGTCGGCCATTCATAGTCTCTACGCACACGAATACAGCTCTTCTGTTTTTAATACACATGGAAATTGTATCGCTTGGTCGTGTCTGTTGTTAAGTTTTTTGTGATGTTTGTTACTCAATAACTGTAGGTTAATTTAGAGTGAATATAATGAAATAGATAAAGAGGTTTTGTTGCACTACAATTTCCAAATTAAAAGAGAAACAAATGAAAAGCAACGAGGGCTTCATTTTCTTCCATCAGTTAATGAATAAGAAAATCACAATCTATCAGTTATGAGCAATATATTACAAACAAAATCTGTAAAAACCAACAAAAGTTAAAAAAGAACTCATACAGAATACCTACACAAACATAGAATTAATTTCAAAAATTGATAAAGAACACCATAGAATGGACCAATAAGAGCTCAAGAAAAAAACAATGACCGGTGTGGTTGCGCATACGCCGCGAATGGCGACCTGCGACCCACGATTTGCATACAATGTCGATGCGTGGGCGCTGGTATCACATTCTTCTTGTACACGTGTGCTTGGACGACCGGCTATATTTAGTAATAGATCGTGTAAAACATCTCTAGAATACTCGTCATGTATTGTGTGTTTGTGTTTGCTTGGTATAGGTATATGACTATAGCAAAGACTGAAATGTAGCGAATTAGCTTCCCTATAGCCGTTACATTGTTGTCCGGTTTGCTTTATTTAAAAATAGCCTTCATTTATTGCAAGTTTTGCAGTAATCGCAACTTTACATATAGGGACATCATTGTATTATTTAAAGCGACAAACCTTTACCTGTCTTTTAAATGATACAAGTAATGAATTTCTTCTTACGAAAGTCTGCTAGAATAAATGTACGCATGTGCCTTTGTACTCTACCTTGATATAATGTTGTGTCCTATATAGAATTATGCGTGTGCATATTATATGATTAATTAATAAATAAATAAAGATTTTTGCTGTGTAAAGTAGTGCAGTAGCAAAAACAATAAAAATAAGTGTCGAAATAAGACAAATTGTCATCAAAAAATGATCATCTGAATTCAACGAGCCCTACCTATCCGACCAATCGAATGAGCTCACCATCACACACTAATGGAGAACCTAAACATATTTCACTGTACGCAATCACGCTGGCATGTTTATTTGAATCGGCAATTTTTCACCGCGTTTGTACCGCAATGCAGTTGCCAAGAAGATTTATTGCACGAGAGAGGAGTTGTCCACCGCGTCGCTTCGAATCAGGCGCAACTTGATTAATGTTCGTCGCACGATCTATTTACTGCCCGCAGCCGCGAACTGTTTCATACTAGGAAATGCTTGTTGCGTCCAAACTCTAAACTATTGTCTGCTTTTTGCAACGAACAAATGCTCTTTCTGTTACTATGCAGATTTGGGGATTTATGGCATGTAGGGGCCTAGCTTTTTGGCTCTTAAAACTCGTATGTATCAAACTGTTTCCTACTCTCCAAACGTTTTTCAGATGTTTGCAACTAACTGGTCATCACTACAAATAGGAAATAAAAGCCTGTTACAGATAATAATATTCCCTTTTTATTTCATAAAAAAAACAATTGAACATCATTAGTAGAATGTGAAGTTTTTGTTTCACAATGTAGAGTCTAAGAATTTCGAACCTAAACGAAGCTCACTTTTGTAGGAATATAAGTAATCCAGTTTAACCCACAACAAGTCTACCGTTTTAAGGATCGACTTGTCCACTTGTGTTACGATTAACGTCATGCAAATACCATACACAAATTAACGAGATCTAAAATACAGGCAAGTGAAGTAAAGAGGTTCTATTTACCTTAGTAATACAAATCACCCAGGTGCTCTTACTCTGCTAATAAAAGCTGAGAAACTAAAGTACTACTTACACTAACAAGGAATGTATTATGTTAATTATATATCTGAAGCAAAAGTAATAACATAAAGAACTTGTTATTTGCGTTCGATTTGTTATTTTCTTTTACAGTTACTTTAATATTAAAGATGTAGCAGACTTGTTCCACATTCTTTCGTTTAGCTTGGCTTAATAAATACAATTATACGGCTTAAGAAGTATGACATTCATCCAATTGTAAACCATTTTTCATATTCAGAAACTACCACCGAATATCTGGACGTGTCTAATTTTTGTCGGCATAATTATCTCACAAAACCTAATGATAACAATTAAGTATTCATTTAACTTCTACATTACTTATCCCTAAGACCAAACTATTTCACTGATATTGTTAAGTCAATCTAATTCATCAATGTTTAATGCCAACAGCTTCAACTATACTGCAAAAAATCAAAACATTCTCTACAAACGCGCCACCTAAAGTCAATTCCAAAAAAAACTAATCTGTCAAAAACGAAGGAGGTACATAACATTATAAAAGCAAGTACCGTGGCTAAAGCGCGATAATTTCTCATGGAGCAGTTCCCACAAGGGTGCAGTGGGGTTAGTTGACCGCATTACGAGTGCGACAACGCGCCACCCTCGGGGACTATTTATCAAATGATCATTTGATTTTCTTGTGTTTGATCACTGAACACATTAGAATTTGCAACAGCTAAACTTTTAGTAGCTTCACTTTTGTTTTGTATATTTTTTTTATGATTTTTGTGTGTGCTTTTTTAACTTTATTAGATTTAAAACTAGCACTTGGAACGAAACTATGTATAATGATCAATTATAGGGATTTTTAATTGTTCTTTTTCTGCAGAAATTTATATTCATAAAAGTACGAGTTAGGTTTGGTTTGTTTGCTTATTTCAAAGTGTTTTGTATCACAGCTTTTCAAAAACAAAATATTTGTTTTAAAATTCTACTATTTTTGTTTATAAGCAATGTTTAAATGTCTTTAAATTACATTTGTCCTTGTTCTTTGAAAGTTGCGTATAAAAGTATGATAATCAAATTCAAACAAGAGCGATTGATTTAATGTAACATGTCAATATTCAATTTACATAAATATTTGGTATTGCATATCATGACTAGTTTTCATTGAAACACTTGCACAATTTAGAATTTGATTGACACCATATCCAATATAAAAATAAAGAAATAATTTTTAACTTGCGGTATCTCATATAACAAAATTACACTTAAGTTTCACATTACATGCAATTAAATATTCATTATTTATTATTAATTTATTTAATTTGTCACAGAATCGAACCTAGACTCATGAAAACCAAGCCACTCAAAGCACTCGTAGAGTTGGCGCACCCTCGCCCTCAGTCGAGGATACGTCTTATAAAATACGATCTGTTTTGATTGTGGCCTGGGGCACAAATCAATTAGGCCTCCCCTCGTCTCCCTCGGCCTCCCGTGGCGCGCACCCGCGACATCCAAACCAGTGGCTCGTTTTATGACACATCTCACAACGAACCGAAAAACGATTCATTAACATTCACCGACTTTATTAGGACCAATTGGCGCACTCCGCGTCCAACGTTATTATCATTGATTGGTTATTTTATTACTGCGCCGTAAATCAACTTGTATTTAAGGCAAATTGTCCGGTGACGTTCGTCGAAGCTTAAGTATCTGCATTAAAGATTATTTGCGAAATCGTGATAAGGCTCGGTGTTATTAGTTTGATGATGTGGTTAATAAGCTGGGACCCTCCAAACCTTTCCATGGTTATGTAAATTCCATGGAGGTATAGGAAATCTGGTCCATGGGATCCAGGATGACAGACGGTAGTCTCTACGTTAATCATATCATTACACAGCAATTTGCACGGCCCCAGGCACCAGTTTCTTTAATCTTAACAGACCAAGTAACGGACGCGATACAGTTAAATAAAATACAACATATAGTTATCATAGTTTAAGTATTAATTAAACTAGTGTAACTGCCGTTATTAAAGTTCTTATTAAAGCCATCATTTTAAATGATTTCGACACAGTTATCGATGAGACCGTAGAATCGAAACTCACATGTTACCGAGATAATTCTAAACACACGGCTAGATCATTAAGCGTATCGATTTCCTATTAATCTTCCATTTAATATACAATCTAATATAGAAAATAATGACGTAATAGAGGCCGCCGGCGACAGGGTCGTTTCCCACGCCGCCGCGGACAAATTTTTATAGTTCGTTTTTTATAAAGATGAAAATAAATTAAGTTTCGGTAATCAGACGCCGCCTGATGCCTGACCCGCTTCTTCGCAATATTTCTAAAAGCTATTACAAATACATTTATATTACCACACAAAAAAGCTCTCGGGCAATTTTCGCCACATAATGAGGCCATTATGGGGAATTTTGTTTTACCAACATAATAACGCCGCCTTTTATTCGAGCGATCTCGTCCGCAAAGGACTTCGTGTCTTAAAGGACAATATTATTCCAGACTTGATGAGATTTTCGTGCTAAAATTTTAAGACTAAATTGGCGTCATTATGTATTTAGCAGAGCGGATTAAGATAACAGCGGTCGAATAGGTCATCGCGATGTTACTGATTGCTTAAATACACGAACATATGAACTACTACTTATAGCTTTAGTATTCACCTAATAAATACTAAACATAATGATCTTTATACAGCTTCGAATTGCAACTGAAGGGGAAAAATATCATAATTCTATGAAGAATATTAGTCAGCATGAAAATTGACGGAGTAATTTCTGAGTTTATTACGGACAGACAGACAGACACACAGGAGGACTTTATTTTACAATATGTAATGATAACTTGATTAATTTTAAATGAAAATAAGTTTTGTTAAGTTTACTTTTATAGTATTTTTCACGAATTCTAATTACTCTTTCATATAAACATTCTCCATTCAACATTACAACAATGGCTAGGTCGTCAGTGCTTGCGTCACGGGCAGCCGGCCGGACGGTAATGGCGGTCGTGAGCTGTCCATTACCGCGTCACCGCGCGCACCCGACCTGCAGCTCACTACATCACGCTTAACGCACCGTCTGTGTCTAGCCTTCATTTGTGGAGTTTTCTTGGTAGAGGAAAGTATGTATCGCTTTTAAGGTTTAAGTTCACCTTCATGATTTTCAACCAGAGTATTTTTGCCCGTCCTAATGTTTTATGATCTGCTAAAGAATATTAAAGGTATTTTTTTAAACCCTACTGTGTCCCACTGCTGAGCAAAGGCCTCCTTTAAGTCCTTTCACGTTTTTCTGTCCTGCGCCACCTCGAACTATAAGATCCAAAATATAAGACACAATATTCAAATTCCCCTCCATAAACAAAACAGGTTTAAAAATAAACATTAAAACAATGTTCTTCTTAAAAAGAAACGTGATCATAATCTGTAAATTCCACCAAAAACTGGGGATCATCCGCCGCTACGTAAGGTTGAGAACACCGAACAAAAAAGTTCAATCACGAACTAAGGTTAAAAATAAATTTAGACGGACCCGCCATTACAGGACACGTGACGTCCCGACATCAACGGATTAATTCCGTTACGCGGGCGGCGAACCCTAATTATTACATTATTGTGGCTATCTATCCGAGCCTAACTAAAGAGGCAGAGGATTGAGTTGGTTTTGGCACGTCGTAAGATGCGCGCGCGTGTTGGCGGCGAGCGCTGCGCCCGCGCCGCCGTCGCTCCCGACATTATCCTTGTAATTGGCGATTTTATGCAATTTATGGCGATTCGCGCAATTTACGAGCAGCGGACAAGTGGGCGACGCTGTGCTTTTTACCCGAGATATAGCGAAATTGACTCAAGGTTTCAATTAAAATTTTATACTCCGCAAATTACCTGCCAATTATATTCCATTAGTCAACGTAAAAGTACCACAAAATTGGCTTTTGTTTTAATTTTTTGCTTAAATTATTTTTCTGTTGTAAATAGTGATGAATATCTTCAATTTAAGGGTATTAACATTTTCTTGTGTATAAAAAGTGGCGATAAAAGATGGTCGGTCCTTTAGCCTTTAATACTCTGATTATGAAACTATTGTACAATCATAAATTACCTAGAAGCTTTCAAAGTACACCTTGCTATTTAAACTTACAGAAAAAATCTAGAAGGACAGTAACAATATTGATTAAATGAGCTCTATTTTTCACCCGCTTTGTTTATTTATCTTGGAATTGATTTGTATTGCATTAAACCGCAGTCTGATCGTGTCTAATTAATGTCACCGAAAGCATCTGACATCTGATGTTATAAATCAGTCTACAATAAAATCGGTTCTAATAAAATCTACCAGTCAGCTGTTTAATTAGCCAAACAAAATGTCTAACAAAATTTAATAAAAAAATCTGTCAATGTCTAAATTAAATACCACTTGAATAAAATTGCAAAATAAACAAACATTTTGAACTAAGATCGTTGGAACCTCATATTTATAAATATTACATGAATCTGTCTGTGTATTGGAAGAAAACTATACTTACACCAAATACTCGTTAAAGTATAACGTTATCGCCGACGTGACGCATCGGCTACGTGACGTTATCAACGAACCCATTCAGATTTAACTTGTGACCATCATTATAGTTTTGATGAAATAATTGTCGGTAAATTATAATGCGATAATTTAATGTGGCCCTTGAGCAATAAATTGCACGTAATTTAAGGTGGAGAGCGATCCACGCACATCGCGGAACTCGCGCATCGAGCAACGCACACGCATCGCATCCAAGATAAATATTGCATACATAATAACCACTCTCCGTACGTAATAACCCCGTGTGACATAAGCAGCTGCAGATTAAACAATCGTGTTTTCATTAAAACAATATAATTTTACAAAATTAAAATACCATTATCGACCCAATATTGAACATGTGTGACTTCGTGCACGGAATAGGATCGCGAAAATGAAAAGAACGGAGTATCCCGTTGCTGCTGGCTACATTATTATTTATTCAGTTTACGTATTAATTCGATTAAATTGCATCAAGTAAAGAGATCACTACGCGGCGATCTTTAAGTTGCCATGTTCACAATAATTTAAATAATATCCACATTATAGGCACCTTCATTAGTAGATTAATGCAGTGAGTTGTAGATAAATGAAAATATACTTGTTGTTTGCTTAAGGCATAAATGACTTAATTAATATGCTTTAATGCAGCTTTATAATATGACGGAGACGAAAACACGATCTTTCGATTTCAGATCGGCAAAATAAAGTTCCGTAAAAAGGTCACTCGTTAATATACACATGAGTCCAGTCACCTTACTTCATAAACAAAAGAATAGAGTAGAACTAATCTTATGGTGACGGAGATAATAACCTACCGGTCACACACATATTTTCAGGAGTGTTGTTTCATCTCTAGAGGGTTTCTTTAGCAATCTAAAGGCATAGAGCGAAAGAGTCTTGTATGCATTGCAGTGATGGGTAGATCTCGCATTTAGTGAGTTTAAACAATAGTAAAAATAAAAGTAAGTACGTAGAAAGAGTTAAAGTTTAAGGGTACAAATTAAATTTGCATATCTTTCGAACTAGGGGCATAAAGCTTACAGAAATAATGCTTTGATTAATGTTGTCTTTATATACCAGCATTTTATTTAACTTCGTTGAATTAATTATTTAACATACCTTATCAATATACAATTTGTCTCACCGTCTACAATTACGGACAAATAACCATAATCGCGAATTTGATTGAAACAGGAGATAAATCAAACTAACAATTATAGGGGTATTTGTCAAGCGCTAAATTTACGACTAACAATTGTGAATGTTTGCGGTATTATAAAAGTGTTGGTCGTTCGCTCGTGAGTCGTAGGACAAGTTGGTGTAAGGCGTCTCGTCCGAAATAGCCCGGCCAGATATCCGCCGCCTTATGACAGGCCGACCGATATTTATGTCGCGCGGCCCCGCCCACCGCCGTGGCTCCATTCAGCCTGTTTGTATTTATTTCGTGCCTATTTATTTGTATTTGGCTTCGCTTTTGAATAATGCATGAGCGGAGCGTTTCCGTCGTGTGTAGGCAGCGTGACGCCGCCGCTTGTCGCGAGTCCCTCTTTGGAGTTTTCGCCTCAGGACTTTTGTGAGTTTGTATTTACACCGGTAAAGTTTGCTCTCAGCGTTTTTCAATGGTCACTAATGGTATGTAGCTTTATATAAGTAGGTAACTTCGCTTGAGGACACGTAATTATGACAAAAAGGTGTAAGCTAAAATCATGCTTAAAACAATTTGGTAAACTGTTTTAGACTTAAATTAATAGAAAGCGTCTCACGCACGCAACGTCCGATTATCATACCAAAGTTTTTATAGAGGCTTGTTACATTACATCGTTAATACAAGTAAAGATATTCGATTAGATTATCCGAGTATCCTCAATACTAATCAATGTTAAATTAGATTTCAGCTTTCGTATCGTGTTCCCACGAAGTTAATTAACATCGGGTGTGGATTAACGGAATTAATTATCGATAAGAGCATTCGATTGGTGGATGCGTTCGTTTATTATTTGTTAGGTAAATCACGGTGGTATCGGAGTATCGGCCCCGCCTCGCGACTCTCAGCTGAGCGGTTACGTCAACCGGCTCCACTCTGTACCACTGAGCTTTGTGTGAGCTTCGACAAATACGCACCAACCGCGCCTGGCATCTTCACATCGCTTCATAAAAATAGATGCCACATTTGTATAAAATAAGACATTATACTTAGGCATAGAACTCTTAATTCACCATAAAAAATACGAATTAAAAAGTAATGCGCATGAAAAACAACATTTCATAATCACGTAACGAACAAACCAAGCTTTAAGTTAAAAAAAAACGTCGGAATCTTTCAAGTACAGACAAAAAAAACGTAGCTGTATTCGCGATAGTCTTAAGAGATCAGTCGCGCCGTCCGTGGCACGCAGCCTCATAAATCACGCGCCTGCACGTGACATTAAACGTCCACTTTATACGCGATTACCGATATATAATGAACTTATGTAAAGATTATGATACCTTTAATTATTCATTGACAACGTGCAATTGTTGACTTACGTATAATTACCTGCTAAGTTCTCGTTACCACAGTTTTACGAAATCGCCTATCAACGCCTATTACTGGCAACGCAATCCAGCTATTGTTCATTTCAACACAGATTTATAAGCAATGTTACTGTTATAGTTCGGTTTTTTATTTGTATGAAGTCTGATGGTTATGTGAATGATAATTATGGGTGATGGGATGGTGCACGCAGATTACTGTCTGAGGTCAACAAAAAATGAATCGGATCAGCTGTTTTGCTGTATGCTGAATTGATAAGAATAGTTTTGATTTAACAATTGAAGAGGTGGATTGTTCAAGACGAAGTTATCTGTACATATGAAATAGTAGCATAAAATACGTTAAGTGGCATGAGCATAAGATAGTGCATAACTACATCAGCTTGCAGAAACTATCATGATGCTCTTTAGATTAATACACATAAATTAAGAGAGTGAATTATAAAAACTCTTTTATTTTTCTTCAATTTTAAAACAAGTCTTAATCGTAAACATTTTTACCTTTCGCAATACTCAAAAATTAAACCACTTACTTTCAAAAATCGCTTGTATGAATTACAAAAACGATGTCAATGCCTTCAAGCAATTACGTAAAATAAAAAGACAATAACAACACTTAAATATACTTAATATTTTTTTCATCTGACAACATAATAGGCATAATAAAAAGCAACACGTGCGCATAGGATTGCATGATGGCGCTCATCAGGCGGCCGGCTACGAGTGTTTTATTGATTGTTTTAAGTCAAACCGGAGCAAAAACATTGTACATTGCATGACTACAGTCGGAATACTAGAACTCTTTGGTTTTTACTCTTAGAGACGGGTCTGTAAACTAGCTGCTTGTGAATTTTCGTGATTCATTTGATGTTATATTTAGCCGTGATTTCAGTCGTTTAGGTGTACTGTTTTGTTACGTATTAGTTTTGATGAATAAATCATAATCAGGAGTCAATTGCCCAAATCGCCCGGTGAAGAATTGACTGTCACATTGTTACTGAGGTCGTGAACAATCGCAGTCCCTCACTCTATCGCTGTTGACTGGCCGTTGTCATGGCAACGCCAAGTTTCCCGGTCCGCTACCTCTCTTCAGTTTATGTGTTCATTAAGTGCTTCCACCTTATTTATATCCCCATGAGCCATTGTTACAGTGGGGGAATTAGATAGCTTTTGTCTACAGCTGACTTCGCTCTATGAGCGCACAACACCGTCACTAAGCGAGCTCGTGTTTTTCATTCCTAAGACGCGTGAAAAAATACTGCAGTCTGGATGTTCGCTTTTTGATTAATGTGTACCTATTTGATACAATTTTAATCCAGTCATAAATGACACGACATGACAAATAGAAAGACTTCAATGTCGAATTTTTTGTGGTGGTTCCACGAAGTCTCAGAATGAATGTAACTGTCACAAATGTATGATTAACGCATCATGCCGGTTACATTCCTTGACGGCGGCCGCCCGTTACAAGTTCATCCCATTTAAATTTAGCGCGGCGCGTGCCGTTCGCGGGTGTCTGCGGGTGTGTGCGGGGGTGCGGGGGTGGCGGGGCTCACCGCCGTGGGCGGGACGCTCTACCATCACTCAAGTGACGAAAATTGACGGAAAATGGGCGGACACCGCTTGCCCGCGACGTCATCAATTACCGCGTCCCGACGGTCACCGGCGTGCAGTTTCAACGACACCGCCGACCGAGATGCGCATACCTAATATCCTTCTAAACGCATGCCATTATTAGAGCACGACTCAACTTAAAACAAAAATAGCAGAGGATACTTGAACGGGTAATGTGTTTCATCTTTTCATTACACTGGATTCAGGAAGACGGATGGTAGCTAGACGCACGTTCGCCGCGCAATCTGGTCCGATATCTCGTACAAGGATTATTGAGATGCAATCTAGAAGCCATCGATCGCTCGATAATTCGATCTAACTGCACTCGCTATTGCGCAACCAGTCATCAGATCAACCGTCGATATCTCGACGATGCCTTTATTAAATGGTAGCTAGAGCGAGCCCCTGTTCGGACACTCATAATTCACTTTTGTAAGTCACTTCTGGATACATTTTATAGTTACTAGCTTTTTCAAACAAGCCTGTTATCGCAATAGGCGCACTATATAGTTACGACTTTAACTAGGTATAAAGAGGAAATCTGACCACAAATAGATACGTCGAAAGCAGGTATTTCAACATTGAGTGTTTGCTTACGTTTTCTCGAGAACGAGCGAACGCAGGAAGCCGCAAGCAGGGCAAAAGCTCGACGATCGATTTTGAAAATTGCCCATAATTAGCATGTATCTCACCCGTCCGGACGACTGTACGTTTAAAAGTGGGAACTCAACCACAGGCTGCACAATATTCCAGTAGCGTTTACCGAGTAACGGCAGGCGAAGGCGACGGACACAAATTGCCGGAGGAGCTGCCTTTACGCAAATTGTACACGAAGAGCTGGATCGATTGTTCCCTCGCAAACGTCTTGACTGACACCGCTGTCAGATAGACCGCAGCGCAACCCACCTCCAAACGTAATCGCGCTAACTTACGACTTTACAAACGCAATTTGAAATTCCATTATCCAAACAAACAGTTCAGTAAATGTGAATTTGTGTACTATGATTACGTTCACGACAATAACTGCATCATATTGGCGCACCCACACGCAGGCGATGGCGGCGTCTACGTAGTTATTGATGTGGCTACACAGAGCCATTAATATCAAGCCGACACCTTTCGACTTTTGATCGCATCAATTTTCGTTTTATCGATCTTTTGGTACGTGTCTTACAATCAAACGTATCACTTGGATTGCGTAGTTTTCTGTCCAACACACATATGTAGAGTGGTTAAATATTACGCAGTCATTATGAGCGCTACTTACGTTGCCCTTGAGGTGAGCACAAGGCAGGCGCCCGGCGGTCGCGCTTGTGAATAATTTATTTGGAATCTAGATAATGCTTGTATTGGTAGCAACGAGTCACGTCTGAGACATTTGATCGTGTAACAAGAAGTGCGGTGTTTGTGCATTCAGCCGGGCCCGTAATGGTGGCGTAATTACGCAGCCATTATCAGGTGACCCCATATTGCGGTCGGTCGGCCAGTGCAAACAGTGCGTCGCCGGCCAACACCTTAATGGACACAATATGATTAAACGGACACAGACCGATCTATATTTATGTCGGTCTGCATGCTTGATGTAAATATAAACCGTATTGTTAAAAGATAGTATGGAGTTTCTAGCTTTAGACTTAAACATAATACAATACAGTTAGCCCGAGCGTAGACTGACTGTTGTGCCTGTAGTCAAGGTTTAAGAAAAGTCTTTTTCGGTGTTCTTCACTCTTTCTACATCCCACAGCTAGTTAAGCCTCATAAATCGCGACTAAACAAAGAATGACAATAAAGTACGAGGGTATTGCGCTGGGCCTGACCGCCGCCACTCTTTGATGTCTCAATTAGTAACGCGACCGAGTAATTGTGGCGAAATTAATTCGCGCATGCGCATAGCAACCGACTCTCGTATTACCAGACGACAGACAAGGGGACTTGTAGAGAGATTTGACACCAGTAGCAGATTATTTTTAATAGGTAGAGATTAATAAAAAAGATCACAACTGTGTAGGCACTGGAAAAAAGATGGACCGAAGGTTTTCCAAGGAAAAATGATTTTACATTTATATAGAGAGCCCTCTGAGCGTTTTCTCTTCTGATACGTTAGCTAAGAGTTAATCATCTGATCTCATCCTACCCTTGATAACGAAATTGAGTTTACAGTTGTAACAAAACAAATTTTAGAACGTCGTATTTGCAGCTCTTAATTGCCATAAAAAAAATAACACACCAGAAAAATGAAGCTGTACTTAAAATGTAGAGTCATAATCAATTCTAAGTAGAGCTCTAACTAAAATAACCTCAGATAGACCAAAAAGATAACAGTTAAGTTAAGCTATTCATAAAACTTGTGGGTGGGAAATAATCGTTTGCAGTAATCGAAGCCTACAGGAAGGTAGGTATCGATAAGTGGGCTAAGTACTAAGGAATTAACGTGATTAGCGCGCCTATTAAATGCTCTACATTCCTAGGGAAACAAAACAAATAATCTCGTATGTGCAGCTCTTAATTGCCATATTAAATTAATACAGCATTAAAAATGAAATTGTACCCAAAATGTAAAATTGTAGAGTCATAATAAATTTTAGGTAGAACTCTACCTAAAACCTACCTTCCTTATCCTGGTTTAGTTTTTACTTATGAGGTCTATTTCTTAATAATTTAATGTATTTAGGTACTATTAGAATTACTATTCGAAACCTCGGATAGACCAAAAAGATAACAGTTAAGTTAAGCTATTCATAGAGCTTGTGGGTGGGAAATAATCGCAGCCTACAGGAAGGTAGGTATCGATAAATGGGCTAAGTACTTAGGAATTGACGTGATTAGCGCGCCTATTAAATGCTCTACATTCCTAGGGTTGGATACTAATGCAGTACTTTGTAGGTATTTGATTGTTGTAATTGTATTCTGTCATATAATGGGTTGATTTTCAATTTATATCTATATAAAATAGTGGTAAATTTTGTGACTTGGTAGATGGTACTCTGATAAACTAATGAACTAATGAACCAATTTAAAAAAAAAATTGTGTTATTTTTGAAACCAAAGCCTAAAGAAGTAAGTAAGGGTCAGCTCGTGTAAAAGATTTTTAAAGATGTTCCATACTAATCTAAATTATAATGTCAAAATCGAGCTCACCTTCCTAACGTTCCATATTACATTTTTAAATTAAGCCCTTTTGAATTGTATTATACCGGATTTATTCAACTCACATGATTTATATAGTTCCTAAATAGTGTACATAACATTATCTCCATAAATGCTTACAACCATTCATATCCAAATATAGAAACATAAAAGATAGAGTTCCACTCAATATTTTCACTCTCCCAAATCGATACGAATCACTCGATTTGACTCGATTGGGACAGGAAGTGACTCAACACTAGAACGTAATGCGTTTCACACTCAAGAGTATTCCGTAGAGCCTTAATAAACCAATTAAGGTTCATTACCTAATGCAGGGCGGAAGAGGAATATTACTCGCTCATCATTACGACCGCAACCTCCCCTTTGTGTAAAATATTGCATTTCACATGTTTGTTGAAAAAAAATGTTATAGCGAAAAGTGTTAACGGCTTTATCGCGGAAGGCGTTGGAACTACGATTTTAGGGTCCCGTGAAAGGTAAATAGAGTTAACTTGTGAGTGCCACGGCAGAGGTCTTTGGGGACAGTGAGTGAAGTATAAGACATTTGAGTTTAAGATAGATAGAATATTCTTTATTGCACACCACATGAGAAACAGATTTGACAAACATAAAAGTTATATGGTGCTACCAGTGCTACAATGGAGTCTTATTGCCAAGAGCGATCTCTTACAGACAACCTTGGGTGACATTTATAGACTTTTTTTTACATTAGAAGAAAGGCAAAAGTTCTTGAGGTATCGCCTAAAGTATGGAAGACAAATTATTGAACTTACAACAGTTACATTAGTCCTAATGATTTTCGTATCGTTTTTAGATATAACCCATAACTTCTCCAGTTTTTCACTTAATATCGTATTCAGTTCTGTAAAGAGAACATTAAAAAACTGATTGATCTATTCTATTTCACACATGACGTCTCGACCAAAACCAAACGAACTTGACCAGCGGAACCACAGCGTAATAGCCGAAATAAACAGTTGACGTTTTTACCGCAGTACAGTGAAAATGAAAACGCCGGGCTATTTGCGGTTGTATGATGAATGAGCCGGCCTCCCCCAGCCCCCATCAAGCTTGACACAACATATGGCTGATTTGCCCTCTATGGGGATACACACCATTGTTTGTTTTGTACCTGTAGACAGTTTAATGCAAACTCTTTTGCATTTTTGCGCCTTTGTGAAAAGTTTTGGGTGTGATGTTAATTTTATGCACATTTTATGGACTTGTGATATTTGTTCTGGCATTGTTTCTGCTAATATGATTTGTGACATTGTTTTGAAGAGTAATCACTGAAAGTTCAATAGCCTAGCCAAAATTTATGAAAAGAAAAATGCTAATTTATTTTATTGTTTTTTTTTTTCGTAACAGATTATACTTAGTTTGCACAATATACAATAAGGTTAAAAAAGTTCTTATATGTTTATCGATTTGTCATTTTTCATTATCATTAGAATTTCACAACTTAAGTGTTACCTTAGCATATAAGTCACACAAACACAAAGTACCTAAATATATTTACCAAGAAAAGTCTTACAATGACGTAAACCTGAAACATTTGGTTTAAAGGAATGAGGTTGAAAGGCTGTTTGTACAGTAGGGGAACACAATGAGACTGAAAGCGGAATGCAATAAAAGTCACATTAAGTCAAGAGCAAGGATCTCAAGGCGAACAGGCGAGAATGAATGTATCTATGACATACTCGTACTTGATAATGTACCTAGTGTGTTTTGGTTTCAATGAATTGGTATAAGTACTCTTTGGTTTGTAATTTTGTATATGACAAAAGTCATCAGAAAAGTTTAGGGAGATAAGACCACATTTTTTTCAGTTATAAGTCAACAATTCAAGCCAAAAAGCGTTCGGATTATTAAATAGGTAGTAAGTAAATTTTAGCTATTTAAATAAATAATATGTGTTTAGTAAATAACTAATTTATTATGATAATAATACCTACTGCTAAACACATACATTTAGACGAGTTAGTCCATTTATTATCGACGTTATTTACATTTAATAAATCGACTTAAAACGTTATTAACAAATTCTATATATATACGTTCCTCGACCGATTTCGGCCACGGCGACCTCTTCACTCTCCGTTTTACAGTTCCATTTGTCGTTGATGTGCTCGTGCATGGCTCACATAGCCGATCTTATTACTAAATGTTCGCGCACAATGTGGGCAGGTCAGTACACCATTGCAGAAATTGTATGGTATGGCACAAGGTGGGCGTGCTTTTAATTCATCGCGTCTAGCATCCAGTTCGGAACAGCGTTTGTCCTCAAAGTCTTTGACTCTGGTCTTTACCAACGTCCTCCATTCTGGTCGTCGAATAGCCATTTGTTCCCATTCTGAAGGCTCAATATCGCACTTTTTCATATGGCGCTTCAGCACATCTTTATACCTGAGGAGTTGCCCGCCATGCTTACGCTTGCCCTCCTCAAGTTCAGAAAAAAAGATGCACTTTGCTGTACGCTTATTCGCCATTCGTGATAGATGTCCACACCAGCGGAGCTGTCTGCGCATGAGGTAGGCCTCGATCCCCATAATGTTAGCTCTTCGCAACACTTCCGTATTTCGGATGCGGTCAGACCAACGGATGTTCAATATTTTGCGCAGACATTTCATATGGAAACGATCCAGAGCTCGAATATGGCGGCAGTAAACCGTCCATGACTCCGATGAGTACAGCAGGCTCGGCAATACTACAGCCCTATATATGTCTATTTTAGTAGCCAGCTTCAGGTCATGTGAGCTGAAAACCTTGCGATCCAGTTTGCCGAATACCGCGGCTGCGGCACCGATCCGACTGTTGATTTCAGCATCAAGGTCGCACTTAGATGTTATAGTGCTCCCCAGGTAGCGAAATGTATTCACCTGCTTTAGTACGTCCTCACCGAGTTTAATGGTCAGTGTCTCCTGACCACGGACATCTAAAGACATCACTTCCGTCTTTTTGACATTAATCTTCAGACCGAAATTTCGACAGGATTTGTGTAGATTGGCCATAAGTCGTTGCAGGCCTTCTGGGGAATCAGTTACAAAACACAGATCATCTGCATAGACAATCTCAGTGATCAGTGCGTAAGAAACTTTGGTACGAGCCTTGAGCCTGGCTAAGTTAAAAAGATTGCCAACATTACGGAAACGTATGCGAATTCCTTCAGGAGTTGTCTGTAAAACTTCCTGAACCATAACTGCAAAATATAACGCGAACAGTGTGGGCGCAAGGACACAACCTTGTTTTACCCCACAGGTAACGGGGAAAAACTCTGACTGATCTGCGTTTATAGCGACACAGCTCTGCATATCGTCATGAAGCAGTCTTAAAAGTCTAACAAATTTCTCTGTGCATCCTAGTTTCTGCAGAACT
Source organism: Chrysodeixis includens (assembly GCA_941860345.1). Taxonomy (NCBI): domain Eukaryota; kingdom Metazoa; phylum Arthropoda; class Insecta; order Lepidoptera; family Noctuidae; genus Chrysodeixis; species Chrysodeixis includens. Next base: position 8,353,665 of record OW796095.1, on the reverse strand, counting down.
AACCAAAGGGCTTCTCGCGGTATACTATCAAAAGCCTTCTCAAGGTCAACAAAACAGAGATACATATTGCGACCCTGTTCTCTGCTTTTTTCTTGTAGTTGACGCAATGAGAAAATGGCCTCACAGGTACCACGGTCGGGTCGGAAACCAAACTGGGATTCTGGCAGGATCTTTTCCGATAAATTTCTAAGTCGATTCATTAGAACTCTAGCGAAGACTTTTCCCGGAACTGAGAGTAAGGAAATACCGCGGTAAGAACCGCAATCGGCTCGATCACCTTTGCCTTTATATAGAGCCCGAATGAGAGACACTTTAAAAGTGTATGGGACTTGTTCTTGTTCCCATATAACGGCAAAAAGTTTCCAAATCGCAAAGTGCAGGTCCTCCCCACCGTACTTCAATAACTCTCCCGGTATAGAGTCCACTCCAACTGCACGATTATTTTTCTGCTGTTTAATGGCCAGAGTAACCTCCTCTAGGGACACTGGCTCGTCAAGCTCGAAGGCATGAGACTGTTGAGGTAACGAGCGAACGTGGTCTATGTTGACAGAATGATCCACGTTAAGTAGCTTCTGAAAATGCTCCGCCCATCGCTCGAGTATTTCTTTCCTATCTTTAAGAAGCCCTTTGCCATTGGTCGGCCTGAGTGGGACTTTTGCTGTAGAGGATATACCAAGCAGGCTTCTTACCTCATTGTAAAAATTGCCTAGCTGGTTGGTATCAGCAAGCCATTGTATGTGATGAGCCTTCTCCAACCACCAATTCTCTTTCGCCTTTCGTGTGAGCTTACGAAGCTCCATTTCACTATGACGTACTTCCGTAACAGTTTCACCTCTATGTGTTCTGCTGTGCCGCCTCAAAAGTCGACGGTGTCTATCAATAGCGTCCGTTAGTACCCCATTATTTTCATCAAACCAGTCCTCGTGTTTTCGGACCCTCGGACCTAAAGTTGATGTAGCAGTTCCGAGAATTTGAGAAGAAAGGGACTCCCACATTTTGCCGACTTCACCGGATTCTAGATCAAGAGGCTGCAAAACAGAACTCAAGTTTTCGGCATATTCCTTTCTCGTGTCTTTATCTTGAAGTCGTTCAAGATTCAGATGCTTTTGTTTCGGTCTGTCTGATCTACGGGGATGTTGATGTCGAAAACGTATCTTAAGAACCAGAAGCCGATGATCAGTCCAACAGTGAGCGCCGCGCATGGCACGGGTAACCTGAACCTGTGACACATCTTTCTGACGCACTATAGCGTAGTCAATAAGATGCCAGTGCTTTGATCTAGGGTGCATCCACGTGGTCTTATATTTAGCTCGTAATCTGAACATGGTGTTTGTAATCGCAAGATCGAATTGTGCGCAGAGACTAAGCAACAGCTGTCCGTTGCTGTTCATATTTCCAAGACCATGTCTGCCTAGAACTTTAGGCCAGGCTTCATAATCCCGACCCACCCGAGCATTAAAGTCACCCAAGAGTAGGATCTGCTCTCTTGTCTGAATACGATCTAAGCACTGCGTTAGCTCCTCATAAAATTTGTCTTTAATCTCATCAGACTTGTCTAGCGTTGGGGCATAGACACTGATGATATTAAGGTAATTGTTATGTTCCATGTGAAGGCGTAGTGTAGTAATACGGTCGGAAATGTGTACAGGGTATTCTTCTAGGTGTTTGACAAGCTTATTCTTGACTGCAAAAGCTACACCTGACCTTCGCGGTTCGTTGGCAGCAAGTCCCTTCCAATAAAAAGTGTATCCACCCACGTGTTCTGTCAGCTCTCCTTCATCGGGGAGATGTGTTTCGCTGAGCGCAGCCACATCAATATTATAGCGATGAAGTTCTCTTGCTACGATGGCAGTCTTTCGTTCCGGACAAATGTTTGCTTCGCGATCTAGAAGTGTACGCACATTCCACGCGCCAAAGGTCATTAATGCTGGTGTTGATTTTATATTCTTTATATTTTTGTAACGTCGACCGCGAATTTGGGATGCAGAGGCAGCCGCGGTTGCTACCCTCTTTGTAGGTTGGGATGAGCATTTGTTTAGGGCACCTTTTCTAGCCCCCTCCCCGGCTGAGCGGGGAAAGCAGTGCCACCCTAAATAGGGCTGCTTTGTCACCTCGGGTGTTGCCGAATCCGCCCTGTCATCCCGATGCAGAGCAGAAGCGACCACGATGTAATACTACACCCCCAAGGCCGCCTACGTGCAGGAGTCAGACAAAGCTCAACGAGCATCACGTCAAGCCTCTCTACCTCCCCCTATCGCCGTAGGACTAAACTGAATTGCGGAGTCCTTATACGGAAGCGGTCAGTTGCGCAGGATATATTAACGTGCACAAGAGTACGCGCAAAACACAGGTGCACTTACTCGTCTTTGTCTTTCTGTGTCCAGTGGAACGGAGACCGTTACGACCGGAGGAAGACTAAGACAGATGAAATAGTATTTCGGTGCAAGAAAAGGTACAGGGGGTCAACACTTTTTTCACACACTCCTTTAATCGCCTTTTACGATACCCACGGGAAGATATGGGGTGGTGTTATTCTACTCTGCCGACAACCACACGGCCGTAACAACAAATTCTACTGTCGCGTTAAAATACCAAAGTGGAAATGGAATATGTAAGTTAAGTGGAAGGAACACGCCTTAATCGCCGCCTTTAATTATCAACCTATTAGACACGATTCATGTCCGCCTGAAGCTTATTTCAGGTGTTATTCGATCAAAAATTTAAAATCTAGCAATTTGTATCCACCGTCCCCAGTACAGGAATAATTTACCCGATCACGTATTCAGTATAGACGTTGGATTTCAAAGACAACGCGGCCTGTAATTATGTATAATAATTCCAACCGAACAAATGGGGCAAAGGACATAATTACACCCATAGATTTAATTAAGCTAGTTATATGAAAGGTGTCCACTTTCACGCGCGCGACGCGAGGACTCACAAATCTTGGAATTCCAATTGCGATTCTACGCTTTGTAATTAATAGTTTTAATGACAGGACGTAATAGCTGTACAAATAGCGCGTTAGACTACGAAAACGTTATCACTGGTGGGATGCTCTTGTAAGTTTTTTCTTTAGTTGAATTACATAAATCATCGACACACGTGTGTCCACGATAAATCATTGCATGTAGGCTGTAATTAAAAGCACGATTTCAGGTAAGATTTGAGAACAGAGTATATAATTAATTTTAGTGTTTCGTTAGATGAATCACCGTTGATTAGATGCGTGGAGCGCGCCGGAGGTTTCCGTGACCACTTGTTGTGGATGCAGATGTTTACGTTATAATTACTCGCCGACTTAATGACCTTTTCACTACAACCGTCGACCACGTACAAGGCATTACTTAAAATAGTTGATTTACAAATTGTTTGATAAATTAATGAATCCTCTGCACAAACCATAAATCAGACGTGAATTACCTTTTAAAAGCGTTTTTTCGCACGTCCTCACGGCCGCGATTATAGGAAAATTATAATAATTGTGCACGGCATAATTACGTGATGTAATGTAAAGGCAAGCGATATATTGCCGCCAATTTGAATACATGTAAAATATCGCGCAATAAATTTACATTTTATAACTTTGCCCTCGCGGTGGACGTGGGCGCGATATCTCTGTTTAGGATCAAAAACTCGTATCTTAAAATTGCTTCTATCAATCTTATGGTGACCTGGTCACTCAATAACGTATACACTCATTGATCGCCGTGTGTGTATTTGATTAATATGAATGATAGAGCTATACTATATATTAAAATTTCGTATTGAGCAAAATAATCTTAAGTAAAAAAATGAAGCAGTTTGGGAACGGAAAGATTACATTTCACTACTAGAAAATTAATATTTTTAATTTTCATACGACTGCCAAATAATACAAAAACCAATACGTTAAAAATAATCAGCAACACTTACTTCGACTTGAACTTACAGCGCGTTTAAACCAGATACACAGATTACATTATTTTTATCCGCGTAAAAATATTTCTGTATGATAATGCTTAATTCTTGACATATTTTATATAATGCGTGCCTGAGGCAAGTAAGCCGACACTATGTCTAATAAATTTATGGACCTTCATTTTCATGTTGATCGGCGCTCGAAATTATAATCGTCGTGCTCGAGGCGCGACGCGTGAGTCGCGTGACGTGGACACTGCGCAGGCGACGACGGACGGACCGACTTATCCAACGCAGAAAATGCGTAAAAGAAAGTAGGTTTTAGTGTCTTTTAATGGTTATAGTGCTTACAATTATCTTTTGGCACATTGATGACATTAACATGAGGGCTTTGTTGTGTTTTTAGAGCGACACTTTAGCCACGTGTGAAGGTTGTTCTAAAATGTCTATCGTATGTAAAAACTACGCAGAACAAACATTTGCCCTTATGTGTCTTTGTAACTGTCAAATAAAATGTAAAGATACTTCACTTATCTGAGAAGAAGACATGCTGCGCCAACCCCAAAAAATAATTCGAATAAGGGCAGAGGAATGATAATGACTTCACTTATCTAAGCTACTAATCAATGCAAGAACGTCATTTCCTTGTTTTGTTCTTGTGCACTATCTTCTTGATTTTGCAATCAAAGTGACGTTCTAAAATATTAATTTGCCTCTATATTTCCCTTTACTATGACGAAATCAGTAAAAGAAATATGGCTGGCATTATTCTCAGTGCCGTTCTTGAATACTCGACATTGCGACAACAGACAAACCAACTTAGTGGCTCAAGGAAGGAGGTTTTACTGTGTTTAATAGTTGTAATTGACTGTCCGCAAATAATTCTTGTCGCTGACCTTTTGAGGTATGTGTGCACTGTCCCTAAGTGGGGTGTAATTAGGAACGACTACGTGAGGTGGACAACCTAACTCGCAATCAGCTGTTACGATCTGTACAATTGTTTACATTATAAATATTGCTTGTCAAGAAAACTAGATATTTAATTGCAACGTGTCAAGACTTCACTCCATATGTGACTTCTGTTAGTCTATAATTCACAGTATGTATACCTAAACAGGAATGACATTTAAATTGTCTAACAATTATGGTTAAAAAAGAAGTCTGGTGACCAGAATCGAAAAAATAATAATAAGAAAAGTCTGAAAAAAAGACCTTGTTCTGCAGTGAAATTATACGAGTATATAAGCTACTAAAATATAATCTTAAATAGCTTGCATAAAATTAATCAACACATAATTATAAATTAAATATTTTCATTAATATAATATTGAAATAACATCATCAGCCCTAAATAACCCACAGCTGGGCCTCCCTTTATTTAGGTATGCCATTCTCCTATGCCTTGCCATCAACCATCCTATTCCTACAATCCTTTTCATATCGACGGCCCATCTCATCTCTATACAACAACTTATACAACTGTATCTCCGTTTTATAAACTGATTCCCAGCAGTTTTTCTTAAACCAGTAGCTTAAACACTAACCATCAACTATCAAGAATAGAGAGCGTATCATCGTTGACATAAAAAAATATTGTAAAGGCGTAAACTTGTCTTAACAACAAAACAATTGCTCCACATTACATTGTTCTCACGGCGCAAATTTCTAAAAAAAAAACACAACAACAGTATTCGTAAGAAAAAGTGCGAAGATAAATGTCAAAGAAAACTGCGTTGAGGAAGCAGAAGGAAACGGTTCTAGGGTTAAATGATGTGGAAACTGAACAAGGGGCCTACCGATATGGGGGTAGAAATTATTCGCATTATTACAACATACTATTAATGTTACTAGAGTAACTGGTTTAAAAAAGCTTTTATTATTTGTCTCTGGAATTTTTTATCAAAACGTTGCACAATAATACGAAATATTAATAAAACGCGTATTTAATTTAAATTAAAAAAAAATGTTTACGAAACGCGCAATTTCCCACTCATTAAATTCGTACGTATGTAAATAGACATTAATCAAACTGCCCATGCTTGATTATTCAGTTTAATCAATAAAATTAAAATTTATGACACATAAAACAAACTTTTAAAATTCAAAACACCGGACACAAAGTTCATAACTACAACGGTTCCATGAAATAATTTCGCTAAACGTCATATTAGGAAGGGTACATGGAAACAGTCCACCTATCGCACATTAGTTTACCCAAGCATTAATATCATTCGGCCGTACGTATCAAGTGCATACTCCATATGAATTTTAATCGCTTACTCAGAAATCATTATAATAATTACGTATAATACGGGCAACATTGTGGGCTTAGGAACAAAGAGAACGACACCTCGCCGGTGGCATCAGCTGACGTTACCTGATCGTTGATAGCGATGCATGTCGCTGCAAAGATTCTATCTCTACACAATCACACAAACACACAAATAGTCATGCGTACTTGAAATAATGTGTACAACTGATGCTCTGCACTCTACAGCGCTCTATATTATCTCTGCGGAGAAACAAAAGACGACCATTTAAAAGTACTAAAGTAAATATCAAATCTTAGAGCACATTCCTTTCCAAAGAGTATTTAGCGTATGTGACATTCAAGTAATAAGCTAAATTTATGCGCATAACAATACATCCATTCTAAAGTTAAACGTCGCCATAATCACTAAAGTAACTACTTTCATAAATATGTAGAGTTTATTAAAAAAGTGAGACGTCACAAGAACTTATAACTTATTTAAGCTGCAGACGTTTCGAGCCTTTAATTAACCAATGAAACGTTTTGTAGAACAATAAAAGCCGATGATAGAAACTATGATGGAACATTGCAATTACTTGAGCATTTATTGAATCATCGGGTTCAATTAAATATGTCGTGTTTTGTAATGTTTATCATAAGTTATCTTGAATTGTAATCGATTTTGTTTGCGGAAACGTGTTGCTTGCCACGTGCTTACTTCCAATGGACTTGGCTCGGAGAAAGCGAATGGTTGTTTTATGGTAATCGAGTCATCGGGCCCGGGAAATATGCTGAGCGACAAAACTGCTTGTTCAGGAAATGCACTCGAGAGCACAGATTTATCTTTTTAGTTATGTGGGGTAAAAAAAACCGGGACTTCGATATCCAACTACGTTAGCGTAAGAGAGCAAAGAGGTTTATTTTGCTTTGAATACTTTGCAGACTTTCCTACACTATAGTTTAATCAAGTTTTATAATTATAGTAGGTATAGGTGCCGATTGGTCATCGTCATTTTATAAATTTGATAATTATAGAGTGGCATATTAAATATACAGTTTTCAAAAACACGCCTTCATCACAAATATAATTAAGAATCTTATACAGAAAAAAATAAATTTTCACACAAAATATGCGACTAAATTTTAATATTAAGCTTAAAAACAAATTTCGAATTTCATGCATAATATGATCATAAATTAAATTATCCTAGTATTTATGTTAAATTGCTTCGTGACCCGTTAGTGGGTATGTCAGCACATCAGAAAACCTACCACGTCTCAAAGTAATATTGCAGCTATGAAAGAGAGAGACGGAGATGTACACCGTGTAGAGCGCTGTCACGGTTACACAACGGCAAAAATACTCCTTTAAGATGTAATGGTAGGGTCTTTGCTAGTACAAATGTCAGTTTCACACTAACGATGATCTCACAGGGAGGAATATTTTATACAAAACTCTTGCCGCAATAAATGCCGCTCCCAGTCAATCTGGGACGCGATAATGCTTTAAAATGTCTATCGATGTATTAGCTCTAGGAACTTGTATAGTAATGTGTGTCTTGAACGTTCAGCTGTGTGTGGTTGAGGTAATTTTTGCTTTATTGCTGCTGGTGAAGTAAAGACCAGTTATTTTAAGATGTTTGGTGTCTTTTGAATAGAGTGCAGATTAAATAGCATTCTAGTGGGTAATTTATACTTTATTTTTCTAGAAGCTATCATTAAATGGCCTAAAATTTACGTGTTGCTATCGTAACACAAAATAAAATGCAAATCTAAAAACCTTTTTATACAGCAAAATCAATTTCTACCCAAAAATCGCCTAATTCTGAGATTCACTCCACCACAAAAATGAAACAACAAATTCGTTACTGTCCCACAAAAAGTCAACCAGTCCCAAAATGTATCATAATGACACGAATCACGATACGTGATGACGTCACTGGACCCTACGTACCACGGCATTTTAAAGTAAGCTGTAGTTGTGGAAGAGAGACGGCGCTCTACACTGTGTAGTTCGCTATCTCGCTTATTTACCTTTATGTTTTACGTTAAGAGATGGCTTGCCCTGTCCTGGTGACATCGGCGTTACCAATGGAGGGCCGGATCGCCGCCATTGGTGTATGTCTTATGCATCGGATAGCCTTTGAGACTTTTTGTTGTTTGTAATGCGAGTCCGTTCGTTGCGTGTTTTGTTTTAATTTGAATGTTATGTTGGGGGTAGAAATGATCGCAGAATGAATGAAATGACTGTATGTATGTTCAGATTGTTAACGTACATGAAGTTTTGTAAAAAGTTTTTGATTCCTGAAAGACGATTACAAAATTTTTGTTAAACGTACTAAGACCGCACAGTTGAGGGCATGGTATATTTTAAAGATACTTATAACATGTATTATTTTGAGTACCTAGTAGCCTACATTTTAAGTTTTTAATTATCTTGTAGCAACATTATTACCTCATGCACTAATTACATTTTCTCCAGTAACAAAAAACTAATCAGATTTCAATTAATTATCGAAACTTTAAGAACGAAACCCAGATTTAATAACTTCAGAAGATGCCTAAACTTATAACTGTTATCTCGTATTAAGATCAGATTTTAAATGAGTATATTAATTGGATTGCAAATGAAGGTACATCACTAATTCGAAATTAAACTAAAACTAATTTAAGTACATGTAAAAATTACATCCTACTCTCCTAAAGACAAATAATAAGGTTTTAGAACTATGAATTGATTTGCTTTATATCAAGTTGGTATGTTACTTATAATACTTAAATACAATGAATGTGTTTTGTGAAATCATTCTCATCATCGAACAACATGCTACATGAGATCAGAAATATTCATTTAAAAAAGTAGGTACGTCTAATTTTTGTAAAATATTCAAAATTAATGTTAAGTTATTTAAGTTATTTTTTTTAAACTAAACTTTACTAAGTAAAATAATCTTAATCGTTAATTGTAGTCACGTACTTCATTTATAGAGGCTACTAGCGCAAAATTGTCAACCGTGTTCAGTGTTAATCAATTATTTCCTTTTACGATACCTTTTCATTAATTTAATATCTTAACTAGCAAAAATGTTTCTGTTAAATTGACACAAAAACCACGCGTATTAATCAAGAGACCACGCTATAGTAATCATTAGTTCCTAGTAATAGTATTACAGCACCTGTCGTAGTGATACTCCTTATTAATGTAATAAATTGAGAGAGAAGTAATTGGACCTTCGTACGGGACAAATATTAGACTGAGGTCTCCATGATCTCCGATTTTTAATTGCTCTACTTTATAATAAGTAAAAGAGGGTTATTAGGAGACAAACCTTTTTGTTGATAAATGTTATCTATCAATTGAGTTGTATGTAGTTTCTTACCGGCTCTTCTCCATAAGAATAACTTTTTGGAACCGCGCAGCTAGAGTCAGTAACGTTTTTGAAAGTGCCTGAGAAGGCGTACTCGAAGTAAAATCCTTTTGAATTGGTTTTTTTTTTTTGTTCATGTACAATTCTGGTACCAAAATATGTAGTTGTATTGGATAAAGGGTTTGCAGAAGAAATTTGGCAGAGAAAAAGTGAAAACATTATAAAAAATATAAGGTAAAAATCAGTCTTCTTGTTATTTTTGATAACTATACAACTCCATACTTTGTATTTTTTTTTAAGTATTGACTTGAAGATATCTAGTGTTTAATTTAATACAGGTGGGTTAAAAGTACATTTAGGTACATAGTTCCATACCATGAATACAATGACAAGTTCATTTTAATTCGTTTCCTGATAATGAAATGTATTGTTTGAAACATCCTATCGCAACGGATAATTTTATAAAAAGAGGAAATAATTAAACTCTCAAATTTTGCTTCTTAACAAACATATTGACCTTTATCAGGAAGTAAAGAACACGACAATCCGTGCTTAGGAGGCCGAAGCTCTTACTTCACTTGAAAAAGGTTTTATTATTTGGTTTATTACAGTTATTGCAATTTGAACCTTGACACAGTCAAGTACGGTGGAAAGTTCCGTGACTGGTATGTAACATGTAAAAGTGTTTATTTGGCTATTACGTACCTATATGCTAAAGAGTCGTTCAATAGTCATTTGTGGCTTTGGTTATATCCTTCAATCCGTTGTTTTGTGTTTGCTAGTAGGCAATAGTATCTATTAATACTAGGTAAGTTATAAGTCTAGCTATAAATACGTAATTTAATTAGCAGTTACACAGTTATTTGTTACGCTCAACAAGACTAAGACAAATACCGTCATTACACAAAAACATCACATGCAATAAAGTTGATTATTTATCGATTACAGTAGGCATTCTTACTGTTATGCGTCTTCATTAGTTCGACAACGACAATAACTATATCGAAACCATATTAATACGTAACGCCTGAGGGGTGTATCCACATATTTTTTCCTAGGCTCGTATCCGTCTGACAAATTGTTGGCGAACGAGTTGTTGGTTGCAAATGTCAATGGTGCCCGGAGCAGCATGCGCACGCACTAGTCGATGTGTACGCTATTAATGCGAAATAACTATAATTTAGGCGACGCCGGCGTTTGGCGTTTAACCGCCAGCCTCTGGAAAGGCGACGGAAGCCTGTCACAGCCGCAATTACAGTACCGAGAATCGGCATTAGTTCGTCGTGTTGAACTATTTATGTATGTAAAATAAGAGCAGCCTCTCGTACGGGGAAACGGCGATTGCACGCATCTCTCATTAAGCACTTTAGAGCAATTTGAAGAGTGGAGAAAAAGTCGGCCGCGGCACAGCATCGCGTGGTCAATTAAAATGTTGCCGCACCAGCGCCGAGTGGCGACTGCCAGCCAACGGTACGTTCGCGCACAAAACGCCCAAATAACACAGTCCACTTGTTCTGAATTGCCCGTATCCTCCGCTATCTAAATAAACTTGAGACAGGAGTCGATATGTGGCACGGCGAGGCGTGACGGCACGGGCTATAATTGGCACCAAACTTGTTACACTTCTCAGTTTGAGCGTTAGTATTTAGATGCTTTGGAATACGTTTTCCTTATGCGTGAAGACGGTTGGAAGACTCGGTCGTCATACCTGACCACAAATTTGATAATTATCTGACTTATCTAATCCGATAAATTAGTCCACTTACAAATACATTCTATTACTATACAAACAATTATATAGGCCTACTTCATTGTCTACTAGTCACCTAGGTATACAAAACAAACAATGCCGTGATCCACCTGAGCCGAGGTTGCCGTGACTGGGCCGAGCTGCGCCCACGCAGCCGCACGCACCGCCCGCGCATGCGCGTTGCCGGTCCGACATGTTTTCAAACACTTTCAAAATATGGACGCCGCGCGGCCGGGAACAGTTTGTACGTTACATTACGATTTGCATGCTACATTTTTAGACTGATGGATGGTTTGAATGATTTTTTGTTGACCTAAAAGTATTTGTTAGTATTAAGTATTGTATTGTAATTTGGTCACTTTTTATTTATCGTAAGTTGTATAAAAAAAAAATAAAGATAAAGTTAAGATAATAAAGTAGGTACTTAATCTTTACAAAAAACATAAAAATACATAGCTTTTGTGAGTATGCCTGTATACTAAATGATTACTACGAGGCTTAAGTCTCAACAGTCTATGCTTAATAGTAGCACGTCCGTACACAATGAATAGGAACGAGAGCTTTGTTCCTACGGACTAATTGCGACCGTAGTAGGGCATCAATCACCGAGCCGACGTAACAACGAAAACACTGTTAGTTTTGCCGCCGAATTATTAATTACATTCTCACAAAAAACTCACACACAACGCCGAAACGCATAAATTTCTTCCTTTTTGACCGCACAAAGGAGCCGGGCGGCCTACAACATAACGCTAAACAGATTAGCCGCTCCCGACACGGCCGTCGCGGCATAATTTTTGGCGCCAGTAGTCCTGCCTCTAGATTAAACTAATATGAAAAGGAAATTGAGTAGAAAATGGACGAAGCCTCTATGTGTCATTAAGAATTGGTTACGCCGCTCGAAAGTGCCGGCACGACCTTTATTTTATTTGACTTCATTTAATTGAATTAACTTTTACGTTTTTATGAACTGTTAGTGATGTTCGGAACGAAATTTAATGGCCTATTTTCGATAATAACAATGACGTTTATGTGACGGATATTGCTTTATAAATAATAAACAGTCCTACCGATGTAGGTAGCCGCCATGGTCCGGTAGAATGGTGCCTTATAACAAACAGGTAACTAGCAGTGATTCGTTACAGACAGTTAAAGAGATAGCTAATATATAATGCAGGGTCCATTAGGTACAATTTCCTACTTCCTAATACTTAAGTATTTGAAATAAATTGAACAGTATTTATTATTCAGGACGGACGTCGAAATAAACGGTGACTGAATTATTATTCAAAGGCACGGCAATATGAAGAAAATTTACACATAATGTTTTCTCTTACGGTGGGGAGTATTTGGTGGAGGTCCACTCGAGGCGCGGGGGCGGCCATGAATAGTAATAGAGGTGAGGGCTCGAGGGACTGCACTCAATCGCGGGTAATGTGCCGCTTATGGTGCGTACTAAATCGGCAATCCCCGGGGTGCCCTGCTGACTAACAAACCGTTTCATAGCTTCACCTATTTGACTCGGTTTGTTCTTAAAATTAAACCGAACCGTGAAGATTTCGCCGGCTGCGCTTACAAGTTTATTTATAAGGTTAGGATTTGATTGCACCACATCTGTCATGCTGTTTAGTATATTGTATTTAATGATAAGTAAACATGAAATAGATATTAATCACTTTATTTATACGTATGTCTTGTGTCTAGCACATAGGTTAGAAGTTTTTAATCATTTAGTTCTCAAACTATTTCTCGATTACGTATGTTACAAGTATCTACATACATAGCCCTAAGTAGGTATACGAGACTGTCAATAGGACGTTGGATATAGGTACAGCTACTTAAAAAATATGATAACATAGTAACAATATATTTTATCATAACCTATAACGTTAAAAGTTTGACTTGTGAACGAAGAGATAAATATTAGTAGGAGTTATAGTAGTTGTTAGTGGGCATGTGTGGCAAGCGTGAGTAGTCTCGTGGACTCACATTCATGAGCAGGTCCGGTGAGGAGGAGCCCTTGCCGCTCATGGCGCCGGGTGTTGGCGCATGACACACACTCACAGCACTCGCGGCGCAGGCGGCGCGGGTGGCTCGCTCAGTGCGCTGGGCGACCGCGACTGACGCGCGAGGCCCCACCGCTCCACGAGCCCCCACCGCTACCGGCTGCCTCATTTCTCACTATAATTTGCGTGCTGCTCGTTTTTTACCATTATTACTCCCTCGTTTTGTTTTACGTATTATCGAGTGCATCCCGCTCGCACCGGCCGCCATGCGCGCCCGGCGCCGCCCAGATAATAGCCGCGTGCAATTACGTCGCAGCGCGGTGACGCCGCCGCACTTACCATTACACCTAACGCCATCTTGTGACGGGCGGACAAACTACACATACACATGCAAGAAAGCTGAGCTAAACCAAATAAAGATCTTTCTTTCCTGAATACAACAAAATCCTTGATGATAACTTCATATAAATAAATAACAAATAATATTCATATCAGATATCCATCAAATATTTTTAAATACTATCCTTAGTAAAAAACAATACTAAATCCAAATCTTATCAGCCATTCCAGAGCATACGTTACAGTTTACTAAACAAAAACTAAAAAAATATAGTAACTACACTTTTTACAAAACAAGCAAAAAACAAATGAATAGGTAACCGTCGTCGTAGCAGAACCGTAGCATAAGCGTAGCGCCCACGCGAAATCTTAACCAACGGACATTAATTTAAACAAACGTTGTAAACAACATTAAGTTTTAAAGGATAATTGAATCTTTGCTTGATTAATAACAATACGCGACGCCTTTGATCCTCCGAGGGTCTCGAGAGGCGGGCTCTAGTTTACTCATGACGACCACTTTTGTAGAGCATTATAACTAACAAATTATGTCTTTGTAGCCCGATTAAACAGTCCAAACCTCTGCTTAGGTTATTGGCATAGATATTTAAAAAAAGACTGTATACTGTATAGAATATTCTAAAGACAATTTGAATGAATGTAATGTTTTTATTAGATAAAAACAGTACTTTTCTTTAAAGCAGATATTATTTATTATGTTTCAAGTATCGTTTATGTGTTTCTGTTTTATGGGAACACACGTATTAGATGTGTGTGTGTATGATATTACTCTATATATACTTACTATTAATAGGTAACATCACATACACTTTTTCGGGAAAAGCCTGATACCGTTCTAGATCCTTATGTGAAATCGTTTGAAGTATAATAGTAATTTCGATGATAAATTCAAAGAGTGCAGATTACTAGAATAGTATCCTGTTAAAGTATTTAATTATATATATTCTTGTTTTATATTTCTTTAATAATTTGATCTTATAAGCTGTTAACGATTTATTTCTTGTTGATTATTTATAACTTAAATAACATTTAACCATTAAACCTCGTTTTACTGCTTATTCATAAAGATAAGTTTAATTAAAAATATTACGTATAATATATCGATACATCGTTAAGCATTATTTGATTATTGATGTACCAAAAAATATAGTGTGGGTTGATATTATAAAACACCGTTATCTATGATTCGATCGGTGATTAAACTCATAATTTATATATTCGCACGATCGAATCGAGTACGATTTACGAGACAGGTTATATTTTCATATTGTTTTGAATATTTAAGAGTTACCTGTTACCTGTTTGTGACTTGTGTACAGACGATTAAAGTCTTCGTTACCTGATGATTTCAGTATCCAAGTCACTGCCACTATAGAAATTTATCAGAATTTCGTAATCAAAGCGTCATTGGAGACTAAAATCAGGTATCGGAGACTATCGTCGTCTGCAAGGAATTAGTAAGATAATTTTCAAAATCAAATGATGCTTCGTACCGCCCATAGTCACATTATCGTATGTTAAAAAGGTTAGAGGTTATAATGCGTTTGCGCTGTTTCATTAATGTAATCGATTTTGAGATTGCTAGCGATGTGATGTTAGTTATTAGTTTATTAGATTATTTTTTCTATTAAATTAATGTTTACTCCCGATTTAATTCTGTTTTTTCTTGTAGAGTAATTGTGTAGATCTAAAATTGAAGTTGAGTGCAGATTGATGTGATGATCGATATGTTTATTTAGTTAGCATGTACTTACTTGAAAGTAAGTCAATTAAATTATCACGCATTTAATATTTTTTAATATTTGTTAGTTTTAGTAACCTTAAGGAATATTTGTGTAATGTTACATGTAATATTTGTGTGAATAGTCGCATAGGCACTTGTAACTGTTATTTAGGACTATGGATTTATCTATACCTACGGGTCACAGAGGTATAAATCAAAGCATTTAATTACAAAACACATACTTTTATTTCCTCTTTTCAGTAATAATTATACTCAATACAATTCACAACAATCGAAAGGCACATGATTCTTTTTACAAGTAATTAAAAAACTATTTTACAAACATCACAAAGTTAAGTGGTAACTTACATTATTTTTACAATTTGAACCGGCATGCGAGAACGAAACTGTCCGAAGAGTCTTTATCAAGCTTATTAACTAGTCACAACACTATTGTCCTAAAGCCACGGGTGGTTGGAGGTTATAATGTCCCTGGAACATCGCGTAGTTGTCTTTCGTGGCGCACTGGTAGGTGCTGATGGGTGCTGGGTACTGCTGATACATCCTGTGGTCGCGCACCGGCGGCCGCGGGTACAGCGCGTCTTGCCGCACCTCCGGGTACCAGCCCGTCATCATGCTCCCGCCGTACACTCCGCCACTGCCGTACGTTGGCGCAGGAGGCACCATACTAGGAGCCACCGCCCCGTAGTTCAAAGACATCTGCTTCGAAGCACTTGCAACTGGCACGGTACCGTAATTAGAACTACCGACTGCCGGAGCGGGCGCCGGCTGTGCCTCTACTGGCAGCACCGACTCAGGTTTATCACTCGAAGCACTGGCCGTATCAGACTTTTCATCTTCTTTAGCTTTCTTGTTCTTCCTTGTCACATTAGCGTGAGTTTTCACATGTTTCGCGAGGTGATCGGAGCGCATGAATCTTTTGGTACACAGTTGACACGCGAATCTCTTCTCGCCGGTGTGCGTGCGTAAGTGTCGCTGCAGCTCATCAGAGCGTGTGAACCTCTTGCCACAGAACAGCCAGTTGCACACGAATGGACGTTCACCAGTGTGCCAGCGGAGGTGAGCCTTCAGGTGTGACGTTTTTCCGTAGACTTTTCCACAGCCAGGTACATGGCACACATGTTCACGTTTAGCCCCGTCCTTGCCATAGTTAGGACCGAAGCCGGCGGCTTCTGTGAGACAGTTAGGGCAGCGGCACTTTGCACAACGGCGCTGGAGTTCCCGAGCTTCTTCTGTAGCAGCAGGAGTTGGAGGCCAGTACGCGGGGGTACTGCGGCGGGTAGGCCGGCAGCTCGCGCCACGCGGGCGGAGCGCACCACGTCCCTGACGACGCGCTGCTGCACGACGACAAGTCCGACGCCGGTGATATCGCATCACCGCGCCCGTAGCCACAGCCGTAGCCTGACATCATGTTCATCATCTGCAAATAAACACACATCATTAGTTAAAATCACACAAACTCAAATTTGCACTAAAAATACTTGCTAACATTAATAACTTTAATTTAATTTCCATCAAAGTTGATGAAAAACAAAACGTTTACACAGTCATTACTCTTGAAAAAATAAACACGAATTATGTTCAATAGTTTATGGGCGGGCGGACGGACCTGTTGCGCGGGCGGATCCACGTATTGCATTTCCGGCGAGCGTGGTGACAACGTAGTGCGACGAAACCTTCAACTGGATAATTACAGGGCGGTGCACCGCTCGCGCCGAGACGTTTTTAATAACTGGCTTGGAATAGACGTAACAAGCGGTTGTCACCTCGCCCCGGCCCCTCTGCCCCGAGGGAGCGAGCGGCGCGCGCGCACCCCGGCCTGCCCCCCCTCTCGCCCCGGGCCCGCGGCCCCCCGCGCCCCCCGGCACAGCCTCCGACACACCCCACCCGGCTCCGTGAGTTATGAGCTTACCAGTTCGGATCTTATGAGAACGGGAAAGCCATGAGAGCGAGACGACAACCATCCAAACACGGCCAAAGGTTACGTTAAGTTATTAACATGTTTACTTTGAGCTTTGGCTTGTACCGTATTGGGCAAAGGTACTGTACTAGATGCCCTTCCAATTACTTTAGATAGTCACGGTATCTAGTATGTTAAGTCGAAGGATTCAACTATCCCATTGTTCTAAAAGGACAATAGATTTGAAAACTACTTTCCACTCAGACCTTTTACAAAGTAAATAATTAATTATGTTACATTAGAATACATTGAAACACAAACATCATTTGAGTGGTCAAGTAAGGCTCATTTCTTTTGTAGTCAGATATAATTCTGTTCCCATCTCTGAGACGCTTAATGTATTTAATTTTTTCTCTATTTCGGTCGGCAGTTTGCGGCAGACGCATGATTTATGCATATTCGAGCGGAGCCAAACCTTTAATTACACGTTGTTAAAATATGGCAGTTTGTTAAATCGTTCGCTGTGCTTTTGTTTTACTCAACACCGCTCTCTTAGAGAACCCGGTCCCCTTTTCTTCCTTCAACAAAATTTTAAGTATCATGTATTTTATTTCTATAATTGCTTCGCGTTTCAAGCACACCTTGTAGGTTTATTTTGGACATGCCGATTATAATCATTTTGAAGCCATGGGAAGATGATAAATGGTTAATTAATATAGATATCTATCATTTTATATTACTTATCCTTAGAAAAAATATGAGTTCGATAACTTCAACTCAAAAGAAAAAAATACTTAAACGAAGATGCGTGGATCAAATACTATAATTAATGTAAAGTTAGATTAATTTATCTAAGAATAATTTCATTAATAATAACAACCTGCCATTTCTTACGGCTCTACAAAACACAAAGATACAAAGTTCTGAACTAAGAATCCAAAACCCATAATCACTTCACACAGAAACATTGTACCATTTAATGACTGAAAGAGCTTGAAAGCGGAACAAAAGTAATTCTTCGAAACTACTACTGTGCGTTAAGCAAAGAGCTAGTACAAACGAACGGACGAAGTTGAACCTGTCGACATGTTTACGATTCGGTAGAACAATACGAAGGGACGACGACAGGCTACTGTGTCGCAGTCGGCACACACAAAGCCCTCATGCAGAGGACAATGTTGGGTACTAATGCGCTATGATCGTCTTCTGTCATAAATCAGAATGCTACTGACTTTTTGAAGAAAAAAATGGAAAAAAATAACTCTTAGATTCTTTCGTTGCCCTTTCTTGTGTCCAGTTGTGTTGCATTTGCGGAATGTTATTGATGTTTAATGCCCCGTTTTGTTTCGGATAAAAGTTCTTTTTGAGGAGCTGGATGTTATTTTTGATTTTCAATACTTTGTTAACTCGCGCAGGTTGCTGGTCAGTTGGATAGAGCAGTGCTCTATTTATTAGGTAGGTAATGGGTTAAAAGTCTTAAGCGCTAAAGATAAAGTAATATAAAATTGCCGGTAAAAGTTCCTTTCAAAAGGAGAGAAATCCCAGTGTAAATACCAAGTATGATATCTTTCGTAAGGCTAAACATTTCTATAAAAAAAAATGTGATAGGTAATTAAAGTATGTTTTTAATATTCAAAACGTAATTTCTGACTTGACGCGGTAGCATTCAATTAAATCAAATCTTTATGGTCCGCAAACTGAAGATCGTACATTTTTTTCATGTACTTTTTAGTGCGTAGTTAAGACGATGCCGATGGCTGTAACTTCTGGAAAATAACTTTTTAAATTAACACGGTTTAATTACGGGTATTGCAATTATTAACGCATACACTCGCGCAATTAAAAGTACTTGCGGAGTTTCAACACAGCTTTTATCTACTGGTAGATATAGTACCGTGTACACGTCCTATCATAATAAAATGATTAGCAAATATCGACATCTGAATCGCGTTTCCGTTCAAGAGGCCGGTATATTTCACATTAATTACAGGTTTCTTATATCGTGGGCGGGTAATTGGTTCTATCGCACGCTGTCCTCACTTCCTGTCTTTTGCCGGCACTATGGGAATAGGGTACTCACAGGGCACCGGCTCGTACCCGCTTGGTGTCGGGTTGCAAGTATTGTGGCAGTCAGCGCGGCACCCACGCTGCAATGCAGAGCAAATTGTGCATGCATCTTTATGAAATGAGTTTTTGTGAGCTATTGTGTATGATAGAAACGAATTGAGATTACATTTTAGATAAGGCCTATTACCTAGTTGATGTAAAAATAAATAGATAAATAGGTACTTACAATTTAGATTTTGCGATACAGAAGCAATTAACCGCAATTCAAATCTTTAAAGAATGTTTAAAGACTTGGATATGTTAAGGTAAGGTTTTCTTAAATCCCTATGTTTCCAAAGACTTAATTAGATGTTAAATAAGTGGTAGATACTTGTAGATGTGGGAGATAATAGAACTAGCGCAGTAAATATGAAGGTACTACCATAAGTCAAAAAGGACAATGTTCTTTTCACAGCTTGCTTTTTATCTGCACGTTGCAGTCTCACAGATGATCTCGGATTAAAGCTTTTTAAGGAAATCCGATATGCTCTTCAACAAAGCAAGTAAAAAGCATAAATGTAACGCAGGTTACGAATAAGTTTTAAATCACTTTTGTGTAGGAGCGGACATTGTGTTATCTGATCGGAATTCCGTTTCGCGTCCTACGATTTCAGAATATCTTCTATAAGATATAAAAGGAGTAAAGGACCCATTGTGAAGGTGTAACGAGATCACCGAATGTACCTGTTGGTGTCGGGAACAATAAGGCACAGGTTCGCAGTGTTCGCATCACCGATGTTCCCTTGTCAATCTATTGTCGTGGCTGTCAAGTGGATTGCGTAACGCGGTGGCGAATTGAAAAAGTGTTCGATTGTTTTTGTCAATTTTGCAAGTTTTGTCCAAATGTAAGCGTAAATAGGGCTAATGGCTAATGACTTTAATGTTCGAGATACCGACTTATATAAGGTTTCTTAAAGTTTCTTACAATTTTCAGTCTACTTATGATTTTCTTGAAATGAGACGTCAAATTATCGAAATGAGACTTAAGGAAAAATAACTTTTAAGGCAAGTTTTAAGGCAACTTATACTGTTTCTAACCAAAAGTTACTTCCACCTAAAGTTGTAATACATTAGACAATATACTGATATTCGGTATTCTTTCTTATATTCAGATAAGTCGAGTCGAAACCCACTGACAGAAGGTACCTAGTAAACTACCTACCTAGATAGGTTTGCACAAAAACATCAGATGCACTTGTTGTTATATTTTATGAGCCAATTACTCAGCCACTGCGCCAATTGTGTCATTACAGCACAGAAAGGTCGAAGAAACAAAGAAAACATCAAACAAGTCGGCACGATATTTGTGTAGAGAAACATACATCAAAAATCACACACAGAAAGTAAAGTCCGTTCGGACAGCACAAAAAATACATAGAGTAGGTAAAAGATTTCTGCGGAGCATGGAACCCCGTGGCGCCGCGGCCGTGCTCAAACGACCAACCTTTTGAGCCCTGACAGCCGAAATTACCCCGCATCAGAAACGACATCTCGAGAACAGTTTGTTTTACACAACAAGCCGTTCGGCACATAACGATGACACGTTTTTGACGCCAATGTATAGCTCTCATTAGGATCGACCCAGCTTTTTTCGTGAACGGCCAATTTTTTAAATACCTAATTAAGGAACTATGAATGGTTTAGGCCATTAGTGTCAAGTTTATGGAGTGGACAAAAGGTTTTTATTAATTTGTAAGTAGGTAATAACGTGAAAAAGTTTTTTTAATTGGCGTTTTGTTGTAGTTATTATTTATTTTTATTACAGCATAAAATGTCATAAGTGTCTATTTAATGTTTTAAAAGGTATTAGATTCGTTACAGCTATATTTTCTGCCCTTTTTATTGTAGATTGAATTCCAGCTTAGAACAAATAGGAGGTCGGCAGATCGTTATCGTTGTCATCACCGTAAACGTTGGTGGGTCTATTTAGGTGTTGAAACCTTAAGGGTTAAAAATATAATACGTTACTTTAAAGTCAAATTCACCAACTGCCCTAGTACCTACCGTAAATAGGGCATTGCTACTGGTGTCCAGACACAGGACGTAGACTTTAGGGGGAGCAAGAATGGCCAGACAAGGCGGGACTGGTTTGTTTCTTGCTTGCTCCTGTTACGTTCTAGCTGCACCCCTCGCATTGCTCATACTAAGGTCCCTGTTATATATTTTAAACAGTTACCTATAGAAACATACTCTCGAAAAACATAACCCTCCTTCCGACGCAGTCGGGTAAAAAGATACCTACCCACTTAAGTTAAGTTTTTTTATATTAGGTAAGTAGCATTAAAATTCAAGAAAGCTAGTTAAGGAGTAAGATCCGGTAAAACTGGTGTCCGCATCCGATTATACATAAGGAAAAGGCGACGGCTTGAGTGAGATGTCCGAGTTTGATAATATCCAGGACGTCGTAAATAACCTAAGTCGCTTTAAACATTTTCTATTATCCAATAATAACACCCCTGGCTAGCACAACATCCAAATACATGTTGAATAAAAAAAATATACAAAGTGTGCTTCTTGACGGCTAGTTTTGCTACAGCCAACGCCATCTAGTTCACAGGACGAGAACTTCAATGTTCCGAGTTGTGATTTACGCTTAAAAACTACAGTGAATTCAATAGCATCATGTCGAACTAAAATAATTACCAGTGAAAAATTTGAATATACACTCGCGAGCAAAAGTATGGAATCACTTACTTGAAATTTGCTTCGCGCAATCTGAGTACTAAATTATTCTGCTAATATTAATAAAAATGGTACCATTTTAAAGATTAAACTGTTACCTTTAAATAGATACCAAATTCATTAAAATCACACCAGTATTTAAGGAGCTATCCTGGATTAAGTGAAGGAGTTAGGAAAACCTACGGATAATGAAAAAATAATGAATGAAGAAAACAACAAAAATTGTGTAACAAAAACTTTAATTGGCTTTAAAATTAATTTTCAATATTTTGTGTTCCCTCCCCTCGCCCTTATAACTGCTCGAAGACGATTCTTCATTGATCGAATCAGCTTCCGAATTGATTCTTGCGGGATACCTTCCCACTCCTCTATCAAAGCCGATTTCAGCTCATCTACACTTGAAGGAGCAGGATTTCTTGATCGGACCCTCCTCTTCAATTCATCCCACATGTGCTCAATGGGATTTAAGTCCGGGCTGAGCGCTGGCCAGTCCATTGTGGCGATACCGACTTCTTCGAGGTATTCAGTTGTGGCACGGGCAGTGTGACAACGAGCGTTATCGTGCATAAGGAGGAAGTCATCACCGATATATCCCGCGTAAAAAAGGACATGGTCCTGCAGAATATCGGTAATGTAGCGGTCTGAAGTTAGACCGCCTCCTCTTCCCCCGCCAGGCACGAAAACCAGCTCCGTTTTACCGTCGAAGGAAATGCCGGCCCACATCATACAAGAACCACCGCCCTACGCCACTGTCTCAGCAAAACAACACTGTGCATATCGTTCCCCAGGCCGCCTGTAGACCCGACCTCTTCGGTCGCTGTCATACAAACACATTCTGCTCTCGTCGGAGAACAGGACACGCTTCCATTGCTCAACGTCCCAATCAAGATGAGAGCGAGCAAATTGAAGACGTGCTTGTCGGTGGCTTGCCGTCAGTTTCGGGCCTGTGGCTGGCCTTTTTGGAGTTAAATCAGCTTGCTTAAGTCTTCGACGAACTGTCCACTCGCTGGCAGCTACTCCACGAACATTTCGGAGCTCCTGTTGGACGTCGACACCAGTCAAATGTCGATTTGGAAGAGAGGTTGACACGATAAAACGATCATCCCTCTCCGATGTGCACCGGCGTCGTCCAGATCTTGGTCTCGAGATAAAGCCACCAGTCTCCCGAAAGCGTTTATAAACTTTTGAGGCACAGGACTGGCTTATGTGGAGCTGTCGTGCGACAGCCCTCTGGCTGAGCCCTTCTCGCAATAGGGCGACGATTTGGGCGGCTTCTGTAGGTGTAGTATCCATTGTCGTCCAAATTCAAGGGTCAAAATTAGCGGAGATGTGTACCGGTCAACGTTTGAAAGCAGACTGATAAAGAAAATCCGATAACACGTGCTTTTATAGGGGGTCAATAGGGCGCAAGTCGTGACCTATCAAACATATCTTTTTCCTTACTTCTTGACATAATCCAGGATAGCTCCTTAAATACTAGTGTGATTTTAATTAATTTGGCATCAATTTAAAGGTAACAGTATAAACTTTAAAATGGTACCAGTTTTATTATTATTAATAAAATATTTAGTACTCGAGATCGCGCGGAGCAGATTTCAAGTAAGTGATTCCATACTTTTGCTCGCGAGTGTAGTTTAGATTACTTTTGTTCAAACGACTCAACAGACCACGTAAGTATTAACGCTAGGCTATTAAACTCCCGTGTGTGAATTACAAGGCAATTGCTACGCATCGACTTAACGCGGAAGAACTCCTCGGCGGTTAGTCAGTAGAGACTTACACTACCCACTTCCTCATTCGAGGAGATGGAAGTCCATAAGAGCTTTACCAATAAAAAGGCTATTCAAGTCCTTCAGATATCGTAAGAAAAAAGTCCGTTGTTTTAGGTCGGACAGGTTCAATAATGATAATGAAAAAGTTTAATAAATTAAATGCCTACAAGTTAAAATAGAATCAAGGTTACTGTGTATAACATTTACAGCTGCAGTTGAATGTACAAGGCGATTTGCATAACAAAAAGGAGGAATTATTAAAACAATAAAAATTTCGGCTCGAAAAAATTTATTACAACACACGTCACGAAACATACATTTGTACAACCATTTCACATTATAATTATACAATATAGTAAATAATGACTATTCAGTTTAGATCGAGGAATGTTTTATCTCGTCAAAGGATACACCGAATAGATTCTCGAAGACGTTGGCTGCCGACAATATGTGTTGCTGTCTTATTATTACCAGCAATTTAGGAATTTTTGTACATTTTGGTCTAAAAAAGGTTCTATGTGTAATGAATTTATTACCATCGTTGTTAATTGCAGAAAGTTTATCCAAACCAGGATAACACAAAAATGTTAATCGTCTGTTCATCACAAAAATGTTAATCAAATCATGTTTTAAGGCAGTGATTGGTCGCAAATTAATCACAATGGATATGAGTGAATTGATTTGAGAACAAATCAAATTCAGCCTTCCAGAAATAAACAGTATAATGTATGTTATTGTATTTTCAGTACCCTTTCTGATTGAAGAACAATGATGGTTCAAAACTCAATAACTCTGTATTTTCAGCACAGAAATTTAATACAAGACATGTTCTCCGCAGCTCGTGAGTCAAATCACATAAACAGGTGAATAGAATTAAAATACGTTAATAAATAGTACACAATAAGACAATAATATTAGATTGACATTCTTATACGAAAATTGAGGGTAAATTAATACATGTATACATAACCTTTACCAAAACAAAATTGAATATCATTCAAATCTATTTGAGGTGTAATAAATTAGTTCAATTTCAACAATTTACGATTTTATGAAGATATAGAAAACTTTATTAATAAGAAAATGCATCTTCTGATTTAAAAATATTAGATGTATTGAGGGTTCTCACAAAGTGGAAGACAATCGGCTTTTTCCACCATTCATAAGTTAATACAATATTTGCATAAATAAATCTACAATAAAGCACACTCGTCCATCCATACGCACACACACGCTACAATATTTGAAGGAAACTCGGAATGAGAAAAGAGGGTTAGAAATATTAGGCAATTGATTGCTAGTCGTGTAGTCGACACATCCAAAATTCATACTTAAAATACAAAATAACTACGTACACTAATCAGAAACGCTAGGGGCTCAAAGAAACGGGTTATTCACTACTTTCATCAATAAATATTGTGGACAGAAATGCAACACTTAACAACAGCATTCTAATCATATAAACTCATTACATAATTCATGCTTACAAATGTACATGATTAGAGGAACAGCCGATAAGCATTAGCAATAAATAGAAGGAATCAAACAAGTGGCTTTGTTCGCAAATCGCAACCAAGGGAAAGAAAATAATTCGGCAACAATCCGAGGTTAATAACGAAAAAGAAAAAAAAAATATTTTTTCAAATAATAAAACGAGATAAAACGATTTTTATACAATAAGGTATTTTTTTTAGTAAGTGACTTATTACTATATGAGCTAGGTGCTGTAACCTTATAACTCGTCTCTTAGGAGGGTGTATCTGTTCTTGGAGGGCGCTAGCTTCTTGAATGTGGACTCCGGAGGGGTGGTGACCTTCACCTCGAAGTTGATCTGGGGCTGGTCTGGGTCTGGGCCGTAGTGGAACTCCCTGGAAAACAATAAAACAAATTAGTTTTCGTCGAATTTATTCTTTATGAGGTTATAAGAAACTAGAAATTGTAAAGTAATGCAATATTTTTTTTTAATCAATGTTATACAGCATGTTGTTTAAAATTGTGCTCAAAAATATCACTTCACGAAATCGATGAATAATGTCGCCGCGAGTTCGGTCTGTCGCTTATCTCTCAATGGTGACGGAAGAAGAAATAAATTGGCAATAAATTGCAAGAAATCAGACAATTCCAGCAATTAATAAAAACAGCTGATTACTTGTTTGCGAATGTTCCAAACTGTGTACTTAGGTGTGCGATAAGACACCTTACTATCATAATATTATACGAATACATATGCAAATAGTAATACTACCGAAAAGCAATGGCCTTCACTTTTTTTATTCAGGTAAATGAAGGTCATTGGTTCGTAATTACATAAACTAATACAGGATTGTTATGTTTGTTTATATTGCCCACGAATTCGCATGCGCGAATGCCTTTGACCTAGTCGGTTAAAAGTACCCTATATGTTAATACAATGTGATAATACAAGGTGTCAGCCAACTCCATATCAAATGTCATCAAAATTGATTCAGCAATTTAAGCGTGTAGAAGTAACAAATATTTTACCATGCATCCATATACACTTAAATAAACTCGCGCTTACAGAATGTATGTATTTCCGTTATATATTATCATGATAGCATACATCCGAAACTTAGATACAATATACAATACCGTTCATGAAAATTCTATCGAAAATTTTAGAAATTAATCTTTCCAAACTGCAACAATTAGTTTTTGTTTTTAATGACCTAGATATTAATGACTTGAATTTCAATGTTTGTATTCGTTTATTTTAGCATTCATAATGAAACATTAAATAGTCATTTTTGCGGTTGATAATTGATTCGACTTGCGGTATGGTCAGCAATAAAAGTCGATTAACACAAACAGGTTTTTAAAAACAAAAAAAATCTATGAATTAATGCTGTGATATTAGGTAATAAAATGCTTCACATCTACAAAAAACACACTAATTTTGTACATAACACTAAATAGTATTGGCACTTTATACATCGTACTTATTTATTGACTTATGTTGCTAACTATACATCCTACAACTTGCTCTGTGTACTAGTTGGTTTAATTAAAAGTAATGATTGATTTCACGGACTACAAATGTTCAAGGTTTTGACGGAGTTTTCTTAGAGATAAATGCTAAAATATAAATAAACAAAAATAATTATGAACGAATGTGACATCATACGTTTTTTTTGTGTTTGTATCTCTTTTTATTAATTAATATTCTCTTAATATAATTTTAGAAATTTACTATAAACTCATATATGCGGGTTGCACGTGGCCAGAAATCGCAAAAGAAGGGAGGTTTGGAAGGAGAAAAGGGAGGCCTTTGCCCAGCAGTGGGATCTTATTAAGGCTAAATAGAGAGACTATAAACTGGTACGAATTTTGTTATCCAAAGTTCGTGACGTAAATACAACATAATACGTAACACCATATCAAAAAGGAAACCCGCATACAATATACACTTATCATAAATTGAATTCAAGTATCAAAATAATATAATCTTTGTTATCAACAAGATATGAGAGTTATTACATTACATCTCAATTCAAAGGAAGAATAATTATGTATGAATAGCGTATATTACACACAGCAGTGACTAATGTGGCTATTGAAATTTACTCCTATAGAAATTCTTGGTCTACTTATGTAACTTTCTTCAAGGATATACTAAATATAGTTTTTTACCTAAAGCTGACGTATTTATCCTTACTTATATATGCGAAAGTAAGAATCTGTTACGATAAAATTTAGTATAGGGATGTTTTAACTCCGGGAAGCGCATTAGGATAAATTTTACTGGGATATCCACACAGGCATAAATTAGTTGGTATTATACTCATTTTTCCGTCAATAGAATTCGTATGAAGTTATTTGAATTATGAGGACAGGCAGAAGAACACGGTATGCATTAATCTCCAAAGAAATCTCGACAGTCAATGTTATCATACACAATACTTGATAAGGATTATCTGGCTATTACATGCTAATTATAACGTAATTGTTTATTTATAAAAACGCGACATGTAAATATAATTCACGCTATAA
Organism: Chrysodeixis includens; assembly: GCA_941860345.1. NCBI lineage: Eukaryota > Metazoa > Arthropoda > Insecta > Lepidoptera > Noctuidae > Chrysodeixis > Chrysodeixis includens. The sequence goes on along the minus strand of OW796095.1, from coordinate 8,325,818 downwards.
AATTTATTAAAACCGTAACAAATTATACTCATTTGTAATTACACTGATTGTGCACACCTTAATAACGGACTTTGCTCTAATACATGCATTTATCGTAAAAAAACATTTTGTAAACAATTAATTGTTATAAAGAAATATAAGGCAGTTTTTTAACCACTAAATCTCTGTTCATATAGCAAAAGAACAAGCCTTTATCATGTTCAATTGCTCACTAGGATATTGGCAATTGTATATACCAATTTTAACATATTTTATGAAATGAAGTATTTATTCTATAAGCACGATAATAAAATTATATCACTTTTACATGTCAAAAATATGTTTCGACCACGATGGATTCGACATTTCCTAACTGACTACCCTGAGAAAAAATGTCGAAACAAACTCAGTGTCCATCTCTTTAAAAGTCCAGACAATTGTTGTAAATCGAGTGTGAGTGTGTAAACAAATGCAGAGTATTAACTGAACTGGCCTTTTGAGGATAGTTCCAGAGAAATGGTCATACCTGTGCAATTTCCCTGAGTAGAGGTCTAGAAGGAACTGCTTCAGTTTGCCAGGCTTCTCCATGTCTTTATAGTCCGGGAACATGTACATGTGACGGAAGGAGTCAATGGCTATCAGCGGCAGGTCGGAGATTGACTTGCCGAGGTGGTGTAGTGGGTGCTCGAAGCGTTGGCCATCGGCAGTCAGGAAGTTTACGTTTTCTGTAATGTTAAATGAGTGTATTAGATGTTGGTATGGACATTTTGTATTTAGGGTAAGTTAATCTGTATTATCATATAAAATTACATTTATTAATCTGATTTTATTAAATTTCTTCCAAAATCTTAATTACATAATTTGTTGTCAAACAGATAAAAATTTTTATATTTAGTGTTATATAATTTCTTTATTATTTCATACTACTGAACGATCAGGAGTAAGTACTTTAGTGCTAAACTAGTACTATTAGCGTCAAAGCAAGTTTGTCTATAGACAGAAATTGCAACTCCCGCAGTATTATCAAAACAATTGATAATATTATGATTACCTATTGTTTTCAAGTAGCTAGACCAGTAAATATATCATTAGATATAGTGCTATTGTTAACATCACTTTGAAATTGAATTACATAGACATATGGCTTAACTCTGTACGCGTGACGCTATGGGTGCGAGTGATTGACAGCAGTTTATTATTGAACCTGTCTAATTATATACCACTGTATATTTATGTTACTCCTTCAGTACCGATTCGATCCCAAGGTTGACTGTAAGAGATTGCTCTTAGCGATGAGACCGCCCATTGTAATTCTTATGTTTGTCAAATCTGTTTCTCATGTGGTGTACAATAAAGAACATTCTATCTATATATCTATTTACACAATTTACAAAGGTTTTCCACACATGGCGTCGAGCGCAAAAATTACTTGTACCTATTACTATATGTATATGGGAAGAGGCCTGTGCCCAGCAGTGGGACATTCATAGGCTGGTTTATTATTATTACTATATAGCTGTACTTACGTTTTTCTCCTTCCAACTCAGTCATGATGATTTCTTTATACCTCTTCACACTTTCAGTGTCTGATGGAAGATGGAATAGGATGAGGAATGGCAATCCTTCTTCAGTGAGTTCCTCTGCATTCTCAAAGGTAATCTCTCGGACTAATGGTATGCATTTCTCTTGTACCCACTTGTATAGATCATCAAAGTTTAATAGAGAACCGGGGTATGTCTCATCAGGCTCCGTTGACGTTTTCCTGTCAGTTCTGAACACAACTATTGGTTGACCTAGAAAACAATAATAATTATGAAGTTAGTTAGAAGTACCAACTGTTTATAAATTGTCTGATGCCTACAAATCTGTTATTAACACACAAGGCCAGAATAACAATTTAGTTGGTGAGATACTGATTCAGTTAAACATTATAAAATTCTAGTATTTCAACCAAATTTATGTTCTGTAGAACAATCATTTTTATGGCAATCAATTACCTTATACACAATACAATCAATTGTACAACTTACACTTAGCATTTTAACAGTTTAAACAATCAATTTAAAAAGTTTAGTATTACCTGGTGGATGCATTTGTTGAGAAGCATCGCCAAATCCAACATGGAACAGGCACTCATCCTTAAGATTGGCAGCCACCTTCCTGAATGTCTCATATTCCGGCTGGTCTCTCCTGTCCATGTATCCAATAATATGTCTCTTCTCTTCACTTAGGTCATGTAGCTCTTTGAGTGAGCCGAAAGTCACTACAGGGTCTGTAAGCTGTTTCTTAATGAATTCTGCAAATGCCTCTGCTGATCTTTGACCTACAGACAAAAGGTTCATAATTGTAAAATTAAAATTGAAATGTTGGTCATGTTTTTAAGAGAAATAATAATGATTTGTCATTTTATTTTAATAAATAAAATTTATATAAGTGATTTGAAAGATATTCTTACCTCTGTATTCTTTCTTGGCTGGCATACCATTCCGGAACATTTTTAAAGTAGGATATTTGGTTATGTGGAATCTAGTTGCTATGGCTCCCTCTTTATCACAGTCCACTTTGCCCATAACAACCTTCCCAGTGTCATAGCCTGCCTTTGATACCTCCTCGGCAGCCTCATCAAATATAGGCATCAGCATATTACTGAATTTGCACCATTCGGCATAAAAATTTATGAATACAATTTCATTAGAAGCTGAAATTTTAAATCAATTATTGTCAGACAGAAAATCAATTACTATTCAATTATAAGAAATGGGGACAAATAAGTGAAGGAAATGCATAAACAGCCAATTTGCTGAGGAACATGAGTGCAACATAACATTTTGTCCTATTCAGTAAAGTAAATAAAATCATAAATAGAATTCCAACTAATGTCAATACAAGCATAACAGTAAACACAATAAAAAATACAAGAATTAACTTCTTTATGGCACAGTTTTAGATAAGGCCACAAAGAAAACATTAGTTTGCTCTGAATAACTCAAATTCTTTATTCAATTGCTATTCTGATGATGTGGCTTTTAGTGATTTAGTCATATTACATGATAATTAGCACCAAACAGACACGTTTGTTTATAAAAATGTCAATAAAAGATATGACAACAGTTAGTTTGGTGTAGCACTCAATTAGTCACACCTAATTCATAAAACACTTATCAAAACATGTCAACATTTGTAAGTTTACTATGGTTAGAGGGAAAAGGTACCTTTTGTCTTCGGAAAGGCAAGCAGAATTTTAAGGTTTCCAGAAAACGTGTAGAAAGTATGTAATAAGCTACTCACCTAAGACCATATCCAAATTACTCTGAGTAATTTGCACAGCACCGCTATCGGTAGGGTTGTAAAAACTATGGCATATCTGAAACATAACAATCCTTAAAGATTATACAGCAATTACTTATTCATAATAGACCATAAAATCAACAATCCATTCGTATACTTTTTGTGAAAAGACTTTCAGACATTTTGGGATTACTAATGCTTACCAAGAAAAAGACACAAGCCAGCGTTTTGGAATTAAATAAACTAAATGTATTCCAACTCATTGTGAAAAGGTTAATAAGTCACTTCTTTACTTTTAGAGAAAATATCACTGCCGCTAACCGCTGGCTGGTGCAGGTTGGCACTTGGCAGTTGGCTAACAGCAGTGGCACTTCACTTCATTCACTTGGCAGTTGGCACACTTATCTCAACACTCTGGCATAAAACCACAGAGTATAAGTAATAAGGATGCCCATACAATTTTGACGCGCGGACTAAAATATCTATTCACACGTTCCGCTTTTATACGAACCTATCAATTGTATTCAAAATACTAACTTTAAACTAATATAATATACCCAGGATTGGAAGAAACGAAAAACAGATATCAATAACGAAAAGTTTTACCTGAGCACGCAGTGTTTCTAGATGTCAAAAATGAATTCGGGTGGATTTACTTGCGATTAACAGTTGTGGAAAAAATATTTATCCATACATGCATTAGTTTTTAAATGTAGACGATCTTGTTTTTTTTTATATTTGTAAAATAATATTTAAAATATAATATTGTTCTATTACCATTGGGCCACGTATTATAATGTGTCAGAAATTTTTGAATTGCATTTTAGTATCTCTTAGTCACAGCCAAATATACACTAAGGCCGAACCCATAGTCGCTTAAAGTCGTCTTTCTTGTCTTCATTGGGTCAGAACTTCGCCCTAGACTTATATTAAAACTAGGCCATTACAACAACTAGAATCCCTTTGCTCTTTTAACATACTGTATAATGGGGAAGAGTTTAAAAATATTGGCTTCTAATCAGAAATACCAACTGACATAATATATTTTCATACTATAATCTGACAACAATTTATTAAAATAGTTTATGTAATAAAACTATTGTGATTTTCATTGAATAGAACTAGCCTTTTTAATATCTAGAGCCTAATTGTTATAACATTTATATGTATAAAGTAAACGAAAAATATTTCTAAGTTTCGTAAGAATAAAACATTGCGTGTAGTTATAAAATTTATTAAAAACTCAGTTTTTCCACATAGATCCCAAAAGGGATACACTGACACAACACAAAAATAAGATTATTATTGGACGGATCATTTAACAGTCTTATATTTAAAAATTAATTGATGAACAGAGATTCCATAAATGTGCATAAAGCTGCATTGTTACACAAGTACTTAAAAATACATAAATGAGAAAAAAAAATAGTACATAATTTAAAAAATACTTATTAAAAGATACATCTTAAAACAAATAAAAAAATATTAGTTCACTAACGCTAATACATATTTAAAATTATAAAGAGAATTATACTCAATAATTATTGGGAATGGTTTTGTCATTTAGAAATATATAGAATACAAAATGTATGTAGTCAAAATTATGATTATTACTTTAATTTCGGCAGTGTGAAAAGGAGGGTTTAGCTGGTTAGGCAACTTATTTATCTTCTATAGTCGAATAAGTCTTGTATGTCAAATATTTGTGTGAAGATTCTATAAAAGTAAGGTCTTAACTAAAAATACTCCTGATAAAATGAATAAAACTGGTTTTACAGCTTCACTTCCACTCTGAAAAAGAAAACAAAATCAAGTTAGGTATAATAATGTAAAAAAAATATAGAGATAGATATTTTGATGATGTACTTTCATTCTATTACATAGGCTTGTTTGTTATAGAATGAATGAAGAATTCTTGTACACACTGTTTATGTAGGCCACAGAAGACTTTAATGCTAGGGTTTTCTAAGTGAATGATGATGATAATGTAATTAAAGATATTTACAAACTTTTTGGATACTTACTATAACATAATAGTTGCACCTATCTCCTAGGCAACAATCAGAGCATACCCAATCTTGGTACCATATATGTGTACACAGTGGCATGTATCTCTGTCTTGTTGTCGCACATTCCGTTTTATTCGAACATCTTTTAGACACATAGTACTGTTTCTTTGCTCCCTGGGACCAGTAAGGCGTGCTTCCCCATTTAATCTCAGTCAAGCAAACATCCTGATTGTATTCACAGTTTCTTATAGTTTTAACGCATTTCTCATTGTTGTCTTCTTGGTTCTCGCAGACATAACACTCCAAACTTAAGACTGCAAAGTAAATAAGTTAATAATTAGGTAAATAGTACGGTTGCGGTTTGTCTTGATAACAAAATATAAATGGTCTGGTTCTCACCATTTATTACTGAAAGAAGAACAATAACAATGCTGAACTTGCAATGTTGGAGCATATTGTTATTTTACTATTATATCTGTAATAATTAAGGCACTTGTTGTATTATTTTTGTTATGAATTCAATTCAAAGTATCATGTTTTCTTTTGTCAAAACGACAAGCCACACCCGTACTGACACTTGCTTGAAATGGTTGACGGCTGACGCTCCGGTGTTGTTGACGGTTATAATATTTTGACCGTTTTAAAATCGTCTAATTTAGGAGTTAATCAATATTTTTTAAGTAATATAAGTACGCAGACTCCTTAAATATTTACAGATTTTTTTCAAGGAAAATAATTCCTTACATCCTTCTAGCGAGTTAGTAACATCTTCCATCACAGACATCTGGAATATCGACTTCTGCAACTATTATTGTCTACGATTATAATCTGTATGCCAAAAATAGTCTTGTATTTTGTCTAGTAATTGAAAAAAATAATAACGTTTACACAACAATTAACAGACGATTTATAAAATTTACGTGTACATTTTTTATTGTAAATGTTTTTTTTGTATTCTGTCATATTGACACTATTTGACAGTACCAGTTTTGACATTTTCAATCCAACAAGACGAAAATTCTAATTTGTTTCTGACGGGAAGTAAATATAAATAAAACAAAATTATCGGCATAATCCTTTACTAAAGAATGGAAGGTATACTGTGGAAGTGGACTAATTATTGGAACGGTATTATACGATTTTAATTTATTTGTAAAAACTGTACGAAGGGTAAATATTATTTGATTCAATGCATTAATAAACATATTGTTCACTACAGGCTGGCAAACGCGGTGGTTCGTATTAGATAATGGTATTATTTCATACTACAAGTCGCAGGAAGAGGTCAGCCAAGGATGCAAAGGGTCTGTCAAAGTTTCAGTTTGTCAAATAAATGGTAAGTGATAACATAATTGTTAAAAATTGATTTCTGATCATTACGGTTCTATAAAACCATTGGAACCAGTTCAGTGAAAGTTGTATTGATTAGGTAATATGTATGTTTTTAAAGCATATTGGTTTTGCATGTTTTAATCTTATATAATTACTGTTCCTATTTAATTCAGTCATATAATTAATAGGTATTGGCAAACAAATGTTTCAGCTTATATTATCTTCTACCAACCCTACCACTTTCATATAGTCAGCTTCCATTCCCATACCCATTATGTATAATATTACAAATACTAAAACTAATCACGTTACATTTCAGTAAATAACATAGACAACACAAGGTTGGACCTTGTGATACCAGGTCAGCAGCACATGTACTTGAGAGCTCCGTCTCCCCAAGACAGACAAAAATGGCTGGTCGCCTTAGGCAGTGCCAAAGCCTGCGTCGACTCTAAAGAATTAAAAGGTACAGTATCAATTAATCAGTAACTTTGATATTCATTATATTATATTTTAATGGTCTACATGAGAAGTGGCCTTTAGGTCTAAAATATTAATAGGGAATTTCTTATTTAATAAATTGTTTTGGGAAAAAGCAATTTGAGAAAATTTTATATTTCGTATTCCAAAGAAAGCTTGCTTTTTTAAATCTTTGTAATTAATAATTATTAAGGAATAGTAATGTCGTAGGTGGGTTTATTCATAATCCAAGGTATTATGAATATCATAAGCTTATCTAGAAATGTCCTTGATTCAAGTTAGGCTAATGACATTTGCACTAATAAGTTGTATTTATTTAGTTGCAGCATTTGAAGACACCAGTTCCTTGAGCCACAAGAAATCTGAATTACGCTTATATTGTGATCTGATGATGCAACAAGTACATGCTGTTAAAAGTGCAGCCACCGCTGAGGGTGGGCCAGAAATACAGGTAAACTAGTTGTAATTAAGTTTTCAAAACTATTCTTCCACTTATCATATGGTTTATGTAAAACCCAGTCTCAAAGTAAACAGGCTTCTGACAGAGCAGCATACACATCCTTTAAAAAATCTCTTGGTTTTTGTATGGCTCTTTATCAAATGACCCTGAAATGGTTATGCTAATGCATTTTTAATAATAAACTTAAGTACACATTTAAAATCCATTAAGGAAGATAAAAATCTATACAATAACATATCATTTTTCAATTAGTAAACCATTAATTTACGAAGACTACAAGTAGATGTAATGTAACAATGTCCAATTACATTGTCTTGCAATCTTTCCGTTTCAGAAAATTGACGACGCGTCGAGTTTACTAACAGCAACATGTGATACATTTATAAGAACATTAGAAGACATAATGAGGCTAACATCCACCGCTGGTGTTATCACCGTACCTTATGAGATGCCCATACCAAATATAACGAAAAATAACAACTCCAACAAGACGCCCAGACAAAGTATAAGTAGAACGTTATCACAAGAAAATAGATGAAATGTTGACTGTTATACCTACCATATAGATATTAGAATCATTAATTATCAAGTCTAGTTAATTGGCAATAACAATTTATGCTTCTAATTAATATATACAAATAAATAATATACTGCGAAATTAAAAGTCGGAAAAAAATTGTATAAATGAAAAATATTAAATAAGTTAACGCATTTTCTACGATTCCACCATTCCAATAGGGATGATGACAGGGTACGAAAAGTAAAAATCTAATAAGACCGTCAGACGGATAATTAAAAAAATATTAGACATGTATTTTTACGTTTATCTGAACAATAAAAAAAATACCTTTAAGCTTGTGACGTAAAACTTTTGCAAAATATCAACAAAAGAGTGATGTCACACACTCACACATTTTCAGTCTGTACTTTGGTCAATTTTTGTTTGCAGGAGAAAAGAAAAAATGCGTATCCAATATTATTAATTAAACTACATGACGGACATTAAAAAAAAGTTGTCATCATCCCTATTCATGATCTGAGATCTTCATAATATATATAAAAGAAATAAGATATTATTGTTATCTATGATATTGTAATGATCTTACCACTAACATTTATTGAATGTAAATTACGTCACCAGTATTATTTAATATATTATATAAAAAGATCTAATAAACATATCTATGTATGTACTTAAGTGTTACTATAACCTATTTGGTTAGATTAGTTTGTTTTATGTTAACCTTCGTACTTATAGCACTTGCATAATATTATATTCCTGTGATATAAATAAGTATAAAGCAGCTTGAAGCCTACCACCGCCTCTTTAAAGTAATCTAATGCAGTTGTGGAAGCATGACAGTGCAATACACGACATAGACAAGTTTTACTTCCACAACTGAAATATTATTTTCAACGGTTGTGGTAGGCCCTGATTATCACAATAAATTAGTTCTTTATAACTTGTCATATTTTATATACATCATTAAAAAGATAATTTTATTTGTTTATGTATTCATAATAGTTTGTTAGTATATAAAATTCTCGTAAGAATTTTAGTAGTCATTTTGTAATTTGTTTTTTATGGGTGTTAAATTGTTGTTTTATGTTTGTACTCGTCGTACATTTATATATTGTTAGTAATGCAAATAAATAAGGTACTATAGAATGATTAACCAAGAACTGTATAAATACATTCCATGTGTCAAATTGATTCCTTTCACAATAAAAGAAAAATGCTATTTGTAACTTATTTGGCAAGACTTTATGTTCAATTATATGAAATACTGTTTCCATAAATAAACAATATATCAAGTGATGTATAATAAAAACCGTAGCTAAAAGAATACTTGTCTTTAATTAAAAAAGATAACACAATCTTATTACATAGTTTAACATAATTATCACCATTACTTTATTGTTTTACCATATTGGCTCTCCGAACCTCAACAATGATTTTTCTTGTGCATCTAATTCTATACCTGTTTTTTTTCTCATGTAGAAAATTGTACAATCTCTGTTAGTACAAAGAACTTCTTCATGAAGACTGCCTTGGCAACGCTGACATTCAGTCCAAAGACGAGAAAACTTTTCCTGAAGCTGTCTTACCTTAGATACCTCTGCCATGTATATCTGCCTCTCTTTAGGCAAACAATGAGTACATAATGCATTATCATTAGGCAGAACAGATTTGCAACCTATACATTTTTCCCTTTTCTTTGTGAAAGCAGCTAAAGCACCTACTTTAGATGTTACCATTGCTTTAGTTCTTGTGTGTTCTCCCTTTAAAAGGAGAGATTCAGCTTTCTCACCCAAAATTGGTTCAAAAATTCTTAGCAGAGGTTTAGATAGCTGATTTTCCATGTAATGATTGGCATCTATTGGTACACTGTTTTCCAGTACATATATAGGGTCTTCTGCTTTCATATATGCTGGCGTGTTTTTAGTTGCACAACATATAACGTATGGGACTCTGTCACCAAGTTTTGGAGCCGTACCAGCGTCTCGCTTTTTCATTTTATTGGCTAACTCTACATGAGCCTGCTTGGCAGCATAGTCATGTTTAGTAAGTTCTTTCGTAATCACAAGTTGTGATATATCTATCCTATTACATAATAAGTCTGATATAATTTGTTTAGCATAATTAACAGCACCATCTGGATCCCTATCAATAAGTAACTTTTGTAGACATGTGCTCATCATATTTGACACTAGAGGACAGTTATCTCTTCTCACTGTTTCAATACCTTTGCAGTCCATTTTATCATATTTCTCTGGTTTCGTAAAATAGAGACCAGCGTATCTCTTCTTATTGATGAGTAGATATGGATAATATACTTTTTCAAATTCTAACTTGATTGGTTTTACAAATTTTTCAGTCACGAAGTCTGCAGCTTCTTTTCCCAATTCCATGCTTTCCTCAAGAGTTTTAACACCAAACTTAACCATGACGGAATCAGTGTCACCATAAATAACTATTGCATCTTCCTTATAACCATTAGCTTTAGTAAACTTCTTTTCTACTTCATTTTTCGTAAATTCTATCATGGTTCGACCATAAGCAGTAACACTACCTGAGATTTCTAAACAAGGCAACTTGCCTACTTGTGCTCCTGTAAACCCATACACAGAGTTAGCACTAATCTTTAAAGCTAATTGTCTGCCATCAAGGACAGACCTTTTGAATGGATCTTTTTCATTTTTCAAATCTGCCTTTGCTTTCTTTCTTGCAGCAAGCAGAGACTCCAAAATTTCGGGTAAGAGTCCCTTTCTTACACTTGCCTTCACAAATACGTTTTTAGTAGGGGTTGTAGTTATATCATCATTGGTTAAAGGAATTTTGTTTGGTTTATTTGGTTGGATCAATGTTGTATAACATAAGTTGTGAGCCATCATAATACTGGGATACAGAGAAGCAAAATCCAATGTGGAAATAGGGTCAGCATAATATCCTCTTTTAGGTTCAATAACAGTTGCACCCTCAAACTGTTCATCAGAGCCTTGGCCATGGTAAGCTGGCATTAAGTACCCAGCTTCCTTAGCTTTCCTTAGTAACTGGCTCACTACTTTAATTTGTTGGCCTCTAGTGAGCAGGCATAGCAGAGGCACACCTGTTACCCTAGCCATTTCCATGTAATTAATAATGCACATCAGCTTGTTGAGTAGTTTTAGAGGTAAGTATGCATCTTTTAAACAGTACATAGCTAATCTCCTTCTTGTTTGTTCACTTTCATTTTGCAGGTCTCCAATGATACTGTGATGAACATCCTCTTTTTGCTCTTGCAAGAAGTGGTAACTGACAGCATTCAGGGTGTATGATCTCAGTTTGTAATCCCTAACTAAAACAAGTAACAAATCAAATGGTACTCTTCCCTCAAAATTAATACTTTTGTTTTCTCTCCTTCCCATTTGCTTAGACTGCAATATGGAATCTTTAATAACAGACCTAATATTTCTGATTCTGCCTAAAAAGTCAAAATTTTGAACTTTTAAATGTTTTGCTCTATTTATTAGATAAGGCCAATCAAAGTTATTGATATTATATCCAGTAATAATGTCAGGGTCAAGTTCACGGAAGAAATCAGACCATTTAGCAAGCATTTCAGATTCTGACTGGAAACTGAGGACTTGGGATCCTACTATGGGTGCACAAGTGTTTAATGTGAAGACATTCCTTATGTAAGGCTCAGGCTCACCTTGCCTTATAACCATTGAAGCAATTTGGATAACTGGGTCATGTTGGGGCTCTGGGAACACTCCTTTTCGTCCAGCACATTCAATATCAAAACTCAATATTCTGATAGGAGCTACTGCAGACCATTCTCCTTCAGGTTGATGAGCAATAAATGCATTCCAGGCTACATCTACTTCAATCTGACATCTAGACTCAGGTTTTACTTGTGTATCCTTAGATCTCATCGACCACTTGCCAGCTGGTAGTTCAATCCAACTGCAGCCTACCACTGATGTATCTACCATGAATCTGATATCAAAATCAATATTGCTTTCATAAAAATATGGGTCCATTAAACCGAAAGAAGTTGGTTGTCTTTCAATAAGTCTTTTGGCTGCAGCAATGAGTCTAGGTAATGCAACTGATACTCTTGCAAAAGTTATGTCATCATCGCCTTTGTAGTACATTATAGACTTAGCTTTTACTAAGCGAACTTCTAAAGCAGTCTCCTTAATATTATCTTTGTTAGAGCGTAAGTCCTCTAAAATGGCTGTATTCAAATTAGATTTAAGTTGATTACAAGATGATTCTGTGAAATTTACAGGGACAGTAACATAAAAATAGGGTGTAAATCCATGAACATGACAGCAAACTGAGTTTCCATCTTGAGTGATTCCATACATTCTCATAATGGGGACTGGCGCGAGCTGTGAGCCAGGCATACCTTGCATTGGCTGCCCATTGTAGTGATCAATATCTAATTGTTGAAAAACCAACTTATCTTTCTTCGGGTCCAGAGGTGGTGGTGGTGGCCTGGACCATTTCATATTGGTGGAAATATTCTCGGGACCTTCACCAAACACTTCTTGTGAGTCAAACTCACCCGAATCCATAGTGGCAAGCTGCTCTTCAAAACTGCATGGCACTTCATTGTCATCGTCGTCATCGGCTGACTTAAACCTCTTTGGTGGCGGCCCTTTATACTGTTTCTTCTTATCCATTGTTTCTGATTGGTGTAAAACTGTCGAAGCTTTGTTTTCTATTGACAACCGGCACTTTCCCGCCAAATGATGTGAACTGTAAAGTTGATTTACTTGTTACAAATAGATAAATAACTGAAACTAATGAGATTAGGTGATGAAAGATATTTCTACTTACTTCAGGGTATTTCCAGAACTGAAGAATTGTTAGTATTTTCACTTTTAACAATTTTTTAACTCATCAGCTGTGTCTGAAACACACTGAACAAACTCAAACCGTTGGATTATGTCAGCATCAATTTGACATGATTGTCATTTTGACAATTGATATAATGTTACCAATTAAAATACATACCTGCTAATCGCCAGTCTTATAGTCGATTAATCAAATATTTAAGTTTTTCTAGCATAACCATTACATGAAAGCGACGTAAAAATCTGTATTTTTGTGACCCCAAAATAAATCAAGTTTCGAATAAATTTAATGTTACTTCTTAAAAAATATGAAACGATGCCGCTTTTGTGTCCTTATAAAAATTGTCAATAAAATAGTCAATCCTTAAAAAAGAAGAGTATGTCTTACATAAACAACACAATAAAACAAGACTGTGATTACCTTGTTTACGATAGGTATTTCTACAATCTAGAACACAATTTTGTTTATCATCCTGGAATGTCGGACCAAGCGACTGATGATTGACGATTTATTGCTCTAATTTCATAGTGTTAAATGGTTCACTAATTCTTTTGATTTGATTTGTATTTCATAAAATGTGATTCGGATAGATTTACTCTGTATTTTTGCGGAACAAATCATGATTTTAAATTTTTATTGTGAGATAGTGGTAGAAATAATGAAGCAGTCGACATTAAATTTTGTCGTAGCAGCAAAAATATTTGATTGATGTGTTAGGGAAAGTGATCAAACCATAACAATCTATTATAATACTTTATATACCTATAAAATGTAACCTTACTGTTGTGATGTAGAATATAGACTATTTATGAGCTTTAAAGCTCCTGGCGGAAGTTTGAACCCACGGCAGTGTCTGGATTTATAATGTGTCTTCCGTTTGGCCTAACTTCCGTTAAACGCTTATTGATTTGGTTGGAATATTAATTTTTAGTTTATTCTTAAAGCTTATAATAACTGTAACTATTTGATTAAATCAGTCACAGTATCATTTTTATCAGGTTTTAGTTTAAAAATATTACGACAAACCCGATATGCAGTGGATTTGGTCGGTTTCCCTTGTCACCTGTTTCGGTTGATTGATGACGAGTCTGGAAGCCGATCAAAACGTTGCTAGTGAAAGAACTTGGTAAAAGAAACAGATCAACAACAAGCCAATTACCCAAAGACAATTCAAATTAACAAATAATATATGTTTTTACTAGGATAACCAAGAAAGACATAAATAATACTAAATTGGTACGTCTATAATCCATTCGGAGCATATCCTTTTCTTAATTTCCCGTGACACGAAGATATTTTCGATACGCATCACCCTGTTTCCAGCTATCAAAAGCACCTTTCATAATTATCCTCACCCTCTTTCATGTAACCCATTGCTGGGCAACCGTACACTATAATCGGGCCCCGAATGTATATGTACTCATAGATCCGGATGATGTTAGTAATGTTTACATTAAATGTCTTGTTAAAGTAGCGTGCTGTGTAATCTACCCTCTTAGTTAGGTATAGAACACTATATTACAAATTCCTTAATGAAACACAAACAATAGAAATATAGAGTACGTAAATATTAGTTTTCTTGGTATTTTACCGCTAGCTTTGTACCTATTTATATTACTGCTTTAGACTTATTTATTAAACCATTATCTGCCTAGTTACCTACTCAAACACTCATTCACAGTTATTACTCATAAATTCATATGTAACGGAAATAACAACGAAATAATTACATCTGTTCATAATACTGAGAAAATTAAACAAATACAGATGAAGAATGAAACATCGTTTAATATTGTAAGTAGTTAGAATTCTATAAATAAATCCTTTTATGTGCATGTAGGCAACCGTTTGATAAAGGCTATTCATACTCCAAAAGTGTCTAAATTTATGAGCAATGCGCAATAGTCAAGGCCTGGTGGCCGTTGTCTGTAGTAGGCGCCTGCCTGGCTCAGAGTGAATCACCGATTTGAACGCTGCAATACGGAATCAGAATTACCATGAATGGTAATGTGGACTTTGTTCACGCGTACCTGATTATGCAGTGCAAACTTATCAGCATCGTAAAGTTACACAGACTTTAGGCCATCGGAGCACAACATGTTTTAGTATTAACATCTATTTTGATTCAAATCGGGCAAGCTTAGCGCATTGTCAAAGCAGCGGAATCATTACCTTAGGTAGGGCTTCTAGCTTTCTGGTGACTAAAGGGTCATTTCAAATAAATACCTAACAATATCAAAATAGTCATTAAATGAGGAAAATTATAGTCACGAGAC
Source organism: Chrysodeixis includens (assembly GCA_941860345.1). Lineage (NCBI taxonomy): Eukaryota > Metazoa > Arthropoda > Insecta > Lepidoptera > Noctuidae > Chrysodeixis > Chrysodeixis includens. The sequence continues at coordinate 8,310,644 of OW796095.1, read as the reverse complement.
ACGAGGAAAGTGAACTGTTGCAGATTTGGAGTAGGTTTGAATTCCTCATTAAAAAATCCATGTTTTGCCAGACAGTATAAGTAAATATATCTTCTCAAATGCAGGCACCGTAGAAATTGTCATTTATGAGAGTTCTACAAAAAATGTACTTATTTAAGGCTATCTCCTTTTCCATAAATACGTAATCTAGGTCAGTGTGTAAATGATATATGCAATTGTGTTAGTTTGTGTAAGGCTGCTTGTTTACAGCTTACGGTACACCGTTATCAATCCCTCCTGTTGACTCGGGTGGCTTACAGGAAAAGATAAGCAACGTACGTTACGTACGCTGAATTCGGTCCATTCCAATTACATGTTGTATACGCTATAAAATCGATTCGGTGAATTAACAAGCTTTATTTTATTTAGATCTGCTTTATTGGAAGAGCTCCCGGATGATTCACTATAATATTTTTTCTAAGAGAACAGTGTTGCAAAAGGTAGCCTAATTTAAAATGGAATTGGGTTAGATAGATTAAATTTGCCACTGCACTTGCACGTATAGCCAGTAACTCAAGATTCAAAAAAGCACTTGCTTTTCTGCTGTTTAAAATTTATTTATTAAAAAGAAATATGACTTGTTTGTCAGGATCCAAGGGCCATTGTTCGTTTGGGCAACTTATTGATAAACCTACAATTATATAAAATTTTTTAGGCGTCCAGTTTCAATGACCTTATACGTTGCTTTGACAATAGAATATTTATTTTCAATTCTAGAGCGTGTAAGCTGTCGGTCGGTGCAGGTGTTTGAAATTTTTGGGCACTTCTAACACGCCCCATATTCATATGTATAAAAAAGACCTAGATCTTGATTCTATACGCTGTATTAGACCTGTCAACAAGAGTGGGTGCTGGTGGCACCTTGATACTATAGATAATTCCTATCGACCTGATGGACCGAATGAACATTTACTTGCATGAAGGCCTCATAAGCTCGATAGGACTACCGCCTTTAATAAAAGCACGCACGAATTGCACCTTTGATTGCTTATCAAAGTGCATATACGGCAAGGTACAGCAGGTAATAGTTTATAATAAGTTTATTTAATGAGCCATAATAACTATGAGGGCATTACACAAGGATGGATCACCGAACAAATTGTTTAAGCTCATAAAGATAAGAAGAAAAGCTATGGAGATAGTTACGAACACTGTAATTTTATATATTAAAAAAAATACATGAGTACCATATGTTAGCGTTTGAGATATTTAAAAAGAAAGTTAAAAACAAATTTCACGAAATTACAAAGCTTTTGGAAGGGTAGATACAATTTGGAAAATTTTGATCAAATGATCTTAATACAGAAAATAAAGCTATGGTTGTATTCAATTACTCCTTTACTATTAAAATTGAGGCCTTGATACTGAGGCCCTTCGCAGTTAAGACATATTCTTATATCTAAAGGACCTAAGTAAAAAAAACTTCTAGATAAGAGCCACTTCAAAGTACAACAAAAACAGGAGCTCCTATTTTTTGTCGCAACACCATCTCCACAGTATTCCCTATCCCGGGACGCCCAGAAGCTTTAGTAAGTTCACGTCAGCGTTCTGGGAAGGAGCGTGCGATATGCCCGGCGACGGTCGGCCGAGTTCACTCAATGAGTTTCCATTAGGGTGATGAGTGTACGGTCTATTAATACCCCAGACGTGACAAATACATTATCGCCGCGATTCATTCACGGTTCAACTGAAACTAAACAGATTTTTTTAATGGGCCTCATTTTTAATCGTTGTGGGTAGACTGTATTTTAGGAGAACAAATGAGTTGAACTTTCAGGTTTGTTTTAGCTTGGAAGAGATTCATTCTTATTCGAAAGAGATATGAAAAAATTCTACTGGTATTTCGATAGTTTGTGTATCTGATTAATTTTGTTTCGGGTTCATAGACAGTCAATTGATTTCCTTTTTTTTGTATCCCAGTGGAAATCCTCATGGGCTGTCCCTCGTCCACTTCCTGACGAGGGACAGTCCATGAGGATTTCTACTGGTGTGCCGGAGTCTTGCTGGCTAAAACGGCTGGAGCGTCCTCATCTGCCTATGGCGAGGAGTACGGGGTTCGCTTTCACATTCATCGCGCGTCAATTGTTTACCTTTACAACACAGCAAGCTTATCCGTAAGTGCTACGTAATATCGTAATATTGATTAGTTATCATTATAGAACTTGGCTTACAGGAGTTGCAATGCTGGGCATGAGTGGTGGGCTCCTCCCGAAAAAAAGTTTATGTAGAGTCGTTATTGTATCACTCATAAATTTTCTGAATTAGCAGAAGAATGACTCGGTAACTTGCTGGTGAATGAATGTTTGATTAACCGTTGATGAAAATGTAAATCAGGGGACATATACCTGCAATTTATAACAAATATCGAAACCAACCAATCATAGTAAACGACAGTAAAATTTATTCTAACATATTAATATACTTGTAGATACTATATTATGTCAGGGAAACAAATTATTATAATGTTAATTGCTTGAGTCAGTTTCGTTGAAAATAAATGTACGTAGCTTAAAAGGTATTTACGTTATCCTGTAATTTAATTTAAACCAAATAATTTACATAAACGATTGGCAATTATTTACTTAAGTAGTGTCCCAACAAAACTTATAGGAAATACTCCGCGATAAACATGCTATTTCCATTATTAATTGGTTATATTAATTACGAACATAAATAGCGTAAAACACAGCACGCAATATCATTGGCGCCAGAGTAATTATAAATTTTGATTTGTTCTATTGAATTGCTTGTGTTGCCACTAGTAATTATAATTACACGTATCCGTAAGCTTGCCACTTAATATTTATGTACTATTTTTATCGAACTATTCATTTTATAAAAATACAACTCGGATAAATGGGTCTCCTATTTATTTTTCCTAAGTGCAATTGACAAATTGGTACAATTTGGTATTAGTACTCGTTTTTTACATAAATAGGTGTCAAACTTCAAACCACTACTTTTTGCTTATTAATTTTAGAGTGATCATGGATTTCGTTGCATAATTGCATAATGCTTCTTTAATAAATTTATAATTAGGTATGCTTGCTTAGTTGTGCAGTCTATCTTAATTTATTACATGTGTTTCTAACAATATGGGCTTGAAAGTGTACAAAATCTATAAGTTAGTTGAGTTAGCGAGTGACTAAACCTATCTATACTAAAGGAGCAATGAAAATAAGTTAAGCTTTTCATCAACATTTGCGTTTAGTCTTAGGCAGTTCACTACAGCCGTATTTCTATCGTAACTTGTGTTAGGTAATTCTTAGCGCTCGGGGCTTAGTATTGCACTCAGTTAATGTTAAGCCTCTATTACGTTAGTGTATACCTTACATCCGTTATATGGGAAATGGGGGATTTTTACCAGGCACCTACATATGCCTTTCCCAAGAGGCGTGATTAATGCGAAACAGACATTAGAAGAGAGACGCCGTTGTATGCCTGTAGAGCGCCATCTTTCTTTCACAACTACAAGAGTGTCTTTTAGGGGTGGTCTAGGTAATTATCAGAAATTTTAACGCATTCATTTATGTTCAAGGATTTTGATTGATTTGAGAATAAAACAAACAATTTTACTCGGTCTATCGCAAACAATAAAACAGCCTGAAGGTTCAATTATTGGCGAATACATCGGTTGTTTTCTTTAACTGCGCAGTAAATTGTACTGTTTGCCATTGGGTTATTACTGTGGGAAAGAATGTCGTTAAACTGAGACATTGGATAATAAAATAGAGTCAAATCAACGGAACGTACGTCAATATCGGTATTGTTTTGTTTGGTTTATTAATGGTAATCAGAGTTGGTTATGTTTGTGTAAGACAATAGGTATGATGGCAGGGTACGGAAAGTAAAAATCTAATTTATCTGCCAGTAGATAATAAACAAAATAGACACGTATTTTTGCGTTTATCTGGTCTATAAAAAATGTCATAGATATGCTGCTTTAAAGTTTAGCAGAAGGGACTTACGAAAAAGTGATGTCACGCGTAACTTTAATTAAGTGTACTTTGATAAGTTTTTGTTTGCGGGGCAAAAGATAAAATACGTATTCAATATTATTCATTAAACTATAATATGACAGACACTAAAATAAAAGTTGTCATAATTTGTTAAGGTTGAAATCTTTAGGGGCCAACATGTGTATAAAAAAAAAATAGTTAAAAGGTTTGTTGTTCTGGTATACTTATGCCTCCATTCGATTCCGGGTAATATTATACCTGGGTAGTAATGAAAACTAAGAACTTAACTCGCTGATTGCGTATTATAGATACGTTGATTCGTCGAGATTTGTTCCTTTATAGTAGACTTCTATTACGTTTATTATCCTACTTCGTATTTAGAGTTTATGCATAAAACTATGAATCTATGAATCGAATGCAATAAACTAAGTACAAAGACTAGTAATAAAATGTATCTTAAAGGGATTAAAATATTAATTACTGTTTACTACATCTTTATTAATATAAAGTTATTATTGAACAGTTAATAGGTGGTATAAAATATTTATTTATTGAAACAATTATCTATAAAGCTAAACAATGTGAGTATTATAACGCACTGATACGTAGGTAGTATAATTCACTCAACTGCTAGCTGAGAGCTTTGTCCGTTACCACTATTTATACAAAACTGATTAGGATCTCCATTGTACAGCTTTTTCATCGCAGTTACGAAATGAGACTACATGTGGCATAGTTATTAAATTATCAACTCAATCGTCAAATTAACTAGCGTAACTGAACCCAGAAATACCTCAAAACATTATCTGGATGCAAAAAGTTGTTGGGCGTCCACGAGGAGGTAAGTACCTATTTATTTATCAGGAACAATAGGTAAATTCACATTGTGTTTGATACATAACATGTCAAATACATCATTAATCATAATTATTAGGTAGAGACCGAGGCATGAAGATCACCTGGAAAAGATTTAGTTGATTGCGTCGTTACTTTATTATACTAGTCCGATATACTAACCATACCAACAAAATTAGATTTTCCACTTACGATATTCAGGAAATTTAAATCCGGAGCCTCAATGTCGGTGACAGAGCAAGTCTGAATGTTAATGAAATGTTATGGCTAGAGTTTCAGCGCAGACCATGGGAATAGGACTAGTTTCACACGTCTATTCACGGACGTGCGTCTGCTAAGCTGAGGAATTATACGGCGGAAAATTACGTCCAACAATCAGACGGCCTGTTCGTCTAATGAGAGAGGGAGATCAGTTTACGGAGGGTTTTAGGAATCTTTTATGAAATACTTAGCATTTTATTTATGAGAATTCTGCTTATTATTGTGTCTGTGATATTGTATAATATTGCAGTTGATAAACCGCTTTTCTAGGTAATAGATACTTGTTATTCTAAAATATTATTGTAAAAAGTACCATACGAAAATTGAAGTCGAGCCCTGAGATGATTGCTTTAATCTTTTAGTAAATATCTGCTCTTCATCAATGTCAAATATATCCAGGAATATCGAATGTAAGATGGATGTAAAGAACGTGCGAATTAGCACCCGTATGTCCTCAGTGATAAATACGAATTAGCCCGACAGGGGCAATTGACTGGCGACGAAACCTTTCCAATTAGTTAATTCGATTCTAAGATCTGGCGTCTGGCTTTTGTTCTAGTTGCTTAGCCACGATATTCGTCTGTTTAATTACTCACACCGTTGACAGAGATCGGCACGGGGACGGTACTGTCGCTAGTCGGTAAGTACTCATTATAATAGACACACAATATTGAGCTCATCGCAGTGGCAAGTAACAAGCGCGACGTAAATCACTCATCCCGCGACATTGGTTCTCGGTATCGATAATTGAATAAACTCGTTCATTATTATGGAGTAATAAAACTTGGTCGCACAAACGGTCCGTTTGTGTCGTTTTACGAGTTCAACCAGCTGCATCGGTTATCTTTATAGACTTGCACTGACCCCGACTTTTCAGCTCGAGTAACGAAGGATACACATTTTTTATTAATCTTACGTATGGCCATTATCTTTTGTTCCATTCATATCAATGGATGCAGTTCAACCTGTGTTAAATTCCTGACCTAAGTAGGCGTCGAACATCGAAAATGATGATATAACCTTTCGAATAATGCATCCGGTCACTAACAAGGCATGGGAGGCGAAGAATCATCAAAAGCTTATCATGTGTTCCTGTAAATTAGTCGTATAAGCAGTGCGACAGGATGCAGCGGAGTAAATAGTGCTCTAAGGAGGTTGAGATGACGGGGCAGATTGCAATGCGGCGGCATCGCCAGCTCCGGGAAAGTGCTATCTTATCTGGGGAATGTGCCATCCCCAGCAAGCGCGGTGGGTTGCCACTTAACGCCAAAGGGAACAGAAAGAAACTTTTGTTACTCAAAATCAATAACGCTTATCTGAGTTCGTTTTGTGTGCATAACGGTCACGGCGTTGCTAAAGAAAACTGAACATTTGAGTCATTAATCTTTGACAGTATATTATTTGTTTAAGGTTAATCTTGTAGGCATTTGCTTTTGTAAGATATTGTGTTGTTTTAAAAGTATTGAATAGTTTTTATTAATTAAATAATATAGAATTACTCCTGGGTGGCAACGATAACCAAACAAAAAAATGTTTATATATTTTTTTAATCACCTAGGTGATAAAATTTTTGGAAATTTTATCTGGGCTAAGGAGTTTATCGTTAGTTGTCAATGAAATGCAATAATAAAATTATTATCTGCATCACAAGCCGAGCGTCGACTTGCAGTGGGGGCAATGCTCTTTATGACGGTAAATCGATTCGTGGTTCTCTTCAAAATGCATCGTTTGTCTTCTCGTTGTATTATCAGTTTTAGTAATAAATTTATACAATAGGATATTTTATGAAGGTTTTTGACCTTCCTGCCTCTGACAAGACGTTTCTCAATATGAACACTTAAGATGATATTAAGGCCATCAAAACTGTTTACAATCACAGCACACAATACGATACGATAGTACAGTCACTTAAACTCATTTGTGGCATCGGGAATGATTTATAGGGCTGTTATATTTAGTGAGGCCACTGGTCTTATTTCTAAAGTTTCTCACGATTCAAATTTCAATTTCCATAAAACTTTCATAACGCTAACTAATCAACTATTAAGATTTCTAAACGTCAAGCTCACTGAGTGTGTACTCACAGCACGTTCGTATTTGACAGACTTATTTACAACATCATAAATTGATCACAACCAGCTACTGTATCTATGTTTGATATATTGTATTATGTATTTATGCGATGTCATAAATAACATAATAATATTAGTCCTACTTTCGCCCGCGTATTCGAAGTATAGAGCGGAGTAGTGGCAAAGGTCTCGATAAGTAGCAGTTCGTATGATAGTCTTTGGCAATTTGCCGGATGTATCTAGATAATAGTTATAATTTGCATTAATGATGGGACACCCACATTGTAAGTGATAGTTAAATGGCGTCTTAGTCGTGAAGTATGGAGATTGGACGTTGGCCTTTGCAAAACGGATCTAGATCACAGGAAGCGAGATACTTGTGTATCTTGTATGTCGCGTTATCAGCTGAATGAGTGTTGTCAGAAAAAGTCTCAGTGATACGTCTAGTAAACTTTGGCCTTTATATCTTTATCGTGTATAAACGACACGCGACACGAACTTCACAGACTTGAATGTGGCGGCCACACGTGGGCTCGGGCGCTGTACGTCGGCTAATGCCAAGTAAACGATCGAATTACGTCAGAACCTAAAAGATAATACACTACTATAACACGATCCATTGTTTGCTGAGTGACGAAATTGTGTCGTAAAAAGGAAACTGTCTCCGTTATGAATACTGATTTACGACGAGAGTAATATTCTTAAATGGCCGAGGCGAGGTAACTGTCTTAGAGACTCTACACACTTTTCATATAAGGGATTTTTTCTTCATTATTGCTCCTTAAAACGATTTTTGTTCTACCAACCTCTTCTTCCAGGAAAGCTTTGTTTAGTAACATTATAAATCGCTCATATGAAGTGATTATTAGGTACTCAAATTTGACATACACGCGTACCTTCCCACCCACACACTGACCATTTACCACAAGCTTATCTTTAACATTTAGACTATTTGGAGATATCAGTGTTCTGCGTAAAGTATGGCAATTGACGTCCTATTAAATGATAATGAGTAATGCAATGTAATGAAGGTGTGGGCGATACCCATTAAAGGGGTTTGTTCTCAGCACCGTGCGTCAATTTGCTTTGGTTAATCGGCTGCGAACGTCACAGCCCTTTGTAGCTTAGTACATTGCGTCACGGCTACGACGGCAAACATTTGTTTTGATTTGTTTTAGTAATTAACTACGTCTGCACTAGTGTACAATGGGTTTGATTATTTTGTTATGACTAGGAATACGTAGAGACTGAGTTACAGGAATTGGAATACCGTTTTAGATTTGGCTTGAAGAGTTCTCGTGACCTAGACAGGTTCAGTCATGAGTTTCTATTGCAGATTTGGCCGTTGTTCTTTTTAGAAGGTACCTATACCCAGTAGTGAGTAATTTGCTGGTCGATATTACAACTATTTGTGGCAACAGGAACTTTTGTGTACAGTTTAAAAAAAATGTATTGGTGTCAGACCTCATTTTGATTCAAATCTCACTCGCAGTTTCTTTGGCTCTTTTTAGGTACAATACGGTTATATTTTGAACTTTTATCCTTAAGAGAGTGTCAGACCGTTTCTGATAAGCTGTAAAGAATATGTGTCACATCTGACAAGGTTTTTGCATATGAATGTGTGATGCGTTTAAGTTTCGGTTTTCTTTGTTTGTTTTCAGATTACATTCAACTTTAAGAAAACCGTAAAAAGACAAATTTAACACCAAATATCGATTTTTCTTGTTTTGTTATAAATAAAGCTTGTAGATTAATTACACTAACTAATTACATAAGGACAAAGTGATACTGTAACGACTGATAGGGTAGAATGGAAGAAAAAAACGTGTTGCGCCGACTCCAAGTAAAATGGGATAAGAGTAGGAAGATGATGATGAAATACATAAGGACAAAGTACATAAGGATATTTGCTAATTAAAAACTTCCACATTACAGATATTTAGACGACTGTAGATACTCCTTTTGTATCATTATATCAGTGTTTCGCCTTGTTAAAGGACAAAGCTAGCTTACCTTAGAACTTCATCAGTTTCCTTACAATATTAACGTAGAGTAAGGTCACATAAGTTCTCATTAATCAGTCTGACGTAAATTAATTGTTTAAAAAGGCACTTGACATGGGTAATATGGGTTATTTCGTATCAATATTTGCAATATAGCGTCATTACTTGGTGTTTATTACTGTATATGCATGAGTTAACCGTTTCCTAGATATCGCTATTTTGTTTTATGACTGGCAAAGTGAGGTGTTATAGACGATTATGTTAATGATAGGATATTTAAGATAATTAGGGCTAGTACTGTGGCGTTATAAATAGTTTGACCTCTTGTGTAATATATTTTTATGGCTTGAAATTGAATTTGTTGACGTAAAGGACGTAAATTAGAAAGCGCTTGAGGTAACAAACAAGCAATTAGGAATATAAATGAATTGATGACTATTTCGTGATATCTATTTATTATAGAAATGTTATCGAAAAAAAAACATATATGTACACTAAATTCAGTTGATATGTAACTATTACAAGAGTCTTTCCTAAAGGATATCGTTCCTACACAAATAAACGTAAATCACGTTGGCGCTATGACGCATTCAAGAGGTCAAACATAACAATAATAGACCAAGAAAATGTTCGCTACAACCATTATTTATAGGTCCACAAACAATGTTTTAGTAGCTGCTTAATATCTGCAAATTGGGGTTACTTGGTATAACCTTATTTGCGTCTTAACTGCAGTTAAGACACGTTAAGGTGTCACAGTTTTCGCGTTAACTACACATTTAGTGATTTAAGTATAATTATATTCTGTATTGATAAGATTACAGCAATTTTGTGCAAATGATTTAATTTTGAATGGCATGATTAGGTACGAAGGGATTTGTGCTAGAGGCGAGATTAGTTGGTAGTTTAAGTATTTCGCAAAATGGATTATAGTAGTATAGTAAAGTTGTGTCTTAAATATTGCAGACATATTGCTAAATTCGATACTTTGCGTGATTTCGAGTAATTGTAATAGTGCTTGTACACGTTGCTACGCGCGGGCGCGGGCGCGTGCGCGGGCGCGGGAGACGTGGCGGGCTCGTGTTCACATTAAACGCCAGGCGTTCGCGCGATCGTGACGTATTTCAGAGGTTGTAAACATGGACGACGATCTTTTATTTTTAACCGAAAATTCATACCTAAAGTGGGAGATGCTAAAAATTAGAATTGGTGTGCACGAAATTAATAAAGAAAGAGAACGGTATGGTGAATTTCATACTTTATATGGTATTTTGAGGGAACATCCTTCAAGATTTCTCTTCTGTACTGAATGACATGATAAAAACGCGCTATCGCATCTAGCGACAAATTCAAACTGGTTGAACTGACCTGACGTCGCGAGTGAAACGCGCGCGCCGCCGCTAGTTCGACGTGAACACACACACAGGTCTCAAGCGTTTGAAATTGTCGCGAGCTCGCCGCGCGCGCCAGTCGCTAGTTAGCCCGCTAGTTGGACCGCACGTGCGTTTTGAACGTGAACACTCGGAAGCACCTCATATGTTTGATATTTCGTGACATCGCCCGCCACCGCGCCCGCGAGTCAACGTGTACAAGCACATACAGTTTTATCTCTCACTTTGGATTAACAAATAATAAATAATTAGTCAGTGTTTTTATTCTGTCATATAAACGATGTAAAAAAAACTATTTGAGATACTTCTTCTGCTTTTCGGCATTCAATCTCATTTAAGTTTGTATATCATTTTCCTGGCCTGTCAGATCAATTGCTACATTAGTAAGTACACTGTCGACACTCGCCTCAGTTTCACCTGTTGCTTTTAGTGATTATGTCAGATTTACATGACGATCAAATTTGGAACCTGGTTGTCAATTTTACTCAGCGGTTTAACAAGAAAATCTAAAATATTAGCATGCTAGTTGGCATATGAGTCAGTGATGTATGCCTACCGTGTATTATGTCTATACTATTTATTGAAATTGAAGTAAATAAAACGGCTTTACTCCTTTAACATAACTGTTTTTTTTTTTTTCTGGGGTGAAACGCTAATGATATCATCCTATGAATTTATTCTCTAATAGACCAATTTGTGAGTTATGGAATAATTATAATTTACTCACTCGTATGACTGAAAACCCATAATTAAATGAATATTGGACCAACCGTAAATATTCGTTTCGTTCTACATGTTATTTGATAAAACGAGTAAAATGGAAAATACATAAAAAATATGCTGATTATTTACAAATACCGATGAATTAAATTGACGACCATGTCGATGACTGGCTATTACTTCAACCTCAGAGGAACATTATCGTACTAACTGCCTGTTTATAAAGGCAAGTAATACGATCTCGGACAATTGAAACGTATCAAGGCTTCTCCTCAATTACGTGTTGACTGACACAGGTCGAAGGTTAACAGCCAATGAGCCCTTCACATTGGTGCGTTGATGAAATGAGTGGCGAATACTTTCCACTGTATGCAACATAGTAATGCACTCTTGACGTCATAGGTAGCAATCATTGTTCTAATAAGGAATTGCGTTTTGCTTTTATTCTTTTGTTTGGCTTTGACTGAACTACGTAATACTAGAAACAAATGAATGTGGATTTCGCACATGTGTTTCTTGATTTTCAAGGACGTAACTGGCCAGTTTTTGTTGACACCTGATTTTTAGGAAATTGTAAACCATGTAATTTTGTCACTTACTTCAGATTAGACACAGTTTCATCTTTGGGTTTGGCTCCTAAAATATACAACATTTTGCCTATCATCCAACCTTCAGTATTTAGGACAAAAAAAAAAGATTTTCGTCTACAAAAACAATGAATCTTTTTTATCTGTCTATCCCAGCATAAATCTACATTCAGCCGTCATCCTACGCATACAAACAAGGAATTACAGCTAGCGACTGGATGACACGTATACCGTAAGGGCTTTTCAGTGTATGACGGCGCAATGACGCACGAGTTTCAGTGTTCCGCTGTAGAACAACGAATCCTTATTATATCTATGTCCGTCTGACCATCTGTCACTTAGTGCGTAACGGATAACTGTGTAGCTACTGTGATGTATGAAATAAAAGTCATAATGTTGATATGAAAATTGGCAACGGTATTAAAGTGTGGAACAACAATAATGTAAAGAAAATTAATTCCATTCTCCTTTAAATATTGATGGCATTTTAAAATGATTCGACTGTCGATAGATCGATCAGTTTTTTTTATACAAAAGAAATGTCTTGTGGTATGGAAAGTATTCGATAAATAAAAATACTTAAATTAGGAAATTACTCTTTCCTTAAGCCAAAAGATATCGACATTAATTTATCGATATTTATCTTTGTTGGATTTAATACGATGTAACACATCCTCAACTACCATAACATTTTAATAAAGTTTTTTTACTACGCTAAATATACAACAACAAAGTTTTTGCCAATTCACTTGGAGAACAGGAAAATATTCTTTACGTTGGTCACTCATTGAGTGTGTAAGCCGCGTGTCATCGGCGCCTGCCAAGCAAGTTAATATCAACATTGCTATGATATACAAAGTGTATTTGTCCAGTATTTACCTCATTGAATACAATACGATCTGATGTTCAAACTTGGAAAAAAATATGGCCAAGTTTTGAGACAATAGCACACAATAACAAAACACCATCGATACAATTAGTTTAGGTTTTGAATTTAGAACATCATTTTCCATGTAAATACAAAAGATTTAAATTTTATAACCATATTGAAATACAAGTTACTGGGATTCTTGTATTTCAATATGGCACTAGGAAAATGGTCATATTTTCAAACACACAGACACTTTATATAATAAGAAAGAGAGATAGTTAAAAATGTTCGTTATGTTTATTATTGCGATTAAAAGTAATTTTTTTTGACAATAATTTTAAAACATAATAAACTATGTATGTATAAAAGAGAAAATTAAAAACAAAGCTACGGAACTCAAAGTAGTGCACTCTTTACAAATTAATCGAACATTGGTCAGTTTTATCTCGTTGCTAACATAATAGCTTTCATATTACATTCACTATTAGATAAAAGCAATTTGTCTCTACAACGAAGATAGATGTAGTGCGTCAGCAACTGAGCTAAGCTTGTAATAACGGAGCTAAGCGAGATTATCATGTTGATGTAAATTATAGTACATTGGTTTACCGAAATGTATAACACTGCACTGATGGTTCTGCCCCTAAGCGACAGGATACTGTGACTTAGAAAATACTTGCATTTATAAGAATTAATACTAGATGCCTATATAAAGTTCTTTCCACGCAGTTTGCAGACCTATGAAAAATCATTAATAACATCATTATCATCATGACCAGCCTTGTCTCCCTTTGTTTCTGCTTTTCTCCTTAGTCTTTTACCGGTCGCATCTGCTCTACTCCAACTATGTTGAAGTCACCTGCCTGATTAATAATTTTAAATTCCACCAAAAAGACCAAGGATCATAAGACACACAAAAAAAGTTTGAGTTTCCATGCAAAAACCTCATATTTTGAATGCCAAATACCCTGTTATGTTTATATGAGGAAGGTCCATTTAAAGCAAAGTGGATGTTTACGGAACGATCTCCAAAAATGACCTTAGAATAATAATAACGCGGGTGAGTAAACAAAAAATCTGAAACGAACAATATATTACGGAAAACATTCTTTTCTTGTGCATTCGAGTGGAAAAAGAGGCTTCGGATCTCTTTGAATAGTTCGGATGAATTTTCGTAACTGTGGGCATTCAGCCAGTTCCTCTTTTTTGCTTTTTAATTTATCTCCCCCTCTGGAATATATTACGTTAAGCTTATTACTGCTGTAAGCGAAGTTTGTTGTCTCTTTGTATATTTCGACTACAAATCAAACTCTGTCATACTTTTAGTTTAATTGTAAGTTATAGTGAAACTTTTTTCAGCGTTCGAAAGTTTTTTCGTGTAGGGATGTGTAGAAAATATTGTGACAATATTTTGACTATTGTCTACTGTGTACAGAAGTCTGGACTTGATTTAAAAGATTAATTTCTATTTTCCCTTTTTCGGCAATTGTAGTCCTAAATTTTGCAACCATCTTTACCTGTTGTATTATAAAAGCCGAATGATTTACTACCATACCATCTATCTACGCTTTTATTACTTGAAAATCTTTCTCAATTACAATAAAATGGCATTTTATTACTTTGTTTATACCTACACGTGACGAAATCTAAAACGTTTGTCTTGCTATTCTAAAAAGGAATGAAGAGTATTAAAAATGTAATAAAGATTAAATAAAGGCCTATAAAAAAGATAGTTGACTTGCAATAAAAATGAACATAATAATATCATATTAATCCTTGAATGGGTCTTGCATAGCTTGGCGTCGACGGTCTACACGCTATCATTAGGCAGGGCAGTTTATATCTTTTGTAGTAAAAACTCATATACCAGATACATCTCAAGAAACTCATTGGCATTCAACATTCGTATTTAGTTATAAAAAAATAATTTCTGATGGTGCAGATCTTTCCGTCTCACTGGCCTCAGTTCTCGCCGCCTCCGCACTAGGGTTGCCAAGCTACCGACCCGAAAACAAATGAAACACGTTCCAAAAGTTTTTAAATAAATTTAACTATTCATATAACACAACCTCTTTAAAAATTCCGACCTATATTTTGTGAAAAATTTTTGTATTTTTTTTTCATTTTTCTTTGGGAACGCAATACGCGACCTACTTTATTGTATTTTTCTTTTTCTTTGACGAAAACTTAAATGAGTTTAGTGTAGAGATTGGGAGAGTATCAAGTTGCCAAGAATTGTACGAGCCAAGGGTTTAAGTAAAATGCTGGAAGTGATAATGGTGCGTAACTGCTTCATGATTTTATTTTTCTATTTTCCATTAGATTTCACGATTCGTTTTAAAAGTTCAATTTCCCTAATCGTCTTTACCATTTTACTTTTCTAGTTTTAATTCAAAATAGAACAAAATTAAGAAAATATTCCTTTTATTCTTCGATGGCAAACCTCAAAATCAAAACTTAAGCAAAGCAACTTGACAAAGCTACTGACTTCAAATTCTACCATCAACATCTAGATTAAAATACCGCTACCCCGTATCAAACCACAACCTTGGATATAATACGTTTTAATAGGTAAGCGACAGTCATAGCGTGCACAAAAACCCTTCGGCGCCTTAAAGCCTCCGTCATTAAGAAAACAGACCACATGAAATGAATGAGGCGAGGGGCGCCCACGCATCCCCGCACAATGAGACAAAAGCTCTCAAATGGCGTCTGTAATAGTCTGTATAGGCACTTATGGTATTGTACTGTTTGCTTATACGAACACTTCGAGTGGATTTAACTCGCAATTAATTATAAGTAAGTATATAAACAATAAGAGACGGTAAAGTGTGGTGATCGTTTTTCTTCTCTGTACCTATGAAAAAAAAAATATCTCAGCGTTGTGAGCAGTGCTTGCTTCTCAATACAAATTGTTAAACAGGTATAGATTTATTAATAAAATTGTCTTCTTGAGTCAATTCCTGTGTATGTTACGTTTCCAACTGAATTACTTTTGTTCTGTGGCTTTTTTTCCTACTTCTTCAATTTACTATTTTTGATTAATTTCGTTATGAGTTCCATGGGAGCAAATCGTATTTTTGGGACATGTCTACTGAGTCTCCCGATGAAAATTCTTTGCTATCTTTATCTCTGACTTATAGAAGTTTGATAAATAATTGATACCTTGCATTTATGATGAACGACCACGAAGAACGTGACGTCAGTTACCGTACTCCTTCGAAACGGCTTTACCGATTGTTATGAAATTTTATATGCGTATTCAGTAGGTCTGAGAATCGATTACTATCTATTTTTCATCCCCATTTTTTTTTGCGTACGAAGTCGCGGGCAATAGTTAGCTCCTATATAAAACTAATATTGTTATATAAATAGGTACCAGTGATAAACTTCATCGTATAAGCAAAAGTTTCTGTTGGATCCTGTGACCATTCTTTATGTATGATACGAATAATAAAATCCCTATGTGGACAGTATTCGTCT
This sequence comes from Chrysodeixis includens, assembly GCA_941860345.1. Lineage (NCBI taxonomy): Eukaryota > Metazoa > Arthropoda > Insecta > Lepidoptera > Noctuidae > Chrysodeixis > Chrysodeixis includens. Next base: position 8,294,403 of record OW796095.1, on the reverse strand, counting down.
GTTATATTCCGTTTACCGATCCGTCTGTTATATACGATGACCCATATAAAGGCTATTAGCCCGGTGAGGATGAGACTCTTTGCCAATATAAGGACAAACCGCTTATTAGGTAAGTACGATTAATTGGGTACCTAATGGTTGAGGGTTCAACTTATATTATAAAGGGATATTTGTGTTGAAATAGACCGGTATTCATGAATTTATCGTGAAACCGATCCGCTGTTTCGTTTACTTAGAAGTTTCTGGAACTAAAGGTATGACTTGTGAGACTATAACTGTGATCACATCATGTAGAATTAAAAAGACGTGTTATAAATACTAAAACAAGATTCTTAATACATAAGGACAAAGTTGGCCACCTTCGTTTATTCAAATGTGTTAATAAAGACGAGTATTATAATTATCTAATTGAAGTTTACCGAGAATGGGTTATTAGATATTCAGAGGCAGTAGGATTTAATATCGTCGGAGTGGTCGTATTAATTGATGCAATTAGGGAGTTAGCGTTGCCTGCGCCCGCGCCGTGTGGACGCTGACACGTACGGGCCCCGCGACAGGCGTGCGCGCACGTCCGTCTCACATGCGAACTGAATAACTTAATGAAAATAACATAAAAATACTGTTTTTATTATACACCGCTTAATGTAAGTGGTTGAATCCGTGATCCGTGAGGTATCGGCCAGACGAGATGTGATTCTAATTTAGATTTATTTTTGCTTGTGGGAGAAAATTGCAGTAGGGAAATATTTATCTACATTATGTAAGAAATATGTAGGTATTTGATATCAGTAAATACCTATGACTAATAAATTATTAGCTGTCATTACAGTATGCATGTAAATCTTGATCACCTTTCAATGTGATTGACACATCTGTTTTAAATAATCTGATAAAAGCGAGAAAATTTAAATATTTCACCAATGTGCGTCATAATTTCATCATTTCGTGTATGACAACGTTTTAAGTACATTTCCTCTCCATCACGAGTGAACCATTTTTTTATAACCTTATCATATTATTTATTACAATCCCTATCATTTTAAGTCTACAAGATTCTATTTATAGGTATGCAAATATAGGTTTAAGGTACTTTGTTATTGACAAATCTGACATTGCAAAAAATGTTTCTCAAATTGACGTAGTCCCAGAGCCCGGAAGCATGTTTTGATAAAGGTCTGTATTTACTTAATTGTACTGCTGATTCACCCAGGTATAATAATGAAATATGGTGCAATTGCCCTTAGCCATCATGACAGGCACTTTTCACGTTATCACTGATCAACGAATTTGGCATATTGATAAAAGTTATCTACGTTCTTAGTATATAGGTCACGGCTCATTTTATACTGGTCGTGACTTGTTCTTACTTGTTCATTGGTCAATGAACTATCTTTTTAGGACATCCTTGACGCATTTCCCTGAACGTGTAACAATTAGCTTTATCAATAATGGTGAAAGTCTTAAGAAAACTTAAAGTTCCTTTCACAACGAGCAGCAGTATTGTGCTCACTTTAATGAAAATTAATGGCAAATACCACAACGGGATTACATAAGACTTAGGGCCATTATTATATTGATATAGGTACCTACGTTTCATACAACTATTCAGCGTTGATTACGTGTTCCTGAGAAGTCCCCAAAAAAACAGAGGACTAGTAATTTTTCTACCACAAAGGAAGAAGTTTATTTTAAAGGTAAATCAGAAATTTCATTGCAAATTGCAACAATAGCGATAATATCCCAGGTTGGGAATACATTCATTAAAACATACATGTTCCATGAAAGATTTACTCTATATATTAACCCAATCCTCCAAATAAAAAGTATCAAGGGGTAATTTAATAAGAACAACCTCATAAATAAAAGGGATTGTCTGAATAATACCAATATGAATGCTGTAATTACTTATCAGATAGTCGTGTAAATAATCTATTGGCCAGTTGCCAAGCAAAAATTGAACTGAAGCAATCGGGACCGTATATATTTTATGATGTTGTACAGCTTAATCAAATAATATTAAATTAAATGAGACTTTAGATGCCCTTCAGTCACTATTCATGTGAATGACTCGAGTTTTTGCGTGAGTCTAAGTGCCTAATTAACCGCTATGTGGGTTAGGTTAACTCTTAAATTTATGTCATATTAGTTACTTTATCTGTGTCATATTTCGCATAAACAATTTATAGCGTGAATAAATTGAAGTTCAGTGCGTTTGGAATCGATTATGTTGATAATTAGGTACTGGCCGCAAATACTTGTGTTACAAGGTGATTTTTGCTTTTATATTGGTTTTCTATACTTAAGAAGGAAATACGTATTTAAGTTACATTACATTATAGAACTAGAACATCCCTGTACATTAACAATTACCTATACATTAAAAAAACTTAAAATTACAATTTTTTCACGTTTCTGCCTTACTGTTTGGGTTGGTAACGTTTCCTAATATTTTTTTTGTTCCTTTATTCATGTCACATTTGCGGCTACAGCGGCATGTTCTGACTTGTTCCAAACGGCTGGCGATTACTAGAGAAATAGATGGCAGTATAAAGATCCCGATTTTAAGCTAAAGCAATCCCTCTAAATAAACAAAAAATACTATGATTTAGTTGCCAAGTTCTCAAAGAAGCACTTTTCTATCTTATATGAATTTTCTTGTATTATGTAGAACTTCCTTTTATTTTAGGTAAAATTTCTAGAATATTTTTCGCAACTTGGCAGCTCTTCATACCTCATAATTTATCTAACGTTGTTCAAATGCGCGTATGAATGTACTTGGCTGCCTTTTCACACGTTTTGTTTGGTTTTATTAAGGTTTATAGTCACTTATTGTTAGTGAAAATTGAACCATATTTCTAACATTCAAATTGTATGAAGATTTAGTAAATTGATCTGGTTATAGGCAAAATTATTTTAGAAGAGAGGCTCCTCTACACCACTGGTTATGACTATCAATTTTAGTCTTAGCAAAAAGAAGACATCATCGTGAGTCTTCATAAATTCAATCTAGACATTGGGTTCTTTGTTACAGCCGCAAGCAAACCAAACATAGGGAACCATGAATAAAGATAGTCAGATGTAAGACTCACCAGGGACGTACTATAGGGTAGTAGAGTCACATACGCGACCTTCAGATATTACAAACATAACTACAAATAAGTGCAATAGCCTATACCTTAGTAGCTTATACAAAATTAGGTTACGTTTAGGCAACAACATGCACATAACACTAACTAACCTAATAGTGTCATACATGATAGATAACATGTGTGCTTTGTAACACCGGCCCTAAATAATAATTGAGATTCATTGAGTAAGTGGAACGAGCCCGCGCACTGTCTGCACTATGTTCTGTGGTCTAGTGTAGGTAATGATAACCTCATTATTATCCTATTATGTACTCTGTTATTTATTCCTAATGTAATTTTCCGTTATTTGTAGATGTTATGTGGCGCTTGCTGTTTTGAGGGCAAGGTGTCGAGATACCAGGTCTTTGAATTTTTTTAAATGTTTTAATGAAGATCAAAATTAATGTTGCAAATACTAACTAATGAGATTTATGGTATTCTTCTATCAACATGTTTATTTAACCAACTATGTATAAAGAGTCATATTAAAAGAAAATTCTTATGATTTTAAAAAGGAAGAGGTTCTCAATACGTCGTGTTCTTTTATTTTCTTTATATGTTCACCGATTACTCAAAGATTCTAAAACCGATTAGTCTTTCTAAAAGCTTTCTTGAAAAAATCGTAAAAACTTTAATTGATGAAAGGGAGTCTAGAAAGCCTAGGTTTTGAGTTTTTTTGAAGTCTAAAAAGCCCTAAACCTGGGTAGCGAAATAATCGTAAGTCTGCAAATGCCCAGAATAAATCAAGAATTTCATAAAAAATCCGATAAATGACTTCCGGAAAGAAAAAACTACAAGGCAGATATCAATCAGATTCAATGAATCAGATCTTCATTTAAAAAGTCGTAGGACGTAAAAGTCTCGTTTGAATTGCAAGTTTTTGCCCTACAAGTATTTCCTGAGTCCAGAGACAAGTCTTAACATGAGTCACGCGTCGCATGTAACTTTGTATTTATATCAGTTAGTACATGTTAAACTTATTCTTGCGACAGTACCTTATCAAATACGAGGTCAGCAGTCGTATTTAGCTTTTGAACAGCAGCTGTTTCCTACACGGCTGCTTGTAAAGAGAATATATTTGATTGGTAATATGTTAGGTACATGTTACAGTTGCAGAATTTGAGTTTATATTAGTATCTTGAGTTTTACTTGTTGAGGACTTTGATTGATGATGTTTTTGGAAGTCAAATTTCAAATCAAAGATTTTCCATCATCATTCATGCTAGTTATAGTCACTTTTCTTGTTCTTCTTCTTCTTGCGTCGATGGTACCTACGGTTTCATTAAATGTTAGATGTCCAGTATTTGACAACGCCAATTGCTGCATCATTGGCGAAGATTAAATCTTCCAAAGTGCAGATGAAGAGACATTTAGGAATCTTGTGTGCTTTTCTTGTTGTTCTTATCTCAATCACTCAACGATATTACTTTTGTTCTTTCTTAAGTAACTCGTAAGTCATTCCATTCCTTTTACTGAATATTTTATGACCTTGTTTATCCATTCATAAAGAAAAGCATGCTTGCTTTGTTATTTACGTAATACTTCAAGGCGCCTATGATTAAAGCGAACAGTAAAAACAATTCCAAACCTATACAAGTAGGTGCCACTGAAACGTTTACTCAGAAGCACACTTAATCTAAATTGCTATACTGTGTAAGACATAAGTCACATAAGTAATTTACATTACAAAACATTTGCACGTATTAGATAATTATCAAATATACCGATTCTTTGATAAAAAGTTTGATAAAAGTGACGTGTTTTAAATTATTTTACCTAAATGCTTCTTAGAAAACAAGCGTAAGGATTGTATCATCTATCAATATATTAAGTACGGTTTGTGCCTCAGAAAGCTTGTAAACTTGTTGATCTTGGCTGTCCTTTGATATTTAAGAATACAACAACAACCAAGTTTCACTATGCATTTGAAAGGGTAATCAGGTAAATATTTGTCGATCGGGTACGAAGTCTTTTTATGTAAAATTCAGTTTTCAGCTAAATCCATGGAGACTAGAAGCCATTTAGCCAAGTCATATGTTTTGCTTGGGGAGTATAGTCGGAAGGAGAAAATTCCATGTGTCTGACAGATTTGGAATTCAGATGACTATATTGTATAGTTGTATTTTGTAAGTATGTACGTCAATTCATGCCCGAGTCAGGTAAAATGCGTTGTTCTTCGGGCATTTCCGATATATCTTTAAACTGAAACACTCATAGAGATAAAAATAGCATGTACATATTTTTAATTCTGTTTGTGCCCACATTACAATTTTAGATTCATTAATTTGTTTTCGAGCTCTATCAACATCATAATAATATTCGTATCTACTTCAAGAAATTTCTAACTTAACAGAAATTTAATATCGGAACTTTTAATGGTTATTTAAAAATATATAGTTATCGTATATTACAATGTCACTAGGGTGTTTATCGGTTGAATTAATCGTTACTTCTATCTATTTTTTAGATTTAGTGCAATAGAAACGCGCAATAAGTTAGCAAGCTGATGCAATGCGACCCGTTTTCTTTCGTATGAAAAGTGGGCATTGTTATGAAAAGCTTGGTTTGGCTGTAATCAAAAGTAATCATTAACGACTTAGAGATAGAGCTCAAAATTGCTGAAATTTTACGTTTTAATAATTTTTCTTGCATTGTTACGATCTGTTATCGCTCACGAATTTCCAAACACTAATCAAGATTACACTTATGTCCTAGACAACAACAAATTATCTATATTACAGCTATCTTTGAGGCATACCTAATTTGATTGATCTAATTCGATGTAGGCTTTTAACGATAAAATCTAAGATTCTAAATCAGTAATTTTAAGTCTTTGATAAATGACCATTATATTGTTTGTTAATGAGACAACACAACTTAGAAATGTCATTCAAGTTTTCAGTTTTTGTATTTTTGTCACCAGATATAGTTATTTATGATATTACGAGTAGTTGAAAGGTTTATATTTTTTCTTTATTTATCAGGACACGCATCAATTATTTTCGCATAAATGCTGTGTATCATTCAGAGCACAAAACTTCTCAAACTGGGGTGGCTAACCGTGTATGATAGTTTGACCGATCAATTACCACGGCATGAATTACTTCCATGTGAGAATTTACGAGCATACGTTGAAGAATTCCGGTCAGTCTGAGTCCAAACACGACTCCAGACAGGTACTCATGCGCAGTCTACTGGTGATGTAATTCGGGCAGTGGTTAGCAACACACGGGTCACCCGCTGGGGTTATTAGGCATTTTGTATGTGAGACACACACAATTTGCCGTAGTACATATGCCAGCCCATGTATTACATATATATGTCGGACAATCTGGCCGTAAGCACCTGTTGACGCACCTGCAAAACGCTTTGTTTAGTCTGTATGCATATAGGTAGGTGCTTTACGAGGTATAGACGTCTAAGAATATTTTCTGTAACAAAAGCTTTCTCACAGATATTACGTAAAGAACCTTGAATGCACATAGAAATTGCAGTTTATTTACATGATTTTATAATACATGAAGACAATTTACATATTTGTGTAATTTCGTTATGCTTTCCAATCTTCCTACGACTTTAGTGGCGCTCCGGGATATAACAAATAGCTGCGTGTCGCCAATAACAAACGACTGTTCATTGTTCACAGCGAAATATCAAATAACTATTTGCATAAACTGTGCAAGTAATGGATCGTTTATTAAAAAAGTATTCCAGGTAAGCTGCCATATCAATTCTTTATAGAAAGAAACCGAGCATACATTCCGACACGCGTCGCGCAAAAACCGCCGCGTACCTACTGATTGATTGATACGATACTCACAATTAGAATTTATTCAATAATTTATAAGCTGTTGTATTAGACGAGAAATGTCGTGTGCACTGGACAGTTGTTAGTGGTTGATGTATTAGCATAAACGTTCTTTATAAGATGCCGACGGCGCTGGCGCCGCGTCGCGCCGATCATATTAGATAGAACACGGGAAATTACATAGCTAGTTGAGATACTGCGAATAAACAACTATTTGCCGGATAATTGCCCTCGTTTACGTATTCGAGCTATTTTAACAGAGCATATTTTTATTAACCGCCTATTAACATTTGTTTATTTTGCGTCGCGTCGATATTAATAAGCGGTTGTGACATGATTGCTCCCGAGGTGTATATTTTCTAAGGTAATTGCTTGTATTGTATAAGTGGTAATGGGTTACTTTGTTTAAATCATTGTTGTATGGTGTGCTCGTTATGTGTTATTATTGATCGATTTACACAATTTAACTAGGATTCGTTAGGTATGAACAATGGTAATTTGCTCGCCGAGTTGGTACAAGAGCATGTGTTGGTCGGTTATTACTGGCGCCATTATCACTTTACTAGTAAATCGCATCGATCGATAATGTCAGATAATGATCTGCGTCTTACTAGGATCGAGTGTGAATTGAGAAACCGCAAGCTCGTAGTGTGCATACGTACAGACACGAGCAAAAATATTGTATACTCAATACTCAATTAAACAACTGAAGTTTAAGTCCTAGTCGAATGATTCATGAAATCGTGAAATTTTCTTTCCAATTACACATTTTATCTTTAGCTTAAAAAATCAGGAATATTCCATAACCGTTTCAGAAATTTCGCACAAGAAATCTTACTGCAACTGTTTGGTCGTACATACATGTTTTTCCTAGTGACTGTACTTATATACGTAGGTACGATGCACTTACCTATATCTTACTTATATCTTGTAGCGCAGAGGATATGGAACATGCATGTGTTATCACATCTCCGTTACGTGTGTAAAACTAAGATTGATAAGCAACACGTAGAGATGTGTAGTAGCCGTAGATTTTCCGGATAATCTGTTGATTTATTCGTGACAGTTCGATTATATGCTCTATCTACTGAAGGATAAGAGATATCTTCGAGATAGCTCGTAATTTTGCTGACGTATCGAGATTTCCCCGAAAGATGAAGATGTAATAGTTATCGCCTTTCTTTTACTTTGAACTTTGAAGCCTGCGCTTGTATTTCGGTAACTGTTGTATGTATCAGTTGTCAAGCATGTATTACATTTTGATTTTGTTTTCATGGAAACAGTGTAGCTGTACCTACATATGATTTTGTATACGTTGCGATTATAAATGATAGACCAAATTACTAACTGACAAACAAGGCCGTCCAAATGAGGTTTGTCAGGTGATCTCCTTTACTTTGTCCTAATCAGATTTTCCGAGATGGGAGCTACCGGGGATCAGGGTCGGGCAGGTCTGAAATTTTACGAAATACATCTTCCTTTTCATTAGCCTTCTTCAACCAATGAATTATAAACCTTAGGAAACTCATTCAAGTACCAAGATAGTTAAATCTGAGAGGGATTTGAATTAATGAATGAAAGTCATAACATGATATCATTGAGGTCACAAACCTTAATTAAATCCTAGGTTTGCGTACATTCTAATATCAGACAATGTTTACACGAGATTAGCGCGCTTACATACACCAGCGTATTTCCTCTCGTAGTAGATTAGTATTAATCAAATGTTTGCCATTCATTACTACGTAGCCAGAGGACGTCAATAGGATTGGCTAAGGACGTAGCTATTACGTACTTTATGTTTTCGTTGAAATATGACGTTTATTGAGCCTGAGCTTACAAACACTCCTTCTTAAACTATGGTGAAATAAATTAATTTGCATAATTTCATTTAAGAACATCTTGTTAACTTACCCGTATTCTGCAAATAAAGAATTTGGATTATTTTGATCATGTCATTTATCACTAAATTGGCACTTTGATACGTAATGGTTTGCCATTCCTGCCTGTCTAAAGAGTCAAAAGTTAAACGCAGTCTTAGTTATGAAAGTGTGACGTCGCTCTACGCCGTGTAGAGTACTATTTCTCTTCCACAATAGCCCTTTGGTAATGGTTAGCCTCCATGAGTTAACACACCAACTCGCACCTTCGTCATTAATAATAATGTCTCCTGACCAATTCCGGCCACGGCGGCTAGTGTTACTATGACACCAGCCAGCTACGCAGGACATATTATAGTGCACAAGCGTGTGCCCAAACACAGGACCAGTCTCTATTTCTTTCTTCTCATAGCCCGATGGGTCGGCAATCCGCCACGACCGGAGTGAGATCAGGCGCAGGACCCACATTTTTACGAGCTTTCCGAAACACGGAAGCTGTAATATTTATTTCTAAACCGCAAACAACATTCGAAAAGTCGGTGCGCCCCGTGGGGATCGAACTCGAGACCTTTGATTGGCAGTCCTATGGTCTTACCACTAAGCTATCGCAGCGTCATTACACTATACACTTTACAGTTACCATTAGTATCTGCTAACCCACATTAGACCAGCAATAATCAATTTTAAAAACGCGTACTATGCATTATGTATCAGCCCCAATCAGTAGTAGCTCATATCTAACATGTATATACACTTACGTTTTTCTATATCGTAGTTATTGACACTAATTGGTAGCTACATTGATTTAGCTGCCATCCGTAATGTTTTTAAAAGGGCTGGAGGAATTTTTAGATTCTTATCACTAGATGTAACATAGAAACATAATATTGGACTTAATAATGGAGTCAGTGATATAGTTTACTGATAGTTGGTCGGAATCGCGGTTATTGCGATTAATATGATGAAAAGTAATGTTGTAATGTGAATGTTTTATACTGATATATAAGTTGTAATCTCGGTTCCTTTTGTTGTATTCTTGTACAAAACTTTTGTTTCGTCACACATTAAGTATGTATGTTTGGTTATATTCGAGAGCATACTAGTGAAAACGTGATATAAAAGAGCTTCCTGTGACTTTAATTTGTAACCTTAGTTTCTGTAAAGTACCCAAAAATTCATAATAGTAATTATAAATTTGCATGCAATATCACAAATAGTACAATAATTTTGAAACTTTTCCTTGCTAACATTTTCATCTGTTTGTTTTGGAAAACTGTTAAGTACTGAAATATTTTCACATTCTATTGGATTATGAAATCCCCACAAATAGAATTGACATTAATTAAATTAATCGGTTTTGAATAAGGTGCCAAGTTCATATTTAAGAGCTGTTAATACATATTTCTGAAGGAATCTCCTTCAGAAATATGTATTAACAGCTGAAGGGTTTCATATTTTTGCGCTAATTGCAAATGGTTCATATCTAAAACCGTTAAAATATTATTCTAAGAATTTAAATGATTCATCAAATTCGTTGGGTTGGCAAACAGCTGTAAACCCTTTTTATAAAACTATGACAACTCTTGGTAACTCATAGTGCGTTATACTTACGCATTTTGGTATTTTTAAAAGGGCTTCCGTATGATACGTTTTTAGGGATCTGGCAATCTGGGCAATATTGCAGGAAGTAGGTGGATGAATATAGCGTAAGGTGACCGTAGAAAACTTGAGAAATTATTTGATGCAATATCGGACATCTTATACAGGCTGAAAGGGACGTTCCTGGATGCCTAACTCCTCTAATGTAATTGTGGAAGTGTGAAAACGCAGTACACGAAGTAGAGCGGAGTTGCTCTTTGATAAAGGCTTTTGCATTACTTAAAAAAGTAACGCGAAGTTTTAGCGGAATCTAACTTAGAATAATGTAAGGTCTGTGAGAGCCTCAAGCGAGAATTTTGATGTTTGTTTGTTAACGAATTACTGTTGTAGATTTAAATATAATTCTTGTCAGACTTAAGAAGATTACGCTAATCTTAAATTGCAGAGGCGAGCTTAATATCTCAAAATTGATTTATTCATCAATCATTTTAAATTACACGTGACACTATCAGAAAATCTGGATAATAATCGAGATAATAACAGGATATTCCCTATTATAAATACCGAAATATACCTACTGTAAATGATTGACGTAAACCCTCCATCGGGGTTCAATTCCAATAATCATTATTGCTTATTAGGCATTAGATATAGATGCAATTTAGATATACAAATAAATTATATTTTTGCCACTTCGATATCGTGTGAAAATCATGCGTCGACCACGCAATGATCTTGTATTATTATAAAACTATCTAAATCCTCAATAAATGGATAATTGTACATTCACACCAATAAGAATCGCAATTTAATGAACAAAACAAAGTGCGATGATTCACTAGTTCAATATAAATATCTTTGAATATACGCTATTTATAAACACATGTACCTACGATGAAATCTCTTTGAATTCTTATAACAAGAATTATCTACTTATCAGAGTCGTTTGTGGTAAATGTTGCTTTTTATTACTGAATTACAAGAACGCACGATTTCACCCGAATTGTGTAAACCAATTTAATCAAATAACAAGATTACTTTCAGCGCTTGATCTGAATTGTGAAATAGATGTTCTTATTTGTAAAATGGCTTCTATAAATTGTAACTGAATTACTGTATTCATCTGCTGATATTTCTCGACAAAAATTAGTCACGAAATGATTCATTACTATCCATTAGAATGAATTGGTAGGTAGTTAGGTACTACAAGAAGTTTAAGTGGTAAAATATGATAAGATCTCTTAGGTACCCTGTCTTTCATAATCTGTAAAACACGTGATACACGCGCATTTCCAAAGGCCATGACACATGTAAAAACACACGTCAAACTTTCCGATATTCAGAAGTTGAATTCAAATTCAAATCATTTATTCATATAATATTAAGCTCGCTGGAATCGTCATTTCCTAACTGGCTACCCTGAGAGGAAACGTCGCAACAAACTCAGGGGTCATCGCCTTCTTTTAAACAAAACACTATCGACCTAATATCTGAAAACATATAGGTAAGTACCTTATATTAAACGAACAATATTTACATTTCGAATGGTTGTGGATTGCGGATTTCGATAGCTCAATTAAAAAAAAAACGTGTCAAAATAAGACGCATAAATTCGTTGCGTAGCTTCATAAAATCTCAGCAAATCGTTGATAGATGATACTGGCGCTAGTGTGTATTCTGTCACAATTATGTACAGGTCATAATAATGAATGAGTTGTATATATAGCGGTGTGACCTTTAAACCTAATACTCTACAGTCTACAGCTAAGGTAGGGCGACGGCGCCGGCGCAGCGTCTCGCAAGTGTCCTTCATGGCGCCTTCGGACCAAACCATTGCTTGCTTCATTTTATTATAGATTAGAACTTCATAGTTTTATTATAACTGTAGGTACATGTTAGTACTATAGTATGGATTAAAGTCATTATAGTTTAGAGCTATTTCAAATTATATTTGTACTATTTTTTGTGACTCAGTTTGGAGGGTCCCAGTTGGGCTTTTACTATTTAATTAAACAGATGTTTTTAAATGTCTTTCTGGAGTTAAAATCTATTGTTTTTATATTTATACAGTATTGATTAAGTACTTGGTGCTCGTTTCAAAGTCGATCAGTTTTTTTGGTCAAAACTGAAAATTTTTGGCGAACGCTTCGTTCAAGAAGCTTGCAAATGTATTAATGTAGGTGTTCTTTTCAACATTAGAAAGCACTCCGAAATGTGGGAGTGTATCTACATTTATCTCCGAAATAAATTTCAGCTGCCTTTTTATTACATCATGATATTTCATGGAACGAGAAGACAATCGCAGTGATTTTATTCAGAATTGGCAAATGTTACGACCGAAAAAATTTGGCGGGTTACCAAGTTTGTAAGTTTTGCTTGAATGAGACCAGCGACGAAGATGTAAATGTACTGGAAAAGCCTACCACAGTAAATAAAATAGATCGGTCCAATTCCTCATCTCTCATTTCATTATTATTTTCCATTTTCCTTGTTCATTCAGTTCTTTTTCATTCATGTATTTTGTTCACATCCTCGGATAGCTTTGTGACGTCATTCGTATAGTCTCTTAAGTTAATCCCTACTTGGCAAATGTATTTGGCTCTGTAGAGCAATCAATTCTAGAATATCGTACAAAGTGAAGTTTTTTTTTTTTTTAATATCACTTATTGTGTAATTGTAAAGCGTATAGCATTTTGCTCTACCTATATTCTAAAATAAACACCATACGTTTTCTCGAAGTACATTGAACACATAAACATCAAAACACACATCTTTGATACTGGCTACTGCCATTACTGGTAACCGTTTACAAAATAAAACTGTTGTGAATCAAATGTCATGACTCACGCTTTCCCAGTTCGCTATTCCCAGTGGGCAGGCTATGAAGTAGCACGCATTGTATGACAAACCGATGAACCGATTACATGCCCCTTACGCCTGAATGACTCACAAACATTGTATACATTTTTTTAACCAAACAACCTCTTTGACGCATCATTAGATGCAAACGATACTCGATATGTTTCGATCTCGATCAATCTTATCGAATCATACCGATGTATACCATAATAAGCCCCGTAAATACATGTACGAGACCTATTACGTACACAAGATTACAATAATATTAATTTATTGCTATTTTAATGTAAACGAGCGTTGTAGAAACAAGTTTTGTACCGTTAATACTAAATAGATTTACATATGAGAATTAACATGGTGCTCTATAATTGTCTTGGACGAATTTGAATGTTGACTCTTAAGTATGTTAATTTAAAATCACCAGATGGGCCTGTGGCTTGCTACGTGGTGGGTCAAAAAGTCAATTAATAAATAATATTGTAATTTTAAAGTTTTGAGTGTGATTTTAGAAACAAAACTATTTGTGGTGATTCGTTAATCTGTGAACAGATTCTAATTTACGACGGCTAAAATTTACCATTCCATTTAGTACGGATTTTATTGTTTTAGCAGACAAGGCATAAAAATATTTTGACCACTTAATGTAGTGTTACATTAAGATGTCTAAATGTAAATTTGTTTTAGTGCCTGAGAGCCCATAAACCAGGATAAACTCTACCGTTTTCCTTATTCAGCACCATTTGTGATCAATTTCAAAAGAAATGTCGTTAAGAATATCAAGACTCAGGAAGATATTGCATAAGCGGTAATACCTCTTTAGTACAGAACCACATATTGTATATTTATATTTCTTCATAAATATACAATGTGTGAAATTCTACTCCCTTCTGAATACTGTATCGCAACATAACTTGAAAACGTTCTCAAATGTTCACCTAACCTACCCCTAATGTGATAGAGTTAGCATAATAGTTAGCAACTTAAACCTACTAGACGTATACTTATTTTAGCCGAATTAAATTATAAGATCAATTTAGCTGAGCTCAGCTTCCTACATAATCTAGCTAAGAGTGCCAAGCCCCACTTTGGCTCGAGATTTCTATACAATATTTATACAAAAGATATGGAAAAAACTTACTCCACAAGACTGATTACGTATCGATGTAATTCGTAATTGGCGTTGTTTGTTGTGTGTCAGTGTCGAGTCGCGTCGCTCGTGACGTTGACTGATGTCATATCTACCGCTAGGAGCATCGATAGGAATTGAATCAGCTTACATGAAGCTGTTATCTTCAACAGGAAAAATATATCAAGGTGTCTGAACTGCAAGTGGCGTGTGGCATTTCATTCAATATTCCGCCTTTGTTGAATTCTTAGTGTATTGTTCATCGAGCGTTTAGATAAGTTGCATGAGTGATTCGTACCCGGATACTTTGTATATGGATGGGATTACGTATTGTTTATGTAACAGACACACTTAGTGCGACAACATATATTGTTATTACACATTTACATTGTAAGTACATGTAATTTTGTACGAATTCCGGGACATTTTGTGTGCATTGTGTACAGGATATCGATATGACTTATACAATAATAACGACCTTTAGCAAAAAGTTTTTAGCCAATCAAAAAAACAAAAGACTTGTCGGTCAATTATGTAGAGTAGCGCAAGTTGTGACGTCACTTGCTCCCAACATTTTTAGATGCGATGCTCGACCTAAATATTCGGGTGATAATAAAAGCCAATTAGCCATTAAATTAGCGTATGATAATGAAAATTTCGATTAAGCAAATAGCAACAACCTATTATGGGCAATGCAGAGCAAAGGTCACCTCAAGTATTCGTAGTTTATCAACTGCGGCCTGGTATCTAGCTGTGTCCAAACATACTCTATTCAAGTGTTTGGTAATTGGGTCTTTACTGAAAAATAATAAAGCGTGAGACGGATCGGACGTCCATATAATTCTTAGAAAAAGAAACTACAAGCAGGAAATAGTTCTTCCACCTTCCAAAATTAGGAGCTTTCTTTATTTGTAAACTTTGTGAGATCACTGAGCATATTTATTTAGCTCATAAACTTACTTAGAACTCCAAATTCAGTGCTCTACACTAAACGGTCTCTATTACTGAAAAAGAATAACAGAATTAACGGTTAATATTTGGTTAGACGTGAAAATCCACCTACATTACTGCTCAACAATTAAAGAGTAATTGAAAGGCAATTTGTTAACCTAAGTGACCAAGTGACTACCTTGGGTTTGAATTAATAATAAATATTGCTATTATTTATTGCGCACTTCGCCACATTAATATAAATGCGACAATACTATTGTCAGGTATTTCCTCTTCATTATCCACATTTGCATGTTAAGATGTTTCATTCAATAAATTCACTGTAGTTAGTTACACTGCGTAATATTAAGGATTTAAATAGATATTATTGACGTCAAAATTACGAGCCGGGTATTACACGGATGTTGATTAACATAAATTAATGGTCAACATCATTTGTCTTCAGTAACATTACACGAACTGAACATTATAAATTATTTAGTTGTACTAAGACTGGTTGTCTGCCTACCTCTCAGATTCATTATTCAACTTCCCAGAGACTATCTTATACGGAAATCGTGAATGCGGGAATATGACATTTAGAAAATTTCCTAACAAAACGAACTCCTTAATGAGTAAACATAATTAATTGTGTAAGTACCAGGCTGATATTTGCTCCTTGGTCTAGTTGGGAGATAAGGGCAACAGGGCCCATTAGCCGATATTTATTGGCTCGATAGTAGATATGTAGCCATCTTACGACATCCTAGTAACATAAATTGACAAGTGATATTTGGTGTCGGTTGTTGTGATATATTTGGCGGGTGGATGTAGGTGTAGGTATGTGGCGGGTGTCGGCCGGCAGTCGGCACTGGCAGCATGTCCGCAATCGTGTGATAGTTGAGCAAGTGCATGGTGGAGGTGGTGCAGTGGTGCGGCGGCGCGGTGCAGGCAGCGCGCGGGAGGCTGCGCGGAACTGGTCCGGCGCACGCGCGGGGCAGAGTCTCGCGGCGGCCGGCAGCGACGCGCCACCGGCCAGGCTCGCCACTCAGTGCACGCGCTGCCTCGCCGCCGCCAGCCTGCGTGACCGACGCCCGCGACCCACCACCACGCTCCTACTCGCTCCCGATACACCCGACGCACTCGCGATAATACACTACCGTACCATCTCCCGACAAACATTATTACAATTTATACAAAACTTTTTAAACTTTGATAATAATTTTAACACGTGAGTTTTGCCACAACCTCTTGTTTACATTTTCCGAAGGTGCTATTTTTTGTATTAACGAGTTTTAAGTGCATCGCAAGTGAAGTTATTATTTTTGAAGGTGCTGGAGGGATCGCAATATTCAATTTAAGGTAAGATTAATTTTATTTATTTAATATAACTTGATAATTAGAATCCTTCAAAGGGGTATGTTTGTGTGTTATGCTCATTATGAAAATATTTAATGTTATATTAGAAAGTCACTTGTACAGCAACGAAACAAGTTAACGTACTATAAGTAAGCAAGTAGGTATGTACTCGAGTTGATGTAACCTCGTTATGTTGGGGCAAGTTAAATAATGTCCGATTCTTCAAATACATTTACATATTTGGTGAGTCTTAAATCTTATACATATTTGAATCTATCATTATTAAAATTGGCTTCATTAACAAGGCCTACCATGTTGCATAAACAGTTCTTGCTTAACGATAGCTTACAAGTTTGAGAACCTTCCTTGTCTAGTATATGTTAAAATTGGGTAAAGTTAGATATAGTGTCATATAGCGCGTTCCAAGTGTGTGGTGCGACGATTATTAGTAAGGTAACGCGACTATAACCTGTTAATGATGTGGTAACTACGATATGATATTCATCCACTACAGCAGTCGGCATGCGACACGAGCATATTGCCACGGAGTTTTTCGAATGCCACTTATCATACAAGTCGAATAAATTTAGAAAGCTATCAACAGAAATTAAAATATAGTCAATAACAAATAAAAATCAGTTGTCGTGGACACAGTCGTAACTCAAGCCAGCTTTAATTGATTAAATTTATTTTTAATTGGCTTATAATATTTATAATCCTTAAGTATTTGGCGAGTCCATAATTCATATTCATATATGAAGTGTTATGTTATTGTTTTATTGTGTTACATAAGAGAATAATAAAAAAAATGTTGCTCGAATGTTGTCAGAACGTTGCATCGAATACTGAAACTTGTATATATTTGTAAACATTAATAATGTTTCTAATCACTCATATCGCTAATTTATAAGATAAGTTGTTTATGAGGCGCCAAAACATATTGGAATATGAAACATTATAGGTAAGTATTAGAAGGGAGTTGCATCATGTTTTGAAACATACGTTTTCACTGATTTACATTTTACTCTTGTAAGTACCTACTTTAAATAATATAAAACTAGAGTTCTTATAGCTCAAATCTGATTAAGGTTAAAATATACCTTATACCTTCCACATAATTATGTTTTTGCTAAATTTATCATACCCGATTTCAGATAATTTTGGTAGGTAATGTCCAAAGGTGAATATAGATGGATTCACACGTGTTGCTTTAAAATTTTACATGAAATAAACAACAATCAGTCAGATGTTTATAAATTTCTATCTTATCTGCAAAATCATCGTTATGACGTAGAAAAATCTCAAGTTTTCAATTAATTTGTTAATCCATCAAATTGTAATGAATATAGCTTAGTTTAGAAGATATTTAATGGAGTATATCACACACAGTTTAACGAGAAACCTTGACCCTTTGAACTGCAATTAGGTCAAAAGTTAAATCTATTTAAAGCTTATAAGTTACCCAATTAATGAAACAATTATATTGTAAGTCAAATAAGACTGCAAAAGACCCCTAATCAACAAAATATTCTTTAACAATGTTACAAGAATCTATTAAAAATATCAAGATAGAAGCATTAAAAGAGAATATTAATTAACAGATTAGTAACAATATCTATGGGGCTGGCATAGTCACCTCGGGTGTACTAGAACCGCCTAAATACACATTTTTTTTCTTTATTTTATTAACCATATGATTTGTTGACTTTCAATGCTAAAGTTACAAAAATATCCATACAATTTCCGAATTTAAAAAATAAAATCGAGCAAATTAAAAAAGAAGTTTACATACACACAGATAATCACAATCATTACAAGTAATAAGTCACAATTCATTGACCTTCTTTGTTCTAAAAATCGTTTTATTTATCTATGATTCATGGTCTGGACTGGAGGCAATAACACGCATTAATCCCGAACTAGAAGCGCCTCCCTGTGACGACGACATGTTTCATCATTTCAGAGAAAGAGCGTATGAGTAAGCAATCATTCATAGTCACTTCTAGGCGACTAGACTGTTACACATCTATGTATGTGGAACTAACTACGAGTATTGTATTGTGAAGTGGGTACAACAACGTAGTAAACTTTGCATTTTATAGTAAACTAGCTGTTGCCCGCGTTTTCGTTCGCGAAAAAAAATAGGGATGAAAAGTATAGTAAAAGTATGATAAAAGCCGATTTTCAGACAGCTACTGAATGCGCATATAAAATTTGGTAACAATCGGTCTAGCCATTTCGAAGGAGTACGGTAACTGACATTGTGACACGGGAATTTTCTATGTATAATATTACATCATTCTTTAAGCACTTGATGACTTTTCCGTTTTTATGTTGGAATAAATGAATAAAGCCTTTGTTTTATACCGCATTGTAATTGTTATTGTTGAACAATGTCGTTTTGGCAAGAGTTCAAATTTTACATCTTTGTATAGTACGATACATATATCTAGACAATCAGACCGTTAAGTATTTGTAGCCCTTTTACGGAAGTACAGTCTGCTGTCTGCGTGGTTAAGATGATAAAGAATTTTTAGTTATCTATTGTCTATGGAAATTTTAAACTTAGACCGCAGGAACCTATGACTTGTATAAGCTTTGTGTAATTTTTGGCCATTATTTTCTTGAGAATTAGCTTTTGCTTTACAAAACTTTTTAGACTCCTAAGTTGTGTGTATTTGAAATATTTTTTATATGCAGTAATTATCAGAAACTACAGAAGCCGTGTCTCTAGGCGGCTAGTACTTGTCAAAACACTAGAACGTACATATGTAAATCATACCGCTGACGTCGATAAGTGTTCGATACAGATCTAAAGATCCGCAGATACTAAAAGATTATGATAACGTTCAGTTAGTTATCATAATGTTTTTCAAATACATTGTTTTATCGGCAATGAATGAAAATTTAAAATGTAAGTTGGGAATGTTAGGATGTCTCCCAAACGTAGATAGTCAACGCTACGGGAAGCCTACATTCGCTATGACAAAAAAAAAAACAATTCAAACAAGACATTAAATATAAAAAAGTATCAATTATATTAGAAGGCATAAAACAAAAAAGGTTAACACTAAGTGCCTTAAGATATAAAGAAAAAAATCTTACATCACCTGAAAGAGCCATTAACAAAAAAAAATACAAACCGTTTGTAAATAAATAAATACGACTTTGAAGCCGTGTGCAATACCTGTTCAACTTTCCTTAGCGGGTGCACCGTATCTACCTGTATTGTTTTATTACCTTCCCGAGACACCGCTCAACTAATTAGGATATTACTGATGTCATTGGGCACAAAATAAACTTTTTCGACAAGCTTTAAACAATGTCATAACATAGTCTCTTTAAACAAAAGCCAACTTAAACAAATTGTATGCCTATTCAAAGGTATTTATCACTTAATGATTACCTACCGGGTAAAATATTCTACTCCGTAATTTATGACAAAAAAACGTCTCGATGTAAAAACTTAATAGATACGTCATTGTAAGGGCATTGTCTCTATCACAAAGACTTGGTTATCCCAGAACATTTACGATACACTATTCATAATTTTATATCATAAAGGATTTACTGGCTATTGTTTCACCGTATAATATAGTTGACACTTCATCATAATTTATTGATTTAATTATGTTCCGAAATTATTCAGGCCGCTTTTAGAAGTTGTCTAGACGTACAATCGTGTTTGGACTGTGTACTTTGAGGTTTTCCTTGTCAATGGGGCTATGTCACTAAAAAAAACTATTTACTCCGTCAGACAGGTTCCAATAAAATACTATACTCGTAAATTTTCTTTTATCTTGTAATTAGAAAATGAAGACGGCACAGAGAGTTGAAATGTCTTGTGACTTCAAGTCTTAGTGCACTTTTCACTGACAAGTTGCTTGCCCCCACCTCTATACGATTCACCGTCATTAAAGCGTTATACCTTCGAATTTTCTATTGATTTTATAAAAGGAGAAATTTTATTCATTGTTTTTTAGAAATGTATCTGACGGACTACTGACTAATTTGTTTTTTTTGTCACATACCTAATAGTACGGATGTTTAATTAATACAAAGTGTAGAGTCGATAACCTTATGATCTGGGCGATAAAACGAGCAATTTCACTGAGCATTTGTCACGAACCTCCGCTCTTATACTTAGCGTAATACCTTTGTTTGTAGTACGAATTGATTTAATTCCACGACGGTAGCTTGCTCTTAATTCTTGGCTAACTTGTCCTCGATTGTATGAATTGTATAGCGACTAATTGAATTATTCTTACTTATGTATTTGTTTATACTTTTTTATATAAACAAAAGTGTTTAAAAATGTAAAATTATTTTGACATTTTGCAGTCCGACATCAAGTGAGTTTGCAGGCAAAATTAGTCCTTATGTTGAGATTCACTTATTCTATGTATGTATGTGTACCTAAGTATGGCTACGTCTACAACTTTCTTGTTAAGCACATTTTCAAAATGCTAGGTACA
This sequence comes from Chrysodeixis includens, assembly GCA_941860345.1. Taxonomy (NCBI): domain Eukaryota; kingdom Metazoa; phylum Arthropoda; class Insecta; order Lepidoptera; family Noctuidae; genus Chrysodeixis; species Chrysodeixis includens. The sequence goes on along the minus strand of OW796095.1, from coordinate 8,273,239 downwards.
AATTATTTTCGATCTCGGTCTCGGAATACATTCGCGGCGCGTAATTATTGGTTTTCAAGCCATCCGTTTGCTTAACTGACCGCCTTTCGTCTTATCCTAATTATATGTCTCGTTGGTAAACGTACACAGTTTGTAACTAAATACGGTTTTAATGCTGCCAGTGTAATATTGTTTATGTGTGACAAACAGACAGGTCAGCTGTAGAGAAACAGTAGACAATTTATTATTGAGCTTCAGGGATCTGACCTGTCGTAAAATTAACTATCGTCATATTATTATGCAGTGGCAATAAATATAAGGTCAAAACGTCAATTAAATTCAAGAATTAAACGCAAATGTAATTTACGCAGAAGTAATTAGAGTAATAAAGTATTGAAATGTTTAGTAAACACATACCTACATTTACCCATTAAGTCTGCTTTCATCAAGCCCGATATCGGATTAATATACGCACGTTTTGTGTCAACACAAGGATTACACACGCTAATGAAATCGGACAGCAATCGAATGGGCGAAATATTGATTACCGATGTGAACGTCATCGAGTAATTCACTCGGTGACGTAATAATATGTACATTGTACATCATAATCAGTAAATGTTTAAAGAATCCAGTGTTTATCGTGTAGTAACACCGATGAGACTATGAAGAGTGCGATTGTTTTCTTCAATATCTTAATTGCCTATCGATTATCGTTGCATTCCATTACAATAGCGTCTGCCGGTGATGTAATCGCTGATAAGCTTCTGAGAAAAACAGGTGAATAACGATGATAGTCCAATACCCTTTCTAGTTGTTAATCATAGATATTATTTGTGTTTTTCACAAAGATTAGGATTAAGAACAATTGTTGTTCCTTTTGCCTAGTTTTAAAGACTGTAATTAATGCTAGTAATTATTTCTTATATCTCAGTAGTTCATAGGTATAGACTAGAAAAGGCTAGAGATAGATTTCCCAAAGTAATAAATGCTTGCTTAAATAACAAAAAACAATACCTAGTCAAATGCTCAAATTAAACTGCTTCGATAACGTTAATCTAAATAAAAATATCTCAAAATTAATTTATTGTCTGATGACATTAAAATTGACTCGTTGCATAAAGAGTAATTCACTTCGAACCGCAACATTTGGGCGTCAGTCAGATACGTCGAGCGGTCCAGGGGAGAGCCGCATTGAGAATCATCCTTAAGTTTCTTATATTGCCTCGTGACCTAGTTTTAGCGTACACAGACAGACGGCCATAACTCTATACACATTTATAACATGTGCAACTCCTGTAATTGGGCATGTAGACAAACATTTGGATACAAGTTATTCAATTATGATACTACAAGAATTAATTATGAATTTGATTTTTAAAAGATTAAAAAAGTTGTTTTGATAGCCATTTCAAGTGATGTGTTTTTAATCTTGACACTTCCACCTGATTCGGACTTTGCTCTTTTCAGATTAATTGATTCTGGAGATTTTTATCTCAAATCTAATCATAGTAATCACAATCATGTATAGGAAACATGGTATTAAAAAATTACAAGCATTTCCTTGCTAAATTTAATCAAGAATTGTATGAAAAAGACATAAAGCTAATAATTACAGCTTCTGAAAATTACTTTGCTGTATCAATTTAGATGGTCATTATAGTGCTAATCCTAACTCAAAACGCCTTGTCTACTTAATCAAATGGTGTATAATTTACATCGGACATAATGTCCATCTGAAAGCAATTAAATTGTAATGGCTCTGACTTTGTAACACCAAGTATTTTATGTTTAAACCTTGTGTTGACAATAATTGGACACAGATATTGGACATTCAATCAATCAGAGCTGAAAGGGGTTAAGCTGTGTTTAAGAAGGACGCATAGCAAAATGTGACCCGTAGGTGTCATGTTGTCTTTGTCATTGTAAAGTAAAATGTTGAGACAAACAATCAGTGTAAGACGTCACTTGCCTAAGTGTCTTTCTATCTTGCAGCTGTATCCGACATACCTTCACATTGTGCGTATATTTTATCTGAGAGCGTCATAATTCGTATCAACGTTTTCTGGACACTTGGCAACAAAATTATCTTTATCCGTTGAAACATTCGCATTGTCTTCATTAATATAAATATCGTGAGTACCTACCGGTCAACTAACTTTATTGTCCTATTTTGATTTTTGCAAACAAGTGAAGATCTTACATCCTTCAGATATTATTAACGCGTAAGTTAAGTATGGATTTTACGCTTGAATGGCTGAAGCAATTTTGATGAATATGGTATTTAGTTGGTCAATCTGGGTTAACACATTAAATTATTAACCAACAGCTTCACACGGTGTGATGTTTTTTCAGTTAGAACCGACTTTCGCACAGGCGAAATCGCGTGTAAAATATGAAAGGAAAGTACAAAGTATACTATTACATGAACTTTGAATAGAGAATTAGTATCTAATGCAGGTAAATCATAACTATCATTTCAGTTTGTCGGTAAACTAAGAGGGTATAGTGATAAAGTTACAGGTCACAGGTTGATATAAAATAATCAATATTAATTAATGGGAATCACCGATTGGCGAAGTGGCTTCGCGGTTCAAAGTCGTACGACTGGAAGCTACCGCGACGTTTTAAAGTGAGATTGTTGCAGTTTTGGAAGTGAGACAGCGCATTACATGTAGAGTGGCAATACTCTTCTATAACTGCAATTGTTTGTGTAAGATATCGTGGCGGGCTTCCTAAGCACAATGACCGAAAGGGTATGACAACGTGCAACAGGAATGATGACAACGTTTTATTTTAATGTCCGTCATGTAGTTTAATCTATAATATCATAAGACGCACAGTGAGTCGAATCTCGCGAGACGTCACGTCTCAGTGCACTTTTCACTGACAAGTGACGTTTTAGCCCCCATTTCCATATTTTTGACTATCTTTGAAGCGTTATATCTTCGTATTTTTATTGATTTGACGAAATAAAAAACATGTCTCCAAATCTTTTTGGAAACTGATTTGACGAACTAATTCGATTTTATTCAAATACCCAATGTGAAAAACAATTGAAGATGAACTTAAGCAATTGTTTTTATTCTATTAGCGTAAATGCTTGAAGAAATACCTTTTGTCTTCCAAGGGGGCAAATACAAACAATACTAAAGAACAAAATAATGACAGCATCGTCTGATAAAACCCGGTCACCCACATAAAAAAGGATAACATTCAGGTAGATGACTAATAAATATCTTAAGTATATTCTTTATTCATAAGAAATTTCGAACAGTCATTCATTTTATTTTAACTACAACTTGAATGAATAGTCGGCGACCCCCGTTATCAGGTCGGGCGAGTGCTGGACTCAATCTGAGTTTATATAGTTGTGTAAGTATACATATACCTATACATATTAGTATGTGTGCGTTGATAATAACACTGGAATATTTCATTGATATTTTTTTACATTGACGATCTGTAATTCAGTATTGTCAGTTCAACTTATCAGTAGCGATTTACGGAAGTAGGAATTAACCGGAGCTTCCAACGAGTACATTGTACGCTGCAGTATATAATATCTGATTTCTAATATGTTTGGGAAATCCCTTGTTTATCAATTAATGTAAAGGAAGTACTTCCATAATATTTCCATGTCGTTATGCGTCAGTATATTTTTTGAACATACCCCCAAAAAAATCGCTCAGAAAAATATATTTTTAATTATCTTGCTAATTAACGAATTAAAGATATGTACTTAGGTCAATGTCTTACAAACGATAAGTAATTACATTGTTTTTTATCTATAAAACAATACATGTGTCATGTTACCTGCCATTAAGTCTAAACTTAAAAATTAAGAATATATTATACGCGTCCTTGAAACTGGCGAATTTAGAGCAAATATGTTTAGTATCAAATTTCTTCTTTATTTATAGTGATACCGGTCCGGCTCGCGAATAGGAAACTTTGCAGACCGTACCGTATGCGTATGTCTAAACATAACTATATTTGCGCAGGTTAGTATCTATAGCACAGTATAAATGCTTACAGTAGTTTAACTCGGCCTTTTCTAAAAAAAAGTGGATTACTGCGATAGGGCTGCCCACCTGCAGCATTTTAATAACATCGCCAACACTGTCTGTTTGTCACTGCGACACGCTTGCGACTGTATCATGCCATGATCCGTTATCTTAGGCATAACTCGCGTTGCGCCCATTTATATTAAGACCTCATACTGTATGTATTATTATACTGTGTCTATATCTACTAAAAATCAGCACCCATCACGTAATCTTTTAATCTCAGCGTGCGATTAAAACAGATTTGCTGATACATTTTTATGGGTGTAGGCGGCGTATGTTTTACTTTTTTACCACGTGAAACAATTAAATACTGCCTAATAAATGTGTAAACGCAGTGTTTAATGATAATCGTTCTCTGTTAGATGAATCTGTGTTTTAATATACAGTGCTTAGTGCTGCCGTTTCAGTCTTGTTATTAGGGTAGGGTTGCTACATAAAGTTATTTGGCGAAATGTTTTACTGTAATTTGATGTTACCTGATCGAAAAAAATAAGGTAATATGGTATGTTTATTGAGATTACGCTTCATAAAAGCGTAAAATTCGCAAAACACTTAGATGCCTGCGCTACGATAGACAATAATTCTGTTTTCTATGAGTATGAGTGTCTAGTACTCAATAAGTACTGCAATCAACTTTTCAACTAATTATAAAGGATAAGCTCATTGTCAATTACAGCTTACAATTTTATCAGTATTATCTTAGGACTATCCATTCCAAAACTAGGAATTCTAAAGGATTATGGCAGCGGCTTTACTCAGAAAACCGGTCCACGAACAACCAAGACAATAAGCTTACACTCCACATTTAAAAACACCACAAGAGTATTTAAAACGAAATGTATTTAAAAATCTTGCTTTAAAGGTCTGTGCTATTTTTAGTGTGTGTTCGTCGGCACAGTTGTTTCGTGGTACGAGGGTATGGTTGTCCGTGGTTCGTGGTTCGTGGTCCGTGGTCGGTGGCAACCCTGGTTACGGGTAGTTGGCGACAATCAGGCTGCGTGGGCACTATCGCGCGGCGCGAGGTCGCTCCGCTCACCCCGCTATCATCGACCGCCTCATTAACTCTATTAATAATTCAACTCGTATCTCAACCCTATTGTTCTGCCAGATTATTTTCCATTCGTTAGCTATACGCGCCCGTATGAGTTAATTATCTGCGATGTGACATTTTGTTGCTCTCGCCTGTATCACATCTGTCTCGGCCAGTCTCGCCTCTTTGTATAATCTCGCAGACCCGTCTTGTAGGATATGAAGGTTCATGGTCGTTTTCTTTCAATTAATGATACCAAGATTACACTTCAAATTAATTGGAATTTATGTGCTAGGTTAAAAGAGGATTTATTCACTTCTATTCGTGACATTTATCTCGGAGCATATTTGTGAAATTATGCCGAGAGACAAAAGGCGGTTGGCCTTATACAGCCTTATGCATAAAAATGTTGTTGATTATATAGTTAGGTATGTAGCCATGACTATGTAGATCTCAGGTGATAGGCTAGGTAGGCGTGACCAGGTGAGAGGGCGTGGCAATCAACGCAACCCTCCCCACACCCCGCCACTCCCACTACTTCAAAACTAATAAGACCCTTGGATTCACTCACTGTTTTTGACCTTTACGTTACACAACAGCGAGAGTTTTTACGTACCAATAGCATCGCTTACAAGGAAATCTATTCAAATAATTTGGCAAAAAACTCCCAAAGATAACACATGACATTAATTACAAAAAAAAACTTAATGTAATTATAATTTTAACAGCTAATATATTTAAATGGCTATTTACATATGCAATTGAAATTAGTAGCAATAAATGTAATTAATTTAATGATGCTATTCAAAATAAAGCGTATGGATAGACAGATAAACATTTTATCTCGTTACCAGAGCAGACTTGTTATTATAAGTTCTATTTTATGCAGATTATTATCATTTCCGCATATTTCAAAATATACTTGTGTCGCTGTAGGCAGAAATCGTAGCTCAAAATCCTAGAATTAACATTTATAAGTGTTAATCATTATTTAGAAAGATATTAATCAAATATTAATAATGCCAATAATATTTACTGTAAACAACCTGTATTAAGTACAGTCAGGTGCACGTCCAAGGTAAACTTTGACATTGATGACGCCCTCCTTTCAATGCCGTTTAGTCGATTTTCTGTACTCGTTTTTACCACAAACGTGTATTCGACATTACCGGCTATGCGGCGGCCAGTAGTAATAAATTTACAAGTTAAAAAACATTAAAATTAAGCTTCCGCGTAAAACCAGAAGTTCCCTTTGTTTGTTTGTTTACTTAAATTCATATTTATTTATTTAAAATATGTCATTTGTGAACAACATTTCAACCACAAAGACATTCTTGTAACGGTATATTATTTTAAAAGCATTATGAAATAAATTCAATTGTTTTTCGCGTATTCGTATGATTGTCTTTTGTTTCTTCTACGACAAGCCTTGAGTGGTCACAACACAGTATTATATATTTTATTGTAATAATAGTAGGTAAGTGACATTTTCGTTGCTCAAATCTACTAGTAAATGGTAATTCGGTATAATACAATAATCACCACGCTTTGAGGCGTTCGCTATCGCAAAATATAACGCAGCGTTCTGTCATCCTGTTGATTTAGTCGCCTATTTTCCGCATGTGGCCTATTTTGACCACTCAATGGATTTTAAATCCATTTTTTATTGTTCTTTACACTTAGTAGACAATGCCAGTACTTAAGTACGGAATGTTACTTGTTACATAAAACGGTAGGTTTATGTAAACCTCAACAATACAAACTACTTAGGGCTTGTTTCCTGGTATAAATCAGGTACTTTAGAGTTCCTTATTCTGTCAACAATTACTGGTCGAACAAAATTACTGTTGTCAATTAGTCGTCGACGTATCAGTCTCGCTTTATGTTGTTTATATCTTTATACACTTTGTATTTACAATAAGCAGAGTGAATTAATGCAAAAGGAATATGTTAAAGTGTAAGAGCTTTTATTGTTTTTTTGGGAATATATGGAGACAGATAAAAAAAACTAACATTAACAATTATTGTCAGGACAGATAACCGGATTTAATTAAATGTAAAACAATGAAAACTAAATCGATCCAGTAATAAAAGACTTTAATTTTAATATAGGTGTGAGCTTGTACCATGACTTCTAAAAGCAGGAGCGAGGCGGTGGTGGAAACGAGATGCCATGACACTTTGTAATTCGCCGTCCCGCTTCTACAATTACAAGAGCCCCGTTTCAGAACTCAGTACAGGCTCGTTCTTTTATTTTTGGCTTCATGTATGAGACATGAACAGTACGCAAATGAACTAAATAAAATAGACCGGATTCAATTGTCGCGCTCAAAGCATCTGCTACTTAATTGTCATTGTATTGGATTAATGTCGGCGGTATGATGACCGGACAGCTATGTGCTCGGTGTTAGCCAGTTAATGGGCATGCTGTGTTTGCGATGTTAATTCAATTAGACCGACGCTGCCTCGTCAATCAACACGAGACTCATTGTTTTTACGCCACAAAGAAATCCTTTACTAATGTGTTTATTTCTGTCAGTTTTCTATCTACCGCAACAAAAAAATCTTCCGTGTTACCTGTAGACTTAAAATAGATACTTTTAATAAACTTATATGTTCTAGTCTACGTACTTTGTATGCATAGCTCCCCAGGAAATACCTATTCGCACATAGTTACGAACCGAATTTATCTTACATTAACAAACAAAAGGTAATTACAGATTCACCTCCAATATTTGCTGGAGATAAATCGCAGCACACTGGCATAATGATAATCGCTGTATTAATGATATAAATGCCTTTACCTGCGGGTTCCATGAACGAGAACGTTTGCTTTGTAAATTAGGTGCCTATGAATATAACTCAGTGTGATTGTGTCTTATCTCACTGTTATCAGGCCGCTAGCGACCACTGCTGAGCAAATACAACTACTGTTCCCAATTACTGCCACAATGGACTGTAGGGAAATCTATGATCAATTTAATCACACAGATTTGCGAAACTGGTAACTGCAATGAGCATCCATAGGAATTCAAAGAGTGCTGTCACTCGCTCTAGAGTTATGACTTCGATATCGGTCACCATAAAAGTAGTCAGTTACGACATAAAGCCATAAAGTTTTGTCAGACTATGTAAAGGTTTTAAGTCCAAAAATAATGTCTAGTGCAGATAAGCGGGATTAGAGAGCTTATAATGGCAAACATGGTATTTGTACTCTAATAACTGGCTTCGGTCCTTTAGAAGTATGTAACTACACCTCAAAATTATTGCTGAAGAGGAAAGCTTTGAGATCCCGATCAAAAAATGCAAAATGTTCTGATGAAATTACCAGGAAGTTTGTAGGCAAAAATCAGTCTTATAGTAAACGGAGTGCAATGCTTTTCCCTTGTCTGTGATCTGTGCTTACAGTACTGTGTGATGTCATTCGACAAATTTCGCAGAGGTGCACCCTGGAGGTGTCGCCCTGCGATCATCGAACCTGCTAAGAAAAAACCTGATCTTGTTTCTCTCCGCTTGTACAGTTAGCCGCGGAGCATTAAGTAATCGGAGCCGAGAGCGACGAGATAATGTTGCGCACGCGTGAAATATATCCGAGCGTTTTTATTGCGACCGCGTTCCGCTCCCGGACTGGTATGCGCGTGTCTCTGCGCCGAAGAAATTCTGTCGACGAGTGGTTTGCCTCACGGCGACCTTGTCGCGCGCACGCAGCCTCACCCCCCCTCCCCCCGTCCCCTCGCCGTCCCCGGCCGGCCCCGCTCGCGGCCTGCCGGGCCCGCCAGCGCCTGCGCCGGGCGCTCTTTCGATGCTGCCTCCGTGAAAGTAGGTGACGGCACGACGCCCGCTGCGGTGGCACCCGTCTTCACACTCGCTTGCCACTTGCGGGCCCTACGCCCGATTTTAAAAGCGGCTTTCTAAATGTTCTCGTATGCTTGTACCTGTATGTGACTGCGCTTAAGTATATGGTCCGTCTGCAGCTGTCATAGGAGGTTGTTCATAAAACATGGCTACGACGCCTTCACTTGCCAGCTATAAGGTTGACTTAACACCGACTTCTACGCATTTCTACGCAATAAAGTGTACCTAATATTGCAAAAAGAGATCTTGATTGGAGGCATAATTGACAACTTGAACATTCTTGAGGAAAAATATGCGCAATCGTTTTTATTAGATAGATAATTTAGCTAAATTACGAAAATTGCTCGACTAGTCAGAATGTTATGAGGGTTGTGTTTACCTAGTTATTAAGTAGGTGATTGAGGCTTGATTGCTCCTATTGAATACCTAATCAAAGATCATCGGTGCCACGTTATCCAGTTCAAGCCTCGTTAATGTCTCAGTCGCAGTTTTTACCTTAAAGGGGCACAATGTCGTGGAAAAATAACGTTTTAATTAGTTATATTTATTCGTTAAAACAGGTCTCATGAATTACACATGCAATTAACTGTAAACTCTGTGATTATTGGCTACTTAGGCATTCGTGTAGTGATCTTGAATTAAAATAATAATTTATTAATGCGATTTCTTAGTATAATCAATACATCGATAGCTATAATAGTGAAGGCCGAACATTTTTAGAATATTTTGTTTAGAAGAGAGTTAAGTGAGTGAATAAAGTTCGAACGCGCTTGACATAAGCTATGTGCTGTATGTACCTACATGTAACCGGAAAGCAACGGGCTGAAGATCGGTTATAAATATGATATTTGTTATAAAGCATTTACAAAGAACGTCGTGTGGGACTTTCTTTTTGCAACAGTTTATCAGTAAGCGGGTTGCACAACGCATTCGAGGAAGCATTCCATTGTGAACAATGCCCACGTAGGAACTAATCGAATTGTATCAAATGCTTAGCACGGGCTTCCAGGATCGCTCGCTTGCCCACTCGCGTCGCCTTCGGGGAACCTGTTGACTCCCGGCCTTTCAGTTGCCTTCACATGTCTTGCGCGATTGGTCGACCGCCAGTGTGATGCTTTCCAACACACCACTACGTGCCATGTCTACAGATTTGAAAGTTAGTACCACTATCATAACATTTAATATCAACACATGTGAACAGTGCACGTTTTCTACAAAAATCCGTTGGCTCCAGTTGAGAAGCGAGCATAAACAATTTATCGTTCATATCTATGATTAATGTAAGTTAAATTGTAAGCGGGCATTAAGTAACAAAGCGTCCATGATAACATTACATTATAGTATGCTAATAATGTGTTTGTTATTCTTGTATCAACTTAAACTTTTTATTGCTTCTATTGTCCGATCGGTATTTTCTCGATTAACAACGGGATGATTGACATGTTCGATAAAAAATGAAACAATACTAGTAGCGTATGCGGTCGCTACCGGCTTTTATCCGAGATTCTCGGAGACTCTCTTGCCATTCATGTTTTGTTGACTGATCTCCACAAGTCTTCTCGGAAGCTGCTGATTAATAATGCACTGCTTGTTCTAGTTTCTAAGAAATCCTACTTCATTCTTGACTTTGAATTGGATAAAATGCTTTTCCATCAACAAGTTTTTCTTGAGTGTCGGTTTTTCTTCTGCTCGCTTATGCTTATTTACTTGAGTTATGACGTTAGTAGCTTAGGTTGTTAGTTGTTACGTATGGACTTGAATTATAAAATACGGGCTTTATTTAAACTTGATTTATTTTATTCCAGCCTTGCATTTTCTCTACCATTTCAATTATGATTCGTTGAGTGGTTCCGTGTCAATAAAGCGTAGTTACGTTTTATTTGCATTCTAATACCTGTGTTAAGCGATTCAATTAGGTTTTTATGTGTTTTTTTGTAAAGTGTGCCTAAAACACATTACCGAGGAGGATCTGAAACCGGAACTAGTGTAATTGACAATATAGTTGCGATGGTATTGAGTTGCGAGTGATATCGGCTCACTTCGACCACTCGATCGCCGAGTAAACGCACTTAATATGAACCACTTTTTGCTTCTCTGTGTTATTATTAATGAATAAATGCTATATGTACGAGTACTCGAGGTCAACGTACGTGCGGAATGCTGTAAAAAATGCGTTAAGGACATCAGCCTTCTATCAACTGTAGAACCGATGTTACACTATGCGCGGGGTCATTAATTCTCTCATTAGCTTTGAATTATTAATTAGACCAAGGTTCGCATGTACGCTTGCCGTGATTTATTTTATACTGATCAAGTTTATTTGCTTGTTTGAACGCTAAGCTCTGTACTTTAAGTACAGGCTGACAGAACTTTGGAGGTTAGGCGAGAAGAAGTAAAAAAGGATTGAGAAAGTTAAAAAAAAACATACTTAGATAAAAATGTTTACTTATATCAATAACTCAAATTGTTTTTAATAATTTATATTAATTTGTACGCGTGGAGACTGGAGATTAAGTACGAAGTTACGAGGTAATGTTTACGCATAATTTATGATAGCAATAACTAACAGGAAATTCCTAAATATTCATTAGTCAATCTTCATAAAACATTGGCATATAAATATTATTGGATTTCGTGAAAATAATATTATGATTATGATTACTCGACGTTACTTCATTACACGGATATTAAGGATTGCGTAAACAAAACATTTATTGAAGATAATTTCTAAGTAAAAACGTCTAAAAATATTGCTCATTTACCGTGAATTAAACAAAGGCCAGTTGTGTGTAGTGGGTATACCTTGAGCCTCTTAGTTCACGGGAAGTCCTACAAACCCTTTCGAGTTTTAGGGGATGCTTAATGCATTTTCCACCACCGAAAACAAAAAGGGAATCCGTTGTGTGTGTAATTATGAGATTACAAATGTTATTGCTCGAAATCGTCTGTACCCGGTTTCCACCGATACCGAACCAAAATTGATAGGCCAAATCATGCCCTGCTCCTCTTCATTCCTCCTAGCTCCAAATCAGAATGTAGTCTTGGAAAAGTGTCTTTACGAAAGATGCCTTGTGTCACGTCAGCAACCCATATGCCCCTCACAAGCCGCAGATTTAGATGATACTAGTTAATATGATGTAATGAATATTTGTTTGTTACAGGTGTTGGTGTCGTGTGGCGTGGCGCTAGAGTGTGATGCGCGGCGGGCGGAGCGCTGGTCGCCGGCGCCGCGAGTAGCCGCGACCATGCGGGGCCGAGCCGCGCGCGCCGCCGCCGCCGCCGCCGCCCTCATCGTCTGCTCGCTGTTAACCACGGCACACGCCTCCTCCGCTGTTATTAGTAAGTACCATCGAACTGTATTTTTCTGTTTTTTTTTTTAATCTTTATTTCGGACTATTGATACATCCATAGGTGTTAGTAAGAACAAGAAAGAGAACTTGTGCAGTTACTTGCCGGTTCTTCTCCATAAGAATGACATTTTGGAACCACGCAACTAGAGTCAGTAACGTTTTGAAAGTGCTTGAAAAGGCCTACTCGAAATAACAACCTTTTTGTTTTGTACCAAAAAACTTAGAAATTACTGTCTTCCATGAGTCGAAAAAAAAATTTGGAAAGTAGGTTTTGTGGCAGCCCAGTGGAAACGCTTCACAGATTCCATGCCACGGACGTTTAAACCACAGTGTGGGCAAAATACTCATAGACTTTTTAGATATTCAAAGTCACGAGGATGTCTTGATCAAACGTTGCTGCAGTATTAAAGAAGTGCGCAAAATATCCGCTTATCGTCCTTTGGAAGATTCAAATCTCGCGCATGGCACTGTAGAAGTGTTAAATAATGGAAATAGTTGTCATGTACTGGCTGTAACAATACTTATAATATCTTAACGTACTTTTCTGTGAAGTGTGAACAAACATCAAATCGAATTCGAGATGAGACAATTTTCTAAGAAGTTGAACATGTTACCCAACAAACAATCGTCTATACATTACATATTATTGCACTTTATTCTTCAACACAACACAAGTGACAATTAATCCAATTACTGCGTTGATTGTTAGTATATAACTCAGAGTGAGGTTCGATGTATCAGTTGCACAACTCACAAGGCACGACAATCGTTCCCTTGCGAAACCTCAGTCGCTAGTTCCCACATTGTTCACACATTCGCCTCGATCATGAAGTGAGAGCACGATGTATAAGCCCTTCAAGTAATCGGTAATTTTAATTAAATTCTACTAGTATTATAACTTACAAAAGTTTGTTAGTGTGGATGGATGTTTGTCACTCTATCACGCTCGAACGGTTAGATCAATTATCATGAAATTTTGTATGGAGTTAGCTGATACCTTGGATTAATACATAGAATACTTTTTAACTGACTACATCAGAGGGGGGAAAGGTTACTTCAGCTATAACCGACGTTCGCATGGGAGAATTCGCGGGCAGCAACTAGATTCAATATAATTTTCCTAAAAGATTGGGATTTTGTTTAAAAAATCTAGTTACTATTGTTATAATGGTAGGTGTGCTTTTCCTTCTAGTAAAGAAAATAACAACGTTTCGAGGAATTTCTAATTATTTTCCTTCCTTTACACTCAGTCACTTGTTTGACTAGTCCAAGTCTACTGTATCAATTTCGCCTGGTATTCGTACTTCAAATGATTATACAATAACAAAATACATGTAGCCATACACGCGCCAGTTATATAGGTAAAAACGCCTAGCAACAAGACAATCTATGTATACGATTTATCTTGAAGCAATGATTTATTGACAAAAAATTTAAATTAAGCCACAAAATGAAAGGAATCGTGGCTAAATAGAAAAATAATGATATAGAGATGTTAGAAGATTGCTGGTTATTTATCATGAATAGTTTATTATTTGCGTAATAGACCGCTACGACTTCATTAGGTTGTATTCAGAAGCCATTGAGATCAAATTGATAATCATAGTCGGTTTCAGTGGCTTACATGAATGGGTGCTTAAGATAATATTATCCCTAGGCTTAAAATTACTGTGGACGGACGGCAGGAGCAACTTTCTAAAAATTATTCTCATCTAGCGTCCATTAGGTATTGAAATGGCCGTTAAGTGCATATCTTGTAATCGCTTTATGGATATTTCGCGCATGCCTTAAATGCATGAAACGTTGCAATTAAATCGCGTGTAAAGTGTTTAAAGTACCGTATATTTTCGTTATTTGCATAATTTGTTGTCACTTAACCGGAATAATAATATAATTTAACCGTTAATGTTTTTAGTGGGTAGGTACTCCGTTTTTGAATGTGAAGCGTATGTTTTGGGTTTTAAAAGCCTTTAACTGATCGAATTGAATTGTGGTTATGCTGGTAGTCCAACTTATGGATATTCGGGGACTTTAAAAGTTTGAAGACATACGAGTATACTATAACATGAAAACAACGTGCACTCGATAGCAAAGACTTCGATACAAATATCCCCAAACAGTTATCTAGAACTGTAAACATATTTAACTCAATAGATTCAATTCTCAGCCCTAGTACAGATTCAGACGAGATACATACAGATGACCCGTCAGAGGCTGCATCAAGCCGCTCCAGTAACATAAATCACGAGGACTATCTTTATCTGTGTCCCGTTGTTGGTATATTGCCATAAGCAAGTAAATTGTATCAAGGTAATCTGTGAACACGGTTAAGAATTAAATCTGTAGCAAATTCTACAACACTAGGCGTTTTTGGAGCCTTATTACCAAGAGATTGTTCTAGAACATTCGAATGATAGTGATGGAACGAATTTGGGGATAAAATGTAGGTTCGTCAACAAAAGATTTTTTCGTAGACCTACTACGGGGTTACGTAAAACCTCTACGAAAGTACTACAATCTCAAAATTGTTACAACAATGCGTAATTGAGATATTTATTTGTAGCAAGTACCACGGTACTTTGTATAAAAGGGTTTATTTATCGTCTGGCCTCGAACTGAATGTATCGACTCCTAATTGGGCCGAGAGACGATCTGTGCATTACAATATCGTTTCTATTAACCAATCGATGTTGTGGATCAATCGAGCAATTATCCCGGCACCAGAACATCTAGAGGACAAGTTCAGTGTCATACTGTTACAAATAACGACACTCATTCATGAATAAGGCGCTCTTTCAAAAACTCTTATCTACGCGAACCAAATAATGTCGCGAGACTTGTGAGTAATCACGTCTAACCTGGATCAATTCAAGGGCCCATAACTATGACGATAAACACGCTACGTCACACATATTTCATCACTTTTTATTTTCATCGAGAAATTTATTTTCGGCTGAGCGAGGAGCAGAATGTCCAGAATGCAGACCACTAACATCGGTCACGTGACACTAGGACTACATCTCACGTTTTATTGTAAACTAATAATAAAAGAGCTTTTATATATTTCTTATACAATACGAATTACCTACCTAATTTGTTAATTTACAATCCAGCAAATTATTTATAAAACCGTTTACCTTGAAAACCGCTCGTTGCTATGAGATATGATGAAATGTAAATATACTGCGTGCCCACAAAATATATAAGGCACAGTCGTCCATCGTCGTTCACACAATTGAATTGAATGGGTGCTTTATTGTTCCTAAATTAAGTAGGCATTTAATTGGAGAAACAATGCAGTAATGTCGTTCAGGATTAAGTGGTTTCATTCCGTCCGAAAATAGCAAATTTAAATATTAGCCGCGTGTAAACATTTGGAGAGGAATTCTCGAAGACGAGCATATATTAATTACCTACAAAAATATTGACGCGGCCACGGGACAGTGGACCGGTGGCGCCCGAGATGGCTACGTAATAAGAATGCGGATCCGTGGATTTAAATCAAGGTAACATGTGATCAGACGGCCACGACATCGACACTGAGACGCAATGCCGATGTCATCCGTACGAAAATTGACGCGCCGATGTTTCGTGACGATATTATGACTACTCACAAATATTTAAGGGACTGTTTACTGTGAAATTCCACGTATTATCAGCATCTAGGCTATTAACAACATGTTTGCGCAGATATTACAATTAATTATGATAACCTCATTGAAATTATTTTAAACATTCTTTGTAAATTCCTACCTAATTTAGCATATAATTATACAATGTTTTGTTGGTTGTTAAAAACATTAGGTAGTTGTATATTTTCGTGAGTTATAATATATGCAAGAATTATAGTTGTATTTTTTATATAACCGTTGTATATGTTCCGATTCCGTAGACAATATTTTTATACCCGCGTTTCAATAATAGCTCTCCAATTACATTGGAATTCGGCATCACGAAGGACGACAACATTTGATTAAGTTGCTCTATCAATTTATCTCTCTTTTGCTATTAATATTATTTACAATTATAATCAATTTGTTTGACGTAAACATTATGGTAGAGAATTTACTTAGTCTTATTAGTGCTTTGAAAGTACTATTACTAATTACTTTCTCTAAATACAATTTCTGAAAAATTCGACCAATTCTCCAGATTCCAAATTTAAGAAAACTTTTATTTTTTTTTGATTTCTTTTCGTTCCATGTGAACCGTTCCATGTTACTTTCCGTAACTAGATTGAATTCGTGACCTATTGAAGTATATTTAGCAAATTGTAGTGCGGCTCTGCATTGCTATATAGGACAGTCGTTTCCCACGCATGTTGCAAACCGCAGCCTCCTCGCCGTTCGTGGTCGTTCCTACGACACTTGGCAGGTACAGCGTGAACGTATCTCTAACTTTTGCTTCTCACTATATTTCAAACCTGTCATATCTGTCAACGGCATGTCCAATCTGACACTAAATAATTAGAACTGTAGTGCTATAAGGATCGGAAATCGGATCTAGAAAAATCGTCACTTTTGACGGAGAGTTTATTTGATTCTTGTTGTAAATCTGCACACCAATGCCCATTCAATTCATGCTAATGTCATCCACGTACCCAAAGATCCTTCTAGCTCTATACTTCACAAAGTCTACACATCATCTTCCTCTTTATTTCCTTTGTTGCTTTGTTTTTGAATTTGTGTGCTTTATGATCCCCAACTCCATGAAGATTTAATTTCACAAATTTTAACAACATACCTATTTAAATTTTATTTCGTAACCGATTTCATATTACGCATTCGGTTACAATTTATCGCGAATTTATTCGTCACTTCAACCTGTGAATACTAAGTCAGGTTCAATTACTGGTGATAAATAAACAATTAATGTTGACAACCCACGATGTTTAATGCGGCAATCAACCTCTTTATAAGAAGGACAGTTTTAAAAAATCTTCTATGTAAAGTATAGCATCTCTTTGCTGGTATTCCTCTTTTTTTTATTAAATGAAACGTTATAAAGTGGACACGAGACAGAGAGGTTTTTATCGCTTTATCATCTTCGACGTCGTTCCAAGCAATTCTCTTTCATAAATCTTATGACATGCATTTACTTCATGCAGTTACAAATCTATAGTCTGAGTCTCTCTAGTATCTACACCAAGTAAAATGTGATGAGGGCAGGAAGATGATGATGATGATGATTGTTATAAATTGTAATGTTGGCATTCCAGAAGGGCAGCGGGCGCCGTGCTCCAACGAAGGTGAGCCTGTGAAGCTGCAGGACGCCAGGTTGGAGCAGGACTGGAGCAGCTGCTTCCGTTGTATTTGTAAGGTAAGGTATTATCTACGACATACTTATTCTATATAATGTTACTGTGATAGCCTAGTGGTAAGACCAGAGGACTGTCAAGTCAAAGGTCTAGAGTTTGGTCCCCACGGGGCGCACCGGCTTTTTTGATGTTGTGTGCGGTTTAGAAATGAATGTCACAGCTTCCGTGTTTCGAAAGGCACGTAAGAATGTGGGCCCTGTATTTTCCATCGGGCTATGAGAGTAAAGGAGTAGAGAGTGCACCCGTGTTTGCGCACACGCTTGTGCACTATGATATGTCCTTTGTAGCTGGCTGGTGTCATAGTAACACAAACCGCCGTGGCTAAAATCGGTCCGGACATTATTATAATTATTCTATGTAATTATATTATTGTGCAAAACCTTATAAAAAAACGGTACTCCACGTAGGTCGCAGATTTAAATGACGCACTCAAACTCATTGGGATGTACAAGAAGGCGAGTTTTAAATACGTCGTATAACTTATTTCAATTATCTCACACACGACACTAAACACTGGGCTACAAGTAGTCCATTAAGTACAATCATACTTGTCCTTGCCATACATTGTATACAGCGTTTAAGCAGTACGTGCCACGTGGAGGTTCTCCATCATTAGCTCATAAGCCATATGGAATAAACACGCCACCAGCTTCATAAAACATTAGTACCTCAGTATATTTTTATCCTAATGCTCATCACGTACGCGAAGGGTCTGAAAGACCAACGACCATTAAGCCGAAGGTTAACCTATTTGCAATTTGCCACCTTTGATTTATTCAAATTCCAACGTGATTGGAGTCGTGTTTTGCGTACAGATACGACGATATTAATCGTTCCACACGTGCTGGAAAATCTAATCGAGTGCCGGGAGACGTAGTAGCCGACTAACTACCATATTAATCTAGCAGTGCTTTGCTGGGATACAAAGACGCCTTTATTTTACATTCAGCTCAACTTCCTTCGAATGGTGTATTACGTGGGCACTCAGTACTCATGTGTACCGCGGTTTATTGAATACATGTACTTATCTTATCTGTCTAGTCGGTTACAATAAAATACAAGTTAGATCGGATTGAATGCTTTTCAGATAAGCTTTAGTAAAGCTGATAGTATGATCTTTTATGTATACGATCATTCCTTAACGAATGGAAATAGATTCGCTGTAACGTGTAACTTGAATATATTCTCTTGAGAACGTATGTGAACTTTTATGATCGATCATAGAAAGAGAGAAGTTGGTATTCTCTACAAGAAACCGGTAAATACGGTAAAGCTTGGTTTGTGTTTAAATTAATATACGTTGTACCTATAATTTATATCAATCTTGCATTCATATATTCGTATTTCAACAGCCTAATCATCTGACTTCGATGGTAATTGGAATCGGTATCATTTGACATTTGAATCGTTGAGAAAAAGTCAGATGACATCGATTCCGATTACCATTGAATTTACATGATTAGGCCATTGATTAGAAGAGTCAAGCGGACTTAATAAACTTTAAAAATATGCCTAATATCTTATAAAACATAGCTTAATCATTTAAAATGGATAGTACGTTAAAATATTTAGCATTAGCATAATAAACATAACATGTAATTCTCGAATCACTTGAAGCTTTTCGAAGATTTTTACATAATACATGGTTCGATGAATCATCGATAAATATCTCATATTCCCTAAACGTACTTAGTAACAGCACTACATCAGAAACGAGTTCGCGTTTATCGATATGTGCGTAACTTGTTTAGATGATAGTGCTGTTAAATAAATGTGAGGTGTGAAATACAGCACTCGGGGTTCGTAATTGTCTTGTGCTTTACTTAACGAACGTTTGTATGCTTACCCGGCGACCACTGTCACCAAATCAATTTATCACGGACCAAGTATAGAATAATAATTCCAAGTCGCGCGTGCGCCTAACTCACACCTAGACAATAACTAGTCATTTGATTAGAGGACATTTTTTCTTGGAATTTTCAAACGTTTAGTGTTATGTGAAGTGTATTTTAGAATGATTGTAAAAACGGTTCTTGGGTTTTAAATACCTTTGGGGTATCATTTAGACGTGTCTGATTTCTGGGCTATGCGTTGGTCTATTGGCCTTAATAAACTTGTTTTTGCACTTGAGGTCACGGGGAGTCAGGATGTTTACGAATTGATAGTGATATCCACCATCCATTGTAATGTTTCATAATCGTTATAAACCTACGAATATTTATATTCAATTTACGTTTTATCTAAAGATTGACATAAGTAATTTGTAGGGGATTTATAATATTTATCTGTTAGTAAAGTCCGGATGTAATTCGATGTTTTGATAGGTCGATACTACTGGTTACACTACGTTGTGTGTACGGTGTGTCGGCGCTAATTGTTACTGCAACTCTATGACGTTTCCACATGCTGTCGAAGGACGAGGAAAATAACCTGTTAAATATACAAGATATATAATATCTACATAGTATTTACACCACACTATATGCTTAACAAGTTAGATTTTTTATCATGTTTTGGAGTTAAGTTATTTAGCCATGTCATCATCATACATCCGTTAGAACTACATGAGGCTTGAATTAAAGTGATTTATATGAAGAGATGTTAGTTATTTGGTGCTAATTGCGAGTAATGTGTGATGTCGGTGGTGGCGTGCGGCGTGCGCACGCGCCCGCGCCCGCTCCTGCCGCCGTCTGCGCCGCCTCGCCTGCGCCTGCGCCTGTCTGCGCGCTGCAAAAACTGACAATGCGGAACCTCTTGACAAGCACTGCGGAACAGGAATCCGACGCAACTGTTCCTTACATTCCATTATTATTTATCCCCGACCGCATTCTTCAACTTACATTTTTATTTCTAATATCACCGATAGAATCCGCCTTCTCAATAACGTTCCACAACAAAAGTTCCAAGTTTGTGACTGGTATTTCGTAGAAGAATAAAAAGACATAATAAATGCGTTATCGTTGCACAGCTGTTGGCGGCGACACGACATCAGTATGTATGTAGGAACACCGAGTACGTAGAGGTAGATATATAATGGTATTTCCCAGCCGATCTCACCTCGTCGGATGACTTGCGCGGAATTCGAAAGCCCCTCGCGAGATTTATCGCTTATTCTGAATTAAAATATACATTTGCTTACTTAATGGGTGTTTTTTGACACGCGCCACGTAGCGACTACGGGACACAATCGACGCTGATGGTATTTTTTTATGATTTATCGTGTTTTGGACGTTTGATGAAATGTAGGCAGCGAAGGTTAATTGCGTTTTCTTGTATGGTTACATTGGCAAAGTAAATATTCCGTGTGGTTAAGATTTAAGGTGGCACGAGTATAGCGGCGAGCGTCATGTTGACCCGAGGGTGCCATTAGTCTTGCTTTTTTATACAAACCAGTAGCCGGTTGATAGCATCTCGCAGCTCCCGCGCACCGCTTACTTTAATGAGCCACGCCATTTATCGACGCGAGGATTATGTGCGCTGCGCCCGTACCAATGAACTTAACATCATTACGGTTTAGGAAGTACGCCAGACAAACCAATTTCCTCGACTCGATAAACAAAATGGAACCAACAAGAATGTGTGTAAACTTAATCTTTGCATCTACTATGATCGAAAAGTCAATAAATTAGCGACATACCAAACTTGTGATCCAGTTTTATAATTAGCATACGAGATTTTAGATAGGTACCTACATAACTTGCAAAGCTATGTTTATGAGAATAGTTTCCTCGGGTATATTTCGTCAACCTGTAGGTAAGTGTTATTGGAGATGCAAGAACGTTACCTATACATGATTAACTGTTTCTAGGCGTGTGCCATTTGAAAGTTGAATTTCGTACAATTTTAAAAGCTTGAAACCTACAAACTTCGTTGGCAATAAGACATTAAGTACAAAAAAGGGAAGGAACTTGTTCAATTACTGAGTTTGTTGGCTGTCGTAATAGGTTTACGAAGTTGTAGCTGTCACTGGACAACATATATCTTAAAGCATTCAGTGTCCGAAATAATTGGAATTATAAAGTGTCCTAAAAAGCTTTCAAGGTGTCTCTGAGCAGTCTCGTACAGTTATGATCATTGCTGTGGGCTCGTTTCTCTTAATTCCATTTTCTCTCCTTAGGGCTGTTACAACGGACTCTGAACAAACAGTAAAATACTAGGCTGTGTAATAACAGCTCGGGAGTTCGTTGATGACAATATAATTGAATCTCGCTGTGTAATTCCAAACGCCTGGCAGGGTAACGCGTCGCTCTGACTGTTGCTTGATAATTAAGTAATGTTACACGAGTGGCTATTTTTGCCCTGGCCCTGCAATCTATTAATATCTCATAAATTGTATTTTATAGTTACAAGTAAATTGCTAACTCAAGTACCTGTAATGATCGCACGGCGTTCGATTCGAGCCAGCGATGGCGGCGGCACCCGAGAATGTATTGAATAACGAGAGATATTTTAAGATTATTGCTCATAATTTCAAAATCCTTGTTATCTTGTATTTGATTCATAAGTAATTTACAATGATAATGATGTTTTGGAAGTTTTAAGTGAGCGATAGAGTCCGGTAATAGATAATGTTATCTGTACGTGTTGTTGATGGATAATGAGTTGGTGATGATGAGGTAGCCGGTGCAGGCTGGGATGTGAAAGCGGGCGCAGCGGGCGCGCAGGCGGGCGCGGGCGCAGGTGGAGCGCGGCCGCGGCGGCGAGGCCTTGCCGCGAGCGCGCGCGCGGTATGCGGTCGCACCGGTTCTTCTAGCAACGCGTATTTTTTACACGCCACACATCATCGACATTGTTGTTATGTTTTGCTATGATGCAAAAAAAATCAAGTTTAATTCAGTTGCAGGTATTTACACGGACTTTGAGCCGTTATACTAAGAATCGAGAAGAGCTTTTCGTTCCATATCCGCATCTATTTTAATTACCAATATTTACAGTTAGTTGCTAAGTCGAACCTCCTCAATTAATATGAGCTGAGCTCTCAGTGCATAGTTGCAGCATGAGTCATCTGCGGTTGGTTTTTGTAAATTTCTTTTTCTAACGCCTAAACTGCGAACGTTTTTGTAGATACACGTGTATGAGGACCGGTTAAACATCAATCAATAAGCCTATTTAATTTGTTCAAAAGCAAAACATTTAACATTAACAAAACATGGGTAGGAACTGAATGTTTATTTAGCTATCGAGGGAATAGATAAAATAGTTAGAATAGAATAAGTACGTATATCAAAGTAGAGACGAGGCGCGTGTCGCGCGCAAAAAATGGGTGTTGTGAAGGCGCCAGCGCTGTCGCGGCGCACGCGCACCCACACGCGGCCTTGTGAGCGCCGCCCCGGGATCATTTACTTGCTAGATACAATTACAACTTATAAGTACCTGCCTTTAAATGTGTATAATTAGCACTCCATTCTAAACTCGATAAATCTACATAAAAATAATTATATCAAGGATTTTGTTCTGATTGTACCGGCTTGTCACCTGCGTGGCATGCTGGTGCGAGCTTTTGCTGCCTTTTTAGGAAAGGTATTGATATTATCGTTTGTCATTCAACAGTATTATTTACAGCAAACGTGCTTTACAACTGAGTGGGTTTCGAACTGGATAAGTTTCGTTTTCCTGCTTTATTATTACGAAATCCTGTGTTACGTAAAATGAGATACCGAAATGCTAGTTTTAACTCAAATCATCGAAATTATTTACATTCCCTTTTTAATATAATCGTCTTCATATATCACGAGTTTCGACCCCGTTCTAATTGTTAGTATTGACTATTTTGCAGTTCATTACATTATGTTATCATTTATATATTTTACTACAAATTTCGGCTCCGGATTTCGAGTACAATGTCACAGTATTTCGGTGAAACGTCACTTCCCGCATTTGATAATGCAAGCGTCAAATATCCTCATCGTTTCCTGGAAATTTGCGCAACAAAACACGTGCCACCTTCAAATCATACAGAATTATTTAATACGTAGTACATGTGTACGGAAATTTTCCTAATAAAATTAATTAATATTAAATAGTTGTTGTAATCTTGGAATAGGGAAATAATATACTAATATCACTGACGCATATAGGTATGATGTTAATTAATTATTTGAATTGTATTGTGTCTAAGAAATACCTGTAGAATACAGCTACAAAGTAGGGAAAAATAGCTAAATATTCTTCACAAAATCGTATCACTCACATTTTTGTAGAGATTACAAGTTGACTTAAAACTTGTCTTGTATTAAGCATTTTAAATTGAAAATCAAAACGTAACACTGTGTTACAAAGCAATAAACACTATAAATCTCCATAATAACTATTTACTATTATAATAATTTAAATTCTGACACAAACAGATCACAATACTAATCAAGCAAAATGTACCAAACATTAAATTTACTCAATTCATTTTACTTTTTACAATTATTAATTTAAGTATGAATTATTGAAACTTGCCTCGGAATTGTAAAACTATTTATCGTTCACATATTTTGCATGCTGTGTTCTTCTGTACATAAAAGAGTACCCAGGACACATACTGTTGTACTTAACTTACGTCTTTATGAACAGCATTTGTTTTAGACCCATAAACAAAGATAATCATTAAAAAACACTGAAATTTTACAACACGTTGATTGTAAATACCTCAAACAAGCACAACAGATAAGAACTGTATTAGTTGTTTAGAATTCTGTAGGTATATCGCTTAGCAATAAACAAAATAGTGTTATTTAATGATATACAGTTGCTAGCTTATTAAACATATCTTTATGATGTTACATATTGGCTATACGTATAGATGTAGTATGCACGCGTCGACGTCGCATGACTAATATTATTAGCTTTTTAAAAAATCGTTTTAATTCTATTCCAAATATAAATTATTTTTTTTTTATTATATTATTTTTTTATAAATACAAGATCTTACTAGGCGTATTTTGTAATATTATCACATTTTTGTTTTTTAATTCTTCGTGCAGTTTCATAAGCGCTGGTCAATGGCAGAGTAAATTAAATGTATTTTTTATCTCGATAATTACTCCATTCATTTTGTAGAACAGTTTGCAATAAACATGGGGTATTTTATATGTAAAAAAGGCGTTCCAACAAACCTTTCGCGCCTATAATCGCTGGCATATCTTTAATGTATTCCGATTGGCCAGTCCGCCAGGCCGCCGGTACACCGGTACGCCAGTACACCAGTACACCTGCCACCTAGTGCGTACGTGATTAAGCCGAAGCGTAATTTCATTGAAATGCTTGATAATTTCAATCCGCAGTTCTTAGTAGTTATATTACAAGAAATACTGGATGTGTTGTATAAAATGTGGACGTTAACATTCATTTAAAATGTTTATCTCTTAATTTACATAATGGAGTCGCGATCTACACAGACTGCTCGGGGACGTAACACACGATGATTCTCGTTTAAATTTATGTTAAGCACCTATTTGGTTGCTGATTCGCGATATTCTTAAAAGTACATAACACATTTGATTCTTAGATAAAACTTTTGTTTCCTTATTGATAGTTCATATTTGCAGCCAAATGTAACCAAATTTTAACTAGATATGTTCCTAATAAATCAAGATTACACACACTGTATTTGAAGATCATCATCATCATCGATCCCCTGTCCTTATCAAAATTATTATTTGGGGTCGACGTAACATGTCTTCTTCTTCCACACGTTCCTATCTGACGTCATTTCGCAAGTAACACTCTTTGCTGTCATATCATCTTTCACACAATGCCTTCATCGTTTATTCAATAATTAAAATTCGTTCATTTCAAATAAAAGTATTGCAGAAAGTAATTTCATGGACTGGTTAAAAAGCAAGCTTATAAACAGGTAAATAGGTAACATTTATTGCAGACAAACATTCTATCAACCCACACGAATTCCTCAACTTGTTTTACAAACTTAAGTAAAAGTGTTCAATACAATTTAAATGTACGCGATAGTATCAAGTATTCGCATTGTAAGTGACATGATTTTATTTTTCTTTGAAACTGATATCATTCCGTAGAACTTCGTAGCACCGTCGTAGATCCTATCTTTGCTACCAGTGGCCGCTACTATGAACGATTCAAGCAGGACTTTTTCCATCGTGTAAGCACAACGCGACTACATCCAATGTAGCGCGCTGTCTCGCTCCAACAACAGTGACTGTCTAACTTTTAGATTTCGTGGTACAGGCCTAGATCAGATTTTACTTATCACATCGATACAAATGAGATTACAAGATCTATTTTTTCCTTTTATGTTCTATTTAAAGTGTTTAGTGATGTTTTCGGTGTGTTTACTTAAACTGATTTGATTATACTATCTGTGACATAAATATCTTATTTGCGATCAATTTACATGGAAAAAATATGTCTAAGTGTATCGATAATAGAATACGGATTTAATGTATGAATAACGATTGACGAATTTGATTACAAATGTTTTTGGTATTTAGCGATTCAGAACTATGTTTAGGAATCTGAGAAAAGCGGTATGTATTGAGGCAGGTCCCTTACAAATTACGTAACCGAAAAAATAAAGCTTCCCTGACTCAACAAACCGAATGTTAAGTAATCCGCATTCTTCACGTTTCAACAAGACCTAATTTTGGCTACAAATTTATTTTCATAGAAATAAAAACTATTTAGATCTTTCAGTATTTTTGGTAATCCAATTAATCAGTGGCGTAGAAGTTAGTTAATTTCGAACGAATAATTTAATAAACAAACGGATCGTTGTCTGAGACGCCTACGGGTAACTCAGTAACCCATTTTTTAGTCTAGTCTTTCGACAAGTCTACTGCGGAAAGATAATCAGGTGTTACATTCAACATTAATTATTTCTTATTTCCAGACGGTAATAAAAACACATTGCGATGTAAGAATAATATTAGACTTGTACTGTTTGTATTTAGAGCTACTTCAATCTCCTAGCACTTTAAATTCTTTCTTTACACTGCGCAGGAATCAAATAATAACGTGGCTTGGATTATTTGAGTATTCATTGGTTTCTCAATCTATGAAAAAGTAAATTATTCATGATTTTTTACTAGCCACTTACTAAAAACTACTACAAACAAGTGCATTTTAGTGCTTTAAAGTTTAAGAGACGAGAGAGCTTGTGACGTAACGGCTAGGCAGAATTTATACCAAGAAACGTCACGCGGAAGTTTCATAGACTATACTTTGGTAAATTTTTATTAGTGTAACAAAAAAAAATACGTATCCAATATTTTTCATCAAACTATATGTATAACAGACATTAAAAAGAAGTTGTCATCATCCCTATTGTTCCTATTTTAACATTAGCGTGTCCCACGTGGCGTGTAATGCATGCCGCGGCCGACAACAGGCTGTCTTCTTAACATAATGGACCCCACGTTCCCTTCTTCGTACGTAATCTATTCATGATGCACGCGTCCAGTATATTTGCAATTGAGACCACACGGAAACTTGCAAATGAAGCGACTAACGAGTAATGGCGATTGCCCAGGTTGCCAGCCTAATTATAAACACCTGGCCACTATGAACACTGAACACGGCACACACTTCAAACGATTCTATGAGAAACCTTTCTAATTCATTCGACAAAAGTATAATTAACTTAGGATTTAGGACCGCATTAACTTCAAATAAAGCACCATGTTTCATACATACTCATGGATTTATTATAAACTCTTTTATACCAGAAAAGATTTATTTGATTCTGAGAAAAACTCCAGTGAAATCTATATAAAATATGTGCTAACGATTCCAGTAAGCCGTATATAGTTTTCACCTTAGTTACGTACCCCAATTTGTCTAACCAAATCTGTGTTCATAATCTGTTCTATTTTGTTCGGTGCCTACACATTATTTATAACAAGTAATGGCCAGTCGACAGACTAACAGTTATTATACAACGTGTAACGTAAATATTACGCTATTTGAGGGTGATTTCAAAGAGAGCCGCGCATGAAATTCGGTCGAAGTATTGAAAAGCAATAAACAATGTAGCTGAAGCGACCTCGGGACTAGACCGTTTTATTTGAACTAAAAAATTAAGAGGGCAACCTCTTTTGTTCCGTCCATTTGTCTAAGTGGCTTCGACTATTAGAGCCGCTGTATGCAATAACATTAATTTGTAAACACGTACGCTGCAACTCGTCTGACAATTTATCATCTTTTTATTGTTGACTATTTTACATACGAATATTTTTATTAAAACTGTTAAATCCCCTTTACATTACGACTCTACATAGCACACGCTGTGTGTCTGACATTTATTGCAAGTATCTTGTTGCTTACACTATAAAAATAACAGAGTCATTTATTTCTTTTAGTATAAGCAGTATAGTATAGACATTAGTTTGTGATGTTTATGTCGCAGTTTTCTGTCGTTTTCTACCTGCGAGTAGATAATAACTTACAAGATACTAAGGTTATAAATAGGTGAGAATTATTATATTATTCTACTTTACTGATACAACTAAATTCCGTCCCATTCATAAGCATGTTCATTTATTTTAGATACGAGGTAGGATCCATTAAAGAAATCATTAATTTACTTGATAAAATGTTGTAACAAAAAGTCTAATTGTTTAATCCATGGGACTGCTTGCCAGTCACAATAGCGACAGGAGTTGGTTACACGGCATACAGTCACGAACGTAGCCCGTCTGTTAGACACACGATTTAAAATCTTGCGACATACAAAATAAGGTTCGAAGTTCATAAATGTGTTGAAGATAGCTTATACACCTAGTTGCTATGTTCCCAATGCCATTCGCCCGTTCCACTCCTTAGTATCCTTTGAACTATACAAATTAGGACGCCATAATGTTTGGTGATAAAACGTTTGATAAGTTTACAGATTTGTGCAAATATTAGCCTCTAATATTGATCATGTCTGCGAGCTTACATGCTAACGAGTTGCTTGACTTCTTGGATAGTTCAAGTCTTAGTTCCTAGAACAGATTAGTCAAATTACAGATTTAAAGATTTTAAATGCTTTGGTATTTTGAAAAATTAGGATGTTAAGTCATTTAAATGTTTGTAGAGTTCCTTTTATGCATATTCTATCATCTCTTTTTTTTGAGTTTTTTGAGCGTCTATCTAGCCAGCATTTTTACTTTTTCATGGATTTTAAATGGAATTGTCATGTACATTTGTTAGTATGTAAATAAACACTGCTGATTGCTAGTTGTCAACCTTTGCGACGATCGTAGGGGGATAGTGACATAATCGTTCAACCTCGCACGCATGTTTTTGCGGTATTTTTGTTAACATAGAAGCAAATAACGTTTTTGCATCTTTGTTGACACCTATGGAGGTTAAAAAAAAACATTGTAATGTTTAAAGGTGAATTCTTATTTTTTTGTCACTTGTCTGTATTTGAGTTTTTGTAGCTTTTACTACAGAGTAAACTAAAGTCCAAATACTTTATTTTTGTAGAGTCGTCGTCCCACCGATCTTAAAGTACGGTATCAACAAAGGTTAGCAGTAACGTTATGCGCCATTTGACACAAATTAAAACGAATTTATCGGAGCAGTAATTATCCCTACGAGCATATACATCGGTGATACCTACACGCAGAGGTTATTATGTAGAAAAGCAATTAACATTGACTTCGACTCAGCCACGTGCCCATGCAAATGCGTTTTAGAACAAAGAGTCGTAAAATAACGCATACAATAATTACGAGAATGCTTTTTGATCTTATTATGGGCGAACATGCTTCATGAACTTGTACTTAATCATAATATTACCGTTACGTATTAGATAACTCTAATTGTTGTTTTGAAATCTACATACATTTGTTAATATCTGTTCCGTTTTGTATTTCTAATCAGTCTTTATATTCTCTATGACGTTTTTTATTGTTCTCGTTCAATGTTGGATGAATCATTGCATTCCTTTGCCAGTGTTAGACAATATGACCGCAAACGTGTCTGCATTATGTCGCTTGCTTACAAAAAATTGCATAAACGTATTGTCATCTTTGTGAAAGTAAAATGAGTTTGTTTGTTGCTTTACGACATTGCGTTGACATTACAATTAGTTTTGTTTAGTAAAATATTTATGGATGCATGTCCAGAAACCGTACATTTTCCCATTTATTGAATGACTCGGTAAACACGATAGTTATCTGCAATAAGTAAATACATTACTCGTTTTTATCATCTGCAAAATTGGTTTCCATTTATAGTTAATACTCTAGGGTCGTATACCCACGGTAGCCCGTCCCAGAACATTAAAAACTACATAAAGTAAAACCAATCTCTTCGTTGGTAACAACCTAACTACACCACGAGCAACTGGCACACTTATTGCGTATTTTCATTCCCGTATCAGCATGGCGACCACATAAAAGATAATAATAAAAATAAACAAAACAAATTGCTAATAAACTCTGAAAAACATTCGGTGTGTATTAAAAATGGAAAAAGATAGGAATATAAATGAAACATAAATATAAACTTATGGCCTCTCGTCATCCACACTCTACATTAATTTGTATTGTGAAGTATTTATTCTGTATTATTCCTTTCACGCCTAATCCTTTGCAGGTTATCTAGAATTTGGACCTGACATTAGTAACATCCCTAAGCGAAAAAGTGAGTGAACAAGTGCCAGTCCGTAAGCTGTCAGAAACGTTGAACATCATAACTTCATCTCCTAATTAATAGTTACAAACATTTTCTTCCCAATCCATTTGTCCGAACTTTTGCACAGCGCCTAATCAGCTGGTTATTTGTATTTGTACAAAAAAAAATACAATGTCTACAGTAAAATTAGTTCGTCACCAGATACCGCCATCCGGTCATTAGCCGGCCAATTTTAATTAAGCTTGCGTATAATTGGTAAAAT
This sequence comes from Chrysodeixis includens, assembly GCA_941860345.1. Classification (NCBI taxonomy): domain Eukaryota; kingdom Metazoa; phylum Arthropoda; class Insecta; order Lepidoptera; family Noctuidae; genus Chrysodeixis; species Chrysodeixis includens. The sequence goes on along the minus strand of OW796095.1, from coordinate 8,242,791 downwards.
AATACGATAAAGTTTATCATTTCATGGCGTAGCTACTGTGCTCTGCCGTTTATTATTGTATGTACGTACAATTTATTTTCTATTGTCAATGTGACTGGCGACAGTCCGGCAGTCAAGACTTATGTAATTTATTTACCAGCCCTACAGTAAATTCTTGAGTAATGGTTATACAATTGTACATCTGTGATGAATGCTGACACAAATGTGAATACTAAGCCACAATTAGCTGATACTTTATTATTACATTATTCCTCTTTAAACGTGATTTAAACGCAAATACGTACAGTTTAACGCGGATTACTTATTGAGTTCATAGAAATAAATGCCAATTTTATTTACACATCAATTTAAATAAATATCTCTGTTCGACACTTGGACAAGTGATGATGATGTTATAAACATTTTTCATTCTTTACTTTATAGGTACTAAAGATAGCTGTTGAGAAATAAAAACGGAGCTTTCAATAAACCATACCATGAACTGTAATCAATGACTTGCAGATATTTTGCCGAGTGGTTAGGAAAATATTTTATACAGTTGCTTAGTCTGTTTTAAGAACTAAGCAAAAACGCTTCTCATGATGTTGATAGAAACGTAGCGTTTACTTACTATCTCGTCACTTTGAGCTTTGTATTTATCATCATCCTCATTAGTCTCATATGCTACATATTAGAGGGGGCCTACTGCGACCTCTGAGTAATAAATATTGTTTTAGTTGTGGAAGTGTGATAACAAACTACACGGCGTAGAGTGCTGTCTCTCTTGCATAACTATAATAGTATGACTTCAAGAAGTGGCGGTAGGCTCTCCGGTCATATACCTTCTTTTTAGGGTTTCGTTACCAAAGGGTGAAACGCGACCCTATTACTAAGCCTCCTCTGTCTGTCTGTCTCCAGGCTGTATCTCATAGACCGTGATAGTTATTTAGAAGACCTCTTTATTAATAAAAAATATTAACCAATCACCAAACTCATTCTAGAACGGCTTCGTGGAGTGTCGGAGTGGCGTGGAAGAGTGCGGGCAGATGGACGACTGCGCGGTGGTGATGCCGCGCGAGGGTTGCTGTGCAAAGTGCAAGGGCTGCTGGTACAACGGCACGGAGCATGCGTCACACACCGACTGGAACGAGGATAACCGGGTGCTGCGCTGCGAAGCCGGCGTCATCACCATCACCAAGCCCGAGTGCTACGTGCCGTGTGATCGCCCGAAACATCAGCGGCATACGCATTATAATTGTCCAGTTTGTGATGGTGAGTTGCATTTTTTAGTAAATTATTTGGCCCGGGCAGTCGAAGTTATAGTTCCAAAATTCGACTGAAAAGGTTTTGTTTCTGCATCGTTAAGTTAAACTACGTTTACTGGCGATTAAAAGTTTATTTGGTTACTGCGTCATTAGAAACGGTGGCTTTTGTTCTCTTGATTTTTATATCCATAAAAACTATTTATTACTCGTTAGAACAGCGATAATGACTTAACAACTTCCAAAGTATTTTACGGCAACTTTTCCCACCACAATTGTCGAGTATCTGCGTTATTCACCTCACATAATTGGAGAGCGCTGCGCTGAGCGGGGCGCTGGCGCAGCCGTGTCTCGCGGCGCGCATGCGCGGGCCCACCCAGACGCGCGCGCCGCAAAAACAACCACCATGATCCCACACAAAAACAAACACACGCCGCCACGCGAACTTAATAAAACCATAACGGCAAGCAATTTACCTTTGCTTCCAAACCTTAACAAGTTTATTAAATTCCATAACAAATAATAGTAATTTACAAGATGACGACTCGATATCGCTTTTGAATATTGCCGACACATTCCAAACTATCGTTTTATTGCCTGTGTTTATATTTTATTAATTACCCGCCAGTCGCTAAGCGGGGAGATCAAGGAATCATCGGGCGTTGCACCGCGCTTCGGAAATAGAGGAATTAATAAGGTGCTCACCATCCACCTGTTCGCTTCGTGATTCCTCATACATGTGTACTTATATACTTTGTAGCGACAACTCGCCCACACACCTCACGAAGTTACCCGACATCGGAACACATAACATGTGTAACGTGACTTAGCAACGTGATAGACAATGGACAACTCTGCCATAATTCCAATCCCGTTTCTCGCTCCATACCGAGTCTGAGATGACTATTACAACAACAGAATAATTTAGTCATCTACTCAATGTAATTTAATATATCACATACTGAAGGTTACAATACAAGAAAAAAAAACTCGTTAAACAATTATTTGCTATTCAATAAGGCATGCGATGCGGTATGTACATAGAGGTGGCGCCAAAGAGTAATTACACTGTACGTGGATGCTGAATAAATAACGAAAGCATATAAAAGTGTACATGTAATAAAATCCCAGATGAAGCGCGAAGTTGTATAACAAAGCTTTGATTGTTGATGATTTTTAGTGGTAATGAAAACAGAAACCAATTTTTCAAAGTACTTTCGTAATGGAGTCCGGGATTATTTTGAAATTGTGTTTTGTGTGCGGACCACCCGAGACGCGCATTTCGCGAAGCCGTTTCCTCTATCGGATACCCTCTATAACTACAGACAAAGAAATTGACAACGAAATAAGGTCTTATTATAGTCGATGGGGGTTCGTTAAAATTATATTTGTGGTGGTCTGCGAGTCTCCCACGGCGTTACGTCTCTATTATTGTCCATAAATCAAAAAGTTAACAACCTACTTAAAAGGTTGGGGCGAGTGGGTTTTTGTGCGGTGGTCAAAGCGGCCGACGTCGGCGCGGCTGCGGGAACCTCGACGTGTGCCCTCCGTTTGTTTGTTTTAAGATCCCAACACTGCATTAGATTTTTTTTCTCTTACTTGTTAATTCTTCACGATTCTTTTCTTATCAACATGGGAAATGTTTTTTATGGGGCTTAAGTGAAAAGTGACGATTAGTGTATCTACAAGTTATCGTTATGTTTAAAAGCTCGACCGAAAACAAATTAAAGGTGTTTTAACTCAATTGTTTATTTTTACATAAAATCACTTGTTTTATTTTTCAAACGACAAGATCCTAATAAACAAAAACGTCACAAACTAAATAAGGAAAGATAAAAGTAACAAGAAAGATTGAAGCTCATCTAAATTCAAGCGTTGTTTCTTAAACCGCGGATTATTAGGTATGCCTGTGACAGCGACCTGAGAAATTGAAATAATTAGCTTGTGAAGTACAACCGGGGCGTGACGTGAATGTTAAATAACATACTTTATGACCATGCAACGTGTTATCCGAAATACGGAGAAATATAACTTGGTTAAGTGTTTGGGCGTGTCTGTTCGTGCATCGGGACCGTAAACTGTAAGCAGGCATATCCTTGTTCTCCAAACTTATTAATATTTTCGGAATTGCTTGTGGTTATGATAATGAATTAGTATTATCTCAAGTGGGTGGCTTTTTAATGAGCAAAGATGGCTCTGTTTATTTTGTCTTGGAGTATAATTTTGAGAGTTGTATTTACGTCGTGTGAATCTAAAAAACATAAATCTTTAGGCATATTTAGACTGAAGCTGACTTAAAACAAAATAATTCATATTTTTTAACATCTTCTAAAGGCCAATTCATATGTATAATGCTACAATAAAACCTAACGTATACAGAACATTACACAAGCAAGTTATTATCCAACAGCGCGTGTGTTGGGGGGCACATTGTATGACAAAGCACATCGCTCATATAAACTGGCGATGAATACTTAATTGTTTGCCCACAAAAGGACAGCCTACTTTGTGTAGTCGTCTCTAGTTTTACGACAGACACTTGACCGTTTTCATTGTCACAATTATATGCGGCGAGGCGGCGCGCGGCGGCCCAAGCACCGCGCCTTGAATCGAATGTCCGTGACTGTTGAATGAAACGCATTCTAACAGGCGGACAAATAAATATTAATATTGTACTGAAGCTCTAAACTCGGCGCTTTATCATTTCAAGTGACAGCCTGAGTACCGCACAGTTAGTCAATGTGTTACTTGATTTTATACGAACAGAAAACAACGCTCAAGAGCGACTCTACATTCTCTTCCCATTAGATTTCAATGCTTAATGGTTTATGTATTCCGTTCCTTTATTTCATTATAATTGTATTCTGCTCACAAATGAATAGTAAATATGGTATCACAATTTATTACAGTAAAGACTGTAGAGTAATGCGCAGACAGTACTCGGAGGTGCAATGTTGTGAGATTATGTTGTGGTTAGGAATGTACAATGAATGCGTCAGGTCCGGGGAAGGATGTGTGCAGGTCCGGGCGCGGGTCGTGCGCAGCCGAGCGGGCGCAGCGGTGGGCGCGCCTGCGCCGTGTGCGGCCGTCCGCGCTACGTCATTCATTAGCCCCTGATTGATTCATCGTCTACCCGCACTAATTTATGGAGTTTGCGCTTTGTCGTAGTCACTGCGCCGCCAGAGGCCTCATTCCCATTTAGCGAACAATGGCAGAGATTTTTGTTTTAAGCTTTTACTGCTAATCTACAGAGTTTGTTCCCCTAAAAGGATTCTCTTTTGTATTCATTTATTTGCCGGGGGATCGAAAGGTACGTTTGACTTTTAGCGCTGCTATAAATTGATGGTAATGAGTTCGTGTATAAAATCTTGAAAGAGTCGATTCTTGATTTATGGTTTGGTATATCCTTGGAAAAGTTAATTGTTTATGTATTGATTTTTTTGTTTCAAGAATGCGTGATAAACGGGCAGCGTGTGTGGGAGGGGCGCGACGTGCGCATCCCGGAGGAGCCGTGCCTGTCGTGCCGCTGCGTGCACGGCGCGCTGTCCTGCGCCAAGCGCGCCTGCCCCGTGCTGCCGTGCTCGCGCGCGCAGCAACACACGCCGCCAGGGGAGTGCTGTCCCAGGTGCACTCATCCCACGTCCGATAAGATCCTACCGAGTAAGTTGGTTGTTCACTTATAATAGTGTTGCAAACAATTCCAATATTTTTAATAACATTTACTGTACAGTAGGAGAAGTCTACAGTCCATCAGTGATTTTTTTAAAGACACGATTAAGTACGTAAACCGAAAAAAAAGACCTGACGTCTAGTAAAAGTGTTATTTCTGAGCTTATTATAACAAGCAAAGAAGATTCATTTCTTACAAATGAACAACTTGCTATTGACGACCAAGGTCTATCAAAAGTTTTGGCATTATAATCTGAACATTTATTCTTAAAAACCACTCACCTTTTACTTTTCTCTAGCTTCAGGTTCAACTCCATTCAAGCCGAAGCCGTGTATCATTGGGAAGGAGTACCATCGCCACCAGATCCCGTTCCAAGTGGACCCCTGTACGGACTGCACGTGCCTCAATGGCACAGCGGTGTGTACGCGGCATACGTGCCCAGTGCTGACGTGTGGGGCTCGAGCGCTGCCACCCGCGAGGGGAAAGTGTTGCCCGGAGTGCCCGCAAGTCGAGGAAGCTAAAGCCGCTTGTGTTATTGGCAGGAAAACCTATCAGGTGGTTCTAGAAGTCTTTTTTTTTCGTACCGCTAGTGACTAGAAGTAAAAGGCCATAATAATAGGCCGTCTGTCGTATATTGTCTGGGTGTCGTGCCTATAGTGGTTCATTTCTACAATTTGGATACTTTGCGGTGTACGTTTCTTAATTACGTTTGTAAAAAAAAATGTTTTTACTATTAGATGCAGAACCGCCGAATATTATTAATCGAAGTTTTGTAAAAAATAATGAATCAAGACTTTTCCTTTTCAAAATTATGTTCGATGTACAACCAACAGTTCTTGGACTATTAAATGGGATGACAAAAGCTGCAACATATCGTAACAAACCGTCGTATCGTAATCGTAAGCACTGCCTACAAAGTTATTATTTTCCTATTTTACTCAAAAATTTTATTGAACTGTTTCAGGATGGAGAAACGTGGCAACTAGATGCTTGCAAGTCCTGCGAATGTCACAATGGTGAACCGCGATGTGCCATGGAACGATGTCCAGTGCTAACCTGTCCGCCTGACCAGACTCTGCGTCAGCTGCCCGGACAGTGCTGCCAGAAATGCGTCGACATCGATGGAATCTGTACTGTGTTCGGTGACCCACACTATAAGACTTTCGACGGAAAGTTCTATAGTTTTCAGGGGTCATGTAAATACCAACTTGCTTCGGATTGCGCTAACGGCACGTTTTCTATCAGGATATCGAATGATGCCCGAAATACTTCGCACTCCTCCTGGACTAGAACTGCCACTCTAAGGATAGGTTCTACCAAAATTAATATGGGAAAGAAGATGCGAATAAAGGTCAACGGCCGTAGAGTGCCTTTGCCGCACAAAATTGATGGCGTAGCAGAAATAGCTCGCAGTAATGGATCTGTTCTCTTGAAGGCTGATATCGGTATACAGATGCTGTGGGATGGTGACGGTTTCCTCGAAGTGACAGTGTCAAGTGTATACAAAGGAAAATTATGTGGTCTGTGTGGTAATTTCAATTCAGTGGCTAGAGACGATATGAAAACTCGTGATGGCAGGCTACTCAACGATACTTGGAGGTTTGGATCTTCTTGGCGAGTAGGTGGAACTCGCGCGTGCACTAGACGTCAGAAGCGACCTGGCACGAATATGTACCGTCAATCAAAAGTGATGAAGGCTCGGCGACTGTGTAGAGGATTCGCTCGATACGAGGCCTTTACTGATTGTACTATGAAGTTGAATCCGCACAACTATCAGGAAGCTTGCGAGGTGGATGCTCGCAGTTGTTCGGGGACGCGTTGTCACTGTGCGGCTTACAGAGCATACGCGCGGGAGTGCTCGCGGCTAGGCGCGGAGCCGCTGGAGTGGGAGCGCGGCGCGTGGTGCACGGGCCCGCCGCCGCCGTGGCTGGGGCGCCACCGCAAGCGCCCCGGCCGCCCCGCCGCGCGCCCCGACACCGGCCTGCTCGACCCCAGCGCCGTCACCAAGCCCAACAACCGCTCCCGCCCGCCGCCGCCCATCCTGCACTGATGTGTGTCGTGGCGAAGCTTCTACTAGTCAAAAGCCAGTGTGGCGACGTGAGGTAACTATCAAATACATTCATATATATAATTTAAACGTTAAACTTCTACTATCGAGTTTAAAATAGCCCCAATATTTAGACTAACGTTACAACTAATTAATCTGTTTATAAAACATTGGAATCCGCTGGCAATTTGGAACATTTGTATAAATGTGTTTGTTTTATATTAAAATAGAATATATTCCGGAATTATCTGCATTGTTGCACTTGTTGCCAACTTCTTATATCAATATAGAATCTAAAAAATATATTTCTGTGTATAAAACGTAAGTTTGTTGTTTCAGAGTATTATGAATATTTCGCAACTGGACTGTACATGGGTTGCGTCTGAAAGACACAGCCAGCTTTAAAAGGAATGAAGATCTATCTACTTAACAGTATTCATAAAACTATTTCTAGTTAGGTAAACAAGAATATAATAAGTAAGACCACCTGTATAGCTCACTATTGCCTCGCCAACCCGACCAGCATTCTGTCGCTCATTCCTTAGAATAACACTTAACATTTGGATCGGAATACAGTTTGCTAAGCAGCTCGACGTCAGCTCGGAGGCGGACCCTCGCAGCGCTCGCACTGCGGGGCGCTCGGGCTCTAGCGCATTCTGTTTGCTGGTTGTTAATATGTGATAAGCAAACACTATGTTTTCATTAATAAAAATAAATTTAGTAATTTATTGCACTGTTGTACTAAACGTTTCTGTAAAATGTGATAATTAGCTTTGAATGTTCAGGCAAGGGAGGGACGTTTGGTAAAACATAGTTCAAATTGAGATCTCATCTGTAGGTAGTTCTTTACGAAATCTTAGATAAATCTAGCTATCCGAAGCCAAGATGCTAAAGAGATTGTGAGAGATATGTATAGATGTACATATGTAACACGTAATGCATTAAACATGTAACAGTTGATGAATAGCTGTAATGTTTTAATCGAAGACTCTTTGTAAAGTTTAGTTGTTAAATACGTTACCAATGAATTTTAATATTTGACTTTGATGTATGTAAAAATAATTATTTAGCTGGAGAAATGTAATGTGTGTCTATAATGTATTTATCGCTGTTCGCACAGACGCATGTGTGACGTCAAATTATATGTTTCTGCAATGCCAAGTGCCATCATAGGCGGCTAATCCACTAAATTGTGATAATAATATCTGTCAATGCCTCATTGTTTACGACTATAGCTTACTTATACATACTTACTTTGTATTATATGTATGTGGATGTCCTCTCAAACGTGAGTAATAAATAGTAATGTTTGAATATATTCCAGAATATTATGTATAAAGGGTGCTTTACCGTTCCACGAAGCATCAGGTTGGTCTTGATGCCAGTGTCGGCACTGACTTGGTGACAAGCCAACGGATACAATTTACTTTAATCTTGTAATATTTATTTAGTTGTTTATTATGTTCCGATTGTAAAAAGCCGCTTGTTTCTTTACGTATTCTGATAATAGTTTACCAAGACTCCTTTACTAAATAACTATTACTACTTATTTCGTATTATTAAGCAGGGTCTACGTTTTATGTAGGCTTTTAAGTTATTTAAGAGATTTATTTGATATAATTATTTTTGTAAGAAAATTTTATGTTTTGCAAATGTGTCCGAATGTTATTTAACACCTGTACCATGTGAATAATTTGAAAGAATCTTATTGAATAATGTAAAATTGCATTTAATTTAAATATGAATTTTATCTTCTTTACAGAATACTTAGATGATAGTAGGTATACAAATGCCATACAAAAATAAATTTAATGTCTATGTCAAAGAATGTGAAAATGTGCTATTTATAAATGTGTCATAAAATATTGAGAATCCTCGTTGTAAGCGTATATTTAGTACATACTGACCAGAGGTAGAGTAATGTTATGGATGTGAGTTACTTACTTGGCGATCCTGGTTATAAGGAAAACGATGAACAAAGAATTACGTAATAAATAATTATTATTGAAATGTGTTTTTATTTTGGTCTGCAATAATGTTTGGTTTACAATTATAACTCTTAAAAGCGGAATGCTATCTCAATGGTCCCATTACTTGTCTCTGGCCGACCGCCAAATATCTTAAAGTTTTATGTCATCAAAATTATCTAGGACAATTTGGCGTCCGCTTTAAAAACAGGGAGTCATTATATTTATCTTGAATAGAAATCTTAAGAAATGAAATGATATCTCAACATTCTCGACACGAATATTATTTTAAGAATTAGTCGCTCTTACCGGCTTGCGAGCTAAATCCGTCCTCTGTGGTAATAACAGGCCTCAGTCAAACATAGGTAATAGAATAAAAGATTTATTAAATAAAGTAGATATAAACATTATACGCAATCACACACATCAATTAAACAAGAACAAAATAATGTTTTGTACAATACATACATAATACTTTAATGATATTGACCAATGAAAGAGATGTGATGTTTTCATTCCAACATGAAGTGATCTTGTCCAATGTTCCCAAGACTCGAAAGGTTGAAGTACCGAAATGTATTAGAGATTCCTTACATTAGTTCATATAAATATATAAAAGTGTGTAGATGTACAAGTTTATTCTCCTGTCATCATCTCCATGAACTCTGAAACAATATATTAATTTGCTAAAGTATGCGAACACTTGAAAAGTCGACAAGATAAAAATATAAGCTTAACATTAGGTCTTATTCATTTGCACGGTGTGTATGTTTTAAATGCGGTCTCGATTTGGCTCATGACCGATAAAACCGCAAACTCAGTTGAAATTGTAATTGTTATTGCTATACTTTGGCAAGTCTTTGTTACAAGTTTAACATCTATGTTCTTGTTGACAAACACGGAGGAAGAAGAAAATACAAATGACCTGCAAACGGTTTGCCAGAAAATTTATGTAAGCTGTCAGTTAAAACAGGTACTACTAACGTGAAATAAATTGACATCGAATGGACTCGAGAGCAGTGAATGTCTTAATTAGAACTGAGACAATAATGTATTTTGGGTTTGGTAAACGTCGATTGGTAAAACATCTACAAGTGTATGTCCCTTGTATTGAAAATACATCCATCTATATTATCATTTTGTTATGAATTAACATAAACTGTCTCAGATTTTGGTTGAGAGTGGGAATGTTTCAATTGGCTTTGATATCAAAAAAGAACATCGAATCCTATTCGAGGCAAAAACTAATAATTATGAGACAGATATACTGGCCACTAAAGACAAAGTTAATTTAAAAAAGTGGCTTCAGTATGTCAGATAAGTGTGATAACTTCGCATTGAAGCGAAAGTCTTTCATTTAGTATGAAAAGCCTCTTACCATCGAAGTCCACGGTACCGCTGCCGTCGGTATCAATCTCCTGGATGAGGCCGTCCAGCTCGTCGTCCGTCAGCTGCTCGTCCAACTCACGGAGGATTTCGCGCAAGCTCGATGTGGGAATGTAACCGTTGCCTGCAATTAATACGTAACTGTAGAACTGCAGTCAAAGAAAATACGAAATTTGTCTATCATCGTCATGTTTCTTTCGTAATGTTACTTATACAAATGGAGAAATGAGTTTCAGTTGCAAAATTTTTAAAAGAGACTAGCCCATGCCCATTCAGTGATTCTACTCTAATAAGAGGGTAAAAAAATGTAACGCTTGTGTCGAAGTATCTCACCTTCCTTGTCGTATAATCTGAACGCTTCCCTGAGTTCCTTCTGCATAGCTTCCGCATCCTCCTCCACGATGAACTTGGCTGCGAGCGTCACGAACTCTCCGAACTCAAGACGGCCGGACTCTGGAATCACAAGTAGCGAGTTATTTATATTCGCCGCTCAACCAACGTATAATTGTCGCAACTGCAAAGTGAACCGGAAATAATCGGTTATGGCTAATTTAAGTTTATCTAAATCTTCCTCGTTTTATCTTACTAGAATCTATATTAGTTTTAGATGTATTTGGCAATAAAATACAAGTTCGGATGAAAAGGCAACTGTTATAGACTGTCCTTAGAATGCACTGATGCAAGGGTCACGCCAATTATAACGGACGACATTTACGTTCAACTATAAATGTAACTTACTGTCAGCATCTACCTCCTCGATGAGTTCTTCGAGGATTTTCTTGTTAAAGGGCTGTCCCATCATGCGGAGGATGTCGGCGACGAAGTCGCAGGGGATACTGCCCGAGCGGTTGTGGTCGAAGCCATCGAACGCCTTGCGGAGGACTGGAACAAACAGATCTTGCTTTAACGAACCACCATAGCGTTACGTAACCAACTGACAGGGAAACGCTCTCCGCCTCTACCTTCGATATTTAGCGTGTGCGACATTTTGTCTATTACACCTCTAGTTTGGACTGCACTTTATGCACCAAAATGCGTTTTTGGAGACCAGAGAAATGCGTTGTTGCACTGGCAATAAAACTAGTTAAACTGATCGTTCGACTGGGCGGTTAGCGATGAGATTAGGACATCGGTTCAATGCACTGAGATGTGGTGCGAATAAGTTGTGCAATGCAGCTATTTCGGTGCAGCAGCGTGGTGCATCGGCGGGCCCCGACGTGTCGCGCGGCGTGGCCGCGTGGCGCATCGCTCGAATGTAGGACGACAATAAATAACAAAAACAACACCAACATGCTTGTCTTCTGCATAGCCGTCGCAGCAAGTCTAGCACAGGCGCCGTATCAAATACCGATTTAGGTATGTGTTTTTTTATGACTATTTTCCAAACGAAGAATTCCAAGAGTGTGCATCGAAATGTTCACTGATTAGATAGTCTGGGTCGATTGGTCGATTGTTCTTGTTGTAAACAGTTACATTATAGACGTTACAGTGCTTCGAACTCTGTGCCTACCATTCTGTCTCTATGATTCATTTAGAAGTGTAACAAAATTATTTATATAAGTAGAGGCATTATTTAATTCACATTTCATTTTAAGATATTGTAAAATGTATGCAGTACGTAGAGCTGTGCAAATAACCTTAGTGGATCTTACTCTCCTCATTCATGTTTATTTAGTTTTGCCGTTCAATAACACAAACTTATCGTTATGTATTTACGCAATCGCGTATTAGTCCAAGGTTTTCGAGTTAACCCTAAACTAAATAGAATTTAGACTTGAAACAGATAACATGTACATCGATGTCCAGTGGCATAAGTAATAACCATTTTCTATGACTAAACGACTGTAATAAATTTTTCATCATAATTTTCTTGACTTTTAGTTTGATAGCCGTAATAACGAACGTGCGTCATCGAATTCTATATAAATATATAAAAGTATTATGTAGCTCACAGAAATAAACTCTTTCAGAGTTTTAATGACTTGCTTGAGTGATAAATTGTAAGGTGTTTTTTATTCAGTCTTCACGATATGATGGTAAAGGATATATCTGTCACATCAAAGAACACAAAGGCATTGAAGTATGTTCATTGTCCTATAAAAACATTTTTCACCTTTTTTACGATGGATACGGTTGGATTCGGTAACTGTATTATTCGTGGCGCGGGATATACGCGCACTAATCGCGCCACGGATCAGTTCAGCCGCGACGCGTATCGTGTGCGGTTGATTTTATATGTAACCGTTTTAGACATGACATACTGAACGTAGCGCAACGCTACTTTGTTGCCCATGTTACTGCTTTTCCAATAGAGCGGGTTCCGTGCCATAAACTTTTTAATGCTCCGAGAGTTCTCTGTAAAAGCATGTAGGTCGGGAGTACATCAGCTAAACGCGTCAGCATAAAACTCGAATGTATCCGAAAATATCTAATTCGTGATTCATAATATTCTTTTTGACATTTTATCACCCGTAATATCCGTCCTGACGGATAATAAATCTAAAAATGTGGACAGGGACACACTTCACCGGATTTAGTTTCCGCAATTACTCAGAGTGACGTTAGTCTTTCGGTGACAAGCGCAATTAGAATCAAGGATTACGGCGACTGTAATACATTTTATAATCGCCTAATTACTTGCATCTCACAAGAGAAAAAAATAACAGAGAATTACATTTTTTATTATCAGTAGACCGCAACGGCGCAGTTTTCACAACATTGTGCAGCTGTTTCATGATATTTTGGCAACAAAATAGTTTTAAAAACATGATTTTTATTTCTGCTACCGTGTTAATTTTAATCGTCAAGACTTCTTGGCAGATGTCTCAAAGTCCCATGAGTTTTATTACATTTTTTTCTAGGTTTAAGCTGTTTATTAATTACCCACCCACGGTCTCTTGTGAAATAGCTACAAACCAAGATAACTCTGCAACTGCAATCAACTGCAAAGTTTCTTTTTATATTCAGAACATTTACTAATGAGTTTTATTTCTTTAACAATTAAGCTATATATAAACGTTTCATCTCACATTTCATATAGTAACTTTCTTGAAATTTCTGTTTATTTTGTTGGAACGATACAAATTGTTACAACATATCTATGCCAAAATATTCTTGGATTCATAATCCGCGATAAATTATTAAGATAAAGTGTCGCCGATTTGGGCTCAAAATGGTAGTTTGGTAGCATGAATGGGTGCGAGTACGTCTGTAAATCATTGTAACAAATTGCACTTAACAATATTCCTTGGATTTGGCTTGTAATCTCAACGTCTAGTGCTGGATATATGATTTAGGCTTGTTGGCAAATAGCGTGGAAACGATTTACGAATGGTTTATTGTAGCAATCCAACTTACACGAATACGTGTAGGTGTTCTGTGACAGAATACACGCTCCCGATTGAACCGAATCGTTACAGACATGTGGAAACGTAGATTTTCATAAAATGGGCTTTGTTTTTGTAGTTTACATATTCCACTTTCTTTTAAGAAGCGGAATTTTATAAAATTTAGAATTTTATCTATTTCTTTATTCCCTGAATCATATGCTTATTTCTTAGCTATCTATGGATGGACTGGGGTAAGCATGCCCATGTAAAATAAAAAACGATGCAGTCTTCAATTCTTTCACTTTTGACACAAGATGAAAAGTGACAACGGAGTCTTTTTTTAAGGCTATTTGAAAACTTGATTAAACTTAGACTAATTCTCCCTAGAAAGAGTTAAAAATATTTTTGGGAACTACTAAATCCCTTTGGATTTTACTCTGAACTAAAAATTGCCATATCGAACCAGACGTGAAACGTAAATAAAATTACAAGTTTCATCGAAATATCTATTCATGTTTACGTTAAAATTTAGAGAAACTATGTTGACTTCAAACCAACACGATACAAGCGAGCAAGTAAATTCGCGCCGCTTTCAACATGTATGTATATCCTGTCATGTCAATGTATGTAAACAATATAATGTACGAATCGCAAACTATTGTAAACTTCAGAAATAGCTGTAACTGTTCGTGAATACTGAAATTATTTCAGCAATAAACATAAGAACGACGGTACAGAGTTAGTATTCAATTAGTCATCATTCGAGTTTAGAACCGAAATATCGATAACAACGGTGCAAGTTAGTATTCTGGAGTTCTGGGGAATTGGTTCCACGATATTAGTTAAACAATGACGATAGCACGTTCTATCTGATTTCCACGGTAGGTTGGCCGGCGTCCAAGCATGTTGCCACGCCGCCTCGCCGCGCCCGCCACTGCCCATCAAACACAAGTCGATTTTATGATTCGCCTATAAACAACATTTTCTTGCACTCCGTTATCTGAGTAAATAATTGATGCACCTTGAGTAATTTAAACAAACCACGAACAGAATATTTTAAATTTCGGCGTGAAGTAAATAGACGCGCGGTAACATGATACCGTTGCGAATTTGCTGTAGGGATTCGGTAAGTTGTGTTCGTGCTAACCTCCCTAAATACCCTTAGTTCCGTACAATGTTCCGCTATGAATCACCGTTTAATTATTACAGTATTACCACACACCGAGTCGTAAATTTCAAAGTATAAAAAACAAACATCTAATTTCTCGAGATTTCGAAACGATTAACAAATTTATAGAAGAAGTATGTTTCGTAATAATAGTTTTCTTAATCTTTAAATACGAGTTATAACGATTTGGAGTATTCTTGAAATTTCTGAGAATCAAATTAAACAACGACGTGCACGTTTTTATAAGCGTGCTTCAGGAAAAACAAAGTACTTATGTACTGCTTTTCTTAGATAATGTAAACAGAACATCCGCACAAAAGTTCGCACGCAAAAAAGTTTTTATTTATCTAGACAAGTTACCCGTTAAGAATTCCGAACGCGCGGATTATTTTTTTATGTTTTTTACGACATTTAGTTTCATGTTCTAATAGTTGGCACGGATACATTTTAATAATTAGCCTGTGCATGTAACATTTAACGGGCTTGTTCACACTCGTGCTGAAATTATATTCTGCATTAAACTAATTAATTGGCGTGTTTTTATTACATGTGGCATGCATAAGGCAGCCGGTGCAGTAAAATGTAAAAGTGATTTATTGTTTTAAATCGAAAAGGAGGTGACTGTCATGTATCATGCAAACTCTTTTTACAGTGTGAAAAAAAGGCGTTAGCCCTTATTACAAAAGTCAATGCAGGTCTTCGATGTTTATTGTGATTATCGGTGCTGCTTGTATAAACGGTGATATTTATTCAACATGTTTCTTTTTAATTTTCCTGTTAATGTAATGAAGATTACTTGTCTGCTATGTTGAACAAAACAAATTAAAGGAAATAGAGCTTTTTAACTCTGGAATACAGAGTTAGGGCCATGCTAGGAAACCTTTCATCGGTTTGTCCCTATCGTCTTTAGTTTTTAAATATTACGCTTTCCAGTTAAGCTCTTCGCTAATTTTAATAAAAAAAAATAATTGACATCTTTACAATGTACCTCAAATACTGAAATGAAATCTAATTGAAATTTTCTTACATTAGTAACAAACTGAATATGACAACATGAAAATATACAATTTGTAGAGATCTAGTAAATTTCATTCTGAATTTGACAACTGTATTTGATATTGCTGGCGATTTTACTAGTGTAAAAGATACACTAAATCATTGATCGATAGGTTTGGGTAGCAGACTTGTAGTAAACACGCATTTTAGCTCTCGTGGTATGATCCCAACGCAGGCCAGTGTAATAAAAAATATTTACGTCCACGTTCCACGCATGTTTCTGAGAAATATTAAAACTGCATATCAAAACAATGTTTGGCTGGCTGTTGATTTGTTTATTAGCTTTTTTAAAATTATGACCTGTCCGATTAATCTCAGTAACGAAAGTGTAATAGTCAATAAAACGTCTTTCACTTTGTAATCAGTTAATTTACACGCACAACCCAATTTATTACGCATTTCTAAATAGCTTTGTATTTCTTGGTCCGAGCAATACTTTTCCGACATAATCCTGCCATTATTTTTGTCGTTTTAATTACCTACATTCATTGCCTACATACAAAATTTAAATCATTAATTTCGCAAGAACTCTTGTGTGCTTTATTAACTTTATCCGCCATTGTAACGTTGGCTTTTGGCCAATACAAAGCTTGCGTTTTTCCATCATTTATGTAAACATTATAACATTTACATTTTCATGTTTAATTTTAAAGCGTTATTTATTCGAGTGTTGGATGTAAAAATATCTTAGCGATAGATTTGTGCGGGTTACTGAACTTACCGGCGATTTGTTCTGCGGGGAGCTCATCGGCCTGAAAGTCAAAGATAAAGGGTATATTAATAAAGTATACAAACAGCTTCATCATATTAATTTATACTGGCTTCTATCCGCGATATTGTCTCAGCGTTTTCAGGATACAAGCGTTGGCTCAATAAGAAAATATGAAAGGATCTATTGAAATAATTGTAGATACAAGTATTGGAAAATGCAAAGGTTTTGGCATCTAATTCATGTTTCAATGTACCTATTAAGACTGCATTTATCCAAAAGCATGCTGTTGGGGATTAACTTAAGGCCTAATGCAATCTACTAATGTATGCTGTTTTACAATTAGTTTTTGCATACATGTGCTGAAAGAAATTGACAATTTGATTCGTCATAGTCGTATTTTCCCAGCAACCGTGTTGACTTTTTGATCGTCTCAAAATTATTAGATTACGAAATTCCCAGCGAATCTGTACAAAAATAAAGCGCATCGTATCAACATGTTGAACGTTGCATCAGAATGTTTTCACAAATTCCTCGTGAACTTATTTATGTTAGCAACCGTACGTAAATAAAAATATTTTTGTTCAAGTATCTATGTAATACGAACAGAATATTTATTATAATACGAAAGTTTTCTACAACGGAACTTTTCCGTGGGATTGCGTTACTAAAGCATAATAAATTTATTTTATGTGCAATTGAAACTAAAATAGACTTGTTGGATGCGCACACGCCGCGGAGTTCATTTCAAGCAGACTTTTAATACTTAACTTTATGATTCTTGTTTTATTCTGTACAAGATAATTCGTGTGTATAAAAAGCTGTAATATATTGACCGGATAAGTTGTAAACAATGTTTGTTTACGTTGACGGCTGATTTGTGATCGTGGATTTTAATGTTCTTAATATAATATAGCTTTGTTTCTAAATTCCGGAAGTTTGTATTTTTATTCGAGTAGAAACTTCGTGTTCTCAATACGACTAATGGTTTTTAAGTGTTTGTTATTCGATATCTCCGGTATATTGATGTCCAAATTCTCGTGTATTTTATTTCATTGTTGGTGTTTATCGAAATAAATTGCATCAAAACTGGTTAAAAAATATTGTTTTCAGATCAGATTAACTGGAATTTTATTCTTGAAAATATCTAATTTGAATTAAATTAAGAAAGCGTATATTGTGTTCTTCTGCAATTGTTTTTCTTGCATTTATCTTTGTTCAATTATCGCTTAATTTGCTACCGTATCTTTTACATGCGTATTTAATTAATAAGTTCAGTTTTTAATTGAAATCGAAGATATTATTGGCTTTAAAGTAGGTATTCAATGTATTTTTAATGACACATACAAATTAACGTAAGAAAACGCTAGTAATTAAAATTTCATTAAAGAAAACTATTTGAATGAAAAACTCTAAAAACAAGTCGTACAACGTAAAAATATCTACAAAATTAAGATCTCGCGAAGAATTTTCGTGTTTAATTAATTAGTGAGAATGTAAAGTTAAAATTGGCCGATTGCTGAAATTCCTCTCATTGTGATTCGAGGTTTCTCAAAAATCTTAAATTTTCGGTTTGAAAACTATTGCACATGTTCCAAAATATGTTTGGTACAGTACTTGCATTAATAAATGCGATGTCTTTATGTGAGTATTAAATCATGCAATAGATAATACCTGTTATGTTTTAAATGTGCGTGTAAAAGTTGACAGGAACATAGTTATGATTAATATTGTCAAATAACAATAACACCGGTATGGATTATGTTGTTAAAATAAATGCCAAGTCAGTTGTCACTTTAACAAGTGCTGTCATTCAGGCGCGAAGCTGTGAGCGTCTACAAACAGTGTCAGGCATGTCAGCGCCTCCTATTAGCAGCCACTCAATATCTCTCACCATAACGTAATTATGTTATTTATTTTAATAATTGCCATATTTCATTTTTTATTCATTAAATATATTTAAACTATCCAATTATTTTACCCATATTTTAAATTTGATTAAGAAAATGTTTAACGGTAATATTCTGGAAACCTACCCAGTCTTCAGTGTCCAGAACCATGTTTGATGTCACTAGTTAACACTATGAGACGCACAACACGACTGCCCGCTAGTCTGAAGTTTCCAGCGTTCAGGGTTATTTCTGCTGGCTCACGGGTTAGGCTGGCCTTTCTGATACTTTCATATATACCGGGCGTCGTGTATGGCGCACGAGGGGCCCGCGACCGGCGAGGGGGGCGGGGGGAGCGCCGGCGGCCCCTTTGGCCTCCGAGTCCTCCCCTGCTTCCTGCGCTTGCGCCGACCAATCGCGTGAGCCTCAAACGGCAGGATGCTAAAGTATTTTTAGTAGAAACGTGGTTATGAAAAACGTAAACAAGCGGTGCGTGCGATGCCGGAGCGTGTAATGTGCCGCCCGCCCCCCGGCGCGCCGCCCGCCTTACCGACCCGCCACTGCCATATCATAAATGCGAATAATTAGGTATAATTTTAAAGTCGTTTGTCGTGTGTAGGCAGTTTATTATGATGGTGTTAGGAAATTGCAGTTTTTCTTTTATCGACGCTGTCGTTATTAATTATTATCGAAATAAATTGTATCCGTGCCAGCTTAACATCTGGCTACTAAGTGTGCCTTAGAACTGACGAAAAATTTTCCAGCTATAAAATGAGAAATTACATGTTTTTTGAATTGATAATGTTCATTTTGTATCAAGCTAACCTTTGAAGTGTATGTGATTTATTCAACCGGTGCGAATAAGCCACGGTTGGATTGGCTGGTAATTGAGCAAGTGAGTAATTATGTGTATGATCTAAACGGAGTTAACGCGTCACTTGCAGTTTGCTTTACTAGGTGGCGTCAAACATTAGGGCTCACACTTCATAGGCTATTAAGATTCGAGGCATAAAAACTGGATGGTTAGGTGAGACCTAGAATGACGTCATCAGATTGACTTCTACCACTTCATAAAGTTGACTTGACACTTATGGGAGTGAGAGAGCGCATTACACGGGGTAAAGCAGCGTCTCTGTTCAACAGTTATAACATTACTTCTATAAGATAGTGGTAGGTCTCTAGAATGCTCCGGCCTTTATTCGATCTTAAATTCGTTGTGCTTTGATTTATGGCATTAATGTTATTTATGTTCGAGATACCGTTGCTTTACTTTATACGAGTTTCAAGTAGTTACTAAACTTTTTTGTTTTGACTACCGCTTGTTCTTGACGAGTTATGTAGTTGTGTGAATCGTTTTGTATAAGAATTTGTTTTAAAGTTTCTGTCTATCTTCTATAATCTAGTCTAGAAGGTGCTATATAGACTTTTTGTATTGAAAACTTTTTTTTTTTAATTCTGCACCAATATTTTTTCACGCTTTACGTGAATTATAACTCACACACATATTGCGGTAAGCTTATGTATAAATCATAACCAACAGATTGTTGCACCTATGGTCTGTGATAACATGGGCACAATGGTTTTACTTTTTTCGGCACGCGACAGTGATGTGTTGTTGACTTGGTCACCGAATGTTAGGAGATGAAAATTTCGCAACACTTCGCTTAACAATGAATAGTGACAAAATAGCATAAAGCCTTCTAATATTAGAAACGCCAAAGTATGGATGAATGTTTGTTACATTTGCAATTTTGATAAAATTTGGTATTGAGTTAGCTGACACCCTGGAACACATATGCTACTTTTTAACCGACTGCGTCAGATGAGGGAAATCTTTTTGCAGCTGTATCCCACATAAGCGCGGGCGAAGTCGCTGGCAACAGCTATATCACATAAAGTCAGTAGTCGTTAAATATAGCCGGGTTTTCAAAATCATTTTTGTTCTTGCAAAATTGATATATCTTGACACAAAACGCTACTCAAACGATGACATTACCTAAATATTTTTAACACTTGGCATTGTTTTGAAACAGACGTTGATATTACTCTAATTATTCTACTCATTATTTTAGCTCTCATCACACAAAAACAAGTAAGACTAATCTTGACGAATGAATGGAAAATTGGCAGTAAATGAGTTTTCAACAAAACGTTCTTTCGACTTTAGTGCAATGCTCTTACTATTGGCAAACAAGAAAACGAGACAAAAGAAAAAAAAACGATAAACGGATTTTTTCGATTTCTTTTTTCATATTGCATTTGTTTTTGCACGTAAGTTACACGTGTGACATTTCAGGTCAACATACATTATGTTTTCCCGAAATTGAGCAGTTTTATAAATCTTAACATTTTTTTTTG
Source organism: Chrysodeixis includens (assembly GCA_941860345.1). Classification (NCBI taxonomy): domain Eukaryota; kingdom Metazoa; phylum Arthropoda; class Insecta; order Lepidoptera; family Noctuidae; genus Chrysodeixis; species Chrysodeixis includens. Next base: position 8,221,971 of record OW796095.1, on the reverse strand, counting down.
TGGATGAATCAGTTGACTTGGCTTGGTGATATCTACTTTGTTCAGATTTGCGTATCTAGTAGCGAATTAAATTAAAGCTCGTTTATTTTCTTAATCTCTAGAATGAGGTAAGAATGAAAGACGTCGTACTATTTAAAGGTATTCTAATTCCGTCTATTCCTTGGTCATGGTGTTTTATAACAAAGATAATATAGCATGCTGAGTTCGTGTGTCCGACCTACATTTACGAGTAGATATATTTTTATAGAGATCTTAAATGTTTAGATACTTTTTATGTACCTTCTTATATCCATTTAGTTAGTCATATTATCGAAGTTTTCCAACGTTTTTCACGAATGACGCGCACCTATTTACTTGTTTATTCCAATTAAACTAAACATTTTACATTTTTAAATACACAGAACCGTGTAAGTTGCCAATTAGTCTGCCAATCTCATGTCGACAGATTGTTTAAAGCAAACAGAAACGAAGATTTACATTTTATTTATTTTCTCATCAATAGATAGGAATAAACTATCAAGAATTAGACCAACCAACAGACATCTTATGAACGAGTTACGTTTACAAAAGACAAGTTCTATAAACAGTACAAATATAATATTAATTCCACTTTACATTTCGTATAAATAATTCTATAAAGTTTCAGCTAGTTCAAATCCAGATAACATAATTTATTCATGATAGTGTGGAAATTAAATTATTTTATATAAATTTATAGGTTATATGTGTTAGAGTAACGTTATTCAGTGGCACTTCAGTAGTGGTAATGTAATGGGCGGGTGCCAATACAAATGTACTGACTATAAATCAATCGCATTTTTATGAGCACTGGAAATCTCGAGACAGGTTATTTCGGGCTACAGTTATGAAGTCGGCAGTTCGTAAAACAATTCGGAACCAGGACAACAGTAACGTAAGCTTGGGTTCAATGAAAGGACGTGCATTTTCACGTCATGTAACTGCACAATTGAAAAACAATGTTTAAAAGTAACTGAGTTAAGGATTTGTCCGCGGCTAGCAAAAAAACCGTTCTTAAATAAAAGTTTCTTCATATAAAAAAAAACCTTATACCTATTTACATTGTGGAGCTTGCAAGAACAATCTTTACTTGATAATCAACTATTTTTGTTACAGCCAGTATTCCATTGAATATCTATAGATAAATATATTGTATATACCTAGATAAAATACACGCATGCACGTTTTGCTAAAATGTAGGCAAGTACCTATGTGAATGCGACTATGTCCTGGCTCCATAGATAATTAATATACGTAGCTAGATCCCATAGATTCTTCTTGAAACTGACTCTCAAGTCTCTCGAAGAAAATGTTCTGTGACCTTTCCGAAAATTTTCATAGCTAAAATAATTATTATACAGCTATTCATAGAGAGGGCTATTTCACATGTTTTCACGCCAATTGTAAAACGGATGGAAGTTAAACGTTCCAACAATGCAGAACAGAGCATGTTATTTAATTTTAAACAACAAAATAAATAAGTGCTTTCGTAAAGGCAACTAGCCAATCATTGTTCAAGTGGAAAACCATTAAATATGTCCGTGTAGAACTCAAAACAATGATGGCGATTGCCTCTTGCGCTGAGTGTACCTAAATTCAGTCCGAGATAAATTCAGTAATCTTAAATCACTAAAGGTAGTAATAAAATTGATTACGGTCTTCCTTGAGACATTGTATTACATTTACAATAGCATATTTATCTGTTTGGATGGTTGGATATACACGTAACTAGGCATTTTAAGTATCTCTTTTCATCCTTATCACCTATATAACAACGGCTAGGTTGGCGTACTGAAGGTATTTTTCACAAATTCAGTTTTGGGAAAACACGGGCAAACTTGCTCAATTTTGGGAATAAATATGTAAGCTGACCTGCAATGCCACGACACGTGTCGTGCTTTTCTGCAAAAACAACTGCAATAAGAAAATAGAATTCGAAAAAATCCGTTCATCGTATTTTAAGTCCGCCTAATAAAAAAAATAGACGGAATTAGTAAGGATAACACGGTATTGTGTTCTTACGGGTCAATTTTCGTGGAATTTCTTCCTGCCAAAAGCTTAAATGAAAATGGTTGAAATTAAAAGAAAAAGTCGTTTTCTGCAGTTGGCCAGTTCCAGGCAGTGTGTTGATGCCAACTTTTGTAGGTACAATCGCATAGCCCACGCAAAATATGCGTTTATGAAAATTTTCCTGGAATTATTTTGTTCTTTGAAGTTAAAATTCTGAATATGCGCAAATAACGAATAGGTTAGCAGTAGGTGATTTTAACAATAATATTCTGCTGATTATCATGAAAACAAGCAGATGTAAGATGTTCTGTTGGGTGTAAATCTTATTTACGAAGTTGGTATTTTGTAGCCTGTAGTCACCAGTTTTACCTAATAGTAAAAGGAGCCATCAAATCTGGCATCTGCCTAATAAAACAATCCAATCTTTGCAAGATTGAGAGAGCTTTTAAAGTGTCCTAAATCTTCTTAAACAAACCGATTTGTCTCACCTGTACAATAGGTTTATAAAAATAATTCATTTCTAAAACCACGATTTCTCCTCGTTGACGTCAATTCGAAACTTTTTATTTTTGTTTAGACAGCTTGTCTATGACTGGGTAAGTACCTGGCTACCGAATTGCCATTTAGATTAAATACCTATTAAGATCCGAGAAGAAAGTATTGCGGCCTTATTTTAGTAGGTAGATAGATACCGAAGATACCTCATAAAAAGTTATGGGGATTGTGAATGGTTATGACTTATGGAGACCCAAATAGTCTGAATTGACCTCATTCATTTTTAAACTAATTGAATCTGTAGAAACAGGGACAGAGCTATTATTTAAAAATAAAGATACCAATATTAATAGCGAGCCCTGACTTATTATACAGATCATCGAAATTATTGCAGTACCTACTCGTTTAAATTATATGCCTACCCACTTAAAACTTGTAATAACAGAAATGATTTATTGGCAACAGCAAACCCTTTGGATCGCCTGTTACACACGATATATTAAATGTGTTGTGGACGGACCTATTTTAAATTTAACATCTCGTTTCTAAAGCGTTTAGGCTTTTATTAATATTTTTTTCACACCTACATTTATATTTTTAAATTAATCATGAATAATGGTAGAATTCTTGAAGGGAACAAAATACCCGATGAAAGCTATAAAACAGAATCACAATACAGCGTAAATGTACTCACAACGTATGGTGGAAGTCGGTACGAAATGACGAAATCGTAAATGCATCTTTATTTAGCTTTCACGCAGATATATTGTGTTTTAGTTCTCATTCTTACGAAATGATGAATAAAGATTGATTAGACAAATTGTGAGTTACTAAAAATCCCTAATGTACACATCCGCCCACGCGCTCGTGTCTCATTTGTTTACAGAATTATGCACGGCTGCGGAATGATATGTTTCAACGTGAAATAATGCTCCGGCCCGAACTTTAGCCCACTTGGTGTTTTATTGTGTGTACGCGATTCAGAGTTTTATCTCGTACAGCTGGTTGCCGGATAATCCGTGTATAAATAGCGTATAGACAACAAAGCATCAACAAATCCAATCGTATCGGGTACTGCGGCTGGATGTCGATGTGTAGCGGTCTCGACCGAACTCGCTTATTTTATGAGCGTTCTAAATTATTAAAATTGTTCTATTTCCAGACGTTTTCGTCTTTATTATATTCCAGACTTTTTTTTATCAGATGCACCGATCTCTAAAAAGCGTAAAACTAGAATGTCGTCGCTTTGCGCGATATCGCTGGCGAAATCAGGTATCATTAAAAAGCTCAAGGTGAAAATAAATAAAAAAATGAGCTAGTTCATTTACGTATACAAAGCAGCTGTATTATTAGTAACGGCTGTAGTTTTACTTGAAATTGCGGTTGTTAAGTACTCAATGACGTTTCAGAGCATACATTATAAATTATTATACGGACTTTTATTGGTCACTTTATTGTATGTTATACATTTATATCTTTTTGATGACTTGGATAAAAAACAATGAACTATGATTGCCTATACAAATATACAAGCACTTGTATCTATCTTTAAAAGTACGGTACGCGAGTGCAACTTTTTGAACATATTTATTTGACAACATTAGATGTAAAATTTAATAACATTTTTACATATTTTTATGATATACTTTATAGCTGAAAGATTAAGGTCTTTCAGCGTCACAAAACAAATAATAAAAATGTTTTCAAAACATAAAATGGAACGTATATCTTTTCTTACTGGCAATGTAATCTGAAACGCCAATGTCAAAATGACAATTACTATTTGACAAACTCAAAACTTGTGTGGTTGTTTGGGAGTGTAGTTCGAGTACTTTGTATTCAAATTGTTTACAATTGTAAAAGAAACTGGGACTAATATGCTTTTGTATGTAATTTAGTCTTGTGTAAACTTAGGACAGCGTAACTATTGCGATGGAAAGTTACGTAGTTATATCATTTATAGGCGAAGGATCATTTGGACGTGTTTTCAAAGCAAAACATAAAGAGACTGACGCTGTAGTAGCTTTAAAAGTTATAAGAAAGGTTTGTAATATATTACTATTCAATGTCCATTAACAATGTGGTCAAGCTAACTTATATTTTTATCATTTTCGTTTCAACAATCTTACCTACGATTGAACGTCAATTAGTTAGGTCAGAAACAAACCGATATAAAATTTATTGTTTCATATTTGTTAATTAAATATATTTTATTCACTGCAAATTATGTATTTATTGTTCATTTTCAGAAAGGGCGTTCGGTAAAAGACTTGAAAAACTTAAGACAGGAATGTGACATACAGAGGCAGTTGAAACATCCGAATATAATTCGTATGATAGACAGCTTTGACACAGAATCCGAGTTAGTTGTAGTCACAGAGTATGCAGAGAAAGAGTTACACAGCATTCTGGCAAAGGAAGGATGTTTAAATGAGGACCAAGTGAAGAAAATCACTTGGGATTTGGTGTCGGCCTTGTATTATTTGCATTCACATAGAGTTTTGCACAGGTTTGTTTATAAGTATACAACTCCTAAATGGTTATAAATTTTGATTTGTGTGCAAGAATAAAAAGTTTTGATCTTAAACTAGGAAAAAATATATTTGTCTATGTCAATATATGTTTCTTTAATTAAATAAAAGTACATGAACACATTTCCTTTGAGCCACAAACTAAGCAGAACTTCTATCTTGTGGCTCTTTTAAACTAGCTGGTAGTTATATAATTTTGTAAAATGAGGCATTGTATTAGTGTTTTTGTTGTGAAAATTGTGTTAAAACTTATGTTTTTTACTCTTCAGAGACTTAAAACCACAAAATGTCTTACTGGATTGTTCAGGATGTGCTAAACTGTGTGATTTTGGCCTGGCTAGAATTATGACAAATGCAACACATATTCTGACATCTATTAAGGGTACTCCATTGTATATGGCACCAGAATTGATTGAAGAGAAACCTTATGATCATCATGTAAGTTGCCTTTTTTAAAAGCTTTTATTTAACTTGCAATGTATGGATATTTGTGTGTTCGGGTGAAATCTTTGAACTCAATTTTGAAGTAGATATATTCAACCGTTTGTGCTGAAATTTTGTGGACGCATTTTGTTTGGATGACAATATATGATAAGATATGTGACGTCATTCTAAATTCAATATGGCGGATCATACAAGATGTCAGAACAGTTATATTTAATCCACTTATACAATATGGGTATCAAATGAAAGGGCTTATTATGAGTAACAAGAAAAAGAATATGATGTCATTCTGAATCCAATATGGCGGACCATGCAGGATGGCGGAATAGTTACCTTTAGTCTACTTCTACAATATGGGTATCAAATGAAAGGGCTTGTTAAGAGTGACTGGAAAAAGAATATGACGTCATTCTGAATCCAATATGGTGGACCATGCAGGATGGCGGAATAGTTACCTTTAGTCTACTTCTACAATATGGGTATCAAATGAAAGGGCTTGTTAAAAGTGACTAGAAAAAGAATATGACGTCATTCTGAATCTAATATGGCGGAACTAAAAAGTAAAAAATAAAAAAATTTAAGTAAAAAACTTTTTAAGAAAAAGCTTTTATTTAAACGCTCTAAAAAGAAGAAAATAAAATATTCCTTTTGGATTATACTAACAACTCCTCATTATACACAATTTATATATAATAATAAAAGCTTGTCGCTCGATTTACCACAAATTATTATGATATAAAGGAATGTTGATAGGTATGTAAACCTCGCGACAAGCTTTTATTATTATATATAAATTGTGTATAATGAGGAGTTGTTAGTATAATCCAAAAGGAATATTTTATTTTCTTCTTTTTAGAGCGTTTAAATAAAAGCTTTTTCTTAAAAAGTTTTTTACTTAAAATTTTTTTTGTTTATTGAATTAAGCTTGTTCATGAACTCTTTCCAAGACTTTTTTTATTAATATATCTTTTGTGAGGTAGATTTATAATTAGTTTACTTACTTAGTTACCAGGATAGCTGACCCCGCTGTCACGTCAGCTCATGGCTAAGGACTCCAGTTGGGTCCAAAACTATTCAGGCTATTACTATAAATACATATCATTGTAATTATATTTCAAAGCATAAATTTTTGATAGTGTTATTTTGTAAGAATAAATAAATAAATGTTAGTAAATTCTTATCAATCAACTTATATTATCCTTGTGCATTTCAGGCGGATCTCTGGTCCCTTGGTTGTATTGTATATGAGCTGATAGCAGGCCAGCCACCGTTCTGTACTATGTCAATATGGCAGCTGGTGCGAATGATCAGACATAAGCCAGTGCAGTGGCCTAGCTTTATAAGTACTGATGCCAGATCATTTTTACAGGTACATATTAATGTGTTTATTTAGATTTAATAATAATATCCGGGTCTAAGGAGGGCTTATGCCAGCTAAGCAGGACATATTATAGTTCACAAGCGTGTGCATAAACACAAATTCACTCTCTGTTCCTTTATACTCATAGCTCAATGGGACGACAATCCGACACGGCCGACGATAGATCAGGCGCAGGACCCATATTTTTACCTTCCGACACGGGACCTGTGATATTTATTTCTAAAATTAAAAGCTTCAGATTATTTAGATTAAGCATTGTCAGATGACTTACCACAATCTCGTAATGCAATATTATCATAGTTGTGGAAGCTTTACAATGCACTACAGTGTTGCACAATGTCTCTGTTTTATAACTGGTATTAATTAAAACTATTAATTTGTAACATGGCGCCCATCAGATGTGTTTATAATATTTCGCCTATTATTAATTTCAGGGTTTATTGCACAAAGATCCAATGAAAAGAATGACTTGGCCAGAAATTCTGGAGCATCCGTATATCCGTGGCCATTTGACTATACTACCGGAAGATGTGCAGAGTGAATCACCATTCACAAAACCTTTAACTCACAGTCAGCAAGAAGCTAAGCAGCTGCAAAGAGATAAAATTAGTGGTAATGCAAGGTAAGACAAGAAAATTTATTAGTCTTTCTTTTTTAATAGCATTGTCTTGGAATTGTTCGACTGACACCCTTAATTTGAAAAGGCATGTAATAATGCCACCATATTTGCACACTTGGGTTGGAAAACTCAAATTACAAGTTTTCAACTTCTAAACTACGATATTCGTCAACAGTAATATTATTGTTCTTTCTAGAACTATCCCTGAACCGAAACCCGAAACAAAAGAACACGATTTGCGTAACGTACGAGTGATGCAGGCAATGGAGTGTGTTCCCATGTCTGATGACGACAGCGTTAGAGCCACCAGCGCGTTCAGCGTGCGAGACAGTCTCAAAACTGACGACGAAGACCAGTCACACCCCATCACGGCAGCTAACGCTAAACTACTCCGGCACGAGTACAATGTCATGAACAACTCAAACCTTGTAGTCTGTAACTTAGAAAACAACATGGCCCAACTAATGGCAGCTAACAAAAAACATTCAGATCTGAACAAAATGGACAAAATAGATGAAGAAAAACATGGCGATGACAAAAAAAGATTAAGCACCAGTGAGAATAAACAGGAAATATTGGAGATAAAACAGAAAGCGAAATCTGTTGACACAGCATCACACAGTTTAGAGAATCCTAAGAGTTCGACAAAGTGCAGCAGTGATGTTAGTTCTGGTCTTAGCAAGAGCGTCCCGCCATCTTACAAACAGAAAATTCTACAATTCTCACGTGACCATCTTAGGTTCGGTAGTGGGGGTAACAAGTTGACACGAAGCATCAAGCGATCCTTCCATTTTAGTAGGAGCTGGGACAAAAATAAGAGTGACAGTCAAAGAAGAACGAGCGAACCTACAATTGAAGTGCCAAGTCTTATAGATGATAAGGAAAGATGTTCAAAGGAAGAAAAAGATGAAGATGATGAGAAATCTGAAGTCATTGAAGAAACTTGTGATGATAAAGATATTGCTAATAATGATAGGATGCTTAGATCTGAGGATAAAAGTGATGGTAATTTTATTTTTACATACAAATATGTTTTTGTTTTATAGGGGTTGTATTTGATAGTTGAATGTTATGGTTTACAGTTAAAGAACCATCGTCTGTGGAGTTAGAAGAATGGGAAGCATTCCTGAATTCTAACATAAGTGAAGTTATGGACGGCGATGTTGAATCTCTTACTCAACTTAATATGGTATGTGGACTCTTTACTGCTGTATTACAAGCTTTTATTTACTTTCGCTATCCTTTTATGACAGCTGATTGAAATATTTAAATTCTTAATCGTCGTGTTTCAACTTGTTTGATTGGTTTTTAACAATAGTTAAATTCAGAGTTTCTGAAATAAGCACAAACATAAACACACGTTACTCTTAAATCAATAGGTTTAAGAATAACGTTTGTTTAAAAATAGTTTATATGTGGGATAAAAATATTTAAATAGATTGTGTTGACAACTAGATATTATCATTGGTGAACTAATATTAATTGAAGTATCTTTAAAGAATGTGTTTTTATATATTAATTTTGACGCTGTGATAGCCTAGTGGTAAAACCGTAGGACTGCTAAGTCAAAGGTCTCGAGTTCGACCCCCACATCGCGCACCGACTTATTTAATGTGTGTGAATGTATTTGCGCACGCGCTTGAGCACTATAATATGTCCCGCGTAGCTGGCTGATGTCATAGTTACACTAGCCAGAGCCACTGTGGCTGATATCGGCTCGGACATATTTAAGAATGTATGTATTGTTGTGTAGGTGAGCATGGTAGTGGGTGTGGTGGGCAGTGCGGCGCGCAGTCCCCGCGGCGCGCGCGTGTGCGGCGCGGTGGCCGCGCTGCTGGCGCTGCCCGCGCTGGCCGCCTCGCTGCCCCGCCACACGCTGCTCAACATACAGGACGTAAGGCTATACTGCATTGCATCTGTTGGATATTAGGTTATCCCTCAACTCAACAAATAAGACTGTACAGATAGCCGAGTGGTATTAGTGTGCGCGCACAGTGGTAATTGGCCACTGTGCGCGCACACTAATACCACTCACTACACAAGAATTTGTGCGTTCCACAAATACTTGTTCTGAGTTTGTCTTTGTGTATGTGAATTGAATGTTTGTGAAACCCACCGCGATATAAGCATTAAATGATTTAGTGCGGGAGTAATTTTTTTAATAAAAAATAATAATTTTGACGAGTGTATGCCGACCCCCTCTGCCCAATCAGATAGGGCAAGATGGTCTGGTTATATCTTTAGAAAAACGCAGGCAACATTTTGTTCTAGTTGCGTTACAACAAGCTATGTTTAATTCATTAGATGACTAATGGATTATTCCTTTCAAAGACTATAGTTGCCTATTATTGGTATACGTGAATATGTTAAACGGTCATATCATATAACTGAATAATGCTAATTAAATTTGAATCGAAAACCGTTTTAAGGGTTTCCAATACTGCTGGACCATTAATGTAATTATACTTGCTAAATGATTCGAGACCGTTCATTACATGCTGAATATTGATTCATTATATAAAGTTACCTTGTTACTTTTCAGGTATATCTTGAAGCGAAAGTCGTTTACAACTTCGTTGCGGCTATTAATACTTTAATGAAAGACAGCAAAGACAACGACGATGGCGCTCAAGAAAGGTAAGCTGTAGATAAATTTTACATTGTAGTAAGTGGTATATAATTTTCGAAAATCAACCTTGCCGTAATGACATAAGAGTGCTTTTAGGTTGAAATTAGTGTATTATTAATTCTACTGGCTACCGTCGTGTAAGGAACAGCTTTTCTTATATTCCAAAGCACTAAGGTTTCTTCATATTTCATTAAATTAGTTTAATCTGTAATAAAATAGTTCTGTTTATTAATTATTGGCTATTTTTGTTCCTCAGGTTGCAAGGCGTTGGTCGTATGCTGGAAGTCTGTGCGTGGCTCTGCGTGCGGTCTTGTCGAGGTGTGAGGCAGTTCGCTGCGGCCCTCAGCGCATACAACGCGACTCCTGTGTTTACCAGACTTCTTATTAACTGTAAATATATAATCAAATATTTTTTAAGAGCTTCTAATATGATGATACGGAAATCACGTCATACTAATGCTATAAAGGCGAATGTTTGTGTGTACGTATGTTTGTTACCCATTCACGTTTTAATGGCTGGACCAATTCTGATAGTTTTATGTGACTTCTAAACCACGGGTAACACCGCAGGGCGTAGTTCGTCAAAAAAAAAGCATCAAAACCTTTTGCATTAATGAGACCTACAATAATTACATAATTATTGCGTGCAACAATCTGTCGAGACATCTGATAGGTCTGCATAGACTGAAAACATATCTATAATTTAGTCCAAAAATTTCGAAACGAAATTCTAATTACTATAATTAGAAATTCGAAACAAACTCGCATTAAGATGCTACAGTTTAATTTTATTTCTAAGAATATAACGTCACAGCTGTTTTGAGTAAAGAGGTCACATTTCAAACAAATTACATAGCTCACGATCGCCTAGACGAATGATACCCATATCTCAAATGTTCACATTAAATGACAACCGAAAGACATGATTATTCACACTGAATTATGTCCGCTCAGTGTCATACCACCAATTAATTTCAACTTCCTGTCTCAAACATAACTAGAACATTTTATTTTTAATTTCAGATGCAAAATCTCCGAGAATAGTGTTGAATATTATTGGCCTACTCATAACTGTATTACAAGATCTGCCGGAGCACGCCGACGTAGTTGAGAAAATACTCTTTGAAAATTACTCCTTTAATTTTATGTGTCTTTTGGAACAACCGAGCGATGCGTTGCGAATGCGAGTCTGTATACTTATTAGTTTGTTGTGCACGTTTTCTTGTACTGCGTTTTCTTCGGCGATGGAGTCTAAATGGAGTAAGAAGGATTCTGAGAGCGTGGAGGCTTTGCATACACATTGTAATGTGGCGCTAAATAGGGCAGCTAGACTTGCTACTAAGGAACTCAGTAATATGCCTTTTTATGTTAGCTAGTAGCAATGGAACGCTAAATCTCAATGTGTCAGTAGTAGCCTGACTTATTTACATTTTAAATTCATATTTGTACATTTTTGACTCTTAAAGGTCTTTAGCTTTTTAATAAGCTTTTCGCAAAAATTGAATCTCAAGATGTTACGTTTTTTTGAACCAGGTTTGGTTTTATAAAATATCCAAATTATAAAAAGGATTGCAAAAAGTTTCTAAAAAAAAATTAAATCAAATAATCCTTAACGAACATTCACTTTCAGTGATAAAAATTTCTCATCCTGCAATCAATTATCATCATAATTCACTCTTTAATTAAAAGCACAAATCGAACAATTAACCATATCTACCGCCACAAAAGTTTACAAAAACAAAAGAAGAAAGTAACAGAAATATCGTCATCTCTTTTACTCCCTTACAGCTTCCATACATACAAGAGCAGGTACTTTTCTTATATTACTGGCCACTATATTTATTATTTCTTAGGCTGACCGCACATTGGAGTCACGACAGTTTTAAGACAGACTTGCCTCACATAGACAAGTCTGCCTTATACCTGCGTTGACTAGACGGTTTTGTCGTTGATGTGCGCGCCCGCATAAATTAAAAAGGGTAACCGACAAACGTTAGTCAGACGTCTGGTGCGATTTGGACAATTTTGTCTATGAGATGTTTTGTTTGAAGTGTGCGCACCTTCATATGTTTTGTATAGCAATAGTCTGTCTTAAAACAATCTTGACTCCAATGTGCGGTCAGCCTTAGTCTACGCCGTATATTACTGTCATACGTGATAGTCATTTGTTGAGTAAGTGTCAACTTGCGCTAATTGACATGTCTGTGTTTACTTACAAGGGCAAAAGAGTAGTGTCTGATTATACGAAGCTTTGTTTGACCAGGTATGTAATGTCCTATTGCGATTTGTTCTAAGAATTGATTAATTAATACTTTCTTGGTAGCTATACTCTTATTTTTTATGCTTATCTAAGTAATAATGAGTAAAAACACAAGCTTTTGTTATGATGATGTATTTTCCTACTTTCCTAGGTTTAAAAAAACCTTTGAATATTTAAAATGAACAAACATTAAATGAAGGCAATGAATAGTGATATACCAAATTACAATTTTTTTATGTAATATTTTGTGTTTTTGAATAAGAATCTCATGAAATATTCCTATAAGCATATTATATCTTAGAAAACCATAACAGGGGTGTATTTATATCCCTTATAGGACCCAAACAACGATCATTGTACAATAAATATTTGTATTAATCTTTAGGGACCCGCAATAATCATATTTTAAATAAATTTGAATAGGTACCTAGTACATGTACTTTTATTAATTCTATCTTCCGGAGATGTTAGAAGCTCAACATTTATTGTTATACTATATTAAAAACATATGAAATAAGGTTTTTATTAAATATTACAGACAGAATAAAATTATTTAAGGAAACACAGATAGACTATCAAATATACTTACTATTTGATTATTTAAAAGATATCAATGACTAATGAGTATATTCAATCATTCTTATGACACTGGTGGCGCCCCGAGGCTTTATCCGCATAGTTTCCGTTTCTTTGGCAGTATAGGTACAAATATAACATATGTTACATGCTGATAATGTAGCTTTCCATTGGTGAAAGAATTTCTATAATCGGTTCAGTAGTTTAGGTGTAAATGCGAAATAAACAAACACGTAATACAGAATTATTGAATTACAAGTTTGATTCTAAAAGATAAAACCGCACCTTTATCGTATTTATTTGATAGCAATAAAAAGTAATGAGGATTAAGAGTACAACTCATACCACGAGAATAATTAGCCTTGAACCGAATATTATCGTATGAAAGAATAAAAACAAATCGACCATTCACAAGGTTAGATAACTTAATCTTTATAGTTATTACGAATGTCAAATTTCAATATGGATTTTACGTTTTATATCTATTCGAAAAATCAATTGTTTTGTAGAGTATTTTCCGCGATTAAGCACGGAATAACTATGGGAAGAACGTTCTCTTAAAAAGCCAAATGCCGTGAAAGGTCTAAAAATACTTGCTTTCAATCTTATATTATTTGTGTGCTAATAAATTACTGGCAAAAAATGATCTGTTGCCATACTTAAAAAATAAAAGCAATCCATATATTTCGGCTTCAGAGATCCTACCGCTACGTCTAAATGTAATATAATTGCAGTTTTGGAAGAGAGATTTTCCTCAACTGCTCCAACCTCCAAGACGTGGCAGTAGGCATGCAGACACAATAAAACGTAAATCTGAACGCAGAATGCGTTTTCATGATACATGTAGGTACGGTCAGCATCAAAAGTCTATTAACACATTTAGATTTTCAAACGAACTGTACACAATCGAATTCAATGAATTACTGTTTTGCTAGTAGGTAACAAAATAGGCTTGACACCTGGTATATTTAAAACATACTAAGCACCAATTCCTATATGTCATAGAATGATAATGATAAATGACACTTTGTAAAACGGTTTGTGTTAACCGATTTCTGATGCTAACTGTACCGTCACAAGCAAAAACGTGTACACGACCATACAGTAAAGTTACAGTAGAAATTTCTGAAGCTGTTATGAAATATTCCTAATCCTAAGTAAACTAAACATCATCATCATCATCATTCCCCTGCCCTTATCCCAATTATTATTAAGTAAACTAAACATAAAGTGTTTAATTGGAAAGAAAACAACGATTTCATAAATAAATTGACTGGGACTTAAACTTCAATTGTTTGGTCGTGTATACATGATTTTGCTTGTGACTGTACCGTCTCGTAAACCCGACTTGTAAACAGATCTAAAAATAATTCGCCTCAACTGAATTTAAACTTTTTAAATTTAACCAATAAACTGTGATTTTAAAATGCAAGAAAAGACTGTAATTATTGTGTTTACATTTGTAAGTATTTAATTGGTTGTTCCAGATTTATAGTAAAGATAAATATCATTTTAATATTGTATACTTAAGTAAATTTATTATCTTGAAATGTAATTGCACGTTAAGCCTAGTCCACACTGCTTAATGAGTAGCGTTTTGATGCGTTGATGTAAATAAAGATTTAATTAGGACTGTTGCATAAAGTACACGCAATTATATAGCTTACGACACATTGCATATTTTGTTAAAATATACTAATAAAATTATCTACTTATGTAAGAACTTAAGCGTAAATGTACCTCATGCTTTAACCATTTATATAAACCTGGACCTATTTGAGACTATACTGCTTATTTAAATAAAGCTTACAATCATATTATTTATACTACAAATATTAATACCTTCGTTTTGCAGTGTGGAACTAGTCTTATCTCCGTTTCTGAAAGGCAATGTAACAATAATAATAATTGATCAATTAAAACCAGGTGCTATGTTTGGTTCTTAATTAACCTATAATAAATTAATTGAATTACATTTGATTTGACATGAGATCTAATTGGACACGATATTGAGTATTGAAGAAACTAAACTTAAACGTATTTACGCGAAGATATGTTTAATGTAGTGAAACATTCAAGGCTTGTATTAAGCTAACTGCATAAAGCTGTAAAATAACTCAAATATATGGATGGGGGTCTAGCCTGCTTTCTTAATTGCTCAGAACATATGCAAGAGATCCCGGTCTAGGAGAAAAAGGACCCGAGTGACCAACATCTGAACCTACCCATACTGTCTCACGCACATACGATACGTCGTATGTTACGGGTGCCTACCATATACAATATATATTTACCCATGGTGTATGTCGAAGGTGTTTGAGTTCATTGTGAGCAAAAAATGTAAGCTCCCGGTTTCAAGATCAACCTTGGTCCTCAAATATTCACCCGCACCATGCAGAACTCGTGATTAAAGGGGACAAAGTTAAGATCCTTTGATATCTTTGCATCAGTACAGTTGGTTTTCATATTTTGACATTTACCTGAAAAAACTCGAAACAAAATTGCCTTTTAGAAACTGGAGGGTTATTTTTATAAAGACGCGTATCGATATTAATTTTATTACGTTATTTTCCATTGCAGAGCTTTGTAGCGTACGTGCCAAGTATAAAACAAGTTTATATGACAATAGCACATGTCCTAGAGTTATTATTCTCTTCTAGAATGTGTAATATGCTAATATCATGTAGCGATGATCTCAAACTATCGTTACTTGGCCTTCGCTTATGTAAATTATTTCTGACAGTTCACTTGCGAGATACTAAGTACTTAAATAAGATTGATTGATTCTCTGATATCAATACGCGTCTTATTTTTATATTAATGCACTTATATTAAAGTCATGAATACTTGAATTGTTTTTTATCGAGATTGAGATCGGTATTTTATGTAATTAGTCCAAAACTAATTGCTAGATTTGATTGCATTGAATGCGAATATTATTATAAATTGTTCGACGTAGTGCCATATTATTATGAATTAAAGTAAGTATTTTTTTTAATAAATTCCTACATATTTTACAAGATGTTTCATTTCTGTTTATTTACATCGCAGTAAATTGTTTATCTAGAAACTGCAACGTTTATATCCTATCGGTAATTAGATACTACCTTTCTCAAGTGTTAATGAACTCTGCGTTCGAATGCAATTATTTATAAACACTTTAATGCAAACAAATATTTATCGGGTGTTGGCTTAGTGCATTCGCACCAAGATCAAAGCCCTGAGCGCGTGTCGTGCTGCGGCCGTTTGTTTAGATCGTGCACTTTATGGCACGTTACATAAGGGAGGTGATCGGCCGGCCTCGCGCCGGTACAAGCGCGCACTCACAGAACATGCACGAACAAATTGAACTAATATGCATTTTGTATACGAGTCGATGGATCGATCGCCACGCAATTTTAAGATGCGTTCTGCGACAACATTAACAAACATATCAAAGTCCAAGTAATTATATGCGTCAGCACTTACCGAAACGATTTGATGAGTTTGCATTTCCGTATTGTTCTTGAACGCTACAGTACAGCATATCCATACAGAATGCTATAAAACACTTACCTAATCAAGAATTGTCTTAGGTCTACGTGATTTGCATGACTAGTACAGTACTAGCTTGCCTATTTAGTTCCATAGGTTTCTATTTCGCGACTGGGGTTCATTGAACTTGCTAGATGCATTTCGTTTACTGTCTAACACCCGACGCAATGATGACGAATGTATAACGCAATGTACAATATTGTTATGTGTAGACGGTTAATACACCGATGCCCAAAATGTTTTTTTTTATTTCTCTTAGAATTTTAGCATAGAATTGAAAAGAAATCTAGTTATTTATAAGATTACATTGTTATTAGTATTCAAGTAGTAGGGGTATGTTCTCTCATTCCTCTTTTATTGAAACAAGTTGTCTTTTTTTAAGGCAATTTTCCTATTCCAGAGGTATTTAGGTTTTACGCAGATTTTAGGAACATTTGAAAATGTTGTGTTTTGCTCATCAGTTTTTTTCGGAGCGGTTCCTTTTTTAAAATGAGTTAAAAATATTACAATATTATGTATTTACACTTTTACAAGAAGCGGCTGTATTAAATACTTACTGGCTTTGCTAAAAATATTACGATTGGTTTACATGGTGTTTGGAAATGTTTAGTACAATGCCCGCAGATTTTGTCACCCTGGCAATGATTATAGTCGGAGGCGAGGGCAAAGCACGTTGTCATTCGCAGGTAAACTGCGTGGATATGGCCATAGTGTTTATTAAATCGTGGCAAACAATAAACTGTGATTGAAATTATTGACGCGGTAAAATCTATGAGTAAATAATAGCCTTAATGGTCCTAACAGAAATATTTGGGATTTTTTTATTAGCTTTGCCTATATGTCTGTCTCAGTGCAATGCAAAGTCAAATATCCAAATTTTAGGTACTGAAAATTTAAACATTGTGTAGACATACGTTTACAAATGCGTATGTCTATCTGCCTACCTATGAATCCCATTTTTTTATAACAATAGGAATAATAACCGCACAAATTCCTGAATCACCCATTCAATAACTTGTTGACCCGCCGAACAAGTGACTCCCAGGCAACAAGGTATCGGTATTTGTGACACATGTTATTGGTACCGACTGCAGATTAGTTGGTCGTTGGTACTAGCAAGAGATCCGCTTGTCTGTATTGTATGTTGATGAACTCTAGTCCAATTCCATTGCATTACTGACGTCAACGCATTTGTTCCGGAATAATAATCACCCGTATGCCTACAATGTAACAGGCTGGCATCCCATGGAACCTCCCTCGCCAGAATTTACAGCCGCATTACTATTTATTTGACGTGTATAGGGAAATTTCCGTCCCTCATCTAGGTTTGGGAAAAATCCGTACGTCATACAGACAATGGGTATTAACAATAACTTAGTATAATGAAAATTATCGCCTTTGTACAAAAATAGGTAAAACAAAAATGAAAATCAAACAGTCTTGCCCAAATTTGATCAAAACAATTTGGATCTACATTGCAGAGGCTTAAATGCCAATGCGTTATAAAATATATCTATTTGGGGAGTTCAAGTTTGGTTTAACATTGATGCCTATCAATTAATTATAATGTCAGAAAACGGATAGCTAACCCTAACTCCTCTTGACAGTAAACCCGAAAGATTGACGTTTGAAGTTCATCTATCTATCGCGGGTCTATCGTAAATTCCATTCCTGGTTTGGTATTCCATCCCCTAGGGAAAATAATTGGATCAAAACTTTAAGGGTGGCTTTATAAAATAACATTTCCAGTCTTCAAACTCAAAGTGACTATTAGAAAAAATATTAAACGCTACCTTTTCATCTGATATTATGACCAAAAATAAACCTCGGAAATCAAAATATTTTTTTGCTTTTTTGCCGATTTTCTCCAGAATGAGAAAGTGGTCAAACTTTTGGAAATACCGTAAAATCTTCCCTTGAGTGAAATAAATTTCGGGTGTCGCACCAATATCGAAAGTTACGAAAACTCGCAATTCTATGTTAGTAGATAAAGGAAAATGGGGACAGTTTCGATATCTCGGCCATTTTACTAGATGATATCGTTTTCTTTGATGTTTCGCGACGCCTCCAAGGCTTGCGCTGGCACACTTAAGATAATATTTATTAGGAAACGAAATCTATCCCGTTCTAGAACTTTGATAAGTTCAAGTATTTATTTCCTACAAACAAACGTTTATTCTCAACCATTGGCATGCCACTACAGTTTCAATTATTAATCCTTTTTTTGCATTGTTTCATTTAATAAAACTAAATGACGTGGCTATAACTGCGCAATAAAATTAGGCTAAAAAGATATGTAATCTTAATAGATATCGCTGAACAGGTATAAGATTATCTCGAGGTTAAAGGAGTATCGGCCGATAATGATTTTCGTATCGTAAATGATACCACAACACGACTAAAAACTCGGATCACGTCTGTATTTGCGATCGCGGCGAGTTCATCGACCTCGCGCATTCACTGTACCATTGGGTCATGAGTATTTTGACAACGCAGCGCGGAAATTATCTAATCGGCACGCGGCCGCGAGGACACGGGGTCAACGACACCGGACCGTTTGCAGCGGCTCTTGTCCCGCCTCGACGAAAGTGAAATGTGAAGTACCGATACAGACAATTAGGATGGCCGAATTTGTTTATTGACGGCCGGCTGATCGGTACAGCTGCACGCTTACGACTGCCAAATATGGAAATGTTTTTAAGCTTTTAAGGCTTAACTTTAGTATCTTAACGATTCAAGAAAGTACGTTTTTATCTACGTACTTTCAAAAAACATGAGTTACGTGAATTCAGTTTTATTACGTACCAAAGAAATGTGAAGAATACCGTTCTACGACGAACTACAATTCGTAGTAGTTTCGTAGCGAACAGCAGATGTTGTAGTCAAACGGTATTTTTTGCAGGATAATTAAGTTTGTACAGTATTTTGAAACGGTTTTTTATATTATATCAAAATTGAATAAACTGTTAATTGTTCGATGGAACAACGCCACCTTGGATCGATAAATGTCTACGTAATATCTATCTATCTTTAATGTATTGCTGTGTTGGTTTTCCTCTAAATAATTTGAATACTTAAATGGGTACAAATAACTAAAACTAAAATTAATTTATCAAAAGAATCTTCTGTTTTAAATGTAGGTGTTATACCCATTACGCAAGCTAGAGTTACGTAAATAAAAAGCAAATAAGAGCCATCTGAATCATGTGCAAATAGCCTAAAGAAATATACGTATGCAATATGGGTTAGGTTAGTACCAGTTGGGGTCGATGACACTTCAATACTTGCTCGACAGATTTGTAGGCATAACATAATAGAATCGTGAGAATTGATGACCCACATTAATGCTGTGCTAGAATTTAAATGTACCTAGCAGCTGTGTGCCCCGCGACGTTGCCTGTAGTCATACAAATTAATAACTACGTAGTTTTTTAATCAATTATTGGAAATAATTAAAGGAAGCAATATTTTACATTGCTATTTCCTTTTTTAAAAATGCCTAGAATATTCGGCGTTTTAATTAACAATAGAGAAAGTTTACGATTTAATAAAGACCCAAAGAATGTTTTGTAGGAAACACGAATAGTACATTAATGTTTACTAAGTTCTCCTAATTATTTTCATTTTGTTTCTTAAATTGCCCATTACGTTCATAATTAGCTCGTTCCTTTTTATATTCTTTGTAATCTAAACGAAAATTGTATAATTAAAATTTTACGTACTTTTTTGTATGTACATAAATTATTATGTAATAGTATTTATTTTATTTTGTAATTTTAAATGAAATCTAGAGAACATTTAAACGCACTTAGTTAACACAATTTATTTAATTGTTTATTATGAATAGTTTAAACACTGCACAATATAGTCCAATGTTTTAGATTTGGATTTTATCGAAGTCAAATAAATTGATCTTTGATTAGAAAAGAATCATCGCCAATGATTCTCTATGTTCTTTTTATTTCACTAAATATGTATTTTCAAATTATATACATACTCTATTGAAAGTTGATAAAAACAGATTCGGTTTAAATGACTGCCTTTTATCTATCATCTATAGCCTGCCTAAGTCTTGAAGAATGATTGACGAGTTTCTTTCCTCCGGCTTCATCTAACCTAGTCTTTTTATATTTCAATTTAAATTCTGCTTTTATAATTATACGTGATCCTACTGATTACATGGTAAGGGGGAAAGGTATGTGAAGTGACCGCCTCTATATCTCCTTCAATCCATATTTTGCTATAGCTTGGCGTACTCCAAGCAAAATAAATACAAGATAAATGATAGATGACAATAATGGAGAGTCGATTTTGGAAATGATCCTAAATAATATTTCGGATTTATATAGTGAAAACTATAAATGGCTTTACTGAAAACGAATATTCTACTATTTTATCACATTTACATGTATCTCAATGACCTTATTGATTGCTTCAAATTCGAGAATCTTCGATTCGATGAGCGTTGATGATTGTGAAAATAATCGGTCGCCTGACAGCAGATAAGGTTAATATTATTCATCGACTGAAGCTGGAAGTTTCTTTAAATATGTAGTTACTTAAGAGTATATAACACTCATTATTATCTATACCCATATTTACTTAATTTACGTCATACTCACCCACTAATCTATTCTACGTAATACGTAATATATGATTGTTAGAACTGCGCCAAATAAATGGGATTTCCCAGAAATTTTAAGGAGGAAGACCTAGTTTTGACGATAAATATTTAAATATAATTAATCAATGATTAAACAAGTCAATAACCTTTAATAATTAAGTATTTAATATTCTTAGATTAAAACCTTTTTGAAGACAAATCTGGTGATTTTATTTAACAGTTAAATGGTTATGTAATACCTGCCTATTAGTAAATTGCAATTAGTATTCGGCAAGTGTCGAATTTGGGAAACCATTTATAGGTTTTGTTCAGCTGCCAGTTTTATCTCGTCAATTTCCATCAATGTTCGAATCATTCAATTGAGTTCAATTAGCTCTGCTTTGTTATTGGATCCCAGTATTGGTAAAGTAGATAAAATAGAGCGCATTTCGGTACTATTACAATCACAAAAATATTTGCACAAAATATTTGCTTAGTCTAAATATCACGATATTTATCGATGTATTGTTTTAAACTAATGACATAAATTAAATACTTGTTTCCGCATTCGAGCATTATACAACAAAAAATATTTATTGGTGTTTCCCTAGACGTGGATATCGATTAGTTTTACCGTACATTGACTTTACTTCTGGGTGCAAAGACCTACCTTGATCAGTGAAACCACAATGTTTGTAAATATCATACCAGTTCAAACACCTTAGAGTTCAAAATCCTAGAATTAATTACAATGCATTTTTTGCTAGATGATTTACACAGTTCGTCGACCGATAGCATAATTACTATAGTTGTAAAATTTCTATTAACGAAACGCAGTCATTAAGGTGTTTTTAATGTAAAGTAAAATGGACTTTAACGTTGTGTGTGTAGGCATTTATTGCATTAACACTACGACCACGTGTTTAATTTGCTGAGCATAACATGCGATTGAACGTCCTTGTGAGATCGTTGAACCCGGAATACTACTGTGCCGATAAAGGTCAATAAACTGTTATCCAATCTCGATAGCTGCTTACGTAACTCCTTCATATGCTATACTGAGATGACCTTCATAGTTTATGCTCCTTCAATAGAAGGTATTGATATTAGTATGTGTACGGAGTTATGGACTACGTAATAGCGATGCAATACTTTTTAGGTAGGTTTGTATTACATAAGCAAACATTATCATCCTTTATTTGTTTATATTTCTTCATTTGTATGTAAACATGTGTGACGTGAAGTTGGATACCGCTTGAAGATTCCAGTAAAGATCTTACTTGAGATCTGACCTAGTTTCGAGACCTTAGTACAATGGATGGAGAAAATGATTAAAAATAAGATATGCTTGTAAATAGTTCTTATCAAAAAGCGTGCTTCACAACACGTGGTTTCTTGAGATAGTTTTTTATTATGCAATCAAAAGGATGGGAAAACCAATTTCTTTGTCGGAATATATTATATCAGTTAATTGTTTTTTTGGAGAAAGTTGTTTTTAAAATAAGATCGGGTTTCGCTAAAGCACGTGGTATCAAGTTAATATTGCGGTTTTATCTAATAAATCTATAGGTACATTATGAATAAAATTTGAGGTTCTGTGTAAAATATTGAAATAGCCGTTTTTTACTGCATGCCTATAAATATACATACGGTACACACCAAAATAACTTTTCTTTCTGTCTGTCTGTTTGTTACCTCAAATCTCTGAAATGGATAGACCGATTTTGATGGAACTTCTTTGGCAGATAGCTGATATAATAAGGAGTAACTAACGCTACTTTTAATTTAGAAAAAAATAATTTGTTTAAATAAAATAACTTAAATTCCACGCAAACGAATTCGCGGATACAGCTATTAATAAATAATAATAAGGTAGTAGGTAACACAGTTTCAGACATTTCATTATCAGCAGCCAACAGCTTAATTATTACGGAAGTGTTGAAAAATTCCACACCTACTATTCACTAAAGATATAATTAAATTAATACTTGCTGGCTATTTAAAAGGATAATTGCGTAATTATATGTTTCAACATTACAATGAATTAAAGTAATACACACAATATTTCAGTGTTTAAAGCATTGAATGTGAAGCCATTTTTATAAAGTGCAATCCTACTTTATTTCATCCATTTCTGATCGTCTTGTAATTAAGTACCTATTACTGAAATATTTTTATTCTCAACACAGGAGGATCTCAATTTTTGATATCTTCAGTAGGTAATAAAGTTCAGGGGGTCAACCAGTTCTAGATATCCTTCTAGGGGGTTCTAGAAGTATCTCGTGAAACAGGATTTAGGAAAGCATCTCGTCAAGTCTTATTTTAATAGGTGGTACTAAGTCCTCAACTAATGACACAAATATGAATCATCAATTAACAGTATTAAAATTAGTAAAAGAAAGCCACTTCCTGCGTTTGTCCGTCTCTACGTAAGCTTAGATCTTTTAAACTACACATTGGATTTTGATGCGGTTTTTTAATAGATAGGTTTATATGGATAATTCATCAGTATTTCACCAGTGCAAAGCCGGGGCATGTTCTAGTTTTACATATACTATGAAATGTATTTAAAGCTTGCTACGTGATCATCGTCAGTTTAACATTTTCAGAATCATGTCAAGGTCGGCGTCAAGTCTCTTTGGACGACGCTGAAGTATTTTACAGAACACCCAAGTCTCTACTTAAGCAAGAGTATTCTTTTATACAAGAGTTTGTTTAGAAATGTCAGGTTTAAAAAGTGTTATGATTTAGTTATGTTTGTTTTAAGATTTCATATTATAGTACTGATTTGTAAAACATAAAAGTAAGTTATCAACTTATTTTTAATGTTTTTCAGGGATGTGCCCTGAGTTGTTATTTAGTTACTCGTTTTTTTTAATCATTTAAACTGTCGCGAACATCAAATAGCGAGTGATTTGTATTTCAACTTGTACACTAGAATAATGATATTTTCAGTACCAACTAATATTAATATTCAATATCTGGGGTCAAATGACGTCATGGTCTATTCATCTCTTTGCTAACATTATAAAGACGACATTCTATAAGGATGTTGCGTAGTTTAGCAAAGAATGCTACGCAAATCCCCTGTTTGTGTTTGCGACAGAAAACACACGCAAAATAACGAGACCTACTTAAGTATTTCAAAATGTATGTCCTGACGCAAAAAGTCCTTAAACAAATGCGAAATACAGTTTTTTAAATTTTTGAAGAATGGGGTCGTGGATGGGATGGGGATGTCAGGGCTAAATAAGATTTAACAGATAATGTTTTCGACCTAATTACTGTAATATTTAGCCAGCCTTACAAACCATCTCCGTATATTATTACTTATATTAATCTCTAGCATGTAAGTACCATAGATTAAATACCAAGCCTACGAGTACAAGATTACTCTAAATATTTAGTAACGTAAGGAAATCCCCCGTCATACAAAACTATACCTATTAACTAAAAATACTCACATACTTACGTAGTATTATGATAAAATTATACAAAACTCTTACATAAGTAATACGTAATCAGAAATGTCACGAAACAGGTCAATGAACTCGCGTTGGTCAATGATCAAACATTAGTTGTATAAGATAAAACAATATTCTAGTACCCTTGTACAGTTGGTGACAAAAGTTGGTGAACAAAACACTATTTTAAAAGAACGACCTGTGGGAAACTTTTGAACTGTTTAAACTGTGTAGCCATCCACTCGATAAGATGATGAAAAATGATAATTGGTAGTTTAAAATATGTATTTTATTATATTGTAAATATCACAGCAAAAATATGCTATTATTACAAGCCTTTTTTGTTTCTTTAAAACCATCACTTGCATTAAATTTTGTCCATTTTTATACGTCTTCTAGCTCTTGCCTGTAACTTCGTTCGCGAAAAAAATAGGGATAAGAAATAGATGTTGACTGATTCCCAGACCTACTGAATGCAGATAAAAATTTTCAAGAAAATCGGTCTAGTCGTTTCGGAGGAGTACAGCATCCAACATTGTGCCACTAAAATTTTATTTAAGATCTAATAGTATACCCCAACTTTTGTAGCTGTCTGTACTAGGTCTGAGTTTAATAAGTTATCGGCTAATCGATGCATAAATGTGATAGATAACGATGTTTAGAAATACTCGGCAGTTTAATTATATTTGCAATCTAATTGGACGTATTACTCTCAAGTGATACTAGGATAATTAATAAATCTTCGATTAAGAGAAAATTATAAATCGAGCGATCGATTTCACATTTGCATATCGATAAGTTTCCGCTTTAGGTCTCTGAATAATGAAGTAGAAATCAAGAAAAGGGAAGTTCAGAAATCAATGTTATTTGAAGACAAGTTATTAGATTTGATTTTGTCGTTTTTATTTGCTTTCAATGTTTGTGGTACCATAATAATATGATATTTATCTATGTCATTGTAATATGTAGGTAAAATTCGACATTGGACGAAACATTCGCACTTCCTTTATTATTGTTATACAGGAAACATAAATAAAAAATATCACCATAAGTACAAAAAATATACTGTTAATACTGTAAATATTGTTAAGTACTTTATGATATAAATAAATTGCTCTTCTTATTTTATTCTGATTGTTTTCCTAGCCTATAGTATCCTAATGCTGGGAAAAGCCTCTCCCAAGACCTTTTAGGTTTTTTTATTAAATATTATAAATAAGATCTTAATTAAACACATGACAATGAGTGACGTCATGTACTGGCATAATTATAATTTCTGACGCGGTGTGTAAGGGGATAAGCATCTTGAGGAAAAACACGTTTCTATAAGTCCCGGGGATTATAATAATAATATGATTATTCATGAGTTCTCCCAGTATCGAAGTACTGTATCAAATGAGTTGTTATTTTCTTTTCTTTTTCATCTGTAATTTGAATTCTGATAATTCTTTAGGGAAGTCATGCAGTAGACGCTTAAAGCTTTGACTTCAAACGCCCTTGACTGATATTGTAACTTTCACGGTAGGACCCTTATTAAAACAATTATTTTAATAGTTTTGAGAAATATTTGAGCAGGTAAATCCCCACCATAAATCGTGGCCTTGGGGTTCAATGAATGGATTTGTATGCACGAGGTGCAGGTTTGAACCTGGTGTAGAAACGTACCAATGTGACTTTTCCAAAGTTTGTTCTTTCTTCACTACTGATAAACGGTGAAAGAAAACATTATGAGGAAACCTGGATTCCAAATATTGAAATCTGAAATCGCCAACCCGCAGTGAGCTAGCGTGGAGATCAATACTCAAACCTTCCCAGCAGTGAAGCATATGTAGGTTGGTTTATTATTATCATTCAAACTTCGTTTTAAATTTTCCCCTTCGATAAATGGGGAGACAGAGAGCAGCTCTAGTCGTTAAAAAACTGATTTCCTCACTTTCGCTAGCGTTGAGGAAGCCTTAGTTTCTTCTGTTAATTTTAGTCTATTTTTGACCTCTCAATATATTTGTACACTTACTTCAGCTTACTTATTCACTTAGTTCAGCTTAGGGAACAGGGACTTTGACTTTAACTGTAATGCAGATCCCTTATTTAGAACTCTGCTTTAACTGAATAACTTACTACTTGAGAATCTTTTATCCCTTAAAATTGATGCCTCGATTTTCAAAATTAATGTTTCATTAATAAGACAACAATTTTTATTATTGTGAATGTGTAATAAAGGTATTTATGCTATGTCTTTGTCTAAACTTTACTCTTCCTCATATTTTGTCTATTTGTTTATTGAATGCCCAAAACGACAGTTATGCCAACCTTCAGGTTTTTTGCCGCGATCACTCTGTCAGGAAACCATTCAGATGACATTTCAAGATAAAGGTGTGAACGGAATTCAAATCAAATACGATTTGTCTTTGATAAGAACCGGTCTTATGGCAATGACTTTAATGAGTTGTTATTACCATCTGTCATAGATAGAATAATGTGAGGTTATAAATGTATTGAATTGTAATAACACGGAGATATAGTGTTCTATTTGTATCAAGTTACACAGTGATCTTGTAAAGGAAATTGAAGTTCATTGTGTGTAAAAATATTGTTTAACGTTAAAAGAATTGTATGTTGTTCCTGTAGGTAGTATTTGTTTTTTAGAGTTTTGTTTTGGTAAACTAGATATTGATATAAATGTAGGAAATCGGTAACATGCCTGTGGTTTTACAAATCAATTAAAAAATAACCTTAGGTTATGTTTGAAATAATGCCCTGCAGTTGGGTAAAAACCGAGAAAATGACAAATTAATGTGAGATTGATAAGCGGTGTTCTATGTATACCTAGCTAAATATGTAACTAGTTACAACGGCAAAAGTGTTTTAAATGTCCTTTTACTATAAATATGCCAGATGACTCTCTTAAATCAACAAATATTCAAGAAATACTTAATAAGCAGAACTTGGTTTGATAGCAATACAAATAAAAACGACGAAACGAGCTTTCAGCAAAAATATTATTAATATATTTCATATTGTTTGCGTGTAACGCCTGTCATACACAGTCGGGACCACAAAAATCATAACAAAATTTTAGATAGAAATTCCCTCAGCAAATATCACATTCCGTCTGTATGTATGTCTATGTTTGTATATAAAAATAATACAGACATGTACAACTTTATGGGAACAGGAAGAAAAATATCTGGGTTTTATTACCAATCCGACGGCAGCTGCTATGATATTGGATAAAGTAATAAAATTATTAATTGATGTGATGTGTTTTATTTGTCTCATCTCATCGAAGGAACATGGAAATTGCATGTAATATAGATTAATTTAATATTAAAACTACGCCTGAATACGAAATTAAAAATTCTCTAAAAAACGTAGATTTCACATTCGTGATGTGTGCATATGTGAGTGTATGTAAGGTTATGCGTTTATTTTTAAGAAAAACTAGCTGTTGCCCGCGACCTCCCCACGCGAATGTCGGTTATAACAGAAAAAAACATCACCCCATCTAACGCACTCGGAAAGTAGCCAATGTGTCAACCTACCCTAGGTACCTAGGTGCCTAGGGTGTCAACTAATTTCAACAAAATTGATCAAGCCCATTGAGCGTGAAAGAGTAACAAACATCCTCACAAACTGTTAACTAACTTAACAATTGTGCGGTATAAGTATTAAGAGTTATACAAATCAATTAACTGAGTATGTGCCAAGTGCGTACATACAGATTTACTAAGACAAAAACGGTAATGATCCTTCAGTTCAAACCAATGCCATGGATACGTCGTAAGTAAGGTCTCCGTAATCCGTTTTTAAGCGAATGATTTACAAGCAAGTAATGCCGTGAGTAATTGGCTTTACGCCTACTAAGTAATCGCCATTTTAACACCTATACTTTAGCTATTAAATTAACATAAATATAGGTTTCAATATTGTAATCAACACGTAATTTAATACATTCGGATGTTAATGTTTTTTAGCTTTAACGAGACGATAATCGATTTATTATTTGCAATTTTTATTGTATAAATGTTGAAGCGATTATTTGTGAGGATTTAAGCTTGAATTTTAACATGTGTATTTTAGTTCCTTGTATAAGTACTTACTTACATAACAAAATCAATTGTATGTTTATTGGAAAAGCCTATGGTACTTACTCAACCATATCTACATACGCCTTAAAGTAGATGGTTTCTTGTATTTTTGTACGTAAAATGTATTTTTTGTAAATATCAGGTTCTCTGCACTCTTTGCTCCTTTCTAGGTCAAAGTATATTATGTAAAAATCGTATTATATCATCGAGAAAGATACAACAATTACTAAAACCGGTTTTTTCAACCATAAAACGAACAGTCCCAACAAACCATTAGTATCCATGATAAGTTGGTACTCAACAAATATCTCAGATTAGATCGTTATTCAGCTTAAGAAACTTTCACCAACGACTTCCTAGGAAACCGAGCTTTACAACAAAACTATTGTTCTATAAACAGCATTAAAACAAAGGAAGTATCTTAGTACGAAGGTATTACTATATATTATGAAAGAAAGTCTTCCACCGTGTCTGTCTGTCTGTTCGAGATAAACTCAAAAACAACTGCACCAATTTTCATGCTGTTTTCACCAATGTACGGAATGGTTCTCGCGTAAGGTCTTAGTACGTAATTTGTTAAGTTTTTGTATATAAGTTAAAATATAACAGAAGTTGTTGAAAATGTTTTTGGAAAATTAAAATAATTGATTTCGATATAGAACAATTGGGTAATGTCAGAAAAGGTCAGAAGTGGGTAATGTTTTTAACGACTATAACCGACATTCGCGCGGGCGATGTCGCGGGTAACCGCTAGTGTTAGTATAATCAAGGAATGTTCCAATACGAGATATTGATACAGGCAAGGTAAAAGTTCTGTATTGTTCGGCCAATAACTTTAATTAAGTCAAAGACAATGGAACTAAGTTTGGATTATCGACTTCGCGGGTATTGCAGAAAGCAGACGTATGTATGTATTTGTTCAATGATTGGATAGTTATTTAATACTCCTTAGTGTATTGATTAGTATTCTTAATTAATGTCTTTCTTTAACACAATTTCGTTATTCTGTGACAGTTGTTTTTATCAGTGAGTTGGTCATCTGTAAGGATATTTGAAATGAATATGTGCTTTGTGTACCTTGCCAATTAATTCCAAAGTAATTCCATGCTTACTTGAATTACGTTTGGTGATCAATAAATCATACTACATCAGCTACTCGCTAGTAAAAGTCCCGTCAAATCGGCCAAGCCAAACTCGAGATTAGCGGGAATAGACAGATTATTTTGGTGTATTTACCAAATACATATTTAAATTATAAGCATTCAGTACAAAACGGTTATTCCTCTATTAAAACACACTTCAATTTGATTTATTTAAATACTCAGAATACTAGTAGAACAAATCTAATATTCTTATCCCATTGTTTACAAGTGTGACGATCAAGGTTTGCTCCCATTTTAATGGAGAACCTTGGCCCTTTATTGAGACACGTGTTTCCTTGAATTGTTGTTATTGAGCCCTATTTATAGACTGTAGGACTGATGAGGCTAGTTCATTTGGCAGTGACCTCTAGTATCACATTGAACTTCCATCAGGGCATATTTATCTATACCAATACTATAAAGAGGTCAAGTTTGTGTTTGTGAAGTTGTAGGGGATAATCCCAAGTAGTTCTTGGGAATTTTTCTTTCCAAACGGATATTGGAAAATACTTTATGATATGATAGACGCTACTTTATTTGTGTTATCATCTTAATGTTAGTACTAGGAATTTGTTCTTCCTTGTATGTTGCTACATCAGTAGGGATGACGACATTTTTTTTTTAATTTCCGTCCTATAGTTCATAGTTCCTTCCTTCCTTCATAGTTTGATGAAAAATATTGGATACGTATATTTTCTTTTAACCCACAAACAAAAATACCAAAAACTGTCAATGGAACTTCCGAGTGACGTCACTTTTTGGTATAAATTTTGCTTAGTCGTTACGTTTTAAGCCCCCTCTCTTAAACTTTAAAGCTGTGTATCTTTGTCGTTTCTTAATGATCAGATAAACGCAAAAGTACGTGTGTAGTATTTTTTAATTATCTATGTAATGGACTAATTCGATTTTTACTTTTCACACCATCATCATTTCTATTGTGAGGCTGCATATTAACCTGAAAAATACCACCCAATGAAGCTGGAATTTAGTGAAGAGTTGCAGCTTTTTGTTTGCTCTCACATAGTACCAATGATCTCTTTAGTCCACCTACCAGACAGGCTGCATCCGGCTCAATTTAAATGTGACATTAATTAATTAAGTTAAGAATAACATCATTATTTACAGAGTCGGGTCATCTTCTCACAATTATCTTAATTGTGTGGGCGCGAGTATTTGCTGAATATGTGAAAACAGATACTGGTGATATTTGCAAGTATAGCTAGTCTTAAGAGGCGAGACAGTTGATTAGTATAATGCTCATAGAGATATACATAGATTATAGATGGCACTTAGATGGATAAAATACTAAAAGAAATCCAAATATTTAAGACCGATGGGAGTCTTGTAAGAATGTGTCTTTATGTAAGAACGAAAAACGTTGCGGGTTATTTATTTCCTAAGGGGTTAATACAAGCCCTTCGGCTTTTGTTAAAGTTCATGGGACCAAAAGTTTAATAGCTATCTGTAACTTGAATAAACGTACCGAAATATTATTCTTCGTCGTTGTTTAAAAACTTTTTTGCTTAATACGAATGCAAGCTGGTCAATTCAACGTCCGAAATTTCCGTTACACCATTGTGAGTCTCTTAGCAACAAAAATTGCGATCCCCAAATTCGAGTGACCCTTGCGAAATCTGACAACCCTGTCCAATAAAATTGTACGTTACTTCTACGTTCTATAGGGTAAATACCTACAATATAAAAGCAAAAAGTATTTAACAATCCCTTTACAAAGCATTCAATGGATTGAATAACTCTACGCAAGAGATTTGCATAACAAGCGATCAGATTTTGCACACAATTCTAACCTCTATTGTTCTTGTAATAAGATCCAATATGTACACTCGGTCTATGTACTCATAAATAAATATTGTTCGGATTATATAATACCTTTTAATAACACTGGCCGTCCCTTTTATGATTCTGACCTCGGTGATTTTAAACAAATTCTAAGGTCGGAAGGGATCTATTCAATGTTTTTTTAATCACGTGTCACTTGACCTCACAATGCAAGTTCAAGGCCTTAAGGTACGGTTTCAATAAACAGAAATAACATGACAAATAGGTTATGAGATAAATTTTTATTGCTTATTTTTCGGGCACTCGTATCTTCAGATTGTGTTTTGTTTTCAGTAGGTACTTACGTGTACTACCTATTTTTCGGGCACTCATATCTTCAGATTGTGTTTTGTTTTCAGTAGGTAGGTACCTACTCTTTAGGCAGTAAAACTATGTTTATTGTTACGAAATTACGAAGCTAATTACAATAACATTGAATTATCAAATATGCCTACAGCCTACTATAAAAAAACAAAGCAAGTGTAAGAAGTATTTATTAAACAATAAAGATAGTATAGGTTACGTTAAAAACACAAATCATTTTGATCTTAGGTCATTCAAGTAATTGAAATACATCATACACGTCATTCGAAAACCGCATAATTGTTTACTATAATTATTTAAACATATAGATAAAAACTTCATCTATTAGCATGTCTGGGTGACGTGAAATACTTACTATTCTAGGTACCTTTACTACATACCTACATAGTATATTTACAAGACTTCGTCATGCTAGAGTGGGTAAGTTATGTTACATTAGATTAGTTTCTTGGGCTGAAAATTATTCAATGTTTTATTTCTAGCTAATAACTATATTAAAATTTGTGCTAAAGCCCAACCTTCAGTAGTTTCTGCATACAAAAAGAACAAACATTCAAACTCACAAACAATCCTTTATTAGATACTTACTAGCTGTTGCCTGTTAGTTAAAAGTAGCCTTTCTGTTAATCATGGGCTTTTGCTAACTCCATACCAAATTTCAACAAAATTGATCTAGCCGTTTGAGCGTGAAATAGTAATAAACATCCATCTATCCATACTTACAAACTTTTGCGTTTATTTTAAAAGTATGATTCATACATACTTCATAGAATGCAACTGCGACAAACAGTGCGACGAGATGTACCTTTAAGTTGCCACGTGTAAACCCGTCATCCGAAACTAAACGCCAAGGTTGAAGGGGATGAACGATAAAGCGACGTGGGACTTGCGCGCGCGCATCGACTATGATTGACAGCCATTCAAACTGGCCTTGATGTTCAACGGCTAAGCCTATTATACCATACAAAATACCACCAAAAAAAAACAGGCGAAAAAAAAATCTTTACATTCTGAGCTAATTACCTATTCGTTCTCGTTATGAATTGGTTTGAGTGTACCGTCTATTTTTGTATGCGAATAATAGAATGACATCTAACCTTTTTAATGTTTTTGTCTAGAAAAGGCAATGGCCTGTCGTCAAAGGCTTTGAATTAACGCCTGTGATGTCTCTTGAGATCTTTTGAGACCTATCTTTTTTTTAATGTCAATGGAAATTTGGTAAGTCTCTATTTCATAAACTTTGAGAAAAAGTCGAAGTTACTTCAAACATGAGATACGATAGCTAAGGTTTCGGTTGGTTAAATAAAAAGCCCGCATCTCGATATTTTCTTACTAGTACAATTAATATATTCTAACTATCGATCTAAATATTTTTATTTTCTGTTGGAATGTGTTTATGATGTAGTCTCCAAGAACAAGTAAATTATTTATTATTTTAATTTGTTTTAAAGCGATAGTCTTTGATGACACTTTAACAAGAAAATAAACATCGGAAAAAAGTAAATTCTAGAGACAAGAAAAGCTTTCTCTAGTCTTCATTCAGATTAAATTGTGTTTTGGAATTCAAGTGTAATGGGATTTCTTTAGCATCTCAATTAATTTATTTTCCTTTCAGAATGTATCTGGTTTATACTAGATCGTTGCCCTAGTCGTAAAATAAAATAAAATTTAATTGTCAAATTGACTTCATAACAAAAAAATTACCATTTTATAGTTAAACCTATGTGCCGCAAGCAAGCCATAAATCTTTAACAACATAAAAATTACTGCAAATACCGGTTGGTAATTTATATTTACAAGAAATGGGTATTTAAAATAATTTAATTACGACGTTAATTATTGTGTAATGGTTTCTGTCTGGTGTCTGGGAGCTGCATTTCCTGTGCACAGAGCTTATCACGTTGTTACATAAGCGCGCACGCGCAGACGAGTGCAGGCGCCATGCTGACATTAGCCTAAGGTCAAGGTGAAACTATTATCCTTGTGCCGTGACGTCATCGAATGGCGCAACTCAATGCACATCAATTGTACCGAGACGCGATTGTGTGTTTACAAATTTTGTAATGGCTATAGTCAATTGTGTTTTGATCGTAAGTGTTGGCGTACAGAAAAATATACCTAGTACTACTGTATCTAATAGATTCGAAAGTTTTTAAAAGATACCTAGTCATTATTTTAAGACCGAAAAAACGTGTTAGAATTTAAGAGTGGAATACGAGAGATACAACAAATAAAAGCTTTAAATTTTGGTATGAAAAAACCTAGGAAAACGTTTTGGGTATGTCCGTTGGGAAATTTTAAATAGCAGATGGTACGTTTGTGCGAACTGTATGGGGTTTGCCCCTATTGAAACGGACACGTTAAAAGCTTAAAATGTAGATATATTTCTAAAGAATCGAAACGTTATAATGTAATAAATTAAGGCAAAAAAAATGAAGTAGATAAAATGGAAAAATCAAAATCGTAAAATATTAAGAGCTTGTGCCGCTTATGGTCATGTGGAATTCCACATATCTTTTCAAATCAAATCAACGTCACAACTGACGCTAACAATAGCCTTTGAAATTCCTGCCGTATCTAAAACAACACCATCGAGAGTAAAAACAATTTAAAATGTACATAGATTGCGTTGCAATGCAATGAAAATCCCTGAATGGGGCCGAACCCGAGAATCTCACTAATGAATTAATGATAATTAGTGACATTGACCCCATTGTGTGTTGTATACATAAACAATGGCTTTGCCTCTTATCTGGTCTGCTGCTTAGGGCCGGTCACATGTGGGAACACGTGACGCTTGCATTTATTAATATAGATTCTTATTTGTTTTTACTGAGAAGTATCTAACGTAAGTTTTCAAAGAAGTGTAAGAAGGTATTGGCATTTGTTAGTTGGTATGCTGATATTTACCTACATCGTTTTGATAGATGGATACCTATTACGTAACATCTTAATAATAATCATGTGAATATCCCTAGGTGCTATGGTAATTTTGAAGTTTGCGTTCATGGGTGACTGAAACAATCTATGAGCACAATTGCATTTAAAATTAGTGCCAAGTCTTAAGTGCAAAAAAAAACTAAAACGTACGTTGATACATCATATTATACGTTAAATAGTTACCAACCTTCTGAATTTCATATCACTTTACATTATAAAACACGACCGACGATCATTTCATCATGTAAACAATACTTCAAACTGTGTTCAAAACAAATGTCTAATACTTTCCCCTCTATAGTAATCAATACGCGTTCAATATTACAGTAATCTTCCCCTATGACTAAACTAGGAAAACCCAGAAGTGACAAACACACACTCACCCTTTAATAATTAAGGCTTCGGGGAATTTACGTGAAGCTTAAGAAACCCTTGATAGGGAATTTATTTATTCAACAAACATTAAACAAAAGAAATCTATATTATTGGTATAAAGAGGTAATTTTTTTTGGAGAAGATATTCTCAGGAATATTGAAATGCTTTTGAAAATAGTTTTAAACCACATAATTTTGTGAGTGAAAATAATAAACGCGGAAGTTTATGAGTATGGAATGATGGATGGATGTTTGTTACTCTTTCAAATTGATTAAATTTAATTTCAATTTTTGATTAAATTGGCATGGAGTTAGTTGACACCTTGGTTTTACACATAGCCTACTTTTTAACAGACAGCTACATACAAGGGAAAGTGTTTTTCCAGCTATAACCGATATTCGCGAGGATGAAGTCCCAGGCAACAACTAAAAAGTATGTGAAACTGAAAATGCCCAATAAAGAGGACACGTGTGAACTAGCATCCAAATATCTACTTTGTTTAATACGCTGCGCAAATTTGAATGAATTATATGAGGAAAATTTCGAGCAAATATTGTCAATTTAATATGATTTAGTATCACATTCATTAGGTCTATTAATATAGATCTGACAACAGAGATAAATATCCTGTTAATGTTCTAAGTGCATTAGTTGCGTCGTTTTCCTCATTGGAATATCAATGCCGGGGTCGGCTGGCGCTAAGCCATAGCTATAATTGGTTAACTATCCTGTTTAATGATTGATTTATGTAACACGTTGTACCTGTAATGTCTATGTGATTCATGTATTACGGTGCCCCGCGACCTTACCCATAGATAGATCTCGTAGATTTTTCATCCCAAATTTCCATATTAATTACGGTTGGGCCGTTTGAGCGTAAAAGTAGCAATTATCCATACCAACGTTGAATGTGAACTTCAAATCAAAAATAAAATCAAATAATTTATTGCACTTAATTTTTTATTTGTTTCGAAGACTATTTTATTACTCTAGAGGAAACGGACGAAACTATTCCGCAATTTCATTATTCGAAATCGCACCGCATTGCGGTTAGGAACATAAACAGAATATCTTAAAACTGTAGTCAAGCAAGCTCAAATACGTGTTTATTTTAAATAATTCAGCTTTATTTCTACATATCGGTTCGTTTTCAATGTCTAGGCTTGTACAGGACTGTGTCAAGATGTAACGCAAGGTAACTTGAAACGCCTTGAACATGCTGCAACGTTGGATGGCAAAATTTTGCGTAACAACCACGCCCCATTGATGACGTATGCGACATCAGTAGTAGGTACCTAGCGTGTTATGAATAGCCTGTTGACGCTACTATATGATGTAATAAAACTGGGCAATTTATGATAACCCGAAGTCGTAAAGGCACGGTCTTTCTTCGGAGTAAAGGCGTGAGAACCTTATTTGAATGCCGGCAGATTATTGAGAAAATTATAGCAATGGTAGTCCAAAACGAGCCTAAAAGAAATCGTAAAAATCTTTTTTTGGGTAATTTGTTAACATTTCTTTTAACAAATTACCCAAAAAAAAAGCACGCTAAAGTGGACTTTCACTTCTTGCAGACTTAGAAAATAAACGTCAAAACCATTTACATGAGTTCAATTGCAGTGCGACAAGACAATCATTGGGTAATGTCGCGGACCTTTGCGTAACGGAGCGGTGCGTAAGGTCGCTAACATCATCTAATTCTGCACGCTTTCGTAACACAAAAAAGTTAAAATCGAGCACGCCACTAATATAATTCCTTACATCAAGGCGAACGGATAAATAAATATGATTTTTAAACAGATGGTAAACGGCTGTACGGAATTATAGATTGCAGAAAATATATGTCCTTGATCTAAATTAATTAATGTTTTATTTTAGCAATATATCATGTTTGATTCGCAACTCTTGCTGAACTGTGCCTGTAGCAATTAAAACGATGGTTATGTAAAGCCCTACGATAAATCACACTTGTACAAGTTTATTCGAAATATATTTATATTTCAATATTAAATTAAGAATGTTTTCTACAGGAACTGTTTGAAGAAACAAGCAGCTCTAGGTAAAAACAAGTGAATACAGCAACTCATATGTCATGGCAATCGACACTGGTAATACAACGTCCATTAAACTGACGAAAAAATAGGTACAATAGTAGAATTATTTAAAGTAACTTTGATACTGTTTCAATGTCACAGCCTTTTCGTAACTACATTGCGAACAGTTCAAAGTCTAACCAACCACTAATACCACTTTTGTAATATAAATTAGTGATTTAAGTCACCTTAAGTCGGGAAATGTAATCTAGTAGGGGATGGAGTCCCTAGATTACTGGCTTATGTAATTAAGTACGGTAACAATAAGATGATAATTAAGCCCAAATGCTTATCTCAGGGGTTTAGTTTGAGATAGGATATGCTGTACGCTACGATGGGAAATTAATTAAATGTTATGAAATATATTATAAGGTTTTAAATATTTTTCTCCTGGAGCGGCGCAGTCCGGTGTTTGGTAAAATGTCGAATATTTTTTTAAACACTTGCTAGGAATTATTTTTAGGAAATTCTTTGCAACTCCTTCTTGAAAAAAATTGTATTTTTGAAACCACTGCGGATCATATAATAATTTAAACACAAATAATACGACAAGTACTCAAACCTCTGAAAGAACTCCGAATCACGCGCTTATAAGTGATTTTACATCAAGAGCATTCCTTTTACTTTCATGGAAACTTACTATTTCTTCTATCTAATATATAAAATTCTCGTGTCACAGTTTTCGTTGCCATACTCCTCCGAAACGGCTGGACCGATTCTCTTGAAATTTTGTATATGCATTCAGTAGGTCTGAGAATCGGCCAACATCTATTTTTCATACCTATTTTTTTTTTGCGAACGAAGTCGCGGGCAACAGCTAGTATCATATAAGAAACAACAACCAAGCATCACTCATTCAATTACGTCTTTCAGAAAACAGAAATCCTAAAAGCTCCAATATTTTATACCTACTTATCCATTCTGACTAATGAAAACATCGATGTTTGTACACACCATTCATCACGTTGTTTATCCTGCGGCTAAGTATTCAGATAAAACGAGACCTTTATTCTTTCTTACGTCACAAATGAACGTTTTATTCACTTTTTATTTGTTTGTTTTCGTTGGAGCCGACAGTGTTGTTCGAAACTCGACTAACTATACCAACCAGCTCATTTTTCTTAGAAAAAAATGTCCGATTGTTTTTCTTGTCACCAATCGTTCGAATGTATTTGAACTATTCATTTTATGCAGCCTTAAGAGTAATTCTATAACTTAGATAACAAATATCAATTTGTTATGCCATATAAAGTGTGTTGTGTAGATAAAACAGTATTGTAGTATTTAATGTGTCATTATCATGGGCTGTCGCGTTGATGGCCACTAGCGTACTTATTCTAAGATGTCATGGAAAGTTATTGAGCCTGACTCATACGATATATCTGTTCATGTAGGTTTGCTTTACCTACATGATCTATGCTTATTTTTACTATTTAAATTCAATCACACGAGCAGACGTAATGCAGACGGGCTATAAAGATTAGACTATATTAATGGTACAGGAAACCTCACAGCTTTTGAAACAACAACTATAACCTCACCTCTATTTCAAAGCCATAAAGTTGAATTTGATTTAATACATAGTTAAGGACTGTGCGTACGTTTGTACTTAACGTACCGAAGGAAAAAAATATTGCGCAAGCGCCCGCAAGCTTTCATTCAAGATGACATCATGATTCTACAAGCATACCTGTTATTTAATCATTAAGCTAACATTTGATTCTATTCTCATAGTTATTATACTATTAATTTACTATAATGAATAATTTATATCTATGGCTGGAAGTAATAAAATACGTATCTTAATGTAAATACTGTTAATAGGTGCTTTAGGGTTTTCAATTATGACTTTGATATGATCTTAGCAATTATCTAGCTGTTTAAGCTTTGCTGTTCAGTGTATAATTTTAACTACTGTGTTACTGGTTGGTAAATGCTTAAAAGAGGCTGCATATTTTACGATTCAATATTCTCAAGTAGCTTCGGGTATAGAGAATACTAAATTGCACTAAGATATAAACAAACAACGCTGCATCAGGACTTCCATCTTAGTCGCGGTATTGAATAAAATTTTGAATGGAAACTCCCCGCAAAAAATAGGTGATGTTTTCAATGGAAAGTAAATGATGTCATGCTCACACATATAGTTACTGGATTGGCGAAAGCTTTTACTTTTAGCGCTACAACAGGTTTCGCTGTGATCAGACGTGTCAAGGTCGCGGCTCACAAAAAGCAGTTTGGCGCCGCGAGCACATTCTTATATTCGGACGGAACCAATAAATTTGTCTGCACAAATCCATTATGCGACGTACATAAGTGTTTAATGGCGTATTATGTAGAAAAATACCTATATTATACATCTATTATACCTCTATTTTTCGACTTTGGACGCCGACACCCACTCGCACAGGTGTCTTCGTCTGTTTATCACTTAAACTTCTCGGAATGAAGTGTCGGCTTGAAATAAGAGGCGATTGACTTTACGTCTGCCGTCCATATATTATGTCAGTCGCTAATATTTATAATATTTATGTTGTAATTAAATTATTATTGAATGGTTAATTTTTTGTCGTTCTCTTTCGTAGTGTTTTTTTACGATTTTTGTACTTATTGCGTCAGTTGTTTGATTAATGATACTTGTAACAATTTGGCTTGCGTGTGTTACGTAACATTTAAATCACATAATTTGAAGTATCACACACACATCTGTCATAATCTTTGGGTAATTTGTACAATAAATGTAGGTACTTAAGGTACTGTATGAAATGTTCTGTTTTGATTTGAGAAGGATAAAATTATCATTGAATATGTGTTGGTACTCGTAAGACAGCCAAAAATGAGTCCGGCGCCTTTCCACCCTTGACCTGGGTTGCGCAAGAGAGCCCGAAGGTGTGCAGAACTGCAGACGGCAAGGCCAACCAAGCGAATTGGACATCTTTTTCCTTGCCAATGTAAACTTACACTTAGTGATTTATTCACATGTAGCAGGGTCAGCTTAAAGTGGTACTAACGTTCTAAGATAGTAATTTTCCTAGTAATTATGTTGTCTTGGAAAATTACACGATATCTGGTCAATAAACTGTAATAAAGATTCATATCAGTGTAGGATATATTACTGTTGCTGTTCGTTAGTATTATTGAACTGTCTGTGCACTGTTATGTAAGAGATAGCTTTTGATAACATTTAGAAAATTGATGTTAAATTGACAGTTTTCTTATCGCTTAATTAATAGACATGTTGTAGCTGTATATTATAAGTTAAAAAAAAAACTTTATGGGTGGTGTAGGATGGCTGAAAATAGTAACACAATCATAGGTTGATTTTTTACTTCACGTGGACTTTTGTAAATCATTATGACTAATTAATTAGCCAAACGACTTAAATGGCCAATAACAACGATATATAACTACGTTCTCAATATTTATTAATAAAGAAAAATACTTCAATCAACGCTCTTATCATCCTTTAAAATACAAGGTACTCGTAATTGAACTAAATAGGTTCCAACACTCACAAGACAGTCAGTGGGTGTAGTTACAGCAACGTGACACTGCCGGCACGTTTTCAGCGTTAAATACATTAAATCAACACGCCGTTATTGGTACTTAAATAAGTTAGGCTGTAACACTTAGGTAGCTTAAAGCGGTACCACGGCTTGGTTGGTACCGCGCTAAATTATGAGAGTAAACGATTTATGCTTGCACGTACAGGCATTGCAGACCATGAACAGCTTAATTTGGTTTTTACAATCATAACTTTGTTGATTTCGTGTGATTTGGCTT
This sequence comes from Chrysodeixis includens, assembly GCA_941860345.1. Lineage (NCBI taxonomy): Eukaryota > Metazoa > Arthropoda > Insecta > Lepidoptera > Noctuidae > Chrysodeixis > Chrysodeixis includens. The sequence continues at coordinate 8,180,822 of OW796095.1, read as the reverse complement.
TTGTACCTATAATTGTATTAAAGTAGACCAGAGTATGATACCAGCTGTACCTAAATTGGTACCACATGCATTTATTTTCTTAATATTGACAACTCAATCTTGATAACAGCTGTAATATTAACTTCTCTATCTTTGCTAAAGTTTTTATCGAAAATTATCCATTTCATTTAAAGCTTCTTCTACCTATGTTGACAAGGATTCAAACAATACTCAATCCTTTCTTTAGGTACTTACAAAAAAAAGAACATTAACAGGCCGTTATCATTAATTACTATTATTTTAGCAGATAAAATCCTAAATCGTTCTATAACAAAATCATATCACAACAAATTCCAAAATAAATATTAGGATCTACTTAATATTATATCATACTTCTTAGTATTACCACATTCCACCTAACGTTTTAACTACGCTGTAAATAACACAAGCTAATTAATCTCAAACAAGCGACCTTAAGCTGTACAGTCCACGTGCAAGTTACATGAACCGTCGTCGTCCTTCAATCGTTCGTTGTTATTGTCCAACTAAAAGTACCGCTAAACGATAATTTATTGTTTGATTAGGGGACCTTGTAAACATAGTGAAGTTGCGTAATCACTTCTGGTTCATCTTGTTTACGCTGTCTGCCGGGTTCGAGCACCGGCCGTGATCTATCACCTAACACAATGGTCATACTATACGTACTTGTTTAATGTATTCTTGTAGACGTAAATTATACAATATACAGTCGTTTGTGACGGCGTTTCAAAGACGGTTAGTACTCGATGTAGTATTAATTTTATGTATAAAATTCCCGTGTCACAATGTCAGTTACCGTACTCCTTCAAAACGGCTGGACCGATTCTTTTAAAATTTTGTATCATCATCATCAAAGTCGTTTCCCCATAGATTGGAGATCGTGACCATCATTAGTTTCTGTCAGCATTGAGGTTGGGTCGGGAAAAATTCCTCTAGATGCTCCTAAATTTTGTATATGCATATAATAATGTAGAGCCTATATTTCAGTAATTTTAGTGATAAGCGTCGAAATTTTAAACGGTAATATTTATTTTCGCAAACAAATAGGGTTTACTGACAATACTGTGACTTAAATACGTATGTATCCCTTAGTTCGTGTACAACAATTATATCTTTATTTTTATTATATGTAGGTATTGTACTATGTCTAGTATACGCTTACAGTAGTAAATTACAACCGTTTATGTCAGCTTATCAAAGACGGCAAGTGTTAGCAATTGTAGTATTAATTATTCAAACATCTATGTCTGGTACAAAGGAGTTTAAAGTACCGGGAACCACCCCTCAGCAATTTTCATAATAGCCGTAATTTCCCCGGCTTTCTTGTATTCAATCGATACTTGATGCAATTTGCCATTGATTATGTGGAAGGGACGCATTCGAAAGTTATGGTTTTTCCATATTATTTGTCTTCGTGTTGTGGCTCATTATTCTCCTTCGTGAGCCACTAACGGACTAAATATCACATAATATTAAGGAAAAAAACCAAGTGAAATGGAGATTTTTAGCAATAATGATGAGGCTGAGTTATGAGACCGCAAATGTGTAAAGTTACATCGTTATGTAATGTGGGTTTTGTCACTTCTATCAAGAAATATTTCCGTTACAATATTTTTCACGCGATTTTTCCATTGCGTTTGAATACAGCATTACAAAATCTTGTTTGATCTTTTATTTGTTTGACTTTAATGAACTGCGTATCCCATTTATCTAAGCTTGTCATTTTAAGTTTCTTTTTCAATTATCTATATATATAAAACTCTTCCGTTACTGACTGACTGACTGACAGACAACGCACAGCCGAAACTACTGGTCGTAGAAAGCTGAAATTTGGCATGTAGGTTCCTTAAGATATGTAGGGGTGCACTAAGAAAGGATTTTTGGAAATTCAACCCCTAAGGGGGTAAAAAGGGGTCATAACGTTTCTATGAAAAATCTTATTCCTTGGGTTTATAAACTTGAAATTTAGCACAAACACGTATATGGTCAAATAAATAAGTTTGGCATTAATTTTTTTCCCAAACTATCCTCCAATAGTGATTGAGGGGGTTGCGATTGGGTGACTGATTGACTTTCGCGCAGCCATAACCGCTCGGTGTAGGAGTTTAATATTTTGAACAAAGCTTCCTTTAATAACACAATTGACCACTAAGACGGGATTTTTGGAGTAGCAAGCCCTTAGGTAGCGTTTTTTAGCCAATAAAAGAAAGTCCTGTCGAGATCATTAAAAAACGCCACAATCCCAAATTACACGTGGGCGAAGCCGCGAGCGGAAAGCTAGTAATTCATAAAATAAAAAACTATTAAATAGGATATTAAGTCTTTCGTATTACTTTACTACACATTAATGGCTACACTAAGTCTGAAAGTCAAATAATATCTTCTCAAATCGTGTAGACCTTCATTAATGGTGTAATTTAATATTATTAACATAAAATTAAATTAATATTTCATACACTGAGCCCCTTGACACGGGTTACTGTGTCAGGGGCATTTACAAAAATTTGCACGTCTTTGTAATATCTCAAGCTTTACGGAAAATGGGTACATTTTTTACTTTTTAGAACATAATTCAAAAGAATGATAATTTTAAAGAGCTAAATTAAAGATAATTACATTTTCCAGGACTATTTATTGTCATCATTTTTAATTTGCTAAAGTTAAATAAAAAGCTCAAGTAAATTACTAAAATAAGCTATCGAAACTTTTCAGATCAGGAAAATTCCTGCACAACATTTCGATACAGGAAAATTAAGTCGCTTTTCCATATCGTTTGTAATTAATTAACATTCTGAGGAAGAAATAGAATATTCTTAGCGTAACTGCAATAAAAAATTAAATTACCATTCAGCTACCGTAAAGACCACCTGTGCGAAACCATACGATAAACACCGTGTACCAATACCTCATTAAGTAATATTATTACAGTTGTGGAAGCGAGACAGAGCTATACACGACGTAGAGTGGCGTCTCTTTTCCACACGCGCATTAATATCACTTTAAGAAGTCATGGTAGCCCCTCTGTCCGTCTGTCCGTAGTATTTCGGTTGTAAACCGGCTTAGAAGTTGTTATTGAAAACTATTTGAAGGCCAACATTGTCTGGTCATTACCACGAATAATTCTACGCAAATTCCAATTTCAGACACCAATAGTGATAAATTATACTTCAGGTATTTCGATTGTCTATAAAGAAGTAAAAAAATACTACGTTCTATTTTTAGGCGGCCAGTTTTGACTTTATTACAATAAGTTCGTTTTAAGTGCGTACTAAAGAAAAAAAACCTCTATAATCTTGTGATATTACGTTCTCGATTTTGTATTTAAATACCTTTTATGTTTTTTAACATCGATTTGTAGATTTTTGAAAATAGCATGGTATTTTCAAAAATCGTACGATATGTATTTGCCAGTTACTATAGGAACTATCTATTTATGCAATCCATAAATATCCCAAAGATTTTATGAGCCACTTTTGACTGCAAAATGCATTTTAATAGCATTTTAACACGTAAAATTATATGTGTGGTTTCGGTACACTAGTTTTAAATTATGTCATTTATTTTTGTTTTATGATAATGCTTCCAACCGGTGCAGATGTACTTATGAAAGAATTTTAAAAACCTAATGCGATTGGTTCGCTGTGGACAATAGCATTGCATTTTCACTTCCTTTAAATTTGTTACAGATTTCCCGACTCTGGTCATAGTGTAGGGCTGAGGTATTCGTAATGACTTACCACGCACAGGGCAAACGTGGGAGACGTGGCACGTTCAGGTTTAGTCAGCTTAAGTCTGCCTCTACCCACTTTTTCCCCCAAAGAGGTAGGCGTCCACGAATATACCCCCGCCTTAACATTAAAGAGGAAAGTATGGGGATGTTTTTTAATAGACGCAAGCCTGACTTATCCCGACACCCTTGCGTTCGGCGTGGGTTAAAGTCATTAGCATTTAGCCCACATCCCAGAAACATTAATCTTTCACACGTGTTCCAGAAAAAGGTAGAGTCATTTAAAACAAAATCTAATCGTTGTAAAAATGAAATAGCGATAAGATAATCATTTGACAGTAAAAATGCTGCATAGCAACAGAGGATTCGCCATAGCTAAAAACTGTTGTAGTGATTGTTTTGACCTAAAGATAAACTCGTTGTACTGACCTAAGCGCAGGTGTGGCATCGTAAAAATAATATTCGTGCATAATTCTTCTGCGATAATTATTTGAAAGAATTTATTTTAAGTTACAGTACTAATACCCCTTTGAACTGCATTCATGTTGTGATCATCGAGTTGAAGATTTACAGTTCGTGGCCTTTAGGTCGCCAACGGTGACGAGTAGCTCTACGCTATACCTATTACGAGTTTTTTTTGATGTAAAGCAAGAGATCTTACAATTCCCAATTTTAATAGTGGATGAGCCCATACTAAAATATGACCAGTAGCGTTGAAAATCCACTCTTTAGATATCCAGATTTTATTAATATTTCATTCTTATTCCACGATGTCATCAAATCACATTCGCGATCTAAGTTGCACTTTTGCTTTTGTTTCTGTTTGAAATCATGCCACCCATTTTCCGCGAAGCGTGCCGAAAATTGTTTTAGTAACTCGCACTCCATGCAAATGCAAAATAAAGTATACAATTTTATTGTTCTATTTCTCATAAACGTGCCAATGGTATCCTTGACTTTGAGATAAACAAATGAATCACTATTTCCAATTAGTATTTACTCTGTGTCACTTCTTATCGAGAAATGAATACGAGTGTTGTCGTACAAACAATTGTCTGCTGTTCGGGGGTATCTGGCACTAAGAATAACTTTATTAAGTACTAAAACAATTTATAAATAGCAGTATTGAGTCAGGTTTGTAGCATTCTTGAGATAATTCAGTTCATTTGTACTAACATTATCAAATAAAACAGTATAGTCCCTTATATAGAGTTCGCGCTATCTAAGTTGGTGAATACCTAGTGTACAAATAAATGTAAATAAAACAGTGCTATTATGTAATATTTGGATTTCAGTGTTACTGTTTATAGTAAAGCCTATATTCAAACTCGTTGAGAGTATGTACTCTGTCCGCTGTCACATTCCACCAACAAGTTTAGTGTTGGACTCCGCCTCTATACATCACAGCGGTGTCACATGTGCCTCAATAAATATTCATAATAATATATTAGTTATACGTTATGTATGTAGAACGGCCGTGAGTACTGTTCCTACTACGATACTAATTAGCATAATGTGGCTACGAGAGCTAATCGTGTGACGCACGTGTTCGTACAAATTGTTTAAATATTTTGTATAGATAAATATGAAACGTGTTCCAGCCAGTTCTGGCCCTGAACTCGGCGACCTCCTTACTGTCGGCTATTAGAATCAATTGCTACTGTTCCTTGTCTATCGCTCTTAAAAATAGAGTCGACGAAATGGCTTGAATTGACTTTTATTGCACTTCCCTGTCGCCAAACTGCGCACTTACTGAGTTGCATAAGCACATTTACACGGCGACAAGATTTCGTGGCTTTAGGAACTACTTAAAATATTTTATTAATGCTGGGATCATTAAGCTCTGCGCTTTAGGTAGCGATGGCAACTATTTACATAATTAAGAGGTAAAAAGTTCACTTCCAGAAATCTTTATAAACAAGTACGACAAACAAAGTCCAATCAATAACAAAGTGTTTTTAATTTCTACCTACCTATAGTCCGTTTTTTTTTGTGGTCGCTACAATGATGAAGGTGCAAAGTATTAGAGCAATTATTCTGTCGATTAATTGCACTATTTTCGTCGTAAATCTTTTCTTGTCATGTTCCGGATCTAGAGTAGACCTACGGAGCCGTGGCGTGGGGAGCTTGCATCACGAAGAAGTACGCATACTTCGCATTTACTGTGAGAATAAGCTGTGCCTCTGAAAGTGTAGGTTGTGGTGTGAGATCATACCAAGAATATTTCCCTGTGTCTAAATAGTTCTCGCAGTGGGAAATACTATATGACATATTTGTTTTAACATTATCATTTATTATACATCTTTCCCGGTTACTTTTCTTAGAAGTAATATAAGACTTATGATCCTGACTAGTTCCGGCTTCAAACGATTGCCGCTTTACATACTCATAAATTTTCTACTCAGCCATGCAAAGTATCGAGTGTTAGGGATTACAATATTTAATTGTACCATTACAAGACAATTTTACATGATTCTTTTCCTCTCTGATCCGGTTCAGATGTGATAATCCACTATAAGTACTGTAAGCATTACTTTGATTCATGTCAATTGTTCATATTTCTCAGTCATAGATAAAACAAAAGCGAAGCGATCTACAAATCCTGCAAGACAATTATCTCTCATATTAGCGCCGCGTCAAATCTCACTGGTATAATAATATGACATTCGATTAGCTCACACATGTTAAATACCTAGAAGTGCACGATCAATCATACTTAATAACATGCAATACATATAATTATTGCGTTTGAACAATAACAAAAGAACATTCACTATCTATACTATCGGATACCGTACAAAGTCAAATGGTACGTTGAGGTCAAAGTTTGGAGAGTCATTACTCATTAAAGGTCGAATATCTAATAAAGCTCGCGGTTTTTGTTCGCGTGGGTAGAGACAGACTACCTTTTTTTTCGCCGATCATTCATTAATGTCTTTTCATGTGAGATTAATTTGTATTCGGTTTGTTTAATTACAGTTAAAAGTGACCTCATAGTTGTCACGCGAAGAGTAAAACCTTTTTCATAATATTTTATGTAGGATAACCAATTACGCGATTATACAACACCACTACTTCTAAAAATAAATATAAATAAGTGATTAATAAGTTTGATATCTGCAAGATTATAACTTTCATTAAAATCAAAACAACATTTCTGGCGCTAATTATATCATGACTTTTCCTTTTAATTTACAACAGATGGTTTCTTATAAACAGCTGATAAGAACATCCTTCCAAAACCTTAATCTCAGCTCTCGGAAGGATGTAACCATCAATAATGCTGACATAATTCCCTCACTATAACTTGAGGCAGTTCTATCTCAATTATTAAAGCGGGATAGCGCGCTATACGACATAGAGCTGCGTCTCTCTTCCACATTGCGACGGTCATACTTTAAGAGTTGTTTGGCTCTCAGCTTGAAAAGCTGGAGTGGTGTTGTGTAGCTCACGGTCAAACGTGACGGTCGATCATGAGACGGGCAAAAAATGTGGACACAATAATATTAAATTATATTACGATTGACGAGTGCTGTTTTTTCTCGATGTCGCCGTCTAGCTGCGTAGTAAACTATGAAGGCCTAGTTAAAGTTTGTTATGGAAATTATGGTTTTGTAGCTAAGATACTAAAAGAGTTCATCATCATCGGTTCTGAATAACCCTCTACTGGGCGTAGAACTCCCTTTGTTTACTAAGAGTTAAAAAAAATTCTACATAAAACTAAAAAAATAAATATTTTTACCATCTTTCCCATGTCAAGTCTACAATTTTAGTAGTTAACTAGCTTTCCGCTCGTGGCTTCGTCCACGTGTAATTTGGGATTGTGGCGTTTTTTAATGATCTCGACAGGACTTTCTTTCATAGGCTAAAAAATTGTTACAATTTGAATTATATTATACAGCTTGAGTTACTCAGGGATGATGTAGCTTTCTAATAGTGAATATTTGAAAACGATAAGTAGTTTTGGAGTTTGTCGAATACGTTATGTAACAAAAAGTAAAGTGAGACAAAAACATCGTCTAGAAAAATTAAAAGTATCAGTTGATCTGCCCCCCCCCCCGCCCGCTACCTAAGAGCTTGCTACTCCTTCTTAGTGGTCAATTGTGTTACTAAAGGAAGCCTTGTTCAAAATATCAGACTTCTATACCGTGAGGTTTCGGCTGTGCGTTAATCAATCATTCACCAAATCGCACCCGTGAAATCACGATTGGAGGATAGTTTGGAAAAACTTACATTACCAAACTTATTTACTTGCCTATATACGTGGTCGTGCCAATTTTTAAGTTTATAAACCTAAGGAATAACATTTTTCACAGAAACGTTTTAACCCCCTTTTCGCCCCCTTGGGGGTACAATTTCCAAAAATCTTTTTTTAATGCTTACTCCTGTCAGTTAAGGAAGCTTTGTTCAAAATATTAGAGTCCTACACCGAGCGGTTATGGCTGCGCGAAAGTCAATCAGTCACCCAATCGCAACCCCCTAAATCACTATTTTGGAGGGTAGTTTGGAAAAAATTATAATGCCAAACTTATTTACTTGACCATATACGTGTTTGTGCTAAGTTTCAAGTTTATCAACCCAAGGAATAAGATTTTTCATAGAAACGTTATGACCCCTTTTTACCCCCTTAGGGGTTGAATTTCCAAAAATCCTTTCTTAGTGCACCCCTACATATCTTAAGGAACCTACATGCCAAATTTCAGCTTTCTACGACCAGTAGTTTCGGCTGTGCGTTGTCTGTCAGTCAGTCAGTCAGTCAGTCAGTCAGTCAGTAACGGAAGAGTTTTATATATATAGATTATTTATATCGGTAACAGTTTAACGAGTTTATCAGATACAATTAATTACTCTTTAAACATTATTCAATTACCAAAAAGTTCCGTTGCATAACATTGTAATAACTATGATATATCGTACCGATATAGCCTTATATATAAACACACGCTCACTACTTTGTAAGAGGTTATTGCACTATTGCATTTGAAATAGGATTTACAAGGAATGTAATAAACAAGAATATTAAATTACTTACATAATGTCAATAAACCATGAATAATATTATATGAATGAAATGAATCATGAGTTAGCTGCTTCAAAATCCCTACGATGGCGTAAAATAAACCCACGAAGTTGAATCACATCCTGTAACTTATTATTTATATTCATTTTATTTGGGTTACAAAATTAAATGTAATAGTGATGAAATCCGTACGTTCTGAATGTTAAAAAGATAAAGTAATGTCGAAATGGCGGGATGAGCTTGATTCATTTGCACAAAACTGGCCCCAGTTTGACATAGACCGGGATAGGTGGGAGGAGAGAAGGAAGTCCTTTGCCGTGCAGTGGGTCACTAACGGCTAGTAATAATAATAAATAAATAATAGTATCAACTACCGAAATCAAATTTCTCCTCTCGCAGTAACCCCCGAATTCTGGAAGACTGAACCATTGAATCTGCTGTCAAATCAGCTGATCACGACTGTGATTGGTTGACCAAAAAAGTTACAACCAATCACAGAGCTTGACATGAGATTTGACTGGCAATAAAAAAAATGTGTTGATCTTGCGTTTGAAAAACCAGGGATAAGACTGTTGTTGTGAAAGAGAGAGCTCTATTTCGTGCAGGGTGCTATCTCGTTTTTACAACTGCAACAATATTATTATAAAAAGTGATAATAGCCCCGCTGTTTTCTTGTTCGAATTTTAAATGTAGACAGTTCTATAATTTCTCAGTGATAGTGATAACCACGAAGGTTATAACTAAGGAGGTTTTAAGAACATTTTATTTTTTCTGCCAGAAAAGTGCATGTTCCGTCATAATTATGTCACTTTCGCTTTGAGATTCGAACGTATCATTTATATTATTTGGTTTTGACATTCGGTCTATAAAATACTGAATTAAATTTGATCGTGTGTCGATGTATCAATATAAAACAATTTTTCGTTGTGATCTCTTGTCCTTAGCGTTCAGATTGTAATATAGAAAATTGCAGTAGATAAGAACCGGCAAACATTACAAAAAAAAACAAGTAAATTAACCACTGCACTCTTGATCATCAAAACAATTTAAAGGCAATGAATAATTCCGTGAAGTTGTAAAACAGTAATCAAGTTTGCAGATTCCGGTCTGAAACTAAAAGTTCGTGACCTTTTACTATTTCAATAATAACCTAATGTCAATGAGGTCATAATTGCCGAATTTTAGGTCACCTTGTTGTTGTATATGAATTTTATTTATCTCTAGGTATGAGTTTGACTTTCACAAGGTTGTTCGCAATATTTTGGTGTTATAATCTAAAGCGCAGCGGGCCTACAACGACTTCTTAAAGTAATATTAAAACAGTTGTGAAAGCGAGATAGCGTACTATACGGCGTAGAGCGGCGTCTCTCTCTGTCATGATCACAATTACCTTTTTTTTTTAAAGTGGTGGTATGCCCCCAGACCATTTTGTTCGATAAGAATTTTGGCGTAAATACGTGTAATGATTATGAAAACATTTTCATTGATCGCCTGTTTGTAGACATCAGTGACGAGAAGTCATTAATAAATTGAGATAGTGAAATATGTAAGTTACGAGATACGAGCTGTAGTGAACGTAGATACCTAATGCGCGTTTTTTTTTGTAATGTTTTATCTATACGGGTTTTGCTGCTAGGTTTTTTTTACATTTGTTGATATTTCATTGTTCATTACCTTTATTTACTACAAGAGGGTCTTTCTTCCAGGAATTCAATCACTGACTTCTTGTTCTCAACGAATTCTTTCAAAATTTGCATGGCTATTTTATGGGACATCATCAAAATAACCCTGCCCGCTGTGGGTGCAGCGGGAGGGGAGTGTCAGACTTTTACTGTCTAAAACCCACTATGCTCCTCCTGGAGCCCTTTGAGTGCCAGGGTTGCGGTAACTCTTACGAACATCCCGCAGCTCTAAAGCGCAGCTCAGTGCATCGCTAAACTTAAAACTTATTAAATATTTTTAAAACTGCAATTTCCAAATTTCCAATGTTATTTTTTGTCATCGGATATTATTTTCCCACGGTTTTTGCTTATTCAAACACGGATCAAATGCATGCAAAATACTGCTCTCTCATTTATTTTTCTTAGCGTACGAATTTCGTCCGGATTGTGTATGTTTAACCTTTTAATACCAGTTTCCGTCTAATATGTCAAATGTTAAAGAACTCTTGCATTTTATATATTATGGAGAAGGGACGGATGTATTTAACATTTAATCAAAATACCCAAAATATTTTAATTTATTAAAAGTTGTAAATTAATATGCAAGAGAATATTTTGTATATTTGTTGAAATAAAATTTTCCTTCAACAGTGCATAATTAGTATACCTAGTCTTCAGATTATTGAATATGAAAATAAGTACCAGCCAATGTTATAATAATGAATAGAATTGGTGTCAATTGCACTAGAACGTAAAAACCCTTCTTAGGAATTGTGCATTAATTTGTACTCATAACCCATATTTTTTCACTAATGACCCATCACTATACATGAACGTGATTCGCTAAATAATGTATCAATTTGTCCAGGTGACCCGAAATAAGCCGAAATTATCTTTAAGTGACCAATATTATGACTAATTAGTTAGTTATTGGGAAAAACGTGATTGGCGCCACGCAATGCAATAATTTTGCTACTTCGCTACCTCGCCTACAAATTTCAATGATACGTTATCTATAGCTATTAAAATGACCGATAATTTGTCGGATTTTCGCAGTATAATCATTAATCTAATGACATTTAAATCTTTTAAATATTTGTTGTATTTAGTCTACATTGTATATTTTTCCGCTTGCGATAAGTTTTTAGCTGTCATATTATTAGATCGCTACACGTTTTTGATATTCCTAATTTCAGCTGTGAGAAAAAACTATCACGATTTTTTAAATATATCGCCCTTCTGGTCGGCATATGAATTAGATTATTAGGTCAGTCAATCATGTGTGAATGAAACTTTAATCGACAATTAGATAAGAAAAAACTCTTAGTAAAAGTTTTAGTGTAATGTTACAAAGAAATGCTCCCTCGGAAGAGTATATTAAGGTAGAGATAATTAAGCTGTTGTTCCATGTAAAATATAGTATTTAACGAAGCTGACTCCAAAACATAGCAGAAGACTGAAAGTATACTATGAAATGGTATTTTTTGGTAATGAATACAATTTTGATAAAGTACAAAATATTTAACTGCCAATAATTAAAATTTTAATTTGATCTAGTCATAGTGATTGCAAAGTTTAATACTATAGTCAGTATAGTTTTTGCAACGCAGTAACTGTCCAGTAAGCATTAAGTAGGTTATCAGTTGACCTGAGAAGTGCGTCGTTGATAGTTTTGGTGAATGACGTCACGGGTCGCGTGTAGTACAGCCAATAGGGCTTATACACAATGATCCTAAAACTATGAAGAGAAAAAGACATCCCAATAAAACAATTGAAAAAGAACAAGTGACTGCTCAGAAACTCTGAAAGGCTTGGCATCTCGTTTTACACAGTTGTAGAAACAGCTTTATACCTCGTTCAATACCCAATCAAATTACAATATAACTAATGCCGGATATCTAAGAAAGTAATTAAATGTTGTACGCAATACTAGTTCCTAGATCACTGACCAGTAGTGACTGGTACGTTTATTCCGCGCCGTGATAAGGGGTGGCGTAACAGACCCTTCAGGGAAGTTAGACAATCAAGATTTACTCATAACATTAGCGCGGGGTCTCGGTGCAAAAACGTCGTAAACACCTTTTGGCAATTGCTCCTTATAGTAAATCCCTTAGGAGGGCGTGCGAGTCGCTTACGCAAGTCTTTATCGATTGGCCGCGCTTGCGTTGCGCTTGCTCCGCTCTAAACAGGTCGTTCACCCCAGCCATTCACGCAAATACGTAGATTTGGAAACCTCGTGGACCAACTGAGCTGTTGCACTTTCATGCTCACTTCCTACACCTTTCTTTATCGCGATTTCCACTCTTTAAACGTCATTCTCCGGTGTTGTGCGCCCACGGCGTTGCATCAGAGACCATAATAGATAAAGATATCAGGACTATTTAATATTATCTCTCTACTTAAATACCTACTCCTTGGACGGGTATAATAATCATTTCACATAAATTCTCTAATCAATATCATCTTAATTATATTTAAAGATTCCAATCTACGGTCCGTATCTTTTTGCAGTCAGTACAACTCAATTTAGTTTGATCCTTTTTTGTTGGATACCCTGTGACTTGTTGTAATTTATTTGATTTACGATTTCGGACTAACAAATCGACAGGATACTTTTATTTGTAAGGACATACTTAGTCATTTGTATTTCTATGTATCTGAAGATCACAATAAAAATTAATGAGTAGTATTTTTAAATTATTACTCTATAATTTTAAGAAGGATGTGTGTTAGATATTGTATTAAGCCAATTTCCACAATGTAAGCCAATTACTTGTTAAGTAGGTATCTAACAAAATCGTGTTAAATCTCTATAGTTTACCCGCGACCCGCTCAAAGTTCGCACGGGCACAATTCTGATACCTACTTATAAACCTTCCTCTTAAAACATGCTATCTATAAAATTCGCATCAAAATCCATTGCGCAGTTTTAAAGACCTAAGCGTACTTAGTGACAGACAAACAGAAGCAAGCGACTTTGTTTTATGATCTAGTGAAAATAAAGTTGCAATCAACGGAACATTTTAACTTTAAGACAAAATACTGGCCGTTGTCATGTTTAAGCTTAAATCTTAATGTGTATTTTATTATGTGAACTAAAGAAAAAAAATAAACACAACAGAATTTGATAGCAATACTCTAAGACCATTGTACCACAACGCAGTTTTATGAAATATTACAATTACAATTTCACAGTTAAGTAACTGTGACAAAATTTCAGATAGGTATCGTTTCGCTACTTTAAGACTCTTAGTATTTATTTTAAAATATAGGTAAGTACAATATACAGTGACTATTTGAATTAATTCATAGCAATTAGCACTTGACCGGAAAGGTAAACCGCAGAATATTAACATGTTTGCATTTTGATTCAGCTAAAAGCTTTTAATATTGTACCCTATACATTGATTGACTTCATGATGACGAATAAATAAAGACTTAAAAAAAACAAAACAAACAATCAAAATAGTTGATACATGACTCATTTAAACGTACTTTTCTCGTGTTCGTAATAAACTATCCACGTTCTTATATTGATATGAATATATCAGTAGACCGGGCTTTGTGAAGTACTTTGGGCTTTCCCACTCCTTTGGTAGGTTGTCCTTTGACTACTTAATTATCTAAAGGAAATAGTGGAACTACAACAGGCAGAAAATAATTTTAATTAATAGGTACGATAAACAATTCAAAAATTAATCGTTGAATCGCATTGTACAAGCAATAAGACTCGTTATGACTATATGATTTGAGTTTTCTTTTAACGAAAACACGAGCTCTACCGATATTGAAACGAGATGGCAGTGTGTGATAGTTATTAAAATATATGATTTCTATATATTACTACTTTACTTTTAAAACCCCACAACACCTGTACATATGTTTACCTACTACATTAACTTACATAATAAACAACAAGATTGCGCGAATTACGCATGCCACGTAACGTGAGGAGCGTTTCAGGTTACGTCGTAATCCCGGGAAGACATTACGTTTTCGACACGGTCTCCACTGCTGGCCACTTCCACGTAGCGACATGCGAACCCCGTGCGACTGCTCACGAGGTTGAAACGTCGCCGAAAAACGCTGCGGTTTAAAAAAGGGAATTTAAAAGAAAAAGTGAACGTGAAAATGTAAAAAGTTCACGCGGATTCCGAAAAAATTGTTTGTTTGCAATTGATGTACATACAACCTATCACAAAGGACATAACTTTACATGAGTAGAATGCAAAGTTACTGCTTATTTCTTAAAGATATTTCTTTCAACAGACTTGCGAAAGGATTTTGGATTTTGTTTTTTTAATTATAGAAATGCAGGCAACAATGTAATGACAAAAGAATCAGTTGTAATAAGTGACTGTATGCAAAAGCATCCGGCATTTTATCCGGTGTAATGTGCAATATATTAGTCAGTGGGTAAAGGTGACTTTGCTTGTAACTCTGCCCACCACCTGAGCCACTCACTGCTTCAGTAAATGTACAATGATTAGTGACTCATATTTTATGTAAGTGACGTCAGCGAAAAATGACAGAGTAAGTAAAAATGTACTAAAAATAATTGGAATATTCATCAAATTAATTAAGTCACGTTTCTCCAACTGTAATTTAATCCTTACAATAGTACAACAGGTTATAGTGCTACAGGTTTATTAAAAAAAAAAACAACCAATAATTATTATGTTTTGGCTCCACAATATTGCAACTAGACGACAATATTATATTTCACAAAAACTTCACACTTTGTACTATTGCAAAAATAAATAATAATTGAGGCAAAACTTCACATAGGTATTTAACTAATATTAAAGAGGACATTAACAAAATGTCAAAGAAATAACTACACGATTGCAAAAAACGCAGCTGTTTCGCTCTCGTATGTGTAAACTTGAAAAGTTCCTCAGGCCACAGCTGCCAGTATCGACTCAATGTCCGAAATACGAAACATCGATACTTCGCGCATTTCATCGCAGCCCTGTTCACAGAACAGAGCGATCGTACGACATAATTATTATCAACAAGGTGTTCATTACAAGTCTTACATTTCGCCAAATGTGCATCGATCTAGGTCCGGTTTAATGACCCTATCAGGCACTTTAGCCGTGTCAATTACTTACATAACATACTTACATCGAATACGCATTATTAATATCTATTGCAAAGTTAAGGGTTGTTACAATCGATAGCTATATTAATCTAACAAATTTATGACCAGTCGAATGAGAAACGATTACTGTTCGAGTCTACTAAGTTACAGATATTACGCAACATCAACAAGGAGATAATCCGTACAAATCAAGACGTACAATTATTTAGATTTAACGGAATATTTATCATTACTCACTGATAAACTTGACACAACAAATGGAATATTATAGTTTTGCTAGTGTGGGTGGTCATTACAATCTGTTTCGAAACAACAAACAACGCCGCTCGTTACTATCAAAACAAAATGATCGTGTTTTCCATTACGTATTTCACTTATGGCTTGTTATGTAAGATGTGAAGGAATAATGGAAAAAATGTGGTTGGTTTTATTGGTGTAAGAAGTTGTGCGGCGTCTGCCCAGTCACGTGTTTCGTTTGTCTTGCAGGGCTCCCGGTTATCACCCGTGTTATCACCCTGACGTATAGGTAGTGCGAAAATGGTGTCACCTACTTTTAGCATATTGAAGGTCGCTGATAATACCATTTTTATAAAAAAAAATGGTTTAATCGTCAAATCTTTATTGTGATCTTCGTGTCACGGACAACCAGATACGTACTTAGACATGTCAGAATCTAACTGGTATCTTTTTTTGTTATAATTCGTTCAATATAATCGCGGTTTATCAAGTGGTCTATATTTCGTGCTAATATCGTCGTTAGTTAACAATATTCCAAAGATAACGCGACTCGGTATCGTTTAGCGAAAGCTACTACGGAAAGTCGATGTTCGTTATGAAGCTACGAAACTAAATAAAAGAGAAATGCAAGTCTTGTACACTGCAGAAAATATCATCTAAATGTTGTATAAAAATTGATGTCGTTAGCCTAACAACAAGTGTTTGAATTTGCTAAAAAATAAAATCCATTACTTGGCATTATGCGTTACTATGCAACGTTAAGAAATTTTAGGTAGACAGGGGAAATGTGGTATGATTTGGTGATTTATTTAATGACATGATTGGTAACTAAATCGCAGAAATTACAGGAGAAAAATTTCCGTATCCTTTGGTAATTTTCAGAGAGTGTATGTCGTAATAACATTTCAGGAATTTGGGATGTTTTTTACGACAGTGAAACTGTAATTTATCCACATGTTTGTATGAAAATAATACGTAAATTTATTTTTAATTCGGAACATTTTGAGTCCTTTTGTCATAATTATCTTTTGTAAAAACATTATTTTTTGCGATAACATTAATTATGTAAGCGAATCGAGGGTCATCTGTTTTCCGCATGATAACCAAAAGTACAAGTAAGTTTAATAAATTATCTGAAATGTTTGTATTAATGAATCCTTGTTTTTATGCCGTACAAAGAGTTATAAAAACATAAATTTGATAAAAATGAAGTCTGATTTTTTATATTCTAAAAGCTGATTTAAACGGCACGAGGTACATGCAAGCTGGAATACATTGCACGGTGGTAATAGATCAGTTATGATACACAGCTGCGTTTCTCCGCAATGTATATCAAATCATAGGGAATTTATCGCATTATTCAAAAGAGGTTTTAATTTAGCTTATCTTCTTCTTCTGGTGCCATTTCTTGGTTTGTGATACGTGGTACCGGACCACTGCCTGATATTGCGAAACCAGGATAACTTTTTACGACACGTTTTTTCCCCTCTATCTTTCCTATTATTATGATCTTGAGAATTGAATTCAGCTTATAAATGATAGGAATAAATGTGAAAGTATCCAGTTTGTCCCTTCCTCCCCTATAGTACGTTTGTTTTGACTTCTCGGGCACGCCTCAGCGGCGCCATCAAGGAAATGATGGTGAATCACTTTTCGCAAATGAGATCGTATAGACATTCTCAATAAGTAGAACACTCACGCGTTTTGCCTAATTTCACTTTTTTCTTGTTAATATTGCATAACATATCGATAAGTAATTAGGTTTACTGTTTAAGACTTCAATTGACTCATTTAATAGTTTCGTTTCGTAACTTTTTGCTTTAAAATTGTGACTAATCGTAAGATGAATTTTAATCTGTCTTTTATCGGTTTATCAATTATCTTAAAATATCACTAAATTTCACATACCTACATATGATTCAAAATCAAACTATAAGTATTGCCCAAAAAGGTCGCCGAAAAAAAATCGCGACACATTTATGTCAAGGAGTAAAATTGAGGATAAGCAAACATACGCGTACGCATATGTTCGATGACGTAGAAACCTATTGTAAGTATCACAATTGAAGATAACGCGACCAATTAATAACTGGTTACCGAAAAAATCTAATGACTAATAATTGTTTTAGTAAATAGGCCTTTGTGAAGTAGGTATTTGATGCGCTCTATATTTTTAACGAGTTTGTACTACATGTAACTAGATAGCAATATAGTCACGAACATTATTTAGTACTAAGATCGAGGCTTTGCATTTAAGTATTTTGAAATATAATTTCCAGTAAAGATAAAGTTAATGTTTCTTTAGCTTTAAAAAATGTATGAATAAAAAAAAAGTTACATCATTGGATTAATGTCTGATTTTTTTTTTCTAAAATAAAAGTAAGTCACTCTTTACTACCCAAACTACCTACAGAGCTTTGCAGGAACAAATAGACGACATTCACAGAAATTAAAAAAATGAGAATTTGTTGTATGTACCGTATATTATATGAATAGACGGTACATACAACAAATTCTGCATGTAGTAAAAAAGGACGGT
Source organism: Chrysodeixis includens (assembly GCA_941860345.1). Taxonomy (NCBI): domain Eukaryota; kingdom Metazoa; phylum Arthropoda; class Insecta; order Lepidoptera; family Noctuidae; genus Chrysodeixis; species Chrysodeixis includens. Next base: position 8,162,516 of record OW796095.1, on the reverse strand, counting down.
TATTGCAAAATTACAAACAGACACTCCAATTGTATTTATATGTATAAATATTTACGATCTTCCCGGTAATTTTAAGACACCTAAACATTAATGGTAGTACATTATCTTGTTTACATTTTAACGATTCGTGATCACACACAAAAAGCTCTACCTACAGACTGGAACGTTTGTCACGATGTTTGTACCCACGCCCACTATCGTTAATAACTGGTTTTACTTGTCCATAAGCACTTAATTAAATATATTAATCGCATAATAGGTACTCGTTCTGACGTACACCGCTTTTAATCGCTTTGGTGTAGTAAAATGTGGGTATTGCTGTACTTCATTGTACCTAATTCTGTACTCGACTGTACACGTAATTGATTAAAAAATATTTTTTCATTAATAGTGATTTTTTCTGTCCCTCTGTAAATTTTTTTCGTAGAATAATACACTTTTTCAGACTTAGGTTATATCTTTCCTGAAGATTCCGTTCAGTTCGTAGTTCCCGTCCTTGTGCGTAGTTTCCGTCCTTGTCCGTCCAATAGCCATTAAGTACCTATACAAAAAAAAATGAAAAAATAACTTAATAGCCTTTTGGGGCCAAAATAACTAACACTTATTATTCTATTATAAATTACTAGCTGTTGCCCGCGACTTCGCTCGCGCAAATATCAGATTTAGTGGCAAAAGCATAACCCCTCTCTGACGCAGTCGGTTAAAAAGTAGCCTATGTGTTATTCCACGGCGCCAGGTAACTTCATACCAAATTTCATCAAAATTGATTTAGCCGTTTGAGCGTGAAAGAGTAACAAACATCCATACATCCATATTTACAAACTTTCACGTTTATAATATACTAGCTGTTGCCCGCGACTTCGCTCGCGCAAATATCAGATTTAGTGGCAAAAGCATAACCCCTCTCTGACGCAGTCGGTTAAAAAGTAGCCTATGTGTTATTCCACGGCGCCAGTTAAATTCATACCAAATTTCATCAAAATTGATTTAGCCGTTTGAGCGTGAAAGAGTAACAAACATCCATACTTACAAACTTTCACGTTTATAATATAAGTATAGAAGTATAGATGTTTCTGCATAACTTTGATTGACATAAGTAGAGTTTAGATTGCCACATTTATCAAATCCCTCATTTTTATATAATTAAGGTTTCTTTCTTTTCTTTTTTTTGGCTACAGTTAACGACATCAATCTTACTCGCCAACGCTTGGAACAAATCGTCCCATTAGTAGAACAATGTTTTATCTGCAAAATGTCTACTTTTCAGTAGAGCGATTTGAAGTTTTGCGCGTGCATTATTTGGCTTAACTCTTTAATGGAAGACGTTAGCCATTTCATATTTTTACAATGTACATAGACATAAATACAGCTTTTATTGTTATAATTATTTATTCTTAAAACTACTCCTGTGCGTAGATAGTGGGTCGCATGTGCATACATAACATTGTACTGCCAACAAAAACCGTTCAAGAGCTGTCTTTTGAGCACATGGAACGTTATTTGACCAAATTAGTCACGTTATATCTGCATATGAAACAATATTTTACGGAATTCCAAAATTATGTCAATGTCTTTCGTGAAGATGATTTATATAATACTAGCTTCTCGGCGTGGCTCCGCTCGTGTTAAGTAGGTATAAACGTAAGTAATGATGTGAATTTTACAAGTAATGAATTTTCTACACACTTGTCTTGTTTAGTCGTACTTACCAATTTATCTTTCAACAAAGGAAAGCAATGAGTTGACAAGTTATTCTTTAATATAATCTGTATAAAATTTAACAAATTAAGCTGTAAAATAAAAAGTAAATATTGAGGAATGTAGGTACTAATTTAAAAAATTCTAAAATCACAATAAAATCTAGCTTCAGATCAGCGTGTTTCAGTTAGCATAAAATCACATTTATTTTCTTAAACATAATATTATTATTTATATCTCTTTTAATTCACGGGCTACCTTCAGGGTAAGAAAACCCGGTCCTTTTTAAAGGCTTACACGGGGACACAGGTCTAACATGCAGAGAAGGCCTCTGCATGTTGTTAAGAACTTTAATCTAAAATGTGATGGGGCATCTACCAAGGGCTATCCACCCCTGCTCTATGGAAGAACAGATATGGACGGCCCAAGGTAGCTACAAGACTATTGTATATTATAGAAATAAAACTAATTTGGGCTATTGATAACGTTTAACAAATCCTGTTAAACGTAAATGTTTCCTTCTCTATGAAAAACTATGGCACCTGCCTTTCAATACATGGTAATGCAATAAAATTGGCAGGCGGTGACTTGCCGGCTCAAAGATGGGCCCCCCTATTATACCGCCACGATAGGCAGCAGGTGGGCAACACCAGAGAGTAAGGCTAGGGGTGTAGAGAGGTGCGACACCGATTTCGCCATCGCGGATCATAGATCCGGAGCTGGTTTCCTTGTTATTACGTCTTTAAACACTTCCACCCCCGAGCGTATAGCTCTAGCGACCCCTCTCTAGCCAGCCAGTTAAGGCAAGAAAGAGCTGGGAGTCCTCATAAAGCAACCCCTTGGGGCATTCAGGTTGCGTTGTGTCGCTACTCTCAAACAGCTCGCCACACGTGACAAGAATAACATTCTACACATCCACAATAATTATCGCGACAGCGTTTTTGGATTGGCGTGGTATTACAAGTTCAGAAACAGAGCTATGTGAACAATAAAATGATTGACTTTGGGCTGATGGAGCGGGAGATGCCATCACAGTATTCTCAGTGTTGGACCGAGTTGGACAAGATTGAGCAATGGGGATATGGGAGAATCTTGTGGCTTCATAGAGTTAGACGGATTAGGACCTTCTGACGAAGGTTCTTCGATAGCTTGCACTTGTGATTGGAGTGGTATGGCAGTATTAGAAACGGAGCGATCTATACAATGAAGCGATTGACTTTGATCAGAAAGAGCGTGTACTGCCTTCACAGTACTCTCAGTGTTGAACTGACTTGAGCAAGATTCAATGACGGGTGCATTCTGTTGCGTCACTGAATTATTTGCAGTTTCATCCAATACTTTTTGCCAATATTATTTAAATACCTTTGTCTTGAATGTTTCACTGGCGGGTGGCGTTTTTTTAGCCGACTGCTGGGGAATATGATTTCATCACAACTTGTGTCATTTTCAATTGACTGTTCTGAATATATTGGACAAAAATCATTATAACACTTTGTGTGATACGGGGGTGGTACAATATTTAACATAAAAATTTTTGATACTATACTTGTAATCATTGCTATACTGACAGCAGGTGATGTTTCATAACTGGATGCAGATTGAAGTTGGAACGGAGTTACTGGACGCAGTTCAGTAAGAGTCGTTAATTGATCCGCTGATCCATCACGACAAGTAGAATCGTCAGGAACATCACTTGATGTGTCATCCCAAAAGGGTAGCATGTTGCTTTTCTTAGCAAATGTAAAAAAAAAATCTTTTACAAATGTACAGACGGCTACCGTTCAACCTGTCTAGAACCAGTGTCAGCTGGTCTCGCGTTTGGTTGTATTATGAAACCTTCGCGCAGCCAGCTTAGACTGATCATGTTTAGCACACACGGCTGTGTGTACTATGAAGTTAGACCTATTTTTTTTTAAACGACATTAGAATTTAAAAAATTATTGTTATTTATGTACATTCAGGTGAAAATTAGTTATTAAGAATAGCTGTGTACGATTAAAAGTGTATTTAATAATTTTATAACCGTTTTAGATTTCGAATAATGTTTTACGAAAAACTAATTAACAGAAAAAAGCAGCATAAGCGCTTACGACGCACAGTTTAAAAAAAAAATTGGTCGAATAATGTTTCATGTGTACATACTGACGAAAAGAAGATATAATTATGCGTAGTATAATATAATATGTGCATAAGAAACTACAAAATTAGGGAAAAAAATAAATATGTTTTATCGTATATTGACATGTTTAGAAACTTATCAGTAAAGTCATCATCATCTTCCTGCCCTTATCCCATTTCACTTGGGGTCGGCGCAACACGTCTTCTAGACGTGTTGCTTAAAGATTTAGCTATGGTTTTATAGTCGGCCGCCTGCCTGACACTAACCCTCTTTGGGAATGCGTTTGTTGATGGCTTACCCGCCAGCATTCGGGTGACCCAAGGTGCTTGGTACAGTGCACTGGGTCTTAAGGTCCATTAGTCGCCTTTTACGACACCCAGTGGAGGATATGGGGTGGTGCTATTCTTTATATCCGGACACCACACGGATTAAAAACTTATCAGTAAAAATTATCAGTAAATACTTTTTTAAACTTATCAGTAAAGTATTGTAGTGGATTACACTTAAGTTTAATACGACGCGGCAACTTGGTAGAATAATGTTTTATGTGATCTTAAATACTGTCTACTGTGTCTGCGTACCGTCGAATAATGTGCGTTATTGAGAAGGAACACCAGAGGAACGCCAGAGCGGGACGGAGAATATCGCTTCATGTGTTCGTACGACGTTATTGTAGGTATGCCGCGTGGCAAAAACTTTATTCGAACTTTATAACTCTTAAAATAATGAATGAAAATTATAAAAAAAATATATCATTGGATAGCTTACGTCATTACGATTACGAATTTATCATAATATCATTTTTGTTATATGTGATGATAAAACATTATTCTACTAATGGGACGAAATATTTGTGCCACGCGTGGATCGAATTACATTACTTGTCGGAATATAAGAAAGAGCAAACAAATATATCAAGAAACTGTTCATACATATAAATAAAATGTTATTGATTATTGCGTAAATAAAATCTGTTAAACATTGAATTGTTTTTTTTATTTCCCGGGATAACTTGAAGGCAAGAAACCCGGTCTTTTTTAAAGGCTTACACGGGGATACAGGTTCAACATGAAGAGAGTTCCTTGTTAAGATCTTTAATCTAAAATGTGAAGAAATCTACTTACAATCTATTTATTAAATGATTAGCTTTATTTTTATTCTTTACATGTTTAAACATATTTTAGTGGTGTTAATCATTATTAATTGTACATGTTTTTTATCATGAAAAGTTACCCTAGTTCGTAAATATGACTATAATGATAATGCATTAAATAGATAAACCTATCTTCACAGAAGCTTTTTCTTTAAGTGGTCATACAATAAGATGATTTTTATTAGGGCTAGAGACTCGTAAAAATTAGCGCCCCGGGGTGTTACATGCGGTTTCTCAGATACCTACTTTGCTCTTCTTGTACGCACTCAGCTGTTTTACGAGATAAAAAGCCTTTATAATATCTATTATTCTCTTACGTCTTCAGTTTATGCTGTGTTGGGGTTGGCTATCAATTTTACTGCTAAAATAAGTACTAGTCCATTTTAATATAATAAATTAATATCACAAAATACCGTGAAATTCACACTTCTAACTTAAAATAAAATGTTCTCTCTCTGAACAGAATTATTAAACTATAATTTAGATTAGACAACAGTACCCTCTATTCTTTCCCGATGCGGACTAAATTTGACTTAATGAAACGAATAATCATAAAATTCAATAAAATCAACAAAACACAAAGTATGTCTGTCTCTAACCTAAGATTTAATGACAAACGTACATCCAGGTTAACTTTAAAGTATACTCCATAACAAAGCCATAAGCATTGACACTCCTTGCAGTAAGCTAGCACGTTTTACACTCATTAGTAAAGCTATTAGTGTTAATAAAACTTATTACATTTACTACCAAGTAAGAAAAACCTCATTTACTTCGGTAAAGTTTAATACTGTCAATTTTATGAGAGATTTAGTTGTTGTTACCTGTGATTTCGCCAGCATGATTCACAGTTATAGCTACAGAGAGCTTTTGAGAGTCAAAAGTAACTAACATTCATCCATCTATACTTACAAACTTTCGCGTTTATCATATGAGTACGATTTATACTCTTTTTATTATCTTTTTCAATTACGTCATATTCACATAGAAAACTTTATAGTTTTCTATGTTACTACTACTATGGAACTTTCACGTGGACGTGTAAGCTTTTAAAATGTATCTCTACACCTATATAAAAAAGCTTTATATAGGTGTAGAGATACATTTTAAAAGTTATTATGCTTACAGTTTTTATGCTTATCAACTTTTACAGCGTGGATATCGTTATCTCAAAAAATTTTACTATAATACATGTATTCCAACTGCATAACATTATATAAATTATATAAAATTTAAATTGTTCCTGAAAAATTGTAATCTTTGACCCGTCGGAGAATAACAGGAAGCATGGATTTTCAATTATAATTTTTGACAAATAATTGAACAAAAAAAAACACCAACACACACACACATCCAACCAACAATTACATGTAATCACGGCTCTTAGAAGATAAATTCTAAGCCTTCAACAGCATTAACATATCTCATACTTGTAGAAGGAAGTAAGATAATATTTGTTTAAATGATTAAAGTATTGAGGTCAATGAAAAAGCATATATTATATTTATAAATCGTACATAATTATATACGATCATCATCGGTCATCATATTAAACAATGTCGCGTTTCGTTAAATACTTTATTTTTTCGTCAAATTTGTATTTGAATTAGTTCCATTAAATTTTATAGGTTATTTTACGACTACCACTTATTCCTGGAATTTTATCTAACAAAAATAAACTAAACATTTATAAATTAGGTATTTTGCTAAAATATACGATGTTCAATTGTTTAGACCGATGTCTGGATAATGTCTGTTTTATTAAGTTAAAGCTTATTCGTTCGTCTCGTGTTTTCTCTTGTATTATTTCAGTGTACCGTAATAAACGACCGACAAATACATATTAGATATATATGTTACTATGTTATGAGACTTCTAACGTTGCCAAACAAAAACAATATGATATAGAGCTCGTATTACGATTTCTCCGCTACATTTCTCTCGCCGAAATTTATTATTGCGGAAAGTCGTAGGTCGTAGTAAATAGTAAAGTGATATTATTTCGTGTAACGGCCTTATTTCGCTTTAGCTTTTATGCCTATAGTTAAAATATATGGCCTCATCTCTTTTTTTGTGTAGTATTTTTTTTCTACGGACTCGCCCTAAGTTAGCACGTGTGAAATACTGACGTGTTAAACATAAAAATCTTTATTTTGAAATATTCTGCCTATTAAAAATTTAAATATTTTGTGTAGTTTTAAATATCTAAGCATACGTAGGGAGAGACAGACAGATGCAGAAAGCAATTTTGTTTATACTAAGTATTGATTCCTAAAAAAAACATGTCTGATTACTTAATAAGCCTAAAAAAATGTTTATTTATTGTAATCATTCCTACAGTAATAATAAACGTGCAAACTTAAACAAACATTTCTCGAAAATAGTTCAACAACTTTCGCTTTTACTTCAACCTACAAAAACCTTTTATCAAATAGAAACCATTACATAAGCTATCATGCGACGGCTAACACGTGCTACAGATAACAATCTAACAATGTCAGCTGATAGGAAATAGACAGGATAACGGCTCTGATAAGCTTACTGCAATGATAAAGGGGTCATTGAACCTTCGGCCTAGGATCGTGACTTGTAAGTTATATACTTAGAAAACTGCCAATCAACAATCGTCGGCGTTCTCGGAAACTGTTCGATGAAACGACATGTCATTTCCATACATTTGAGAATTTTCCACTAACGCAAGCAACTGTAGAAATGAGGCAATGAGGAAATGCCTACAGGACCTTTTTTTGGTAGCCCAGTGGAAATCCTCATAGACTATTATTATATACTCTGTCGGTTCGGCAAAAGGGGCGTGTGTTTGACTCTTAGAGTGTTACCAGATCAATCAACCGATCACCGATCGGCGGCAGCATTCATCGATCAATCTGTATGATAAAAACTATCGATGGATGTCGAGTAGTACAATTCACCATCATTTGATGCCGCCGATCGACTATCAATCGATTGGTGTGGTAGCACCCTTACCAGCTAATCCACTGGAGCGTCTTCATCTGCCTATGGCTAGAGGCACAGGATTCACTCGGAATTGATATTGTTATTAAACAGGACCTGGTATAGTAGTTATAGATATCGTTACGTTTGTATCGTTAATCGATGTCAGTTGCGGTGACCAATGCGAAATGATTAGGATTGGATTTTATCGGTGAACTAGGAGCTCATGCCGTCAGATAGCCACACCTTTAAGCACCTTATCGTTATATTGTTAAGCCTGTATTGTACATATACAATGATAAGTAATACATTTAGATCTACATACATAAAAGACTGTAAATCTAATATCGCAAAATTAAAAATTTAGGCTTGGCTCCACTAAAGTGAGTCAGCTACAATTACAAACGCGGAATTTCATAATTATTTTTACTTAAACGTTATAACTTAAACGTTATAACGGTTTACTCACGCGTATTTATCGGGATAGCCCGACTAGTTTCGGACTAGTTCGACTCGCGACCCCGCCGCCGCGTCAGCTCATGATTAAGGACTCCGGTTGGGTCCGAAACTAGTCGGGCTATCCCGATAAATACGCGTGAGTAAACCGTTATAACGTTTAAGTATGAATCATCCTCACGAAAGTTATTATAAAAATAATTATTTTTATCAATAATCATAGAAACAAAACTAATCGATGGCTTAACTTTCTTTCCAAAAGACGCATAATATGCTCCGATAAATCAGTCTCTTTATTGGACTTTTCTTCTTGGAAATGGCGGAGAATTACCGTAGCTTGCTTACCTATTAAAACCATCACAGTACCCTTCATACAAGGGGATGGCCCTTACAGCTAAACGAAAGAGTTCAAAACGAACGTTTGTTGTTCTATAATAAATATTTCGAAATTTTCAATTAATCACAGTCGTGTTTTAATAACAAGCCTGGAAGAATGGGGATATCGCCAACCCATGTGAACTTGTCGCAAATAAAAACAACATAAAACGGTAACACCGGAAAAACATAAACAATGCGTCATGTGAAATGAAACGTAGAAATTGTTATAATAACGATACACGGCTTTTTTACTATGTCTGATATAATTGTAACATATTAGAAACTGTTATTTGACCTAAGAGTATGGAAAATCTAAGTCTTTTTTTTAAGTTAGTGGTAAGTATTTGTTCTGTTTTAACCGTGTCATTAACAAAAAGCTTCATAAGTAAAATCATCTAAAAATTGAAGCTCCACCGAGTATTTCAATTAAGTACCGAAGTAATATTTTATTTTGGTGACAAAGCCCAGTTTTCGTCGCATTTCCTGAAGCGTTAAATTAAACGTAATGGTTTTTGGTAGAATGACGCGTCCCTGAAGTCACAATTGTGTTCTATCTACTCAGGAACTGTTGTACCAACCACTCTCCGTAATGACTTTTGGTTTAAAAGGCTATTGTTCAAAAACATTCTAATAAAAAAGCTATTTTCGTTTTGCTTTTTAATTTTGAGCTGAAACTTTTTAGAACACGTTCCTAACTTAACGCTAGACGTTTAAAAATAAACGAACGATTTCCCGCCAGGGATAGTTGTGTTCTTATTTCAAAAAAAGTTCGTCTCGCCGTCGCGTCCTTCGAAATTTTTGAACAAAGACTATTTTGTGTAAAACCTACTTTATACATACACATATGTATAGGCCTACATTAAATACGTTATTTAGACTTCAGGCCTTATCTCCGTCATTTGTTTTGTGCCTAATATTCTACAACAATAAAATAGACGCTTATCACGACATGTACTCATCTCATAACACTCTCGTTTCCATTCATATCTTTATCTGTTGTTTTAAAGAGTTAGGTAATAAATTTTAATAAACTTTTCACTTACATACATGATAAAGTAACACAAGTAAGAATTGTTTATATTTTGAAACTATTTTACTGTACTAAAGATAAGTTATTATATAACTTTTGGCCTCATTTGAATGTTAATATTTTGTTTATTATGTAGATTTACTAAACAAAGAAAATTTTGTATTGTGTTATGAAGGCCGTCTGTTTTACAAAGATAGCTTAGCTTGCACTAATCTTCGTATTGTCTGGTGTAGGCACGCCTCGCAGAGGATTTATATAAACGGATACTGTTCGTGTAGTTTGTGAGACATAATTTAGAGTAAGTAGCTTACTATAAACGGGTAAATAGGAAAAGATGATGGCTTTACTTAAAAAAAAATGAGTTTTTTAGATAACGTACGTTTGGGTGGGTAATCCCATTTTTGAAAACTACATGGTAGTCTAAATATGTGATATTCCTTTCGTAACACACTTTTACGATTGGACAAGAAGATGACTCAAAAATGCATTTCTGTTTCAATATAATTTAAGTAGGTAAGGAACGCAAAATTTACAAACTGCGACGTACCGTAGTACGTGAGACATATTTCAACTAAAATTGCATTTCTAATCACATTTGCTTAACATTTTTTTTTAATGCGATTTTTCGTTTGATTTTTCTGATTAAAAAAATACCTATCAATTAGAAAATATAATGACATCGAACCGAATTTCACACAATTAATATCATATTATGGTGTGGGAAATTGTGAAAACATTTACAATAATAATATACCTTCAAAATACTCATATTTGTTGATAATAAAACTCAATAGCGTTCGTTAGGGTCGGTCAGTCGGTCGCCTACTTACGTTGGTTCAGCTGACTGAGTCAGTCACGAAGGTATCTCAATAGGCAAAGAAGCCAACCTACATTGGACCCGGTTTAATCTCGCTGATGGAACTGTTGTCGCGGTTCCACGAGGTTCTTAAAACTTAGACAATGCTTTAATTGTGAAGCTTAAGTTGAATATTTGAGTTATATTTTTTAGTTCGATGTTAGAATGTGTGATAGGTTCTATAGAAACTACGCTGAATAAAAAATATCTGTATTTAAATATATTCTTCTATACTATAAAATATATTTGTTTATTAATATTTCATATACTTAAACTAATAATAAGCATAGACTATAGATTTTTTAATGATTATTTCCCAAGGTATCAATCATCAGAATGCAATCGACAGTACTGACTAGGAGAGAATTCGATTAAATGAAATGGACTTATTACTTAGTCATTATTTTATGAACACCTAAGTTAATTACTACGGTAACATACAAATTATGAGATATTTTAAGGAATAGGTCAAACTTAAACATGTCATTACAAAAAATGTCACTGTCTCAAAATGCAATAAATTCTTCAATAAATATTTATAATCATTACTTATTTTATAACCGACTAATTTAGCACCAGTTAACGAGCTATTAAAGATAAATACCCATTACAATGGCTATTTCTATGGAAGATTACAATCGTACCGCTTACCATTAAGTGCAATATTTTTCCGTTTTCCTGTTACGACGAGTGCATAGCAATGCGATTTCCATCTCAGATAATCGCTCACTTGAGTCATCAATAATAGGTTCTATAAATAGAACTACAGGATATATTGTAAGTATTACCTTCTTGAAGTAAAACAGTTACTTGTTATTTTCTAGGAGGTTAAAATCTTCTTGCTCCTTTGAACTTTGGAGGGGAAAAATATTAAAGGCAATAATTTTGGCACTAGGTACATTTAAAATGTTAAGAAATATCGCTATTATTATTTATGGCAAATACTTGTCTCTATACATAAGTGTCAAAACTAGATAATTAACAATTCATACGTGCAGAAAGAACAAGCGGACACGGTTGTTATTAAAAGCGCATTTTAATGAATGGGGTATGCGATCTTGTTGTATAATTTTAAGAGTGATATTTAAGTGTCGCTTAGAGGTCGCGTAGAAGTTCGCCCAAGGCTCTCAGCCGCGAGTCGTCGACCCGCCGTCACCTTGCCTCGCGCCAACTTACGCAATTCGTTAATCTTATCATCTGCATGCGCACCCGCACGACCTCGATCCCCTCCCTCACCCCTCGCCGAATTTCAACGCCTACATTAACATCAATAGGTAAAGTAAGTGAGGTCATCCCCAAAGTCAATTCTTATTTAACATTCGAAATGGGTGACAGTTACGTACAAGAAACCCAGTTACAGAGAAATGATAAAGCTTTAACTGTATAAATAACTTAGTTACCTTACAATAGTCCAAACCATAACTCGCTCATACAAGTTACTACAATATCTTTAATTGATACAAAATTGAATTCCGTATAAACCAATAATAAAAGCTGAAAACTTTGCAATAAACCTTTATGTCCAAATTCAAATTGAATGAGGTGGACATTTAAAAATTAAAAGTGGTCTACGAGAGTAGTGCTACGGGCTTCGTAGCGCACCGGTCTGTGAAAAAGCATTGGAGAGAGGAGCGCACGCGCCGGTGGGACGAGCCTGCCTCTGCGCCACCCCGCGCGTATTTATTCGCAAGGCCACGCCAGCGGCGCGCCAGTGCGCAGACGTCGGTCGCACGCGATATACAATCATTGAGTTCTCGGCATCGCAATATCGCGATTTACGGTCCGCGCACGAATGTTACGTATCGTTTACAACTAAATAGTAAAACAACTGATATTTTATTTATTTTAAAAGAACTATAAACATTAATAAAAATGATAACAATGCTAACAAACTCTATTGTGGGGAAGCTGTTGTGGGGTCTATGGCAAGTGATGAACTATTGTGTGTCGCGAATCTCGCTGCCGCTGCTGCTGGTGGCGGGCGCGGCACTGCTGGTGCTGCGGCTGGTGGCGCTGGTGCAAGAGATGCGCAAGCTGCCGCCGGGGCCCTGGGGGCCTCCCGTCGTCGGCTACCTGCCCTTCCTCGGGGTCCGTCACAAGACGTTCCTTGAGCTCGCTCGCAACTACGGCGCTCTTTTCTCGGCAAGACTCGGCAACCAGCTCACCATCGTCCTCAGCGACTACAAACTGATCAGGGAAGCTTTCCGGCGAGAAGAGTTCACCGGCCGCCCCAGCACCCCTCTGATGCACACTCTGGATGGTCTCGGTAAGTTTAATAATTCAATTCTACCAATAATTAAAAATCTCTTGTTATCAATTTTCTGGCACTGAAATATAATTTTCATGACATAAACTATTCGAAATAATCTAATATTTTATTTCCAAACAAACCCTCAGAATATTAAAAAATGTTTTCGTAATTTTTTTATCTAAAATAAAATATCATCAACTCAATTTTCTATTTACTAATGCAACCCAAAACGTACCGGCGGGAAAAGTTGTATGCACATGTGCATGTGGGCGTCACGCGGCTGTCCCTCCCGTCGGTGCGCGTGCGCCGCCCACCTCGTGAGTCCTCTCTAAAACGCCTTCCTCTCTGCAGGTATCATCAATAGCGAGGGACGCCTCTGGAAGAGCCAGCGCAGGTTCCTACACGACAAACTCCGCGAATTCGGCATGACTTACATGGGAAATGGCAAGAAAATTATGGAAGGAAGAATTAAGGTTAGTTAACATAACAATACTATAAAACAAAAAAAAAATACCAAATTTAATTTATTAATTTTTTAACTTAAATTTAGCTTTTAAAATATTAACGAAGTATTTTTTTAATTAGAGCGAAGTTTACGAGTTGATCTCGAACTTGCACCGTGCGGAGGGCGCCCCCATCGACGCGAACCCCCTACTCGCCTTGGGCGTGTCTAACGTCATCTGCGGCATTACGATGTCCGTGCGCTTCAGTCAAGGCGATATTCGCTTTGAACGGCTTAACCACCTTATCGAAGAAGGAATGAGGCTGTTCGGCGAAGTACACTACGGCGAATATGTTCCTCTTTACAATGTAAGTTATTATTATTTTACTATTTTTACAAAATGAATAAGAAAATCACAAATAAAAAATCAAAAAAAAATGTTTTTAACAAAACTAATGAGTATATTATGTTTTTATTTAGTATCTTCCTGGCAAAGCCCAAGCACAAGAGAGGGTAGCGAAGAACCGTGAAGAGATGTTCGCTTTCTACCAAACATTAATCGACGAACATCGTGAAACTCTGGACGCTGATAACGCTAGAGATCTGATCGACGTTTATCTGATCGAGATCGAGAAGGCCAAGAATGAGGGCCGAGCCGGCGAACTGTTCGAGGGCAGAGATCATGGTAAGTTATTCAACAACACGCTTTTTACTACACAAAAGAACTCGTGTTCTTTGTCCATTGAATATAAAAAAAACGTCGAAGGCTTAAACTAATGAAGTATAAATTTACAGAACTGCAACTGAAACAAATTCTTGGAGACCTATTTTCGGCCGGTATGGAGACTATTAAGTCTTCGCTGCTGTGGATGCTCGTTTTCATGCTGAGGAACCCTGAAGTGAAGAGACGAGTACAGGAAGAGCTCGATGCTGTTGTCGGTCGGGAACGATTACCCACAATCGAAGACATGCCAAACCTCCCTTACACGGAAACTACAATCTTGGAAACACTCCGCATGTCAAACATCGTCCCTCTTGCCACCACACACTCTCCTACTAGGTATGTATCTAAAAAAAAATAAAAAAAATAATTGATGACTAAAATTACTATTGGAATGTGTTACTTATTATTTTTTTCTTCAATAGGGATGTCCACCTCAACGGCTACAGAATTCCCGCGGGATCTCAAGTTGTGCCGCTTATTAACTGCGTACACATGGACCCCAATTTGTGGGACGAGCCCAACAAGTTCAACCCCAGCCGGTTCATCGACGCCGACACCGGCAAGATCAGACGCCCAGAATTCTTCATGCCATTCGGTGTGGGCCGACGCATGTGTCTGGGAGACGTGCTGGCGCGCATGGAGATGTTCATGTTCTTCGCCTGCATGATGCACCAGTTCGACTTGCAGATGGAAGTCGGAGACGCCGCACCATCCCTCGAGGGTACGGTGGGCGCCACCATTGCTCCCCAAGCATTCCGCGTAAAGTTCAACCCACGCTCGGTGCCCGAGGCGGCGGCGCCCGTGCCCGAGCACCCGCACCTGCGTCACGTCGGAGCGCACTAGATCGCGCGCACCGGTCGCACTGGCCGCACCGGCCGCACCGGCCGCACCGAACACCCACCCACCAGTATTCAATGATCACTCGTTTTAGAGCGCATCGACAACCATTTATTTAAGTCTTTATTATATAAGTGACGACATCGTCGCCGCGATGCTCGAGGCTGTGCTTAAAGTGTTCAATTAAATAGTAAACCGAACGTTAGATATATTGATATTCCCATCGCTGAGATTATAAAATGACGTTTGTGTGAGTTTGCAGTATTAGCTTGTTGGTAGACTAGAATGTTAGAAACTTCAGCAAATCACACCATTTCACATTTGTATTTAAGAATTATGTTCTAAGTTCTAGTACCTATACCAAAATAATGTAGAATTCTAGGTCATTATTTATTAGTGTCAATTGCGAGAATGTGGTTTGTTGTGTGTGATCTCATGTTTGTTGCATTGCAGTATGTGTTAGATGTAAGTTTGTAAGTGTTCATATGTCTAGAGTATCATGTACCTATCGGGTATGCAGTACATTCCATGGTAGTGTAACAACCAGCAACTAGTCTAGAGCGGTATCGTCGCTACATAAAGTACGCCTAACTATAATGTTCGTCTATTGTACTAAATTCAATATGTTTGCAACCAAGTTGCCCTGTACTGAACTTCAGTTAAATAAGTCTGTTAAATTGCAGCTCACCGTTGTCTGTTGAATTATGGTTATATGCTTTGTATATATGCTCTTATTTTAAGTAAAATGTACAGTTTAAGTAATAAAATTATTGTGAAAACATTGATTAAAATACCCTCTTTTATTCTCACCCCAAGAACACCCAAGATCTCAAGAAAGATACATTGAAGCCTTCAATGTGGCTAATATCATGAATGAAATATATGTATGTGAAGTTAGCTTGATAAAGGTTTGAATAGTGGTCGTAAGGAAAATATTGAACTAAAGTTACTAAGGAAATCGTACAAAAATACGAGTATCTAAAATACTTAACCAATATCCCCTCAGATTAATTTTGCTACCTTAAAATTCTTAACTTACAAAACAAAGTTTATTGAACTTTTGATCTTTCGTAACTAAAACATTTAAATTATTTAAATCGAAATAAACTGGTATGCCAGTTTGTGAAGGTGCAGTTGCGTGAACATAAACACTATTAAGTAATACCCGAGGTGAATGACCCTTTGACAACTACGTCACCGATATTGTAAAATGTACGTAAATCTGTAGGTACTAAACTCCAATGAGGGTATTGACTAGCATTACTCACGGTTTTTCCCATGATTCATAGGGACTTATCGGGCACTATTTCCTTTTTTTATTAAATAACCATTTTTGGCGAAATTATCGAATTTTGGAAGTGGTTATCCTGTTCTATTTTTGTATTATACCAAATTAATTCGTTTTAATGACGCAAGTTGTTTTTAAATTAGTGAGTCTACTTAGACAGTTTCGACTACTTAGGTGGGTAATATTTTACCATAATTTATTAACGCCTTATATTGAAGAACTGAGTAACAATAATACCAAGTCATCGTATTATCAAGGAAGTAAAGTTAATACATGATAGAGTTTTAAAATCCCTTACAGACAGTCTGATCATACATAGATAGATGGAAACTTTTTTATTGCACACCACATAAATAATATATTTAATTACCGCCTATTGTGGCACCATGTAACTTAGAAACGTAAGTTACATGGTGCCATAATTATTGTGGCACCTATTATAGGCAGTCTCATATCCCTTCGCAAAATACTGATTCCAGGTAAATGTCTAAACGGGAAAAGATTGAGCATAAAATAGCTTGAAAAAAGGTAAAACAGCATCTGTGATAAAAGGTAAGCCAATTATGTGTTAATACTTTCATTAATGATACTATTTCTTAATCAACCAACTAAACTCTATGTTCCTTAAACTTTTTTCAACGAATATCAGTTGTATTTGGTGGAATTCAAAAATAGATATGAAATAATTGAGTATTTCGGAATTCGAGTGTTAATATTTAGTTACAAAGTCAAAGTTTATCAAAAGGCATTATTTTTAAACAACAATAAGTTACATAATACGTAATTGATTGAGTAATATTACTGTTTTAACAATTATATCGTAAACAGTGATATAACTGCGGTTGTGTTTGAACAACAATGATACATATATTTTCATTGTTAATAAATTCATATTTAATATGTTATACATACAAATACAATGTTATTAACTTTTTTTAATTTGTTCCAACTCACATTTTTATTGCCGTATTGCTATAGTCATACTTTTTCTGCGCCTAACAAGGGTCACAATTATTACTTACACCTAATTATTAGATCGGTATTTGCGTATCGCTAAGAATAAACAACGTATTATTTTTTTTATTTTGGATTCAAAATACATTTGTACAAGTAACCTTTAACTGCCAAAAAAAAAGTTGTAATTAACGAATAGCAATACCATTAGGTATGAAAGTTAATGTATTTAATTTGCATTTACCATAAAATGATTAAAAAAAATTCTTCGTAAATCCTAAGCTAAGACTGACTTACAACGAGACAAATTTCAAACTATGCAATCATGCAAATCTGTTCCTTAATTATATTTAATTTCCCATCGACACCGCGATGTTCCTATGTGCGTTAACAAACAGAGAAATTGTGAAACATCGACAGATTGTCTCGAACTTTTTCCATTACATTTATGTGAATTTAATACGAAGATATAAATATACAATAGTTGTTATGCACGCACGGGTGCATTATGTTATCAAACACATTTACTTCTCTTTTAAAAGGAAATAGTATCACGACGTGGGAATCGTTCCTGTTTTTATTCTCATAAATTACAATCGGTTTTAAGAGACAATGAACCTCTTTCGTCACAAAAGAGGACAAAATTAATCTTATGTTAGCAAATGTTATCAATTACTATTGTCTGCTATCACGTTTTAATGTTTTGTGAAACAATGTCTGTTGCAGTGTGAAAGCATAGTAATGCTCTATCTATGCGCATTTAATAAGGCATTCACTACTGATTTATAAAGAGCAAGAACCTTTCCTGTGTTATCTTAGTTCAATTATACTGACACGTGCTGTCTTACAAATAATGCCGTTGTTAGTAAAATAATATCTAATTGCATACTTAGTAGTTCCTAAGGTATCTTTTCACATATTCACAAACTCGCAAAGTTTACTCGACTCGATTACGGTTTTCTATTCTAAGCTATAAAAAACATTAAGCTGCAAGGATCCCTTTGTTTATTTTGATGACATTATTTTGACATGTTAAAGATTTTATTTAGAGTGGGTATAAGAATTTATCTACTAATAAAATGAAAATAAATTTACCAGATCTAAGTAAAAAAAAGACTCCTATTTCATATAGGAACCATATTTTATGTTCCGATGTTAGTACCTACCTAGTGGATGCAACTGGCCAATACCTGATTGCCATTTGTACTATTTGTAAACTCTACGCCAGATACAATTATAATCATAGTCTTACAACGATAGAAAATATTTCAAAATTAAACCTAATATTACGTAAAGCTCAATTACCCGAAGCTATCAGATTAAGCAGCAGTAACTTTTTAACTCGGTTCATATTACAACAATACAGATTGTTACATTGTTTCCTGATAAAGTTATGATGTTGGATAGATTCAGTTTAACCTGGTTTAAGGCATGCAAAACTTTGCATGCAAACCAGAAGCCTACACCATGTCTTAAAGTAAAACTATTGCAGGAGTTGAAGCGAGACATTGCTCTATACAGCGTAGAGCATTGTCTCTTTTCCACAACTACAATTTTTCTTTTGAGAGTTGGTAGTACGCCGCCAGTAGGCAGTGTTAAGAACAAAACAGCTGTTACACAATCTTTTAAGACAATTAAATTATTTGTAAGTCTGTCGGTCACATTGATGACTAATTTAGCTAATCCAATTGTGGTTCAGTGTCTTATAATGAATCAACAAACGTAAACAACAATATTTTTTTCATACTACGTTGGCAAATAAAGGTCTAAAGGTTTTTTTGTAACCTTAAGACAATGAGTCGTAAGGAAGCATTTAATCTGTCTGTCTGTATTGTGGGTTGATTAACACATTCAATTCATTCTCAAAATACGTCCGAAATGGACAAAAAATATTGTTTATTTAGTTCTTCCATTGCCATCGATTTGTTTTAAAATAATACTTAACAACACTGTTCGAAATGTTTTTAACTAATGGGTTAAAGAAACACAGCTCATACTCTATATTCATTTAATTTCACATTGCGTTTAGCTACCACAATATTAAAAACAAAAAAGGATCGTACAATAATTACACAGGGTCGCAATAAAAGGACACAGGGGGCGGGGCGAGGGTCACTCCGACAGTCCCCCGCATTTCTTCGGCAGACGGGGGGTCGGACGCGAGCCGTATGCGCCTGCGACGAAATAGACGCGCGACCAAGCCAGATGCAAGCATTCGGGATAACTCGTCGCCGGGGCACATGCGTTTACCTATGGATAAGAGTAAAATTTCATAAACTGAGGATGTGGATCGTAAACTCATTCAACATGTACCTAAAATGTACATTTTTATTTTATTAGATCTATTTGTGATTTTAAGTTGATAATTACGAAGATTTAAGATCCGACGGATAGGGGACTAGACAATTTTCATTTACACCTAAGAATAAAGTACATTATTCTAAAAGGTTTACTACTTAATGTGATTAAGTTAAAACTGTAAATAAAGTTCCCATCTATATCTCCTTCAAAAATACTGCAAACGTAACATAAAAAACTAGTAAATAAATTCAACCCCTACCGAAACACTCAACTGCAAACTCTATAAAACATCCCCTCCCTGTTATTCACGTCTGGCGAACTCATAAATCTAGAATTTCTCTCCGAAACTTCCTCTCTACATTCCCTAGACAGCTCGTAAAAACAGGATTTTAGAAAAACTATCCCACTCGTACCGACTTCCGCGGTATGCAGGTATCTGAAATCTCCAGACTGAGACACAAAACATGAGGAGGAGGGCATTCACACCGACCATAGCAACCTTCAACCGAAATGAACTGACTCTCCTTAAAAAACAACGAGTCCTAAATTTGAGTTTCTTTTGTTTTTAAGCTACGACGTATGTGCATTCGCAGACATTCGACGTCTAGACTTTAAACACTCCGAAGATTATAAATATTTTTTAAGGTTCTTTTATCAAAATCCGTTGGAATCTGGAATCGCCAACTCTCAGAGAGCAAGCGTAGTGGAAAATGGGAAGGCACGTATGAGAAATTTATAGTTTGGTTTCTATTATTATTTTATTTTTACATGAAGCCTTTCCTTATATTTATGTAAAACTAGATAATAATAATAAATAAATAAATATCTTGGGACAATATCCACACACGGCCATCTGATCCCAAGCTAAGCAGAGCTTGTGTTATGGTAATCAGACAGCTGATAAACATACTTACATATTTCTAAATACATACATATTATATATAAATCACACCCAGACACAGAACAAATGATTGTGTTCATCACACAAACATTTGTCCTGGGTGGGAATCAAACCCACGACCTCCGGCTTAGCAGTCAGGGTCACTAACCACTAGACCAACAGGCCCGTCACTAGTCGACTCGATAGTTATCCTAACGACATGCAAAGTAGAAGTATCTCTTCGCTAAAATGGGTGAAAAAAATACTGTGTTCATTATCTTCCTAGCAATGATAACATCGATCTTAAGTTACAAATTAATAAAAAATTGCAAATGTATAAGAAAACTAGCCGTCTATTTCTGCAAGTTTCATGAAAATCGGTCGAAAGGTCTAGCAGTTAAAACAAAACAACAAAAACATAAACTTATTTTCGCATTTACAACATTAATATGTATGAGAGATAAGATCTAGAGGCTTTTTATTCGCACTCATTATAAAAATCGAAAGTAAACGAACGGACAACCTTTACTACGTTCATATCGTATTCTATTGGCGCGTGCAATCATTATAAAAATACCTCTTTATTTTTAGACACTTATTACTGTTCTAAAAATACGTGACTCTACATACATTATAATAGTTTAGTCTGAACTGTTTATATTGATAATGCAATCGTCGTAATTGTGTAACCTTTTTAGCCATTGATTTATGTTTTTTTTTTGTATTTTAAGGTTATGTATGTGTTTTTGTTTTTTTTTTATGTAATATGCCGTGACTTTTCAGCATGTATTACAAGGAAACATATTCTGCTTTTATTCCAAATTTATTAGTTTTTTAAATTTAAAAGAAGCAAAACGTTTTTATACCAGCCTCCTGCCAGCAACAAAATATTGAACTAAATCCAATCAAAGTTCATTGGTCAACAAAATATATTAGCTCGACAAAAGCCTAACGGTTAAGGGCAATAGGTCGTATACTCGTATCTAAGTCAAAACCCGTTCGAGTATTGTCGCAAGTACAAAGCATGGCCATATCGGGAGAGTTGGAGAGGTCAGTTTTATTTTATAGTAACGGGACGAGGCACAGTTACAAGATATCAACTTGTATATTATAATACCTATGTGTAGTTAATGAGAGTTTTAATCAGACAATATTAATTTTATCATCGACGGCTTTGAAAACTCTGTTGTGTTTTCTCTTGGTATCTAAATGCACTAAATATAAAAGTTTATTATATGATTTTCTAAGTCGAAAAATATTTAATTAAGATTGGCTTACAGCGAAAAAATTTGACGTATCACCTACCCTTAACTTTTGATTGTCTTTTGTTTAAATAAATGAAAAGAGTATTTATCAATATAGTTGGTAAGTCTCGTCGCTATAACCTCTAAAGCTACACGGCGCTGAATATTTGAGGAAGGTTATAGGCGATTTAATATTTCACCTCGGAAGCCAGGCGATGCGAAGGAATATTGGGGTATGTTAGGTAATCCCCGATGTTAGCTTTAATATTAAAAATTTGGTAAAAGTTTTGAAGGCAATTTTTTGAACTAGCTTTAACACAAAATTTCTTTTTAAAACAACTTAAAAAAATTTATACATCTAATATCAATGAATCAAATACAACAAAATTTGTGAATAAAAATTTCAATGGTATGAAAACCTTACCTGTTTGAAACGGTATGAATTCTGGAGGTTTAATTAGGCTTCCATCAGGCGCTAGAAATCTGCTTGGCCTGAATTCTTCAGGATCCTCCCACACGTTCGGGTCCATATGTATGGCCCATTGTAGCGGTATCACCATTGTGCCTTTTGGGATTCTGTAGTTTCCTATGTAGGTATCCTATAATACAAAACCAGATTTATTAGTTGAAAACAAATGAGTACACATTTATTGAAACTTAAAGGTTGGGCTTTGTCTGCAAAAAATAAATCTTGCTTACCACATAAGACCATTTTATAGGTATTAAACGTATGGAGCATTATCATACAAACCAAGAAGATGATTTAAAGAACATCGATTACTAAGTAATATTTTGTCAACTTATTATGAAAGTACCAGGCGCCCATATAATAGAAGCGGCTGAACAAAGTAAACAGAACATCGCATGAGTAACTAGATGAGTTTTATATAGTTACTTCGACACATCCATGGGGAATCCCGACGGGCACGATCGATCGTATGCGTTGAGTCTCGCATATAGCCGCGCTGAGGTAGGGCAGCATGGAACCGTCTGCCTCACCGTCATCGGGGTAAACCGACAGGATTTCTTTACGGACTAATTCCTGGAAAAAATGGATAAATTATCCCTATAGTTTAAGTAAGAAAAAAATAGTGATATTCCTTCTAGTTAGTGATGTTTTTTAAGCTTCCAATAAATCTTAAATTACTGATAGCATGTCACAACTGTGTATGTTCAAGATTTTACAAATCCTAAGTAAAATAGTTCCACAGGCAGTAGCGTAACGAATTCACCCCAAAAATACATTAATATTACGTCACAAAGCGTAGCATATAAAAAGAACATACTTAGCGAAACAAAAATCATAATTCACACAACATTCATAAAGAGTACTTTAAGTGTGAAGTGACATGTGATACATGTGAACAGTCGTTTCATGTGAGCCTTACATGAAACGACTGTTAATATGTCGTTCAGTAATAACATTTCACGACGGCGGCGGCTCAGCGCGACGTGAATACGTCATCAATCATTCACAGCAACGATTGGCACACGAAGAAATGCATAACCTTATTCCTACTAACGACCTACCTGTTCCTCTGGATAAAGGGCCATGTATAATAGGAACCATGCTAGTGTGACTGAAGTTGTATCAAGACCAGCGCCGAACATATCCGCGAGAAGGAACAGCATCTGTTCATCTGTCATGAACTTAGCTGACTCCTCCCCTTTTTCGAACCTTCGTTTTTGTTCCGCGAGAAAATTGTCAAGGATACATTCCCCGTCTGTTGGGATTAAGATCTCCGGATCGAAGTAATGTTCTTCGGTGTTTGACGCGTGCTTGCTGTACTTAATACATTTTATATGGCCCTCTGGATGCTCGTTAAACAGATTGTCATGCAGAGCGTACGCTGCCTCCTTTGGCGGCGTCAGTTCAAGCATTCTACGCCGGCGTTCAATGATACTTGCGTATAGCCTATGTGTTTGAGCTTGACCACGTGTCAGAATATCGATTGTTTTTCGCGTTGAGGATGAAATGAACCTTAAACAATTGAGTATCAAATAGTAAATCTATTGAACAGAAACTAATATTAGTTTCTGTTCAACAGAAAAAAAACTGTACATACAGTTTTTCATTTGTTTATTTATGTATCATTTAAAACGTACCTACCTATAAAAAGGCAGAAAGTTCACAACGCCAGCTACACCCATTTCGTGGCATCCCTCCTCTTGTATTTGCCTGAACCAGTGCCATGTTTTATCCTCGGGAGGAAACTTGAACCCAAATATGATTTCGTTGACCACATTGCCTAAAGAGTTTGATAACATTCGAGGAAGATCCATCGGTGAACCAGCTGCTTTTTCCACATTCTAAAACAAAATGTTCGTCAAACGTATTTCTCAGGCTATTACTTAAATAAAAAAAGTTATATCTATGATTATTAATCTGTAACTGGCTGTACCTACAAGTATTTAATATAAATGTTACAGGCTAATAATTTATTTGAAAAGGTCGCTGTGCCCGACTTTTTGGTGATCTCGACTAGCCTTAATATAACAACGTCGACAAAGAAATAATCAAGCCATAAGTACAAGAACCTTAAATATATTTCTAAAAACAAGAATATAATTATTCGGTTAATAAGTTTCATACTTACTTCTAAGAGTTCGTAGACCCCCGAGGCGATTCGTTTTTCCAACTTTTCCCGCGACACGCTGTGCTTACTCATGCCGAAGCTTTTCAGCCACGTCGTTATCAATTTCCTTTGATCCTTCCACAAAGCGCCCTCCGCACAAATAATACCTTAAAAACATGGAGTATTAATAACACTCTAAATATAGAATTTCAAATGTATCGGAGGATGTTTAGATACTTACCGTTTCCCCTCATTATACCATGTGTCAAGTACAAAGGAGCTCGACCAGAAAAGTTCTCCTTAGCAAAAGCATCTCGCACTAATTTATGATCTGATAACACAACAGCATACACACTACCCATACCGATCCCATATATTGGACCATACTCCTTCGATAGCTTAGCCAGAGTCAAATGCGGCTGATATCGATCTAGGAACGGCAAATAGCCAACCACTGGCAGACCCCAAGGCCCAGGCGGTAGATTCTGCCATTGTTTTAGTTTTTTAAAAATCCAAAATCCACCGACGAACGTGACCAGCCATAAAAAGAAAAAATCCATTTGGAACTATAACAAAGACAAAGAAATATATTTGAGTATATTAATACTGTATAATGCTGTAGACGAGAACCTTGACAAAAAACGTTCGAGAATCGTTAAATGGGACACTTTCAATAAAATGTTTGAAAAAAAAGGTTTGGCTGTTAAGGCAGACTCTTTGTGTGTTCTTTGTTGTCTGATACATTAGGAAGGATTCTAGAAATGCAGACTGTTTTGCAACGAATTCGTGTGCAAGAGTTTGTTGAACTTTGTTATATAAGTAAGGATACGAATGTAGCTCCGCACAGGGCCGTATTCATTATCCGGCGAGATGTGTGACTTAGCGTCCGCGTCCGAACTGTTGCGAGTACATTGCGCGGCTACTTAAACTCTACGAATATAATATTGTTAGAGGAAAAATACGGCAGCCTATAAAAGGAGGACGCTTGACAGTGCGCGTCATTATTTTTCATCGGCCGGCAAGTCAAGAAGCTCTGCCCGAATTTCGAATCTCTGTCATTTCTGTCAATGATTATTTTCAAATATTAAAATTCTTTGGTGGTTTGGTATTTAATTTCAATTTGTAACATCAGAAGTGGGATTCGAAGGCTGAAAAGCCGTTGAACGCCCTATATTTCTGGTCTTGCAAAGGGAAATTTGAAATTCGTAGCTAATCTTTAACGTTGCCTAGTTATTTAATATTCGGGTGGAGTTTTTCGTACGCACGATGCCTGCCAACAACGATCGCAGCAAACGAAAGCGCCGTGGTACCCCTTCGCCCAACCCGATGGAAGAGATCCTGAGGAGGCTGCGCGTGTTAGAGGACCAGCCCCGTGCGTCTGTGGAGACGCAAGCCATCGCAACGACCAGTGCCGGCGTCAGCCATGACGTCGTTGCACAATTGCCCACGACATCACCGACATCCGAGCTTGGGGCGCCTACACCGCTGCGCGAGCCCGTGGCGAGGACGCCGACGCCGAGCCTGAACACCAGCAACATGGGTTCAACGCAGTCTTAAGACGTGGTGACGAACGCTGCAGAGCGTCTTTTGACCGCTATCAACTGTGCTCAGGTCAGATCCAACCGATATTTTGTCTCTGATTTTGATCCGAGTGTTCATGATTTCGACACGTGGTGTGATGAAGTTGAAAAAAAAAAGATGGTCAGGTTAGGCCGAGTAGTTATAAGATTGATGCATTAGTTAAATCACCTCAACCCAGTAATGTCAAACAGGTCCGCCAATTTCTTGGTCTTGTGGAAGGGTGAATGGACACCCGATACTTGTGCTGCTTTTTTCGAAGGTGTTTGTACAATTTGCTTTATGGTTGTTTTGCTAAGCTTATGTACTTGTACACGGGATTATGTACCAGTCAAGCCATGTGGGCTTATTGATCTTAGCGATGCTAAGTGTCTTGAGTGTGTTGTGTGTAGTGTTCAGTGGAACAGACCCATGTAAATCCGGTGCGCCAAGGTATTGGGGTGACCCTGACACTGGTGGTATCGGGGTGAGTCGTGGCGCAACCGACAACAGACCTGTGTAAATCCAGCCGTCAATAGGATTTGTCAGTCGTTCGTGTTGTTAGATGTTTGTCATTCGTCAGTCGTTCATTTGTCAGTCGTTCGTGTTGTTAGATGCTTTTATGCACTATATGAATTAAAACCCCACTGTTTACAATGTAAATGAGCATGTTTCTTAGACTGTGTGTTTCTTCACAGAAACCGATTAGATTAGTTAGATGATGATGGCGTCGAGCAACCGTTGGACGCCGAGGGTGTTGCTGGACCATCCTCGAGTTCCTGCTGAGGGCTTCGAGCACGCAGCCCCGTCAGGAGAGGCCGTGTTAGAGGAAAAATACGGCAGCCTATAAAAGGAGGACGCTTGACAGTGCGCGTCATTATTTTTCATCGGCCGGCAAGTCAAGAAGCTCTGCCCGAATTTCGAATCTCTGTCATTTCTGTCAATGATTATTTTCAAATATTAAAATTCTTTGGTGGTTTGGTATTTAATTTCAATTTGTAACAATATTATACCTATCCATTGTATTTTTAATTACGATTTCTTCTCTTTTAACAACGTTGAAAATTTTAGCCTTCATAAGATTTTTTTTTGGTCCTCAGTTTGTTTTGGTAATTCTTCAACAGCTTGACCGATTTTTATATTATATTTTTTGCATGGTAACGCGATTAACCTTTGTAATTTCTAAACAAAAATATGATGTATTATCAATATTTCTGAGTTTTGGCAAAGAAAAAATACTTTAAAAGAAGTCAGATGAAATGCAGTGTTTGGCTTTTTTATTGCACTATATTTAAGAACTTTATGAAAATCATTCATATTTATCTAATAGCTTATAGTCCATTACAATTATTAGGTATAATTACTTTGTTATTGGTTATGGTATTATACTAATTCTACTATTTCATTTAGTCATGCGACGCGAAGGTCATATTGCACATTTATTATTATTTATAGGTAAGTACTTATTAATTAAAACGCATATATTTATAAAATACTGATCAATTTATAAATATGTACACTTTAAATTATAAGATTGAAGTTGCCGGATTTGCCCAATCAACATGGCAATAAAAAAGAACTCCTTCTCTAATGAATCTGTGGTATCTATGACAACCAATGCTACCAACGTAACCAAAAAATGCATGCGTGACGCACTGAATAATATTATTTATAAGTAAACTTTTTGCTAGCAATCAGACAAGATTAGGAACAAAATTGTGATTTTGGTTTATTCGATATTTTTTTTCACTTACCCGGTGTTTTTACGGCTACGTAGTACTGTTTTAGTATTTTTTAATGTGTTTTATCACAATCACTATCAAAAGAGGTCTTGTCACGTGGCCTGACACCTACCGACTGTTCTCAATCCAGCCATCACAAGATTCTATCATCCTATGAAACGTTAAAATTCGGAATTTAAATTCGAAAAATCATTTGTTTTTCAAATTGTATTTAATATTTATGTTGGACCTTTCTGGATACGTACCTACGTTCAGATTTTTTATTCTGGCCACTGATAAAACATTATTTTTTTCTTGTCTTAAATCACATTTGGCGGTAATCGGTTTTCTGATGTAATGTTGTTTATTGTACAGCCAGCGACAAAAGTCGATTAACAAAATTAGATTTGAAGTAATGGGAGTGTTCAATGACATTCAGAGTACTAGTATTCAGCCTGTTTTTTGTACAGTTATGGTGTCAAGGCTATTTCGTTTCATAACCTGAACAATGATTTACTGTAATTTGTTGTGTTCGAGTGTTGCGCCAATTTGATTGTTTTCATTGAATTTTGCTTTTGACTGTATGTGTGATGATTTTTATTTTATGCCATTAGGCAAAATTGTCTTCACTAAGGGCTTAATTTTTTATTATTATTTCTTTAGATACACAGATCGGCTGGCTTCCAGGACAATGGGCGATCACTATTTACAAATCATATATATGGTAAGTTGTCTCACTTTGAACCAGGTAAATTTCAAAGTCCCATATTGGATTGGATTTTCAATCAATGCCTTCAATTTTTTGTGTATAGTTAGCATATTTATTTAGCTTCAATTTTGTAAAACATTAATTTCTCATATTCTTTTTTGTTCCGGCGTAAAACAGGTTTTTCTGAAAAAAAATTTTTGGTTCAATGTGTACTACCGGTGGTACACATTTAACCAGGGTGTGGTCCACATTGAGCCACCTTATTAACTATGTCTTATAGATCAATTTATAAGGCAAATACTTTGTAATAATAAAAATCAGTCTTATATTTATTAAAATCACTTAAAATCTTATGATCCTTTAATTAGATAATTAGCCAAATCGGGTTCCAAAGTCATCCGGAGTTTCATGGCACCTGATCTGTGCAGCTTAACACTTAGGCTTGACCTCAAGCATGTTGGCAGTTGAATGCACCATTTTATAACAAATTAAAACAATTGTAGAAAAAAAACTCATTTAACGACTTGGATGTACACAATAAACCATGGTTCAATGTGTAACACCCCCAGGTGGTTCACTGTGAGACACACCAGGTTTTGATAACTAATCTTAAAAATTTACCGGCATACCAATCACTTAAAAACTCGAATTGTAGCGCTTTTAATTGCTAAATAACCGTAGAATACAGTGTACATATAAATAAATTGATATTATTTAAATGAAAAAAGCTAAAAAAGAATGAAATTGGAAAAAAATATTTACTTTTTGAGTCAATTTGCTTTCAAATGCTCCTCACACAACCAGTTGGCACGCGATCGCCACGCAAATTAGTGGGCAGTAAGGGATCGTAAATACCTCTCTTTCACTCATATTAGCGCGGTTTAGCAACGTGGCGTTTTCGAGATTCGGCGGTGGTTCAATGTAGCTGCCTGGTTCACTGTGAGACACCCGACCCTACTTACCACACAGTCTTAAATGTCATTAGAGTAAATCTAAAGTCAGCTATATCGATTATTCGATACTTCTATCATTGTTTTTTAAAACGCTATGACGTAGTTTATTGTTAGTTGTTATTTGAGATAATATTATTATGGCCATTGTGTTTTAACTTTCTTTTGTTTTTAATATTTATTACTTGAGTATTGTGTGTATTAAAGAAAAATAACTTCACAACAGCAAGTTGGAGATCTTAAAGTCATAAGGAATCTACAAGTTATTGGCTACGCTTGGTTGATGTTTGGAATTACAAAAAAAAATACGAAGACTAACCTTTGAATTCGTCATAGTATTGACTATGACGAATACAACAATAACTGCTCCGTGCCGATTAGGACTGGACCAGTGACAATATTATGACTATCCAGACTATCTGCATATATCATAACATTAATTATTATTAAAATTAGTACTATATTGCCACCTTACGTAACTATCATAAACCAAATACTGTAATTTTCTCCAATTCCTTTTGTTATGAAAAATAAAGAGAAATCGCTATGACCTTGTTTTATTTTCCATAGTCAAATCATAATACTAACTAAGTCTGTAAGGCCAACTTCAGAGCAGTTTGGATAAAAACTGTTCAGGCTGAATGTATAGACTTTTCAAAATAGTAGCCTATACTTTTTTAAACAGCAGTAGATACTAATCAGGCTGTTCTTTACTACACTCAACAACTAGGTGTTATTACCAACTTTTACGATCACATTTTCATGTGGCTTTATTTGAGTATAAAATGTTAGTTATAAAATACTAGTACAAAATTAGTTTAAAACGTTCACAGCTATGTGGTTCCGAAAATACAGACATAAAGTCCTTTATCAACTAGGTACTTCAGAAATTTTGTTACAATATCTTTCGTGAGATGGATTTATAATTATATTAACTTTTAGCTTACGCGTATTTATCGGGATAGCTCGACTAGTTTCAGACCGAAACGGAGTCCTTAAGCATGAGCTTATAAACTATTTGGTGACTTGACGGGCCTGTTGGTCTAGTGGTTAGTGACCCTGACTGCTACACCAGAGGTCGTGGGTTCGATTCCCACCCAGGACAAATGTTTGTGTGATGAGCACGATCATTTGTTCTGTGTCTGGGTGTAATTTATCTGTAATATGTATGTATTTAAAAATATATAAGTATGTTTATCAGTTGTCTAGTACTCATAACACAAGTTACTATCGTATACTTAATTTGAGACTAGATGGCGTTGTGTGAATGTTGAGGAATATTTATTTATTTGGGCTATATCGATAAATACGCGAGGGTAAGCAGTTTAGTATGATTTTAGAAATTATAAAATACATAGTAAAACAAAACATTTACAACAACATGTTTGTGTAAGTACTGAAATAATTCTAGAATCGTCAGTATTTTATTATTGTTCGTAGAAAGGCTTCAATAGATCAGATTACGTGATCGTAGTAAAGTACGTCGCACATTAATCTGCGCTATCGTATATCAAAGTTATGTCGCCGTAACTGACGGTAAATAACATTCAACCTTTTTGATAAACAGTGGGTAAATCCCAATAACTAGAAGGCCATAATTAGAATATTATTATAATTATTTACTCGTGGCCTTGTGGTTCTTTGTATGAATTTGTGTGCACGTAGTGCAAGTTCGATACCCAGCACACGCAAGTAGGTACCAACGTGACTGGTTCAAAGTTTCATGTACTTCTATGTGTTATGGATTAAGATTATGTCGTAATTAACGTTAAACCATTAAAACTTACTAAATATAACCACCGCAAATCAAAAATACGAAAGTGCACTGAAATCGAAACAAATGACATTTAGAAAAACAGACAGAGAATATTTTTCAGAAACAAGTCACCGTTATGTGTTAACTTTGCATTTTAAAAATGAAAAACTCACGTCAGAGTGTACGCAAATGGGAATGAATGTTTAAACATTTATCAACACAAAGTCACACAAGATATACTTCTAAATGTTCGCAGTTCCTTGTAGCTTATTTATCAACTTGCTTAAAATTGTAAAGCATACATTTTTTCATACTCTTTGGAATAAGGATGTTTTTGCTCGATTTTGGGAGGTCCGGTCCCAACTCCTCTAACGCAATCGGTTTAAAAGTAGTCAATGTGTTAATCTAGGGTTTCAGTTAACTCCATACCAAATTTCATCAAAATTCTTCTAGCCCTTGTCGGTGATCGTGAAATTGTATCAAGCATTAATCCATCTAAAATATGAAGGAATTATTTTCCGAACATTACGATGTTGGAGCATAATCTACTATCAAACAGTCACCAATACTTAATTCGACGTCTAACTGAGTAAAAAATACAATTTACTAAAAAATAACTTAGCTGGTTAAGGCCATTCGATGTTAAACCTTAGATAACAAACGTCATCCCCGCACCAGCTTTCCTCGGCCTGTTGAGGTCGGCACTAAGTCTGACCAGATGCAGTCACTATCAGCACTTCATACGCATCGCCTGACACCTGACCCCCGCTAATGTACGCACAAATCAATCGTAATACTTCTACATCTACATAAATCTCTATTGCAACTCAATGAAAACATTCTTATCATTTAATTAACGAACACATCTAACTTATCAAAACTTGTCTGCGTGTTTAAAATTTAAATTATTCAAAACTTTTCCAAAATCCTCATTAACACCAGTTACTCGGCAAAGCATGCTAAAATCAACGCTCGGTTTATTTGATCCTCACATTCTTCAGTTTTGTGTCTTAATTAGCGCTTTAAATTAAATTAACAACACTTTAATGATGTTTTATCAGTTTTAATTTGTATAAAAAATAATGAGATATCAAGATCGGAGATATACAAAAGAGTTAGGTGAGCCGCGAGACGGACGGGCGAGGTCGGTCGCTCGCGGCGGGCAGGCGGCGCGGCAGGCGGCGCGGGCGCAGCGGCGCGAGGTGTGAAGGCCGGTCAGCGGCCGAGCTGCTGTTATCGGACCAATCATAACGATCACCTCACTCAGTATCGCCTATGTAAAGCATTAGCTCCACCACGTGCCACTGATTTTATTAATTATTACGAGACGCAATTACGCTCACCGACTTTATTTGAATGCATAATGTTTATTCACGCACACCCACGAGTTTCACTGCGCGTTTGTGGTCAAATAAAATCGTGATACTGTGAATGTGAACACAACGATTAACGTGATTGCTGACATTCAACAAATTAAAAGCTACTTTGTTGTCTAGGTCACACGTAAAAGTTGTCTTAAAGTTTATACGATTTCAAAGAAATGGCGTTAACATACATTTTTATACGTATAATCCAACCACAGGCTCGTTACTTAAAACAAATAGGTATCTTTGAGGTGCGTTTCACAATAAGTTATAAACTTAAAAGTTGTCAAATAAGTAATTGCTTAACGATTTATTAACACACAACTTCTAAATTAATATGATATTCGGTGCTGCGAAACGCATAAAAAATTAAGACTCGTCTCTTTCAATTGTCATATCTATACATATAAATAATTACATCTCATCAAAGCATTGAACTAGTAACGTATTATAAACGTACAAAGTTCCAGGTCATTGTGGAACGAGAGTAGAATAACAGATCATGAGGAAGAGGCAGCGCTCACGAAGGTGTTCTCGAGGTGATCATTATTTATAATCATTTATAAGACAAATGATTTGAATAATGCATTAATGAGAATAATCAAGGTAAAAAAAATGTAATTAAAGAATAAGATGTTATCTAATACAAGAGATAAGGTAGAACGAGGTCCGCAGACAATAGGCGGCGTGTGACGGATCCAGAGCCGTGTAGAGCAGTCGAGGCCCTTTTTGCCATTCTCATTCAGCCACCGTACAGTTATCCCGCGGCCAGTGTTACTGACACAATACAAGGCTAACATGAGGTGGACGCCCGTACGTACTGCTGCCCGCATAGCACTCTAAAGGACATTTAAGTTTTATCGAGCCGTTCCGATCAAACAGGACAAGCCCCGAGCCGAAATCAGTTTCACAGTTGGCAACAGTACGCTAAATGGGTTTTATAACTGCATGCCTACTGCAGAATGTTATTTCCTAGATAATATAAAGTTTACACTTGTGCAACCTTGTACACATGTAGTCTTTTTCCTTATACCTTGCAAGTACACTTACTGTGTATCAATTATTATCTATCTCGATGTAAGATGTGTACCAGTATGACAAAGTCTATGTCGTACGTGTAAAAATATTTTTACGACTCCATTTAAGTGGAGCGTTAATCGATAAAAAGTGCAGATATCAAAACTAGTCGGACTGGTCTGTCCTCAGCGTCACTGGAATGTTCATCTCATTATGCTCATCGTTGATTAACGTCAATAACTTCATCGCGGAGTGCGGTACACATGCAGCGTCGGCTGAATGGAATCTCTAATGAGGCACTCTTGTCAATGAGCGCGGCGAGCAGATCTCAATCGAGCCTTGTCTCTATTCTCTTTTACTTTCAAACGCACCAGTTGGGTGCAGTCGCAGCCGCCGGCTCCGGTCGTCCACTCCGGCGCGGGCCACTCAACAGACTACATTCTTTTTTCTCCTTTACTCCCTCGAGTAGCCTAGAATGGCTGCATCCCATGTATACGTCTTCCTTCTTTTATTTTTAGTTAGTGCGAAAAAGGTAGTCGACCAGTCCTAGCGACGGGGGTCAACGTATCCGAGGCTTTTTACCCCAGCTGGTGCAGCTGTTGCACAATAATAGAGAAATTCCTGGAATTACTCTACATGGGTGATCGAGCTATTTATATCCACATGAGACAGGAAAACGCGCAGCAAATGCTAAAAATAGCTGGGAATCAATTAAAACTTCCCATATTCATTGAATACAGATAAGCTTAGTCACGTTTTGTAGTAGATACGTTGACTGATCGATAAAGGTCTTAAGTTTAGAATTAGTTGATAATAACAGAACAGTTATTTAGACTAATTATGTCACCTTTTCGTGATTGTGGTGCAGTTGTACCCAGTATTTAGTGTCCATATCAGTTTCCTAATGATATCGTTCATAAATTCTATGTACTGTACGTTTATATTAGGGTGTATGTTTGTGAATGTTAGAGCACAGTGCGCTTGCACTAAACGAGGACTTTCTATTGTGACGTAGCGCTATAAGCATTCGTAGTAGCGTTCAGACCAGGGTCAATGGTAAACACATTATCTAACCTAGATTTTGAATTCGCTTTATATATTTTTCAATGTTGGAAAGAGATATCGGGCTTATAATTAAGATTCGTGGAGTTATTTGTTATTAAATGCTAATGTTACATGTTTTTGGTAATATAACTAGGATTATTTTTGTGGGATAAAATGATTCAAAGATAGGTCTCATAGTTTTATGAACTTACGAGTTGTAACTTTATGAGGCAATACCGAAGATTGCCTATAAATTTCATGCCACAACTAATTTTTAAAACATACGAAAACTTTGTAAAAACATGACCTCCGATATCTGATGATATGATCACTGTGTTGACTGTTGCAACCCTTTAAATCTTTAATTTAAGCTCGTCTTTTTCGACGTTTTAGACACTTTTTTGGTCACTAAACTAGAGACTGAGAGACTCATAGAGATTCTGATACGTATAATACTATATCCGAACTTAACAAAAAAAAAACGTAAAAAAAAAATATAACCGTTAATAATTAATACGTATACCTACATACATTCCTATTTGAAAAGAAGACAAGTACAGCTCACCCATCCGAAACAAGTGTCTTACGCGCACAACGGGCCATTGATGTCCTTGCATTCTTTGGAGGTAGAGCAAAATGGTACCGGTTCAATAACCCTTGACAATGTGAAGGGATCAGCTCTTTAGCTAAGAGGCGCGGTGGCTTACGTAATGACGGCAGCCGCGAGGGTCGAGACCATTTGGCGGTCATGAGGTACTGGCTGGTGGAAACGAAAACTTTCCTTTCTCAAACTCATGTGTAGATATGGTATATTGGTAGGTATATATTACAATCCAATCAACAACTTTAAAGAGTATCTGCATCGCCGTGTGGATAAACATTCGCGTATTGAGGTCAGGTCTCATGCACTGTTTATGTACGCACGGAATATTGTGATGTTAAGAGGATGAGGTGTAATATTTGGCCAGCAAATTCTACTTAAGCAAATTTTACAGGCAATCATTTTTGTCAATATTTCGTCTCAAAACACGTTGCTTACACGACGAGTAAATACTCGTAAAACGTTTGGGATGCAAGAGAGAAGGTTTCTAAAGACTCATCTGGCAAGTTGTCGGCTGAAAACTACTTAGTGAGATGAAAGCGCCTCGTTTCTCACGGCGGAATTATGTTTCACTTGAGACACGTTAAAAACCCTTTTTAAGACGAGGTTTTATACTAAAAAAATACTACCGAACGAAGAGCAAAACCGAACAGCCATTAGGATAATTCAACTCTAAATTATTACAAGAAGTGATATTTATTAGGATCGTGCCAAAAACAATCATTTTTTTCTTAAGAATAAAACTGGCCCAACATTTAACATTATTTTAGCGTAAAAGTTCGTGAGAAATCTTGTTCAGCAAGTCAAATACCTCCACATGAGTCATAGCACATGAATGTTAATCACCAACTTAATTCGCTTTTATTTATCATGTACCCTCGGAACAACCCAATCGAAACGTTACGGACAAAAACAACAACTCATTTCCATATAATGTAAAAAATCTTCAGGTACCAAAAACTTTTAATGAGTATCACATTAGAACGGACAACGTAAAACGTGAACATTGAACTGAAAATAAAGAAAAACATATACAGAACCACAGATTGGTTTCTTATTCTTAACTCGGTGTAGAGGGCGGCGGCGGCGACGGCGGCGCCATGTTTACAAACAAAGAGATCAATGCACGGCAAGTAGGTTAGCGCAGCACCGCGCCGTATGCGCCCGCGCCGGCCCGTGTTGCGCGGGTCGTGGTCGCGCATCGGCCGCCTCGAGAACGCAACTCACACCACATCTCAATAATTAATCGATATTAATTTGAATAATATGCACTCAAATGAGGTCCTCGAAGATAGACTGCATCCTCGCCTCCGGTGCACTGGTACTGCGAATAATTTGCGGTCTCAACTAAGTTACTAATTGGATTTTTACGTGCGAGACTCAAATATTTTCATTTCGTCATTAAGCCGTTTATTTATAGACTGCACTTAAAATAAGCAACTGCATTCAAGTAAACATTAAAGTACTCAGCCATATTGAGGCCAAAGTTTCTGGAGGGCAACAATCGTGCGCTTCCGCAGGAGAAATCGTTACAATGGCCTCTCACAAGCACGCCGGAAGAAAGTTCCTAGCGATTTGCATAGCGCGCGGCGAGCGACAAGCGATGGCGATCCCACTCTCGCAAGGCTCCGCGATGGCCCACATAGACATGTCTTAGTTTATTGTCGCGGACCCATTTCCGTGGGTGCACCACCACGGCGGTGGTCGTGGCTCGCGGATCGACACACTTCGCTCACTCCGAAAGTTTCTCCGATAGAGAAACTCACAATATCTAATAGCACCGACATCCGTCTATGCAGATTTCCAGAGCAAGCCTTCACAGAGACTGTGACCTAAATACGAACGTTACAAAGCTAGCAACACGTGGAGAGAGGTAGTTTATTTTACGCATCGACAACATCGTGGAGCTCCCACAGTACGCGCGGTCAGAGTACGTGTCCGCGGGCGCCGCGCGGGTCAGCGCGAGAGAGTGCACACGCCCTGGAAGGCGGGTAAAAATAAAATTGATAGTACGCATTGAATCAATGACAGCATCAACTCGTTTTCATTACAAATGGTAGCAGGCAAGAAAAACTTGCACTAGTGTTACGTTAGAAAGCGTAGACATTTCACCATAAAGCCTAGAAAGTGTACATAAGAAGAAAGTGAAGAAGTAGGGGAAAAAATGTGCAATAGAAGTGCACGGAGGCGCGGGAACGCGGAGCGGTTACAAACAATACGCACTCGCTCCGAATCTAGCAGTTTCCAGTTCGATCGCCATCACTTTTTCTCCCTGGATGAAAGCGCTGCACTCGCTTGCACCCATTTCTCGACAATCCACACGTTTGCCTAGTTCTTGTATCAATGCACTCATTTTTACTTTCTTTTCCGTTCGCTCTTGTTCGTTTGTTTCGCTGCGCTTCCATACCGCCATAGCTACCCAGTACATGTTATAAACACTCTGCGAAATTAAAAACACACGCTTTCATGTTTTTATAGTACAGCAACAGACTCTAGAGTTTTCGATAGCTGAACTAGCTTTCTAAGCAGATGTATTAAATTGTTATCGATACTTACAGAATTCAGCTAATCGGTTGGAGCTTTTAGTACGC
The DNA here is from genome assembly GCA_941860345.1 of Chrysodeixis includens. Classification (NCBI taxonomy): domain Eukaryota; kingdom Metazoa; phylum Arthropoda; class Insecta; order Lepidoptera; family Noctuidae; genus Chrysodeixis; species Chrysodeixis includens. Next base: position 8,125,067 of record OW796095.1, on the reverse strand, counting down.
TTTAGAATGTTTTAAATGCTTTATAAAGAACTCATTCACGACTAAAGCGTTTTTATGATAGCTTCGTTAAATTGAAATAAACATATTTAACAAGTGAATTAAAAATAAACTACATTTGATGAAACACATGATGATGAAATTCCGATATAGAGACAAAAGTATTTTCCTTCGTAGCGTTTACCTGAAAGTGAAAATTGTACATTACACACATATCCATTATTAGTACGTGCATAGACGTAGATCACGCTACGCACGAGCCACACATACCGATGCGGATCTAACAGACATTGGCCGGTTTTTGTTACATGATCCTGCGTCTACGTCTCTGTTACGAATAAAATCATCTATTAGAAAGAGATCGAACATTTAATATTCTGTTATTACTTGATATTTTAATGACAGATTCTTGTGTCAGTTCCGATGAATTGTTCGGATAGTCACATGCGAGCGATAAGTCCGAGAGAAAATACAAACATTGTCGATCCAACACGACATACGTGCTCTTCATATTCAAGTGTCGAGTTTATATGCACAAGTATCTGAAATTCAGTGTCTAAGACACACGTACATACATACAGTTCGTGACCGGTGTCAGTCACGTGTCGTATAATTTTATGTTATACATATATTCAATTAATTTGTTTAAATTATGCAGCGTATGAATATGTAGTCATAAGATGCATGTGGTTAGCGTCACGTGTACCTCGCGGCGACGTACGGCGGCGAGTCGGGAAAGCCGTCGGTCGCCAAGCGACGTCGAGAGAAAGAGTGTGAAGGAGAGAGATGGGCATTTCACCGCGCGGGGTCAACGCGCTCGCTATACTGTCGCTGATTGTGCCCCAATTGCAATAAAGTAGGTCTAGGCCGGCGTTCGTCGACCCGCGTGACACACTTAGCAGCGCCCGCGCAAGCCGCGGTGCTTTCACGCCCCACGCGCGGGGTGGGGGCAAGCCACGGAAAGCTGAGAAAACTTACACAGCACATGGGCGGGTAATGCTCCGTACATAAACCTTTATGTACAAGGCTGTTAGCAGACGTGTCACGTATGTTTGTTTAATAAGTGAATGCATGTTTTTAGAAAATAGAGAGTGGGTTCGGAAAATATTGTCGTAGGTTTTAAAATTGTTTGTTGAACTGAATTCTGGCATTATTACTGGAGAAGTCTACTAAAGGTAAAATACGAAATGGTCAAACCCGTCTATGGTTGTTGTTGAATTTTACTTTAAAAATATGATATTTACAAGAATGCTAGTGACTTAATTATATTCATGAAGGAGAGAAACATAATATAATCCATTGTTTACCAAATATTCGGTAACCAAGTCAGGCCAGTTAAAAATGACTATTGACACACATGTCGGTCGGCCTTGGAAATTACTCTTATTACTCGCTCATTATCATAATTTACGTCGACAGAACATGTAAACTTGCAATCAATCTTAGCATAACACGACACATTGTTTATTCTTTCTTTGGACGTCAATTCATATATAGCATTGATAATATTAACAACACAACAATGCGTCTGACATTGATCCTTATGGGAATGCAGCTCAATTAAGCGCAGTGGGCCAGCTAATGCGAGTAATGAATAACTATAGTTTACACGATAGGCGTTTGTTGCTTGTTAGCTTGTTGGAGAGAACAAGGTCGGGTGATCTGGAGCAAGGTCAGTATGGACGAAGTCTTCGAGTGATAGCGCGACCTCTGCATTCATTATCGCCTCGGGATCACAAACGTGCGGCAGCTGCACACTTCGACGTATTCGTACCGGACGTGTGCCTCTCAGTGAAAAAAGAATGAGAAGTTTACTAGTTCTTTGTCAATCAATTTGATAAAGTAAATTGCTAAAGAACAATTTATTGGAGTTCAGTTTTTGCCGCGACATCTTCTTGAAAGCATAATGGTGACTTAAAAACGTGGATAGAACTAAGAACTTTCAATTAGAACTATCAAAATATACACAAAAATATTGTACTTGTTTAAAAAAATCTGAAATAGCATACTGTAGTCGCTTTGTAACTGCTTACTTTTGCAATAATTATAACATAATTATAATAAATAACTGCATTTATTTTAAAACATCTTTAATCTAAAAATGGTAATGTACGTTTAAGATAATTGTGTCTATACTCTTAAGTAAACGGCATACCTATTATCGATATGTATTTAGAGCTGCTAAAAAAGTAGTCAGTATCATCTAAAAGCTTTCGGTGGCACATCGCGGCCTCCATTAATCACACCAATAAGTAAACTTGGAACAAAAAGTCGACTGTCATGGTAATTGATGGCAGCATTCGCTACACTGTCACAATTAAATGGTGCTTCAAATGGAGCAGGTGTACAAAATAAAACAAACTTCTTGGAAGCGAGAGAGCGTTCGGAAAACCAGTTATGTTTGTACCTGCACGTCTTGATACGACTAAATGGATTTCGCGCATAGTCGAATGATGTCATCCAGGATATTCAAACGTGGATCTGTCCTAAAAATAAAAGAAAAAGGACCTAGCAACAAGGTGATACGAGGGCCTTTACCTGCAGTGGACTTTATTTATTTAAATTGTTGCTATTCTCTTTTGAGGGCGGCGAAAACTCTAATAAAAGGGTTTTTTGTGTTTTCCAGAATATTTGCCATATTAATATTTCAGTCTGCGTCATCTGTTTAATACGCATGCCTGTTGTATTACTCAAACGAAATACATGCCTGTAGTATTTTTTACTCAATTTATGCAATGGACTCTATGTCACTAATTACCACTGTCTAGCCAACTCGAAGAAGCGCTCTAGTGCCAAACACCACTAAGGCAATCAAACTGCTTGATATGTTTTTGTTAGAGTTGCGCCTATAATTATTGTAACAATGAAAAAAAAAATAAACAAGAATAATTTATTAGTCCAGAGAAGAGGAATATTTTATCTAGTAGTTCTCAGGCTGGGGTTCGGGTTCGTTGACCTCAGGTTCAGGTTCGGGCTCGGGCTGGGGTTCAGGCTCTGGGACCTCAGGCTCGGGTTCGGGCTCGGGCTGGGGTTCTGGTTCAGGGACCTCAGGCTCGGGTTCGGGTTCGGGCTGGGGTTCGGGCTCGGGGACCTCAGGCTCGGGTTCGGGCTCGGGCTGGGGTTCGGGCTCAGGGACCTCAGGCTCGGGTTCGGGTTCGGGCTGGGGTTCGGGCTCAGGGACCTCAGGCTCGGGTTCGGGCTCGGGCTGGGGTTCGGGCTCAGGGACCTCAGGCTCGGGTTCGGGCTCGGGCTGGGGTTCGGGCTCAGGGACCTCAGGCTCGGGTTCGGGTTCGGGCTGGGGTTCGGGCTCAGGGACCTCAGGCTCGGGTTCGGGCTCGGGCTGGGGTTCGGGCTCAGGGACCTCAGGCTCGGGTTCGGGCTCGGGCTGGGGTTCGGGCTCAGGGACCTCAGGCTCGGGTTCGGGCTCGGGCTGGGGTTCGGGCTCAGGGACTTCAGGCTCGGGTTCGGGCTCGGGCTGGGGTTCGGGCTCAGGGACCTCAGGCTCGGGTTCCGGCTCGGGCTGAGGTTCGGGCTCAGGGACCTCAGGCTCGGGCTGGGGTTCGGGCTCAGGGACTTCAGGCTCGGGTTCGGGCTCGGGCTGGGGTTCGGGCTCAGGGACCTCAGGCTCGGGTTCAGGCTCAGGCTCGGGTTCGGGCTCGGGCTGGGGTTCGGGTTCAGGTTCGGGTTCAGGTTCGGGTTCAGGCTGGGGCTCGGGTTCTGGCTGGGGTTCTGGCTGGGGTTCTGGCTGGGGCTCAGGTTGGGGTTCAGGCTGCGGATCTGGTTGGGGCACGGGCGCAGGTCCGGGAAGTATGGGTGCAGGTCCGGGAAGTACGGGCTTTGCAGGAGCATCGACGTTAACGATGATCTGAACGAGTGGCAATGGAGCGGCCACCGCCAGAGCCACGACGGCAAACAGAACTGCGATGGTCTTCATTGTTATACAAGTTATTTTACTGAAACAAGTGAAATTTAAATTAGATTGCGCGTATTTGTAAACGAACTTTGAAATTTCCGAAAACAGAAACCACTCCTGAAATATTATTTATTGCTCTCTTTACTTACCTTGTTTTGCAATACCCAATGAATACTATTCCGTACTGGTATTCTGAGTAGCTTTTATACTGATTGCAGGCACATATCAAATTGTATTAGATTACCTCGTATCCCTTATCGGTGTAAAAATTATCTCCTAGTGTAATCTTTATTTTCTCTTCCTGTGAGGAAATCTTGATAGGCATAATATAAATGAAATAGTAATGGATTAATAGTCATAAATCGCGTCTTAATCACAAAGACTTGTCAGAGCTTGTTCTTTAAACGAATTGTAAATGTTTAATGGGATTTTTTTATCTTTTTTATTATAACGGCTTAGAAACCAAAAGGCTATGTCAACCCCATCGTAACCTAAACTTACACACCCATTACATTTTAAGCTAGACAAACATCACAAGGAAACATAATATACTGTGGGGTATCACTGTTGCAAAACCATATCCACAATAAATCTGTGCTGCCTTGCTTAAAGGTTCAGCCAATATACTACTAAAAGCTCCCAAATTATGAGAATTTACTTCAAAATTTTGCATCTACGACTATTGCTATATGGGCATTTTTCAAATCTTTTGACCACTGCCATTTTGTAATGTCCACTGACTTATAAATGCTCTAATTTAAGAACTATTTATCGGAATGACATATTTTATGTGGCAATCAATAGCTAATTTTACTACGATAAACTTAAAATTGAAACATGGTACAAAATAAAATCATAACTTTAATAAAAAACTAAAAATGTAATTACATATACCCCAATTTCACGGTGTCCCATGCATACCTTACTGACTTTAAGATGTTATAATACCAAATATTCTTATCATACTCATGATAAAAATCACTTGATTTATAGTAAAACATGATGAAAATTACATTTATTAATGTTTTTATCTACTTTTCATATCAAAATAAGCAAATAATTCAATTTTAATTTTGTCCACGGATTTTGAGTATACCGGAATTCCCAGTAAGTAACGACGATTTTCATCAAGTTATTAGTAGAAAAAATAGTATATTTGATACTTTTTGATGTGGTAATCGTTCTTTGACCCTGACAGCTTGTTGACATCGTTTGATTGTCTCCATTGTAGACCTCTAAGTTTGAATTATCACCGTTACTTAGTTTTCAAAGCAGTGTTGTACAAAAATGTGTTCCAATTAGTACAGTGATTTTGATAGGTAAGTAATTATTATTATGACATGAATTTTGTTTGACGGTTCGCACCAAATATTTGAAAATAACTAAAGTTTATTAGAATCATAAATTTTAGTGGTTTTATATGGAATATTGACATGTAATGTCATAAAAAGTGTTTTCGTAACGTCACGTTAGTAACGTTACATATAGCCGGAAAAAAATTTGTTACTAACTGGAATTATAAAGCCGAGTTCCTAGTAGACTAAAAAGATTTACAATATGCGCAATTTATTTCGCACAAATACAGTGCAATGTTTACTTTCCAAAAAAAAAAATATCAAAATCGTTTCATAAACGACGAAGTTATCCGCGAACAAACATAAAAAAAGCATATACTATACCGACGGGTCCTACGTAGACTAGTACAAGTGCAAAAATGCAACTTTTCAGGAGAGCGGTTTAAAGGTTCAAAAGCTTGTAACTTTGTCGTAAATCAACAAAAACACTTGAAATTTTAGTATGTTATATTTTGATATTTAAGAAATAAGACTGCATTATTGGTTTTTCTTCTTTTTTTATACTTTGGAAAATAGGTTGACTTGCATTGATGTAGCCTGTTTTCTTTACTACAGTAGAACCTGTAAACTGATACAAGTGGCCACTTATACCAGTATATAGTGTACTTGCTTATACTTATAATAAAGCAAATCTGAAGAATTTTACTCTTTAAACATAGTATTTCCGTGTTATTGACCAATGTGAGGTTATAATATTAAAAATAATACCTACTTTTATCTACTTTTATCGACTTTTTAACACTTACAACAGTTTACTCAGTACTGGAAAGCTACTTGCAACAGTTTGCTGTATTATTATTAAGTGTGAATATTTAAATTAATGTGGCAAGAAGTTAAAAAAAAACATTTAAAATACAAAATAACACTTAATTATTACATACTAGCATTCTTAATAATGACAAATAAAATCATTGGCCTTGCAATCTTAAAAATAATAAAACAAAAAAATGTAATCTTCTTATTTTAAGTAAAAAAAAGGTTTGATTTTTAAAGAGGTTTTCTTACGATATTACCTAATTGTTTTTTTTATTTTCAAGACTAGCTTGTCTTGAATTTTATGTAATTTTTAGCATATAGCATATATATATGCAATAGCATTTCCACTATTATTTTTCAGTTACGTTACGTCAGTTACGTACGTTACGTCTGTTCAGTTACGTCCACTAGTTTTTGTACGTTGATGTTTCTAATTTATTTCTCCCTTTGCATATCTGCTTGAAAAGGTATTTTAAAGAAATTAGTATAACCTTTGTGCAACTCTTTTCGAACTATGTGCTTCTATTAAGTGTATAGTTGTGTACATAACTTGTTAAATGTATAAAAAAGTAACACGACCCCTAAAAACAGGGCAATGAGACCTTAGAGTCTAAATCAGATGATGGAAAATTCATTACATTTTTACAACTTGTATTAAATGGTGATTTGTGTAGGACACCCTTCATACGAATGCCTCATCACATCACCACACTCGTCATACTTGTTTAAATATGCATTTTATACATTTGAAAATATCCTGCTAATATAGTTAACGCGAAAGTTGCATAAGTATGGATTGGATGTTTGTTACTCTTTGACGCTCAAACGACTTAACCAATTTTGAAGAAATTTCGTATGGAGTTAGCTGACAACCTGGATTAAAACATAGACTTTTTAACCGACTGCGTCAGAGGAGGGCAATGTTTTGCAGTTATAACCGACACTCGTGCGGTCGAAGTTGCGGGCGACCACTAAGTCCTTTATAAGTTTAATTTGAATGTATTTTGTATTACTATACTTAAGTTTTGATTGAACTTAATTGTTTTTTCAATACTACAGCTTTACCAAAATAAACTGAGGTTGCGAATATTGTTATATTGTTTACCTCTGGAATATTTCTACACCATTAAAAATGATGTACTTGGGTACATAAAAAAAAATTGTCTCGTCAGTTACCAAGTAGCAAAATTTGGTAACTCCTTACGTTAATTGCTGCAAAAATGTATTAAAAGTAGTATCGCTTTATATTTTATTCGTAAATAGATATTATTATTAAAATAATGTAGATTACGTCAGATAACAATATTAAGAAAATAAAACAAAGTCACTTGTGACTTCGTATACTACTACTTTGTATTCCTACTGATATAAGTGTAAAATTTATTGAAAGAATAAAATAATAATAAAAAAAAAACAAAAAAACCCGACTGTAAAAAAACAACCACTAACTAAAAAGGGAAAAACAAACTCTATAATTTAGTGTGAAGAGTATGCAGGAGGTACACCATGCTTCTACATTATATAATTTATACGTAAAAAATTAATGCAGGCGGCACAAACAAATCTACAAGCAGTACAATCTGTATCTTGCATTAGGTGAACATTAATTAAACCCTTAGTAGAAATATTAGTACTGTCAACTTAGTAATTTGTTTGTAAATTTTTAACGCATAAATTTATTAATAATTGACCTCGTGACCCCTTAATTGTTGTGAATTCTCACCACTACTTACTCAAAGCAAACAAAACTTGTTAAATATGTAAAAAAGTAACACAACCCCTAAAAACAAGCCACGAAATAGTTTTGATACAGAAGAATACGTTAGCAGTTAACGCAGTTATACCAGTGTTAACGTGCTCCCGACTCCGTCGCAGCGCGCATACTGGAGTAAATGGCACTTGCGCGTACGTGACGCGGCGCACGCGACTACCTACACTGGTGCAAGTGACTTATATCAGTGTAGATGGTCGTGTGGCCGAAAATCATGTCACTTATATTAGTTTACAAGTTTGTATCTCTGAAATTACTGAATAAAATAATATAATTTTTACAGGGTATAAAGTTTAGGTAATTTTAAGGCTTTTGGTGCAAAAAAACGTATTTTGGTGTTTTGCGGGTTACACCAGTATACGTAGGACCCGTCGATACGGTCGAATTTAGATACCTCCTCTTTATTGTAGCCGGTTAAAAAGAAAGGAAAATATTGCCTATATTACCTATTAAAAATGTTGATATCTGTGATTAGAATTATGACTGATTATAATCATTTTAGAAGTGGTTTTTAATTTCATATAAAAGTTAATTATTGTAACCGCAACTTTATGTTCCTGTTAGTAACTAAGATTTCCTGTAAGTAATTTGTCGAAGTCTGAGTAAGTTAAGAAAAAGTTATTTTTCGTGTTAATTTTATAAGATAATTATTAATGTAACAACTAAATATTGTTTATTGAAATACGTTTTATCTGTTTTTTTAACCAGTTGGTTTTTATACCTTGTATCTTTTTTATAAAATGTGTGGTGTCCGATCCGTGTTGTGTCCGGATATAAAGAATAGCACCACCCTATATCCTCCACTGGGTGTCGTAAAAGGCGACTAATGGACCTTAAGACCCAGTGCACTGTACCAAGCACCTTGGGTCACCCGAATTCTGGCGGGTAAGCCATCAACAAACGCATTCCCAAAGAGGGTTAGTGTCAGGCAGGCGGCCGACTATAAAACCATAGCCAAATCTTTAAGCAACACGTCTAGAAGACGTGTTGCGCCGACCCCAAGTGAAATGGGATAAGGGCAGGAAGATGATGATATCTTTTTTATAAAAGAGAATATTCTGAGGCCATTGTGAAATAATTGTTATCTAGTGGAAGTATTTTCATTAATAATTGTGGAGATTTGCTTACAATAGTGTTCGTTTGCTATTGTAATTAAAGTTTTCAGTTACAAGTTTAATATAAATTAAAATAAAAGTCATAACACACTGGCTTTTATTTAAAAATATATATTTTAAAAGTTACTAATTGGAACTACTTTTGTCCAGAGTGCTCCATACAAACTCATTTTCTTACTTAACTGTTCGTATTTTTTTTAAACAATTTGTGTTTTCTAAAAGTTTATTTATTAAGCTAACTAAAAATAAATAAAAATAAACAAAATAATTTTGAAATTCCGGTAATTTTCCGGTTCCGTAACGGACAACTTTTTTGAAAAATGCCCATATATAGTTTCCTTTACCCTTTATCCTTTACCCTTTAGACTATATAATTATATATAGTTTCCTTTACCCTTTACTCTCATAGCCCGATGGGACGGTAATCCGACACAACCGGAGAGAAATCAGGCGCAGAACCCACCTTTTGACGTGCCTCCCGAAACACGGAAGCTGTCATATTTATTTCTAAAACGCAAACGACATTCAAAAAGTCGGTGCGCGCCCTGGGGATCGAACTCGAGGCCTTAGACTTGGTAGTCCTACGGTCATACTACTAGACTATCACAGCTACATTAGTCTTGTCCAAAGGCGCGATTAAATACCATTAATGACGATGCTAATTTTATCTGAATTGTTTTGAAACTTAAACCCCACCAAAAGACCATGTCAAAGTTTCTGTAGTGTTAATTAAAAATTTACACACTTTGAAGATAGCCGCCGCCGCGCGGTCAATCACACAGCGGGACACAAAGTACGAGTACGTAAAATTTTGACGATTCGAAAATATGAAGAAGTTATGAAATTAATGTTTTTTTTTTATGTTCATTCATTTTCATTTTCTACGTACTTCGGCTTTTACCCGTAACTTTCACGCCTTTGATCAAAATCAGAAGATATTATTAATGATTTGAGTTTAAAACATGCAATTCGTTATAGGGGCAAATTCTGACAAGTTTTCAATAAATTTGACATTTTATGATTGGGACGCGTTTTACGACAGTATATTTATTACGCTTTCATGTATATTATACCTATCTAGACTTCCTGCATCACAGGAAGAGAAAATAAATATTTTATTAGTAAGATTTTTTTGCGCCGATAAGAGATACGTGATAGTCTGATATACATTTGATATGTGCCTGCAATCAGTATATAAGCTATGTGGAACACCAGTAGAGCATAGTTCTCATTGGGTTTTTCAAAACAAGGTAAGTGAAAACATAAAAATCTTGTGGGAGAGGTTTCTATCTTAAGATTTCTCGAAATCAATTTAAAAAGTTTGTCTACAAACAGGCACGATCTAATAAACTATTTTGCATGTTTTACAGTTCTATAACTTGTGTTATACACAATGAAGACCATCTTGGTTCTGTTTGCCGTCGTGGCTCTGGCGGTGGCCGCTCCCTTACCACTCGTGCAGATCATCGTTAACATCGATGCTCCTGCAAAGCCCGTACTTCCCGGACCTGCGCCCGTGCCCCAACCAGAGCCTCAGCCCGAACCTCAACCTGAGCCCCAACCAGAGCCTCAGCCCGAACCCCAACCTGAGCCTGAACCAGAACCCCAGCCTGAGCCCGAACCTGAACCCCAGCCTGAGCCCGAACCTGAACCCCAGCCTGAGCCCGAACCTGAACCCCAGCCTGAGCCCGAACCTGAACCCCAGCCTGAGCCCGAACCTGAACCCCAGCCTGAGCCCGAACCAGAACCCCAGCCTGAGCCTGAACCAGAACCCCAGCCTGAGCCTGAACCAGAACCCCAGCCTGAGCCTGAACCAGAACCCCAGCCTGAGCCTGAACCAGAACCCCAGCCTGAGCCTGAACCAGAACCCCAGCCTGAGCCTAAACCAGAACCCCAGCCTGAGCCTAAACCAGAACCCCAGCCTGAGCCTGAACCAGAACCCCAGCCTGAGCCCGAACCAGAACCCCAGCCTGAGCCTGAACCAGAACCCCAGCCTGAGCCTGAACCAGAACCCCAGCCTGAGCCTGAACCAGAACCCCAGCCTGAGCCCGAACCAGAACCCCAGCCTGAGCCTGAACCAGAACCCCAGCCTGAGCCTGAACCAGAACCCCAGCCTGAGCCTGAACCAGAACCCCAGTCTGAGCCCGAACCAGAACCCCAGCCTGAGCCTGAACCAGAACCCCAGCCTGAGCCCGAACCAGAACCCCAGCCTGAGCCTGAACCCCAGCCCGAACCCGAGCCTGAGGTCCCTGAACCCGAACCCCAGCCCGAGCCCGAACCCGAGCCTGAGGTCCCCGAGCCCGAACCCCAGCCTGAAGCCGAACCCGAACATGAGGTCGCTGAACCTGACTCTGAGAACTACTAATTAAAAATTTCCTTTACCATGGAATAATAAATTATATTTCCTTATTTTATTTTTTTACTACAACACAATAGGTGCAGGTAACAAATCAAAAAAGTCAAGCAGTTTGATTGTCATAAGGGCGCTTAGCACTCAAGTGCTACTATGAATAGACTAGACGCCGGTTATACCCAGTGGCATAGTGTTCATTGTGTGGATAAAGCAGACTAAAACTTTATTCTTACGCAACTTTGTAAACAAAAGTATTGGCGTCATGTTGAAGGTGAAGAGAAAAAATTCCTATTACATTAATATTGTGCACCAAAACATTGGTAATGAGTTTGTGTTGATAGTCATTTTGAAGCGAGTCACACTGACACTACTCGAAGGGCAACTTTACGACCGAGTTTAATTAGGCGTCACGCATCCACTTTTTATATTAGTTACGATGATTAAATAAGTAAATTAAATAAATATACATGTACTAAAGTTACAAAATACATTGCGCAAAATACAGCCCAGCCTTTTGATCACGTTTGGAGTCAACCAAGCGCTTTGCGAGTTCCTTATACAGAACTCGTGCACCCGACCCATGTCCCAAGCGTTTCAATTCCGAAAGGTTTAAAAATATAATTGCCCGTAACGTTTATTATACTTCCGCCACTTAAGGGTTCCTAAGTTCGTTGTTTATTATATGGCAGAGAGCTTCTACAACTCGGTTATCCACAGATTATGGAACTTTCTCGTAAATGTGAAATCCTTAGAAAACTTAATACAGGAAATTAAAATACGGTAGGCAACCTAAGATTTCCGTCCCACCGACGGTGCGCTGGCCGGGGGAGGAGGAAAGCCGAGGCCGATCCTCTACCTCCATAACCAGAGGTCAGTGGACTGAGGACTGGGGGAGTCTGACGTCAGTCACTAACGGCCGAAGTATGCGTGTAGTGGCTGTTCCTACACGCTTACCGCGAGGAGAGACCCACCGATCTCGCACGGTGGGTCAATACCTGCCGGGGGTGCGGTGAATGCGAAAGTGAACCCCGTGCCCCAGCTATAGGCAGATGAGGAGGACGCTCCAGTGATTTTAGCCGGCAAAAGACCGGCACACCCCTTCGTCAACCCCCTGACGAGGGTAGTCCATGAGGATTTTCACTGGGATACAACAAAAAAGGTAACCTAAGATATGTATAGCATTATGTTTGTCTCCATATTATAATAAACCCGTGAATCTCTAACTTCCGATGACTATAAAATTGATAAGGATTATTGCTTTTAATTTGGTACTGGAAATGACGGGTCATAAATTTGTTGTCTGCTTTTACGACTATTAATAAAATAGTCTTTATCTAATCGTTTTTTGATATATTGATGTCTTTTTTCCTTTGATACACACAACATGATACACGTCGAAAAGCCCTAACATTTAATTTTGTTAGTTTTTTTTTTAAAGTTGGTGGAATTATGGCTAGAAATACACAAAGCTAATTAAATCTTTCTATCTTTTTGTTTTTGAGAAAATGTTTGAAAAGGAATTGCTCTTAATATCCAAACAATTTTTTAACCGACTATGCCAGAAGAAGGGTTACGTTTTTCGAGAGTATGTATGTATGCATGTATAATTGTTTGGCACGCTCTGCAGCCTAAACGGCTTGATGGGTTTTAGCTTGAGAGGTGTCGTTAGATTTGTATTGACTGTGAGAGTGACACTGGGTATTTCACAATAGTAAAAAAACAAAATGGCGGATTTTTGACGCCATATTCGAATATTGCTCACTCTGTAGTCCGAACGACTCGATGGATTTCAGCTTGATAAGTGTCGTTAGATTTGTATTTACTGTGAAAGTGACACCATAGATATCAAAACGTAAAAAAAAAACAAAATGGCAGATTTTTGTCGCCAAATTCGAATATTGCTCACTCTATAGCCTGAACGACTAGATGGGTTTCCGCTTCAAAGCGTCGTTACAATTTTATTAGTTGTGTGAGTGACACTGGTTATATTTTTTTACCCCACTGCCACAGAAAGGAGGGTAATGTTTTTCAAGTGTGTGTATGTAGAATTCCATATTCCCTGCTACCTGCTACAGCCTGAACGGTTAGAAGGATTTTAACGTATGTGATGTCGTTAGATTCATCTTGATAGCGCGAGTGACACTAGGAACATAAGCAAAATAAAAAAATTAAACAAAATAGCGCATTTCGGAACCCATATTGTGAAGTAAAAAAAAATGTTTTTATCAATTCTATCGAGTGTGGTATCAAAATCAAGGGCCTTAAATAACAATTCCAAAAATATATATACTTTGTAGTTTCAATTTCAAATGCAAGATATAACGTTTCGTTTTCACGAAAATAAAATATAAAAAAACTTGCTAATTTACAAGTTGTGAGGGGTACTTTAAGCATTCTAAACTGGGCCACTTATTTATAAAAAATAAACTAAGCCGTCTGAAATAAAATAATTATTTAAAAACTAAACACCCGACTGCCGAAAATAACCACTAGCTAAAAAGAAAAAAACAAGCTCTAAAATTTCGTGTAAAGAGTATACAGTACACCGTCCATTAAAATTAATGCAGGCGGGACAAACAAATTACTCAAATATTGACAGTAGTTTACACAGATTTCTATTAAAGGGTTTAATTAATGTTCGACTAATGCTAGATACAGATTGTGCTGATTGTAGGTTTGTTTGTCCGGCCTGCATTAATTTTAATTTACGGTGTACTGTGAGGTTAGTCAAATGAAGCCATTGATGTTTAAAAGAAATCCTGTTCATTTGTTCTTGGATATTCCTGGGTGTGTTATCAAGTTACATCTATCCCATTGCAAACGCTGACAAACCGCTCAAATGTATTAGTCTAACTTGTCGAAACTGACTGTCAAGGTGAATTCGAAGTGTTCAAATCCAATGCGCTGTAATTCTTTCTAAGGCTATTTGGTAGAAATTATCAGAAGTAGATTATCAAGTTGCCAAGATTAACTTGTACAAAGGTACGATGGTAAAACTCCAATTTGTTTTTAATTCATTGAATGTTTCAATCGAAGGTCGGTAGAATTCCATTATCACAATATGATTCATACAAGTTAAATGACAGTTATAATTAAGTAAGATTTAAGTTTTTTATAACACCACCTCATTTTAATTTTGACAGATTCATATCAATAATGAAAGACGTGTGTTTAATTCAGTAGATTTATTGTGCAAGTATTTAGGTGGATTACAATCGTAGAAAGCTTATATATCCGCTTCATTCCAGGTCTGAGAGCTCAGGTTCAAACTCCTCAGGGAAGGCTGGCTCAGGCTCGGGCACTGCAGGCTCGGGCTCGGGAAAGGCAGGCTCAGGCTCTGGGAAGGCAGGCTCAGGCTCTGGGAAGGCAGGCTCAGGCTCAGGCTCAGGGAAGGCTGGCTCAGGCTCGGGGAAGGCGGGCTCAGGTACGGGGACTTCAGGCTCGGGCTCTGGGAAGGCAGGCTCAGGTTCAGGGACTTCAGGCTCGGGCTCAGGAAAGGCGGGCTCAGGCACGGGGACCTCAGGTTCGGGCTCGGGGAAGGCGGGCTCAGGCACGGGGACTTCAGGCTCGGGCTCGGGGAAGGCGGGCTCAGGCACGGGGATTTCAGGCTCGGGCTCAGGGAAGGCGGGCTCAGGCACGGGGACTTCAGGTTCGGGCTCGGGGAAGGCGGGCTCAGGCACGGGGACTTCAGGTTCGGGCTCGGGGAAGGCGGGCTCAGGCACGGGGACTTCAGGCTCGGGCTCAGGGAAGGCAGGCTCAGGCACGGGGACTTCAGGTTCGGGCTCGGGGAAGGCGGGCTCAGGCACGGGGACTTCAGGCTCGGGCTCGGGGAAGGCGGGCTCAGGCACGGGGACTT
Source organism: Chrysodeixis includens (assembly GCA_941860345.1). Lineage (NCBI taxonomy): Eukaryota > Metazoa > Arthropoda > Insecta > Lepidoptera > Noctuidae > Chrysodeixis > Chrysodeixis includens. The sequence goes on along the minus strand of OW796095.1, from coordinate 8,109,951 downwards.
CAGGCTCGGGCTCGGGGAAGGCGGGCTCAGGCACGGGGACTTCAGGCTCGGGCTCGGGGAAGGCGGGCTCAGGCACGGGGACTTCAGGTTCGGGCTCGGGGAAGGCGGGCTCAGGCACGGGGACTTCAGGTTCGGGCTCGGGGAAGGCGGGCTCAGGCACGGGGACTTCAGGCTCGGGCTCGGGGAAGGCGGGCTCAGGCACGGGGACTTCAGGCTCGGGCTCGGGGAAGGCGGGCTCAGGCACGGGGACTTCAGGTTCGGGCTCGGGGAAGGCGGGCTCAGGCACGGGGACTTCAGGTTCGGGCTCGGGGAAGGCGGGCTCAGGCACGGGGACTTCAGGCTCGGGCTCGGGGAAGGCGGGCTCAGGCACGGGGACTTCAGGTTCGGGCTCGGGGAAGGCGGGCTCAGGCACGGGGACTTCAGGCTCGGGCTCGGGGAAGGCGGGCTCAGGCACGGGGACTTCAGGTTCGGGCTCGGGGAAGGCGGGCTCAGGCACGGGGACTTCAGGTTCGGGCTCGGGGAAGGCGGGCTCAGGCACGGGGACTTCAGGTTCGGGCTCGGGGAAGGCGGGCTCAGGCACGGGGACTTCAGGTTCGGGCTCGGGGAAGGTGGGCTCAGGCACGGGGACTTCAGGTTCGGGCTCGGGGAAGGCTGGTTCAGGCTCTGGGGCTGGTACAGGAAGTACCGGTTTTGCAGGAGCATCGATGTTGACAATGATCTGCACGAGTGGTAAGGGAGCAGCCACCGCCAAAGCCACGACGGCAAATAGAATCGCGATGGTCTTCATTGTGTACTTACACAAGTTATTTTACTGAAACCAGACGGGATGTTTAAGTTAACTTATTTTTTTTTTTCGTATGTGATGTTAGTAATAAAATGAAAGAATATATCTAGTATTCATCTACTTACCTTGCCTTCAAGACTTTCAATGAGAACTATGATATTCAGCTATCGACACTCAGTTTATATACAACCAAATAAAGTCATAAATACAACGTCACATTCAATCAAACAACCAAAATTAGACTCTTATCATCTTTAACCATCATTTCTTTTATTTGTCTCTTCCTGCGATGATTATTAACTACCAATAAAATGTATTGCGTGGATATCATAAAGATACATTATTAATTTTGTAATAAATTCATCGAGGTTAAACGTAATAAATAAATTGGAGTATCTATTTGTAACATTGAAATAACCTTTTTTCATTACATGCCTAAGAACATATATTCAGTACACACACCAAAATAATATTTATACAATTTTAATATGTCTGTCTGTTTGTTCCTACTCATCTCTGGAATGGTCGGACCGTTTCTGACGGAACTTTTTTGGCAGGTAGCTGATGTAATAAGGAATAACTTAAGCTACTTTTATTTTAAAATAAACTAATTAACTTTGTGATCAAATTCCACGCGGACGAAGTCGTGGATACTGCTAGTTTTTAATACCTTTACTCTATTTTCCATATGAAACAAGTAAACCTTTCGTAAGGGTGCTCATACTTGTCAAAAGAATGACATAGGGAGAATGTCGAAACGGTAATGCAATACGAAAGTAGGAATGAAAGGTCGCGGAACAGAGACCGACCTATCACGATCAAATAGGTGTATGTACGGCTGAATGCGGAATCTAAGCTTCGAACCTGGGTGGTAAATCGCTTAATACATGAATAGTATGCCATTTATAAGTAAACTAAGGAAGTTATAGTTGACTCCACGATGTTCTGAATCGCGATTTCAAGTGGTCCCCGTTCCGTTCTGAGGTACCTATTTACATTACGTACTTATTGAGTGATCTCGAAGTTGTAAAAGATAAATAATTCGGCATTTGAGAAAAAAAAACATTTTTTTTATCGCGTAAAAAGCCAATGAAGGCAGTGACTTAAATCTCAAGTGGTAAACCTCTCAGTGTACTCTTTACTGATTACCCTTACATACGAATCACCATCTTTGACAGTTAATCTGACTATGTCTTCGTATGTTTTATTGACTTGGTAAAATTAATAAAAATACATATCCAATGTTTTTTGACAATTTCTCTGAGGGACTTGATTTTGTTTGTATTATACCAATATAACTTTTTAAGACAGGAAGTCTTTCAATTTCTGTTCTTAATATTTTGCCGTAAACTTATAGTTCTCCACAATTTCCTTACTTCCACAACTTAAATAATTTGTCTTCCTAGTAACACAATGAAACTTCTAATAACGTTACAAGTTCTTGTTTCCGTTACCAAACTTGTAATTAAAACTTCTTACTAACTTCTAATTGAAAAAGAAAAAGTTTTTTTTCCTATTACGAAGTATATAGAGGCTCCAGCCTAGCTACATCTAATCCACAAAGTATTTATCACGAAGCTATGTATAAGAAATATCGTTTTCCTTACAGACAGATTTTGGGCACAACGTTTATGGACAGATTTTTTTTTTTAACCAAAGATTTTTTGCCTCAGTGTACTTTATTTATAATATAGTAATATGTCGCACTGCTGTGCACTCCTCTTCCTATAAAAAAAAGGTTTCATCACCACGATAGCTCACTGTGTGTTATTGCACCCAGACACAGAACAAATAATCAAACTTATCACACAAATATTTGCCCTGGATAGGGATCGAACCCACGACTTCCGGTATAGTAGTCAGGGTCACTAACCACTAGAATAACAGGCCAGTCAATAATAATAACATTTGGAATCCTATATAGGTTTATACTTAGGTTTCCTTATGATATCTCCGTTTTATATTCATAATTTTGTAAAATTATCCACAGAGTTAAGCTTACCTTTAGCGTTAGGTGTTAAAGGCTCAATGAACGTTTTCTCATAGGATTTGCATATAAAGTGTTAACAATTCGTGTCATTCTAATGCCTTCATAAATGCCAGTTCATTGCCTATCAGTATCTTGTCAAATGTTACGACTGATTCAATCAGCCGGAGTGATTGTCACGCATTTCTGGAAATTTAAACAAACTCTATTTATTTCAGTTTTTTACGTATGACTTTTGCCTGCCGAAATTATGGGTCGCTGAGTTTACAGAAATATTCAAACTCGAGCACAAATAACTGAGATGGAAAGAGCATTATTGTGAAATATACTAACACTACTTGTGCTAAGCGGGGATCGAACCAGCAGCACGTCGTCGCAACCACTCGGTTAACAAAATTTTTGGAATACGCTGTAGTCTGTATAATTATTTTGGTAAGACTGAAGAAAAGTTGAGCATTTTTTTAGGCAAATTATGATAAGTAGACCTGAAAAGTTTTAAGTAAATTCATAATTAATTCACCATTCCATGTTACTACTAGCTAAAGTATGGTATAATATTTACTTCTTAATAAACCATAATAATATTTTAGTAAAGTAATTATCATTAAATATAATTAACTAAGCATAAATCCAATTCAAATTATCACGTCGGTGGGCAATCAGCGAATTGGAAAACTCGGAAAACTGGCGCCTAGATGAGATTCGAGAAACATCGTGTCCATCCGGTAACTACTCGTACATTACATTAAATCCCGTATATTTCCCCTAGTAGATAGGCTCGTTAAATTTGTGTGAGTTGGAAAGCCCGTCGGAGGGCTTACCAACAACCTTTCAAAGAATCATTGTAGTTGTGGAAAAGAGACGCTGCTCTATGTCGTGTAGAGCGCTGTTTCACTTCCACAATTGCAGTGATGTTAGTTCAAGCCGGCCGGCAGCTGTGTGCGGCGTGCACCTCCCGCCACGTTTGGCGTGGAAACTGTGCCACGTCGCCTTCTCTCAGTAAAAGTACTTTCTTCGAGCCGCTTTCGGAAACTCGTCTAGAACAAATTTCCTCGCTATAGTAACCTTGTACTATGTGACATAAGGTGTTCGCCGGCGCGTGCACTATAATTAGAATTCTCGGTCGTTTATAGCGTACTGAGAAACGGCAATCGATACCGAGCCCCGCCTAGCTTTACAATCGTGAGAAATGTTACCACCGTAACATTAAACGTGGAGAAACAATGGGATGTTAGGATTTAAAGCCTACATTTAATCATTAATCCTACTTATCTTTATGATATTCTGTCAGAATTATTGCTGCGAAATTAACGGTAGCTCGGCTTATCCTTTTGTTTTACAGCCAACAATTGCATTAGTTTCAAAGTATTACTTTTACCTTGTGAACTCTTGCTTAACACCATTATTAATTGGTTGAACAATTCCTAGTTTGTTTGAAAGATCCTCTCTTAGTCATAATTAGGTATAGTTAGAATTTTTTGTGTTATGACTGACATTTGAAAAATCCTTGACTGTCGTAAGTAAACCGTAAAGTTTACTTAACGACCTAATTTACTGTTTAGCATATAAAAGATGAAGCTTTCGTTCAAATGAAGAAAAGCATTGTCATTATTCATAAACAACTTGGTTTATTATTTTCATAAAAAAAAAACGTTTAAGTTACTATATTCCTTACATCCGAAACTTGTTACATACTAAATATTAGTTAGAATAATGAGAAAAATCCAATTTATCTATAAGTAAACTAATCCAAATAAGCGTAGGTATTTTGCAATATCACAAAGAAATTTGAACATTATTTTATTATTATTTTAAAACATTATTTTTATTTTATAGATACAAGTATTAAACATGACATTCAAATAAGCTTAAATTGCTACTATCTAATCTTATATTATTATGTTCAAATACTACAGCATGAAAATAAACGTTCTAGACACTTAAAAATTAACAAAATTATAATTAAAGTTTAGCTGTTAAAATGCTAATATAAATGTTTACCGCAAATACATTTGCTTTCATAATTAACAAGTACCTGCTACAACCGTACATCGAACATTAGCTCTATTCTGCTCTTTAACTAGGAATATAAGTGTTGTCGGATAAGCTTGCAAAAGATGGAAACATTTTTATTGGCAGACACAAATACAAAACAGTTAAGCTTAATATCTCATGTTTGTATCCCAAATGCCCAAAACCTACTTACTATTACCTACTTAAGGGTATTAATAATAGGGCTACATTTGAAAGGTACTTAAAAACTCTTTTGACACCTCAAAACGAATCGTATTCTCACGCAAGTAAACGTTTAACCAATTGCTACATACATCTAAAAAACAAACATAAGTTATGAAATTTAGTTCTGCCAACAATTTTCGCCTGGTGTTGTTGACTCTATATATTAGGCGGAAATCAAAGCATGTCACAAACGTCCTCGTGGCGAGAGCAACGTCCTGCTAGACCTATATTCATCTGAACAGATTTGTTTATTTCACTGATACAGTTAGTAATAATCGGTGATGGAACAAAGAACTTTTGAGAGCGACTTACATCATCGCTTTATTGGCTCTTAACGAACTCTTTTTGTTCAGACTGACTCTTCAGATGAGTTAAATGTTCAATGTTTTTGTAAAATTTTGTGCCTAGGTCAAAAAACGGGGACATTTTTTCTTCCTTACTTTGATAAGACAGCAATCTATCACGTTTGGAGTAAGATCAGGAGCAGAACTAACAGCTTATCGTATTTTTCCGCAGGTGCAATTGGGGTGTAAATACTACTAAACTTCCAGATCTACTGAGTAGTAATTTTTAAGATAATAACCTTGTACCACGAACCTCGTGTTGAATTGCGTTTACAACTAGACCAACGACACAATCATATAAATGAGAGATATGTTCTTATACAAACCAAGTTCTCCAAGAGTGTTAGACAAATAGCCTAATAGCAAACTGTTCCTTTTGAATCTGCTTCGTCATCCACCGACATAATATATGACATGTTAGCACAGAATCAATACAACATTCAACCCAATCTGTTGAATGGGGCCGGCTTTGAATGGCATCCAATTATGCAAACATCAGATTAACCTATTCAAAACCAGAAATCAAATCATGGAGATCGATTATTGTCCGAATCAGAAATGGTGTACATAGCTGTACACATACTACTATGTCATTCTGTATGTATATCATACCATTTATTATTTTATTTATTTTGTCCATAAATAAAAGCGGTACCTATTTTTGTCTTCAGACTACATGTTCTGAAACTTCAGTTTTTTTTTGTTGCAGTCCTTCAAAATCTTTACTTAAAAACCATTATAAACTTGGCATCGGCTTCCGAAGATTTTCTTCTAATGGTTTGGAGACTTTCTTACGAACCTTATTTAAAATTCATGTCGTAATTAGTGTTTTTGTAATTTTTAATTTATGATTATTTTTTATAGCGTCTCGTAAAAATTTCAGTTTGCTTCAACAGCAACTTTCAGTCGGCACATTTAGTACACTTAAAAAATCACACTACAATAAATTCTTACTTCTCAATCGATCTATTCAGAAACTAATTTATCTTGCAACATCAAATCTTATTATACTATTCTATTGAAGGAAATAGGTTATTCTGGTCTTTGCACTGTTGTGATCTTTATCATTGCATTCGCTGGCAGCTGAGAGAGACACGTGGCAATGGCACGTGTGACCAAGGAGGTGCCAACGCCCTCACTGGCCGGTGTCAATCCCTATCAGCTATAAATGATTTAACTAGAGTAACAGACAGTCTGTAGCCGTAATGCAGTCTGCATCTCCCGATTATGTTTTGTTTTGAAATTCGTTGCTTCGTTTGCCAAAAAGTAGAGTTGTGCTTGGTATTTCTTCGAAAAATTAATTTTGCTATTTTGTAGTGATGATGAGTAAAGAATTTTATTTATTATTTTGCTTTCTGAAACAAAATATCAAATTCGAATTAAAAATCACGATGTTTTAATGTATCAATCCCTGTCAGCTATAAATGATTTAACTAGAGTAACAGACAGTCAGTAGCCGTAATGCAGTCTGCATCTCCCGATTATGTTTTGTTTTGAAATTCGTTGCTTCGTTTGCCAAAAAGTAGAGCTGTAAGTAGAGTAGAGTCTTAGCATTGCTCTGTTTATGAATACAGTAATCAAGAAATCAATGCATAATATATACACAAAAAAAATGCATTTCTAAGAAAATAATTAACGAGTTTTCTAACTAAGTTTGTTGTAACTAGGTAATTAGTGATGATGAGGAAAAAAAGAAAAAATCAATATCTAATTTCGTCTTAAAAATCACGATATCAAAATAATGCAGTGTAATCCGCTAAATAAAGTCATAATCCATTAAGAAGGCACGTAAATTACTAAAACCCAATGCGTCAGTTCGCGTCACATTTACCGGACGACAGTCATTTATTTTAAGCCAAGCAGTACCCAATCTAGTGATATCGCGATATTCGCAATGTCATCTTTACGATTTAACAATATAATAAAATTACTATAAAACAATATTAACCAGTTATAAGTGACGAAATAACCTGATAAACTGATATCATCATAAAGATATTATATTAAAATAAGTAAATAATCGTTTTCCTTCTTAATATAGAAGATATTATAAACAGTAGGTAGTCTTGGTATTTTTAACCGACTTTAAAATGGAGATTTCTCAATCCGACCGTATATATGTTTTTTTTATATGTTCGCAGAAAATTACTTATGCAGTGAATAATATATTTGCACTAATGTATCTGTTCAATCGCTACATCTTGATACTATTGGTAAACATCCTTAGGACCCACACATGAATACCTACACACTCGTATATTCGAGTACAATGGCATATAAAGCTTCGAATAAAACCTTTTTCGTAGTGATAGTCCACGAAGGTTCATCAGAATGCTCCACGGGCCCGAACCTAATGAAATGCCATTAAGTAAATTACTTCTACATACCACTGCAACGAACGGAGGACAAAGACCGCTGGGAATCCACCTTAATTCTCTAATAAATTGCTTGCTGATATGCAAACGTATCGGCAATCTCGAAGTATTGAGAAAAATGTATTAAATCGAACAGATAACAGTATATCGATAGACAATGCCATTCTTTACGACTATTAAAATTCCTAACTCAGTATTTATTCTTCTCGCTGACGCGAAGTAACTATGCGAATCTAAATTCCACTGTGAATGCTGGTGCTGCACTATCTCAGATCAAAGGTAAACTCTGCAAATTTGCGTACAATGTTTTCATAACTTCTTAAGTCAGCATCCTTCATATTTCTGTCTTAAAACCGTATCTCACTTAATTTTCTACGTGCAGCAATAAAATAACTGAAATTATAGTCAATCAAGATCAGTCGTCTCGACTCCCCTTAACACGGCATACAGGTAATTTACACCGAATTAAGTTTATTATATAAAGCCTACTGTATCATTTAGAGAAGAAATTTTGGCCTTTCCGATTAACGGACAAGCACAAATTGGACAAAACCAATCAGGGGCTCTACTTTCATTCACTCCAATAACCCGAATTCTACTTATTATAATTATTTGAAGCTCACTGCGAAATGGAATCCATATTTTTATAATTCCGTTTCCGCTGGACAGATAACACGATCCACCGTTACCGAAAAAGGGTTATAAATGTATCTTTATCTTTTATTGCTGGTAGCAATTAACATGTAATATCGCCAATCTCCTGTAATAGTAATTGTCAATAGATTACATTGACAAAAAAACGTAAACAAGTTCTGTAAGTGGAAACCTATAGGTCCTTTTCCCCAAAACATCTATTAAGGGTCCCGTTATACGAAATGCCATAAAGCGTTCCCGCGAATATTTGGCAATTTTATGTGTCTGGACGTGGACAAAGAGCCGTTAACTGTTTCGAAGGCAGTAAAGAAGTTTTCTTTATTTCCGAAAGTTATAGGTTCCGTCGCGCACGTGTGAAAATAGGTCGACGGAATTCGTTCCTGGATTGACGTGGACGGTAAATACGCTTGTTTGTTGATCAAATTATTGATTCGACGCTTCGGACTTCGCCACAAAAATAACAGAGAAACACGTCTTATATCAGACCCTATTTCTCGGAACGAAAGCTAAGAGTTTTCTATTTCTCATCTATCGGGAAATAACAAATTGAACTCTAGATTAACTGTCAATCAATAGCTTGGCCACTTCTCAGGGAAGTTGTCCAATAACTGACAAGTTTTCATTTGAGATAATATTAATTTGCGCCATTTTGCTTGGTTCCGTCATGACAGTTAAACGGTTTTTAATTACTTTACGAACATACATTAGCGTGTCGCTATTGGGAATTTTTAGTACAAGGTGAGTTAAAAATATTCGTAAAAAAACATCCATCTTATCTTAGTGACTATATATTTTATGGAATGTTAACACACGGAAAATCTGATTCAAATACATTCTTAATATTCCGCCTTTGTGTTTAAACCGCAAGCAAAAAGCATCAAGTATAAGCTCTCGAGCTATTTCATAAATAAGTAGGTTTTATTTCAATCGCCCGATACCCAGAAACAATAACTTTACTTGTATATTGTATATTCGTGCTATAACGAGGAAACCCAATCCCGCGGAGACCGCAAGTTTCAAATTATCTGCAACATAAGTGAGCAAAAATACAAAGTCTATTAATACACAAAGCTAAGATTTTATTTAAATAAAATACGAGGAAGTAGTCTGACCTTTTATTTTAAATCCTTCGAGGTGTATGCAGTGAATCCAATAAAATTAAACGACAACGAGTAAGACATCAAAAAGACATATTTGTGGACCTCCAAGAATACAATTTAAAGATAAGGGTAAATCGATTCGTAGTTCGGAATGAATTGTTTTTATCTTGATGGTGGAATAAGAATGAGTGTGGAGCTCTTTCGCAGTACACCAAACGTGAATATTGATTTTATTCGAAGGTAATACTGCTTACCCTGCGTGAGTTGACGGCTAGTTAACATGCCATGACGATGCAGACTAAGGCCCAGTACCCGATAGTGCCTAGTGCAAGTATTGTGCTAAGCTGCAAAAAATATTCCGCTTCTTATTATTGGTATAAAATAAAGATGTTAAGTGCTGTGATTGGGTAATTGTGTATTTGACATAAGTTGACAACGACATGAAGTAACAGTGAAAACAAAAGGTGAGCTGTTTTCAACTTGACATTACCAAAAAGTTTCATCACCAGATTTACTTCAGACGTCTGAAAATCGGGTATTTGTGCTAGGAGCTGACTCCTAGCACAAATTCTATCAAAGAAGTATCGTTTAGAGTAGTAGCCTCAAAATCCTTACAGCATCTAGATTCAAATTCCCCGTACTAATGTAACGTTTACGTTACAAATTCTGTCGTTAGTATTCTTGGTAGGGGGTCTGATGTCTCCGACAGAGAATTCTGTAGTTCGTCGTAACTTCCCGATCCTTTAACGTAATAATGAAAAGTTTTATGTTGTAAAGGTAATGGCGGGTCATTAACCCGTCTCCACAGAATACAATGACCCATTTCCCAGCTTGGTTTAGTCTGCACGTACAGGATCAACTGAATGCCGAATGTTTTTACTCGCCAATACGTATGAGCATTTTATAGACTCATTAAACTCACATTTTATACGGAACGCATTGAGTTACATCGCACACGAGTTATTATTTCTCGAAAATGTAATTTGGGTTATATAATTCAAAAATTACGATTCTTTCGCGTGTTGCCTGTGTTTTCTGTAATAGCATCTCGATTTTTTTATTGCTTGAAGTAAAGATGATTAGTTATAGTTTCTGCGATATAAAATATCGATACTGATTTCCACCCATGCGACATTGTGTTACCTTGGCTTTCATTAGATCATAATTAACATGGTATTTCAGAGACGAGTTTTTCTTTTGTCTTTCCCATCTGGTTGATCAGTTCAGTAACCACTTTTTTGTATTATCAACTATCTAAATTTCTTTTATGTCCGCGATTTTTAGATGACCCAGACCTCCCAAATACATATCTCTCTTTAGACCCAGATAAATATTGATAATGTTAGGATATTATTCTCTTTGCATTTTCTAAAATTTCAGCTTGCTCAAACCTCACTCATTACTTACCAGTTCTACCAATCTGTATACTATGACATTAGACAAAAACCTTTGTTTATACTGCAATAAAAATGTCATTGATAACTTAACAATTCCAACCTACAGTCTTGCTTACTCAAAATATTTATCTACTGACCGACAATCGTCGGTGGGTTCAATAACACACATCCACACATCGCACCTACCACTCTGACCTCTCATTAAGACTGGCTCATGTGCTACTTTTGATAGCATTCGGCTATTAAGTCATATTGAGGTACTAGAAGGCCACTCGCTGGAATGTGGCCGATGTATCACAAACACGTGAACGAAAGCTAAGGTAAATAAGTCGCGTGAATTTGAGATTATCTTGCACTTTGAGCGGCTTAAACAACGAAATTCATACTTAAATGATGCGACGGTTTACTCACGCGTAAATATGCGTGAGTAGGTAACTAACGAAACTAGCCGGGCTATCCCGATAAATTTTGGGATAGCCCGGCTAGTTTCGAAGCCAACCATTTAAGTATGAGTCATCCTCACGAAAGTTAGGATAAAAAAAGTTCAAGTTAAATTGTACCCTAATTTAAACGAAGTTTTCTATCACATGTCACATTCACAGTCTCCAATACTAAGGGCAGAAAATAGAAACATTAAATAACACTCATCGATTGACACGCAGAAAATAAACCTGTGTTTTCAAAACTTCATTTACGAGTATATAAGATGTGTATGACTCTTCTAATTATTTGGACGGATTTTCATTCAATCAGTCGTAAGGTAAATCAGTGAAATAGTGCTATAGCTTACAGTTAAGACTGGCACCAAATAGATGAGCACTTACGCATTTATGAAACTGAATTTGCTTAAGTGATTTACAGCAACCAATCAGATTAACGAAATAGAAATTAACAATTCAAATAATTGGACCTTTGTAATGTATGGAGCGATATAGGTACAAATACCTATTTAGACTTAACTTCTCTGTAAGCCGGATTGCCCTTTCTCACTGTACAATTTCATAAAATAAAAGTTGAATTCATACATTCGTATACTCGTCATTATTTCGCCCCTAAATGTCGTCGCCATCGCTGAAATGTCAACATAAACGACACGAACACTAATTAATGAAATGAGAGATACTTGCGATCTGTCCACGATATGTGCAGGTCGCACTGGCCACGATACCACAGATAATTATTTCCGATCGTATGCTGTTAAACATCACTCCATTAAAGTGAAAAACATAAAATAAAATACATTTATTGCAAGAAATAAGGACCTGTGTAGTACGCTCACACAGACAGGCGATCCGGCTGCAAAGCCAGCTGAAAACAATTTGTGCCTATGAAGTTAAAGACAAAAATAACATGACATAATTGACTTTTATCTTCAACATTAAAGCGAATAAAATACATCTGGCTTGTAATGGATTACGCTTATTCAGCTTTCCCCGCCTATTGGTTGTTCTAGAACCAATATTAGTCGTCAGGTCAGTTTGTTCATCAATTTGTACGGGCATGTTGACCCATCCCGTATCCTGACGCAGCTCGGCTATAAAACTTGACCTCTATAACGATTATTTTATTCCAAGGCACTTTCGCCTATTACGATTGGTACAAACAAAATTTATTACAGTATGTTACAGCTACAGAATGCCAAATCTAAGAATAGATTCTAGATATTTTACGAATGGATCGATAAATTAACGAGCTAGCTTAGCATAAGTTTAACGGGATAATAATTCTTATTTATGCAGATTGGCATTTATTATTTAGCTATAAATAGTCAATAAAGCATTTTGTACGTTGGTACTGTCCTACAATTCATGAGAACATTGCTTGGCTATTATTCAAATGATGTAGTTTCATTGAGAGCGCGGCTGTGTGCGTATACAAACAGTAAGTGTGGCGTCGCGGGTGCGCGGGCGCACGGCGCGGCAGTGCGGGCGCCGCGCGCAGACTCTGCGGCGAATTTCGCCGCTCTCGCCCACTGATCTACATTTCACCTCCAATATGGGTCAATAACTGCCCACGCTCAGCCCCTCCGAGCGCGGTTCATTCACCTCGCCACTCCAAATCATTGTTCGCCAAATGTATAGTGTTGTTGGAGGTCGATGACCCCGCGTTGGTGCGGCTGCTGTCAGCCGTCAGCACGAGAGTCTTCTTCGAACGACACTCGACACGCCGACATCAGCGCAAACGCAAACATCCTCCGTCCATCCGCTAGCTATTATAGATATAAAGCCTCACGTGACTCGGCTCGCATAAACAAATGCATTCATCATTACGCGTTCTGTAAATATTAATAAGGTATCTATAATTTTAGTTTCAATTGTTTTCGATTTCACTAAATAACTATTAAATTAAGAAAACTAATATTTGGATACAGGGCATTTGAACTGTAAACAAAATAATTAGAAAGTTAAATTCGTATTAAAATAATTACTTGTCATCAGGAAATGTTCTCCGTACCTATGTGGCGTTAATACCGTTGCAAATATTCCGTGGTGGTTTTCCAATTTAAAGTTTCATAGTTTCCAGGTTGAAGTTAAATAGAAAACTTCAGTTTTCGACGATATACTCTATTATTTTCTGAAATAGTAACAAATGGTGCTTAAAACTTCTCACATAAGTTTATTTTACTTTATTTACTTAGTTCATGTCGTTTTTATTGTTAACATCTACCTAAGAAATAGGTAGACATAACTTAATATACGAGATAATAAGCAAGTACCGTAAATATCCATTTACAGCTGATCAATCAACAGTAAATTATAAAAGCCTATCACTACGCACTGCGCAGTTGCCATGCGAAGCCTCAACACTCTAACTTGCAAAACAAACGTGAAATCATGTCAAAAGTCATAATTGCTCAAGTGCTTATCTAAAGACGTAGAATACGCGGTCAATGTAAGCCAATAGGCAAAGGTAGCTGTAGCTATCCAAATATTGCTCGTGAAGGAAAGTGGCGCGCTGAACGGACGCGCACTGCCCGCGAGAAGTGTCACGTTGAACTCTTACATAAGGACTCGCCGTGCTTTCCAAAATATTATTGGATTTTTTTGCCTTTTTAAGCAAACAATGCCTTTGTCACGCATTCTATATGCTCGTTACAAAAGAAAGTCACTCGTTACGCGGATAATTGAGACCATTTAGGCCTATCTAAATCTTAATGCTTATATAAAACAACCAATTTAACAAGGAGGTCCGTTTCTTCTTTACATTAAACACTCCTATTAAAATACGTCTTAATTGCCGATTCCATGTAACTGTATACTTTGCATTCGGAGGAATACTTATTATAGAAAGTTTTTGTTACTAAACACGAATCCGACTTAGCACACCTTGAAACATGAAAAAATTATTCAAGGCCTTAATAATATTTCTTCAGAACACTAAAAACTTAGTGGCGATGTTGAAATGTAGGCTTTTTAGAAATAGTTGCACGCGAAATGTACATTGTAGCTCGCATCATTATTTGGGGCCGGGCGCTTATGGCGGCGGGCGGAGCGCGGACAGGTTGCGCCGAGGCCCAAGGAGAAACATCGCTTGCTCTACATTCGTCGAGTTTGGAGCCGATGACTCCTCGTGACCGTGTCCTCCTTAGCGAGTGCTGCTTTATCTCACCGAATTTCTCTCTTCTGTTCCGCATCATCACGAACAAAAAGTCAAGACCCGTTCGGTGGAAACGCGGCCTAGTTGTGACGACCACTTGCCCACATAGCGCCGCCCGCTCTACAACAAGCCCAAAACCGACTACTTTCGCCCCGGCTCAGTGCTAATTATATTTGATGGGACACAAAAACACTTATTTAAATAGATCGGTGTCGCATTTAGCGAAGACAATAACAACAAAGGCAAACTGTTTAGAGCGGAGAGTGACGAGTTTCAGTTGGCACTTACCGCTTTGTAAACACTACATTATTATTGTGGTTAGGCTCTAGCGTAAATTGTAACTTTCCATGAAATCGAGCAGTTTTATCGGTGAAAAAATTTGGTCAAGCTGAAAAACTTATGTTACGAATAGTATTTAGTTTTACCAGTTCCACAGTTTACCAAAACAAAAAGTACAAAAACGTCTTGAGTAAATATTTTTACATACTAATTGCGCTGGCGTAATGCTCGTTACAAGGTTTTTCGGATGTTTTAAAGTTTAAAACGATAACCAAAAACATTCGAAGCTTAAAGCTCCTTACCGACTCGATAATCGCAATACAAAACAATTTCAAAACCTTTTTATTGTTATTAAGAGTCGTATTACAATAATACTTAACTTGCTTTTAAAATTAAAGTTCAAAGTGCCTGCACCGTAAAGAGATTGTTTGTATTCGAAATATAAAATGCTTTTGGGCAAAACAAATGAACATGCATCACGAAATATATTTTTATTATTTGTATGTTATTTAATTTAAGCTGAAATACCGTTCAATAAAGCCCTGTCGAGTCGTGTAGGTATATCTATATGTCAACAATGACTGCGCAAATTTACGCGTTGTAAAACTTTTTTTAGAGTTAACGCAGTTCCTTTGTTATAACGCTGGCCTTTGGACACAGCCGCCATATCTTAACTAGATCTTGACAGCCTTATTGTCTGTCACATACTATAACTTTTGTACTGTCAAAACTGCTGTTTTACTTTTAAAAATAGGCCAGTTATTAAGAGTTTGTTGCCATCTGAATAAATGTTTACAATCTTTTTGCAGCCTTTTTTTTTCTTGAAGGTTAATAAACATATCTATTTACAGTATTTTAATTATTTTATGAAATTCGAGAGTTTATCTTAAATTAATATCTTTATCTGAGGAAAATAAAGACGATAGATTACTAGTTTATTTTTTCTCCATATTATCCTTATTTTATCTATTTAACGGATATGGGGTATAAATAATAAAATATACCTACTGTTATATTTCATCATTATTCTTAACGGAAATGCGATTAAAGTATTAGTATAGAATCTAAAACTTACTGAAAAGCAGAACTAAAACTAATGTACGGATCTCGTAGTACCGTAGTCTCGTAGACCGTAGGCACGCTGAAACTGTTAATAATAGAAACGCTTCGCAATCGACTTATGTTAATTTTTCTCACGAATTTGCCCAAAATGTCCAACATAATGGTACATAAGCATACGTACCTGGTACAAAACTCGAAAGCTATTTCCCGATGACATAATACGTAGCACGATGGTAAAGCAACGAACTTAGCTTCGCAATTCTATATTGAATATTCATTTAAGTCGGCATACGAATAGTTGTTTTAAAATGTTATTCCCCTAAATGTTAAGTAGTACTACGATATGAATTAAACTATTTTATTAAAGTATGCGAGTAATGTAGGTACGATGTGTAGTAACTATGATCTAACAATGTAAGGTAGTTCCCCTTATTTACCTCGACGTAATATTTTAACCGCCGGAAAAACATTTTTTTTTAACGTCAAGTATTTATTTCTTACATCGTGTTGTAACAATAATTTGTGTAACACCCACCAGTAATGTACCAAACAAAAATAATCGTGTATTTTCGGATACGGAATGAAAAAAAAACAGGCTGACTGAAGAGATGTTGTTATTACCCGGAAAGGAACAAGCTATTGTTAATCCTTTATAAAAAAAATAACAACAAAATCCTTGAATGAATGTTTTGATAGATGTAGCGAGCACCTAGCAGGCACGACATATGATCCTCCGTTAGATTAGCTCACATGTCAAAGCCCGGACGCTATGTTTTTACTATAACTTTCACTTTTCATAATACTTTCTTGATTATCGAATGATGCTATGTTATTATAGTTAGGATGTGCAATAGGTGCGCAGGCGCGTCCAGTACGCGGCTAAATGTCGCGCGCGCGGCCTCAGCACTCACAAACGGCCTTTGCAGTTCGGCGCGGTCGACGACCCGCCGGGGTCGATGACTGGGCCCGCATTTAGTTTTCACTTTCGTTCACTAAGGATAACTGTACCATATACGTCACGTACATGCCCACAATTCCGTTGACGGCCCGATCGGTTCCTCAAACCTGTGAAGAATACGCAATACTACTGTCACACATTTTAGGCAGTATAGCACATGCAGCCTAAAATAAGTAACATCGCTAAGTATCTAGTCAAGCGCTCGAGAGCCGACACCCAGCTATGCAATTACGATTCTCGGGTCTTTAAACTCTAAAGGATTCGATAACCTATAGCAATTAAATTTTAGTCGGACATCCTTTACTCAATGAACCTCGAAGACATTTTTATATCTTTTCGTGCATTTCAATTATTATTAATTTGTCTAATAAAGTTTAATTTGTGTACAAATTCACAGAGCGCAAAATTATCCAATTAACAAAGTTTCACATTGACCTAGGTTGGTATAACTGTGACTGGTTACTGGTCGAAATTAATCACCCTGCGAGAGTGGTACCCAATAAAGCCGTAAAAATACTAACAAGTGTATCAGACCACTTAATTAAATGTTAAACGATCGCATACCGAACCAAACGTCGTAGCTATGTCCGTCACCTGCCTAGGCAGAAGGTTGTTGCACTAATGATTGCCGGTGTCGTAACTCGGGCGTTGGACCAGTGTCCTTTTGATGCATTTTGGGTACAATTAGGTAATTTCGGCGGATAGTGGGGAGCGGCGGTGACGAGGGGGAGGCGCGGTGCGTGGGGTTGCGGGTT
Organism: Chrysodeixis includens; assembly: GCA_941860345.1. Classification (NCBI taxonomy): domain Eukaryota; kingdom Metazoa; phylum Arthropoda; class Insecta; order Lepidoptera; family Noctuidae; genus Chrysodeixis; species Chrysodeixis includens. The sequence goes on along the minus strand of OW796095.1, from coordinate 8,092,421 downwards.
CGGCGGTGGTTGCGCAAGCCGCGGTCGTCGACTCGGTTATGTCAGCGGTTTACGTAAGCGTCACCTCGCAACGCTCTCGGGGCAGGCGCCAATTGTAGCCCCGCGACCGTTTCGCACTTCTCGCGGACTATTTGCGGACGGCAACGGTTCGTTAGCGCTCCGCACTCGCACCTCTTGACCGAGTCGCCGCATTGTTCCCAGCACCCTCGGCGACGTGCTAACTTCGTTAGTGCCGCGCTCTGTCATCGTGTTACTAAACATTATGAAGAGTACTGAGCATCGCTCAATCACAATGAGTGATTCAACTAGGCGTACATTTATTTGAAAGGCTAGTTGGTCCGTACATTGTGTAACGCGAACAACCTCCAATTAAGTTCAACCTTTCATGAATCGATTAGCGCTAACATCAAATCGTCCATTGTAACCGTTGTTAAGAACAGGTGTGCCCTAAAGGAGTAATTATGCGATATGGTTGCGGTCGAAGTAGAGAAGGGGCTGGAGCGGTTGCGTCAGCGTGCGGAGAGCGGTCGGGCTCAACGCACAAGGTTGCAGAGGTTCAATGCTCTAGAAATACGACACCCGACCCCGGGCAACCGCATGCTGCGGGCCAAACCTGCGTGCGCGCCGCCCGCTCCGCGCGTCTACTGCGCGCGCGCGCAGCGAGCCGCACCAACGCTACCGACCATACACACACCAAATATTGTTAACTTGTTGTTTTTTTCTACTTAACAATAAATACAGGTTACGTAACTTAAATTTATATACCTAGTACTAAAAAAATGGACACGTAAATGCCTTTCCTCTATTGACCATTTCTTGATACGGATGTAGATCCGAGTGACGGGACAAAGCTAACAATCCTGTAGGTGTCATTATCTCTATTCACGAACCTGTCCATGAAACACGGTTAATTTGTCCAATTGTTAAACTTGTTCTTCTAAACGATGACAGTTTTGTTTTAACGGTACACGCACAGCTTCACGGAGTAACCTTCAAAAGAGAGAACGTGGCGTCGTCAGCACGTGCAATGTGCCAACTCTTTTTTATGTAGTTGTTTCGCAATTTTTTATAAATAATCTTGCCTTCGACCTTTGTAAGCTGCCCAATTCAGCCCGATTGGTATTCCTGTGGCGGGCGGCGTCGTGTGCTTTTCGTAACTTGTGGTTCAGCAACGCGCGAACGCAACGTGACCGTCATTACATTAGCGCCAGCCACACACATCGTGTACAAACTGCTCCTAAAATACTCATTCATTATACAAATGTATTACAAATATATGCATTATTGACTGCGAGGTAATTAGTAAAGCTGTGGAATCTAAAATTATGCCAATAATCATATTCAATACCCTGGGAACTCTTCGACGTGAAGTGCGAAGAGATGAGTAAAGTGTGTATTATTAGATCATCCACTTTGAATACCTCCATGAAAGATGCAAAATTTTGAAATATGCAAATAACTGTCACATAGAAAAACAAAAATAAATTAACCTAATTTAGTACCTGTAAAACTTGCCTATTTGCAAAAGTATAGATAGGCGCAATCGTAACACTTACTGCAATAATATTGCAAAACTTAGGCAAAAATAGTCTTCAAAACTCATAAATAGTCTTGAATACACATTCATAAGCGTAAGTATTATACCTATTCATTATGATTAATTAATCCGCCGTTGCCAGAAATTTACAAAAAATATTAAGGTGAGTGTGCCAAACATTTCCGTTTCATTGTTTTTTTAATTGGACCGTTAACTTTGTCAATTTCTCCGCTCACTTCTTTGCTCATTCTGATTACGAGAAGGCGTAGAAAGCGTCGCAACGCTTATACAACCTCTTAACTGCGCACGCAAGCGACATCACCAGGGTTCAGTTTACCAAACGCTGCTGAATCACCATCATTACTCTACCCAGAGTTCGTTGACCCCGCAGGCCGTTCTACGAAGATACAACATTTTTGCAGACTGGCGCCAACGTTGCACGACAATAAACATTGATGCGATCTTCCGTGTTAATACGGAGCCGAGTAACCGTAAACGGCTCAATTGTGAGATTGATCGCGTCAGTTTCGTGGCAGCTAGAGTGGCAGGAAGGGTGCGTAAGCGGCGGCGTCCGAGCTGCGTTACCGGAACGGCTGTCCGCAGCCTTTCACGCACTTAATTTGGCAGGACCCCCTTCTCGCCGCCTGCCTCGCACCTCCTCGCCCCAACACTGAGAGAAAGTAGCTAGCCTACGCAATGCTAGGGTCAATGACCGTACTCGAAAATGCTCACTTCTGACAAAAGTGACACATTAACAGCAAGCATTTCATATTCAATATGTGCGGTCAGTTTCTTGCACGGATGTGAATGGTCGCCGCGATTAGGTCAGGCTGGCGCTGTGGCCTATATTGTGGCGGAGCGTCGTGGGCGGCCACGTAGGAGTGCTTCACCACGCCGCCCGTCACTTGCCTCCTTATTGAATTAAGCCTGCTCAACCAGAACAATAGCGAGATGGTACGAAAAGCCAGCTGACATTCGGAAATTGTTGGACCCCAATTTCGTTGGTGTTAATAATATGGTATAGCAAGGCTTTTTCCTTATCCTCAACAAGCTTGAAAGATTCTAGATGAAACAGGATGCAAAATAAATCGAGAGTAGCGATTCGTAGAGTCGGATATATTCCACTTAAAATCGGTATTATACAAACCATCTCTTTAAAAGACCAATAGCTAGCCTGAAACTAGCATCATAACAGTACAACCTTCTGATCGGCCTCGCGTTCAGCAGTATTAATAAATTCACAGCTACTGTCTTAAATCTACAAGAGATACAGTTACATATAACAGCAACAACAGCTCACAGTATAATAAAGTGTTCCGAAATAATGGGTGCTATAAAGGAAAAGTTTACTATGGAGATAAGAATCTTTTACAAGCAAATAAAAGTACATAATGGTACGGACGTCTGACAGGTAGAAGCCTGCATGTACCTATCTGATCGGATAGCGAAGGGCACGGCCTAAATTTGGGCATGATCAGGGTCATCAGAAAAAGTAACCGTATTAAAAATATAACAGAATAGTGTTCTACTGGTCCACAAAGCGCATGGCGACGCGTACGCCCGCGGCGCAGGCGATTCGATAACTTGAATTGAAACATAATATTCATTATAATTGTTGTTATACATGCAAGCTTAATTGACTCTATCCCTATTAAATATAGTAATAACTTTCTAATATTATAAAGAGCAGTGGCGTCTGTGGGTCAGTTGGGTACGTTGCAGCTTGCACCTAATTATGAAGACCTCATTCCATGCATATTTTGATCGTGTGTAAGTTTACAACCGTGCAGTTTGGGATAAGTATGTGAAAGTTCATTTGTTTTTCTGTAGTTTTCAATTGCCTTTTTGGAGTTTACTACACTTAAAGGCATAAACTAGTCATTAAGTGATGGAAAACCTTTTTTTGTTTCCTAACTTATGAATGAGTTGAGTACACAATATGTGCGACCAAATTGGCCAATTTTTGTCTGAAAATGACAACTCACGCAGTAGTATTTTGTACTTGAAATGGTTTTGTGTGTAAATTGGGTTTAATTTAGCGACAGCAAAGAAACAATAGTTATGTGATTAGCTTTTTGTGTCGGTAGAATATTTTAATTTGTAATATAAAAATAGAATATAAAGAACCCATACATAAAAATTCGAGGGTCAGTTCAACCCTCGAATGTTCTTGAATAATAACTAAACAGGTGAGATTTTGTCAAAAGAAAGTTTTTTTGGCGGCTCTTTACGTGATGAAAAGTATTACTAGAAAGAAATAACAATATGCACATCTGATATCAACTCCTGTCGCATTCTTGAGAAACGCAATTGTCTCTACGAACTAACCTTTTAAAAACAAAAACAACTAAAAAGAATCTAGATAATGCACAGAATGCAAAACATAAGACAAGTAATTAAACGTTTTTTTTAAGAAATAATTGTGTGCATAGCATGCAGTAATTAAATGTGTAATAATGTACAGATCACGTATGGACGTTCCGTATCGCATCAGATAACATTGCCTGATCAAACACAGTACATACATCTGCGCAGTTGTACATCTGTCCGTGTGCAATCAACTGCTAATTTATTGTATTAACTTGCATGAAGAATGAGATATCCGTCTTTACGTGGAGAGCAGTACCACAAGAGCTGGCGTGCACGTGCCATGGAAAAACACAGAAAACAAGGACACACTGCAATGGTTCATTCAACCGGACGTTATTATTCAACGAGCGCACTGTGATGAAACTACGCAAATCTTCATTATTATTAACAAAGAACGGCGTTTCGAAATATTGGACCACGTACAAAGTCGTAGGGCACGTAGCGGGCCCTAAAGCAGCCGAAATATGACACACGGACAGCAAACGCAACGATTCTACGCATTCTGCTTGCTGAATACGTAACATGATTTATTGACATAAGCTGCTTTCATGCCGCTATATCATACTTTCAGTATATTACGGCCAAGTACGCAGCGTTCGCGAGTCGCGTTGTCAACGGACATTTTACATAAATAACGTATAACAAGAATTTATAGTACCTACATCTTTTGTACAGTTTAAATTCAAGGTTTCAATTTTAACGTAGAGCTGTGACATTCTTACTACCTATGTTAAATATATCGTCGTCAACATACGCTCACTGAACATCAGTTCCATTGTGTTAAGAATACGATTATGTAACAAATGTGACTTTTATTTTTCGCTTTGCACATCTGCATAAGAAAATCTAAGTTAGATGCCAAAGCTTATTGTACTAATGCCAACCGCTCTAACAGTCCTGAACAAGCAGTGAACAAATTGAAATATCTGTTCGCTGAGAATTTTAATGAAATACGTCGGAAAAGCTAGACAACAAAAGCTTTGTGAGAAATATGAAGAGGATTGTAAGAGGATTCCCTCGACGATACAAGTAGGGGGAAACAATGTGTTGTTTAAATTGTATTATTCGAAACGCTTAAAACAAGCCAACTATGTTAGAATTGTACCTAATATTCAAAGTGGTTTCTAAAGGTAGAGTTTAAAACCCTTAAGTTTTATCGCTAGTGTATCGTACCTTTTAAGTGGCCAATTTCCCTACACGGTATACCTAGTATTGGACTGTAGTTTGCCTTCTTTCTACGACGTAAAAGAAATTGCGAAGCTAAATAATAACTTACCAAAGTTTCATGAAAATGGTACTGAAATCACTGAAAAGAAAATCGATAGAACCTAATTCGTTCTAGTATAACCTAATGGTTATTATAGTCAGTTAATAGTCAACCGTTGTGCCATATGTAACAAGAGATGAATATTTAATGGCTCCTTTCAATAAAATGACTTCATCAACTTTGTTATAGCTACTTAAAACGTGTTCCTCGCTCAAGATTTCACAATTTCGCTAATAAATTAATTTGTACCGCGACTGTGAAATGTTGAGTTAAGAAATTTTTGAATAGGATTATTTTGGGTAGGTATTGGTTAACATTTAAATAAGGTTTAACTTTGTACAAGAGTTTTTAATTAATGTATAATATATATTAATAGCGACCTGTCCCCACCTTCGCACGGGTGAAACACTTGTGTATTATACATAGAAACCTTCCTCTTCAATCACTCTATCTATTAAAAACCGCTTGAAAATCCGTTGCGTAGTTTTCAAGATTTAAGCGAACAGACACACAGACAGCGAATTTGTTTTATACTATGTGGTGATATTGAACCATCACTAATAAAATCTTGGGATGGGAAAATATAAATAAAGAAACGCTGACAAAGCAAAATATATTTGGCTAACGTACATGACAAGATAAATCTTGTAACTGACGACGTCTTGTAACATACTTTATCTTCAAAGCTTTGACTATGTAACGAAGTTATTTATTATTTCGGCTAAAACCTTTGCTATTATCTATGCTTGTTATGTAACATTGAATAATCTTCAACAGAAGCCACGCACAAATGCGGTAACTCCTTATTTAGGTTCTTCTCTGAGTTTTTGTTTTTCAATCAAATATGTTTTCGTATAAAAAAACACGATCAATTTGAAGTCCAAATTAATTAACGCACAGTAAATCCGAATACTCTTTATTATTCTATTTCAGTCGACCTTTTCCGGGGCGTTTTTTTGGGTACGGATAACCATAAAATTTTAATTATAAACCGGGGTGGCTCTACTTCAATTTCAGATTGTATATTTGTTACGAGAATTTAAACGCTTGCAATCTTCTCTTGTTTTTTTAATTATCAATATTCCTGTAAACTATTTAAAATAATAAGCCTTAACAGACCAACAGGATGATTTGTTTAATATTTACAGATATAACGACACGTTTTCCTAGAAATATACCACGTAGTCTGATTTATAAATACAGATATTTCTCACAAACAATTACCCATCTTAAAATACTTGATCTCAGAAAAACAAAAGTACGTCGCTTACTCATAATTCAGACGTTAAAAAATCGACATAATTTCCCGAACATTTACAGCACTCATTATTTCAGCTTTATACTACAAAACCCATATTATATGACGTTAATTTGGGTGTAATAACACGCGATGTATTGCACGACAAAAAATACCAGGAGACCTACCAACATCTTTTTAAGTAATATTAGTAATATTAAAGCAATAGTTGAAGAGAGACGCCGCTCTATCCCGTGTAGAACGCTATCACACTTCCACAATTTAAAAAATATTACTTTCAAAATCAGTGGTAGATAACCCGCCTGAACTTCAAATTGTTTTGGCATTTACAGAATTTTAAAGTCATGACCAAAAGTATATATCTGAACTGACGCTGACCAATTAGTCAAAAATAATGTAACTGACACCGTTGTGACGTGGTTATGGCTTCGTCGCACGTACACAACGCCCTAGGTTGTATCAAGGTGAAGTAAACTGAGATAGGTTAGTACTTTTTCAAGTATAAAAGTAAACAGCTGATGTTAAAGTCGGTGGGACAGTTAAAAAAATTGTAGAAAAATAATTAAGAACAAATAGGTAAAAGTGGTTGAACTGATAACCAAATCATGAATGATAATGCTGTTATATCGGCATAAGCCAAATTCTAGTACATAATAAATTGTGTTAATTAAAGGTGCTGACTGTACTATTGCATCTGTTGTCAAAAAGTATCCTATTAGCAAATGAAAGCACCTCCTTGTTTCTATATTTTTTTTTAAATGGTACAAAAGACCGTGTAGGTTAAGTGCGAAACAAGTTACATTGGGATATACATAAATAAACGCTGAATTGGATCGTACTGTAAATTGCGTCCTTATCTAGACTGTAAGTAGGCATTAATACGAATTTATGAAAATTAAAAAATGGCTATGAGTTTTTTATTTACCAAAAGTACCAAAACAATTACAATAAATTAACCGAATAAGTTCGTAAAATAAGTATTTATACCTTGATAGGTGACGGAGAGCTTAAAATTAAGGTAATGTAGGCAAAAGTGTAATTTATTTTACATAGGCTATAGGTATGACATTTCATCCGTAGACAATACGAAATATAAACTTAAAAAAAAAACCTAATAATTAAAATTGGATTATCCAAAGATTTCATTTTATCTTACGCTCTTTCGGTAACTAAGCTATAACATCAAATTGGCACTAAAACTTTACGAGTAGGTGGTAGATACGCAATAAATTTCTAATGTTTAACATCTAATACAAGACTTTATAAGGTTTATTACTTACGTGTTAATTAATTGTAATAGGTGCAAAAGACAAGCCATTAAACATTTTAGAAAAGGAAGTAATTAAGTATAACGCAATTACAAAACTACAACCAGTCTAGCTTAATTGTGTTCAAGTGCGCACGTACTGAAACGCGCTGTTGCCACCCGCCGTAGACATGTAACATGATTAATATTACCTCTACGGTCTACACAAGTTTATAAATAAAACAATACAAAAACAATGAACGGTACGTTCGTAGTAGTAGAGAAATCTAAACATCACAACCCTAAATAAATTTGTGTTAGTATGCAAGCCGGAGCGTCGTACGCAGCCAAAATATACGAGTCGGAGTTTGATGGTGTAACAGCGAGGTAGTAATGGATCGGGTTCGTTCGCCGATAAAAGCGAAAGTGCTGCGTTCACTGGGACAACGACCGCCTCCTGCGGCCAGCCCTGGCGGCTTCCTGCATCCAGGTCATCATCATCAAACATTGGCGACGTCACTGCCTTGTTAGTCAATGCGCATACGACGATCAATTCAAGTGCGGTGTTCTAGTAATACGAACTATTCTTGTGTGGCTTTTTATAGACTTCTGTGAACTGTAATGACATTTGATTGTTTACTTATTAAAGTTAATAATTCTGTGTATTTTTTAACTGTTACGTTTGCTAAATTCCCACAAGGCGACGAACTCGGTTCAGCAATTTTAAGTTATCGTAACATTTGCCGTGTTCACGGAAATTTTGTTTAAACACGAATCATTTTAAAGAATTCACGCGATCTTGTATCTGCGGTAGTATCGTAGCACTTCTACGTCGAATTTGATATCGATATTACCATCTGACCGAATTGGAAATACTACAGCGAGGTCAATGAACTGTCTTCAAGGTGTGGAAAAGATTTAATTACCATAACCAATTGATGGTCTTTTTATCATATCTACACTAGCAGCGTGCTTAGTTTGTTAATAATTATATTTTTTTTATATCATCACTCTTTACTTTAGGTGAATTCTTAGCCCTGAGCTAAGTTTATGCTAAATAATACACGTAGCCTATTAAGGTAATTACTAGTTGAAGTTGATGATAAAAAATGAAGATTGACACAAAAAAAAAATATTTAAAAATTATTTAACTACATCTCGCTGTTTAAAATTCCCATGCAGGCTAGTTAAGGCTAGATATTTCTATTAAATACAGACTTCTCAGAACGTTTGACTAGACTACCTAAGTAGTTACCTGCTCATCAAAACCGATTTAGTTTTCCTCACGTAGAGGTCTAGGCTTACTAAATTAGTCCAAGTTCCAGGCATTACAGACCATTACAACAGTGGAACCAAACCTTTAAAATCGAAAAAAACACAAGATGTTTAAGAAAATAATTTCACTAATACTGTAAACGGAAAAGTTTGTAAGTATGGATGAATGGATGTTAATTACTCTTTCACGTTCAATTTCTGGATTAACACAGGTTACCTTTTAACTGACTGCGTCAGATTGGAGTGTTTTGCAGCTAAAAATGACATTTTCGCGGTGAAGTCACGGGCAACATCTAGTACAATAAACCACTATTTTTTCCTAACGCACAAAAAATCGGAAAGATTTATCCGCGTTGTATACAAAATCTCACAACAGTACAGGCCTCCCATTATTATTCCAAACCTCTTTCTTTTAAGTAATCTCTGATCACATTTAATTAAGCTTTTTAATTAAAAGCGTACGGAACTAAAGGCTTAAGCACCCACTCTGCCAACATAACCACAATCCATCTCGCGGCATCTAAAATTAACAAGTTTGTCACCCAGTTAGTAACATCAACACGAAAGTAATGAAACAACACGTTCGTAGCAGACACTTGAATATTTCATCCGTCATCTCATAACGCTGGCTGCTATAAATATTCAAGGAACGACCTGTCCATTAGCCTCTGTAGTTATGAGTTATGAATTTTGTGAAAATTTTAGTTTGGCAATGACTGTCAGACTGTATTTCTGAACAGCTCATTTATATGCAAGGAGGTGTACACCGAATTACTGTAATGTACACAGACGCTTATGTATTTTACCGCCTGTCGTATCTGTTCTAAACTTAAAATAATAAGCCTTGGGTACTTAAATCACGGTCTTGTTCTCATCTCAATCACCAATTAATTAATTTTCGTGCCCGAGAGGTTTAATCAATATTTAGTTATCCGCTGAACTTTAATTTATAGCTATAGTTTACAGTTTACGTGTATTTCAAGGGATCGCTCAATTAGTTTCAGACTAAACTGAAGACTGAAACTGTAATACAGACACATGAAGTGATAAATAATGATATGTATCCGCCCCACAGAAGTTGTTATAATCATATTCTGAAATTCTGATAACTTATTCACAAATGAAAACGTTTCTCGTTTAGAAAAGCGCCTGTAGAAACTGTTACACCGCAGATGGTGTTGTTAGCGAGCGTCATTTGTTTGCGAATACCTTTGGGTAAGCATATTAGTACCCTACTCCAAAAGACAAATGAATAGAAATTGTAGGGCACCTGTTTCTACAATATTGTTTTTGGTTAGGGAAACAACACACTAAGGTTAGATAAAGAAGGAGTAGGTATATTGTTCCAGCGCTTTTGAAGGTTTTATTTTTATGTTAAAAGGAAATATCTATCATATCCCTCTCTTAAAACAACGAAAAATAACAAAAAAGGTCAACCTTAAAGCTTGCTTAATAGTACAGTCAACAGCAAAAGTAGATGATCAAAATCAGAAACACAATACTAATGATCGGAGTTGGCGTCAGAACTGTGTCGCGCCGAAATGATTCAAAAGTATGTGATTGTAAAATATACCAAACATTAACTAATAGTACAGCTGCCATATGTTCGTGATCAGCTTTGACTCCAAAAGTCATAAACTCAATTCGTATCAGAACTAAGCAGTGTTTTCTTTTTCCGAAACTAGTGATCAGTTAAAATAAAAAAAATAATGATGAAACTGAGGCCACGTAATCACGATACAAATATTTCATCCATACTTATTATAAGGGTGACTTCGAAGTCGTGGGCAATATTTTAAACTAAGACACTATTAATGATACTAATTACGTTAGGGCTATTTTTACGTAAAAAAAATAATAATGTAGGTTTTTACCTTTTCTAAGTTCCGCGCGGCCGTGGATGATGTGACGGCCGCGTTTAAATATTTTGATACTTTAGATCATTGGCATTATCTGATTAGTTTTGTTTTTTTTTTGTTCAATAGTAATTTATTACGGTAGTATGTTACTTATTATTTAAGTACACATTACATTTTTAATAACTGGGTAACAAGTTTTTTTTTGCGTAAAAGTATCCCTAACGCAATTAGTGTCATTAATAGTGTCTTAGTTTAAAATATTGCCCACGACTTGCAAGTCACCCTGTATAAATATCTCAGTAATTTAATTTATTATGCTTTACGGAAAAATATCTGAATTGAATCTCGAACCTCGAAAAAAGCACATGTTCATTAAAAAACTGGTTGTCTGTAAAATCAGTATACGAACGAGGTTTGTACGTGATATACTTTTAAACATTCGACACAAAAGAAATTATGTGTCAAATTTTTATAGTTTCGGAAAAAGAAAACACTGCTGAGTTCTGATACGAATTGAGTTTATGACTTTTGGAGTCAAAGCTGATCACGAACATATGGCAGCTGTACTATTAGTTAATGTTTGGTATATTTTACAATCACATACTTTTGAATCATTTCGGCGCGACACAGTTCTGACGCCAACTCCGATCATTAGTATTGTGTTTCTGATTTTGATCATCTACTTTTGCTGTTGACTGTACAACCGATAGAAACTAACTAATAAAGAACCGAATACACATAATATCCACGTAAATATTCTATACGAAAATATAGGCATGAATATTGCTAAGCATCAATACTGGGAAGTAAGTTTTTGATTACCTTTTCTATACCTAGAGAAAGTTTAATAATATCCTAATACTATTAGAAAAGTTGAACTAGCATCGAGTAACATTAAACGCGGCAGCGCCTGCGAATAAAATCATGTAGACGTCGCGCGGCGCAAAATATCGTTACTTACTTAGTTTTACCCGGCGCTTTGTTGTCTAGCCAGAACCCCCACAGACATCGACCCGATGGCGCTAATGTTATAATATATTGCCTTTCGTCTGCACCAACGATATTATACTAGGAAAAAATGAGTCTTCAAAATTATAGTTCATGTTTCTAGTGTATTAAACATCCGAAATTAATTCTAAAAATACATTTGACTGTCAAAGAAAATAAGCAATTTATTTTACCAAAATTCTATTACCTATTTGTTCGATTTGTTACTTAAACGGAATCTATAAGAAGCGATGAAGGTCACAAAACGCGAGCTACGGCATTGGCATTACGATTTAAAAATCTGGCAACTATGTTGCCTACAGCCTTACAAACAGCGCACATTCAAGTAAATTGATTGCAGACTCTCTCAATAGAGGGCGTTACTAGAAAGAGTAACAATTTGGCTCGGAAACGGGCTATAAAAATATCTGAACAAAAACCATTAAAATACATACTTACCAAGTGACGTCGCTTATATGCAAATTCTTTTGCATATTTACTTAGACCAAATATATACTCCCACTCTGTTTCATAAGAATACGTATCTACTAAAATATTGAAGTATTGAGGCCTTGATTTCCGTTCAAGATCCCTAATTATACTAATTAAGTTAATTGCGAATCTGTATAATCAGCAGATACCTAACAAAGAACCTGATTTTATTAAAATTTTTCAAAATATTGTGTTGTAGTTAAACATACCAACTTTCCGAAAACTTCAGTAAACTGGTAACATAAGTTACAACTAATAATGTAGCTCTACGTATCTATGTAGAAGGAATGTATTACAGCAGTCAGCTGACATCTCGTTACCGTAATGAAAACAAACATCGCAAAACAAACAACAAAGATTTGATGGATGATAGTGGCGCATTCTCATCTGTGTTTACTGCATTGTTCAAATTTCCCTCTTGCCAGTGGAGACAGCTAGTCGCGTACCTGTCTAGTGAGCGCAATCGTTACCGAGGCGCGTCGGTCTGCATCGGCGGGCATGCGCACTGCGAGCACAAATGTTCGACCAAGTTTAGTTAGACGAGAGAAGGAACGGCACTGCACGCTGACTGCGAATGGTCGCCGAGTCGCCGCCGAGCCGCGCCGCCCGCACCCGCAGTCCTCCCGCCGCGCCGGCTCTGCGCGCTCCACGCTAACCGCATCATGGTGAGTCATAGCTCCAGTGCGAATCTATTCATTTACGACGACCTTTACTGTTTAGATACAGATCAAAATAAAATTACACGCTCTGTTTAATACGACGAAATGTCAGCTGGCTTATCCGCCTGGAGGTGCTGATTCAACAAATCGCCGTCACCGACTGACATTAACCTAATTATGTGTTGTTTGATTACACTAAAAGAAATCGAGGAACTGCGTACCGATCCTAGCGAAGGTCAGCCGTTACCGCAACTTAAGTTAACGCTCTAATGTTATGTTATTTAAATTTCAGGTAATGGACAACCGTGTGAGTGACGATAACGAAACCGAACACAACTCTTCAATTTTTATTACAAATTTTCAAAATGGAGACGTTGTAAACTATTCACTTGTTTTGATCAAAGGTATCATAACAAGAGGGAATTCCAACAACAATGAACATGTGACATGCACATTGAAAGGGGAGAATTATCAAAACAAATCGCAATGGAACGTTTACAATGGAGAATTTAAAATGATAATCGAGCTAAGAAGAGGCGAAAATATAATTGAATTGGAACATGCAGAACAACAAAGAAAAACATTGCAGCTTGACTATACACCGAGGAAAACAAATCTCCGCGTTACTCCAGTGTACATCGTCTGTCAAGGCCATGATGGATGTTTTCAAAGTCCACCAGACGTTGATAACTCGATAGAAAGTGCCTGTGCTAGAACCGCTCTTGCTGCAAAGTTAATTCAAAGTCTAACAGCTGAAAAACTCTTCGAAAGTGGTGTGGGACGAAAAACTTTTCAACTCGAACATGAAGTGAACCCTAAAAAACCAGAATGCATTGTATTCAGAAGCAATCTCAATGTGAACAAGGCTCGAAAAATGAAACAGACGGAGTTATGGTCACATTTTGGCAGAGAACTGATGCTATCTGATTTAGGGAGCAATGAAAGGAAGTTTCTTGGTTTCATCTCATGCACACGATACAAAGGAACCGATATTGATAAGCCTATGTCCCATGAAGAAATTGTTTCCCTTACTGAAGCATACGCCGCACTAGGAGGCGGTGGTCTGGCGTTGTTTGGAACGGCCTGTATGTATACTTGGCCGATGTACGTTGAAGAAATCGTGCCCAAATTTTTGGATTCCACGCCAGTGAACACTAAAAGGTTTATGGATGATAGCGGATATCGTGGAACATTGGGAGGATGTTTTGCTACAACGTTAGGATCAGTGTTCCATGAACTTGGCCATACTTTTGATCTCGGACACACTAAAGATGGCATAATGGGAAGAGGTTTTGATAATTTGGATAGAGTATTTGTGACTGGCGAAAAACGATCGTCTTTGGTAAAAGATACGCAAAATAACTTCAGTGGAAAACCAGTGCAACATTCCACCGTTTCTCTACAACGCAATATAAGTGTAACCATGAACGTTGCGGAACCACTACGGGTATTAGGACCAAGAAGTAAAACAACGTTGGGGAATTTCGCGGCAATGTCAAAATCTGATATTATAAGAAGAAGTCCAAATGTTACTCCTATAACAAGACCCTCCAGTGTTTATTCCAATATAACCAACAGACTTACTGATTCAAAGAAGAATGTTAATCGAACGAATGGAAATGATTCAATTTACTGGACCAGAAACTGTGCTGTGTTATTATCTTATCACCGATGGTTCAATAATGAATATGGAAGAGAAAGACAAGCAATAACGCGGTATTTGAAGTTCGACAAAAATAAGATGATGATAATTTCTACTGCCGGTATTAGAATAGTAGAAGTCAGAGATGAATCTAATGGAATGGTTTTAGACTCGTATGAGTTTACAAATCTCGTGCCCGAAAAAAGATTTTTGGTTCCGTTCACTTTCTCACCTAAGACCAAAGTTTTGACGATAGTAGTAGAAGATGACTTAGGAAATGTGCTGAAACAGACATTTTCATATTAAAATTGGCGTAACAGTATTACGAAAGTTGACAATAAAGTGAAGAATATGTTTGAAACGATTAGTATGAAGTATTATAGAGAAGGAAATACAAAGTTCTTTAGTATAGAAATAAATCTGTAAGCAATTTAAATCTGTAAAGGAAGTGACGAAAACAATGAAAAGTAATTTGTAGTGAGTGAATATTTTTATTATACGGTAACCCCAGACGCAGTTGGCAACTGGAAAAGTGACATTTGTGCATCTTAATGTAAACATAATTATCAAAATTTTGTTGGACTATTTGTGGAACGAGTAACTGTGAAAGATTGTGTGTGATAAATTCGAATTAAGTAACATTGTGCAAAATAATTTATGCATATAATATTCCCGCACTGAAAATGGCAAGCACCTCTAAAGATGAAGACTATTTTTTCCTTTCAATCAAACATTTTCCATCCGTTGAAAATGGAAAAATAAATATAGTTGAGTTTTTAGATGCGTCGACTGATTTAGTAGCAGTAGTAGGTACGTAACACATAGCATTGCCTAAGTTAATCGCATTAATGTTTATGTGTAGTTTTATATAATTAATCTTTTCAGAACGCCTAGGCACTGTGTTTGCACCCGTAAAGTATGACATGCAAGGAAATATTGATGTGAGTCGTAGTAATAATGATTATTATATTTATTTTTATAACTAAATAATATTTATCATAATCTTTTAAATATTTCAGAAGGTAAAGAAGCTTTATAAATATGACGCAAACTCGTGTTTACTTGAGTTGATGCTTGATGAGAAAGCTAGAGGCAAACCCATCGCTGCAGAAGGTGTCTTATGGCTTAACAGGTATGTAATCATTTTAAAAATAATTAGGAACCTTGGCCCTTGTTAGCCATAATGCAGGATAATTGGAAGCCCTCCTTGGAAGAGAGGCCCATAATCTGTAGTCAGACAAATGACTCATAATTACTATGATGAAATGTGTTTTGTTTTACAAAAGTTTAGATTAGTCCGTTATCTTAACTGTCCTGTACTTAGCAATGTGGAACATCTTATGATTTCTTATCAATTGAATACCCACAGTATAATCTGTCAAACTTTAAAAATACATTTATGAATTATCATTTTTTTTTTCTTTCAGAGCCCTGCTGTTTTTTGAGCTCATATTCAAGGAGGTTTTAAGTCACTTGCAAGCCAACAACTATGATGTGCACATGAGGGATATATTTACTGTGGCTTATGAAGGTTCCGTTAAAAAGTACCATAACTGGGTCACTCAGCAAGTATTTATTGTAAGTATGAATTATTTTTCTATATTCGGAGCTAATCAATGACATAATACTAGTGTTTAATATTTTTGCACATTTTACCTATAATTAAAGCCGTCTATTATCAGCTTTATAGTATGGACAAAAGTATATAAATAATAAGGAAAACAACACAATTTAACTTAATTTTGTCCCTGTGTTTTAATACTACCAGGATTTAAAAACCAGGGTGAAATTATCTTGGGATTAATTTTTTCATTTAAAATATACCTATTCTTATTTTTTTAAGCGAAATACAATTGTGATATTGTACAAATAAATTAATGATTTATGTTTGTCTTGTTTTCCAGTTCATCTGCAAAATGTCTCCAAGTCTGCCTCAAATTATGAAGTCATTCGAAATTGAGAATAAAGTTAAGGAATTTGAAATGAAATTGGAAAAGTTCAACATTGCTTTAAACCTAATTAGATGTAAAATTGATGAGTTTTTCAAAGATAACAATCTGTTTGACTAACTGGATCAGTAATTAAAAAACTTTAAAAGGGACTAAAGAATCTATTTTCATTCAAAACAAATTGAAAAGTAAATTATTTTTATTTAGTATGAGTGGAGTATTGAATGTTTTGAATGCGAAATTGTACATAGTATTAATTAAATACCAAAAAATGTATTATGATAATGCCTAAGGATGTACCATATAGCTGTGTTAGTATTGTTAGAGTATGCGCCAGAGGCTGTTTGTGGTTCAAGAGATGAGAATAAATTATTTATTTTGTATTCCTTATAAAATAGTACATGAAATGCAGTTCGATGTAAGTTCATATTTTTTGTTTATATTTCATTTATTGATAGAAAATGAACATAGAGTGTCCAGTGCCTTGAGAGTTATTGAGGGCAGAAAACAATTATATAAGTCCCAATGCATATGTTTTACCAAGAGGTTATATTTGATACCATTTAATAATGTAGGTAATAGTTCAGTTAATAGCTGTAAATACCCAAGATATGGTATGTTATAGAGGTGCTCAGAATATGGTTTACAAAAGTATTTTGTGTGATATCATTATGACTAATAAAAATCTTACTTTAATGTATGTAAAATGTAATAACATTTTGATATTATTGTAACATCTCCTAATAATTAATTTAGGTTAGAATTATGTTATCGAATAGGTATCCATTACTATTTAATTCATATGTTATTATTAATTTAACAATTATACCAAAGCTTTGCTTTTACACTTTCACCCTTATATTCAAGTCTTTAATAAAAAAAGTGAGCATTTAATGTTGTGTAACAACATAATAAAGTCTTTTCATGTATTTTGTGTATTTATTTCAAAACTTAGTACCTACTTCAATAAAACTCTTACTTACTATATTTTTCATACACTTATAGATTAAATACTTGATTTCTTAAATAACAACATAATATTTCAGTGTCACCTGTCCTTTGGTTGTGACAAATAGATACTTTTTGCGAAATCTGAAGCTTGTTTGAGGGCCATGAAACTGAACACTATTTCAGCAACTGTAAGAAGGGCCAACATGCTGTGTAGGGTCATTTCCACTGGGGTACTCATCAAATAAGGGTTAAATAGGAAAAAGCTGACTAGAGGCATCTGCATTAGTACTGTCAGCATAAGAAATCCAGCCAATTCTGGAACCTGAAAAAAATATTCTTAGTCAGTAAATGATAGTTAATTAAGTTAATAAGAATTACTACTTATGCTGAACTTACACGTCGTGAAAGGTTCCCGTAGTGACCAAGATATATACGGGCTGATTCAATAATATTTAACAAAGTAAACACAGTCAGTGACAAGTACTTTGTAAGATGTCCAAGATAATTTAACTGAAAATATAAATAAAATACTAAAATCACACGATTCAAAAAAATAAGCAAGGGCAATATAAATTAGGTTTTCACCTTGGAATATAGAAAAAAACCAACAACAACCACCCAGGTCATGTATAAATAAAAATTGAAGTAGAGACACTTTTGTAATCGAAGCATTGTTCTGTATTCCATTACGAGGAAGTAGCCTTCCGGCTTTCACTACCTATTCACCGAGCCGACATTAGTATTTCTGTTTCCTTTATTTATTTGTAGTCCGATGCAATTGACCCAACAATTTCTGTTTGTTGTTATTGACAACGGATTGTTTTGATTTGGTTTTTGTCATTTTTTTTAACAGTATCGGTAACCTGACGAATATGAATTTTCACTTCCGGTTTCTCTCCTTTTCGTTATATAAAATACGGATCTCTTGAAAATTATTTTGTGTTTTAGTAGTAGTTTGATAAGTTTACGGACTAAATTAGTAAAAACCTAACTCTAAATGACCATCTTCACGTACTTGTAGCAATGAACTTTATTTAACAGCAACACATACAAAACTCTGTCACCAGTGTCACCTGTCATTCCATTACATAGTTTGACGTTTCTCACACATAACCTATTCTATTTTTTGCATTCTTGGTTCTATTTATTAGGAAATATTGTATGAAATCGTGTTAAAAATGTTAACTCAGACATTTCGTTTGACTCTAGGTTCGTTGTTTTGTATTACTTAAGTTATTGTCTCCGTTATTTAATAGAAATCTTTACAAATTTATATTTCTTTTAGGTTTATTACGTCCGGAAAGCAGTCAGCTAGTGCTTTCAGCTGGAATAAAATACTTCCCACCACCTAAGAATTATGACCGTAAGTATCTTCACCATTCTTTGCCGTTGTACTGGTATTTATTTCTCATTTCGATTCTAACCCTTCTTCTATTCTCGTTGCTAAGCTCTGGCCTTTCCGTCATTTCATTTTTCTTCAATCTTGAGCTAAGACTTCATGTTAAGGACTCTTTTGTTATTTCGGTAGTCGATTTATAAATCTATCTTTTTAGCTGTGTCACTTGACACTTTAAAAAAAAATACTGTAGTATGGAGCACCATACAATTATTGTTATTATTTCTATATAGATATTGAAATACCGGAACGTCCGAGGCTGCGTATTTACGACAAGGTGCCAATGTACCCTTCCAACTTGAAACCTCCCAAGATGCAGAAACGACTGAGATACATGAGAGGGCCTGAGACACTACACACTACTCTACAATTGAAGCAATATGGTGTTGTTGTAAGTTATCTTGATGTTCACAAAGACTAAAATGTATTGTAACATTCTATACTATAAATAGACTCTAATTGTACTTCAAAGCAAGGTTTTGTAATTATGCCTAAGTAAAAGCCCCAGTCACTAACAAAAGTGTCCAGCATGTACTCCTGTCGCCCCCCCGACGGAGGACAGTCCATGAAGATTTACACTAGGAAACAAAAAAAAAAACACTTGATTACATTCCGAAGTTGTCACATTGAGTTTTTTCATATTATTTAACTAAATGCCATTTACATTGAATATCATGTTATTCTCAGGCCACTGGTGGAGGCAGAATGCGCTCAGAACATTTTGAGATGGCCCGTCTTGTAGTTGCCAGAAAGTTAGACCAGAAGAGGATGTTTGCAATCTGGAGAGTGGACCCTCCATGGCAGCCGGTCACCAAGAAAGGTCAAGGTCAGAGAATGGGTGGTGGAAAAGGAGCTATTGACCACTATGTTACCCCCATCAAATCTGGCAGAATTATCTTGGAAGTCGGCGGCAAATGTGATTATGCTGAGGTATGTTTATTTCACTACTTTTACTGATTATATTATAATGAGATATATTATTCTGAGATCCTATAATAATATGTAATGTTTTAGAAAAGTTCAAGAATTATAAAGATAAATTCAGAATGGATATAAAGTTACTGTATGATAAGTTCATGAATTAAGAAAATAAATTGAATTGAAATGAATTTTCTGGATTCTCAAGTTTAATAATTAATCCATTTATTTACATCAATCAGTGAACCATATCAACTGATCAAATTAAAATCAAATTTTTGGTATAGGATTAAAGTATAGATTTCGGCAAATAATTAAATAAACCAAATAATTAATTTTGCTCGTCAAAAAATAATTGTTACAGGTGTACCCAATGCTCAAGATTGTGGCCGAGAGGTTACCATTCAAAGCTGAGGCAGTTTCACTAGAATCACTGCAGAAAAAAGCAGAGAACGAAAAATGGTTAGAAGAGAACAATCAGAATTATTACACAATGAAGTACATTATACAGAACAATATGGGAGGCTGTCACAAGATGTTGTCGCCTGTCGACCATCGCTGGTATGGTAAATACTTGTAAATATTGTTAGTTTAGATTAAATAGCATTTAAGTAGTGAAAATATAATATGTATTGCATATTTTTGGTTTTTACTTTTATTCATAACCAGCGTCCCACTCTAGCTTCACACGAGTGCAATCCTGATATACATATCCTCTCGAAATATTCTTACTATTAAAAAATGCCGGATCAAAATCCATTGCGTAGTTTTAAAGATCTAAGCATACATGGGGACGAACAGACACTCGAAGCGACTTCGTTTTATACTATATAATAATTGTAACAGTTTGCTTGAATGGTCCAAAAAACAGCTATCGGCCAGGACGCATGTGACGCCCGAGAGCGGGCGTCAGCTAAGTACGTCGCTGTGAATAATTTAGGACAAACCTTTAACCTTCTCAACTGGCACAGACGGGCAGATTCTCTATTGATACCATAAACCAAATACCAATGCGGCTTCATTGTATGCTAGCAAGTATAAAAATAATAAATAAAACAATCGTCAGTAATTAATAATGGTTTATTAAATTTGATTTTCATGAAAGGATTTTCGTGACAAGCCTCAGTTTGCATACATGTATTAAACGTAGCAATAATGATTTTTTAAACTCCTTTCTTACAATTATGGCAAAAACTCAACAGAAACAAATGTTTTACAGTAACAAATACTACAGCGTAGAGCACTTAGTATCTTATGACTCGTCCCTAACCTAACGACAAAAGCCAAACAACTCGCTATTAGTATTTAGAGGGGGTACTGTAACCAGCAAGAAATAATACCAGGACTTAAGACCACGCTGTGTTCAATTCCCCAGCTAAGTACCCAGTTTTTTCATTATAATGATGAAGTTTGGATGTCTTGAAGTCGCTAAGTATTTCTTATTGCTGGCTACAACACCACAGTACACAAGTAACGAAAGTGCAAGCTGACATGTACCTCGAACACTCTCTTTGCTAAAATCAAACAGTACATTTTTATTGACCACCTCTATTATTACATTAAGGTCACATTAATACACAATACAAGATAAAACATTTACTATTTAGTGTACATTTGTAACAGACATGTAACATCTCGTGATGTCGTGCAATCTACTCTGTCCTTTATGTTAAGCAACGCCTACCACATATATTTTCTATTCTGCATTGTCGTCACCACATAAGTACCTATAAATTATATAACGTCATAACAATATTTACAAAGCCTAACATACTAACTTACAAGTAAATGCAATTTACATTTCAATAAATTAATAATGTGTTTACAATATCATACAAGCGTTAGATTTATATATGATATGGCTTTATTATTTATAAAATAGACTGCGTATAAAATCAATCCCTGGCAGTCATTCTATCACAACTACGAACCGTTTGCTAGTACAGACTTTGAAATGTTATTATTGGTACAGCGGGATTACTTCATTAACATCTTACAGTACACTTTCTATTGATATCGTTTTATAAATAAACTAATAAATCAGTGCTTTTCTAAACAACGAATAATTTTACATTTAATTAGGCTGACAATTACATACATACATTAAATAATTCCATACAATCCATACTTGTTACATAATATCAAAGACATGTTTGAATAAAATTTAGTAGACAGTAAAGCCTTCTCTGAATGTGTAGTAGTTTAGAATTGAGCAAATAAATTAGCTCATATTAATTATAAGAATAATATATTTGACTAGTTCTGTATCTCTTACACTATACTTACAAGCTATATTCCCTAGAAACTGGCGATTTGCAGTCTTAATAATAATAACTATTGTGTTCATTATCCAATACACGGTAGGCGGGAAATGAAAGTGATTTTGCAACCAGAGATTTATAAAATAAATGCATTTTTTTACGTTTAACTTGCGTACATTAGCTAAGCTCTAAGTTAAGACATAAGTGAGGTAGCGTTTTTACCTTCTAGTGGAAAAATATATACAGATCTAGAACGAATGCAACATTATATTTTATTTGGTATGGGAATATTACAATAGCGTATCCTAAGGTCGCGAATTGTAGGCAAGGATATACGGCCTTGTGTGTACAGCAATTAGCCCGTTACCACAGGAGATATAATATCAATATACAGACAAACCTCGCGTGAGTAATATTTATAATTTATTATATTCATTGACATATTATGAGTATTAACTACATGCACACAATTATCATTATTAGGTACTTTAAATATGTGCAGCTTTGTAGATGACTAGAGTAAATACGTTTAACGATAATATTATGTATAAAACAGTTACATTTGTATATTTCGATTTCGATCACTGCAAGGATCCACTTTTAGACACATATTGTATCGAGGGTAATACATTGACGTCAACAACGTTTATTCGTAAGCTTCGCTCAGGTGCTCTAACAAGAATTTCAATTGTGTTTTCATGAAATTGTTCTTATGAGCGATAGAGTCGCAGAGCATCTGTGTGGGTGCGACTGCGTTCCCGTTGCTTACGTTCTCGTAAACATGCGCGTTGTTGTTGTTGTGTGTGTCAATGGTACTAGCCTCGAGCCCGGCTGCCCCGGACGTATCAGTGGGGGCATTGTATACGTCGATTGGAGGAGCTTTGATGATATGCTGATATTTAAACGTAGACAATATCTGCCGGATCTTTGCAATGATCTGCTCTACTCAGGCGTTTGATTCCTGCAAATTTTAAAATACAAAAGTCAGTATTCTGCAGCAAAATCTATAGGGCATAAGATTGTCTAATTATTACCGTGAAGTTAGATACTACTGTCTATGCTAGTGGTAAGAGTCAGCTGCTTTCTAGCATGCTACTTTGATTAATGATAATAATAATGATTTGAGAGAGGTGACAAGTGGAATGTTGTGTCTAGGCGATCACCCAAAATATCGAATTTGCTGCAGGGTGTAAGTTGCGAAGTAATGAATAGGTACTTAAAATGAATCTTAACAGGTAATATATATAATAGTGTTATAATACTGCACGGCATTCATATGTATAGTCATATAAAATGTAAGTACTCATATAAAATATTATCCTAATTTCATTTTAAATGCATCAAAATTGAGGCTCTATCGTTCATAAGAAGGTAATACATCGAACATCGAGACGATACAACATGAGAGGCCCGCGTGGTGCCGGTGGCGGGGCGGTACCGATGCAAGCACACAGCAACATCTACACTAGAAGCATGTGGGACGGTGTGGAGGCTGTTTATACCTTGAGGTTGTGGAAATAATGCATGATCTGATCGTAGTCCATGTGCAGGTCGTCCAGCCCCAGCGAGTCCGCCGCGGCGTCGCGGACCGCGGCCTCCTCGCCGCGCGAGAACATCGGGTTCCCCACTATCGTGGCGCGCTTCACCTCCGGGGAATTGCCCCCTGAAACAATCACCATTCCTTTATATAATTTTTCTCAACATTTTTAAATCTTCTGCAAATTTCGGGAGGGTAGGAAAAATTTTACTTCAATTATTTTCTGGCAGTTTAAGTAAAGTCCTCCTTTTCCTCTTTCTAAGCTATTAGTTGAAGACTTTTTGACTCACCTTTGTTCCTGTTGGCGTATTCTACGAAATCTTTTGATTCTTTGGCTCTATTCTTGTGCCTCATTTGTACTTCTGGTAGGCCTGTAAAAATGAAAAAAAAAATTAGACCGAGAACATGGAAGTAAAAATTAAGTTAAGAACTTAAAATTTTTAAACGTTATACACTAAAATGGCCAAATGGAAAATAAAAAAGGAGAAACTAACCGATTCCAGAGTCGTGCATGTAGTCAGGGCTTTCGGGTTTAGCGAATGTCCGTCGTGAGTCGTCGGTGCCTCTGTTGAGGCCGACAATCTCCCTGTAGTCCTTGTTCTCCATAACGAGAGGGGCGTCGTTGTCGAATTCAAATAGTCGTGTGCAGTCGCCTTCGTCAGTCAGCTTTTCCACTGGATTATCTTCAAGTTCGTTTTTGTTCGGGGCCGGGTTCGAATCGCGTTTGTAGTCTTTCATGTCTCGGTTCAATAGGTAGGGGGCGTCCAGTTTGTTTAGATCAATAATTCTGGAAAGAACGACAACATTATTTCTAACTGTTCCTACACATAATAAATAATCATAATGTTAATTAAATTTCGTATTTACCGGTCTGTGCGGCGGCCATTTTCTGGAGATCGTCGGGACTCGTAGTCGCGGTCATGCTTCTTCTGATGATTCCGGGAATGATTTCGTCGTGTGGGTGGCATGACTGTCTCGGGCAAAATCTGAAAGCACACAACCAAATTGTAAAGAGGCTGTAGGCAAAATTTGAAAGTAGGCAATATTTCAAATATTACCCTGGATGTTCTACTAAAAACAAAGATGGAACTATCCAAACTAAAATCAGTATCTCCTTCAACTTTTATACGTTTTTTTTTTATAATAACTATCGTGAGGATGATTCATATCTAATTAATGTAACGGTTTACTCACGCGTATCTATCTGAATAGCCCGACTAGTTTCGGACCCAACCGGAGCCCTTCACCATGTTCGACTCACGACACCGCCGCCGCGTCAGCTCATGATTAAGGACTCCGGTTGGGTCCGAAACTAATCGGGCTATCCCGATAAATACGCGTGAGTAAACCGTTATATCATTGAGTATTTTATACGTTTATCATTAAATATAGCAATCTCAGTATTTCCCTTACTTTGCTTGGGTTCCTTGGTGGCACTGGTATTTGTGGTTGTGGGGTGGACGAGTTCCTGTGAGGAGGCACGGGGGGCCGGTAGTCGTCTGGATTGTTGGCGTCCATCCTGTAGACCAAATGTAGTAAATTATACCCTAATTATTTCATAATGCACAGAGAAACTACCAAGCGGAGCGAGACGGGACAAGCATGCAATAGAACATTTGCGAGAAGTATTTTGCAGACATAGCAAGAAAACAGAAACATTTTTTCAGATACAAAAGCGTTTGGAATAGAAAACCTTGGTAACACCTAAGGTTGTGCTTTTAAATATACACCGTGACTTTTAGGTCGTTTTAAAAAAGCCGCCCAGTTCATGTATCCAATGACTAGTAAACGTTTATAATAAAAAAATATGTTTTTTTTAAGATTTGAATGAATAAAAATATTATTCATTATTATGACACAAGGCAGTTTTACGAACACTCTGTAGTGAGCGCAGTCCGAACCTTGTGCCAAAGGGGCCGCGCGGGCGGCGCGGCGGCGTCTTATCACAGGTCATTCACCTTAGCGTAAAACAGCTGTCTTACTATTGCAATCATAATGTTCGCAATAAGTATGTAGCATGTATCTTCAACAGTTTGATACGTAAATATTTTTAACAGGATGTTTCATATTTCCAATGTATTATTTATTTTTTTCATGCATATTATTTTAATTAATGATAAAAAAATTATATTCGCGCCTAGAGGTATTTTATGACGGATACATTGTGTGGACGACTTTTTTAAAACGACCTAAAAATCACGGTGTATTGAGTGTCTAATAAAAATAAAACAAAAATAACTTTATTTTTCCAGAAAGTTACACTTCTCCAACAATTAATCAGAAAAAAAAATGAAATATATTACGAGTGATATTGAAAAATTTAATAGCGGACAATCACAAAGACATTCACAGTGCATAAGCTTAATAAACTTGCAAAACTTACTGCCAGTGTCCATCGCCCGAGTGATGCCTCGCATGCCGCGCCGGCTTCTTGCAGTACGTCGTCGTATCAATAACTTTGTCCCTCTTATCGTTCTGAGACGGCAGTTCAATAGAGTTCGGGTTATCAAAGCTTGTCACCATAACATTCCCATTCTCAAGTATAGCATCCTCAGGTTCAACGTAGTTGTAGTTTAATGGGTTTGATGTGATCCGCATTTCTGTGTTGTTGTCGGTCTGCTGTGCCGAGTTCCTGTTCGCCGGATGCCTGTTGCCGTTCCTCTCGATTGTAGCTCGCCCTGGAACGTTAAAAGCTTCATTTTTGATTCAATTATTAAGTGGTTCAACGATTACGAGTAAATATATAATTTTGATGGCTGATGTAACGTAATATTTTGTTTATTCACACATAGATCTTGTTACAATAAGAGATTTCTCATACATTTATATCACATCAAAGTTACCCATACAAATAATTTAGTGGTAAACCCAATATCCCATGCGGGAATCGAAACCGCACCTAGTCGCTTCGTTGTACCTACTACAACGAGGTGACTTTGTTTATTTATTTTTAAGGCTTACAGGCTTTTTGCTTTTATTAAATGGATGACTCGATGAACACAAAATATCGTAGTCTTACCAAGCCAGACCCAGTCATGGGCGTTAGTGGTGGAGTCCCTGGATGCCTTGTCCTGGGCGCGGGTTAGGCCCCTCGTAGCGCCGGTCAGTCCAGCCGGACGACCCGCTTCTGCACTACTGGGAGCCCTCAGACCAATCCCTGTTAAAGGCTTCACCCGAGACGCGTACACCACGCATGATACTACGAACACCTACAAACAATGGATATGTCATTTTGAACCTTAAGCTCTGATACTGAACGTGGAGTTTTGAACGAACAAGTTTTGGCTTTAGAATAATGATCAGTGGCGATATCACGAACCACTGAAGATTGCCATGTTATTTTGAACCTTAAGCGCTAATACTAAATGAAGAGTTTTGATCAAGCAAGACTTTAGAATAATGTTCAGTGGCGATATCACGAACCACTGAAGATAATTGCAATGTAATTTAATAATTTTGAACTTTAAGTTCTTCTCTGAACGTCGAGATTAGTACAAGCAAGACATTGGAATAATGTTTGATAACTTACCACAATAGCAAAGCAGAATGCTCCAAGTACGACGTATATTCCTGAAATAAAACACAAGATTAATCTCAAATACAAGGTAGAAGTCGAAGAAATAGGTACCACATTAAAATAGTAAAAAATATTTTTTTTCGTAACAGTTCATGTCAGTAAACAGGTATATGGCAACACTAACCGATAACGACAGAGGTTTGTGCTGTCTGGTGTTGCGAGTGCGGTGCGGGGTTATTACGGTAGATGGAGTTGTACTGCTGCGCTTGCGCAATGGTAGGCTCGTGGTTGTTCTCGTCTTTAAATGCTGGATAACCTGGAAAATGCCATTAGTTTTATTAGTATTACATCGGCGAATAAATAAATTATGAATGCAGGTAATTAGCTGATTCGATAATTATTTTTATCTTTTTTTTCGTGGGAATCATCAAATGACCCCACCCGCTGTGGGTGCAGCGGAAGGGAGTGTCAGACTTTAACTGACTAAAACCCACTATGTTCCTTCTGGAGCCCTTTGGGTGCCGTGATCGCGGTAACTCTCACGAACATCCCGCAGCCCCGGATTATTTTTATATCTTATTAGATACTAAGCTTTCTTCAAATAATAATTTTACCGCGATTAGAAGCTAAGAATAGTATTATCTACCTTTAAGTATATCTCCAAGCTCAGCCATTCCACTTCTCATGCCGCCTCTTGCCATAATATCATCATTCTGCGGTGTATCTGGTCTTTGCGGGGCATCTCCTCCACTAAAGTCCACATCGACCCCAGCGGCGGCCGTAGCTATAGCCCCGGGTATATTCTTGATGTTGGCCGGGGTCTTCGTATCGCCTTTACCAGGTAACGCAACTCGACGCAGAGGCCCGGTGCGGCATTGTTCTGGTGTTAGTATTGTTACACGGAGGAGTTCGCCGCTACCTGTAATTTTAAAGTCGGGATTAATGGCAAAAAAATATTTGTTTTGAGCAGATTGGTGGTTTTTGTTTTTTTTTTTTGGTACATATTGTATTATGTATTACCCCCTTCTGTTAAGGTTTTTGTCGAGTCTATTATCCTGTTTAATTAATATTGATCATTCAGAGGCAATATCTGGATTTCACATTATGACCACATATTTTAATTTTTGCCGATAATACTGCGTAGCACCATCCTCACATTAATTTTAATGATAGCTTTAATTTATTATTTTTCTACCCTATAGTGTCCCACTACTAGGCAAAGGCCTCCCCCAAGTCCTTCCACGGTTCCCTATCTTATCTATCTTAATTTATTTATTACATGTAAAACCAACAGCTTCTAATAGCACATAAACCTTACCTTCACCAACGGCAATAACCCGAGGATGTCTGGACGCATGCATTGGAGCAGAAGCCACAACTTCAGGGTCAAGGCTCTCCACCACTAAGGAGTAGTCAGCCACAGCCACATCACGTAAAGCGGTGTGACTACCGTCTGAGAAGTCTAGGTCTATGTCCAGTAAGCCTTCCTGGAAATTGTGTAAATAGAAGTTAATATAGGGCTTTACCAAAATAGTAGTTTTGTGTAGAAATGTGGAGAAAAGGATGTATGGATTTGTTTTTATATTTGAAGATCATTTCATGGTAGTTCCAGGGATCATATATTATATTGACGAAAAGATGAAGCTATATGTGAACGTGATATAGAGGTGAGATTTTATTTTTTGCTATTCAGTTTGGCGGTTTCCATCTATTATATGGCAACGGCTGCTGTTTCAATCATCTGTCATAGATGCTAGAGCCCAATGATGATGATGATGGCAAACATTGTACGATTTTGTCCAAGAGATGAAGATATGTGTCAAAGTGATAAAGAGGTGGCAACTTCCATTATCTATTAGTTACATGGCAAAAATTGGGAAGAAAAGAAGGTTTTTTAAAACTACAAACCTGGTATTGTGCAGTAAGACGCCGAGTGACGGTAGTCTCCGATACGTATCCGTTCTCGATGGCTGTGTCCGGGGATATGTTGAGTTGCAGTCCGGAGATCACGCGGACTAACAGTCGAGATATCGACACCTTGTCGTTCCCGACGCGGACTTCACGTAGACCAATTACGCGTCCTGGAAAAGGGGGTTACAAAATGTTAGGTTAAGTAGTACTGTTTTATAGGCTCTTGCCAGTGTTGATTTTAATAGTATAATCCCGTTTAACAAATCATCGTCATCAAATATGATATATGAAAAGCTGTTTTTTCCAACCTAAACTTAACTTTTACTTTTTAAACTATACAAAAAAGATAAAGAACGAAATTAAACGACGAAAAACCTACACTACATGCTCGTACAGAAAATGTAATAAAACAATTGTTAAATCTCTCAAAAACATAACTTAATACATAATAATTACCTGTAATAGGAGATAGGACTTGCACCTCAGTGCGTCCGGTGCTACGTCCTTGCAGGACGCGCCCGCGCAGCGTCGCGATGCGTGGGTCGGACACGCGCGTGAGCACGAGCTCGGTCACCTTCAGCCAAGTGCGACGGGACACGAAGTACGAGACCCGACCCGAGTCATGGTCTTTTGCGAGGAATCGTGCGTATACCTAAATAAAATATAGGACTTAAGTATAATGTTGATGATGTCGGTCACCGGTGACCGATGAGTAGAACAATGTCTGAGGTATCGATACAATGTAAAAGTTGTTAAAGAATTTGTTGATTGAGTTTGCCTCTTTGTAATTCAACAAAGAATTTTTTGAAAAAAACTTTGTTTAACAAGTTTTAAAAATTCATGTATTTTTAAAAGCTTTTATTTAACTTGCAATGTATGGATATTTGTGTGTTCGGGTGAAATCTTTGAACTCAATTTTGAAGTAGATATAATCAACCGTTTGTGGTGAAATTTTGTGGACGCATTTTGTTTGGATGACAATATATGATAAAATATGTGACGTCATTCTAAATTTAATATGGCGGATCATACAAGATGTCAGAACAGTTATATTTAATCCACTTATACAATATGGGTATCAAATGAAAGGGCTTGTTAAGAGTGACTAGAAAAAGAATATGACGTCATTCTGAATCCAATATGGCGGACCATGCAGGATGGCGGAATAGTTACCTTTAGTCTACTTCTACAATATGGGTATCAAATGAAAGGGCTTGTTAAGAGTGACTAGAAAAAGAATATGACGTCATTCTGAATCCAATATGGCGGACCATGCAGGATGGCGGAATAGTTACCTTTAGTCTACTTCTACAATATGGGTATCAAATGAGAGGGCATTTTGAGAGTAATAATAACTTGAACAGACTGAAAAACCTAGCCAGCGATAACTAAAAAGTAAAAAATAAAAAATTTTAAGTAAAAAACTTTTTAAGAAAAAGCTTTTATTTAAACGCTCTAAAAAGAAGAAAATAAAATATTCCTTTTGGATTATACTAACAACTCCTCATTATACACAATTTATATATAATAATAAAAGCTTGTCGCGAGGTTTACATACCTATCAACATTCCTTTATATCATAATAATTTGTGGTAAATCGAGCGACAAGCTTTTATTATTATATATAAATTGTGTATAATGAGGAGTTGTTAGTATAATCCAAAAGGAATATTTTATTTTCTTCTTT
Source organism: Chrysodeixis includens (assembly GCA_941860345.1). Taxonomy (NCBI): domain Eukaryota; kingdom Metazoa; phylum Arthropoda; class Insecta; order Lepidoptera; family Noctuidae; genus Chrysodeixis; species Chrysodeixis includens. The sequence continues at coordinate 8,061,702 of OW796095.1, read as the reverse complement.
TTAGAGCGTTTAAATAAAAGCTTTTTCTTAAAAAGTTTTTTTACTTAAAATTTTTTATTTCGCCAAAATTTGATAACATAAATATTTTGTTTTTCTTCACAGTTTGTACGGTGGCTGTCCGGTAGACAATCTTCATTTTCATTGTGACTTTATCGATTCGATTAAAAGGCTTAAACTATATTTTTCGTGGTTATGCCTTAACAAACATAGATATGTCTTTCAGTAACTAAAGAGTCACACCGAAGACTTTAGTCAGACGCAAATAACCCCATTTTTATTTTAAACAAAGTTCGACCAGTGCTGTGCTCACACGACCAGTGATCCCCTTCTTTTAACTTTAATATCGATCAAAACGTCCCACTACCTTCAATTTTGCATGATAAGTACTGGAAATACCCACATTCCAAAAAAAACAGTGTAATAAGTAATGCACCCTTACCTCAACATTGCTTTGTTGGTATCGGAGCCTGCACGAGCGCTGCTCAGACAGCGAGTTTGTGTTGTCGGGCCGCGCGCCGCCCCAACCCCTCGCAGACAGCGAGCGCTTCGCCCTATCCTTCGTGTTGGCGTCATCGGGGACTTTCCAACCTTTTAAAATTATTGTAAATTAATTACACTTAAATTGCATTGAATGGTACACGCAAAACGGGCCACAAGAGCCTACGTGCGGAAAATGGAGCCAACCACCAAGTAGGTAGTAGGTAGGTACACTTTAAATGCTGTCGACGACTATGTAATTGTAAGTTTCGTGTTGATTCGGCAAAAAAATTACATCGACCAGCAGGTAGCTTTCCATAATAGGACTGTATTTATTTTGAGGTCGATGCTTATTTGTTTTTTAGATCCATATAGAAAAATTACAACTAGGTTGATCGAAGATTGAAAACTCTTTCTAAAATATTTATATCAACAAAAGTGTAAGTATTGAACATGGAAAGTGACATGACTAAAGCAACCTTCCCGTTTTCTAATTCACTTCGTTCCTGCAAAAAGGTTTCGTAAAACCTACTTTTCATGTTTACTTAGATGTGGTACAATGTTGGGGATGTGCGGTTGACCTCTCGCGAAGGCAACGCTTTTTCAAAAAGAGCTATGTTAATATTATTACTGTGACCTCATTCAACATAACTGCCAACATATATTTCAGCAAAGTTCATTGAAACGACAACCTAGTTTTCTTCCCAACTTTATTATCTCTAGTATTCTCTGCAGTAACATTGAATTCTTTATATTTTTTATTACTGGGATTTTATTTTCAAGCAGTAAGGCTACTTGTTTATCCGGACTAAATTCGACCTTCAAGCAATAAATTGAGAGTAAAAAGTAAAAGGAGTTCTAAATGTCCAGGACATTTATGATCGTTTTAATATTTATAAAGAAGCTAATCGGATATAGCGACCTAGTTTAGATCTAGTTAGTATCTAAAAAAAGATAAACAGTGGATATTAATAAGAATTCTTCCCTTTAGAGGTTCAATTTTATCAAAAATTTCTCGTTAAAAACTTTCTTCCCAATTCTTAGAAATGTTTGTTAACTGTTATAAAGAACCTTGCCAATCTGGCATTTCGTTCCACAACGGCAACAGTACACTGCCTTAGCTCTAATAGCAGTGGCTTGTAGTCCATAGAGACAAAAAAACATTGCCTAACCTATGTAAAAAATCCAGATAAGTTACCTTTAGCTTGTCACATCACATTACTTTAATGTATATTCCTTTTATCACGGATATTAAAGAATAGGAATATACCAACATTAAAACAAAATGAGATACATATTTCAGATATTTATCTAGGTTTCTAAGGGTAGGCAATGTCTTTTAGTTTTTATGGACTTGACGCCACTACCTAATAGGCACTGTTCACGCTATTTAACTAGCTTGAAGTGGGTGCACTATGCCAAATGGACTAGTGCGAATAAATCGATTAGGATTCGATGTTATATTTACCTTTGATCTGTGACAGGCGATTGTCATCAACGTCAATTTCCAGAGGGTATTCAGGCATCCAGACGGTAAAGCGAGCCAGGCCGGTGTAGGTCCCATATTTGACGATAACTGAGGCGTTTGAGGAGCCACGAATCTCTGAGCCATCGACGTATACGGAGCTGCATGATGATGATACCTGAGAGAGAGAGTTAAAGGAGTTTTTATGCTAGGTTGTGATTGGATGGCAAAAAGGATCAAAAGCATAAAATATCAAGGCTTACTGTCAAGACAGAATAAAAAAAAACAATAGTGGGAACGTTACCTATTTCTACCAAGGTTAACGATTTTAACTTTCGCGACCAACAGTCCACCCGTGACCACGGTCGGTGCATCTCGATCGAAACGTCGGGAGAAACCAAAAATATAGTATCACATCGCGAATAAGTCCCGTTTGTCGTCTAAAATATCTACCAAGGGTTCCAAACACAATAATCATAATTATCATCATAATTTTTCATAGCTGTAACCATGGTGTACAATAAAGAGTATTCTATTCTATTCTAATCTTGTATAATATGTGTATAAAAGCATTACCTTTAGCACGCTCTCGTCCTCAGAGTGGCAGGAGCTCTGTAGCGTGACGTCAGCGACCTGTCCCGCTTGCGACACAATCAGCACCTTCATCGCTTGGGACACTTGCCGCCCCGTTAATACCGCTGTGTTCAGTACTTCCCAGTTCTATACCAAAGAAACATTTAACTAAATACATTTTTGGGAAAGACGAGGAATTTCTATTTAGGTGTACCAATAGACATAATATAAACTTTTAGTACCTAGGAAAAAACATTGCGAAATAAATTGGGGACGAAAACTCAACTATTTCAGTCTTAGCGTCTTTCAAAGTACCCATTAGCAAATTAAAAAAACATGTCTTTGCAATAAATTAGCGCGGCTTAGACAGCCTAGACTAGCACGAATTGGTATCAAAGCCATTAGTTTTTAGTTCCCAATTAACGTAATCTCCAAAAATTTAAATTACTTTTATCCGCAACGGAACGAAACTAGTTTGATTCGAGAGCCAGCTGTCTATATCTACAATAGTTCACATTTAAAACACTCAATCACTCATGTCGTAATTTAATTGCTTTAATCATCTCGTTGGGAGGCAGACAAGGAGCGAGCGTTCATCCGTCAGTAAGCAGATATGAAGAGGCCCACTTGGCCCGAAGCTCCGAGCCCCGGGGCCCGAGCTAATAGCTCCACGCTAATATTGAGATAAACTAATTGCTTTATAAATATTATTCTGGAAGTTCATTTAAAGGCACCGCCGGGACCGCACACGTTGATGCCGTATGAAAATTAAATGGCCATCCAAAAGTGTTTGCCTCTCAACCCAGTTCCCTGATTTATTAAAAGGTTTAAATTAAATTAGGGAACTATAGATGGTCGTTTCTCATAAGAGGCGTGCGGTGTATTGTGTTGAGGCTTTTAACGTTGAAACATAGCTATTTGCTTTATGTTAACTACGTGTATAAGTATAAAACGTCATTTTAAAGTAACTGGTAACAACCAGGTAACCTAAATGACTGACCGAGGCATTACATAAAAGCACATTGACCTAAAAACTGTACCAATGTCAGCAAGATGTATTATTTATTAAACAATGCAAGACATGACATTATACACGGATAATAATACACATCATATAATTACAAGTGAAATATTCACGGAGGCGAGGAGGTTTGGCGTCAGCAGGCGCAGTGGGCGGCTGCAGCCCACCATAGCCTCCATTAGCTCACGATAAAGCTACCATTACACCACTTCATTCATACTAAGAGTGTACCATTAAAAGTTAATCTCGGTTATTTGTTACAATCAAGCTCATAACCGAAAGGTGCCTAATATTCCAAACAGTAAAATAACCGGTTTATGCCAGACGCTCAAAATCATAAATATGAACTCTTTCTTGAAGTAATTTAACAGGAAATTATCCCGAATCCAAAAATAGTCCACTTCATTAATCGAACTTAACATTTTCCTTTAGTTCTGCGTAAAAAACAACGTCGTTCACTACGAGTCACTCTCATAAAAACCATTGGAACCCAATAAAGATATCGTTATAGTAATAAAAGGGGCTCCCTTCGTTCCATTAATTACTAAGAAAATACCTTTCGGGTAATTTATCGCTACAATCGATGTCTCAATAAATTGTTGATTTCGAGCACCTGCTTCGGTAATAGTCGAGTAATCGAGTGGGTGTCCGTGATTGTAATCACTATTCGCATTTATTCTATAGATAGACATTAAATCTAGAACATCATAACAATTTTGAAGGTGTTACATTAATCATCCGTTAACAGTAAATTGGTAGGCACGTTCGTAAAAGAACATATATCTTACGAATTATGCTTTCACTGAAAGTACCTTAAAATTTTAATCAAGAGCAAGACGAGAATATCTCTATAAACGTGTTAAACAAGCTATAAATTCCGTTCGAATAATTACATTATGTTATTACTTTAAGTAGAGTATAAAGTTATAAACTGGAATTACCTTTGAGATGGGGAGTACGGCTTGAATATCATCCTTTTCAATGTCCAGTCTGGTGCTAACTCTGTGTTCATGGGGCGGTTCCTCTGTGGTCGACGTTATGGTAGGTGCAGAAGACACTTTGGCAGACCAGCTGATGCGGGCAGTGCCGCGTCCCGACTCGCCTTCCGAGCCTTCTCCGTCACCTTCACCTTCAGCTCCCACTTCAACCAACCAAGTGAGGATCTCTTCCCAGCCAGGCTCGCCAACACCGCTGCTCTCCTCAGAATCCCTATACCATAAAACCTCCTTATAATATTCAGTTCATAAACTAATACTAAAAGCTTTTATTAGCTTAAAGGTTATTTATTGAGGTCGAACATCTGAAGGTGAATGAAAAGCGAGCCGTAATAAATCAATAGCCCTATTATGTAGTCTTTTCTCTGAAAGTTCATGTTCTCACATTGGGCGTTGTCACTGGCGGAGGAAACACGGAATTATCTAAACAATAAAAAGTTAGCAGTGACATCGAGTTTCATTAAGCGGAAAAGCGCCGACAAAATTTATGGCCTTGCAAAATGCAAAGTAGTCGTGGGCGAAATTGTGAACAAATCCCACCGAAGAAATGAGAAATGGAAACATTCTGTTATAAAACGCGTACAATAAAAATATGTTTTCATTTACGTACAAAACTCGTTTAGGGAAATATGTATCTGCATAAATACGGGACATGAACTTTCATCTTATGCATTTTATTCGGGTCAACTCTTCTAAACTTAAATCCTTAGACGATTTCAAAAATACAGATTTCAGTATCATTCAAATAAGTAATGACTACAAAATGTAAAATCCACGATCTATTTAACTTCTTAAAAGATATCGTAAATCCTTCTAAGATCTTGAGGAATAGAAATGGAATTTTATAAAATCTCCTTTGCCCAGCTGACTGGCTGGAAGGAACCCACTTTATTCGCGGACACTCCGATTGCAATAGCATTTTATCGTTTAAGTGAGAGAACGTTGAATTGCAGATGCCATTTTATTGAATTTATATTAGAAATGAATGTCGCTCTTTCATATTTTCTACCTCCGTTCCTTTGTAGATCGGAATAGCTCTTGTTTCATGATCTTAATGTTTCATTTAACAATTACTTTCCATCCGGTACTTTAACAGGAAATACTAGTTAGTATTAATCTTGGCGGTCCGGAAGCTTATACAATAGGCAATTTGCTTTGAAATATCAAAAGATTGAGAATGAACGAAGCTGTCTTTGAGAAATACCTTCCTTTTTTATTACCTACTTTCCTGCCTTAGTGTGATTGGAAGGACTTTTATTAGTGGCAGTTTATTAGGAGTTATAGATATTCTACATACGTGTCAGGTGTCTCATCATCCCGTAGCGGTTGTTCGAGCTTCGTGGCTGTGACGGTGGCGGCTCGAGGCTTCACCTCAGCTGTCACTGCCCATCTGGAGTTCGCAGCAGTTACGCTCACAAGCCTGAGGCCAGACTTCACCTTCATTCTGTAGGACAGCAGCACAAATATGACCATGACGTCACCAAACAACTTACCTATCGCAACTATGAAAGGCATCGTAAATATAATTACTTGAATGGCCGCTATTTCACTATTTAACTGCTCATGTAATCTTCGTGTTTTACTATGAATATTAAAGCAGTCTACTGACGCAATCCAGATAGAACCACATCGTAGATCTAATAGCAAACGTGTATTTAACTTTAAGGCTTCCCTCCATTCAGTGAAGTTTATTTATACCCAAGCTGGGACCGCTTCGAACTTGTTACGTACCACTCATTCATTATTACAAAAGTTGAATCTTAAACATAAACTAGCTTGTCACAATGGCATGACTAAGGAAGGATCGGAATCACGTAAAGCCCGAGTTAGCTAACTGTCGCACGTTATTGTTGGAATAGTAAAATTTATTTTAATAGCTTAACCGAAGGCGACATAAATTTCCATTTAGTTGGTTGCAGTCGAGTATTCCCGTAAGGCGCGAGAGCTCGTTACTCAAATGGAGATACAGATACACGCCCGCGATGAAGTTTTGGAGCAGGTGCTGGAGATAATATATGGCAGGATTGTAAGTATCCAATACAACTACATTGTATAATTTCATTTTATATTATTACACAGACTTCTTTTAAATTTTACATTTAGGAGCCGATTTGAATACGGTCTTATTAACAAGACTTCTTGGTTTTGATGAAAACTAAGTTCTGAATTAGTAAATTACAGATATTAGATATTATAAACTTTATTGAGATAAACATGATTAGATTTAAATTAAATGATTTTGCTAGAAGTACTTCACATAATCAATGTGAATAAAGACAAGAAACTTGTCAACTCTCTAGTTCTAATCTGATTTAAACCTTTTATTGAAAACAAAACTTGGAACAATTACCTTTTTAGTCATAAGTTTAGATTTTTAGTTTATAGTTCCATTACAAACTAAAAATCGAAACTTTCAATCGTCAAAACTGCAGGCCGTAAATAAAATTAACTGGGATTTCGAATTCTGGCTGCAAATTGTATTGCCGGTTTTAGAAGAGATTGCAATATTCATAGCTTGCTTTAACGGCATTAGTTTTCATGTTCGTACAACGTACATCATATATCAGTTTTAGTATAATTCGAATATCCGTTTTCCAATACTTGGTTGAGGAAAGTAGGAATAAAGTATTACTACTGTTACGTATTATAAGAAATGATTGTTAGAAATATTCTGGGAAATAAAGACAGACAACAGTGTTAAGTTTAAGACTTGTTTTTATTCTGTTGTCGTTATCTAAACTTGCTTCATACACTGTCACACTGTTCTCTGTGCTGTTATTAATGTTTTTAAAACTTATAGCCATTCAGAATATACTTAAGAATAATTGTAACACAGACAATTCGAAGAATTAAACTTCTGGTAAATTTTAGTGGACTGTAATTTGATAAAAACTTTGATATAATCTTTGTAGATTCTAGTTTTGTAAATGTTTGTGCAATGTTCGTAAGTTAAGAGATTCTTGTTCTTGGCAGAAATATTTTCTGTTTTATTCTCAGCCCAGTATTTTCTTAGTCGTCTAGACATAGGATTAATTCTACAAGCAATCTACAACCAGAATAGCCCCGTTCCTAATAATAAGATGCCGAGAAAAGATAGGTGTGTAACGAGGACTCGTTACTCGAGTTAAAAACTAGAATTACAATCAAAGTTTTAATTGGCCCATTGAGGCCGGAAATTCTCAGTTAAGCTTTTGTTCGGCGGTTTTCGCCTCTCAAAAGCAAATTCGTACATGTTTTGTTGGCACCTTATCCATGCTCAAACCACGGCCGTACACTTCAAATTAGCCAAAAGTTAAGTTACAATACATTGTTTCTGTTTACTCTGCCACGTCATATTACATTTCTGAATGACAAAAGTAACATCGATGTCAAAATAGAATTAATTATTTCAAGTTCGTTACGTCCCACGCGAAATAGAAGATCTCGGTTGACAAGCAATAAACCAGTCTAGTTGGGCGGAATACCAATAAATATTAGTCAGCCTGACATAACACAGAGATGTGTAAGTTACTCCGTCGTAAACGTGAAGGTACATTTGTTGACAGATTTTCTACTGTTGTAAGTTTACAAACCGCTGTGTCAGGGTTTAAGAAAGTTTAATACAACTTGGGTGGTTGTTTACTACGACGACGTTGCGATTGTCTTTACTGGAACTTTAGAGGAAAGTTTGTTATTACGTATCTACTTCAACATAAATAATGCGAACTCACCTTATGACAACGTGAGAGATAGAATGGCTGGTGTCGCGTCGCACTACGAATGGTAAATGTAGTCGGGAGTGCGGGTATAATGGGGCTCGGGGCAAAAGTAGCGCAGCATCTCCAGCCCTTGCTTCTCTGTACCCAGCACGGGCGCCGGCTAACGTCACAGAGCCTAAAGGCCATGCTGGTTGCACGGAGACTCGACCACAAGCGCCTTCTCCGGTCTCTCCACTGCCAGCCTCCGCAGCGCTGTAAGCCAGTCGTACGGTCCTTGGCGGTCGCTTGCCTTTCCCATCTGCGGGCCACCATGCAGCAGGTACCGTTAACTCAGCTAAACAGGCCCCCTCTTCGCCTTCCGGGCCACAGGTAGCAGTTAAAGTTCGCGCACCGTAACTTGCATGTAACGTTATGCATACTCGCCGGGGTCGCGTCGCAGCACGTCTCGCGCCACCTTCGCCGCCGGTGTGAAAAAGCACACGTAGTACGGGAGCATCTCGTGGAAGCTCGCGGAAAACTAAGTGTGCAGACACATCCAGCCGGTGAGAAGTTGCGTCTTGCAACTCCGTGTATGTCGCATTTCTCCTCGGTGGTTCTAGAGGATCAGGCACTGCGTACCGCGCTGGCACCGTTTGTTTTGTCGAGAAGGGTCCATACGTTGCCCTAACCGACGCTGGCGCTGAGCCTTGTAGTACGGTAAATCGGTCAAGTGATAACAAAGCCCCGGGCAGCGCCGTGCCCATAGGTTCTGGCGGAGGACCGGCGCCGCTCCATCTCGCCGTATGTTTTAGAAAAAATCCACTATCCTTATTTTCGAAATGTACTTCGACTCCGAGCACCGTCCCTGAAAAGAAATCTATTTTTAAAATGTGGATAATAAAACATTTGTCATCGATTTGGGAATGCGTAACATGTGTAAAATGTTAAATAAGTGTTTTATTTTTGGTATTTTGATGAGAGATAAAAGGGCGTTCGAGCACAACATTGGCGTCGAGCCAACTGCAATCGTATCCTGCAGCGAGACGTCATTTGCGAGAACTTTATGTTTACAAACATCGATATTCTTACGTCGATTATAGTATTTACATAACGATTTCTTAATCCCACTGTTTGTGTTATAGTATGTCAAAGACAATTATACTAAAGCAGGTCACCCAGGCATGGTTTATGTGCTTAATCTTACTGTAAGTTACCCGTGCCTGGAAGATGGTTATGCGAGTGTACGTAAAATGTTATATGGCTGTAATAAGAGAAACATTTTATATGTAAGTGCGGAATATAAAGGAGATTAGGTAGGTACGAGGACGAGAGAGTGGTTCTTGTATCTGCGGGAAGCTGCGGCGCTAGCGTCACGCAGGGAGTCTCGCGGCATCACTCGTCTCGTTTATTGAGCCAGGATTTGTGTCACGTTCCTCTTACGGCCGCTCTTCACAGAATTCATTACGTCCTATTTATGATTCTCAGCGGTTGGTCCCTTATAAAATATTTTGTTACGTTTATAATTGAGTTATTCGGGGCGGATTGTGTTTTTAACGTTATGTTTTTCTTTGTGAAACAACGGAACAACAGCGGAATATCGATAGCGTTTTCATCTAGCAGCAATTTATTTATGTAGGTTATATTTGGTGGGTTGGGTACCACTTATATTAACGGTTTGCTTCCGTTATGGAAAAACAATAATTAACGATCAAATATCTTGGAGACTTAATTACTAGAATTACGTAAACACAATTATTATTAAAAGCATGTCAGCTAAAAGCGGTAGCTCCGCTGAGTGCAGTAACGGGCGTATTAATTAGTCGCTCTGAAATGTCCGGTGCGACGGAGTGATTGCTTCATTTGCAAGGAAACGACGGGTAATGCGGCAAATTATCCATATCCCCGTACGAGGGGAAGGTAATGATAAAAGGCTTTAGTACGTGACACTGTTAGGACAAAGAAAATTCACAAAATTTTCGTGTTTCAACTTCGTTGAGGAAATGTCACGATACTTTTACTAGGCAAGACTAAAGTCCCGTTTTTAAGTTTCCTTTTGCGTTGAGCTCGCCATTATTGGTTTCTACTCAAAGTGAGTGCTAATTACCCCATGTCGAGCACTAGTTACAAAACGAGCGTTTACTATGCAAAGTCATATTAATTTTTGCATTATTTACCAGTCATGTTATTGATCTAGGTACTTAATGAATATTCAAAGGTTTTATTAAAAGCTGAAGACTTACGTTCCATCACGTTTCGCTCTTGGAAAAGTGATAATGTTAATTTTATGTAAAAGCACGTAAACGTAGTTAGACTTTGTTGATTATGGCTCATTAAAAGGACTTATTGCCGTAATAATAAGCAATCACTGAAAAACATTGTCTGAAAATCTTTAACCTTAAACTTACGTGTGACGTCACTTTTTTGCATAAATTTTGCGAATGCGTTACGTCCCAAGCCTCTCCTAAACTAAGGATCTCCAACAAAGAATATACTATATCTGTAGCTACCTGTCTATAATCCACTAAGTATCAGAAAAGTCGAGCGTATGTACGGGAGTTAAAATCAATACGATTCAAGCATGTAGGTACACATTCTAGGTAAATATACATGTCTCTTTCGCAAGCCCCGTTCCTCAATCAGTCCGAACAGAACGTAATAATTGGCTGAAAAGCCATTTACGTAACAACTGCAATCAATTCCGTTAAAAATGCCGTCGTTCGAAACTCTTTCATACATTTTAATTTCCTCTGAACATGGTTGCAACAAAAAGGGAAGTTTCGCGATTGATATCGCGTTTTTCGATCGCACCCTCGATTGCGGTTAGTATGGGCGGAGAGGGGAAGGGGTGGGGGTGCGGGGGCGATGTCGGCTGTAATAACTGCCACAGAACTAAATCCTTAGATATGGCCCAACCGTGCTCACTATACTCCTTTCTCTCCTCTTTATAGCACTGACCTTCTATAACTTCCATTTTAATATACATATTCGTGCTACATACATAATTTTCACCAAAATCTAGCTCTTATTTTCTCTCTTATATCTATTGTTAGTCCGAAATGTAGATAGTAAAGTACCCGACTGCGAACGAAACCTTAATATATCTTTTTATCATTTCAATACCACTTTCATTCAGCTAAATGTTGCCTTGGATTTGATAAAGGCATCCAATAAAATAGTCTGGGCATTTAGGCTCGTTCTAGGTAACCTTTGGGGTCAAACAAATATATTGTGAGTGTATTCTTTGACCTAAGCATAAGTTGAGTAAACTTTTCTTTTATATTTTGGGGACGATGAGATAATTCGACTAAGGCTTAGGGGTACTTTAAGTCCATTAGTGTAATAGATATAGAAAATAGTTCGGATACTTAAAAAATGCTTAAATTGTTTAAACAATATTACCATTAATAATAAGCTAGCTAAAAATAAGATGTTCCCAAAAACCTCTATGTTGCCGTTGTTCTGAACAATAAAACATTTTGTCAAAGGAACAATAACCTTTTACCAAGATGAACGTAACCTTTGTCGCTTCTATACAATATATGAAATCCTTTATTGCTACAATATGAAGTTACCTTCACCGGATATAATAATTTAGCCGCTTACCTCTCCTATTTTATTTATATCGCGGCGCTGACAAATCTGCAATAGCTTCCTCTCAGCGAGCAAGCTCAGTCGCTGTGCGGTTTACTGCTATCCGAGTACCTACTCATATTAATGATATTATACAACCTCCGAAAATGCGCTCATCCTGAAAATTAAACTCTATAGCCACCGAGCCTCCGTCTACAAATCCATTATCCCGTACATTTTCAAAATTAACACAAGCCAGTACACTGAACCGCTGATACTCGTTATGATAAACGTGTGCTAGGTAAAGCCTCAATGGTAGGGTAATAAAGTCGACGCGGTAATGTGTCGGACTCCATTAACGGTAAATATTTATTCATTTGTCATGCCGTGTTGCCAATGGACAGCTCTTTGACATCGACGCGACCGCAGCTTTAACATAAACGCCACACAGCTCCCCATTTTGAGTTAAATGATTTATTAAAAGCATAAGCTTGTCTCGTTAAAAAGTCAACTGGGCTTCAGCTTCGCATCCAACGCTAAGCCTTTGAGATAAAGGGTACTTGACGTCATAGGTTTTCGTGTTTCCGGAATATTTTAAGCTTACTTAGTTTGGGGCGCGCAGGCGGAATGTTACGAGAACATATTTTTTGAAAGTAAATTTTTGGACTACTTTTTAGAATACTGAAAATATACACTATTGTGTATTTTAAAACGATTTTAATTTGTTAGAAAGCATGACATTAGAAAGATTCATTACATCACTGTGTACACAGCTGATTGATGGCTTGTCCCGCTAATGACGACATAAACATTAGCAAAAAACATTATGGTTATTTTAATTTCTCAATTAAAAGGGTGCGAGGCATGATAAATGTAGGTAATAATCCTAATATTTGATTGTTACTGTAACTCAAATAAAAATCCTAAACAAACAACGTGCAAGGTTCGTGTTAAAAATACTCGGTGGATTTTTAAATTAACTTTTGAACGTGGTTTTAATTGAGACCTGGTTATAATGTTTATAGTAAGCTAATGATATTGTTTGATGAGGTTATGAAAGAGAACAGAATGTTCTGACTGACAGCTGCACGTCATACTGTTTGCATTATAAATGTCTGGCAACTAGCTCTGGCATTGTTCGTAAACTATGGACTGGAATATGATAATCTGCCCTATTGTTGCGGCTGTGTGTTGGCTACAAATTGATAGTATTATTGATTGCTATGTATACAGAAGATCCATCACTGTGTTTACGGGTCTATCATGTATACTCGAGATATTTTTATTCCTGAATTGCGTCTTTTCACGAGAAAATTCTTCTAACTTGGTATAATCTTGCAATAAGGAAATTGGTATTTGTATCTCTTAAAAATACAATTTCATTCGTTTTAACAACGACATGCAGAATTCTCAATTTCGTATTATTTGAAGTTGATACACATGAATTAACGTTGTCGTTTCTTTTAGTAGATGGTGGAAAATAATAGTGTCTGTCATGATACTGTAGGAGATCCTTATTTTCTCATTCGATGCCTCGATGAACAGCACAATAAGTAACGTCACTCCTTCTGCATATGAAATTACTTTCGTCGAAGACAGTGAGTTTGCTTTTATTTTCAGCATATCATGTGTCGTAACAAAGTTACTGGTGATATAGAAATTTAAATATTTTTCAAATTTCGATTTTATTCTCGTTTTTCTGTTCACAATTCTGTATAAAATGTTGGTATGTGCAAACACGTATTGTTTATTGACAGTTAGTTAGAATGTTGATTAGCACACAGTGAGTGTTTACCAACGCGTGTAGTACGAATTTCATCTGATCTCCGTCCACATTACGCTAAACTTGACTTAGTCGATTTGAAATGTTTACATGAAATAAAAGAAAACTGAAACAAATGCAAAGAGTCCTGAAATTAATCTTAGTTCATGTCCACAAGTATCACAGAGATTTTCATTTTGATTCGGGAATATCAGAAAACGTATCAACTGCTTATCTCGAGTTCAAGTCGTAAAAGTGAACCGAACGAAATGGCGCAGTTAATGTAGCCTGTCGATGGATTACCGCTGTGTCACCGCTGCAATCTACGGCCCGATACATTTTTGGAGACAAACGATCTTTCCTCCAAGGGAGCCATTTCTACAGATTTATTTATTTATTATTTATTTATTTATTTATGTACACACAATTTACATACAGAAAATATATATATATATAAACAATAGGTACAAAGGTACTGCTTATTTCTAATGAAATTTCTGCCAGCAGACCTGCGACAGGAAAAAACAGGAAGAAACATAGACACAGTGTGTAATATAACTAATAAATGTATAACATTGAGAATAAAAAATAAAATAAAAACAACAAGTATAACAATTATTTAAAATGTACTATATAAATAGTATATTATAATAGGCATGGAAATCAACTAATGTAAAGAGGAAAGAAAGTGTTCTTTTACACGTCGTTTAAAAATAGCAATGGATTTAGAGTCACGAATGTTAGACGGCAACGCATTCCACAGTCGGGCTGCATGTACAGAAAAGGAGTAAGAATAGAAGTCTGTGGAATGGGGTTGAATTTTAAGGTGGGATTTAAGATGGGATCTGCAAAGGACGTCAGGAGGGCGGATATAGGAGAAGCGCTCACGTAAGTAGGAAGGATATAGTGGATTGTGAAGAATATTATATAGGAGACAAAGGATGCGAGTGTTCCTGCGAAGGCGAATAGGGAGCCACTTGAGATCGTTGCGAAATTGAGAGACGTGATCGTATTTTTTGAGCCCAAAAACAAAACGGATACACAAATTTTGCAATCTCTCAAGCTTATTTAGTAGCTCCTCGGTAGCATCCAAGTAGCAGGCATCTGCATAGTCAATGATCGGCTGAATAAGGGTTTGCGCTAGCAAAATTTTGGTCCTGAAAGGTAGGAAAGTCTGGAGGCACCTCAGAGAGTGACAAGAAAAATGAACCTTGCGACTTACCTCGTTGACCTGGTCGCGCCATGATAGATTCGAATCCATCAAAACCCCTAGATTTTTGACGGTATCAACGTAAGGAATCACCACACCATCAAGACACAGCGGCATGAGGGAGGACAGATCAAGTGCACCACGATAATGCCTACTACCAATGATAATTGCCTGTGACTTTGCAGGATTAACTTGTAGACCATAGGACCTAGCCCACTTGCCGATGCTAGCTAGGTCGTGGTTCATGTCTGCAATGGCAGAACTAGCTTCAGCCAAGGTAAAATGTCGATAAACCTGCAAGTCATCAGCGTATAGGTGAAAATGAGAAGAAATGGCGTTGGTAATGGAATTAATGAAAATAGAGAAAAGGAGAGGGGAAAGGACGCCGCCCTGAGGTACGCCCGCAACAAGATCACACCAATCGGAGTACATCTCATCAAGGCGGACCCGCTGCGAACGACCCCGGAGGTAGGAACCAAACCAGGATAGGGAAGAGGAAGAGAAATTAAAGGATTGTAGGGTACCTAGTAGAATATCGAAATCCACGGAATTGAACGCAGAGCTAAAGTCGAGAAGAACAAGGACAGAGAGAGATTTGTTTTCCATAGCCCAGCGGATGTCATCCGTGACTTTGAGGAGAGCGGTGACGGTACTGTGGCCGGGACGGAAACCAGATTGGAAAGGAGAAATAAGGTTGAAAGACGTCAAAAAATCTGAAACTTGACGGTGGACAATGTGCTCAAGTACTTTGGAGAGAAAAGGAAGAATGGAAATTGGCCGGAACTGAGAGAGCGAGGAAGGATTAGAAGTTTTAGGAAGAGGAACAACGTACGCAAGTTTCCACGCTGCAGGAAAGGAACACGATGATAAAGAGTGGTTAAATATATGTGTAAGGATGGGGAGTAATTGTGGGAGAATAGGAAGGATCATACGAGAGCACAAGTTGTCGTTACCTAATGCTGAGGAAGAGATAGCCGTAACAGATTTTTTGACGTCATCTTCAGCTAGAGGAGAAAAGTAGAAAAGAGGACAACGAGGTGATGGTAAACAGGAAAGCTCAACTAAAGTAGATGATTTAGTAGAGGGATCAAGAGTAATAGGAGGAAGAGAAAAGTGATTATTTAGAGCTGTAAGGTCAATGTCTGTACCTGCACTTAGGTTACAATCACCTATGCCAACCGACCTCAGAAATTTCCAAACATCGCCCGAGCTGCGATCGACAAGGTTGTCGTGGAAGTATTTTCTTCTGGCAGCCTGGCACAGGTGATTGCAGCGGTTACGTGCGGTCTTATATTGAGAAAGGTTGTCAACAGTGGGTCTGCGTTCATATTTCCGTTTTGATCTGTCCTTCCTAGCCATTGCATCCAGTATGGTGGGTGATATCCAGGGAGCCGGTTGACGACGGACTTTCACTAAGCGAACCGGAGCGTGGAGATTAAACAAATTGAGCACAGCATTAGTGAACCGGCACACTTTGTCGTCGATGTCGGAGGCGTTTGCCACAGGACTCCAGTCAATACGAGCGGCATCACGCTGCAATGCCTCCAGATTTATGCCCTTGTAGCTCCGTAAGTGCAGAAATTTAGGTTTGCGTTTAGGGGTATTAACGCGGTATGATAGATAAAGGAGATTGTGGTAAGAAAAGCTAGCAGGAAGTTGACCATGGTCGGAAACATTAGAGGGAGACAAGACAAACATGAGGTCAAGCAAAGAGGGAGTAGAATTAGGAGAGAAGTGAGTGGCAGAAAGGGGAAGAATATGCATGTTGAGAGATGACAAGAGATCTTGTAGTCTGCGAGCTCGAGAGTCGTCCTTTAACAGGCATGTATTAAAGTCCCCCATTATGATGACGTGTTGATATTGAGGACACAAGTTATTGAGTTGCAGTTCGAGATCGTTGAAATAATTTATATGACAGTTGGGACTATAACAAACAGCAACCAAAACTTTAGTGTGATTGACTGCCACCTCGAGGAAAATGTATTCAGCCGATTCAGAGTAGAGAGAAGGAGAAGAAGAAAGAACCTTATAGGGTAAGTCAGCGCGGAGATATATAGCAACTCCACCTCCGCCTTTCCCAGTTCTGTCATTGCGAATCAACACAAAACCGGGAAGCGCAAAGTGGGTTGAAGGAAGAGAAGGCTTAAGAAAAGATTCAGAGATAAGAAGTATGTCAAGATGAACGCTGCTAAAGGATGCCAGAAGGTCTGAGTAATGACCAGGAACACTCTGAGCGTTGATGTGAGCGATATGGAGATTTTTAGGGTAAATGGAAAAAAGATCAGAAAGGTTTTCATGCAGTGAGCGTGGGTTTAACGATTCGTGACTATCTACGCTAAAAAAGCTTGACGATGAACAAGAAAAAAAGCTATCATTAAGATCGGTTATAAAATCCATGTAAAAGTAAAATAAAAGTAAAAATAATTAGACTATATAAAAAATAAAAATAAAAAAGGTACTTAATAAAATTAAAATAACAATTAATTTTAAGTTGCTTTGAGATAACAAACTCCCCTACTCACAAGAATATCAAATAAAATACAACAAACGAACATAAAAAAGAAAACAAAAATAAAAGTCAAAATAAATTACTGCGATGCACCAAAACTATACTATAGTGTAACGAAACGCAATAAAACGGAACGTTATTTTGTCTGTGACATCTGACAGCTGACAGGAGTGACAACAATGTCAAAAAGTTTTATTGCAGTTTACCTCTGAGCTTAAGTTAAAGAAATTACAAAAATAAATTTAGAGGGTGCAATATGAAAAAGTAAGAAAAAGACTACGGCGGTGGTTATTAAAATGTTACACGAAACTAAATGCGAGGGAAAGATGAAAAGAAAGGAATAAAAGGTGCAAAGCAGCAAAGTTAATAGAAAATTAAGGCTTGTGAGGAATGCAAGTTCATATATTACATCACAAAACCGAATTATGGCGCACGGCGCCTCAATTTTCGCTGGCCTTTGTTAACGGGAGTAGCCGGTTCGGAGGTCGGTGAGGCTGCGAGGGGCAGAGTCGGCTCAGCCGGCTGTATAACATCGTTCGACGGGAATCTTGCAATAAGTTTCTGTAGCTCGTCCGTCGATTCGATTTTATGGCGAGACTTATCAGGAGTAATAATAACTATTTTACCCTCGCTCGACCAGCAATTGGTCATGCCGAAGTGTTTGCGTGCGGCAATGAAGGCCTGGTGACGCATTCGAGTTAGAAACTCGGAAATAGTGAAACCAGTACCTTTCAGCGACTTCTTGGCGTCCCAAACAAGGCGGCGATGTTCGGTGGTGAAAAATCTCACGAGTATTGGCCTGGAACTACGCTTACTTGAGCCTAACCGGTGACACACATGGATATTCTCCTTGCCTAGCTCATTCAGCTTCATGTGTTGAGTGAAGACTTTAGCAACAACATCAAGAGCTTTCTCATCTTTTGATTCCGGGACCCCATGGAGTAACAAGACTTTGCGCCGCATCGTTGTTTCATGTCGATCAAGGCTGAGTGTCAGTAAAGTCATCTGGGACTTAAGCTTTGACAGTGCTTGCCAGACAAAGCACTTGAAGTCTTTAAATTCCTGCATCAGGGAGGTCAGGCTTGAGGTCGAAGCAGAAGCTGAAGATGAAGAGGTGCCGATGGAAGCTGATGCTAGCTTCTCCTCGTATGCAGCCATCTTTGAGTTAAACAAGGACTCCAACTCCTCCAAGTTCAGTGCCAGTTTAGCATCCATGGTGATGAAGTGCAGGTCAAAGGTTAAGAATAGTGAGAATTTGTGAATTAAACTTGAAAACGATAATTAGTGAGTAAAAGGGGGTCTGTAAAGCAACTGGAGTGGTCAGATCATTACAAAAATAAATAATATAATTAATAAACAATAATAACTGGGACCAAAAAAATATATTTACTTGATCTACTTGATTTTTCTTCCCATAAAAAATAAGGAAAATAAGCAAACATGTTTTTTCGCACAACGAAAATAATTTCACGAACAGCTGCCAATAATTTGGGTTGGCAGTGATAGAAGATACCCAAAATATTTTTGTTTTTATTTTCGACATTAAAAATTACCAGGATCCGAGAATATTTTGGTTAGATCTTATCATAAAATAAATATTTGTTAAGTAAAACGGAATCGAATAGCTTATAAAATTTGTATAAAACGACAATAAACTCGAAAAAATTGAGGTGAAAGGAGGGAACGTAAAAAATAATGGCGTACCCTCAGCGGACGAACAAGGGTGGCTTGCTAAATAAATTGTTTGCCTTTTTCAATTTCACAGTGAATCCGCAGTACGTTTCACTGTTACAGCCTTTACGTGCATACATATGTATGGCGTCGACGTCGATACGTAGCTCGGGTGTATCAAATACAATCAGCCTAACGACATGTTATGGCTGGAAAGACGCTGAGGTTTCGTGAAAATGTCAAGTAACTTTACTTTATTTACTTCTACAGGACTTGTAGAACAAAGACGTTAGGAAGAACAAGAACATAAGAATTACAAATAATGAGGTGGCTTTTGAAATACAAGACAGAAAGAAGAGCATTTAAAATACAGAAATTACGCGAGTAAAAGCAAGAACGAAAAACATTTCTGCTTTCGCATCGCACACCAGACTTAACAAGATAACCCAAAATGAAGAAAAACGCAAACTAGAACATGATCATTCTTCTGCTCCGTTACATAGAGGAAGTGAGGTAGATATATTGAAAACAAAGACATTTTATCCGCGTTCGATATGAGCAGGTATATTCCTATTTCGGTAACGGATGTATTCAAACGAGCGTCATTACGTGCCATCAATAACTCGACTTCGGATTTGAAAGGCTTGCGACGACGGTGGTTATTCACGAGTGCGCCCTTATGTCTGAGGCCTTATGACAATAGACTTGTCACATCTCACTACATTGTATTCCTTTTTACGTAACACACTCGTATACGAGGGATTGATTCGCGGACTCGAGTTTGATGGATCGACGCTGTAGCTCCATTTTAGTGGATCGACTCTTCTCCTTCAACTAGTATCAGACAAAGTTTTGACATCGCCGGAACGCTGTAAAGTTTTCATCAAATTAACAGCGTGTTGGGATCAAAAGAGGATCAACTAGTAGCACTTCAAAGCCTTTGTTACATCACAATACTCTAAAAGGGTATCTTATTTCCTTCGCCGTTTCTACTCGCGATGTACTTTTGTTTTTGTATTTGACCTAGCTGCGACATGCCTTGTTCTTGTCGCGAGTGAAAAATATGCGTCGGAGACAGCGCAATACTAGCAAGAATGCACGAGTTGTCAACGGCATCGTACATAGCTTATTACTGGCGACAGATTCCGAGAACATGTTACGCCTGACTCACAAAACGGGACGAATGGTAATTTAACAATGTTTAAAATAGACTTCCTTGAGGAATGTGTCTACATCAACAACAGCCATAATACTAATATCTGTGATCGACTCGAATAGCTGAACAGTTACGCATGACATTATTCTTGTTACGACCACTTTCTGCAAAGCTTTCTCCGTACTTGTCTTGGATACGTATTGGGATTTTAAGACTCGGCAAACGACAGCTGTGTTTACATTTAGCAGACTCTACCTAAATCCTACAAAGAAAATAAACTGTAATTACATATTGCTACATATTTTATCAGAGGTTAAATCAAACCAGACAAAGAAATTGCTTTCTGCTGATTCATAACACATAACGATATTTTAAACAGATAAAATCTGTTATTATGAGGATGATGCAACGTTCATAATTCCATATGGTTCATTTGAAATAAGTGTTGTATTAATTTGTTAAACGATTCTTCAGAATTCAATTACAGTAAGGTATTTAAGAATACTTTCTTTGCTTATATTTAATATTGCTCAAATAAATAATAACACCCCTGGGATTTGACCTCGTTTCGCACATGTTGTCACACGTCATTATTATAGAAAGACAAGCGTAAATAAATAACTATCTAGAATCGTTAATAGTAAGCGGGACGACTGAAGCGGAAGATAACAATTCTCGGAATCAAAACAAATAATTTGAGTAAAAGGGATTTGTTACCCATCTCTTAAACATTCGAGGACGACACATAATGATGAGGCTGTTGACTTTTCCATGAACAATGACGTAATACCACTTGACAGACGTAAAACCTCCGTCAGCCGCAGGGTACCAGTTGCGATTGTTAGTGGTATTGTTATTTCTTTTTAATAACCCTTTCCGCATGTATAACTGTAACCGAGGTACTGAATGACGTCAGGCCACTCGACGACGTTCTAGGGACGTCAACCTCTTGAACGCCACTCGACCTCAAGTACTCTTCTATGAAAAGCTCCTACGCACAATATGTTCCTTCGAGATAATTTACGCTTCACTACATAATTCAAAGACGGCAACGCCAACATCAATTCTGATATTTGTTGTGCAACATCCCTACCTAAGGAAATTTATCCTGATAACACAGTTTCGAGTCCCATTTCTTGTTTACGCACAAACTTTTCTACGTATTAGGCAACTTTCTCTCTTTGTGATAAAATTGTACCCTGTATATTTCGGCAGAACGTGTAGCTTTTGTTTATTGTTACATATATACAGTACAAAGGGCATTGTTGATTGTGTAATATCTATTAGCAGATCAGTAATTCCGCGCGTGATTAAATCTTACCTAATATATTTGTCGAGCCCTTTCAAGTACACACTCGCCGGGATAATCCTTAACCGGTACTTGCGAAGAATAGATTAAGATCAATTAGTAACAGGAGCCGTTTCCACAGCTTATTGGTTTAAGGAACAAGTAATCGTGAATCCCTCGTTGAGGATGGATCGCCCCCGCACATTCCGGCCTTGTTTACCATCCGTCTTCTAGTGCCGTGCGACCGGACGGCTGTATGCACTTTTCCTAATGATTGTTAACAAATTGCGTAGGTTTGCGGAGAATAAGTATATTTGTGGACCCAAATTAAGCTTTATTTGTATGTCCACATCATGCGTTACCGTCATATTTGTGTTGATTTTTATTTTTATGGGTGAGTGACAAAGATGCTTTGGCTAAAATCGGAAACTCAGATGATAAAATGAATTAGATGAAACTCTAAATTATTTTAGAATTTCATCATACGATTCTTACTTTCGCAGACTACTTAAGGAGTTTTTAACAGATAATTGTCGGTAATACTCCTTCTGAGATCGAAGAAATGACGACATGAAGCCTAAAGAGCTTGGGTTGGACGGTGTGAAGCCACTTGTCACAACCAGGTAACGGTAGTCCTATCGGATGTTTGGTAACAGAAGCATACCCACCTGTTTGGTTATGATGTGCTACATCACCTGTTCTGTTTGATAAACACTTGAAAAGTTTTCTCTAGTCATCTCGTGCCAGTTACGACATTATCGCGACATTATTTACCAAGTTTATGTTCAGCCGAATATGTTGAACAGGCATTAGGCAAATGCGCTTAATGGCTTGTAAAGCTGGTTGCATAGTGGCATTCTACAAGTTATTTACATGTTTATTTATTCAATTATCGATAAGACTACTCGCATTAAATATCGAAAGAGATTATTTAGATTGCACGAAGTGTTACAGTGGTAGATGTTTCGTTCGTTACCCATGAACATTTGCATTTAATTGCCAATTACTTAGGTTTACTGTTAGTGTCGGTAATTAGTCTTGGGGTAAGACAGGCGCGGTAACTCGGCGACTGAGCGATCCCGAGGTGGGCCGGCACCCCCCCTGCTGCCCCTCTTTCCCTCGACGCCGTCACCGCACTCCACAATAACTTGTCGCGCCCATCTAAATGCAAATAAAGGGAGGGAACGTACCCTTGATCTTTGTATGCGCATCCCTCATTTGTCAACACTTTGTTGAAAAGGTGATATTAAAAATATTTGAATATATACCTCTTTCAAATAGAATGATTTACGGTCCCTAAAAGCGAACGTGGTCGCCGCAATAAAGCTGGTATTAATTAATGTGGTAAACCTGCGGCATTTACTGCAAATACCTCACATAATAATAAATGGAATTCAGACTAGTAAATACCATAAGCTTTTTTTCTCCTAGTTTGGAAAAGAAGAAAATTTAAATTCGCCAAATGTTCAAACAATTGTTTTCACGAGCTCGAATGATTTATCTTTGACATTATTGAATGTTCCCTAAAGGTTCCCCTCTAGCACTTTACGAGTTCCTGACATTTTTCTTTTCGAAACCTACTTAAGAAATCTAGGTTGAGTATTTCCTATATGTTCTGTTATTCCTGCATACTCAGTTCGGGTAGACGTAAGTGATTTAGCCGAAAACTGCTTGCAATTGGGCAGAAAATTAATCCTATGGGAGCAAGGAGCAGTATGTTAGTGGTTCAAAATTGCCAATTTGCCAACAAGCTTGCGGGCATTGTGTGCCAGAAACAACGTTGAACAGCACAAACTGGGCCCAGGTATATAACTAAATTCTGCCAGTGTCTGCCAGTGTCCCACGGAACCAATTTAACTTGTGCCGCCGCTGACCTACTCGTAGGTTTACGACAAAATGGGAAGCGCTAACTCGCGGCTATGTTGAGGTTACCAAAAAAGTGCACTAGCAATTAATTAGTTAGTTCTTAGATTAGATATTACAGCGAACTTGTTTTTGCTCTATAGTCAAGACTGCCGCTGTTATGCTGTCAGTGTCACAGCTTAGCAGGATTAAGGTTTATATTCTTGACCCCAATTTTAACATCACATTTTTTTTAATTATGCTATTGAGAGGAAAATAATGTCTAGATGACTAATGGAAGTATTTAACAAATAAATAAACGATGTAATTAATTCATTTAGAGTTACAAAAGAAAGCAAAACGACAAAGATTAGCAAGCTTTTGTATTTAATAATTGGCCGGCATTTTAATATTAATAACCCCTTATTATATCCAAAGGTAGATACAAATACTTAGTAGCCTAGAATTTCTTATAGATAAAAATTTAATCCTTGCCTTGAGTGTGGGTAAAAGCAAAGTAAGTAAGGATAAAACGCTTTTAAACGCGCTTTTAAAACAATTTTTTATACACTTTTATCGGTTTTCAAACTCTGAAATCGTCTATTTTGTTATGAAGGTATTTACAATTACTACCATAAAGTATAGTCGAGTAAAACAAGAACTAATTTAGTACGAAGATTAGGTTCAAAGTACTCCAGTGTAAAAAGCATGTAACCTCCACTGTTAAGTAACTACTTTGTGGACGAGAAACAGGGTCAGATCTGTTCGGCATAAGTAGCGACAATTTTGTTGCCGATGCCATATCAACTTACAAATTACCATGAACCATGATATACTACTCTGACCTATGGTATAACTGTTCCGTTCAAAACCCATAAAGTTATGACACGCATTCTTTTGATAGTTGGGAAACGCCGTTGTTCAGTGAGTGAACGAAATGAACAGGCCTTTTACAATCGTTTGATTTGACAGAAATAGCTAGCGCCCAACATAAAAAAATCATCTATATTATTTTAAATTAGGGTTTATTCGGTCAGTGAAATTGTAATCGTGACCAATTGCAGTAAGTAACGCGCCCCCCGCAGCGCGCGCGCAGCCGACACAGCGGGGTAGCGTCACTGACTATATGCATACCAACGCTACAATGAGACAAGTGCCTTATGAAGAACGCTATTACTCATGATCATTTTATTACATATCTATTGACTATCGACAGTGATTTGCATTTCTGAAAGCTTGGGAACATTTGTGTAATGTTACTTATCGTCTTTAACTTCTCGAAATTTATAGATTATAAAATAAATATGGGGTATAAAATTGAATGCTCGACGCTACTAAAGGAATAGAAATAGCATTATGGAAATATTTCAAATGCTATAGCAGCTGCACTAACAACAAACGTGAGATTTCTGTAAACTCTATAGATTTTAATAACAACCGATATTCTCGGAGACTCTCATATCATTACGAAAGAGCTCAGTTTATTACAAATAGTCGTGCCGAGCAAATATCATAGAAATCCTAGAATTTCAGCCAATCAAATAACTGATAGATTCGATTGTGTTTGGGAGCAAACGCGCCGTTATTGTATCAAATAAAAGCAATTTGATTTGGCAAAACTTTGATAACAGACATGTAATAACGTTTTATTTTCGAAGACAAACTGAATATTGAACAGGCCAACAATAAAATGGTATTTACTTAAATTGGAGAGGTGATCTTCAACTTGTTTCAATAGATAGTAAAGTAAGGCCGCAATCTTAGAGCTACGGCAAATTGCGACAGTTGTCCATCAGTGAGATTGCCACATTAGAAGCAGAGCTAAGTGCATGAGGTTGGGGGATGCCGCGAGGTGGTGATGCACTCTCTTTGCTTTCAACGATATTGTCGCTACATGAGTTCCGTGCTATCTGCGAGTTGCCTACAGGCAGCGTCTTTGTGGCGGCAGCATTTTCACCGCGTAAAACTTGTTCTTACGTTCCAAATTTTTGAATGCCAGCCGTGCTGTCTCTACATAAAAGATTTTATGTTTTAAGTCTATTAACAAGACAACAATATATCCGAATATTACTTACTAGCTGTCACCCGCGGTTTCACCCGCGGATCACCTTAAGTTATTATACATAGCTGTGCCCGCGACTCCGTCCGCGTGGAATTTGGAAAATATCATTGTTTCATATTAACTACATAGTACTTTTTAAGCGACTTTAATAAAAAGAGGGGGTGCTCAATTCAACTTTATTTTTATACGCAAAAACAAAACTTCAACAACACCAAATCTTAATAACGAACAAATATTTTTCAACACAGAACAACAATAACAACAGAACGAATAAACTTTTCGAATTTTAACAATATCAAGAAAAGCATTCTAGGTACCTACTTTCAGGACAGAAGTGATAAGCTGATAACTTTTTTTTTTAAATTACTAACTATTTTTAAAACTACTAACTACTAACGCCATCTAGTCATTAATATGAAATAATGTTATCTTCCGAATTCCACGCGGACGGAGTCGCGGGCCCAGCTAGTAATTAATATTTTATTGCTTAAATAATCAACCAAAGTAAGTAAGCCGATTTTTTTTTTTTACGTTAAAAGACGTATAAAAGGTAAAATATAAAAGATAGAGATATGGTGTCGCGGACTTTTTTGTAGAAATCATTAAGATAAATCAGATTGCTATACATTGTTTTCAATTTTAAGCAACTGTTTAGGCAGCGCATGCATATGTTTCTGTTTTATGAGCAATTTTTCTCCGACTTGCTAGACAAAAGTTGTGATATCTCGGTTAATATACATGTTATAAAAATAATTTATAGCCTATAGCACTCAGGAATAATGTAGCTTTCTACCAGTGAAAACATTTTTAGGATTGGATCATTAGTTCCAGAGATTACCCCCTACATACAAACTTACAAATTTTACCTCTTTATTATATTAGTATAGATTTGTTCGTACAACGCATTGTTATATAAACCGAAATACATTTTATTGATTGATGGAGCCACCGTTATTGGTTCAATTGAGAGTAGTACCCATTTTGTTCGGCGAACCAATGGCTATCAATTTGAATATGAACGCATAACAATCGACAGATTGTTTTATTCTAATTGAGAGGCATGTTGTTTGTTTTTCAATCGTTCGGCGCTCTGCACTTGTTTTGCTTCGTACTAAAACTAACAGACAGAAATTTACTTACGGGCTATTCTTCTTTTTTACTTTTTTGTCATTT
The DNA here is from genome assembly GCA_941860345.1 of Chrysodeixis includens. NCBI lineage: Eukaryota > Metazoa > Arthropoda > Insecta > Lepidoptera > Noctuidae > Chrysodeixis > Chrysodeixis includens. The sequence continues at coordinate 8,035,251 of OW796095.1, read as the reverse complement.
TACAAATATTCATATATCCTTGCAATCAATTCATCAGATCGACTAGCAAAAAGAAAACAAAAACCTAAGCGTGTCAAAACCAAACTTTGTAACATACCAGACGTAATTAAATTAGTGTGCGTGTGAATGCACTCCTGTCTGTTGTAAGGCATGTTACCACAACATGAATAGCTGCACCCCTTTCGAAGGGAATCCCATGAACCCGCTACCGTGTGCCGTGAAACACGATCGCTATCTGTACAATCTAATGCCAGACTACCTACAAGGCACCCTTGTTAGCACAGGCTGTTCCAGACATACATATTTAAATTAAGTAAATATTAGAACTTTTAACGACTTTTGTTTCATTAATTTAGTAATTCTAGAAAAGGTTTTACTAAGAAGTTAATACGGTTTTTCGTAGAAGTTGTTCAAAATACGTAATCGTTTTAATTAAGTTAGAATATAGACCTCTAATTTTCGACTAGTTCGCAGAACTTACTTTATTTTTAACTCTATGCAAAATATCTATATTTTTGTGCTCTATTTTTTGCGCTGTGAAGTTTGATGGAATAAATTGACTGGCTGGTATGAAAATCCCCGTTTTATTTTAAATCCTAGATGAAGAGCTAGGGCATGGCATAATGGAAGAGGGGATTTAGACTGAGCGAGTCGTGTAACAACGTTTGATATTACAATGAATATATTCACGTCAATAACCGTCTTGTTCACGTACAGTAGTCGGCCAAAAATTGTCCTAAAGTGTCATATTGTCTTTGTCCTTTTAAAGTAGAATGTAGAGACAAGTATACATTTTATACATTTTAGACCGTCACTATATAAAATTACATTTGTGAGTACGTTTGACGGTTGTAAGTTTCCACGGGTACACAAAAAAAAAAACTATATTTTTAATTAATTTAATTGCAATATAGAAAACAAAACTACAATTTCCCAAGGACGATCACAATCAGGAAAATACACGTAAATATTTCATTACTTTCGTACATAACGACATTTTGATTATTTGTCGTTTACACAACAGCCTGTATAATGTCATATCTGGTAAGGCGTTTATCAAGCCATTTAATACAATTAAAACGGTCGTCGGCGTCAGCCACGCAATTCCTAACTTATGGTTATTGATTGTTAAAAGTTCTAAACGTTATTTATGTAAATAGTTGAGAACCTAAAGAAATTTATGCTATGTGCCTTAAATTGTGGTTCATTTTCGTTTCGTTTTTGTTTTCCATAATCTGTGATGTATGATTGTGTTCACGAAAGGTTATTACTTTATTGAAAATACAATTCAGTGATTGACCTTCAGAAGTTCATAAATAGTTCGTAATTTTTTTATTAACCAATACAATTTTAAACCTTTTGGAACATAGTAATAAAATTTTTATAAACTTTCACGTAAATATCGTTGTGAGAATTTACTAAAATTTTAATGTCAAACTGTTAGCACTATTATAAATAATCGTATTAAATTCAAGCTTTGAATAGTCAAAGTCAGTGACAACTCTTAATTAATGGAAACAATTGAACAATTGTATTAAATGAGAAATAACAATAGGACTTGTATCTATTTATTGTTTTCTGAAATGTTAAACGGTATCTCGCGGTTATTGTAACGTTATCTTCTTAGTCTTTGTTTCAGTCTATACGGGTTATTTTGTCTTTGAAATATATCTATACAAAATAAATAAAATTGGAGTGTCTGTTTCTAATATTTTAAAATCATATTTTTACTGCATGCATTTTATATAACTTTTCACATTTTTTTTACAATTTTCGTCTGTCAATCCCGGACATGTTTCAGATTTTGTATTTGTTCCCGCTAATCTCTGAAATGGTAGAACTGATTTTGACTGAAATTGTATGTGCAGGTAGCTGACGTAATAAGGAGTAATTTAGGCTACTTTTATTATACAAAAAATCTTCAATTTCAGAAAATAAACAAAATAACTTTTTTGTAACTTTTTTCTAACTCTACATTCAATTCTACGCGGACGAAGTCGCGGGTACAGCTAGTTACTCTAGTTAAATATAATATCGTCTAATTAAACGCGATTTAATATACATTTTCAAAGAAATGTTACGTTCTGATATTGAAGGTTACTTATTTGATCAAGTAATTAGTACCGCAGGCTATAACGTACTAATTACTAGACGTCGAAGGTGGTTTAGATCTTGAACACAAAGTATAAGAAGTAGATATATTTAATATCTTGTTTACGTAATCAATAAACATGAAAATATAGTAAAATAAAAATTCCAGTATCTTATTAAATTGTGTAGATGGTATTATCTTGCATTATTAATCCGACATTTTATTCCGTGTCTTCCACAATTAATGAACGTCTAAAATCACATTTTACAAAAAAAATACGAAGGTTCAGATTATCGAATCTGTAATTACCTAATGACTTAAATTCTCTATCATGTCACATCTTTCTTGTACTTGTTGTCACATCCAAGTTTCTCATCGCCATCCACCAATATCTCTCAACAGAATTAGTAAGTCAATACAAACTGTCAGCTTAAGATGTTCTTAAGTCTTAGTACGGACTACAGAGTTGCGATTTGTATAGACCGGTCACCGATATGAGGGGCGACCGCGACCACCGCAGCCTAACTTTGTAAATCGATCGATACGGGCGGGCCCTGGCCTCTGCCTCCATTTTACTTACTTAGTTGCCTATTTCTGTGAATAAAAATAAATAGCTTACTAATGTAGCAGCATTAGTCGAACGATAGTACAGTCACAAACAAATACATGACCAAACAGTTGAAGTCTTAGTCCTACTCAAATGATTCATGAAGCCGTGAAATTTTCTTTTAAATTAAACATTTGTTTAGCTTACAATATCAGGATTATTCTATAGAAGCTTCAGAAATTTCGCATGCAATCTACTGCAACTTTATATCGTGTATACATGTTTTTGCTTGTGGCTGTACATACCCGTCTTACGTTTATTTGCTGAAAGTTAAAGAACTCTGAACCCATTTTATTTGATCAGCGTTTTGAGCTTACACTGAAGGTTAAGTAAGAAGTCTATAGTATGTACACATGGTACAATAAAGTTTTATTTCCCAATTCGAGTCATCAAGACATGCTGTATTGTATTTTCTCTACGTAATACTGATATTAAACCTTATTACAATACTATTAAGAGGCAGTATTAGAGGCAGATAGGTAGTAGGTAATAGTGCTTAGTGAAACAAAGGTTTTAGCAGAATTTAAATAAAACCGAAACGATAAAAAGGAACTTCAGCTTAGTTCATAAAAAAGACTAGAGAATACAGTTACTTTGTTCATGCGAAACACGTAGCTATACCTACATTGTTTTCAATTAAAACTCTAAAGCAACGTCACACGTTCTCCAAACCACTTCATAGTACACGGCAACATTCAATTAATTTGCCGGCTCATTGGTACTAAACCTCCGTGATTGTAAGTGATTTATTTAAACCCCCGATATTCACAGTCACAACTACTCAAGGATGTATTAGACGCGATAATGTAAGGGATTTGTTATCGCTTTGCCACATCAAACCCTCTAATACACAGCACCTACCTAGCTTTATAGACCGAGGGTGATTTATTTACATAATACACCTATAGCTACAAAATTAATGCCGTCGTTATGACGTGGACAAAGAAAGGTGAAAATTGCTAAATGGCACGGGACAATCTAAATAACCCCGTAATTATTCCTTAAATTCAAGCATTTTTTGCACAAGTTATGAAAATTACCGGCCTGACCTTTTTGAGAATGGCGGCGGAAATAAAGGGTTATAAACATGGACAAAATATGGCTTAGCGCACCGATGCATTTGTTGTGGTACGTTTGTGTTTTCAGTATTTTTGGTGGAATATTTTGTCGCGTAAAAACTCACTTTTTCTTGTAACTATGTACTTATTTTGCAGGTAGAGTAGACAAAGTAAAAAAACAACGATTCAGCGATTAAATAAGGTCACAACAGGAGGTTTATTCTAGGCATTATTTTGTCGCCATACCACTACATCGCTATACTCAAAAGCCTTATAAACAGTAGAAGAAACCAATTTACAGATCACACAAACATTTGTCCTTGCCGAAATTGCTTTCGGCCGTCAAACGTTCTTTTGAGTATGAACCATATTATTTCTAAAAGTAGGTTGCGTAAATCGATGTTTGAGAAGAAGTGAGTGCAACTCTTTGACGTCTCTTTCGGTACACAACTCGATTTCTTGATGAAATTTAATTAAGGGGAGTGCGCTTTAGAGTTGCCGAGGTAAACGGAGCTTTTGCTTTGGGCCCAACGTCTGTAGTACTATTTTATTTGAACTACAGGAAATCACAGTCACGGGGAACTCACTCACTCTTGTGTACACTAGAGACCAACCTGTAATTGTTAGTCTGTGTCGCAGTCGAAAAATACAGGGTGAAAATACTGTTTCAAAATAACGCAAAAGAAGGAAAAGTTACGTATCATATGACGTGTACTTAGACTTACAGTAAAATATTCATTTGTATATAGACGAAACCGGTTAAAAGGTAACAATAATTTTAAAAAAGTTAATCCAGGATTAAACCGGAACGATTTGAGTTAAAATGGCTTTGTTAAAATTTAAAGAATGGTCAACAAAAAAGCGTGTTCTACAAATTGTGAAACAACAAAACCAAATAAACGATAGTCAATGCCGATAAATATTCATATTAAGTTTAAATGTAGCACTTAAATCCACTTAATTCCTTAATTACAAAATGTTTTCCGCGGCATTTCAGTATATCCAATTTAATCACAGTGAGGCCATTAGACTTCCATTATATCACGAACACCAAAACACAGCTATTTCTATAAATAAACCTACAATAATAAAAATGTAACGTGAATGCAATGCTAAAGTAGCCGGAATTACAGGGTTTCGCTTCAAAAGGTGGCATTTTTCTTCCATTTCTTTTGTAATAGCAATTCGAGTTGATTAGACGGACGTGGAATCAGGATAAAGGTATTATCTGGAATAGGTACCTGCGGGTATTATCGCAAGGTTCCGAAACCACTGAACGCTGAGTACTAGGGTAATTAACGTTAGACTTTCGTGCCGAGTAATGAATAAAGGTAAAATACAATAGTTTAGGGTTACACAATAGCCGCTTAGTGCTTTGCGAAATGTTTGCTGCTATTGTGGTTGCAGAATCGAGCAGGACTCTATTGTATTGCCTTAAATCTCTACACACATTACAGACTTTCCCCGCTACAATAAAATACGTGGGGTACTTTATTGGTTGGAATGTATGCAGTAGCAGATAAGAAATATAGCAACGTGCTACCGTTTCTGCCCCACAGTCAAACATTTTCCGTATTTATACTGTTTTTTGGGGTTTATGCCCCATCTAAGTATGTAATTAAAATTCAATTGGTGGGCGGGTACTGCTTAGTTTGTAGTGTTGTTTAATGAGTAGTGCGTGCCCACGACGTATCATTATCTAAATAATAACTGGCACGATGAATGGACACGACGCCGGTGTCCCCGCGGTTTGTGTTCTAACAATGCTCCCTACTAATAACGGAATTAAAACTTCATTGATTACCACTATTACATGCGTGTTCATACTTAATTATGGTACTCTACAACGGATGTCATTCTTGTTTTTTTGTATTATAAATCGCCGGCGGATAATAATCGGAGGTTGCATTTAATCAAAGTCATCATGCAATTTATATAATAAAACAGGTTACGGTCTGTATTCAGAACACAACATCAGACAGTTTTAGCATTTACAAGTAGAAAGAACTATTGAACCTACATTAATTTGCTGTCAGACAGATAAAGAGCATGGACGAAAGCCAGACAGTTTATAAATTAGGGTCCTCGGTAAATTAACGTTAGCTAAAAGCTAATCTATTCAGAGCTTTATTAGTTTTTTTCATACTGTAAGAAACTCCTTTTTATTCAGCAAGAGAACGGCAAGATTATTACATTAATAAAATGTTCTGACAAAAAAGAAATATTTACAAGACATGACTGGGTAAATGAAGTGATAGGTGTATCGAACGTGTTGAGGCGAGGATACGGATAGCTTAGCGTGCGAACTGGCAAGCAGCGGGCCCGGCACTCGGCACGGGACCCATTTACATAACCGGACGTGTCACGAATAATATGGAAATGACCCCGGCGCTCTGCGAGGAAGCACGGCTGCACTACGACCTGCCGCTACTTCGATATTGCCTCGATTTACAACGGGAATGCAATCTCGTTGATGCTAATGTGATGTATGTGCGTACATTGAAGCGTGACGCCTCCCGGCGCTCATAAAGCTCATCTTTTGTTTCAAAACATTTAGAGCATGCAACTAAAGCATTAGTCTGCATGCGAGCTGTCTCTTTAATAGCACCGGGAAGCGAGAGTCGCTACAAGCTCTTTGCTCGCTTTGAAGTCTTACGACTAGATACCTACATACATTGAATCTTGAAAATAATTTAGACTTAAGGACGTGTGCAAATTACGTGAGCCTGACGGCATAATTTCAATTAATTATCTCTTTCCCTTGTGTTGGCAGATAAATGAGTCCCGAGGGTGCCGTCCGGGCTGAAAACACGAAACTTTGTACACACAGCCCGCCCACCGACTGTTCCAGAATCCTAACTTTTGAATTATGTATCCTTTCAAGTTTTTTACACAATCTGAGTGTGTCAACTTAATCCAACACACTTCCCTTCCGCTTTCGAATATTTTTAAATGTATTAATAATGTTCACTTTCCGAATTCCGATATCAAGTGTGTGAATTTATTTGAAGAGCGTCTAGACGCCATTTGAAATCTTAATGGGCTTCGAAAACATGTTATTGTCGGGGAAAAGTTGTATGTGGTGTGGCGTGGGCCGAGCGGCGCGTGGCGTTCCCGAGCCGATATGTCGGGCAATGGAGTGGCAGCCAGTTTCCGAAGCGAACAATGACTTCAGCAACGGTTCGGAATCGAACTCAATTTCACGCGTGATTTGTGCACTTTTATTTTATTCCCACTCTAACCGAATAGCTGGTAGAGCAGACCTACGATATCAATTCTTACAGGAATGCGCTGTCAATTTGATTAAAAAGTTTCGTAGAAAAATGTTCAAAATTGTTACATTTTTGTTGCTCCTGTTCAGTAAAAAGTTCCGAGTAATATGACCCGTTGCTGAACTATGAATAATGTTTGTTGATATTATACGGTTTTCAGGCGAACAATGCTGTGTCATAATGGGTAGGGCGTCGTGTAGCGTAACTTGACAAACAGCGGCTCGTGTAGCAACATCTTGCGGCTCACGGTAAAGTCGAGCCGACAACTTGATATATTGGGTTGCTTTGTGAGGGCGAACGGGTAAACACACGCAACCGGAGCGCCGCACCAGCCCCAGATAACGTCCTCCAGGACGGGGCTACTAAATTATTTTTTATCTTCGACTTGTGCGAGTACTCGGACTTATCTGCACAGGAACCGTTTCCAAAGAACCGTTTTATTGTAATTTATTAAATGTTACGCCGCGTAACGAAATAGCCAACTCGGAAAAAAGCAAAAAATCGAGCACCTTAAAACTATTAAGTGGCCGTGACATTGTTTAACAAATTCACGTCTCCGTTTCACACATCGTGTGATATCATTTTACGCAAAAATTGGTTAAAATTCAAGAGTCATATGCTTCGAACAAACGACCGTAGGAACATCATGAGAGCAGCAAAATTCCACGGCTCGGTAGACAAGCCGCGATGCTCGGAACTTTATGACCGTCAAACGATGCGTATGTGCACGACAGTAAAGGCGGTACGTCGATAAAAAGTCCATTGTCGACACCGGGCCGCTTAAGGGCTTCGCAAATGACGGGAGGAGCACGAGGAAGCGCGATAAAAACTGAGGACGAGCGTCTCCGTCGAGCGAACGACAAAGAAATGTTATGTTGGGTTGAGACCTCGACAGGCGTGAAATTTGATTGGCGTCTACAAAGGAAACATTGAACACAGACCGTTGCGTAGGTTTGCTCACTGCTCAAACCTCAGCCGGCCCGTCGCCGACCACGACGAATGGAGACATTTACGACCGGTACAATACCTGAAACAAACAAATATTAATTAAATAACATAAATATTATCTTAAGCTTTGCAAACTCACAACAAAATGTGATTATATTTCACAAAGGCAGTATTAACTGCACAATTCTACATAATAGTGAGCTTAAATTGCACGCTATTTAAATTAAACTAGACTCTGCTTAGCAAATACAAATACTTATTTCTTTAAAACATGTTTGCAGATAAATAATTGGATTCGATAAATCTTTCTCTGACTACCATTACTTTGATCAGCAGCGGAATTTATCGTTTCATTAAGAAATTCTTCGGTCAAAGAAATTTCCAATATTAGGTGCGTGTACTAAAATAACTTCCGCCTAAAACAAAACACCGCAAAGTTACCTACATTGGTTAGTTTTTATTTATAACTAGTATTTAGTACCCCGGTAGCGCTCTTGTTTATTATTTTACTGATCCGGTTTAGGTTAACACTTGCGTTAACAAAATTAAACAATAAGTATATTTCGAAATATTTCACGCATAGTAATCGTGGCGCTGATATCTATACATATAATAAATCTGTAGAAAAGTCATTTTTGTACATTGAAGAAATTGAAAAAAAAAATAGCCAGGGTGTGAAAAGATAACTAACAGAACCCATTTCCATCATTTTTGAAATTTTTGTCTGTTTGTCTGTTTGTCTGTTTGTCTGTTTGTATGTGCGCGCATCACGTAAAATCTACGAACTTAATGCAGACAATGTTTATACACAAAAATTATACGCAACTTGAGGTATAACTTAGTCTTTGTTTGATCAAAATCGGTTCACTCTACCAAAAGATATGATTAATTTTGTGAATTCAAGAAGTAAAATAATTACGTTACGCAATTCAGTGTAGTACTTGCAACGACATCTTATGACAAAAAATAGAACTAATGTTGACAGATAAATTACAAATCCGATAGATGGCGTTGTGCAAATTTCGTCGTTTTCTGAATCGCGGTGATAAGATTTGACACCATTATATTATTGCTGAAGGTCGGGCTAACATAAATACTATATATTATTGTGCTATCCTATACAGGGGGTGATCAATCACGAATTTTCGTAACTATTCTACTGTCACCATAGCTGTGTACGAGTCACCATAGCGACCAAAATACTGTTGCTATGGTTTTATGTTTTTACTTTAATATGTATTAACATGTTATTTGGCTTACAACATAGCAATCAAAATAGCCGGGTTGGTGAATTGCGAGCTTCCTATTTTTTCATTTCAAGTTCAAATTTCATTTCGATATACACTTTTTGAATTTATTTTTCAATAATTTTTGAATATAAATTTTACTAAACAAACATTTACTTTTCTTCTATCGATTTTGATAGTACAAAAGTATTGTATGAAGTACCTGGCTTTTTTAACATAAAATTGTTTTTTAAAATCAACAAAAACAATAGTTTGGACGGTAAATGATTTACTATATTTTTTTAACTAGCTGTTGACTGCAATTTTGTTGTGTGTTACGCGTGGTTTTAAAGATTTGATAGTACTTATACACTACTACAATTGTGCACCAATTGCGATGTATAGGGTAGTTGCATTGGTAAAAGTGTGTTGATATACTGTTATTAATATCATTAATCTCGCGTACGAGTATGCCCCGTTCACATTCTCCCGCAAATGGTTTGTTACGTGTGCATAACATTACCCTTCTTCAGGCTCAGTTGGCTCAGCTCAAACTACCATAATTAGAAACTTAAAACATTGATAACCATATAACACTAAGAAGGGATTTTTTAAAAATTCGTCCGTCAAGGAGTAGAAAGAAAACGAAATAGAAGATCGGTGCCCGGAATACTCTGCTGCGCCCGCATACATCCACCAGATTGGGAGCGGCGTCCGATGTTCGCCGCACCACAGTGCATAGCGCTCAACAAAACGTGTCGAATAATATCTGGCTCTTTAAAACCAACCCTGCTCAATAAGTTCTCCCTTTGGTTAGCATTGCTCTACCTGACGTTAGAAGAGAAGTCGAATGCGCGCTCGAAAAAGACATCGAGGAATCAGACACACGACATCGGACATCCCCTATGTAATACTCAAGCTTACACCCGATTAGACTTAGAGCCAAAAGAGCTTCCTCCGATGTACACTGGCTACAAACGAAACTCCAACTCGAACTCGGTGCAAGATCTGGGCAGATCAGCATCTACCACCTGCCACTTATTTCCTACCTCATAAACGTCTGCCACCCAGAATTCTTTGCAACGGCCTGTTTGGAAAGCATTCAACCGTCTGAGAATCCAAGTAGGTCGCTGCAAACAAAATTTGTCAAATTTGGGTATACAGACCTCTATAACATCCAGTAAGAATGCGTCATCTCCGTACAGACGATATCACACCACCTATAGTGACGAAAATGTCTGCACACTTGCAATTCAAAGGATCTAATATTTACCAAATACTACGTACAATTGACACAAAAAGAAAAAGAAGAAGGTTTTTCTAATTAAACTTAAAAATAGAGAAGAAACGGCGTAACAAACTTCACAACATAATTCAATACATAATTATTTTTAGTGTTTCCAGAGGGTATTAGTTTGCCGTAGCCAAGGATAGTTGGTGTGCCGTCATCGAATTCTGCAAAGAAGTGACGACGCTCAACAAAAAACCGCAGAAAGAACAAGGGAAGCCTCATCTGACCACTCGATCCGTGCCCAGCGAGCAACAAATAGAAGAAAGACCAAATTTACCCTCCTCAAACCACCATAAATAGCCTACGCAGGTAGGCTAGGGGAAGTCTACTGTACTGTATAATATAAAGGCAAAGACGGCAAGCACGGTGCTTTCGCGCGACTCTTAATGAGCGCTGGGGAAAACTGACTCCACGTCAATTAAGAAGCTCCCGTTAAAAAGATCTCTCCCGTCAGGGTTCACGATAGTTTGCGAAAGTGTTCCCGTGGCTCCAGACAATAGGACACGGAGACGCACTCAGGTGGTTTTAGCCAGTCAGAATCCGGCACATTTCTTCCCCATCGCCCATTTTCAAGACCTTCAATCCAAATTGGCAAATCAGTGTAAGATAGTGGCCACAGCAACAATATAGTACGACCTTTCATCATATGAACGTTGGACTAACCTTTAAAACTAGCAGTGTTAACAGTCAAGTAATATGTTTGTAAGAGTAAAGGTTATGAGTAGAAAGTTAAGAAATAATTTTGGAACAGAACTGGATTAAGGAGCTTGCATTAAACTTTATTTAGCTTTACTTTTTGTACAGCACTACACATCTTCAATTTACCTAATCTTCAATACCACGCAGACAAAGTCGCGGGCAACAGCTATTTCTATTTCAAATAATTTAGGTACCTACTATAATCTCATTTACATGTGCTTTTGTATTTTTAGTAATAACAAGTAGTTTTAAAAATCTATTTTGAAGAGCTTCCAGTTTATCTCAGTGAGTTTTGAATGTTAACCCATAGCTGTGACATAAAAAAAAAAAAACTCTTAAAATAATAATAAGAACTTTTAAGCTTAGGTAGTACATTTTTTACTTAATAATATTCTTAGTTCGTCATCTATTTTCACGCCAAGGTATATGTATATAGCCTACTCTTATCTAAACAACGTTGTTTTGTTTCGACAACCACGCGAACGAAGTCGCGGGCACAGCTAGTTCTAAATAAACAAACTGTACGGGCATGTTGTTAGTTACCTACATCTACTTAGAAAGACGTTATGAACTTTTGAAAGTAGGTTAATTCAAAATCGCTCAATCCGTTGCGTGACTCGACAAACAGTCGGCATGCTGGCGTGTCTTTCAGTTGCCCTCTGTGAAAGGGTAACATTTTCACGTTGTGTTTGTGAAACGTAAAATAGTTTCACAAATCCGCAGCTCCGTTTCACACGAAACTGTTCGATTTGTCGGTTGCTTTGCAAGTTTTGTTCGAAGGGCGTTGTCTGCGTCCATTATGCAAATGGAGGCTCCGGCGGGCCGGCGCGGTGTACGTATTTAGCCGATCTATTCACAGAGCCTGCCCGACAGACGACAGGATTCAACTACAACTTTGATCACGGTAACGGGTAGCTCGTAAATAGAATAAATGCCGGCTAGTTTCCACGCTAATACTGAAACGCAAACAATACAAACTGTTTTTCTCTTTTGAATTGCAAGCGTGGTTAAAGTTGTGTTAAAATACTGCCTTTTTAAAATAACGTTTGGAATTTTCCAGCAGGTATTTCTGTTGTGTTTATAGCTTTGTATTTTTCGCTTATTGTGTTTTGTAGTTGTAGGATATTTATGTTGTATGTTTAGCGTTACATTTGCTGGAGTAGTTGCTCGCGTTTTAAACAAAATATCGTGATAAAAAGCTCATTTGTTGATGTGTGCACGAAATGTTGATACAAGTAATGGTTGTGTACTTGTGTAGTCGTCATCAGGGCGGCATGACGCGTGTGTGGGTCCCCGGGGCGCGGCTGTCGCTCCTCCATTCCGGAGAGTGGCGACACGAGGCGACAAGTGTTTTGATACCATCGCGCTAATGTGTTTTGCCATAATCGATACCATCGTACGAAACGGATTTTTTACTATACAATGTGGTATTGAACAGTTTTATGAGGTCATTGACTACACGTGTAGGTCGCGTAAATATAGACGTTTTCTTAGTAAGCGAAACTTTTTACAGCATCGTTAAAAGTTTGCTTGATGCGCAAATAGATAAAGTTTATAATGAATGGTTTTGTTCACTTCTAATGATTTTCTTATATTTGTAGTTGAAGAACTCTGGGGTGGGCGAAATATGAGACGGTATTATGACTAGAGAGTCGCTGACATTTCTCATTCGTTACGTCTGAAGTGAGTATTGAGTTAATTAGTCTAGTTGTTAGTAATCTAGTGTGAGTGTTATAACGTGGGAACGTTATAATACATCACCCTTCCCCGGATGTTTACAATAGGGACACATGTACTCATTGGATTACACGCGGTAATGGCGCCGTGGTTACTCCGTCCGAGCAAAAGGTCACAAGAGACTTTTATTTACTTCACAAGTCACGTAAAAATGAAAAGCTTTTTAATATTTTTCCTCATAGTTTAAGGACAAAATTATATAAAATCATTACAAGGGACAGTCCCACTGGATGTTAACCCAGTCGACTTTATTTTACAGAGTTTCTGTTCCCTCATAGTCATAGTATGCTAGAGCTTTATTAGAAGTACCATCTAAAGCTACTACTATATACAACAAACAACTTTTAGAGCCTTGGGATTTCTATGTAATCAGTTACTATAGTGATGTTAGCATATCATGCCTCCAGGGGTGTACTAGTTATTTTAGATTACGCAACGATTGCGTTGAAAAAACTACATCATATAACATATCGAGGATATTGCTTACTATGATGAAAGTCTGTTTAATAGTTATCGTAATTAGCCAGTTGTGCAAACGAAGACATCTGAAATAACTAGTTTTTATAACGGTTGTAAAGTTACTTGTACAAGGAGTGTTTAATGCTTGTAAATGTTTATTAACCCGATAATTTTACTAGTTATACTTGACTGATATAATTTGTAACATTTAAATGTATATTATATTATAATTTAAAGTTTTGTAAAACAGCAGAATAGCACATTTAAATAACTCGCCGATTTTAATTTATTTTGTTTACACATATCTGCATCAGTAAAACATTTGTATCCCATTTAATTTCAGATGTTTACCAATATGTTCAAAACAAATATTACTCAAAAACCAATAAATGAATAAAGGACATCCACGGCAAAAAATAATTACGGTAAAATTTCGAATGTAACCGAATACACGTATCAAGCGTTCCATTGGTTTGAATTTTAAATTTCAAATCATATATTTTTTATTTATTCAATCATTTTAAGTACCGAGCGGGTATGTTACATTGGTTGCCAGTAACTGTGCTACAATAATACCTCTTCGCAATAGTTTCTCAGAAAGCAACGACTTCAAGTAAGGTTTCATTTAAAGATATTGCGGTCCCGCACTAATATTACAGACGCGGTACAGCTCTATTGAACGAAATGAAAAAGCGCCAATTTCAAACGAAAAACGGGAAATACTTGTCCTTTGAGTTTTAATTAAACAGCCAGGATAGAGTCCTAAAGTAACAAAGTTTAAGCTAAAAGTGGAGAGGCGTTTTTACGGACTTTGTAAAAGGGGTCGCGATTAGATTACATTTTTCTTTTTATAATGTGTGTGTAAAGTTAATTCATGTACTGGTATTTGAATTACTGTGTGATCCTGGATAAGGTTCTTTATGTGGACTACTTTTCATTTATGACTTTTTTTAAGTGGCAGTTTTTTGTTTTACTTTCTGCTTTAGTACTGGCAAATATTTATGTTGCTTAAAACATCTTTTTAACTATATTTGGTTTATATATATAACTAAGCAAACCAGTTGTGCTTAATAATTCAGAGCTCTGACATTGAATAAAAGATAGTAAGTAGACAGTTCTTGTTATCTTTCTGAAGCATAACCTACATTTACGTTAAGTAATATTTTTTCTCAGGAGTAGTAACACGTAACATCATGGAGTCAAGAAAAAATATATCCAGAAATTCAAACACAGATGCCGAATATTGTCTGTTATACGTCACATTTTTCTCATAAGGACAAACAAACAGAAACGTAATGCAACAATCTTCACACAACAAAGACGTGACTGTATTCCGAAATTGTTCCGAGGCTTTTTGGATTCGGACTCGCAAAAAGAAATATTTCATGACATCAACCATCGAGGGCCAATTAGGAAAAATATTTCTACCTTCCAGTAGAAAAACGGCAATGTATAAGTGCTTTGTAAATAATACCGTGGAATATCTTCTTCGTTAGTTCCGAACTATGTTATAGATACTAGGTATATTATCTATCGAGATCTGAGATAGCAATTCCTTCGTCGTCACGTACGCCGAACAAACTTCATGGGAAAACTTTAATTGGAAAATACTCCCAGTTTGCTCCCAGAATAGGTGTTTTCAGCGCTATTAACTTTGTACTAATACTATTGATAATTCAACACGTTCCGCTGAAAGCACAGATTAGGGTTTTCTTGTTAAGCAGTTTCTATTTTGAATGAGCAACGTTAGTACCAACTTAAGTAGACAGTGTAGACATTTAGTAATACTAAGTAAACGTGGGCGTTTATATTCATATCAAATATAGCTTTTATTAGGCTGTGTTTTCAGGAATGTGAGGAAAAATATGAGCTTTAAGAACAACTTAAATCGCTTCAAGATAGAAATCAGTGAAAGGTAAGGTAAGCCATTATATTAGTTGGTATAATACATCTCTTGCTATATTATAATATGTTACAACTTTTAAAAATGCTTCTCCTACTACTCGTTCTTGCTAATTCAGTCTTTTTCTAAAACTACATTCCTAATTCTTACAATTGTTAGAGGTTTAATCATTTTGATTGGACACCACCATCAAAGTCTACAATACAGTTCCACATCGATATAAAACGTTCCGGGACATTCCGTGACCCGCATACGGACTCCGCAATACTCCGCATGGTCGGGGCACTCGGTATTTTTCCCCTGCCACTTCAAACTTACTCGTACTTCGAGCAATAGATGACATCACGACCCCCTTTACTTGATTAAAGGATACTGCATTTGTAGCTCTAAGACTTCTCATTCAAATTACAGATACTACTAGAATATACGCCTATATTGATGTAGAAAATATAGACGCAAAAGATAGAATAGATACTAAAGTTTTTATGACCAAAGCCAACATTTCAATTCATCAGCTCAGATCGAAGATAAGCTATAAGCTAGATAAAAGCTCAGTGGAATGTTTCGACGCCCACAGCCGAACATGAATGCTATCGATTGGGACTTAATAATAGAGTGATATCAGACGATCCGGTGCCAACCAATGATACATGGCCGCCGATTATGCGAAAAGCAATATGCTCCACTATAAATATTAGCTCGGGACTGTGTCAAAGCGTAATTTGAAACAAATTTAATTAACTTCGGCCATCGGTCTTCTGTGGCTGTTTAATAGTGCGCGTGCTATCGAAATTATCTTTGAACTTTTGATCGATGTAAAAATTACAAAGAGATTTTGGTTTTTATTATTATAAATAACTAAACTACATGTCATTTTTGAATTTTCGGAATGTTTATTTTTTTTTTGCGGAAAAATAAGGTAAATCTATTGCCGAAGATACCATAATTGTAGTCTAGCTGTTATAAATGCAGTTTTCCAAAAGCAATCGAATCGCTCGTCTACCATCTGTGCCGCGGGCTGTATAATAGGCGACCCCTTTATAATGAGGCCAAATGGAAACCGCACTGACTCCGCGTTCGCGATGAAGCTCCTTCGTTTGCTATGCTAATTGGTCGGCTAAGCTGGTAACACGTACCAACCTGCCTAATTAGAAATCCGTGGAAAAATAGTGGCTTTGCAACGTATACATAATGAAGCAGCCCCAACTTTGGAGTCACAGAACTCCGTATTGACGGTGCCACCGCGTACCAAGACAACGGCGACATTATAGTCATTTTTATAATTTTATTAGGAAGGAAACTCGCTAACTTTAATTTGATTGTCCAACTGTGTAATAGTTTAGACTTAATGCGCCAACATTTTACTAGCTATGAAGAAATTTGTGACAGCAATAAAGAATTCAGGTTTACAACCTCTTTAAGCAGGAGTTATTGGATTTGGAAGCGAGCGACATCACTACGGGACCGCTGCGTTTATTTTCTCGTCGACTAATTAATGCTGTCAACATGGCGTAACGCGAGACCAACAAAAAGTTGTGAAAACTAAAAAAAGACACAGGTATTCATGTGAGCCCATTCATACGCATCTACATGTGTAAAACCTACTTGAATGTTGAGTTTCACACGCTCGCTCGCAGCGCTAATGAAGTTTTTCGCGTTCTATTCTCTCTTCACCTAATTTACGTATTTTTATCACTTAATGAAAAGTTTTTCTCCACATAAGATTCCCGGTAAGATGGTAAGTTAGAATAAGTTCTGTAATACATTAAAACTTTACACTTTTATGCATAAGTACTTTTTATTCATGATATGAAAATAGCTCGCGTCCATATTCAAATTCTTTAAAATATTACGTTTTTTTATGCCAGTTGGAAAGTTTCTTTACTTTCGTCACGTAAAAGGTTAATTATGAAGAATTATTCAATGGAATACGAACTACATTGTCATGTTTTCCAACTTTTATGTTCTGTTTGTTCGCACGTACATTGTTGGCTAAGTTTTGTACAAATTCAATAATAGATTTGTTAC
Source organism: Chrysodeixis includens (assembly GCA_941860345.1). Taxonomy (NCBI): domain Eukaryota; kingdom Metazoa; phylum Arthropoda; class Insecta; order Lepidoptera; family Noctuidae; genus Chrysodeixis; species Chrysodeixis includens. The sequence goes on along the minus strand of OW796095.1, from coordinate 8,017,931 downwards.
TATTGCACTCCCGAAGTCCCGATACCCAAATCGCATTACCAGATGAAACGGGGAAAATAACAACAATATACGATAACATTTTTCTCTTTTAAATATCATTGCCTGTACTACCATTTACGTGTATGAGGTACCGACATTGACTTACAATTCACATCAACGCTTATCTTTATACTTTTTGTGAACACGTTATTTTTACGGTAAAGAGAAGGAGAAAACAGGTACTATTAAAAGTAAGGCATCGCTTTATACGTTTTCATATTAAGAAATGAAAAAAAAGAGAAAATATCTAGACATACGTTTAAAAAATACGACATTCAAATACAATGTGACATGATTTAAACCAAACTTTGTACCTACGCGGTATCTTAATCTCTTAGAACACCCACAAGTTACCTTTGCAATTAATTAAAGTGAAGTAGATTGACATCAGATCAATAGACTTGAGTGCAATTTGTATAGCAGTTGAAGACGTCTCGATCCTCTATTCAGGGCACAAAGCCTACACATTGTTGAGTTAACGAACACTAACAAGAGCGTGCTCTATCTACAATACCGAACATATCAATTAATGGCTATTTCTAGGCTGCGTATGACTAATTCAATGCGAGTTTAACAGCCGATACTCTTTGTCAGATAGACGCAGATAATCCGCTCGAATCCGAATGAAACGTTCCTAGCTTTGTATAAGTGTGCAGAATCGAATAATCGCACATTGTAGGCAGATAATGAACGACTTGTAACGGAATCAATGGAAGTAGCGCATGTTTAGCATAATTCCCGTATTTATAGATTTTGAACGAGCACCATATATCCGTACGCAATGTCGGTACGTCGGTACGCACTTTTAACATAATATTGCACGGGATTTTGTGTAAATAATGTAACAAGCTTACATTTTATGTTTGATCTGATTTTCGTATAAATAAATATGCGTATAAAACGTAGGTTACGAGCGTTCAATTTATTCAAAGCCCGGGGCACGTAAGCCCGCGGGATTCCGGGTGGACAAAGGCTCAAATTTTCATTATATAACCGAATTTTACAGCAATATTCAATCTGAAAAGTAAACAGGGCCCGAGCGGTTTTTAATGTATCTTGAAATTAATTATTACTCATTTTACACAATTATTCCGAGCGATGAAAGGTGGAGAGAAGTAAAGAGTCAAATATGCGAAGTAAAAGCACAGCAAAGTTTAATTGGAAATGTCTTCTGATATTGATAGGTAGCGCTTAAAGAAGTTTAGCCAATTTGCTTCGGAAATTTGAAAACGACTTTGAATTCCATTTCCTCGACTTCTGCGTAATTCAAATTTCAACAAGTACAGTCTTTAAACAGCGAAGAAGTTAGGAATAAAAGTCGTTTAAGGAAAATGGTTTTCTTTGAACTTCGAGTGTTTTTATAAGGTGTCGTTTACAAAATGTTAAGTAGATTTGTAATATGATGAAAAAATAACTGGCTAATAAGTAGATTGTATAATACTCTTATGAGAAAGGTAAAAATGGGTATCATTCAGTAACAATTTAACCAACATTTTCCATTCAAATGCATACCTTGGAAAAGCAAACTCAGAAACGCAAGAGAAAGGAGATAGAAAGAAAAGGAACAAAAGAAATATTATGAAAGTAATCATTATGTACCTGAAGAACAGACTAAGTTATTGAAGCACGGTCCATCGACTAAGCACCGAAGTGCAACGGCGTAGAGGAGTGGTGCTTCAAAACGCATTAGCATTACTCGCCTGATGAAACTTATGCATATTGTGAGCGTCCACTTATTTGACCGGAGTTAACAGGGACAGAGAGACCTATACATAGGGCTGCCCTCTAGATCTTTATAGCTGGATGGATAGTTCAGAAAATTTATCAAGATATTTGGAAGAAATTGCTGGAATCTCTTAGCTGTTTTTGTGTCTGTAACATGATGTAACATGTAACATTTTGTTTTAACAAGAAATCATTTGTCATTTTTAAAAACGGTCTAAAATAGGAAATTCCAAATTCCATAAATTCCAAATTCCTAAGATCTTCGTTGACCTAGGCTTTGGAGTTATCTCGGCTGTGTCTCGTTTAATCCGGATCTGTGCCAACCCTACCTATCCTACTAGATATGAGGTAGTATAGAAGTGGATTCGACAACCTGTGGTCTCGAAGCTCCGGTTCAGTAAATATTGGCTCTGCACTTCACCGGTACACTAATCAAATAATTTAGACGGTGTAATTTGAATTTCATTCTGTTTGATCGCTGTTTTATGTATCATTGTTTTATTTTGTAATGGAATGCGATGAGGGTTTTATGTTAAAGTTGAAGGCTGGCGGTAAAACTCCGAATATTTAACCTTTGAACTCTAAACAATTTATTCGTGGTCTGTACTTTATTTAAGGAGTCGGTAGGTGGGTACCCCAATATTGTAAAATTGCTAAAAAACACCGCGGCTATTGAATGGTTTCGAACTTTTAGTTTTATTTAGGCAGGATAGGATTTCCATGTCAAAATATTTACTTTTTAAAGTTTTCGGGATGACTTATTTCGGGATGATTATTATTTCAAAAAACTTATCTATTGAAGTTTGTAGGACTTAACGGTATACCTATATACACATAGTGTATGTATTATTTATGGCAAACTCAACAGAGGGTTCCATAACAGGTATTTCAATCAAATTTAATACCTGATTGAAATAGCCCGTCTGTCCCTGGAGGTGCGTACTTAAGTGGAATCTGATCTGGTCATATTTCTCGTGCACCTACACAAATATCTAACAGATATTCTAGACTTCGTCAATCAAGATAATGCTACGAGCACTGACAGAATCGATCAGAATAAGCGAATAAGGAATTACTTAACGACTTTTATTACACAAAGTAATGAAGGTTAACAGGTATTAATTACGTGCTATATATTCAAATCTTTCCTCTCACAAATCCCGTCTATGCTATAAACCTTAATTTGCAAATAACACAAGCGCTGGCAAAAGTCAAAATATTGCGTTAAACTATTATAAATAATGTATTTAATTGGACGTGAAATTAACATCGGTTTCGTGCTCAGTGTCCGTGGCCGATTAGTTTGTTGTCCAAACTCATTCCGCTTTGAGATAAATCTATTTATCCTTCTGTTTATTTTTCTCAGAATTTCCTTCCTTCCTCCGCCTCCTCATAAAATGTTTAATCAAACTCATGAAGTTGAAGCGAAAAAGTTTATACTTCAGAATGGCAATTTCCACGTTTTCGAGTTTTCTTGACATGTTTAAGTTGGTTTATACAATTATAAATACAATCAAGAACTTCCAACAGATTAATAAAGTTGTTCTCTTTGAAGTGAGCATTAGGTAGCTGTGTAATCAAATATGTGAGTATATAAATTTGATAGGCTATTTGTGGAACAAAAAGAACACTTGTTCTCATCTTCTTGAGCTTTGTTTTCTAAGAAATGAGTTTTTATTTAAACGGTCTGTTGTTGACACAGCGTCAATTTTGATAGCATCTGTGCCTAAGCAAGCGAGCGTGGCGGGTGCCCCGAGGTGCTTACACCTCCTGACAATATTTGAACACTGCATTGAACAAACATATCTCTTCAACAAAGCTTATTCTAACAGCACCCTGAGCCCTGACGATACACGAATAGTTGAAAACCTCTTTCACAAGTTAAAGTGAGAATAAATAGACTAGTTTCACTTCTACTTTTTAAAATTAGATTAAATTTTATCACGTCATGTTCCGATATTGTCTATTACATGTACATAACATAATTTAGTGCTTTTATTTCTCTATAAACATGCCGAAAGATAAGCACCATCTGGGGAACTCGAAAATTTCCATGTGAGAATACATTTATGTATTCAGTTACAACGGTGTAGCACCCACTTAATGTAAATAGGCTATTTGGATGCCATACGAATCAATGATTAAAAAGAGATAAGTGTTATGTGTCGAAGTAATGGTTTGAATGGGAAGGAATATCAACCCCCTACCACGAGACACCATCTGGTTAAATGCTTGTGACAGTTGTACAACTGTCCACCATAGTTTTGCCTTTAGGGATACTCTGGCTAGAAACATGATGTATGGGCAAACAATTTTGTTTTTTCAAAACTTTTGTTGCTTTGCTTTTCATAACGGGAGGAATCGATGTCCTTTTTTCATCCATCAATCTTTTTCACTTGTTACCATCTATCAAACATTTTGCTGGCTCCCTTTTCTATTTACTGTATTTGATATGTTTTGCATACATTTATCATAAACTTTACATAAGCTGTATACAAATCGACAGTATTTAGTTTGTATTTCAATTCGATTTAAATTCATGCTGCCTAACAATATCTTGAAATACCTAATTGTAAATACCGAAGTGACAAACACTTAAATAGCAATTCTAACGTTCTCTGAACAGACGTAAGTGCAAATTTCTGCTCCACATCTAAAAATAGCTGTTCGAATAGCTGAGGAATAGGCATGACGCGGGTCACATCCGCTCAGAAGTATGCCTAAGTTTTATTACATTCCTAACACACGGCTAGAAATGACTGCGTACGTGCGCGGTCAAAATTACCTCCCTTGTTCATGACAATGCCCTATTAAGGATACAATGTTACAATGTAGCCGATCCCTAATATTACCCTGTTAAAGACGCTCGTTCAGAATGTAAAGCTCCATTTTGGAAAGATGTAATTTCGAGAGGCTCATTCCAATGCACACCCGGGACTCTCATTATCGGGTATTGTCACGTTTCTTTGCAATGCAGTGTAATCCTTGCTTTTTCTAGTGAAAATGTAACACAAAAGGGTTTTCATCTTCAGTCCTCATCAATATTGCGGGGAGGACCTCAGTGCCGACATAAGCCTTTGTTATTGATGTCAACATCTCTCCTTCACGTTACGGTTAGCGGTTTGATGTAACATGAAAAATAGTGGTGTAATTTTTGTGGTATGCACTTACGGAAATTATATGAAACTTAGAAGATAAAAAACTAAACGGGGTAGGGTAGGTACATGCACTCTTAGATAGGATAGAGAAAGCGTATAATTTAGTTTCGCTGAGGGTATTTAAAAAAAGTGCCTTTAAAGTTTAACAGTCTAGAAATTAACTTATATACATGAATGGACTATACGTATAATGAATCTGTTTATTTATCAGGACGTATATCTAGCTAAATACGATTATTAGTCCTCAGCGCTATGGAGCACTATAATTTGAAAAACTAATTATAAAGATTGGACAGTAACTAATCTACCATGTGTTTTCCATAATTTTTAAACAAAAAATTAGTTTTTTTTAGTTTTCATCAGTAAATCCAACCACCCGAATCTCCAGTCAAGTCGAAATAACTTTCTAGTGGAAAAGTACGTCGGGATTTCTACAAATTCGCGACACGTCTGCACTTACAGGAAGCACTATTCAATGTTTCATCAGAACGGGAAGGAAGCCAGACGAAATCCATATGTGATACGTGTCCACACAAATAAGGAAAATCTAAACCTTTGAAAAATTTCTACACTACCAGACCTCATTATTGCCAGACATAATATTTTTTTTTCTTAGGCTGGAAAAAACAATGGAGACTTCCAATTTAAGGCCAGTTCCACAGCCTCATAAAAACGCGATCAGATGTAGGTAATCGTAGTTCAATGGTTACGTATAAGAATGACATTTTGGAACCGCGCAATCAGAGCCAGTAACGTTTTGAAAGTGCCTGAGAATGCCTAATCGAAATAAAAACCTTTTGATTTTGATTTTACCATAAGTAACTAATCGTACCAAAGGCTATGGTACAAAGACAATTAGCTTCAACTAAAATGAATTAATGATCCTTTTGTACTCATATAAAAAAAAAACGAAACTAAATATAAAATCGATAAAGGAGAATTCAGTTTATCGAAGGTTTTTAACGTAAATGTTAGCCTGTTAGCCCGCGTTCCGATATTTTAATCTTGGTGTTTGCTTTCAGGCACAGGCGCTCTTTCCTCTGAGTCGTATTTCATTAAAGGTTGGCGTCGACTACATTTGATTATATCATCGCGGAAATTGAATCGTTGCGAACAGATACCGGTAGTGCTCGCTTAAGTAAAGCTTTTAACTAAACTCAGTTTTAAGAGGCTAGTACCCCTAAACGTACAATTTTCATAAGTGAAATATTATACCGTAATTTACGTAACCTTTTATAAAACTAAGCTCGTGTTCTCCATCTAATGAATAACTAAAATAAAGCCACCACAATAAAGAAAGAAATGTTAAAGGTAATTTACCAAATATGTTTATGTAAATGTTAAAATGTAACATTGAAACCAACAATACCTATATCTGTCAATACGAACGGTTAATAGTGATAAATCGGTGCTTTGATTAATGTCGAGTGCCCTGTTCGGAACACGCGAGGACTGAACCTACACTGTATTTTGTATATTCAAACCCAGCGGTGCACGCAATTTAATAAATATACTTTTATCCTCAAAATGTAACTTTTTTTATTCATATTATACCTCGACGCCTTACAAGGGCCCTCTGATGTTGACCCGACATGTTGTTCCGTAAATCGAGTTGGTCTCCGAGGCATGTTTCATTAATATTTATGACTGGAACATTATCATTAAAGATATATTTTGACTGGCCGAGTATCACCGATACGCCCCATTTAATATCCTTTTACGACAGTCACGCTTATTAGAGTTTATAATTATCTCGAATCTGAATATAAAAATGTGTATTGTCATTTTATGAATAGCTTATTTTTATATTTTTTAATTTGTGAAGGTAATATATTTCAGACTAGAGCTGCGTTCGTGAATACGCCTCAGAGAGTAATTAGTTTTCTTTGATAAGCCCCGCTACAAAACAGCATCACGAAGGATATATTCTATTAAGTCTAAGCAGAAAACGAATTTAGCAAAAACACACACAAAGCTATTTATTCTAAAAGTCGGCTCATCAACATATACTCGGAAACGAATAAGCAAGAAACAACTATCAGCTCCTTTAATCGCGTTTCGTTTTACAATATTGATTTTTAAAGAGCATTCATTACGAGCGCAAGAAATGTGAAAACATCGTCGTTAACAACATGACTTGCATTCCCCGTACATTTTGCACTCGTTATAAAAAATCCTTGTAATCAGCGGTGAGTTTTGCGAATCGATTTAGGGAAGTAGGTTAATGCTGGCTGTGGATAGCGGAGTAGCTTGAGCGTCACTGTGATGCATTATGCATACATCTTCTAGCTTCTACCATTATTCCGACCCGCCACAAAGACCTATCTACATAAAGGATCTCATGTGAGCTCATTCCTTTCATCCATGATTGACACGTGTGTATATTGCTTACCGACTGCCGTTTGAGTTTCGCAAGCGACTAAATTTAGTTCCTTAATTTAGTTCTAGTGATCTACTATGCTTATTATCTGCGTCTCTAACGTATATAATTAAAAGATCTCAGGCTACATGTGACGCGACGAGAAATGGGTTCCTTCAAAGAACTAGAAAGGCACGAAGGACGTAAAGACGGAAAACAAGTGAAGTGCCTCTACTGGCGTATTGCCAACAAGAAACTTTCGCTTGGAAAAGGATGGGTCTATCTCTATAGGTATAGTTATACCAATCATAGGTAAAATTGTATGTTTCAAGGAGCTAAAAGTTTTGTTAGTGCCTATCCAATATCAAGACTGTATGAATAACTAGATGAGTGTTGTACATAGATACTTGTTTATAACCCATTTCCACTTTCTTATAATGCCTCGTAGTTAGCGGCTGCTATTAAATTGCTTTAGTTGACCGCAAACCATTAATAACCCGTCGCAGATTTAATACGGGAAAGTAATATATTACCAACATAACATTCACGATATATCACGTTATTCAAGATATTCTTTTTGTGAACAAGGCCTGTGGTGCTTTATTCATATCCCAGTTGATCTCTTCGAATAGGGACATCTACTAAAGTATTAAGGGTAGATTTACAGCAAAGGTCCAAATGGATTAGATTTGGTTTTGGCTTACGACCTTTTCATTGTAACCCTACCCTACTCAACACGCTACGGCTCTTATTATGCCGTAACCTTATTTTAGTTATAATAAAAATATACGTCGAGCCGTCGGGCTATCATCGGGTGCAACTGCTACCACTCGACCCAGAATCCTCACCATAAACAACTGCCACCACTTGCTCTGGGCATGCCATAATCAATTTGCTAAGCATATGTATCAAGTGTTAAAATTCAAATATTTATCGGCGGTTCCCAGGCGCATGCGCTGGCCGACCGTTGACCCTGCGCCCGCGCGCCCGCTCGCCGAGAATGCGTCTGCTTTCTGTACGCTGCGCCTGAACACCCGGATCGGGACATGACAAACAACTACAAGTTCTCGATACCGCGACGTGAATATGAGGTGACAACATAGCCCACCGAACACCGACATTAGCGTACGTCTATTTGCGTATTTCTTCCACGAAGAAACTTCTCCCGGTAAACTTAACGGGACGGGGTTTTATCATGAGGCTCTAATTGAATCGTAAAGTTGTTCGATCAAAGCAATTAATTGTACAACCAATTAGCTATAAAATGTATTTGTGTACGTAGTACGTTAACACTAACTGCCAAATGGTTGCATGGGTCTGGAGAGCACTGAAACTCGGCGTGTATTGTTAGTAGGGACATTTGGAGTCCACCGTGTATAACACCACGTTTCCTAACAATAACAATATCGACCCGTCAGCTGTTAGGTAACTGTTTGTATCTTACTACCGCGCCAGAGGGAACTATTATAAACATTTTAATAACACGCAATGCCCGAATGGAAACGTATTGCATTGAATAAGTTATTGTGTCTACTGGTTATTTTGTTGACTTACGAGAACAATTACAGCGCAAATGGCAGTAAAAATAATAAATACTCGATTTTTTTTTATAGAAACAAAAAACCCCTGCGTTATCAAAGAAACATAATGAAGTATAGAATCGATAAAACCAATTACTGAATCCGCCGAATATTTAACGAACAATTCCTATGAATAACGTTCATTAAGCCTCAATTATTTTTTATACATTTGCCAAGTCGCGATAGGCATACTACAGTGGTTTATATCTCTATAAATTAATTGTGGAACATTAACCATAGCAATTGCAAACTAAAAGTTAAGTAATTGCCGCAATGAAAAGGTTAATCGTGCCTATTAACAACTGGTTTATGTAGTTTTTTTATGAAATTTATGGAAAGCCAGTAGAATCACGTCGATTTAATACTGCGATCGTCTGTGGCGTAACAGCAGTAATACGGCAGAATTAATGACATCACAGTCGGACGCCTGACTCTCGATAGTCTCGGCATTATGGAGTATTGCCTTGGCATGTCAAGTTGACAGTAATTACTCGTCTGCGTCCTGTTTGTATAACTCTAGCGTTAACCTAAATTATGTGCTGACACTCGGAAGCCATAAGTCATCTTCATAGCAAATTGCTAGAAATGAATCTTCCGTGTACACCTGCCATAACATAGGCACTGCAACAGTGTAGGTAAAGGTAAATAAATCACGAATTCACAGCGAGACTTGCACTTTTAATTACTGAAAATATGGCGAGAGTAATATTTCATATTAAGTCGCCGGGTACGAGACGGGTCAGTGGTTTGCAGCCGACGCGAGTCAATTTAATTAAATGTCAACGCGGCCAATGCACCTATAGAGTCGAACACAGTGAAGTAAAATGACTATTCGCTGTGAAAATATTCATATTCGATTTTATTGAAGAGAGTTGTATGCACATATGTGTATTACACGTAAAGTGTAGTTCCTACATGCCAACATGTGACATTGGAATTCATATTTCTCTAAACGGCGGCACACGCCGCCGATCGATTCAATATGCGACACACTGCCAGCATTCCCGGTATTCGTTTTGTAACAAAGTGTATAAAATTGGTATCGGCACCTAGTGGATAGCATCGACTATCAAATATGAATGTGGAATGGAACAACAATTTTAAAACGGTGCCTAAACGAGAGAGAAACAAAGGGCTTTAAATAACTTCATGTGGGCAATCAAAATGAAGGGTTCCATTATTAATATCGAGTTAAAGAGCGCTCTACCTGAAGAGCTCTCGAAGTCATTAGGTCGCGGCACCCATTACAGACAGGTCTCATAATGGAAGCACCTTATGTTACGAGCTCCCTGTGCTAATGGCGCCAGCCTATAATTCTGTTACAATCCTTAATTAATGAACACTCAGTCACAATCACAACTCGCCTCTCTTGTCGTGAACGAAAATAAATCCGTGGAAGAATTTTCTATAGCGAAATTGTTGTCTATTCTGTACATTTCTCCCCCGCAATTACAGAGCTTAATACTCTACTACGGCTAATAAACATTCCAACCGAGCGAACCTCAATGTTGTGTACCCGACCAGGATTCCACTAGCTACACAATAAAAAGACGGGATTTCTTACTATTTTTAACTTTATATCCAAGACATTGATAAGTAGGTCTTTAAAAACTGGTTTTACAGACCGCGGAGGAATAAATATGCACAAGCCTGGGAATGAAGTACAAAAAAACATAAGGCAAGTATATTACAAGCTACAAATGGAATTATAATAGTCTTGTTAATAAAAGCTTTGAATGTAACATTTTTATTAAAAGAAAAGTCTTATTCAAGATCTGTTAACAACTGGAGATGAAGTCTTTAAAAATAGAGCAATTCAAGTAAAGTTTAATTAGCTTTAAGAACTTCATTTCAAACATTGCTCTACAAAAATATTTTAATTAATTTGAGTACGTTCCTACAACAATAAAATTAATTTAATCTTTTAAATGGCTCTGACGTAGGAACTTCTGAGATCGTACGTCCCGGTGCTCAAGCAGTGCATTTCCTGAACAACTTTAAATATTACTACGAGCAAGTTCTTAAGTTTCTACAAGCTTTCTCTAAGAAATTCAATTCTTATAACGATTCTACAGACGCGGGTTGTTTTTGTCTTCATAAGCTTTTTGTATTTAAAATGAGGTTTATTTAACTAGAAGAAGATTAATTAGGAATGATGATAAAAAATAATGAACTTTCTATCTGTAAGCATAAACTTACGATGATAAATTAATTCGAAATGGCGTCTTGTACAGTTATTAAAAGTAGCGGTTATTGACAAACCACGTATTCCATCATTAACTTTAATTTTCTGTAAAAAAAAGTTCTAATAACGTTTTTCTGTTTCTTTGTCAAAATCGAGTTTATCCTTCTTAATTGCCCGATAGGGATTTTACCTTCACACTCAGTCAGCATCTCTATCAAATTAAGAGTAGATCTGGTAAAGTAAGCGGTTAATTACGAACTATTAATGGAAGCTGTGATTCGTGCCTTGTGTTAACTCCTCCGAGTATTGGTTCCGTTTGATTGCACAGCCGGTGATCTGAGCCGCTTAATCACGGTTGCACGGTATGTTGCCTCATTACAGTGATGTGTTACTCCAACAAAGCTTAACGTTTCACATATTTTGCTAAGAACGCGCGTTTTCAGTGTGAAATTTAAAGGATAATACTTGTTTATGCTAGACTTTATACAGCACATTATTTTCTTAGGAAATATTTTATATTAAAATAGAATTTTTAAGCTTCAAGAACGTCAACTTAATCTAAAGTAGGAATACACACAATAGCGCGGTAACAAAACCGAAAAAATGCCGAAATTAGTTTTAAAAAAATATACGAACGCAAAACAACTGATTTTGGGAACAAGAAAGCAATATAAGTTGAGTCCCGACTTTGAGAAAGGTCTCTTAAAGGGTCGAGTAGGCAATCAAAAGTGCCTTGTACTTGTAGACTCCTATTCTAAGTGAATGTAGTCTTACTTTTTATTGCCCTGTCCGTTAAATAGAAATCCAAAGTTACCTTCTACAAAGTTTAAGAAATAAAAAGGTAAATATAAAGGTAGTAGGTACATCTGCTTTAAATGTAAGTTGTTGTAGCTATTTATCTTACTTTGACTCGACTCGTAGAAACTTGTAGACTCAAGTTTTCCTACCTAATCAAAACTGAAGTTGGCAGAAAATAGCGTCAAAAGTTTGACTACAACAGAACTGCTTGGAACTTGACGCCCGTCTTTGCAACGAAACATCCCCAGGAGACGGCCCGGACTAAGTAATTTTTAACTGCATAACATTAGTTGAATACTCCGCAAGATAAATTGAAGCCACACAAGGAAATCCGGTATACGGTTAATGCAGCAAGATTGTAGTAAAATTTGATGAATGCTGGTGATAAATTATGGCGCACATCTTTATCATCCATAAAAAAATATTTGGCAATATATCTTTATTAGCATTTTACGAGTTATTTTGGAGGTGTCTCGCATTTTATTCGTTGTATGTGGGCGGTGGGTTCTTCTAATATACTGATTCAAACGGACTAATAAGTAACCAGAAAGTCGTCTACATTTCTGTTACGTATACGTCAGATTAGATCTCTCAAACAAAACGAGCTCACACATAACACTTAAAGAGAAGATGTAATTAAACGTTGACTAAGTGAATTCGACATTTTATTATTGAACATCCAATAAAACACCCACATCGGTCGGCACTCCACGAATTTTATCGACAATGTGACGATATAAAATGAACAACGTTAAAATTTTACATCCGTATATCTATAAATTGTATTTAGCGGCCGCAGTAAAGAATACTTTACGCACACGTCGCATTCGCTCAGTCTTTCTTAATTATCTTTACTGTACATTTATGTACGTTGTTTTTCAGTATAATACCCACATTTGTTTGCTAAATAAACGTAAAGCTAATTCAGCGTCATAAACAGTCAAAGAACAACAAAAACATAATTCGTGTCCCCTCCCTAATCGATGACGTCTGCGAACGTAGACGAAAATTCTGCGGAAAGTATCTGAGGGATAACCTAAAATGAAACAAGGATTGCGTGGAGGTTACGACTAGTGCCTAGTCCCGCCGGCGTCTGTGAGTGGCTAGACGGCGCGACTCCACACCGCCACAATGCAACCGCGTTAAATAAACGAGCTCACATACTCTGGCTTTATTTTACTTGATGTTCTTTTGTTTTACAGGTAGACAGGTAGAATACATCTTATACAGCCGCGCTCATCTCCGTGGATGACGAAACAGACATAAAAATACCACGTGTAATGCTATAAACCTAAACTATCAAGTGTCAATCATAGTGATGGACAGTTTTAGACGTGTCCGCGATGCGTCATGATTTTATACCCATTTTGACAGATGACGTCATTAGAAGTGGATATCGTAGGTATTATTCAAAAGTTGAGCTCACCTGGCATTTCTATTTATAAGGGTAAAGAAGTTTACCCTAGCAAAGTAAATAAGATTCATATAAGTAATACATTCGAAATGGCTTCCGAAGGAAAATCTCCAAAGGAATTCCGGGTCAGGTCAACTCCGGGACAAAAATAGAAAACGTATTTCTATTAAAACGAGATTATTTCGGGTTTACACCACTCTATGGAGAGACGTCACGCCAAGTACAAATATAATGAACTAGCTGTGCCCGCGACTTCGTCCGCGTGGAATAATTATTTTGGGCATCATTTATTTTTGCGGACAACCTCCTTAGCTTTATAAATTATAGCTGTTACCCACGACTTTGTCCCCGTCATTTTCTGTTATTGTTTAAGACAATTTAGTAAATTTTTAAAACAACATAATTATTTTAAAGTACCTACTTCTGCGTAAATTATATTTTTAGTTTTATTTTCTTGTGGCAGAAGTACCTATTGGTTTTCTCCACAACCTGATACGTTGATACAACTCTTAACAAATGCATTAATTTCGACTGAATTTTGTTACCATAAAAACGGTTCTAGTGAGTTAATTTTAAAAGATACACATATACTGTCCTGGACATTTTTTTAGATCATTTCAATAGGAATAATTCTTTGATACATATATTTTTAGTATCTTGAACCGTTTTCGGAGCGCACGCAACGGAAGCTCTCAAGGATGAATAATTTTCCCCGTTTTTTTTTTACATTTTCCATTATTTCTTCGCCCCTAATAGTTGCAACGTGATGTTATATAGCCTAAAGCCTTCCTCGATAAATGGTCTATTCAACACAAAAAGAATTTTTCGATTCGACCCAGTAGTTCTTGAGATTAGCGCGTTCAAACAAACAAACAAACAAACAAACATACAAACAAACAAACAAACTCTTCAGCTTTATAATATTAGTATAGATTATGCCTAAAAATAACTTTACGAGTATTTAAATAAAGTTCAAATCATGCCATTTACTTGGGTGACGTAGCGTAGGCTTAACGCCTCAAAAGAAAAAGAATATTAATTTTTGTTCATTTGAGAATCCATGACCACGCAATAAACTGCTAAATTTAAAATAATTATAGGCGTACTTTGAATAACATACGAAACAATCTCTGTAATGTTAGTATGGTATGACGTGAGACGTAATTCCATTCAGAATACGTAAATCTGTTAATCCCGGTATTAGGGATGAGCCAACAAGGGGATCAAGCTAACCCTTCTCACATTGGGACCTAATAACCTAATCAGTGCCGTTTAGGTGCAAAACATAATACCGACAACTTTGAGGATCGTAGGAATAATAAGCCAGAATTACTAAGCTAAACATTAAGTCACTGCCTCAAAGACAAGTAATCGAATCTCTCAAAGGGACTCTTGTAGACGAATTTTATTTCTTTAAGCCTTGTATGAAATTGACATTTCTATTTGACAAATAACGTGACTTTGACTTGTCAATTCATTACATTTGATTGATTTGATCAGAGTTAGCGTTCCGAGAAATAACTATTGGTCATGGATCTAAGTCCTTCTACGCATCGAATTGCTAAGTGACACCGAGACAAAATATGTTGTTATTTAGATCGCCCGTACATCTGTATTTTTTTTAAGCAAGTGACACACTTACTAGGTCATATTTAGGTCACTGCATTCAAAGAAAAACAAAATGCGTAATAGTTATTTTTAAATTATGAAAATTCGTAGAATTGTTTTCTTAATAATTCTGGAGATGCTACTTTTATTTAAGATTTGCATAATACTGTGTTCATATATTAGCTCTCCCTAATCCTTTTTGCTCATAGTATCGTTATGAAGAAGTAAGAGTACCAAAAAGGTTTAATATTATATGTCAAAAGTATTAAATTATCTAATTGATAGCTTGAAATAAAATGCTTTGTTAGATTTAGACGAAAAAAAGCTATCCGAGTAAAACAAACTCGTCTTCACATTCACATTGCGATTTTCCGTGCCTCCGTGATTACCGGTAATACAAACAATTCTAAACCACAATCAGTTGTTTTTGCCGTCAGTAAGCGGTACAAAATGCAAATTGTAGGGTCAGCAACGAACGTTTTATGCAGCGGCTGACACGTTACAGCCATTATCTATGTTTCGGAGTGCACCGCAACACACAATGAAACCGCATTAACTTGCTTCTAGGGAATACATGTGTTATTACTTGCGTGTAATTTGTTGGAAACGATTTTAGACCTCGAGTTGTTTAGCTGATAAGCCGTAAGCGCGTGAGAATATGTGCGCATGCGTCAGTATTTGCACTCTTGAAAGTACTAAAGGGATTTAAGTTATCTAAACTCTTAGTGTGTTTATTATTAGAACCTACTACTACACTACCTACATATATTAGTCTTATTATTATTTTTAATGATTATCATTATAAGCCCATACTGAACCACTGCTTGGCAAAGGCATCATCATCTTTCCATTTCTCTCTTTCGGAGACGAGTGTAGCCCATTCCTTTATGAAACAATCAAGGCCAT
The DNA here is from genome assembly GCA_941860345.1 of Chrysodeixis includens. Classification (NCBI taxonomy): domain Eukaryota; kingdom Metazoa; phylum Arthropoda; class Insecta; order Lepidoptera; family Noctuidae; genus Chrysodeixis; species Chrysodeixis includens. Next base: position 8,002,159 of record OW796095.1, on the reverse strand, counting down.
CACGCTATCTACCCCTGGACCTACCACGTGGTCTCCTGTAGTCTTGCGAAATCCAGCCGGATCCTATCTTGGCTCATTTGTTTGGTAGGTCTTACCTGAAAAAAAAAATAGAACCTTTTAGTCACAAGGAAATTCTGCCCATTTAAAAGTTGGGTGATGATTATATAAAAGTTTTTTCTCAATAGCCAAAAACCTTCATACATGATGAAACATGAGACTATAATCTGGATTACCATGTTCTAGCCGGATTAACTGGCCGTTGTCAAAAGAGAGCTTATAAAATGAATACGTTAACTTTTTTTATTATTTTTAATTATGCCGGCTTTTTATGTCTGCTCTTGATCCAGATTGGGCTTCTTTCAATATTATCTCTGGAAACTAGAATATACCTTTAGAGAAGATATAATACCTACTCTTTTTTTTTTGCTATTCTGTAGATCTTACTAAAAGCACGAAAGGTTTGTAAGTATACCTAGAGAGATGGATGAATACTTGTACCTAACTCTTTTAAACTCACACAGCTGGACTAATTTAGATGAAATTTGGTTTGGAGTCAGAGTAAATATTTTTACAACTATAACTGACATTCGGGCGGCCGAAGTCACGAGCCATAGCTAGTATACACGTATATATGTATGTTCATATGTAAGTATGTAACAAAGATATCAAACCTTAGCGTGCTAAGACATGTTGACATTTAGAAAGAGAGACTAAACGGCAAGGAGCAAAAGGCACGCAACACAGAAGTTTACAACAATTTGCATAAGTAACTCAGTTGCAGACAAGTACGAGTATATCCCGTTGAACATCAAACAAGCACGTTCCTTTGAATTGACTTTTACAAGTCGAAAGACATTTACCAACCAGTTAGTTTCGTTGTGAACTTGTGACTGGCAATTTTTTGCAGTTACAGCCAATAAGCTTGTACTGTCGATGAAATAAAAGACGATACGTTCTGTTCAGCTATTCAAAGATCAATATCTTAGACAGGTACTTCATACACGACGTCTCTAAGCGTGTCTTTCTAGAGATGTGCTGTGCTACGTTGGTATCGTTAACTATCGTTGCGTTTGATATCCACCAATCATATTTGGACACGTACTTTAGCAGTATTATAACTGGTGGAAAAAGATTCAGCTAAGACATTTTTATATAGAAAGATTCTTACTATGTATATGTGCTACAGATGCGTGCTATGAATACCTGCTGTGGGTCGACGCTTCCCTTTCTATCGATGTCCCCTGTCCAGTGCAAGAACGACACATCACTTAGCAAACTGACGTTTCAAAATTAATATTCGTCTCTACATTCCACTTTATAAAGACAAGTACACTTACATCGACATTTTTCTATGAGTCGTTCTTGACTAAGCTTGATTCTTCTGCTTGAGGAATGTCTATAAGTCTTTATGGCCTCAGTCACTTAGAAACTAAAATCGTTAGGCACAGGTTGCGTTGTCTCGTGTATGCAGGGTTTTAGATCAAGCGATACTGTTTGTTAAACCAACAGTAAATGTAAATGCTTTATCGGTTTATATGCCGCTCAAACTAGCGAGGTTTTATTACGTGTTATTTTGTATAAGTTTTTTTAACCTAAAACTTCCAAAATTTTAACGGTTCGACGGTTAACGATTCTGTATAAAGAAAAATAACCATGATGAAACACGAAGTTTATAATATACTTTTTATGTAATAAATTATGTAAGAAAGTTTGAAGCTGGTAACTTTGTTACCTATAATTATTTTATCGCAACTCAATTATTTCTACATATTTAATTTTTCATCAAGTGAGGTGAATATCTTACTAATATTATAAACGCAAAAGTTTGTGATTTTTACTCACGTTTAAACGGCTACAGCAAATAAAATATATTTTGGTATAGACGAAGTTGACACCCTAGATTAACACATGCTATTTCCTACCAGAATGGCTCAGAAGGAAGATAACGTTTTTGCACATATAAACCACATCCAGGCAGACGAAGCCTTGGGACCAAGCCAGTAGACCATATAGCAACTATTAGGTGAGGACTATATAGCTCACCTTCGACCTTTTAGTGAGGACAGAGGTTAAATGACACCGTCAGTTTAGTGCCTCTTAGTAACGTTGTATTTTTACAGCGCTAATAGCCCAGCGATATAACATTATCAGGTTATCCGCTTTACGAGCTCTGCCTTGGCTTTTTCCATTTATTTATAGGCTAAAAGCTTTTCATAGTTTCGATACTGTGATACTGAAGTTGAGTTTTTATATGGTCCTGTTAGCAGTGAACACTTGCACTCAGGTTGTCTATACAAGTCTTTAAAAAGTCTAAAGTTTAGAAGATGTAGAAAAGGTTGCATAAAACCTTCATCGTAGTTTCTCTTTAAAAGATTTGTTTTAATGCACACTTTGATCTCTTCGAACTCTCAGATAGACCATCTTACAACAGTACACATTTAATCAGAGTGTGGCGAAAACAACCCTCATTAAAACGAAGTAAGCCTGAATTTCAAAGCAACTTAATTCGGGTAAAGAGTTCTTTCATTCTTTATTCATTGGTCCTCGAAAATTGTACTTTGTTGTAAATCGCTATTCTTTTATTAACAAACCTTGTTACGTAAATGTTATATTCATAAAATGTCAGAGAATTTCTTTATTTAATCCATCATTATTTCTTTGTGTAGGATTTAAATTTTAAGTACCTACCTTACGTTCAGAAAATTTATAATTAGCTCCATTTTATTTAATTATAATAATACAGATTGTACAAAAATCTTGAAGTCATGATATTTGCTTATGAAAAGACACCAAGCATATTACCAACATATCATCTTCAGCATTACCAACTTTCAAGTTGTTAACATTAAAGATGATATCTAACCGCGGTGTGGGCGTGCGATATTAAAAACCCTCCGTACAATATAAGTTACACCGAGTTATCAATCAATACTTGCCCGTATTATTGGTAGCCTTATCAAGTAACAAAGAAACCTCAAGGCGTTCTGTAACATAATTAAATATATCTTTATGATAGGAATATTCCCTGAAGGTAGGCGGTGAGCGCAAACCTACGCCCGGAATATAGAGCAATCAGTACCTTTGTTATAGGCGGATACAGGTATTCCCAAAAACCTCCTGAGCATTACGTAACAGAAAAGCTCAATAAGCCAGACTTGTGAATGTTGACTAGATATTCGCGAGATTTCTGCTTGCTTATTATTGTTTTGTGTTGTCTTGCACTAGAGCTAGAATGTCCCAAAGAATTTGGCACTCGGCTATAAATTCAGATTCCCACACTACAAATATCTTTCGGAATCCGACTGTTATATTCTGGGATTTAAAACCCAATGGGAATTGTACATCCAAAACAAATGCAGCCACACAATAAAAGAAACTTGTTTGAACCAAAGAAGAGATAGATTTGTGGTACTGTAGTTACATAAGGGTAAGTACACAGCGGGGACCCTGACCATTCCCGGTTTCGCAGGGAACATATAAAAGTACATAAAGCTGCGGTCACAATGGTCCTGGCGTTCGACTTGATTGCTAAACGCTTTACCAACAAAAGGAACTGTTTAATGTTACGGCACGCACCGCTAGCATTCGATACGGTTTAATAGTGGCTTTATTTCACGGCCAAAGTTAAATCCTCGGCATTAGTCACATAGGTAGATTCGTGTCATTGAAATGCGTGTAATTCGATTATATAAATCTCTAGTCCAACGATCTGGAATGACGACGAGATTAATGTTGTGGACACCCAAAATAAATCATGTTAAGGAACGGAAATAAATCTTATTGTAAATCAATCAATCGGTCACAATGGTACGGGCCTACGGGGTAAGCCAAGTCTATTTCTTAATGCGGTATAAACATCAGAATGCACGCGTCAGAGTAAGTTCTACAAACACACACGTAGCGAAATGCCGCAAAACAAACCTATAAAGTCGTTCGCACTCAATCTGATATGACATGTTCTCAGCCGTTAAAGTAATAGGTATCTCCGATATCGGTTCTCAAAACATCCTGTCAGCGCTTCTTGGACCTCCCGCGAGATGAAACTGGATCAAAACATGCGTTCACACAAGTATATACATACAGAATAATACTAGATTATACTCTCTTGTTACAGTACCAAATATCTATTTCAAAGGAAATATTACTCGAGAGGAAATATACTCGTGAAGTAATCAACACACGTACGCACGCCGCAGAAATTCTAGACATGTTTCGGTTAAATCGAAATACACTACAAATTATAGACCCGCTTTCCTTAGCCGATTAAGCGATTAATTTCATTATAACGTAGGTAGGCATTATTATGTTGTACATTTATATAATTTATACAGAACTAAGAACAATACGTGCTTTGTATTACTTATTTATATGCCTTTCATTGTTTATAGAGAGAACTATGGTTTGTATCACACTGTCCTTTCTCGCATCAGTGCATAAAGCTTAAAATGATTACATTTTAACAGCACGGTTATAATAGAGATGCATACAATGCGTACTCGACAGTAAAACTTTCAGCGTACAATGTACAACATAAAAGATAATGAATCATTTGCGCAGTAATGTTTCATATTAATAATAATCTTGTTAAAGCAACATAAACCGCAAAGTTTAAATGTGAGCTCATAGAGATACGACCTGGATTCTGACATTATAATAATACAGCCGTGATTTAAAAGTTAAAGGAACCTGCGGAATATGAAATACAGTTATGTTTTAAACATATACATTAAGCTATAATTTGATTTCTTGTCTACGAGCTTAAGTGGCCATTTTTCAGAACAACGCTAGAGGCATCACGTTTTTCAAAGCACTTCGAGTCAGCTGTTCTCGGAAGCTTTAAAACTTCATTTTTCGACTAAAAACAAGTTAGCAACAGTGCGTGTCTTGAATGGCGGGTGAGTCGTTAACTTTGGCGTGGTTATAAATCTCATGAATGGCCAGCTTTATCGGCGTCCGTTAGACTCCCACAAACTGACGCTTCAAAGCAATATCAAAGGGATTTTAATTGCCCAGTCGACCGACACTTACCGACATTATTACTCTAATAACAATCTGCAGATAATCCTTATGATGATGATAATTACAAACTAAAAACTAATAACAGAGTTCCTCAAAGATTTTAATTTTATTCCAAATCAACGGTTTTACTGCTGACAAGTAAATATTTTTTATAGCCTCACAGTCACAAACGAGGCGGTAACCGGCGCCTCAGTAATCCTCGGTAACAGGAAATGTTTAACAGTTAATAAACATTCAGAGAAATTTACAGAAAATAAAAGAACCTACGTTTTATGAGTCACGGTTAAAAACGCCGATAAAACCAGATTATAGTTGTTTTACAATTGATTGTCAATTAAAGGCAGATGAAATATACCACATTGCGTAAACAAATTCAAACAAGTTACACGATCGCAATTAAAGACTTTTTAGGTTATTATTGTCGCTAACATCTCGTACTGTTTACCTACCTATTTTTGCCAGGGCAGTGTATTTGTTTAAATTTAATAACACAAGAACCATTTTGCTGTCACATAAATAAGGAGTCGTTTAATAAAATTGCTGTTCCTGTAAACGGAAGACCGAAAATGAAGAGATGAAAGTTTACGTAACACTTCCTGGAAATTGCTAAAATAACAAAATTGCCGTATAATATGCTATAGCAGTACCGAAGGTGAGGCACCTAAACAGCTTGGAAAAGATTAATGGGCTTAAAATTGCATCGCAGCTGTGCAATAAAAGCAAGCCAGAATCAGCGGCGGGCACCGAAATGCAGTGTTATATCACTGAGACGTGCGAGTGCATCCAGACTATTTCGCCGGAATTAAAAGGGAATGAATTTTAAAGATCGCCGAGTTGACCCCTTTTTGCCGACATATTTTAACAAGCCGAGTAGATAAAGCGGCTTTCATTTAACTGCCAGCGGAATTATTTCGCCGGTGAAAAATTGCTGCGTTTATAATTGAATGTGAAGGTCTTACAGTATTATTTACGGCTTTTATAAGTTTCTTATTATGAGCTTTATCAGCCAGATAAACAAGTGGAAACGTAATTAATTCAGCGTTCAACCTAAGTGCCCTCTAACCTCGCAGCCTCACAGCCATATCTATGAACTAGCTGTGCCCGCGACTTCGTTCGCGTGGAATAATTATTTTGAGCATCATTTATTTTTGCGGACAACCCCCTTAGCTTTATAAATTATAGCTGTTACCCACGACTTTGTCCTCGTCATTTTCTGTTATTATTTTAGACAATTTAGTTTTTAATTTTTAATATCATTCCCCTGCCCTTCTCCCAATTATTATTTGGGGTCGGCGCAGCATGTCTTTACTCATGCTGCTTAAGTTTTGGCTGTTTTTTACGGCCGGCCGCCTGCCTGACGCCAACCCTCCTTGGGAATGCTGTTGCTGGTGGTTTACTCCCCACCAGGAGGTTGACTCGAGGTGCTAGGTTTGTATGCACCGGGTCGTAGTTTCCCTTAGTCGCCTCTTACGACACCCATTGGTCGATATGGGTCAGCCCTATTCGCACCGGGAACTGCACGGTAAGTAGTTTAGTAGTAGTACTGCACGGAGGTTTTTAATTTTTAAAAGAACATGATTATTTTAAAGTACCTACTTCTGCGTAAATTATATTTTTCTTTTTCTTTTCTTGTGGCAGAAGTACATATTGATTTTCTCCACAACCTGATACGTTGATACAACTCTTAACAAATGCATTAATTTCGACCGAATTTGATTACCATAAAAACGGTTCTAGTGAGTTAATCTTAAAAGATAGACATATACTGTCCTGGACATTTTTTTAGATCATTTCAATAGGAATAATTCTTTTCTACATATATTTTTGGTATCTTGAACCGTTTTCGCAGCGCACGCAACGGAAGCCCTCAAGGATGAATAATTTTACCCGTTTTTATTTACATTTTCGATTATTTCTTCGCTCCTGATAGTGACAACGTGATGTTATATAGCCTAAAGCCTTCCTCGATACGTGGTCTATTCAACACAAAAAGAATTTTTCGATTCGACCCAGTAGTTCCTGAGATTAGCGCGTTCAAACAAACAAACAAACAAACAAACAAACAAACAAACAAACTCTTCAGCTTTATAATATTAGTATAGATATTTACTTTAAACATCTAATTATGAAGTTAGATAATTTATTTTGCCTTTCGTGCTACTGACACCAAAGCATTTTGCAATATTCTTAAACTTGAGTTAAACTTGCAAATTTACTATTATATTTCAATGATCTGAAAACCTTAAATGAAAATCAAAACGTTACCACTGATTGTTGTCATTAATTGTATCTAATCATTTTTATTTAGAAATATTCAATTTCTATACGTTTTTTATCTGCAAATAGTACCTATTGAAATATAATTTCCATTTACATTAGTATCGATAAAATCCTAGGTGCTGGTAAGTTGTGAGAGCGATGAATTATAAATCAGAACTTTTAGCGCTTTAGCGTGACTGAGGCAAAAACCTAATTAGGTTTAACCGCTCTCGTCTAGAGAACGTCCTTAAATGTAGCCTAGAGGTAAGTGACCTTATTTGTCATTTGTAACCTTAGCAGGCTAAGTACAAATGTTTACAGTTACAGCTAGACGACGTATGGACGAATTACAGCTGTATTTTGAATTAAATGAAACGTATTAATCATTGCAACATTTGATAAAGCTCACGTATTCTGGCTCTGTATTTTTTGCTCAGTATTCGTTTTTGGAAAGAACATTTACTTATAAAATATGTTATTGTACTCAAAGAAAAGGAAAACAAAATTGAAATGTCCTTTAGTCTAAGAACGGTATAATCATAAAACCACGTTTGTTTAACCCAAAAACATGGCCGTAAAATATGGAACTGAATAGAAAAAGCCTTGCCCGTTTTCGACAACGTTATTGTACAGAGGAACCATATTTTATTGCGGATGAACCTTATTTTTATAGGCTTAAAGGTTATATTTATTGTTCGAAACGAAACTGGGATAGTAATGTGGCGCGCCATTAATTTTCCCAACTAAATAAAGTTTCAGATACGGAAAAGTCCACGGCGGAGTTTTCCTTTGTCGCTGAGGGCAAATAACTTGCGGCACATAAAAATACACAGGGACCACGAGGAATTCCTAAGATTAAACGATACAAGAAAGGGCAGATAAACGTAAACAACTCACATAAATACATTTTTTTCGCCACTACATACTTAAATTATGTTTAAAAGGAACAAAGGACATAGTAAGCTCTCATTAGCAAGGAAACTAGGTTGATAAGAACTACGTAAGAAGTGATAAGGCAAGGCGCCTATAATGTGTAATATCAAGAAATAAACATCATTCAGTCACCTACATACATCCATCAGCTGTTATCAGAACAATTGCAACAAACAACTAATTATTACAACAATTTCGCTCCAACAATTATTTTAGTGCTCATTTATTTTGATGTCACTGCGTTTGTATGAAACAATCAGTTTATTTATTCAATATGAATGGACGGGAGCTAAGTGCCATCAATTAACGTACATACATCGGTGTATTGGGTGTGTGTGCACTTCGGTTTACGTATGCGCCACATGACAACGGTGACGTCAGCGTATAAGAATGTAAGCAATCAAACTGTCTTTGTACTGCGGTCTTTTAAGATTTAGACGCTGAATATGTAGTGTTCGTGTAAAACAACATGCAAGAATGCCTTTATAGCTTAGCAATGCGGCTGAGAACCCTACGAAATTAGACTTGAGTGCGAACTGCAGTTAACGATGTGAATTTACTTTTATAGCTTTTTCATGTGGATGCTTTGATTTATACCAGAATAAAAACGCTTAAGTTATTTATTCCTTTATTCTTAGATCTTCTATAGTCAACAGACAAGAGAAAACAAATAAGCCGCCTGGTCGCCTACACAAACATTCAAAGCCATTTACAAGGAATAAAATGAAACATAAATTACCTAGACACAATAGACAGTAGTCCAAAATTGTATAAATGAGAGCCGCCATTTTAAAGAATGCAGGAATACTCCTCAGGGAAAGCTTAACGGGAAAGGGTGCTCTATTGGGATTTCACAGTATTGACTAAACAAAATAGGATAGGAGCACAGAGGTCGCGCGGTCGCTTCGAGATACTTCAAATGTAGATCAATAAGATGATAAACCAATACCACCTCTATGTCAAAGGCCCAAGGACTACATTTAATTATCATATTTATTTTGGAGGGAAATTGCCATCATTATAGCAGAAAAAGACAAAGTCGGCTCAGATGATACAGATTTTTGCAAATTAATCAAAAAAAAAATTAAGGTCATTTTTCATATTATCCTGTGGCGTTCATTTGTAAAAAAAGATACAAATACCGATTTATAAGGGTCGTTTATCTAAAGGTATTTAAGGCAGTTAAATTGCTTAGTACAATGTCAAAAGCAGTTAGATAAGACGGTTGATTGAAAACCATGGCGTTTAGGTATTAAAGACCCAATCATTCTTTGAGAAATGCCGTCAATGTTCAACGAACTTAAAGGGAAATTATAGTTAGAGTAAAGAATGTCCTAAAGTTACGCGAAATTAAAGCAATTCGCGATGACGTCGGTAGAATCGATAACCAGATAAACAAGTTGGGGTGGGGCACCGACCCCTGTACTTTTGAGGACGCAGATGCCCATACATGGCACGGCTACATTACGACAGTTAGACGCTTTAATCTGGTCCCGGCCGCCGACAAACTAGGGTAGGCATACACAGTACACTCAGACACACTTGTGGGAGAGTCGGCGATCATTCCGTAATGTGCCGCGCTGATTCCGCACAAATTGAGAATGTTCAGAGGGGAAGTAAGCTATTATTTTTCTTGGCAGCCACCGGCTATCGACCCTTATTTACACATTATGTTACCCCAAATACGAACACGGTCAGTAATAATTCGAAAGCAGCTCAAAGACAAAATTGGACGATAGAGTTCGACATAAAACAACGCCCAGCAGATCCCAATAGAAGATTAATTACTGTACCGCATATTATAGAGAGCAGTATGTAGCTTTTGGGCGGTAAATATACAGATACGCGCCAGATTAATAAATGGAGGGTCCGATGATACCGAAGCCTTTGTGAGGTACTAAACAAACAACAATGTGGTTGGCATGAAATCACAAAATATATGATAAACGTAGGCGCACACATTACTCTTCTATCTCTCTCCAGCTTTGTTGATGTGAATAAAAGCTTTTGTCCTCATGTTTTATTCTAATACTCGACGCACAACGAGACGTCTATCAGTGTCAGTGTGTGTCAGACCTCAGGGATACAAACATGTATATAACGGACTGCGATAAAGCCCAGACACATTAGTAATCAGATTTTAAGAAAAGTAATCTTTAAGCACACACACACGATGGGGGAGCCACGTGTCTAATCCCCCAAACGGCGCCACCGCCTGTGACAATGTTGAGCGAACGACTCCCTGAGCCCCTAAAACTTCGCGTGTCTTATTCGTTTCGTGTCGATTAATTTTGTCCATAAAAGTACGTTAACGTTACGCTACACTCCAATGAGCATTTCATTTATTATCGAACTGAAATTCCCTCGTATCGATACCAGAAATACTATGAATACCGTTTCTACCTGCATTCTAGTAATACGTAATACCTAGGTATTGAAAATCTATTTGTAAGGGACTGGACGTTAGCGAGCTTCAAGTTTCATTTGATTTGAGGTGTATCGGATAGCCGGTCCGTTACGTAGGTGCCGCATTATGTGGCTTCGTGAGCCGCAAACCGTTCAGTTACCTACCTAGGCGCCTGGATACACGCTACTCAAAGAATATACCAGCAAATACCGAGCTTACTTACTTACTTAATTTATTTAAAAACGTTTTAATGATGTATTTTAGATACTTGTATATTCGTAATGGCGGTAACGGAACACAGCGATAGCAATACACAGAGATAAAGCTAAGTGACTCACTCCTACAATAGATTAATCCGCCGTCTTCCACATAAAACGATGCTCCAGCGAAACAAAGAATCAATACGTGAGCCCAAAATAAAATGTAACAATAGCCCGTGCCGCATTATAGGACAACCGCTTAAAATGCTTTCCATGTTCGGAGCCATCCGGCGGTGACCGCTGCCCGCACTTACATACTCGGTCCGGAAGTATGACATGGGAATCTAATCGCTCACTCCATCTTATCTGCATTCAAATATTTTAACTTTCATGAAAATAAATAATCGCCATGTCAGAGAGTCATTAATTTCACTTGGAGCCAGGATGTTAGTTGTAGCGCGGGACGCGAAAGCGCGAGATCGTTTTACGATAAGCCTATCGGACTTTCGAGTTTATAAGCATTCATAAAGCTTTAATAACATTGCTAAGTATAAAGCAAGTGTAAAGACCTGTAATATAATAGATGTAGCTGCGCTTAACTCAGGTCACGTCAACATTTCCATTCTTTAATTATATTCTCAACGTTTAAATTCTGATAAGTTAAGGCCCGAAATAAATCGTTTTTAATTGCCAGTACCGCAAGCTATTATTAATCAAATCATGTTTGCGTAAATAAATCTCATCGTAACAAAAACATCTACAAAAAATAATGTTATGTCATTGAACAGTTGGCATAAGAGGCGGACTCAAAAAGCGAGCGTGAGTCGGCAAATTGTAACTAATGGAACTCCCAGAAGATGAGTCATGAGTCCCACATGTCACTTTAAGTAAGTCACAGACTGATTTTATAGAGACGCGGGTTCGGGACCCGTTATTTTTGGAACGATGGGGAATGGGAACATTCTGTGTGCATACAAAAACTTACCCTTCCCAAATTGCTGTACAAAATCATATAAAATACAAGTTTGCTTACAATTTTCTGTGGCGCCGTCGTACCCATAAAACATAAATGCCTTGTAATGCTAATAACTTTGGTTCGCATGTGTTTTAGTCATAAATGCTAGTTTTTGTCAATTTGCAAGTTTTAAGTTACTATACAAAGTTATAGCGGCGATCTAACGGTTATTGCAAAATATTCACAAATCTTACTGCATGAATACATGATTGCTTTATCTATATCTTCGTAATGGACTAAGAATTGATTGTTTTTAATGAAAATAACTATCAAAATTTTAATATTTTCCTTTATTCAAAATTGGCAACATGTTATAAGCTATATTAGTATACATGTCACGGAGTTGTCAACCATAAAACAAACAAATGTTGCTAGTTCACATTATACTCACAAATACTAATTGATCTGAATTAAACGATGAAATAAATGTCTGTCTGTTTATGAAGTGACTGCAAATAACATGCCTGAGTTAATTGATTAATTTGTTCTGCTTTATCAGTGGCTACTGTTTGCAGTGTGAACATACAAATAAGAACATTTAATAGCTGCCATAATTGTAAAAGGGAAATATAAAACGATTCCAGTAGTGCGTTATATGTTAAAATAAATGCCCAATGACATAAATAATCCCGGTCGCGCAACATATCCGTGTCAACATAAAAAGATTTAACGGAATAATGATAGCTGGATTTCAAAACGCAAAACATGGATTCCTTTTGCGTAAAAGCAATTCAATCTCCTAAGCACACATGCGGACTTCATAAATCTCATGTCAGATCGGTAGAAGCGCGTTTTGTGTCATAAATACAGCGGGTATGTATGTCAAAACATGGGGGATTTGGGCGCTGACTCTCCCCGCGCCGATCGCCCGACCGACAGCCACGCCACGCCAGTCGAGATAATGAAAAAAAAAAGATTTATGATCAAACTCTAATCAAATTTTATTACCGTCTACGACCCTTCACGTTATTCTCTGCGTACTGCGTTCTCATTATCGATTGGTAGTTAACTATGGCGCACAAAATTGTGTCAACCCCGGCCTATCAATTATTACCTTAAAAAGATTTTGGTCAAAAAAAAATCCGTTATTAAAATTCATGAGTCGAATGAAAAATCAAAACGTAGCCAAGTTTCCTTAGCCAAAGGGTCGCGAGTCGCATTACCATAAAGTTTCCAGCACGAAATGTGGTGTTGTAATATAGCGGGCAATAATATAGCCATTCGTACGCAACGTGGAATAACGCTCGCGCCTCCCCTTGCCACCATAAACCCGTCCTTCACCTCTGTGACCCAATTATGCGCAACATATTATACTTTTTAGCCCTTACACCTCAACTCTCCGCGCTCAGTCTGCAGATGACTAATAATAACACAATAAATGACCATGAACTTGGATCTCGCGAAATACAAGAAGGGTTAGACCCCATGGTATTATACCTACTTTGAATAGAAACAATTGGAACAGGTTTAGGGCCCATCGATTTATGAAGCTATATGCCATGTGATCACGTTTTTGATAACTGACAAAGACATAACATTATCAGTAAGCTTTAACTGACAGAGTTCTCACTCATTCCTTAGTTATCATAAGCAGATATTGTGTGCCCCAGTTCCAGGATTCTCTGATTATAAGTTCACTTTGTTGAGAGGTCATCAGGAGCATCTCCATTATTGTTTGGTTATGTCTCTGTTTCATTCATTGTTCATTCAATTTACCTCACTTACTGCGGAAAGCAATCTTCACAATACTGCAATTCCACTTTTCGCAATTCCCAAGAGTTGAAATTAATATTTTCACTGATATTACTTTGCTTTGCATCCTAATGGACGTTTAATAGAGCTTCAATTTATTCAAGAAGTAAAAGAATGGAAATTTAGAAAATGCGCAATGTTTTCAGATGCCTTTCAAAATATTTGAATAAAACCAAAAAAAAAATGTTTAAAATGGTCCTTCACTTGGGCGAGGAGTCAAAGGGTGCCACAAAAAGGTCTATTATCCCAACTAAAGCGCAATGACTTGAATTAGTTATTCAGTTGATTATACCTCCCCTCTGGCCACTCTATCATTATCGTTTTACTCCACGCACGTGCCGCCTTGCGCAGCACCCTTGTGCTCTTCAAGGTCGATAATTACAGCCTGCACAGGCTTTTGTTCCACGCTCGCTACCCTCTCTTTACGATGTAATATTATTTTGTCTCAACATTTGTAATTTACTTGGAGTACCAATCGAAAGTTACGAGAAGTTACCTTTGAAAAACAATTTATAAATATTGATGAGACGTTTAACGCTGATAAATTTTGAACTTATGTTTCTATTGATAAAGCGTTCTTAGAAGTTTAATCTTATCTACTGAGGCCGTAATGAATAGGCAGTAAAAAGTGTTAGCCTAATAGTTCACCGTGAACAAGAGAGCTATTAATCTAGCCGAGATTCAAATCCCAATGGAGCATTTGATCAGATTGATAGTAGATTAATTGCAAACTCTGTTGTTAACAGTTAGATGATATAACTCTTAGATGTTCGCTGAGCTATCTTATTCACTGGGGAAATAACTTTCGTGGTCTGTTACTATGATGATAGCGAGATAATCTAAGGCAACATAATTATTTTATAAAATAAGTACAGTAAATATATTTATTGATTCGTCGCCTCCGGCGTCGCGCCACTTTAATTAAATATAGCTTGACTTGATTAAAAAATATCGACTTTTTATAAGGTCGCATTAATGTAAGAGTATTAAGATTAAGTATAATATTCCGTGCTGGATAAATAATATTGATAATCTTGTCTGAACGGCTATACAAACTAGAACGGTTAAGATTAAAAAATGTTGTAAGAAGAACAAAAAAATTTAACGTCCAGAATTCGTACATGAAAATTGTAATATCGTGTAACGTGAAGCCAAGTCCAACTATTACGAGCGTCGCCGCTTTACGGGCGGATTAAGAATTATGACTAACTACCGCAAAGCGTTGTGAATCCCAAATATTTTGAGATTCACGGAAAGCAAATTCATCTCCAAGTTTGTACAAACATTTTGTAGTTGTCTTAACATAAGCGTTAAATGAGGAAAGTTTTGTAATAAGTTTATTTATACTAGGGATTAAGCATTGCGGGTCGCCTCGGACTCTTCAGGGAAATTTAAAGCCGCCTAAATTGCACCTGGGAAATCACATTCTTACGAGGATGGTTCTAAAGGAATAACAAACGACGGTACTTCGAAATTCTTACTGCGGTGCACTTGTAACGTTAAAGTGGACTTATTGGCGATTTGAGATTCTTTGACGATGTGTAAGTTGTAGTTTCGGTTTGGAAAGTGCATATTTTGTGCTTTACAGCTGTATTTAAAAGTAACGGACTACCTATTGTTTTCATAATACTGCTGCTGGATGTAGAATTGTATATAGAAAATGGAAACAAAAGCTTATAAAATATGTTCAGCATGCGTAAGCAGACGTTAAAGATCACAATGGACGCTGAAGAATTTATTTTATAAAACATTCTGTTAAATCATCTGATTAGTAGCTACATACAGAAATACATTCATTCCCTTCAAATCCAATACAATAAAGTACCAGCGAAAAAGTTAATGTGATCGTAAACATAATTCACACGAGTGCATGGCCCTTGAGTTAACGCAGTGCGCGGGCGCCGGCCACAGACGCCGCATCGCACCACGCATGCGCAGTGGGACTGTGGGCCGAGTGTAAACACACACACCACTGAGATGAAACGGTGGAAGCCGCCGCTAGCCACTTATCGACTCCTGCACCCGTTTTGATTATGTCTGCTCTGTCGACACCCCAATACAGAAATAAACCAAACGTATTTGGGTAAAACATACTTATTTCACGTGAACCCGAAAACTGGAGTAATATTATTTACTTACTAGTAAGTTCTTTTAAAAACTCCGTATAGGTACCTACTTGCGATTTACTTTTTGTAACTTAGGTAATCTAGATTGTGTAGCATTAGTACTGAGTGTTGAATTTGACATGCGTAGGTTTAAACTTGGCAAGTGAATGACAGCGTAATTGTTACAGCAAGACAAAGCATTGAATTTCTTTACAATCAAGTCAAATTCAATTTCGAATTTATAAACTTAACTATAAAACCCTTGTATCTAGGTAGGTAGCTTTTGTATTATCAACCTTTAAACTTTCTCCAAGATATTTAATTTTAAACTCCTATACTAAAATAAATCCCATTCTTAAACTCTGATGAAAAAATGAGCGGAGGCCAGGTGCAATCCATATCCGCTCCGATGGGAGAAAAAAACGGGCGCTCTTAAAGAAATGGAGTACTAGGCAACTGATCTGTTTTTATTTTAAATATAAGGGCTCCATTACTTTGGTCAACTTTACTAATGGTGATATACTTGAATGACATTTCTTTTATATTACATTTTTATTAAAAGATGTAGTATCTCTTTTCTCTACTAAAGTTCAAATTACAATATAATTTAAGTTCATTTTGTGAACTCAGTTTATCGTATCTTGTTGCGCAAATTCTGATTGAAATCAAAGTCTTTATAGCAACACAAGATACCGACCAGATTAATAAGACTTGCTTAGTGTCATGTTGACCGACAGCTTACTAAGTTGAAACCCCGTCTTGGCTATTATTGCTAACTAGAAAATAAATCGTCTCGATACAAGAGAAAGTCTCAGAACTAAAGAGAAGTCGTGTATTTCTGAAATCGGCAGATAAATTGCCGTTCTTAACAATAGGGACAAGATAGAACGAATGTACTTAGAAAAATGAATAGCTGAAAAAGAAGCACAATGCACTAGGTTCAACTCATTTACATGATAAATGATGGCTTGTTCGAAGTTAGAAGCGACATAAAGTATGATTTTTATTGAAATTGGTTATTAACTGCATCCTAAGACTAATGCGAGAACCGGTTCACTCTTGTGTTGTAGGTGCTTTTAAGGTTTATTGCTTGAGAAAGTGACACACGCATATATGGGATTGACTTGTGCATACAGAGAACATTTACCAAAACGTTTCGTACAAAATGTATGCAACATTCTAAGCGTAAACTCATTATACAACTAGGCGAGTACTCGTTATTTTATCATAAATTGAAGTAGACACGAGTGAGCAACATCAGACAAATATGACTTTCCTATGTAAAGCGTTTACGTGTCATTGGGCACATAAAGGTAGCTAAATTTCTTAGAAAAGATATCCCAAGATATATGGCCCTATTGTGTTAACTTCCGCCTAAGTAATCACGATTAATGTGTTCACAATAAAAAGCGGCAAAGGTTTGATAAAAAGTTTGGAGGCGTTACTTTGAAGTTTGTCTGTGGCATTGTGACGCAGTTGAGCCGAGGATTCAATACACCCAACAGTAGATTGATGAGGGAACGACCCGACTTTTTCCAACTTTTCCTATTTTTCCTCGCCATAAACTTTTCGATTTATCATATTCTATTTGAAATAAAACTCGGGGAATAATTCTAGGAGAGCAAAAATTTTCAATTTTCAAAAAATCACTTTCTTTGAGGAATTGGCAACCGTTTCATTTATGCATTGAGGTTCAATTTCCATAATTGATAGATTTATTTCCGTTTTAGGGAAAATATCATGGACATCAATCAAACCACTTTATCCAATAACCAAGTTAGTTTAAGAATTCATCTTTTTGAAAAAGCTCTACGGGCTTATAAAGTATAGACAATTAATGAGGTTTCAGTTCGTAAAATGTTTCCTGAAGTTAATTAAATGCAGATTAGTAGGTAATGCCAATCACTTTAAGTACTCACCCTGTCCACTTGCATATTTTAAGATAGAGCCAGTGTAGCGACGCGGCGACGGTAAAACAATGTCATATTCATATCAATACCTGAATCGATTGACCCAGCGTTTAAATACTACCTACTTCCTAATATCAACATTTCATTTCAACTTTATTAAGTACCTAAAGCATTCGACATGAATTTGCGTGTTTAGTGTATCGATCTATAGCGGAAAAACAAGTACCTAATACCATGAAAAAGTGGTACAAAATGTAGAGTTATTTAAAGTTATGCTCAATGAAATATTTACTGTTTTATATTGTTTTAAACGGAAGATATTGATGACCTCTGGAGTAACGCAATCTAAGACCTTAGTGATAACGGAGAGTTGACGTAATTCCCTTAATACTTAAACGATCTTTTACCGTCTGGATGTGATATTACTTACGACTCTATTTTGTATCGTGGATTGGTGATCTTTAGTCACCCTTTCCCTGAGAAACTTTCCTCTTGCTTTTAGGAGTCTATCTCTCAAATACTCAAACGCAATTTTACTTTAGAACGTTTTTAAATGTTCATCGGTCTCTACTTTATGCTTTAGTATAAACGAAACATTATTATTCAAAGTGACTTAATTCACAAATTTAATTCAAAGTGACTTAATTCACTCATTTTAGCAAGAGGTCGGTTGGTGTTATGTGATTTCATATACATATATCATCATCATCTTCCTGCCCTTATCCCATACAAATCCTTTATCCCTTTTTCTCTACATGAAGAACATTATAAATGAAGTCTAGACAAGTAGTAAATGTAGAGCACCTGAGACGATGCAACTTCTGCTGGAACGTCTATAATGTCCCGGTGATTGCCAAAGCTACATCTTTAGCTATGGCATTTGGCGAGGACACTAAAATAAGAAGACCGTCTTAACTATAACATTGTAACTAGTATACAGTGGATGTCATTAACTGTTCGTCGTAGATTCGAGTACTAATATCTAAAAAGCTGCAAGAAGATTTCGTCATTTTTTTTTGTAGTTCTGTCTTGTGTATCATTTATGCGTTAAAAATATCTTTAATAAATGATTTGTTAATCATGACAAAAAAACCTTTAAATTCCATTGCAGAGTTGCCAAATCACTAGACTATAGAATGTACTATTGCTGTCCTATTCTCTTATTATAAAATTCGTGCAGATATTTTTAGTTCAGTGATTGAGAGATTTTATTTTAACAAAAGCAAACCCGTCGGGCGGCCAAACGACGTCTACCTGCATTGAACACCTGTCGCAGGCTGATATAAATAAAGAACATGAATCCCAGTTGTAGTGGTGTATATTACGAATGTCTTTAATATGTATGAGTAACTTATATTCAAATACAAGAAATACACAAACTCTTTGCCGCAGATTAAGTAGTACTAAATCGGATTACTTTTTCTCAAGAACGAATTACACATAGTCGTGCAATCGTTATTCAATCAGATATGTAGGTACTAACATTTGCAAATGGCAATGGTATTCGAAACTAAAAAGTACCTATAATGCTGCATCACGATTAATGTAACGCATTTAAAAAGGCAATTCACATTGATAATGCCGGCAGATGTCCATTCAACAATAGGTGCGTTTTCAATAATAATAGCGCCGATCTCCGACGTGATCTGGAGGTATTCTTTTATTCAGAACTTACGAAGATAATGTACAGATTTCTATACACGAGAACTTCAATTATAAAGTCAAAGGTTACGATTAACCGTGAATAAATAACTTGAGATAAAGAAGTAGGTATTTAGTGATTATCAAGCAAAAAGCGTTCATATAAAAACACCCATAAATTGTTCTTAGAAATGAGATTGGCGCACGCAAAAAGCGCTCTTTCTCAAACGGTCCCATTTGTTCCATGAATTGCCCGGGATGAGGGTCCCCTACCAGAATTACAACTTATTTTTCATACTATATGACGTAGACGTATCTTTCTTTATGGCTGTATTACAAACGATAAACAATTTGTTTTAAATAAAAAAAGGTTGGTAAGGTAAGTTACTTATTAGACATTTTGAACAGATGAAAAAATAATTAATGAGACACTAGTAACAAAAATACATAGCTAAATGAGTAAATACGAACCAGAAATTATCAATAATGTGAAACGACAAACAATTTGGTAACTAACAACTTAAATACTACAACCAAAATAAACGCTGAAACTACGTAATAAAACCAATATTTAACACGAATTTGATGGAATTCGAAACATGGATTAGTGATCAAAACATAAAGTGGTAAATAATGAAGCATGCATTCTTACCTGTTAGTAGGAACAGCAAAATTAAACGCCGCATGTCGGAATGCTTACAGGAACAGCGTGGAACGTTTACGCGCGTGTGTTTACCGGAGCCATCGTCAACAGTCCTGTCAGTCAACTATGTAGCCAATGTTTACGCGACTCAGCTGACGTCTTCGTCTATTATGTTCGCCAATTAACCACACACTCGCGCACTGCGGGATCCGCACGCTGCAGTGTCAACGGCCACGAGCTTACGAGAAAAACTAGACACTCGGCGAAAGCTGTCCTTCAGGATACCGAACGAAACTGTCCTGCGTTAACCGCTGTCTCCTGGACTCTTACTCATTCATCTTGCAAAATACCGAGTGCGGAAACTAGACGACGATACTCTCTGTGATGAAAACATCACACATGGCCAGAGCGGCGACGAAAGCTCTCACGCGCGCGATCGCAGCGCACGGCGGCTGACTCGCGAGTTGCGTGAGTGGGCCGGCAGCGGCGGGGACGGGGGACCACGCCTGCGCACCGCGCCCGCACCGCACCACCTCCAGTATTGACCGACGACGCCTCCTTCCTACATTTCACATCCTTAACTAGGTACTACGAATTCTCCTTTGAAAAATCCCCTAATTCCATCCCTCCGATTGAGATAGGCCACGTCTATGGTCCATGAAATAAGAGCACCTGATATTTACAAGCAATAAACTTTTAAAATTACTTTTAGACAAAATTACTTGCTTTAATATCCTTGCCTACGGACTGCGAGATTTTTAATCCCGAAGGCGTAATGAAAGTTCTAAACCATATTACAAAGTTAGTGCCGCCGCCGGCCGGGCCAAAATGTCAACCTTGCTTCGAATGTCTTGTAAAATAAAGTCCAGTATCTAATCCGCTTACATATGTATCAACTATTACTGTCTTTAATACATTTTAATAAAAAGTGGAGATTTATTAATGAAAATATAATTAAAAACAGAAACTGCCAAAAAGATTTTTATTTTAATCCGACTTAACTACTATTTGCAAGATTCACTAAATTATTTTCTATTTTCTTTCAACTTTTTTATAACGTAGGTAGGGCAGGGTATTAATTTTAATACGGGTAAAGCCCTCAAAAACAAAATATTTTTTGTCATAATTATATTCAGTTCTACGTTTTTCTCAGAAATAAAATTCCGACAAGATTTCCAACCTCTTTAGTTGAAAAAAAAAGTTATTTCCAAACATCTCGGTCAGAACTAATAATCCCCATTACATAAACTGAATAAGAAAAGTCTAGCCTAGAAGACATAATAAGAAGGTCATGATTGATCTAGTCTGGGCGACAGCCTACTTGGACTGCAGCCTATTACGCAGTTGATGACGTCAACTAAGTTGGCAACGAGTAGATGCCCGCAAAACGAATTAACTTGGGATGTTGGAGTAGTCGCACTCTATGACATAAGCTGTGTCCTATAAACCAGACCGAGTTTATCATGCTAACTGCTACACTTCTTACTATATGAATGTACTATATTATTTATATGGCTATTACTCGTAAGTCTGTATTAGTGTCTACGAAATTAAGAGGAGTCTGTCAAGTCCGTTTTATGCAAATTTTGCTTGTGAACTACGTACTAAACTTGGTAATGAAGAAAATTGAACATGACATTGAACAAATATTTTTATGTTACTCTATATAGTTTTTATTTTTTAATATTAGTACAAGATTAGCCCACTTCGAGCGCTGTGGGGTAAAAATAAGTAGATATATATGCCTACCTGTCTGTTTATTCTTTCCTCATTTCCCAATCTCTTACAAGTCGTAAAGGACAAATCTTAAAGCGATTTTCATCAGGATAATATTAAAGAGTTTGTCTCTACATTCGGAGCTCTACGTAGAGCCTCTTGACAAACATTTTACCCTCGTCGCTGTACGTATAACGACGTGCAGAATTGCACATTGAAAGAGCTTCGAAGACAAAAAGATAGAGATCGTTTTAAAATTGGTTTTGCGTTGTTACTTTACTTGCTCTTTCTTAGTGAGTTTATTAAAAAGTCGTGCTGAAAATGTTAGATTTGTTGCTGATTAAAGTCAGTTGGATAGAGGAAAGAGCATAGTATCGAGATTAATACTGTAATGAAAAAGTATAATTAATTAAATAAATTTCGGTTTTCTTTAAGGATTTAGAAATGTTTGTTAATTAATTACACTATGAGATACACTTACATTTCTTGTATGAGAAATAAACTGAACTTTAGAACAGCCAAAAAACAGTTCCGATTTTATTTACATAGAGGTACGAAACGTAATACCTTTTTCTGATAAAGTAACTTTAAGCAGATACCTAATATTCCTTAGTTTTCCGTCAATTTTCCTTTAATAAAATATTAAATTACTGACCGACCTCTCCGGGGGTAGAAAAGGGCAAGTAAGTGCCTCGGGGGGTCGCTGAGATAGAAATAACAATCACAGTCCGTTACAAATGCCAGTTTGCGATATCGAATGCTATCATAAGCTATTTTACTAGACTCCATATAAAGTACTAGAGTGGAAATAAGTTATGAAGTTTGTAATATATTTCTTTGGACCTAACACCACTTCTTGAAGTATCATTGTTGCAATTGCAGAACTTCCTTACTTTCAGAGGTAGTGGTAGGCACATAGGTCAAAATAAGGTAAACCATGTATGAATATTTATCTTTACTATGCAGCGCGAACTGGACGCGCGAAAGCGGCAACAATTTTTTAAATAGATAACGGCATGACTTTGTACTTGACGTACCTACCTTTTATGAAAATTATATGAGGTCGAAATGAGAAAACTCCTCTTTTTATAAGTTGGTTAAAAAAATGCGAACGATAGTCGCCATACAGGCTGTTTGTTCCATATTTTCGCAGGCTATCAGCTCTCTTTTGTTTTTACGATATTCTACACTAATAATTGTAAAGGAAACTTAAAGATAATCGTACATAGAACCTGTGGAATTATTTTGAAAGGATGCATACCCTTTTCGGTTAAAGCGACGCCTATTATCCGATGAGAGGTAGCAATTACTAAAGGAATACTTTCGTAAGAAACAGGGTGTCGAGTTCCGAAAGTATTCACTAGGTGTCTCTGTTGACAGTTTCAAGAAAAATAACGACATCTCTTAACATGTGTTACTAGTCTAGTGGTTTAACTACTGGCTTCCTCTGTAGATAGTTGATGGTTCGAATAAAAAGTAGTGTCAATATAATACATAAATTTATGTAATTTTTAGCTAGATTAATTATGGTTGAAAGAAATCTAATCAAGTATGTAATAAAAAAAAACGCATTTACTTACACGCTCATCCTCGTAAAAACAAACCAATAAGTCTACAAAATAATTAAAGGAAAGACAATATTTATTTAACTTGATTTAATAACTAATAGCTAATCTAAACTACATATTACCAACTAGTCTAACATAAAACTACTTAGATTCAGAAAATTGCCTTTCGAGTTTATCTTGAGTCCATTTCTTAATAAGTTGTTTCCTTATTTCAAATGCAATAACAGCGGCTGCCATTCCTGTATTTAAACTGTCCACTCCTCTTTGTAAAGGTATATTAAGTCTTAAACCTTTATGTTTTCCTGCTAACCTGAAAATGAATAAATAATTTAATATTGAGTCCAGGGACAGTACATTTTTTTATACAATCTTCATATTTATTAAAATAAACTTACGCATAACTATCATAACTAACGCCTTCGGTTTCCCCGCCAATTATTAAGGTTGTATGTTTCAAAGTTGTGAAATCAACACCATAGTATGGCAACACTGTCATTTGTAAGCTTTCAAGTTTATCTTCAGCTTCTGTGGCATCTTCTACAGGTGTAGTGTTGCTATCAGCAATAAATAGTGATGTATCTTCTTCCATGTGGTTTGGCATTTCATTCCATTCTAAGGAATGGTAGATGGGGAGTCTAAAATGCGCGCCGGCGGCACTTCGTACCACTTTTGGGTCCCAAACGTCGACACAACCTGAAAATAAATATTAGGATTAGTTCTACATACAGCAAAAATGTAGTAACGAACATTAAACTAACAAAGTTAACACTAGGATACTACTTTTTGTTTTTAAAGGAAAGCCTCTTTGGTTCAGAAAATCTTAATATGAAATCCATATTATAATTATGATATTAACAAAATTACCTTTTGAGAGCAGTACTTTCTCGCAGCCTGCACCAACAGCAACTCGAAGTATGGCGCCTAAGTTACCGGGAACTCTTATGTTGTCACAAATGAATTGGAGTGGCAGAGGCCTTGACAAGGACCTTACATTCTCTGCTGAAGGAGTCTCAAACACACCTAAAATTAAGAAAAAAGGCTTTATTACATTTTTTTTCATAAGTGACTTAAAGAAAGAAGAAAGAAATTGATTTTAATCTATTAAAATTTTATCTAACAAATACCATCAAGATGCTTTAGATATTTTAGATTAACAACTTTTAATATGATATAGAGTATTCATACTTTTTTTAAATCAATGTAATGAAATTAATAACCATAATGGATACCTATAATATTTTTAACATGCACTATCCGCTGCGGAATCGTTATTACAATTAACCATAAATATGTAATACAATGGAAAAAATCAAACCTCAGACAGAATTCAAACCAGCAAGAAATACTGCTGACTGGCGTTGACCACAATTTTCAATATTGTCTACACTAATATTATAAAGAGGAAAACTTTGTTTGTTTGGTTATAATGAATAAGCTCAAAAGCTACTGGACTGATTTTAAAAATTCTTTCACCATTCGAAAGCTACATTATCCACGAGTAACATAGACTGTATTTCATTTTGGAAAAAAATAGGGTTCCGTAAGATATTTTGATTTTTCGTCATAAATAAAATGATAGTTTTCATAATATTTTTGTCAGTGAAACGAAGTTGGCAGGGATAGTATTAGATAAGATAACTTTTTTTTTAATGTGATTCCTTCGCTAAGGAATTTAATACTTGTTTTATATGAGACAGATCAGATAATTATCATAACAGATATACCTACCAAAAATACCAGGACTATTCTCAAGATCAGACCAAAGCTTTACTTCCTTGTAGGGAATTTTATACAATTTGACTCCAGTTCTTGGTAAGAATGGTCGTAAATGGTTCAACTCATCTATTCTACTGAAGAATACATATTTCAATAGGCATTTAGCCTCCAATCCATCCATGATTAGTCTCCATCCTTCAACCAGTGTGTGACCTGATCGTAATCTTTCTTTCTTTGACTTTAACTTCACTAATAGAGAACTGTAATAAATACATAATTATTTAAAATATGTAGTCAAAAATATATTTAAACTTATAAAATGTTGTAAAGTAATCAGACATCATTATATAAAAAGAATTAAAAAATAAAAATATACTTCTCCTCACAACAGAATTATAACAGAACATGAATTTGTGACTACAATGAGTAGCTATGTAAGAAATTATTATTTAATTTATACTATAAATCTGTGATGTAAGTATATCCTGGTATAAAACATGTGCTGATGTTGATCATAAAAATCTAACAGGTTTTAATACGACATACCTGACTCGCGAATCATTATCTTTTAATTTTTCATATATTATTTCGCCATTCTCATCGAAAACTTTCTGTTGGCTGAGATTGAACTTAAGCTTTTTTAACTTTTCTTCTCGTTTTTGTTTGATTTGTTTTGATTTTTCAGGCGCCAAAGTCGATTGTTTGTTTTGATCTTCAATGTCTATTTCCTCTGTTATACTTTCTTTGGAAGCTTTGAACTTTTTCAAGATAGAAGGATCCAAGTTAATTATCTTTTCTTTTTTAATATTCCCTTTTGATTTTTCGTCATAAGGTAACAAAACCTTGGCTGGAGATCTATGAGACCACCTTGTATATAACCTAACCGATTGAAGTGCCGGCGATACAGTGGTTAATTTTTTAAAGAAAAACAGTTTATTAATATTAGAAGCCATTTCTGTATTGCAGCAACTTGGTCACTGTTAAAATGTAAAATATTTTTATTTAGTCTTTCAGAAAAATAAAGCAATTGACCATTTTCTATTTCTCAAAATATTTCTACTTTAAGTTGTCAATGTCAAATAAACTTTTCGTTCATAAACGAAGACAGTGTGACTATCCTTAAACTAAAAATGTAAGTTAAATACTAACGAAGAAGGCACTTCTCCTTTTAGAATTCTTTAGCTTCTTACGATTTTTTACGACACGACATACGATAAGAATTGAAGAAAAACTTGAGTGAAAAATAAACGTCCTTGAAATTATTTTGTATTCCCATATGGTATAATAGATGATTTCTATGTTATGTATGAAATAATGTGAATTTGTTGACAACTTCACATGTAAGTTCGTTCTGGACTCTTTTTTGAAAGTTCACCTTTGTTTAAAGATGTTTTTAAATAATTAAATTGAAAAAAAAATCCACTCAGTTAAAAATCAACACGTGTGACATTGTGATACTAGCGCCATTTGACATAAAACATTTATAAATTATCTGTGATCCCACGTCCATTGCCATAGTTTTTTTAACCGTACAACATCGCATCTTATCATTCGTCAATCGTCAGCTGAAAATTATTTTGTGGATGCGTATATTGTGTTTATTTATAAATCAGTACAGACACGCTAAACAAAATGGCAACGGGAGTAAAACCTCGTGATGATGAAACTCGACTTACTAGAGACGATCTCGAGACTATTCAAGACGCTATGAAGTCGAAGAAGTTTCGAGATCTGCTTAGCGACTACTGCGAAGAAATACTTGACCCGGCTAACAAGGAACTTTACCAAAAAGAAATGACACAACTTGAGAAAGAACGGGGCTACGATGTAACGTTTATTAATCCAAAGGGAGGTTATGTTATCAAAACAAGTGTCGCCGGCGACAGAAAAGCCTTCATCAACATCTGTAGCACCGATAAAGTGGGCAAGCCGACTTACAAGGTTGACGTGGTAGATGGCAAGAGAGGCATGAACTGGCTGATACCGTACTCAATAATACCGCCGCGTGAAGATTACGACCATAATAAACAACGTTGCGTCATTTACGACGTAGTTTTCCATCCGGACACTCTCCGCATGGCAGAGGTTAACAAGCAATTTCGGGAATTAGTAAACAAAACTGCCTTCGAGGGATTGTCTAAAACTTATAATATTCACCTAGATAGTAACAACTTTCGTTTTCCGAAGTCCCAGTATAAGGGGATGAGTACTGCGGCCGTTATCAGAACAGAAGACCCGGACTATAAACCTCCGGAGGAAGACGCGGATGAGACTTTGACGCCGGAAATGATGGAGAAGCTTTACCCGCAACGCAATTATAATGAAAATAATACTGAGTCTAAGTCAGAAATACCTAAAGATACACCTAAAACATCTAGCAAAGTAAGAAAAAGCAAAATAGAGTTTGCTCATTCATCTGACAATGGCTACACTGTGCCTAAGTATGTCATCAAACAGCAAAAAAATATAGACTTTCAAGACTACACTTATCACAAAGATTGCAAGCAATACAGTGCCATACCCAGCCAGATAGTTGTTGAGGTGTATCTCCCACTTCTGTCATCTACTGTAGACTGCACTCTGGACGTCCAAGAGAAATACCTCAAATTAACCTCGGAGAAGCCTGCTAAGTATAAACTAGATATTACCCTTCCATATTCCGTTAATGATGAATGTGGTACAGCTAGGTTCGATAAGAGTAAACATATGTTGATAGTGACTTTACCAGTGATAAAAAAGGAATTAACCAGTAACAAACACTCTTTAAAAGTGGATAGTGGTGTGGAAAGTGAAGACAATTCAGGTCATAGTGATGAAGATAATCATAATAACTTAATAGAAGAGCTGCCTTCTGTCGAAGCTGAAGTAGTCAGTCAAGAACTAGTCCCAGTACCAGCCGGGCCTTGTAACATAAGTAACAGTAACACTGAAGCATTTTTAGACTCGTCTTTTGGGTACTCTCTTCCTCCATACACATACAATGTTTTGGATGATGTAGTAGCTTTAACATTCCATGTCAAGAACACTGAGCCAGACTCGGTGAATGTGAAAAACGATGGTCATCAGATCTACATAAAATTCACATCAGTTGGGGCTGGCTTTGTGCCTGTGCATTATGCAGCTATCATCTCATTTGATGAAGATGTTAAATTCGACAATGTCACAGGGGAGGCGTGGGACAATAATGTCATTTTACAGTTGGAACTGGCTGCAGCTTTACCACAGAAATTCCATATTGGGCTGACCCAGGACTCGATGACTTGTGAGTACTTTGATCTGACTCAGGTAAAGAAGACAAAGGCTGAGGAAAAGTCTGAAGACTTAGAACAAGAGCCTGTTACTCCGGTTGTCGAGGTAACCAACTTGGGGTCTGAGACAAACATAGTTGTGTCATCTAATTATATAGAATATGATGAAGATGATGACTCCCCGACATCTCTGGATAAGGATATAGTATTCACAGACTCTGGTAACTGCGAGAATGGTGCAAAGAGCATACTCCGGAAACCAAACATGATGAGAAGCTTTTCCGAGTCCAGCGTTGGAGATGTAGCCTCTTCCATGGATTATATCAGTTCAGATTGTATCCCAGAAGAATCAAGTTTGAAGAAGACTGTTAGGTTTAGTGATGTTATAGCAAAACAATTTTACAGGTGAGCTCTACGGTGAAATTCTACCTATAACATACACACCATCAATAAATATTGTTATCATGTCAAATACTGATTAAATAGCCTTGATATTTGACTCATAGAGATTAATG
This sequence comes from Chrysodeixis includens, assembly GCA_941860345.1. NCBI lineage: Eukaryota > Metazoa > Arthropoda > Insecta > Lepidoptera > Noctuidae > Chrysodeixis > Chrysodeixis includens. The sequence goes on along the minus strand of OW796095.1, from coordinate 7,973,512 downwards.
TAGAAAGTGCTATGAAGCAATGACTTAACACTATCCAATAAATTGTAAACACTTCATTTAAAATGCAGCAAAAACCGCTAATACTAATGTAACTAAAACTGTAAATTAGCAGGATTCAAAAACATTATTGTTATGCTTTTTTATCAATGTGGGTTATCTGAAACTCTGCATTGTTATTAATAATAAAAGCGGATGACATAGTAATTGATAAAACAGTTACTATCAAAACATTACAAAAATAAAGTGAATTCATAAGTAATTTAGTTCTACTTATAAAAACATAACGCCTGAACATGTTCACTGTAAGGCCTTATCTACTGTTGTTATATAAACTGTAATCTAAGTTTCACTATCGCTTGGTTTAATATCCTTAGCATACAGATAAGATATAGTAAACAAATAAATTCGTAATTTTCCATCAAGTCAATGTGCTTATGTGCATGATTGCAGGTATAATTCATCCATAGAAGGCCAGAAAAAGAAAAATCAAAGGAAGAAGAGTAAAAAGCGTAGTCAAGACCGAAGAAAGAGTGAGAGTGAAGCTGAGGATGACATCAGTAGCATGCCTCAGGTATAAACTGTAGTAGTAGTAGTAGTGTAGTAACAATTGTGTAGCCTGTTATTAAGAAATTCTCCTGCAGCAGCCTCTATTAATATAAAGTCTGCTGGATTAAAACCTGGGGTAAAAAAAAAGAAAATTTCAATTAGCGAACTTTAATAATTGCTAAAACATGCGGATTACTTTCAATAAATATAACATTGACTCTAGGTCTATATCTAAACCATTTTGTTTACAAATCTGAACATTGAACTATTTAGCCACAACACACAGTGAAGTGTCATTGAACTTATAAATCTTAAAAACAAGATCACTAACATGATGGAAAGTAGAACTAGCTGTAATAAAACTAAAACAGTTTACTTTCACTAGCATTGGGACAAAAAACTTCCGAGTTGTATTGGCATTTTATGCCTTTACAATAAACTGCACATTGCGAAATTTCTTCAAGACATAACACGATTGTTAAGTCTCGTTTGCATATTGATAAGAATTTGTAAACATAAACATTTATAGAACATATAAATTTTCCTGTTTGTTTATTCAAGGTGATTAATCAACATCTGAACATGTAAAAAAACTGTTGCTAGCGATATGTTAGTAAAGTTGGCATGAAATAATTTATTATTAGCATCTAATGTTGGATCGTGCAATATAACTAATGTTTTGTTGTCTTATTACAGAAGCCAAGGTTGAAATCCGTGTTGAAGCCGCGTCGTGACAGCGGTCTCGCGGACACATCTGATGCTGAATCTGAATGCAAAAACACTGCCGACGAAGGACCCTTCGACACTGCCCACGAAGACGGCTTTAGCGAAAACAATGAGGATGAGGAAACCTCCATAAGAAAAACTTCAGTCTTAAACATAATAGGGAATAACGATAATGTAACTAACAAGGCAGAAGCCGATATTTGGGAAACGGAGACGTCGAAACGTCAAGAAAAACGTGAACCATTAACCAGTGAGAATATACAACATAACACCGACTTCTATGACCCGGATAAGTTAAACAAGGGCCAATACCTAGAAGTTACGTTCAAAAATGATCTCATATTTGACTTAGACATGTGAGATATACCATCTCTTTTACAGCTTCCTTTAAAAAAGGGCTTGTTTGGAATGTTATAACTTACCCCGTAGATGTATTGTATTAGAATATCCAGTGATTTTGTTTGTCTAGATATACTTAGCTAGATTAGTATTATATATTCCTTTATGATTTAGTATATTGTTAATGTTCCTTCCATTATGTATTTTTCAAATTTGCTAAGTTTATGGCAATGGTTTCTATATTTTGTATCGAATCATATACTTTATTCTAGCGTTTTAATCTTGGACAATCCAAATTTCTTATACAAGTTAAAATTTTTCAAAATTATAATCGGTATACACTAAATCAGAACTTAGTAAATTTAGAAAATTTTAAAGTATCTTAAGTTTGTAGTTATAGTCATTCGACTACAGACACGTCTGGTATTTTAACTCTGCTCACACTAGACAATATATTTGTTAGTCAACCTGCATTTCATGGTACAAATTAGATTTACGTCATTTGTAATCGGTTAAGAGATAGGAATTGATTTTACTCTGAGAATGAAGCCTACCTCTCGCCTAATTTAGATAATAACACTTTTGCACGGCAACGATCGTAGATTGCTAGATTTACACAATGCAAATACTTAATAAAAACACATGATTGTAATGCATGATTCGTAATAAATTTACAGTGAAAATGTCTACAGTAATTATATTTATATTACGTTAAGGAGTGTAATAATAATCTTGGTTTACTAATTTACAATAACATAGTCATATTTGACACTCAAATCAGTGCCTTTCGTGTGTAACATTAAACGAAATAAAAATTTACCAGTGGGAATGTATCCGTCGACTATTGTCATAAACCATGCATTTTGTTTTATTCATTAAGAACCTTGTAGGTGTGTATTGTATGAGCAATTATGCGAGTTATGTTTGATGTACAGTCAATTTGGGTAACTTTGAACATTTTTTACAATATTCGTGATTTTAAAACTAGTTTTATTTTTATTACCCTTATTTTTATTGAATAAATAGTGTCCTTTTGACCTAGTTTTTTAGTCTAATGCAATAAATTTACAGGGAAAACAACAAAACTATCCAGAATTTGCCTTTAAACTCAAATTCAAAGTTATCCTGATTTTTGGGTAGCTTTGAACAAAAAATTTTGAACAGGTAAAATTCCCAAATATTTTAAGATCTGGGTAAAAGACCTGGGTATTTTTGTCATAAAAATCCCAATCTATTCATATGACATTAATCGTGACATATAAATACTATAGTCAACTTGGTGTTGACCTGAATCAAGGACGACGTTATATTGCGATTTCAAAACAGAATTGCAACAATTCTTGTCACAACTTTACTACGAAAAAACGCGGGAATCTACCAAATTATAACATTGACAGTTACTTTTTTTCGTAACTTAACAAAATACGTTTTTTGCCATTTGTTTTACGCAGGAATAATATTGCAACGCCAACAAATTTCATATAATAAAATAATAAATACTTTCACAACTTTGTTCAAAGTTAGACCGCTGTTCAAAGTTACCCAAGTTGAGGTTAACGTTTACAAATTTATTTAACAATGAATGATTGTGGTTTGGTGAGTTAGTTTAATACATGGATTGATTAGAAAATTAATTGTTGTTTTACTTACACTGGAATTTAGTTTACGTACCTGAAATACGTTTACGTACTTAATATTATTCGCAAAAGTGACAAAATACAATTAAATATTAGACATTTGTATAACAAAAGAATCTTGGACTATATTTCGGATTCGCAACCTTTACCAGCAAGAAGTTTCTAGTTTATTTCTATAAAACGATTCGATGTTTTATTCGCGTGGGCAGATATCTGCCTACAGAGTTAAACTGGATATAAACTCTTTATTAAGTTTTTGTCCTGTATAATTACATCCTAATAAGTAGACTTGTTTGAAACAAGTTAGGTAAATAAAAGGGTTTGTTTAGAATAAAAAGATCTTAGTGAAATCAAAATTACTAGTTTTAATTTCAAGCTTTTCTCAGGCATTTTCGAAACGTACTCTCCACCTCTAGTATAAAGTTAAAATGTTTACAAAATCATTGGTCATTGTTATATTCAATTCATTGATGCGTTACAAAATCATGTCTTACAGGTACTTTGGTTAAGTTCCTGCTGTTTACTGGTTATAACACAAAGTGCAATAGAACATAACCTTCCGTATTCTGTCATGTTTCGTTGAGGTCATAAATTTTTTGCCACAAAAGTTGTGGCCTTCACAAAAACTTTTAAGAACATTTAAAGATAGAGTGATACTTACGTCACCGATAGAAATGCCACGATCTCGATAAGAATGCCAAAAACTTTACCTCTTAAAGTTTTCCATAAGTCTTTATTAGATACTTGTGACTCGCTTTCCGATGCTGAAATGCACGGAAAGTTCCACATCTTTGAACGTAATATCAATATGCCTACTGAACCATGAAGGATCGATAGGTACAAGTACAACCTTCTTACGTAAGATTTATATTTTTTTACGATTAAAAAAGTGATGGCGTGATTGCACAATGCACAGATAGTACCTAGTAGTAGATAATAGGATATTATATCGGTTATCTATCTGTGCATTTCCTTGTGGTAGTGTGCCACAGGTTCGAATCCTGTGTACGATAATCATTAGTATAATCCACATAAGGCTGTTCTAAGTCGGGATGTTGTGCATGCAATTTAAATTAAAGGGTATACACAAGGGTCAAATTCCTTAGGTTCCGCTTTTAGAAACCAAACAACATACTTAACACTTTGCCTGTTAGCGAGTAGGTAAAATAGGTGCCAATCCTAAGTATGAGTGTGTAAGTATAAATATAATTGATAAAAGACTTAGGTACAGTTCAGAATATCTACCTAAGTCACTTACCTTTCCATTTTTAGTTTATTTAGGTAACACCCATGTGTATCTGCTACAAATCAAATTATTCTACAAACAATCTACTGTGTCATATAAAAAACCACATTAATTCATTGTTTACGCTTTATCAAATTTACTTCAGCTTAAACCAACCTGAAACAGTAAAACAAATATCGCATCAAAATATTAATCGCTAGAACATTTTTCATTGTAACGGTCTATAAGGGAACCCATGTTCAACAGTGGGCGCTTACGCGTTGATATATGGTATAATATTTTACACCAAAATGACTATCTGTGCTCCTAATGACTGTAGAGCCAGACAAATAGGTGTGACGGCGACCGCACCGAGGGTTTTACAAGTCGTAACTTGGTGATGGTTTAATTATTACGTGTTACCTAGTCTTGAGGATCGTAGGAGATGTTTACAATGACGTAGGTAGGCTCATTGTAATCTACATATCGAAATATATAAAAGCCAAATACCATTCACGGGTAAATCACAAAATCTTAGAAACTATAACACCTACAAATTTGAATTTTGGCAAAAAGATGCCTTATGAGATGTTGACATTCGTTAAGAACCGATTTTACGAAATTCTGGAGGTTGGTTGTTTGTATGAAAGACCTATGTTTTTTTTACCCAACTGCGTAAGAAAGAGGCGAATGCTCTGTAGATGGTGGGTAGGGTACCTACAAATAAAGATTTTTTTATTAAAAAATATACCTATGCTTGGTTGCATTTAGAGAAATAAACTTAAACAAAACAACCCGTTTTCTACTTCCTTTAATTTTCTGTAAATACTAAGACCACAGAGTAAAGCAACTTAATAAGTTCCTACCTAAGTAGGTACAGATCTCATAAAGATACTACAAACTTTGCCGACGACAAGTCTTGAACTAACTTCGTCCACAGCATCTCTGAAGGTGAAGACACCAACCTAATTAATTTTATTTCAGGTACCTTATTTCTAATTTGGCCTTTCCTGAAATGTAGGCGAATCTTAAAGTTATCTTAAAATTAAAGCTTTGGATTAAATAACACACGTCTCTTTATGACACGAAAGTTTTACTTGAAGTTGCCTTTTATATGAATTTTCATTTCGTTCCTTTCTAAATTAATAAGGAAAACATCGCAATGGAAACTTGATTTGAAAGGAGTTAAAAAGTTTGAGATTTAAATTCGTCAATTTGCGTCGAGGGACAAGTAGGTACCCTCTTTTCTTTTTTCTAGAGTGTTCTTTTCAATTTTAGTACGAGTATAAACCTTAGATTTAGATAAATTTTGTAGATGATATCTTAGTAGAAACGTTAAATATGATTATTTGTAGATATTGTTCCTATCGATGGAACCTTTACGACTTACATAAGTTACTAAATGTTGCTATGACGAAATTACGAAAACAAAACAACATCTTAAGTCGCAAGGTGAACAAATTCCCACCATTTCTAATTAAATAACATTACAGGAAGAAAATAATCAACACATACAATTTACAAAAGAACGCTTATATAAATAAACATTAATATAAATAAATAGATATGTCGTACAAGAAACGACTGTAACGTCCGTTTTGTGTAGCTCTTGTACGCAGTAGGTATGTATTACATCCTCCACGAAATTGCGCGACAGAAACTTTCTTTCTTTTTCTGCTTTTAACATTGGCCCATTAGGTGGATTAATTAATCTAATTACTTGGGATCAAGTCAGATGTAAAACGTAGGTCCTGTATCCAACTGAGAAGAGATTTGATACACAAGAACAAGAAGCAGCATTTAGGTAGACTTAAAATATATATAAAAAGCAATTTATTTCGCGTAAGCTCATATTAATAATTATTTATTCATTTAATCTCATTTTAACAAAATTATATCCACTCATTTACCAACACAAATACGGGATTAGCACAGTTTCCACCAGAAAATAATTTACGCCGTACTCGCTACAGAAAATCTTGCATCGTTGTAAAATTAATTAACGGGCAAAGAGCATCTAACAAATTAAAACACAGTTGTAACATTATTCCCAACAGCAAAACACGTTTAAGAAGAAATAATAGCGGGAATATAATAAAGGTTCTTAAATAAACAGTTAATTAATTTAACAGCCATTTGTATGCAGTCAGGTCCCTGAAAAATAAATAAAAAGTATTCCTATAGCGTTAAATATTGAGTAATTTGTCTGCGAAACCAATTAGGTAAGAGTAATTACGTACTCAGGCTACTGAGGGTACGGCGTGAGGTTGGGAAACCCGCCATGTTGATTTCAGAGGTTTGCTTGTTGCGCATTGATTGTACGAATACCTACATAGTACCTACTGTATGCAGTATGGATTGCGTAGTGAACTACGCTAATTGGTTTAATGGTCTGTTTAAGCTAAACTGTCTATGTGACATGTGTATGTCTATGTTAATAATATTTGTATAGCATCTTTGGCAGTAGCATAATTAATAAAAAAATATTTTCTTAATGAATCGGATACTGACTTAAAATATCTACTTACTGTTCGTTTGTGGAAAATGACTCCTGTTCGATTATTATGTAGTCATAAATTAACCAAAACAATGAATCACTTACCCATGCATAAGTAATTCATGTTAATATTGGATGTAAACGGATTAAATGAAGAGTAATGGGTTCATCAAAACTTACCTGGCTTCTGGTTATTTTATGGGAACCCTCATCAACCAGTCCACCGATTTTCCGTTTATTGACAGATAACCTGTCTTGTGAGTGAAAGTTATAAACTTGGAAATGTTCCACAACTTCGAAGATCAAAGGATCATCGACTTTACGCAAAAAGACTGTCTTAACTTCCCTGATATGTCTTTACCTGCAGAATGTCAACAACTTGGCAAAAAAATGATCTAATAACTTGGTCTAAACTACCTGGTTCCGTCTGAAAAATAAGTGCGAAATTCTTTAAATTGCAAGAACTTAGGAGTGGAAAAAAGAACTCTAATAAAACACTGCCCTTTAGGGTCCATTGGCTCCAGAACCTAAATTTGTTCGTGAATGTTCATTAACAATTTGATGCTGTCGAAATAATTAGAACCGTCTAGACTTTTAGTTTCTTGAGTTTTTATCACTTGGCTATTTAACACACAAAGAATTTTCCAAATTCGATTTAGACCTTGTTATTTATTTTTATTGGACACAAATGTCAAATACGTATTACACTATTTACCAAGACATATGGACAAATGGCAAAGTTTTCCAAATTGAAGATTTTTCTGAAAAATCAACACATGTCAATTCAACAATTCAACCATAGAAAGATTCCTTAACAAGTACAAGATAAGGACAAAAAATAACAAGCACAAAATAAAACATGAAGAAAGGTTTTAGGAAAATAATGGCTATGAAAAAGTGCATTGTACTCAAAGCACGTGAACTATACCAAATTGGCATTCAATACTCCATACAAGAGCTATAGACGATAAAGTGGCAGTAGGTATTTATTTTATGCATGCCTTTCAATGTGCTTCTAAGCCCCCATTTGTGTTAAGTGAAGATAAATGCTAACATCTAAAAGCAAAGGCGAAAAAGAGTAGCCATTGATTTGAACACTTTACCGAAGCATATTTTGCGAAATAGTTTTTCTATTTGCTGGAACATTCGATAGTGCTAGTTCAAAAAGCTTGAAGTGCTACTGAAAAGTACATCGAAAATACTGAAAAAGCATAAGCTAGTAGGTAGCATTCGGGGAAAATCGGGAGTAAAAGGCTTCACACGCGGAAACTTGTAAATAATAAATTGACAACACCTGAATTTCTTTCCGAGCGCCGCTTCTCTGTTATGTAAAATGACATAACGATTACTGACGTGGGTATTCCTAGGTACCTACCGGTTTATAGTGCAATGAATATCAGAGAGCCTATAAACAACTAAGTAATCCTTTACTCTCCCCGGTACAATGATTTCCCTTCATCCAGTTTTACGGTTTTTATGTCCTAAGATAAGCAGTTTATTTTATGTTTCCTCTTCTCGTATCCAAGTGAATAAAATCCAATTTTTCATTTATTGGACCCTGATAAGGATTTATTAATTTTCACTCCTCGCTTTTTTGCCTCTGAAATGATTTTGTGTAACGAAAATTGTATTTCTATTGGTAATTTCCTTTGAGATTCTGTTAATAAGATTTTTACTAGAGAAAGCGTAAAAACCTTGACCTGACAGTACCTATTTCAGCCTTTCTATTTAGAGGCGTTGAGTTAGAAAGACTAGCAAAATTTATTAAAATTGATTAGACATTGATGACACTCAAGAAAATTGATTGATGTTATTCTTATCAGAGTCTGCGCATACGGTACTTTGTACCTACCTACGCAAGTACCTTAGAGCCCTTTCACGCTAACGCTACGTAGGTGGTTGGTGAACGTTTACGCAGCGGATACGCCGCGATAACGCCGTCACACTTCGCGTCGTCCCGACGTCAGACAAAGGCTAGTGCAAAAGCACTTGAGTAAGTTGGTTAATATTACCTATGTGTGACGTTAGCAACGATTTAATTAACTGCAGAAGAACGGATACGTCCATCAAACGACGAACACCTACGCCGGGGTCATTACAAAAACATTCATCATAATGAAAGCTAAAGTCTTATTACATTATTAGAAGACCAATTACTAGAGTATACGAATTATTTGAGGGCTGACGCTACATTTTTTGAACAGAATTTTTAATTTGTTACAAAATGTTCTAAGATAAATTTAAGCTCGTCACTTTAACGTTATCTAACCTATTTTTCCACGAAGTAAATTAGAGGAATGGAGTTACTGAAAAATTTCAGTTTTTTTTTAAAATTCTATGTTAATTATTCACACAAAAATTAACAGAATTAAAAATTTACTATTTTTGTTCGGAATGAAAAATCGAGTAATTATTTAGAAGGTTTGTCTACATAATCATCACTATAATGTAGTACTTACTTCACTCCGTGGTCCATATCTCATGATAGACCGAAGATTTTGAGATTAATAAGAATATTTAAGTACCTTACTTAGGTAAGTATACTAAAGATAAAATAAAGAATTACATTAAGGATAATACCAATTATTCTGTATAGAGCATTGTCGTTGTATCTTTCTGTATTCATAACTCTCCCCTCACTCATTTACAAAAATATAGAAACTAATAAACACAAACAGAAGAACCAATATCTGTCCCCGTATACACATGTGCAAAGAGTATAAATACCATTTTTAATTAAAGGAAAAAGAGCAAAACTGTGTATACAGTGTGCCCCATAAATGTGTAATTTCCTCTATAAATATACGAAACATACACAGACTTTATATTACAGGTTCGTGAATACTTTTGACCCAAATAGTCCACCTGTTTTCGATGACCGAGAACAAAGGACGTTATGACGTCAGATAAAGTGTAATGGCCGTTATTTTTAACGCCAAAACAACGTTTTAAAACTATAAGAAGTATATGGTGTGTATGTAGTTGAATAGGATTGTGCTTCTAACAATGACTTGATAAATGATGTGTAGAGTCCTTCGTACGCTCACATTTATATTACTGAGTCGAGAATACAACATGATGTATACTGTTATACATCTGTTTTTGTGTTTTTTCGGGATGATTTTTTGCACCGAAATTTAAAAATTCTGAATCAGAATTGTGTTGAATTTTTTTCGTAATCTTGTCTCGTAAATGAAAATACAATTGGTGATATGTATTATAAGTCTAATAAAATATGGATTTGTATTCATAACAGAAAAAAAAATGATTTTGATCTTCAATATTATTTAAATAATCTACCTGATGGACGTTTAAAATCAGCCCTATATTTGAAAACTAATAAAAAAATCTAACATAACATTTAGAACGCCATAAAATTAAATGAAAATATACTCGTAGAAGCTGGCTTTTTTCTTATAATTGAATTTGAACAATAGTAGCTAAGAATATAGTTACCTAAAACACAAAATGTATTACAAATATTAAGTATTGTGTAAATACTTAAAATAATGAAGAGTGCTACGAAGTACGAACCCTCTACGATAAACGTAGCTGTCGTAGTTTCCTGTGTTTGCGGCCAACCGTTAATTAATAATCTGACAGGTGACGTAGCCACAAGTTATTAAAAAGTTAAACTGTATTTAACAGTTTATTAAAATACTGGCAAGCTACAAGAAAATTAATTAATTATTGTAAAGAAAAGAAAGATAAAAATAAGATGAATTCTGAAACACTAAACTTGCTTAGTTTAGTAAAATTGTCATTGTGCTTAATGTATTTAATCTAGTTTACAACGTAACATTATTCCTAAAACTAGTTACTTTCGTGACCCACATTTAGGTCCAAGTTTATATCACATACCGTATATTTATTGTACCCAGTTTATAACAAGCTGTACCCTCTAAAATAAACTTAATCAACTCTTGACAATTGTTTGTTAAGACGAAAAAGGTTAGAGCAAAAATACAAAATACACAAAAAATTCGTACACTTTATACCGTATGTATGAAGTAATATAAGAAAAATCATAAAAACAAGTACATAAAACGACTCCTAAGAGAAATATTTACGAAAAACCTACCCATAAACATTTATGTAGAGTCGAATCGGTTCCTAACGTTTAATAGATAAGAAAGGACAAGTGACGCCATTATTCTATCATTCTACCTTTATATCGTATTTAGAATAAATCGCTCAGCAGTTACCGAGCGATTGACTAATAAAAATTCAGTATGGGTAGTCTTCAATCGTGTTGATAGCGTATCGTAAATTATATCACGATAGAGCAGGGAAGGACTTTGACTTTCTGTATTTTGTGATTTCAATAGTTATGCTGTCTGCTTTTAAAATAATGTGTATCCTAGGTGTAACCCATCAACGTGAGTTCAAGTTTGCGCAGGTTGCATCAAAAGCATCCGATTATTCAGTGTGAAAAATGTTGAATCTGTGAAGGAGTATGGAATGGAAAAAGTGAAGAGCGCTGTGCTGTGAATAATGTAGTAAATATCTATCGCTTTCCAAGCACGAATGCACCTAAATAATAACAGGTTCACACTTTCAAGCAAACGTTTTGAAAACGAAAACTTGTTTCAGTTTATTACAAAAAACTCTACTTTACGCTAACCTAGTTCATCAGTCCGTATTTCAGAAGCTCCGTCAAAAATCTTTCAATAAATACTGTTATCGTTCGCGCATTGGGCCTATTACTGTGTTTTCGTAATGGAAATCGATACGTTCACAATTTTGTAGAGCCTTTATCGAGGAGAGGGACCGGTGCAGGCATTTGCGACGCTGTGACCTCGAGCTACTCGGATTTTGATACCGCCGACGGCGAATCATATTATCGTTACCATAATTTATGCTTTACTAGGTTAGCGACTCGCAGCGCCACGAGCGAGAAATTTGTCTAATAGTGTAATGATACCTTTAGATACCCCGCTCGAGCATAATTTGTAAATATTTAAGGTTAAAATATTTTCTTCTCGTGTAAAAGTTTCCAGATAACGTAATGCAAACACGTTTTATACTCGAACGTCTACGTATACAAAGATACGTCTCGCGCTCATATTTACAAACATTTATTACGTTGCATAAAGGGAAGCTTCAGTGAGCGTAGAAACTCTAACAACGCTTGTTATGCTATTAATCAAACTCTGCATGCTACTGTGAGCTCTATTTTTATCTGTATAACGTCAAGCAAATAGTTTGTACTTAGTGATAGTTTACTTTGGCGGTACATGTCTTGTTTACATGAGAGTTACATTCCAATTGACATGTTTTGTTAATTTATCCTTCGATAGACGTGAAGCTGTTTTAGATTAAATAATTTATGAATCTACCAGATTTTCCTTCACCTTAAAACTATTAAGCCCTGTCCTTTGTATTACCAAATTTCAATCTATTTAAAAGTACCCTAAAATCCCCATAAATCGCACGTTCATTTCGGTCACGATAAGCGTCTGTCGCACCTACGTAAACAAAGGAATATTTTATAACTCCATAACGTGGCAACGCATTATGCTCCCACAAGCTTGGTAACAAAAGGGGACCGAAAACAATCCGTAACCTTTATAAGTAAACCAAACAGCAAAACGAAAGAGGTTCTAATATGAAACTACTAAAGGACCTTTATAGTTGTATGGAGCTGTATGAAACTGTATGAAACACGCTCAATTCAAAGCCCTCGTTTGGAGTTTACGAACATTTTAGTTACGTAGACGAATGAAACGGCCAAATAAAATTCTAGTTATTTTTAATTGGGGCTGAATTTTATGTTAGTAATGTTAAGATTTTCTCGAGAACAATTTAATGACGAGAAATAAAATCAGTAAGGACTGACCTATTTGGTACTGTAGAGATCTTATTCTTGAAGAATTTCATTGCGAGTTTGTCAAAACTTCAATAAAAAACTCTGGTTAGTCTGTAAGTAGGTAATTGCGGCTCAAATTCGAATATCATGTAGAACCAGAAAGATTACAATCCAAAATGTAGACCATTTCTATATTATAAAGAAACCGTTATTTGGGAAAGGATTTCCTTGGTCTTTTCATCAGTTCTTCGGTTAAAAATATTACCCGAATTATTTTCCGCCGGTAACAGACATATTGTCAAAAACCAGGCTATTAACATCTATAAACCGTTGATAAGAGATAGCTATCCGTTTTTGTTGTTATCAATACCATTGCTACACATAGTGATTATCACATAAATGTTTGTTTATACAATCTGACAATTAGGTAGGGTTTAGTGTCTGACATTTATGGCTGATACCATGAGTAAATAGTCCAGAGGGCAAACCACTATCGCTGAAAGTTGTATTTTTGCAGTTGTGGGAGAGAGACACCGCTCTATGTCATGTAGTGCGCTATCTCGCTTCTATAATAATAATAATATTACTTTGGCGATATCGCGATGGAGATGGCGATCGCACTCAGAGTAGGACGTGTAACCAACGTCATGGCGACATCGTTCAGTATGACCTTTAACAATACTTTATGATAATGGTTGCTAAATCGATCGCCTGATAGTTGCTATGCCTGCTGGTGCTACCAAAAGAGGAAAGCAAAACAAGAAGTGAGAATAGGAAAGCGAAACTAGAAGATTAAATTACTTAAGTTTTGCAAAGACAGTTTCTTTAGTGTCACCTACAAAAGGAAAGAGCAAAAACTTGAACCAGGTAGTTTAAATTAAGATTTTAGAGTTGGCTCTTCTTGACCTTGGTGACTTTTAACTTAATTTGACAAGAGTTAGAAAACAGTTTAAGTCACACTTACCGTTCAAAGGTATAAATGACGACAATTACAGTTATTCACACACAGTTCCTCTCTTACCTTTAAAGTTAAAATTAATTTCCCAACAAGTCACGCTGTCAAATTAATTAGAAGTTTTTGAGTAGACACGGAGGAAACAACGCGCCCTAAATACAAAACAATTCTCATTTCAGTTATAACTGTAAACAACTGGTACTTTGTTCATTTCAAACTAACTACCACGAAAAATTATATTCAGAGTTTGAAACACTCATAATGGACGAGTTGTGACACTAATGTGTTTCATGACACATAAAACCTTCAAAATTAAGTACCATCTTTTAGAGAGAGCAGTAAAATAACTCACTGGTCAATTTATTCCCACCTAGTGGCATACAATTTCTAACAAATTATTTGCTATGCGATGGGATATATGTATCGAATTCTCGACGGTAAATACAGAGTCAAATGGTCGTGAGTCACGAACACGAGTCCTGCGAGAGCCTGCTCAACCCTCAAAGGGATTTCCTAAATAAGCAAAATTATATTAGATTATTTCGAGGCAACGCAACAAAACAAATCCGATAAACTCTCAGAAAGAAACTCGCACAAAGAAAAATTGTAACCTTCCAAATAAATGCTTTATTAGATTCTGAAAAGAGAATATGAGAAGTTATTAAAGATCGAGATACTCATAAGTTAGTAAGTCATGTGGTGGTTAGTAAGACTTGAAGGTGATGACTGCTGGAGACGATAATGAGGATGTAAATTGTTTGGAGCGGGGCGGCGGGTGGTGGCCGGGCCCAACCTGTGGCGTATCTGTTGCGCCGCCGGGGCGCGCGCGGCCCGCGCCCGGCGCCCGCTTCAGTCAGTGTCACCGCGTCGCCGCCGCCGCCGCCACGCGCGCGCCCTCTACACCCCCGACCGAACACATACACTTTTCCGGTTCACAACACGTGTCTAATTATCATTATCAATCAGTCTCTCAAGTTTTCTCTCTAAAGAAGAGTACATCGTGACTTTTCTCATTCAGTAAATTATTTATTCGATAAAAACGTCGGAATCTTTTTCAAACACGTAAAATTATTTGAAAGTGCTTTTAAGTTCGTTATTATCGCGGGTATTTTGTTTCTTTATTACTTATTTAAGTATTATGTCGTAAACTGGTCTTCTTAGTGTAAGTATATTATTATTATGAGTAAATCAATAAATTCAATAAAAAATAATGTTCGTTTAAATTTGCAAAATTGTTTATGTAGTTTTTTGTTTAAATAATTAAATTTGACACAACAGGTTCCAATAATTGACAAAACAAAACTTTTTCTTTTCTTATCCATAAATTAATTTATTTTTAAAATGCATTTGTTAATTTTATGCTCTATTTAATTCATGAGATATATGATTCTGGCGGGTAAAACAAAATATTGCTGTGCTAGTTACATTTTTATAGTGGAAAAATATTTAATTCATGCTCAAATACGCATTTACGCGCATACATATCTCTAAACTGCAATGTCTTCTAAACGATGCCCGCGACAACTTGATAAATATTATAAATAATTCTTGCTCTAAAAATTCCATCTACTAAATTAAATAGGAGATAAAATTCTAATGTCTTTATTGGTATTTATTTATATCTTTAAATCACATTATTGCGAGATTCCTCCATTACGCCTTCGAAGTTCAAATTTAATTTTGCTTTTCTAACAAATTCAAGTTCTTAATTCGAACAAAGTTGTAGTAAGCATAAAAAATCTTAAGTAAAGACCCTTGTATTTATTACCTCGTGTCGAAAAAAAGTTTTAAACAAAACAGTAGGGCTGTGCGTATTTGAATATTTTGTTCGGATCAATTTGCAAGGGAATCACTGTCCTCCGGGATTCCGAACGGCGATTTGAGGGGTTCTTGCCACAAAGGAACCCTGCCGTCGGAACTCGGGGGCATTATCTTTTGATTTAAGCGCTATATCCCGTTTATGTCAGCCGGAGAAACTGGCGACACTCGCTATAATACTATTCATCGTAGACAGTATCGCGAATAGTTTATCAAAACATTTACCCTTATCGTTATGTTACATTCTAAATGTAGATTTATGCGTTTTGTCGTAATGAATGATTCAGCAAGGTGATATCGATAATGATTAATGGTCTTTGACCTTGAGCGATAAATTTCCTCCGCTTGGGCGGATTCAGCAGAGATTTTTCTATTTTCGCCTTGAACAGAACACAGTTGCGTTCTTTATGGTGAAATTAATAAATAAGAATTGTTAATTCTAATGGTATATTTATGTGAACATATGGTGTGTTTATTTAGCTTGTTTCACGCTTCAAGTGAAGCTGTGCTGGAAGTCTAATCCATTATAGATGGACTGCGATCCATCATAGTTCTATACTATCTTCCGCACGATATTAAAGCGCATCGCGTTATTGTTGTCTGGTGGAACAAGACTTCATGCATTATCCAACAGACGCGAAGCAAACTATGAAATTAGATTGCACCGATACTTCTGGTACAAGACAAATAAACAAAATCAGTGGCTATGATGCATTGTGATAAGCATATGATTGCTTTTTTTAAATCGACGATTGCAATATGTGCTAGATTGTCGATACCAGATTGCTTGAGCCATTTGTACTGGCAACAGGGATTATACGACAAGTCTGTGGTCATAAAGGCCCTGAACTTATCGCAGATACGTCGTATCTCTACTGATATCAAGATCGATATACGCATTTATAATTTGGGTATAAATACCATACGGTCTCAATAGTTTTACGTAACAAGAGCAAAGAGCAAATTTTTATAAATTTCAAATTAATAAGTAGTTACCAAATTGTATAAGTATTTTTTGTTGTTATCTACATTTTTTTGTATACTTACACAACAGGACCAGTCAAGAAATTGGACGTTAGTGGTGAATAAGTGAAAGTTTAGTGATTGACAGTTAAAAGAAGAATCAAGTGCAGTGTAGTGCGCTCGTGGAGTACCGCGTGCGGGCCCCATGGCCGGCCCGGCCCGGCCGCGCTAGATCGATCCCGCCACAGCGGCGCGCTCACGTCCGTGAGTGCATTCCACCTTCTACGCTCTATGAACAATCACCCTGCATGAGATTTAGCATACAGCCGCCTACTCAAACACAATCGCGATAAAAAATACGATCATATCGTGAGTAATGCAAACACAAAGCACGTGCGCAAAATGTTCTGTTATGAAATATCTAAATTTGAGCGTTTGGTGTCGGCGGCTGTACGCCGAGCGATCCAGGATATAACATTTATTGAAAGGATATTGGAATAACAAATGTCTTCGCGAGATCACATTTGGCACTATACATACAATATACCTACTTTGTAGAATTTCTGCTCTGTTTCACTAATATTTAGTCGCGTTTGATGTACAGCGGTTGTTTCGCGTTTCATAATTAAACAACTAACTACCTAAGGTATATTTACACAGGTACAAATGGAGTAGTGCCAAAACTGTTTTCTTAGTTTGTCTTTAATCAAAAGCGTATATCAATAAATTAATCCGGTGTTTGTTTGCTAGAACAGGCAGCGGATGCCGACACGAAAACACTTTCACCGAAATATCGGGAATCATAAACCGCGGACTCAGGCAGGTGGTATTTATTTATACCTGGGAATACTTTGTTTCTTAGAAGCAAAAACACCTAAAATACGTTAAGCCAGTTAAAACAATTATCCCACTAATTGCAGACAGGCTTGAGGGATATAATTAATCCACGTATTTATAAAAAAATCCTAAGTGGGCTAACCCTTTTTGCGGAAACACGCTGTCGCGATTCGGGCGTAGGCAGAGCGTATAAATACAGAACCAAATTAAATATGAATGGTAGGTACGAGTATTGATTTACTTATTTTTGTACACTTAACCTTCAGCGTAATTTATTCCAAACATTTACAGGAACAAATATATAAAGAGAGAATGTTGAGAGAAACAAACGTATTTTTATAACGATATTGATACTATGCATACACGTGTCTATACTAGAAGCTTGTTGATGGCTAATTTTAATTATTAAATTGATTCGACTTTATTTCAAACTTTTATATGTTTTTTAATCTGTACAGATCGGACAACATAAAGGTTATTAAAAATATTCTGCTCGTTTTTATAGCGAATTTTCATCATAATATTGGAGCTAAAATATATTTTTTTCCACGAATTTGGGCAGAGTTTGTATCGCTATCCTAAATGAATTCCATGTTGCCAGCGTTAATATCATGCACTTCGGATTAAATTAAATTTTGAATAAAAATATGAAAATTTGAAATGGTATGTAGAAATTATGAAAATTCCAGTTTAATAATGGTTTTACTTTTAAAATGTTTCTAGCATTTGCGAGTAGCTATTTTTAATTTATGAGTACGAAATATAAAAATATGTATCTAGATATTTAATACGAAATTATGAGAAAAAAAATCAAGAGTCTGTTTAATATTTTCATAGTCAATAACAACCGCGGTTATTACTTAGTAGTATTAATACTTAGAACTGCATAATTATTATATGTATATACATTGAATACTTTTGAATCACTCTTATTGCTTTAATGAAAAGCATACTGTACTATATTATAATATTACAAGCTGTTTGCCGCGACTTCGTTGGCGAAAAAAGAAACATAGATGTTGGCCGATTCTCAGGCCTATTGAATGCATATACAAAATTTCGAGAGAATCGGTTCAGCCGTTTCGGAGGAATACGGTAACTGACATTGTGACACGGGAGTTAGAAGAAAGTAAATATTAGATGTTACACCTTTTAAACATATGGAGTGCCATAAAGATATTGAATATTGTAAATGAAAAATATGAAACACGTATAAAAGTATAAAGCGAATTACAATAAAGTCTGTATAGTTTTTCCTTTCCATCCCGTTTATTTGTTCATTTTGAAAGAGCAGTGCACACAACGCGTATACATCAATACATGACGTAGTTTGCGAGCCTCAACATACTGACCTAAATAGTTTTTAGTATAACCAGCATGGAAAATGCAAATAACGATTTAAATATGCATACATAATCCTTAACCAGAATTATGATGTTAAAAATTAAATGTTAATATCAGTTTTTAATCATAATTGTTACAGATAATTAATTATTATAATGAGGAAGCTTTTTAGTTCGTTATTAATAGGAAATGAATAACTGGATTATTGGTACATCCTACGCAAGAAACAACCGGATTAATTTTTTCTCAATAAAAATATTCACGATTCCGAGTGTTATTTTAATTTTTTTCAAAAAAAGAATAGTTTGACAATACATCGTTAATCTTTTTAAATGGAAGTTTTAAGTTCTCATCTCTGAAAATGAAATGTTTTTGGAACATGGACAATTAATAATTAGAAATTCAGCAGATAAAGAACTAATGATTGTTCTCTAAATCCATTTACACTTAGACAAGACTTTTAGTTACCAGTAGAATTCTACTTAAACGTTTAGAAGGTCCCGGCTAGCCCGACCCAAACAGCGAAAATATATTTAACCCATGTTGTCTCAAATTGACCGATTGTTAGTTTATTTAGGTTAGTAACTTAATTAAATAGGGCGGCAGACCAATTTAGTGTGCTTAATTTAGTTTCTGTCAAATTAAGCTTTAAGTAGACATACTGTTTTATAGACACAATGTTACTCAAAATATTATTGGTATTCGGTTTGCTCTTTAGAAAGTCGGCTGTTATGTGATTTTTTTTTAATTAAATATTTTCATTTTACTACTATCATTAACCAGCCTCTATCAATCTTATACCTACTCAATAATATGATTGAATAATTTGTTTCGTTATGAAGAGAGTTCTTTTCTCTACGGTTTGACTACTCTTTCTCTCTTCTTTTAAAAGCTTTTATAATTTATTATTTGTTTAATTTTTAACTACTCCCGCACTAAGGGATTTAAACCTTGTATCGCGGGGGGTTTCACAGACATTCAATAAACATGCACAGAGACACCCAAAAACAGAGCAAGCATGTGTGGAACGTACAAATTCTTGTCCTATGCGAGGATCGAGCCGCGACACGTCCCGTGCAGTGGTAATTGACTTGGTAACATATACCACTCGGCGATCTTTACAATATCATCGTGTTATTTTAAATATAACTGTACATATATCTTCGCTTAAAGTTGCTGTCATGTTTTCCACCCTAATGTTGCTATCAATACCTCTTAATTTCTTAATCTTGTTCTATCGACAAGTTATTTAAATCAAAACCTATTTTTTTCTCTTTTCGTTTCACAATCAATTAAGATAACAAGATTAATATTATCTATCATATTGCAGTGTATGATTAATGCCGATACGTGCATCCCCGCGTCAGTCTCGCTAGAGGCATGCCAGACTATATCGGAACGAGTTTTGTTTTCACAATTTTCCGCAGATCATTAATCATGATCTAAGTTTTGTTATTAGGTAATTGAGGCCAGACTAAACTATAACACGTGGTTTGAACGGGAAGGATGCAATTAGATGCGTTGACTACAATTTTTGATGTGTAAAGAAAGTTGCTTTGACTGACAGGGTCTACAATTGTAATTAAATACTATTGTAATAAGTTTTACCACCTAAGACGTAAAATGTTTCGTAAAAAGTGAGTTGTGTATTGAGAATTTAACTAGTTTTGCAATTTAGGAATAAGTACAAATCGTGATCGATTAATTAATCATTATTTTTAATCACCAGCCCCTTGAACGAAACCCTTGTTGAAAATAATTGTTATCCTGAATATTCCAGCCTAAGTCGCTTTTCACAAAACTCGGGGAAGTGAAATTGGGATTATTTTTGTCCGAGCCTTAAATGACCAGTAAAAAGGTATAATAAAAACCTAAAAAAAATACGTTTGAGTAGTCTGATTTTGTATATGTTAAAAGACTGTTCCCTTGATCAAGAATTCAAAGCTTTTTATTAAAATGGACGCTAGGAAAACTCGCCATTTTGTTTTCCGAGGGTCAAAAACAGCGATGTTGTAGAGTGAATTCTTTATAATATTCGCTTAAATGTTTTATCCGGATCGCTGCTTTCGGGACATTTTTGCTGTTATTAGGATTTTTACGCTTGTAGATATTCCTATGTTTGTTTAGCACGAGTACTTTGCTTGCGAAAACTGTCTGATTCACCTTTTTATTACGTTTTATCTGGCCTGAATTTTAAAGTAAATGCCGCTGACTGAAACAAAATAAAAACCCAAAATGTCAAGTGTTGGATTAGATAGTAGATATGTCACATAACTTTTCCTAACGGTTTTTATTCTGGATACATATTCAAATGGATAATTTCTCATTAACCCTCCAATATGATCTTTTCAAGTACAAACAACACATACAAAGACCCTTTCACAAAAAATAAATACCATTATCTTTCCGGTAGACAAAAAAACGAAGAACTGTCAGCCCTATAGTATAATTAAGCAAAGATCACATGTCACGAGAGAAACGTCCTCCGTAAAATTTGTGCCACCATTTTGTCAGTCAGGCATTCATTGTCCATGTCACCGAGTGTTGGAAATTATCGCATTAATTATGAGTCTGACGTAAAAAACATGTTGTACTGCAACAGACAGCAATATAAATAATTTCGACGTTTTGCTATAAACAAATATTTTGTTTTCATGCTAATTATAATTAGTATTTATTTTGGGCGGTATTTTGGGATGGGTTCTGAAATAGATGTGTCAAATGAGCTACTGATTGAAATTGTTGTCGCTTACTGGGCTACGTATGTATGAGAATGGTAGTTGTTTTTTTTTTAAATAAGACGTGTCTTCCGTACATTAGAGTGATTCTAAACGTTAATGATACCCAGAATGTCTCTAGCTTCCTCCTTAAAACTCTGTTTTCAAGTGGGAAACAAGTTTTTTTTCTATTTCCTTCATTTTCAATAATGTGCATTTTCAACAAAAACATCGTTTATAAGACACTGAAATAAGACCAACGGCGAAGTTTTTTGTGGTCACTATCGGAATTTAATAGTAAGTACTAAGAATATTATCTTTGTGGGAAACTGGAAACCGCAATACCTAGTTTGGAATATTCATGAGAAACAGAGTGACGGTAATGCAAACTATTGCAAACTAGGTTTTAATGAATTCATGTGGCCAACCAGGAGATTAAACAGATTGTATCATTACCGTAAATTGTCACCGATTAAACCGTTTAATAAAGATTAAATAACTCCTTATTTTTTTACACGAAATCCCTTCTGGGAATACAGGTTTAAATATCTCGAAAGTATCACAGCCCTTGTGACGTAAATCATTGATATTCTTGGAATCTGAAATGAAAGTATTTAATATTATTTTAAAAGTTGTGGTTTGTTACTTTTAAAATCAAATATAGTCGAAAAGGACAATTTATCTCTATGGTTAGGTAGGTTATACATGCTTCTATCACAAATGTACCCATATTTTTAATTTGTTAAGGTAAATAAAACCGAAAAAGTAATTACTTAGTATTATTAACCTCAATTTAGTATCTACCAAATTATAACTACTGAAACAACATTTTGGCAAACGGATTTCCAATTATAACTTTCATTGAAACGAAATAGCCATGGATTTTGATTTGTAAATTCCTTGATATCAAACATTCAGAAATATAGCTAATATTTGGTTACAGTAATAAGCTTTAAAACCTTTTTCAGACAGTAATAAAATAAAACTTGAACTCAATAACTCGAAATTCAAATTGGAATCAGAATTGTTAAATTGTTCGTAAAAATCTTAGTCCTGTCAATCTCGAGCGCGCGTAAAATTCACAAATTGAATAACCTTTTCAGTTGCAGCTCCCGTTTAACGAGCTTGGCAACACTGGATTGATGTAAAGCCGGGTCCACACTAGTTAATCTGTCTTTGTACTTTCTCTTTGTGTCATCAAGTACTTGACACCGCGCTTTTGTGTACAGAGTTATGTAAAGCCATTCGTTATTGATATTTATGTCTGAAACGAAACCTCGAATGTGTCGGCGTGTACGGACCCTTTAGAAATCCTGAAATTTACTACAGCGTATTATTGTATTACAACCATAATTTATTTAGCTTTTGTCCGGCAATGGAATACAAAGGGATACTTTTTGGTTCCAAAATATATTGTTATTACTGTGCCTGAAATTGTTTAGGCTTAGATTCACTGAAATTTCATTAAAAGATACCTTTTTCTCCTATTCGATTATTTTGATATTAAGGTCTCCAATTCTTGCTCAAACTTTCCGATTTTTCGAATGTTCAAATTGTTATAGATAAATGAATGCTCATAATATTTTAATCTTAATGAACTGAAAGTAACCCGTTTATCTCGGCAATTGTCATTAATAATCCAGCCTAATGGTCATGAGATTTGGAATTAGCTTTGTGTCATTTACAAGGACGCTCTGTTTAAAATGTCAATTTCGGGAATGGCGTTGAATTGAATCGGCCTAATCTGGGGCTGGCACCGTACCATAAGCTCACTGTAAGCGGCCTGTCAACTGATTTTAAATCAGAATAATATTTGTTGATTGGAATAATTTTGGCATTACTTGCTCTGTTTTTTCATTTAATGAATGATGACAATCAAATGAGCAGAGTTTTTCTTATTGACAGACGAAATAAGTTGTCTTTTTTAGTGAAAGTTATTCACTCTAGAACTACATTTGTCAGCCATTTCAATAACAAGGAATATACCACCTTTTTGTAAAATAATGTTATTTTTTCAGGATGTAATGAGAACTCTAACAATTTTAATATTATATGTACATTAAAAACATCAAAATTAATTATTTTATTCTCGTCCAAACCTACCGCAGTTTTAGTCCTTTATCACTTCTTCAGACACAGTTCAGGAGACTGAAGTGTGAATACCCTCGAGCTAAAAACACGAATGAAACTATTTCGTACATATCAACTCGGTCAAAAATCTCAAATGACAGTAGAATTCGGTAGGTTTTAGTTTAAACCCTTAGTAGTTCCCTTAGTCAGAATGTTCGGTGATTTGTCCCGGCGAGGCTGCGGGCAGTATTTCAGTCGCACGACATCGGAAGGGGCGGAAGGCGGAAATATCGCTGTTTATACGGAAGATTTCCGATACAGAACGTTGTTTAAATCATTCGTTCTTGTAAGAACAGAAAAGCAATTAGTGTTTTGCAGAGTCATTGTTTGTTGGATGATTAAAAATCATCAATCAATTTTGCGTATGGAAGTCTTGTGTTAATTTTGGGTCTTTGAGATTCCTTACTTTGGTAATTTAAATCTAAATCAACTACCTATTACCTCAAAGTAACTTAAAAACCATCCAAATCAAATAAAAAGGATAATCAATTGAAAACCCTCATCATTCTTCAGAACTCACTGCTGTAAAACACAATTATGCTGCACTTACCAATTGATTTGGACAATATCAACGTGACCCACTCATACATCTGCTATTTTATTGGGTCAAGTAGCATCTTTGCGCGTACGTTTCTTTTCATCCTGTCCCTTCAGATTGCTTTTGTTCCGCACTAGTAAATGGCTGTTAGGGATTGCCGCAAGCATTTTATTTTTGATAAACGTTTCCTCAATTTCTGATGAGATGGATGCCTCTGTTCAGGATTATAATATTCCGTTCCGTAATTTGTGCCTCAAATTTTACGATCGTGAATGAAAGTCTGGACAAGGTATAAAACGTAAGTTGTTGATTAAATTTTATACTTATTTCGGTACATTGATTCACTGGATTTCATTTTAGATTTTATTTGTTCAAAATTTGATAGTTTAATTACGTCGCTGACATCTAATCGACTAGAATAAATTGACTTTTTAACAAACTTGTTTGACCTTTTAAAGTCTGATTTTTACTCGCGCTTGCTCTATTTTTGCTGCATTTGTCGGTCTATTTTCGCTGGTTACGGTTAGTTATGTTCGAGCGGCTCACACGGGAGGTGGCGGTAAACTTATTATAGTTTGCGTCTACGAGCGTCCTTTGCTGCGTTAGTGTCTGCTTCAGTGGACAGGTGCGACGCGACGCCCCGCTATTAAAGTCCCCTTTGCCTCATCAAGCAACATATAGACACCCACGTATATCCAAGCCATAATGTTTAAGCGCCGTTAAGTTGCTGAAGCTAATTTATTTATAGCCTACTTTAGCCACAACAGGACGATTCTGCAAAACGAAAACAGAATACTGTACACGAATCTTGCAAATATTTTTCAACCGGCGATTACCTCAGCAGCTGTTTCGGAATAGTTTATAAACACTATTGTACAAATTTAAACCAATTTTTATTGCCTCCGAAAAAGTAAGCCAATTAACCGGGAATGAGTCAAGGCTTGCATTGTTTTCCAGGTCCTGGCAGCGTGCCAGCTTCGCAGCATCGGTTCCTAATTAATAGAAATCTGTAGAGAAAATATAGGTCACCTTGTTCAACACTACCTGGTACTACGCTTTGCATTTCCTTTGAAAACGTTGAGGAGCACTTATTTTCTTGACTTTCTAATTTAAAATTACCTGAGTGCTTGTTTGTTAGAAAATGAACTGCATAAGACCAATCTGTAAAGTGTTTGTGCGTGTTTATCGGGGCCTTGAGCTAGAACAATATATTATATTGACTGCCATTATCACTGCACATGTTACGTCTAACACTATCGCGTGTTATCGGATTACATCTAACAAGTCTATGCCGCCGTAGATAGCCCGAAAGTCTTGTAAGAAAATATGTGATTACTGCTAAAGATAAAATAAAATTGCACGGCTCATAGATTTCTGTAGATTGTTTACCACGAAGATTGATCTGATCAGTAACACCTCGCCGTTATTAATCTTTTAACAAAAAAGTTGATGTTAAAATAAACTTGTAATTTATACTGGAACTAGCTGTGCCCACGACATCGTCTGCATGGAATTTAACGAAAACAGTGAATTAGTTTATTTTCTGAGATTACTCATTTTTCCGACCTTAGCAGGACAGACATAATAAAATGATATTTTGGTGTATTCATGCACATGTTAAAAACGGTTATCCCAATATTACAAACTAGCTGTGCCCGCGACTTCGTCCGCGTGGAATAATTATTTTGGGCATCATTTATTTTTGCGGACAACCTTCTTAGCTTTATAAATTATAGCTGCTACCCACGACTTTGTCCTCGTCATTTTCTGTAATTATTTTAGACAATTAAGTTTTTAATTTTTTAAAAGAAAATAATTATTTTTAACTCCACAACCTGATACGTTGATACAACTCTTAACAAATGCATTAATTTCGACCGAATTTGATTACCATAAAAACGGTTCTAGTGAGTTAATCTTAAAAGATAGACATATACTGTCCTGGACATTTTTTTAGATCATTTAAATAGGAATAAATCTTTCATACATATATTTTTGGTATCTTGAACCGTTTTCGCAGCGCACGCAACGGAAGCCCTCAAGGATGAATAATTTTCCCCGTTTATTTCACATTTTCCATTATTTCTTCGCTCCTAAGAGTTGTAACGTGATGTTATATAGCCTAAAGCCTTCCTCGATAAGTGGTCCATTCAACACAAAAAGAATTTTTTGATTCGACCCAGTAGTTCCTGAGATTAGCGCGTTCAAACAAACAAACAAACAAACAATCAAACAAACAAACTCTTCAGCTTTATAATATTAGTATAGATAGCTGTTACCCACGACTTTGTCCTCGTCATTTTCTGTTATTATTTTAGACAATTTAGTTTTTAAATTTTTAAAAGAACATAATTATTTTAAAGTACCTACTTCTGCGTAAATTATATTTTTAATTTTATTTTCTTGTAGCAGAAGTACATATTGATTTTCTCCACAACCTGATACGTTGATACAACACTTAACAAATGCAATAATTTCGACCGAATTTGATTACCATAAAAACGGTTCTAGTGAGTTAACCTTAAAAGATAAATATATACTGTCGTGGACATTTTTTTAGATCATTTCAATAGAAATAATTCTTTTATACATATATTTTTGGTATCTTGAACCGTTTTCGCAGCGCACGCAACGGAAGCCCTCAAGGATGAATAATTTTCCCCGTTTTTTTCACATTTACCGTTATTTCTTCGCTCCTAATAGTTGCAACGTGATGTTATATAGCCTAAAGCCTTCCTCGATAAATTATCTATTCAACACAAAAAGAATTTTTCGATTCGACCCAGTAGTTCCTGAGATTAGCGCGTTCAAACAAACAAACAAACAAACTCTTCAGCTTTATAATATTAGTATAGATAAACACTTTAATTTTATTTATACGAGTAGATATTTTTTTACACATTTTTGCATAACTAATTTTGTATCTACTGGCCTGATTTTACAATTTAAGTCAACTTTTATTTAATGGAATAGAATGATTATTATGTTCTCAGATTGCTATGCATCGGGATATAAATGTCTTTTCTCAAGGTAACAGCGTTCTTTGAAAAAAATTGAGCAAAAGCACAATTTAATTATGGAAGTAGATACTTTATTTCCAACATGTAAGGGTGACCTCGTAACCAAATAAAGTCCTCGGTATACAAAATGACTAATCTACATAATGAGCGAGTTTATCCAATTATCTAAATACTTTGAATGATTAAAATCGGCGTTTGATCGATGATATAATGTGGCCGTGACCGATGTCTCATTAGTCGGTGACTATCACTTTATTGTCTGGATTAAATAGCTTTAAGTACTCACGCGCATATTATCCAGTCAGATTATTCTTTAAAACATCCAATAAATCAATTAATTAATAAGCCTACTCCAATCCACTGCTGGACATAAGCCTCTCCCAAACTGCTTCATTTGTGCCGATCCTCCGCCTTCCGTATTTAGTCTGTGCCAGCCGTCCATGATACATTTTTCAAAGCTGTTCTTCTTAAGCGATTAATACAAACGGTGTTATAATTACTCACGGCAAAATGCAATGACAATATGCATAACGTTATCTCGAAATTCGTCTTGAACTTTGTGATAAGTACGCGCACTTCTGTATAAGACTGTTTCTATTTTTACCAACCATTATCATCGGAATTGCCCCGAATAAAAACTTATATAGCCTCAGTAAACACGTCAATAAAGCAATAAATATTCAAGCTTCTGTTTCTTCCAACAACTGCTTCAAGATTTTGATATCCCATTAAATTTTTAAGGAAGTTTTATTGAGAAATGCACGTTCATTTCCGATAGAACCTTTACTATTAAAGTCTATCGATCTCTATCTTATGCGGGGCGGAATAGTTCAGATGCTCTCTGAACTGTTATTTCAGAATTAAATAAGTTACTAAGAAAACTACAACATAATGCAGACTTATCTTAAGTATAGTATAGAAACAGATATGCCAGTGTGTGCATCGAATGTCTTCTCTTCATCAACGTCCCGTTGTTAGTGTTACACCAGCGGATACTAGATTAGAACGACTGCTTGATCTATCTCGATCGACACATTGCATTGTACAGGTTTGGAACTGCGCCAACAATGAGACCGCACTTTGTTGTTAATAGTCTATCGTATATCTATCAACGCTCTTAATTTTATTAGTTTATTCACCTGCGTTACAAACATACCTTCAAAAAGACACATTGCAGTTAAGAGGTATTATTATAATAAACATATTCGTAAGCTATACAGCGTTGTGTACGTAGAACGGTAATAGGCGACCCCGCGCTTCTTAGCTGTCTGTTTAGGAACGAAACTGAATGATTTCCGAACGTAATAAATGTGTTCTTGCGTGTATGTAGGTAACCCATTACATGTCGAATGCGTTTGCTCTGAAACAGATGGAACTTGTTCCAGATTCCTCAAAAATAGGTAGTAAAGATTTGCCGAAATTGATAATTACTACAAGTAAATGGTACTTTAAGAGATTCGTAGGCGAGCTGTATTAACGGCGTAGAGTAGAAACAACATCTCCTTGCATAAATCCTGACCGAAATAGAGTGAAAAATAAAAACAAACAAGAGCAAGAGTGTTTTGTTAAACTTGCATTCGAATGCTTGAACTCACCGCGTTCGAAATTGCGAGCTCCCTTGAGGGACGTCGTCTATCCGAATCATTCGTGCGACATGTAACGTGTGACAAAACAAAAGAATTTACGTATTAAAATATCAATGTTCGTGGCGTGAATACAGAGGTCCCCTGCGAATGTATCATGCTGTCATATCGCTGTCAACGATTACGTGTTGAAACGTTAAATTTTTCAGTTTATCGTCGACTGACGCCGGCCGGTGCCGTGCGACCACAGATGAGGCGACACGGTAATTTTAGCTTAATTACCACCCAAATAGATGTACGCGGGAGACTAAGCTTACCTAAGCATAGTGACAGTAGCAGTCTGCATAACAGGCTACTCACAATAATCTGATAATACATGCATAGGTCACACAGTACTCCATACTTATCTCGTATTTTAGCGAGAGAGTTTTTATGAAAGTACTTTATCAGCGCACGCATGTTGCCGATAACTTTACAAGATTTATGTACTCGTGCTTAATTTTATAGGTGTTTTGACATTAATTGCGCGAGTATAAAGAGTTGTACGATGGTCTATATTTACGTAACGTTGGTTGAGGCAAATTTACTACGACTTCAAGCCACATATTTTTGTAATGAGATGAGTGAAGCTTGTTATCTCGTTGGTGTACTCGCTCAAGCGGCCCACACGCCACCAGACGAGATAAAGGCTTTATACGATTATATTCAGATATATCGAAACGAACACAATTCGATCAAATATTTACAAGAACAATATCCAAAGTCTGAGATTTGGAATTTCATAGAAACATTGTTTCAAAGAGGATCTGTTAAACAACTATATTAGTAGTACTACAAAGTTTTGTCTACATATTTATCTATCATTTGAAAATGTATTGTTCTGCAACCTTCAATGTTATTGAATTCTCCGAAATCCGTAAAATAAAGGTTTACTGAGTCCTCGTAAATTCAAATAATCGCCTTGATTTTGTTGGAATCCTTCGAATTCTTCAAGCATGTAACGTTTTTAATCAACAATTGTAACGTTCTATTTGTCAATGAATTTATGAATTTCTTTATCCTACCTTTTTCACAAGACAACCTGAAATAAATTAAGAACAATTAGTCAAACATCAACTTTAAACTCAACCTAATTTCAATAGTGTCAGCTTTAGATGTCCTAATGAAATATTAATTACAGCTGTTTTGCTTTTCTTAAACTACATAAAACGACTAACAAACTCCTTTGAAGTTTCAATCGAAAACCTACGAAATTGTGTAAACTTGAAGAGTAAACTAACAACTGCTAAGTGTCTCTTAAGAAGATATAAATCAACAGATATTTAATCTTGATCGTAATACTCGTAGTTTTGATCAGTAACAGCGGGTTCTCAAATCTTACTGTGATCAAACTTTATGTGGCATTGTCTAAGAAGCTTTGCGAAACTTTCTCTCTGGTAAATTGAATCTCACCCGCCTGCCTTAGTTAGGTATTATGGTATAACCTTTGCCCGTTGCAATTCATTGAATATGTACGATCTAGAAATGGCTTACAGGTTTATTTGTTTTAAGCTGTTTTAGGTAGAAGGTTTTAGATAAAGTCGCGGTCGCCTAGTGGTTAGATCGGTATGCTTAAGCTCACGAACCCGCTTTTTGGAACTCAGAAAGCGACCATTATTTACTTTTTAAAACTTAGTTTCTTTTTTATTTTAGACATTTTTGAGAATCAGTAAAGCAAAACGTCGCCTCTTAAGACAAACATGGATTTCAAAAACTAAAATCTGTTGTCGCTAATTCGCAGAGCTAACCCTATGGTGAAATCCATGCAAGTTTCTAAACTATTTCTGAAGCATTTCTTTCTTTATCTGAGACAGTTTTGACACCTTAAAGCAAAACGTCGGTCTTCATGACAAAGTATGGACTCCAACAATTGAAACAGGCACCTAATCCGTAGCTAATGCATCGTGATCTCAAAAAACAATCTATTTTGCATTATACAGTGGCAATTAACTAATTAGAAACATATTACCAAGTTAACTAGTTGTTTGAATTTATCCATTAACAAAGCGTGTTTATATGATTATTGTAGCACGTTCATTGCGGTCGCGCTTTGTATGAAGCTGTTAGAAAGCCCATTATGATGATTTGCAGTCTGATGTGGGATCTATCTTGTTGCATCCACGTGTATTATGGTTATATCATACTGAAGTACAAAATACAGAGATATGGTTGGGAATATTAAACTACACAATTAATTTGGTTAAGTATTATGTTTGGATGACATGTTTTGTACTGCTGCTTCTGATAAAAATATAACATAGATAAGTTTGAAGTTTTTTTTAATTGAACTAGAAATGCCATATTAAACCGTAGTGAAAGCGGACTTCAAAATTAATGAAACTATAAGAGTCTAAGACACTATTAGACTAATACAAATAGAATAATATAACCTCAAATAAAAGTCAATTTGAACGAAAAAAGGGAAGTTATGGTTTTAAGCGGATCAAATGGAGGCCAAGCTTCGCAAAGCGTAGGGAAACCAATTTCCCAGGTAGAATTGTATCTGTGTGGATACAAGTGGGTGCTGGCGTGTAGCGTGGAATCTCTCCCAACCTTGAAACGACTTTCCGACACAGTAGAGCCATGACAAAAATGTTTTTGGACGTAAAGTGCAGCAACTGAATTAGGTATTCTATGTCCTTTTTTGTATTTGGTATCCTTTTTTTTAATACCTTAATTAGGATCTTCCTGCCCTTATTATATTTTACTTGGGGTCGGCACAACATTCAGGACTTCCATAAATACTTGTAAATATAATTGTCAATTATTTCACGCATGCTTTTTTAATTGTGTTTCCAAAGGCGACGTTATCAATGACTGGGTTCAACTATTCGGGTACAAGTATATAAAAGACATTGTTTACCATTGGTTTCACCATTTTTTTTGTTTTTTTTTTTTCCGGGGTGAAAATCTAATGATTTCAACCCACGTCGAGGGCACGGCGTGGGGATATGTCGGACTCACACCGACCAAAAACACCCCGGGCCCCTTCTATTGCCAGAGCCAGAGTCGCGGGATCACTCGCGCATGCCCGCGCGACTCTGGCAGGCCTTAGTCCTGCTGGACTCCTTCTATAAAGGGGTAGGTGTAAAGAGCCTACCCCTTACTACCCGTAAGAACAGACGCGCAGGACGACGCGTCCATTTTCTTCTTGGCCTGTCAGCTGATCGGATGACAGGGTGCCCTCCCTGCCACCCGCAGGCCCGACCTCACGGTGGCCGCAGGTCAACCATTGGTTTCACCATGCTTTCCACTTCGATCCTCTACCACCTCGGGATATAAATCTTCAGCAAGAATGTTCTAACTATCACGATGATATATTAATAAAGTTTTTGCTGCCCAGGGAATACATGGGATGTTGTTAATTGGAGACACCGAAGCGTGAGACGACTTCGTTAACTTCAAGTTTAAAATTCACTGACTTAAATAAAATGTTTGGTGGAAAATATGAGGAGTTTTTATCGCCACAACCGATCGTTTATAGGTGCGTATATTTTATAAAATTGTTACGTGTATAAAGTTTTAAACGCTGTTCTATTGACACGTTATGTTTATGTGCTTAAATAAGTTATATAGCTACGATATATATATAGTAAATATTGTGTTACGAAACCGGGTTTTGATGGATTAAATGGATATTCGAGAGATGGGATCTCTGGAATAAAAGCACGGTCTAGGTGTGATAAAAAGTAAATAAATAACGCTCACCTTCAACTGCTTTTAAATAAAACCTTTATCACAAGGTCTACCGAACACCTCTTAAAGTTGAGGA
This sequence comes from Chrysodeixis includens, assembly GCA_941860345.1. NCBI lineage: Eukaryota > Metazoa > Arthropoda > Insecta > Lepidoptera > Noctuidae > Chrysodeixis > Chrysodeixis includens. Next base: position 7,941,017 of record OW796095.1, on the reverse strand, counting down.
AGCATGAAACACCGCACGGCGTAAAGCGTCTTCACGACTGTAATCATATCACTTTATTAAGTGGTTTTCAAACGTACTTACATATAAAACAAAACATTCAATCAATATAAACAAAGGAAATAATATCACTAAGTATAAACTGTTAGCATACGATCTGAGAAACCCTTACGCCACAGTTTATTGGGTTTATACTAACATATACAAAACACAATGTACTCAAACTCCCTCGTATTAATAATTCACAATAAGCTTCGTTTATCTGATCCTAATGCCGTGATAGGTAATCCTTAACACGGATTATCGTGTACTTTATAAGTTTGATTTAGAAAGTTCAAAAGCAAAACGTTTTGTGTTTAAAATATTAGGTGCCCTTTGTCCGCTCGCAGATGTTAGGACAGCTATTAGGAAAGTTAAAATCGGGTACGTACCTTACCTAAGTAATTGTATTTCGTATAACCGCAAATATGTAGATGTTTTTCCGTGACTTGGATTCTTAAACTACAATGACAACGTAGAGTATATACTAAACCTTGTAACCAATGAAAATTAATTTCCAGGGCAAAGACAATAAGCTAAGTGAATATTATATCTCTTAAACTGTCTTAAAGAATCAATGGTTTTTCTCTAGGTACCAGAAATAGAAACTAAAATACGCATTTTTAGTCTTATCGTTCCAAAATTGAGAAGGCCTAATAGCTAGTAGTGATGAATTGAGAATTTCCAATAATAGTCCTACTAAAATGAATGGTAGGTATAAGAAAAGTAGTTATTAGCATGAAAACTTTATGCCGTGGAGTCGTGGACACAAAGTTCCCCCTCTTTATGCAAAACTATCATCAATCAGCCTCAGTCGCAGCTGTGAATAGACCTCACTCAAGGAAGCTCTCTTTATCAAAGTCAAAAGTTAATGTAGACCTCCAAAGACCTATTTATACAGCTTTTTATAAGACACTAGTTTTTGATCCCAGAAACGCATAAAATTGGGAATTTGAATAAAAAATCGAATAAGTCCAAAGTCTGTCAGATTTCAAAAGCATTGGCTACGTATTCTTTTGTTTTATGAAAACTTAAAAATACGAAGATATAACGCATCAAAATTGATGTTGTTTGGAAGTGGAGGCTAGTAACGTCACTTGTCAGTAAAGAGTACACTGAGACGTGACGTCACATTAGGTTTAAACTCTCTGAATTGTTTTCATTTTTATATAAGCGATAAAAGAAAAAATATGTGTCCAATATTTTTTGGTAATCTATTTGACTTACTAATTACTTTTTTAATCAAATTCTCAATTTCATATATTTTCTCCAAAATTTTTGTAAACTGTATTTACACTGACAGTTGAAAATAATGTTCTGCTAAAAAAAAACATTTGTTGTTAATCGACGGCATGGTTCCAGGTGTAGTTCTACAAACAAACAACTTTACTTCTTTAAAATATTTGTTTAAAAGTGAAAATACACTGCACATTCATAATGAGCTGGAAACAAAGAAAAGCGGTCGATATACTTTAAACTTTTTATAGCCGTGACGCTTTGTGGAGTGTTTAGATTATATCTTTTTATGGCTGGTTTTACGATATTAATGTAAAAATAATTAAAAAAATAACTCGGCGAAGTATATTGAATTCTGGAATCGTCAACCCGCAAGTAACATAAAGTAAAGAGAAAATATACGGTCTACTATTTAATTGAATAATCCTCTACACGGGAAGAGGCATTTGTTCAATAGGTCACAGGGCTCACAGACTGGTATTATTAATATCAATCAATACATAGTATAAAACAATGTCGCTATTCGCCCCGCGTCTATTCGTCTCTATACTATACTATATCTTGAAAACTGCGCTATAAATTTTGGTGCGGATTTTTAATAGGTACCTAGAATATTTAAAGAGGAAGGTTAATATGTAGGTCGGGTGTCTCACAGTGAACCAGGCAACTACATTGAACCACCGCCGAATCTCGAAAACGCCACGTTGCTAAACCGCGCTAATATGAGTGAAAGAGAGGTATTAACGATCCCTTACTGCCCACTAATTTGCGTGGCGATCGCGTGCCAGTTGGTTGTGTGAGGAGCATTTGAAAGCAAATTGACTCAAAAAGTAAATATTTTTTTCCAATTTCATTCTTTTTTAGCTTTTTTCATTTAAATAATATCAATTTTTTTATATGTACACTGTATTCTACGGTTATTTAGCAGTTAAAAGCGCTACAATTCGAGTTTTTAAGTGATTGGTATGGTGATTGGTAAATTTTTTAAATTAGTTATCAAAACCTGGTGTGTCTCACAGTGAACCACCTGGGGGTGTTACACATTGAACCATGGTTTATTGTGTACATCCAAGTCGTTAAATGAGATTTTTTTCTACAATTGTTTTAATTTGTTATAAAATGGTGCAAAACAAAGTAACGATAAGAAAAGAGGGCGGCATTCGACTGCCAACATGCTTGAGGCCAAGCCTAAGTGTTAAGCTGCACAGATCCGGTGCCATGAAACTCCGGATGCATTTGGGACCCGATTTGGCTAATTATCCAATTAAAGGATCATAAGATTTTAAGTGATTTTAATAAATATAAGACTGATTTTTATTATTACAAAGTATTTGCCTTATAAATTGATCTATAAGACATAGTTAATAAGGTGGCTCAATGTGGACCACACCCTGGTTAAATGTGTACCACCAGCAGTACTCATTGAACCAAAAATATTTTTTCAGAAAAACCTGTTTTACGCCGAAATTAAAAAGAATATGAGAAATTAATGTTTTATAAAATTGAAGCTAAATAAATATGCTAACTATACACAAAAAATTTAAGGCATTGATTGAAAATCCAGCCCAATATGGGACTTTGAAATTTACCTGGTTCAAAGTGAGACAACCATACCTATAATATCACAGTATTGCAGGTTTAGGCACGTGCGAAGCTGGGACCGATCGCTAGTGTTAATATAAACTCTAAAATAATAGAAGCTTTGTTATTTTGTAACGACAATCTGTAGTTTTTAGACAGCCCTAGGGTAGCAATCAGGGTTGCAAAGCATTTTTTATTTGTTACATTTAAGAGAACCAATACGAGCTCGTTAGATTGTGTTTGTACTGTATATAAACTAGAATTCTCTCTTGTTAAAAGTTTCTAGCAATAAATACAAAAAAATCACATAACTAGAAACTACGTGGAAGTGTTTAGTTACGATTTTTCTGTTTAGTTACTTCGTTTTCATATAATAGTGGTTGTCCAAGTAGGGTTAACTATGTTGGAAGAAGAAAATTATCTAACAAAATTTATCAGCTGTTTTTTTTTGGTGTCCTAGTGGGGAGTCGACGAGGAGGGTGTCTGTCTATGGTAGGGCGTTTAGCTGCATCTCATTTTCAAAACTGTAACGTTAATCGATCTGCTAACAGTTCTTAAAGTAGTTCAATTTAAGAACTGTTAGCAGGTCGACTGAAGTTCCATTTCTCCTAATATTACAAAAAAACTCACACATATAATTCTTCTCCTAGCCTATTTGGATAAACAATTGATTGTACATTACAGCCATAATAATGACAAATTGCGGGATGTTTGACAGCATTCAAAGCTAATGTAGTCTTTGATACAAACTTAATGCTCCCATAACAATGTGTAGTTGACATACGTTCGACATTTAATTATATCGAAACATCGAAGCAATAAGTCCATTTGTTATCTACAACCAATTCGCGAATGACATTTTCTATACCCTTAACGAGCTCGAACCGAACTTATTATGACCTTTCTTCGCCCATGATATATTGCCAGTAATAAATTACTAAAGATGTCTGGGTAATTCAATTATACAAGTATCTAATCTAATACTTTGAGGGTTATATGGACCTTCTTACATATTGTTATAATTGATGTTCGTGGCTAAGTGATTGAGTTTCTGAAGTGTAGCGTATTTGATCTGAATCCGAGATGTCGAAGGTATTTAGAGTAATGGGAAAATTCCTAGCGTGGGGGCTTAGGGAAGAAGAATATATGTTGTTTTTCCGTTTCTTTGTTGGCTTGTACCTACACGCTTTTTGAGTTCTGAAAGAAGGTATTGCTATTGTTGAAGTAAAACGCCTCTATGTGTACAGACAATCACCATCTCTTGCTGAACATCAACAGATATAATTTATGCTAATAGTATAGTCATTTAATGCGTTGCCTTTATATATTTTGAATTACCTCGAACAGAGGATAAGCATTGCCATCCAACGTGGCAATGCCATCAATTGTTTGGGCACACTCCCGGCCGACAATGGTGCGGACGAATTTTATGACGCTGTTTTTTAAATTTTTGTTTGTATATACAACGTGTAACGGAAATAACGCACATCCACAGACACCCCAAAAAGAATATCCTTTTTTATCCACAATTAATGTACTGAAACATTTTTATCATTTTTTTTTTATTACATATTGTCAGAATAATTTGTACAAATAATTGGCAAAACGCGTGGGCGCCCTATTGCTCAATACGTTACGCGCGCACACAGACGCACAAAAGTGGAGGTCTCGCAGCCCGCGCGGCTGCTCCAATACCTACTATCATAAGTTCATAAAATCATAACATACGAAAAGTAAAACCCTTAAAACCAATTTGAAAACCTAAAGAGATTATCTACATTCTTATGTACGTAGATACTATGACGTCTTTGCATAAAATTGTTTATGTTTATTATTAGAATTGTTTAGTATGAATGATTTTAATAACCGTAAGTTATTGTTATTAAAATGCTGATAGAGATGAACTTGATAGGTACCTACCTAAACAAAGGCGGCGTGTTTAAAAGATATTAATCATAATAATTAATCAATGAGAAACTTACATGTTTAAAATTAATCGGCACTCATACGACGGCGTCCTGTTTTTAAAACACTTTCAAAATGTCCACCACCTTGTTCTATGCACTTAAAAGCTCGTTTACGCAATTGTTGTCGCAATTCACTTAACACTAGAATGTTCCTTTTCACTGTTTCAAAAGCAGCCACTATCCTATCTTTAAGGTCCTCGGCACTTGTTGATTCGTCACAATACACTAGGTCTTTTGCCTATCATTAAATGTTCTACACGCTAATGCTACGTTATCACCAAACTGTGCTAGAGTCCTCACCATCTCGGTGTACTGTACGTTAGTATACCGGAAAGACATCGCGCGCGAAAGTTTTGTTTTGACAAATAATGACAAACATTCACTGATAACGATCGGCCGATGACTAATGCGAGGAAGCGCGAGCCACGCGGGCGCCGCCGCGCCGGCGCCGCGCTCGGCTGTCTCGCTCTTTCCTATTGTATTACGTATTTCGGCGGTCCTTTTTATGTATCTTTGTTAGTGTTTGAAAGTTTGAACTTGTGTGTGTGTTTGAAAGTGTGAACCGCTGTGAATTGCTAAAGCCTTATTGCATCGACTTAAGGCTCATTTTCGTTTACTTCGAGTGCTTTATGAAAATAGTGTCTACAATTTAATTATTTCTAAATAATTTTTTGGTAAAAAAAAATACTTATTTTTATTAATGAAATGGATTCTGTTATCGATTCTGAACAAAGTAGTTTCAGGATGTGCGTTAATTATGTTACACGGTGTATATGTTGGTAAATATATTAGTTTTAGTTTTATAGTATAAAATGTAATTTTTTTAATTTAGCTTAGACCCAGTTGACAGTCACTCTAATACTCATATTCTGCGACATCTCATTAAAGCAAAGCTTACTCTAATAAAGTATTTCTTGCTACAGTTATGTCGATACGATATTAAAATTCCTTCAACAATCCTTTAGTGGCGCTTTTGAGGCTAATAACGTTGCCAACTGCAATTTGACACAATAGAAATCTGTGTCAAATATTTAGCACGATTGCATATTTCATTACAGGTTAAAGTCGTAAAACGGTGACTTTAATATTCGCAATATTAAACCTGAACACTCTTCTGAAACGTGGTGATTCTGACAATGAGAACAGCTTTATTACAAAGGGATAAGGTTGACTTTTGAACCACAAACAATATGTATCATGTGAATAATTGTGTCTCGTGTGTGGGTGACAGGCTTCTTAAGACTAAGCTACCAAAAAATTAACTGATTTTGATGCGGTTTATATTCTTGGCATCTTTTGTTTTTTTTTAGAATCCTTGCAAAATATTTGAATGAAATTTTATTTTTTCATGACATAAATGTTTGTGTGATGAGCGTGATCATTTAATCTGTGTCTGGGTGTAATTTATCTAGGTATAGTATGTATATATTCAGAAGTATATAAGTACGGTGATCAGTTGTCTAGTACTTAAAATTCAAGCTCTGCTTAGTTTGAGACTAGATGGCTTTGTATAAAAGTCGTGGAATATTGATTTATTTTAATGTAAGTTTATATATGTACGAGTGCTATGATACTTATGTATCAGTTGATAGTAATACAATTCGCAGTTCACCGCACTGGATATCTATTTGTATTGCCGTGAGACATACAAGCGGCGCGTGGAGCTTTATTTTAGGACGCATGTGTTCCAGCCTATAACAAGACAATAGACTGTTGACACGCCTGGCATTCTAGTCCAGCTAAGAAATAGCGAATGTTTAGATGCAATACAATCCAGTATGAATTGTATATATGTATATGTATACTAGCGACACAGTTGCGTAGTTTTAAAGATTTAAACAGGCACATAGACAGACAGCGACAGCGACTTTATTTAATACTATATAATAAAGTCAATACAGATTATCGCGGACAGACAGACAGACACGGCAGAGGACTTTGTTTTATAATAATAATATTATGTAGTATACTGTAGGTACTATATCCATTCATATTATATATATCTGTTTGCTACGTTTTTACGGTTAAACTGATCAACTGATTTTGATAAAATTTGGTACTTGGAGAGATTGAATTCAAAGATATGACATTTGCTTTTTTTGCCACAATAACTGATGTTTACGAGAACAAAGCCGCGACAAAAGCTAGCGTAGAATTATGTGTTTGAAACTTAGTATTTGATTGAAGAGAAGAAGTTTCCCAAATTAATATTTAATTAATAATTTTAAAGTTATGTTAACATGAAGCTTTAATTACTCTGATATTCTATTTCGATTTGAGTTTCTAACAGTCTGTTATTATTTTTGAGAGTACTTATCCAAATTAATTTTACAATATTTCTAACATAACATAAATTTTGAACAATCGTTCAAAACCTGCGCTGAGGCAAAATGCAAAAAATATGAAAAAACAAGACACTTAAGAGAGACCAATTTTTTAAATATTGAAATTATCAGGAGGGCGCTGGTGTGCATATTCGCAACAAGAATCAACTTTACTCTGTCAAAGGTGACGGCCACTGGCCACTGGCCTAACACTTCTCAAACCACTTTTATATCATTTTACTTACAATTTCTCTCAAACTGATTTTGATATTTTAATATACAACCAAAATCTTTTACAACTTAACTCCTCCATTTAAAGTGTTCAACCTCAACGTCTTAACGTTTCTCGTTACACATAGTAGGAGTATCACATACATACATATACCTACACTTACGTACAAGTAACTTCAGAAGATTAATATAATATGTAATTCGTGTTTCCTATCAATCCCCTTATAATATACATAAGTACCATCGTGAGACGTTAAGGCTTCAGATTATTACGGCCTCTGCCTTCCCTTTGATTACACGAGGAGATTTTCTAACTACAATATACGTGACCTGTTTTGATGAGATTAAAAAGCTTCGTGATTAATGTAATTAAGAAAATTATTATAAAATAAGAGGGTTTATAACACGAGCCTTTAAATGACTTATTGCTGGGCACTCTTTCCATATAAAGAAGCATTCAATATTGATCATTACGTTTCTCCAGTTTTAAAAGTCACATACCTCAATTTTTCCTTCGATTTTTGTCAGAAGTGATTTAGAAAAATTACTGAAATATCTCTATAAGGTAAAATAAGTAATTTTCTGTTTGATTTTCACCTTGCAACAGTATATTATATTATTCTGCAGATTAGAAGATTTATATAAACTAATAACTTCAAGTTTTTTCAGCTCGCTGGACTGAACAATTTCTATCTTCCTACCGCGAGAAGAAATGTCTAAACACAGACCCCCTTAGGTCACTAGAACAATTAAGCCTAATAGTAAAATAAGAATACTAGTACAATAACACTGAGAGCATACCCTTGTAATGCTTCGAGCCCAGCTGTGAGCTTAATGTGTTACAGAATTACTTCATATTGTAGCTGCTAACACGGCCTATTCTAAGAAGTAACATTAGACACTGTTTAATTATACACTTTATACGGTAACTGCTTTAATTATAATTAAAGTAGGCAGAGCCGGCCTGGAAGATAATTCTGAGTGTTGAAAACTTTGAATGTTGCGATTAGAGAAAAATAAGGTTTTTAATTCGTTTTTTTTAGGTGACATTGCATTTTTTTTAAATTGTATTAGGAGTATGCTAAGCGGTAACAGTGAGCCCTAATTGTATAATAAATTTTAAATATTAATACACAAAGAAAAACATATTCAAAAAACACGACACTCGCCAACTAGTTTTCGCAACGCATCACAAAAATAATTAAGTTATGAAATTGATGAAGCTTTTCGTTTAATCTAAATTATTTGAAATAAAGTGAACTCTTACCCGTACCTATCTTGTTGTACAGATCAACAACAAACGGAAAACAAAACTTTATCAATTATATTTGAAACCTTGTTAGAGTTTTGTCACATCGCGTTACATTGAAAATCGATCCGGGAAATGAAAGTTACGCAAGGAGGTTAAGGTATATAGGTTTCATTTGTCTTACAACCTTCAATCAAATGTTTGGAAGGGTCCTTAGCTTATCTGTCTGTCTGAAGGGAAATGGATGCCTCGCTGCGGTTATCTAAAGGATTACGTTCCTGACTGGAACTGTCTACCACAACCGCCTGTAGTTAATTATTTTATCTACAAAGACAGAGACGAACGATGAGAGATTAGTGGAATTTGGAAACCCAATTATCGTTTGCAATTGATTACAACTATCGAATTATATTCGTCCTAGTTTCGTGTTTTCTGTGATGGGTTGTTTGGCTTTCCCTTCAAAAGGTATATGCGGTTTGAAGTGGCCTTTTGACCGACTATTCCTTGCTTATTACGGTTTCACATTCAAGAGCAGACTCGGAATGGAGCTCAATATTTTTCTTCTCTAACTAACTGCAGCACATTGAAAATTTAAAATGTTTACATTTGTACCGTTTCATTTTATAATCACTTGGAGTGCTTTTAGTTTAACAGTAATTGGTCCTTAAACGTGAAGGACTTTAATGCAATTTAGTCTTTTTACTGCTTTAATCAATTTAAAATGTGACGCCAAATAAAAATACAATAGTTAAAAGCTCAGTCTTCCTTACATCGAAAGAGGCCAGTGTCCAATAGTGGAAAGTTTATGTTAATATTATTGTAAACACAGACCCCAAAAATGTCCTTTTACTATTATACATTTTACTATTATAAATTCCAGAACAATATGGTTAACCTAACGCTAACGGATCCACCGTCAAAACTTAATAGACAATTTCCCGGAGCAGTTTAACGGCTACGAAATTGCCAATTATAATTAGAAATAATTTCGAAATGATAATCGGAGATAAGACTTATTCCTGTCAGCTTTCGTTTTAATCCGAATTAAGTAGGTTAGTGTTATTTTCTGAGGTTTACGCGATAGGGCATTAAAATAAGATTATGATTATTTTGAAACAGATTCAATTGCGGTATAGTATATTTTGGATTTTACTGCTTGATGTTTCGACGTGTTAGCCAACACATTGCAAGGACTGTCACATGTAGACAGTCCTTAGCAGGCGTCGAAACGTCAATGAATCTAAAAGAAAAAACGCGGCAGAATAGATTTTAGTCAGTTCTAGGAGTTTAAACACTAACTTAATAAAACAGCCTTAAAAATCTTGTCAATGTTCAATTTGCTATGTAAAACGACAACACTGGATCCTGCCTGATGTTTTACTACAAATACAAGTATTGTAACATTGTACCTCATTAAAGAGGACTTACCGAGTCTCTTGTCAATCTAAAAGACTATCAGATCAACAAGCCTACAAACTAACATCTATCTTGTGTCGACTCACGGCTTATACATGGTTGTTTTGCAAATAGAAAATGTGAAATCTATATTAGTTGACTATCAGATCAACAAGCCTACAAACTAACATCTATCTTGTATCGACTCACAGCTTGTAAATACATGGTTTTTTTGCAAATAGAAAATGTGAAATCTATATTGGTTATACAACGTACTGAAATTGGATATTCAGCAAACGAAATCTCGGTTTGCAATAGAGTTTCAATGAAATTCAAGATTTAACGAAGTGAAATAGAGAAATCAAATTTCTCTATTTCTTTTGTCTATAGTTGTTCATGTAATGCTGCTTTCTTTAATCATTAAAGTCGCATTTCCATAGCAATATCATGTTTCATAATCCCACCGCATCTTACGTTATAATATAAATATAGCTACGTATTGTTAAGCTCATAATACATGCAGGGTTTGGAGTATCTCACCAAGTTGATAAGCCACGACACACGTGTGCAATATCCTCGGTATAACGTATTGCATGTTAAGTTAGATTTTAAACCCACTTGTCACTTGCAACTGCTTTCTCACAATTTTCACAGTGGGAATATAAAATAGGAATAGGTATATAATAGAAAATAGGGATGTTGAATTTATTTATTGTAGTGAAATAAAAAATATTAGAAACGTTTCTACTCTTTTTCCTATATGCGAGTAGGCCGTATATATACATTTTAATATTTTTCTTTGCATTTTTGAAATAAAGAGAAATAACTAATAGAATACTAGAAAAATAAAGTGAATTAAAGTTTAGGATACACCGATACATTTTATTAGATCAATATCATCGACTAATAACGGCATCATGTATTTTATTTTCTTTCTAGTATCGTCGACCTCCACAGCTTACATATCGAGGTTTGAGTTAGGTACCTAGCATATATCTATCATTATAAGTATCTACTAAAAGCTAACAATGAAGGAAACGAGAGCAGAAATACGAAAGTACACCTGACAATCTGAAAACTCTAGCCCCTTTTACAAACGTGGCACTGATGTGACTTTTCTCTGAAGTTATGAAGCTCACACTGTGTGTAACTAAACCCTCAGCTTTGGCTTAGACAGAGTGTGAGCACTTCATTAGTTATTCTCTTTCTCTCATCGCTAAGACTACCAAGAATTAAAGCGTTTGCTCTTTATAAATACCATTTCAAAACATTTTCTTTGAACTTATCGTTGCTATGTTGCTGAACGAAATACATAACATTATTTACTAATACGCCATTATTAACTTTTGAACCGACTTTAAAAGGAGGAGGTTCTCATTACGACTGTCGGTATGCTCTTTTGTCAAAGTTCATTCTTTTTTGAGATTGCGTTCACGTCTCAGCTTCTATTCGATCAAGACACACTAGACAAGGGATAGAGTATACCAGTCTAAAAATAAATCGGTCAACGACATTTGTGTTCTGTAGTGATAGTGCCACACTATACTTAAAATAAAATAAATGTCAAAATAAACAGCAATTTAATGATTCTTAAAGTATTTTTGTTGGAATCAAAAATGTGACTCTATCTTCTGATTCATTTAGATTTAGATGTAAAATAAATTCAGATTTATTAAAATAACAAATCGAAAAACAAGGTCTTAGTTCTTGCCGAACGACTCGCTCATCTAATAACTGAAATGAATAAATCTAAATCGAAACTAAAATTAGATGACGGTACCAATTTCAGATAAATTATTCTTATCGCCTCGCTTTCAGCTACCTATTGTAATTCGAATACATTTTCCGTTCATTTAGAAATCAAATTTCACTTCACTCGAACAAACTGATTGATTTTCAAAGCGATGTTTAACTAGCTATGGATACCTTCTACAAAGGTTTATTAGCAAGTCAAAAGGTATTGGCAGCGGCCGCACGCGCTGCTTGATGACCAAGCGGTTTCAAATTGCACTCACACAAAAAGGCCCAAGGTAATTACAAAAAGGATAGTCGCCTTTTGTTTTGTCACTGAAGATAATGTTATTAAGTGCTAATTTGATTATTGAGCATTGTCAGCTGTGAATTAAAAACTTGATTGAAATTTATTTATGTAATTTATATTTTATAAAAATTAATAAATTTGATTAAACAGACCCCGTTCATATTAAAAAATACTGCTCCTAACGGTTTCTCTCCAAGACAGTAAGAAATGTAAGTATTTTGAACGTTGGTCATCTCATATTTATTTTGACCAGTAATTAATAATAATTTTAAAGTAAGTCTATTTTGTGAAATAATGGTTTTCTATTAAGAAGTTTTTACACCCAGAAAAGGTGATAGCAATATTATTACGCGGCCGTATTACGGTCAGCGCACACCGAACTGCAAAATGCTCGCGTATGATCGAGCAATATTTTGACTGCTCGACCATGCAGGCGGCATGCTCGCTCCTCCGTGAGCAAGCTCCGTTGAAAATTTTTTGGGTTGCCAGGCGTTGCCCATTTCTTGAGAGATTCTCTCCCAAGCATTGGCTTTAAACATCCGATCGCTGTATGTTGGACTCGATATATTGTACAAACATTCAAAACGCTGCACCAAGCCGAGTAAATCTCGCTGTGGCAATACTGAGACCGCGAGCGGCGCGCGGCGGCGCGGCGGCGGGCGGCTCGAGCGCGCTCGCGCTTGCACAACACATACTCGAACACGCATCTTGCAAGCTCGAGCATGGTCGAGCATCAAGTTTGGACGTGTATTTAATTTTGCAATGTATGGAATTGTCATAAGGTTAATTTTTCAATAGTCTCAGAAAATGCTCTGCTCTGCTCTGCTCTTGGTGTGCGCTGACCCTTACAGTCTCATATACTCATGGCTGATACATTGTGTAAGAATCTATTACACATATAATTATTTATCACGTTTCACTTATTCTGAATTCATTATATGTGTTCTTATATTATAATGAGTGTTATAAATACTTGTACAGGTCACGTAACATCGCAAAACTAACATAAACAATTTCAATGAACACGACACCTTAGACCGTCATCCTAACCTAACTATAACTAGGTGCAAATTCCCTGATTGCTCTAATTAAGCTATTAACGTCCGCAGGCATCATGGTCACGGCTTCCTCAATTACCGTTATTATAATTTGACAATGGATACCATCAGGATGATTGGTACTCACTACGCTCGCAGATTGATCGCAATCTGTGTTAATTGCTGGACAAAGGATTGCTCATTCATTACACTTTCTCACGTCTTTCATCTTTATTGGCAGCTAAGGGTAAATACAGAAATCTATGAAGATCGTTTAGGTATATATTGATTTCTCTTGACTCTTTTCCCTGTAGGTTTCCGTGCAAAACAAGTTTTACTTTTAGTTCTATGACTGGCTATTATTTTCACCGTTTCGTAATAATCTCAAAATATACTGAAACGAAATTTTATGATAACAAACCTTCTTTTTGCGAGTTCCTTTAATATACCAACATTGTAGATAGAAGAAAAAGGGCTAGCAATGTACAGTTTCGCTCGGCTTTTTTAATAAAAAAAGTAAACTCATTCATTCATTCCCCAAATTCGTCGTCGTTAAATGATTTAAAAGAAACTCCGTAGCGGAAGGCCTGGAAATGGCGTGCGTCTAAATGGACATAAATATTTTAGAAGTAAATTGAAACCGGAGTAGACGGGGTTAGCCGAGGTCAATGGCGGGAGGGACACAACAGCGACACCTGACGGCTTGTCAGCAAAAACACCCTCTCGTTATTTATTGCTTAATTTTCATATTCAAAACGAATCCAGAAAGTGTTGAAGGCAATAGAAATAAAAACGTGCACAATACAAGATATTTTTTTCACGAGAATTCTGTTATTTATACAAAATTCAATTCATTCCACCTTTTACAAAATTGAACGTTTTAGAATTTAGCGGTTGCCTTTGGCATTTCAATACGATTGACTTCAAAAGTGAAATTCCAAAATGATATTGGCTGAATTCTTAATTTCGTATTGAGTACGACTTGTCAAATCCATTTGAAGTAACTCAAACAAATGTAGCGGAGCCCTGAGTAGACTGACGGTTATGGAAAAAGTTTGTTGATTAGAAATTTTCAACAAAGCTTGTCAAACACTTCCCTTTCAATACAAGTTAGGTTAAAATACGATGGCAGAGGCATGAAAGACGTGGCGACAAACAAGGTTTATATTAAAAAACACGACGTCACACTGTTTGTAGTAGCACCTCTGTCGAGCAACCTACATGATGAGCAAGTTCACAAATATTGGTAGAGTATCATGTGATATGATAATCCGTGTTAGCTCACAGTGTCTGGCGGCTCCAATAAATTGGGATACGCTCGTATATTGACATAAGTGATTTTAGATAATCGATAGACTGGATGTAATAGTATGATATTGTTATGGTTTATTACTTTTCGATGTAGCTAGAAATGTGTGAAATATGTATGAATCTAGCTGTATTAACCATAGACATTATTATCGGATGAATAACTTTTGGAAAGCGATTGTGTTCCATACTATGTATAAAATGAATGCCGTTTCAACACCTTCACTTGCCACTCAAAAGAAAACAAAACAACATTACTAAAGACTAAAACGTTAATCATATGAAAATTAGAAAGGGAAACAAAAGCACACCGTTTTACTAACTCAATACAAAATTAGAAGACTATGAAAATGCCTCGTAAAATACTGCTCTCGTATTTCATTCAGACAACAAAGAAAATGTTGGAACTACGAACTAATATGCTAGAGAATTAAATCTGACGCTTATTCAAAGGTGACTGATTATGTCATCAAGGCTTCAATAGATTCATTCGGTAAGCCTAAAGCTAATTAATTAGATTATTATCCAATCATACTAAGATATTAGGTAAGTATTTATGTAATTACTATTCTGATTTGCATCGATCTGTACTATTTGTAATACGTCATCCGTTCTAATCATTATATAGGTTTCGTTAAGTGGATTCTGACTAGATTCGGACCCAACCGGAGTCTTTAATCGTGAGCTGTAGGTGCGAATCCGAAATTGGTCGGGTGATATCGATGCGTGGGTAAATCGTAATGTATTCTTATCATTCGATCTTTATATTATTTCTAGCTGTTACCTGCGACTTCGTTTGCGCAACAACACAAACACACGGGAATTTTATATAGAAAATGTAGGCTACTAACCACTAGACCGACAGGCCTCTTGGTCTGGTGGCTAGTGGCCCTGACTGCTTTACCGGAGGTCGTTCGATTCCCACCCAGGACAAATTTGTGTGATGAGGACAATCATTTGTTCTATGTCTGGGTGTAATTTATCTATAATATGTATGTATTTAGAAATATATAAGTAGGTATGTTTATCAGTTGTCTAGTATTCAAAACACAAGTAATTTAAGACTAGATGTCGTTGTGGAAATGTTGAGGAATATTATATTATGTATTGGAAGTTATTAACAAAAACGGTAGTAGATGTTGTCTTAATTTTAATAGGATTATGAAAATCTGTATTCTAAGCGAGCTTATCGCAGGAACTGTTATGAAAACAATGCCACGAATATATTAGCAGTATGTAAGTCTGTATGTATATACTCCTACACTACTACGATAAATATGGATGTGTTTACAAACATTACAAAGATCGAAATAGAATAAGGTGGATATTTATATTTGAACTCTCACTAAAAGTACCGGAATTTTCAGGGAATTTTGTAACTAATTAGGTGAATAACGTGTTATGAAATCATTTAATACATTATCAATTTACGACCAGATTTTTTCAATACGAAACCCATGGAATTAAAAGAAAATTGACGTTATCACTTTACTCCCAGACACAGTAAATACTCTAATTAACCTATATAATTTTGGGTTGTTCTTCTGTCTGTCTTGTTGTGTGTGCATACATTTTAAATAAACACTTTATTACCTTCATTATTAGGTGTTTGACTTAAATAACTAATGTATCCGTTTGATAAATTCCCAAAAAATAAAAGAATTAATACGTGTGTACTATACACGTATTATTTCTTTTATTTTATTTACATTTTGCGTAGCATTTAATACTACGTTGCGCCATATTGTTGAGCAATTTTAGAGCAAATAATAAACTGGAGATTAAAATGTATTCAATGAATCACACAATATACCTTAACGTCTTTAAATGGGATTATTATAAAAAGTCATTTTTTATTGCCATTACTTATAATATTTACTTAGACACACGCAAAACCCAAGGATACAAGATTTAATCATTAGCACCATTCCTCTTACAAAGGTTGGATAGATAAAACATAGCAGTACCAATAATATTTATGATATTTTAAAATAAACTTTGCATAGCTATATAACTTTTTCTGTTATTCAAACAAACGGGAGGCGAAATTAGAAGCTGGGAAACAGGTACTTGGTCTTATCGCAGAAAATAAATGCGAGAAATTACTGTAACAGAAAACCACAGCTTGAATTGGTGCAGTACAGAAGATAAACTGTAAGTTAAATACAATCTTTAAAAAAACATCTCCCGCACTAAGGAATTTGATCCTAATGTCACTGGGAGTTAACAGGCATTCGATTCACATGCACAAAGACACCCAGACTCAGAACAAACATCTGTGGATCGCAAAAATTCTTGTCGTACGCGGGGATCGAAAGCGCGACACCATTGTTTACCCATTATAGTTCCATTACAGGGCATGGGCACTGATACTATTGAATAAATACAATTTTGTGAATCGATTTATGTTAGAAAAAAAAAAAGGTGTAAAACAATAACTTACTTAAGAGACCTCTAGTACGCAAATATTCTAAATTTGTTTATGCAAGATGCAAAATATACATCAGCACAAAATAACTATATTATTTCTGGCAAGATTAAAATTAACTTCACCATCAACGATACCACATTTCATGGTGTGATTGGCACTTGTATTTATTTTGAAGTTATTTTCGTACAAATCGTTTCGTAAGTTCGGAAGTCGATACTCCACTTTAAAAAGCATCTGTTAAATAATGTGTTTATGAATTGTACAATGTTTACTTGATTCTTAGTTAGTTTAACTTTATTAGACTTTCATTTGGCGTAGTTTCCGCTCTGGAAGTATACAATGTTTAATTACTACCTGCTTATTACGACAAAGAACACATTGTCCTTAGGTTAACAGTCTATAGCAAACTTACAATAAAACCTTCTTGAACTAACTACATTAGTCAGCGTAATACCAACCAAATAAACAAAAAAGATAGAACCAAAGAGCGAACCAAACAAAGATGGCGGTGCAAATAAGTTTCTCAAAAAATGTCCTATTGTAGTGTCCAAGCGCGGTTAGTTTCGGAATTCCAAACTCGAAATTCAAAGTTTTGAGTGTGAAGCAGCGGTATACGAGCCAGTAAAACAAAAGAATGACTAGACTCCTTCGTGAAGTCAGACACTGGCTGTTTTGCAAAAGAGGAACAAAAATATAGAGAAAAAATACGTTTGCATTTCAGATCAATTTTAATCAACACAACAATATTGAAAGTACAAAGCAGCTTAGAAACGACAATAAATTCTACCTTAAACCTCTATGACTGAGAAAGCAAGTGAAAACAACAACTTTTAAAGTAATAAATCATAAAGTCTTAGGTGGGATTCTCCTGCGTCTGTGAATAGAAAAGTTAGCGACACAACATTCATAAAGTTGACGGATATAGCGAGAACGCATAAGGCAGTCCTTTCTGGAGAGTAATAATAATGTCATTAGTACTTTGCGAGCAATTATTTTCACAGTAGAGTGGGCAAATAGTAGTCTCATAATGTAGAGTCGGTAGTAAAAACTATGTTATATTAATATAAGAATACATAAATTATTTTGTTTTGGTAATTTGGAACCCTTTTCACTTGAGTTTACATCGGTCTTTGAAGTAAAAGTAAAAATAGAGCGCAGTCAACCGTTATTTCAGTTTAATTTCGTCGAAGATACTAATTATAGAACATCGTCGAGTAATTTAATTACATATAAAATTTACAATGTAATAAAATTGTAAATTACCCACATATGGCACCCTGGCTAAGTTAATTGCTTATTTTACTGCATAGATTGCCGAATGCTGTAATAAGTTATCCACGTCGAATAATACGATGTGCCCGCATGTGAAAATATCGGGACTAATCAACAAATGCTTGTTCCTATCCTATTTTGGTTTTCTTTGAGCATGTGGTTCGAATATCTGAACTTTTGCAATCTAGGGATAAAATCCCCAGTGCGGTGGATATAAAAATAACAAGAAATATTTTGAACTAGCTGCAATCCGCGGTGTAACCTACAAATAATATTTTATTGCGAGATTGATACCTACCATGAACTAACTCCGTATAAAGTTTTATCAAAATTGGTTTAACCGTTTGGACGTGAATACGGAGTATCCATACACACTTACAAATATTCGTCTTGATAACACGAGTTTCTTTTAAAACATTATGTAGTAAGAAATGAAAAACAAAAGAATGCAGCACTCAAATGTTATCAGCTTGTTAGAAGTATAATGAAAGTATAAGTAGATGATATAACATTGTTATGAGGTGATTAAAGACGTGTTTGTAGACGTATTAACTTTACAACAGTCAAAGAAAATAATAAGTGTGGTTATTGTATTAAAAATGTAATCTGTGTAATATACAACGTTGATAAAAGCGAGAGGCATTAAATGAAACCACATATTCTGTATATCATTATAAGGCTACACAACAAAAATCAAATCAATGTAAGCAATATTTTTATAATAACTTTCGTGAGGATGATTCATACTTAAAACGTTATAACGGTTTACTCACGCGTATTTATCGGGATAGCCCGACTAGTTTCGGACCAAACCGGAGCCAACTAGATAACTATGCCTATAAAACTTAGTCACCTAATCAGGAAGATACAGCATGTTCAAACTAAAAAAAAACTAAAAAAATATCCTGTGACTAAACTATTGCTTACATTGATTTGATTTTTGTTGTGTAGCCTTATAATGATATACAGAATATGTGGTTTCATTTAATGCCTCTCGCTTTTATCAACGTTGTATATAGTGAAAGTCGCTTGGATCGCTCTACTTCAATATGTAAAACAATTTTCAGTCTTTGTCCGCAAAATATAGGAGCATAGCAATTAAAGGGTATATTAAATTATAAAAAAATACTGTAAACTCTGAAAGGTCGTCTGCAAAACATAAAATGAGCTGCATAATGAGCAAAAGCAAACAATAGACTGTCATTAACTAATCCCAAGGTTGAAATACGTAAGCAAAAAGGTTTTCTTATGCCCCTTATAAGGCCGTAATGCAAAAGTTTTGATGATGATGACGTCATAAGAACAAACTCGGAAACCAAGTTTGGAGGAGAGTGAATTAGCACATTATGACCAAAGGGCATAAAAACTTGAGGACTCGTGACACCTCGTGTATAAAGGACCTTTGAGACGATCATATTTGACTCAAACATATACTTCTTTGTTTACTCATTCATTGTTAGTCGGGTGTAAGCGTGAGTAAACCTTTCACATATAATTATGAATCGTCTCACAAAAGTTATCATTATAAAATCACTTATCACGTTTGATAGTTTGCAGGTTCAAAAGTTGTCCAAAAATTTTAAAAGAAGCTTGTTTTACTAAGCGAGCGGGCAAAATATGTGAAGCTTATACAGTCTAGTTTTACACTTAATTGTTCGCGAACTCCTTCTAGACAGAGAGCTCGATTCAAGTCGATTCGAAAAAAAAATATTACAACTTATAATAGTTGTGACCCTCTCTCGCACCACGCAATTTTTTTCCTAGAAATTATAGCAAAAAAAATATTTGCTATTAAAGTTCCTCGATCAACTCGCTCACTTAATCAGGTTAGTGGTGGCGAAAATACCTCAATAACAAACCTAGTTAATACATGTCATGTTTCAACATTGTCTAGGCATTCTGCTTATCATTCGGTCGTTCTCGTTCCATTCAATCGCGAATGAATATTTAAATCGTTCTGCAGTGTGGCGGTGGGTTGAGATCAAAGACATAATGGCAGCCAGCTGATGGCGGGACGCCCCGCATCCCAGCTTAGCTGTAAATTATGTACGGCCAAACAATACGGAGACTGATCTGCATTTTATTGTTCTCGGTACACACCGTTCTATTTTCATGATGACTACTAATAGACACATTTTATTTGATCCAGCCAGCGTTGTACTCATCCTATTCTACTAATATTATAAATACGAATCGCATGTTAATATAATCCACGAGCCAAAAGATCCTTGTAGATCTATAATAAAACAAGCTCGTTTTAAATATTTTTTCATTCTATATAAATCGATTCCATGAGAGTTTTAAATGAAAAAATGAAGCATCTAACAGTTTCAATTGTGTGACTCAACTTTTCTAGGATCCAGGCCTACCCCAAGCTAAGTTTTAGCGAAATCGGTTGAGTGGTTTAGTCGTGAAGGTCTTACAAAGAGAAAGAGAGAGAGGGAGAAAATTAAATTTCATAATTTTTATGCTACTATTAAGATATTACCATAGACTTTGTTTTTCAAAATCCATTAAACAGTTCAGCCTTGAAAGCATTGCAGACAGCATTACTTTCGCATATTACTTTTTTAATAACGTTTATTACTACATAAGTTGTGGGTTTTTAACTTAGCTAAATGGGTCATCACTCTGCTGGCAGCGGCTCCACTGTTTAATGTCTGTAGTACTCGAAATTATGTTTGTTTACGTCTA
Source organism: Chrysodeixis includens (assembly GCA_941860345.1). NCBI lineage: Eukaryota > Metazoa > Arthropoda > Insecta > Lepidoptera > Noctuidae > Chrysodeixis > Chrysodeixis includens. The sequence goes on along the minus strand of OW796095.1, from coordinate 7,920,215 downwards.
AATGAATCACACGGTCTTATTTACATCTTGACGAGCTTTTTCAGTGGGTTGTTAGAAATTATGCAACGCTTGATAGTAAACGTACTCATTCTTAGTCTTTCGTCATACGTAATATGCAATAACAATGAGTTCATTGAATATGTTTATGTGTTTGCTCATTAAACTAAGATGTGGCTTTATTTTTAGAGGCTATTTCATGTTTCAAAGCAATCCCTGGAATTTTGTGACATTTTAGTAATATGTGCATTTGAATCTCAATTTTTATAATTTAAAGACATGTTTATGAGCAAAAGTATCTGAACGCTTTCTTTTACGCTTACACGACCACGATTATTAAAAAAACGTTTTCTTTTGCAAGTACATGGAGTCAGTTTTACATTAAAAATATTTTTTTTTTTCAATAAATTCAGAACCTATTCCTTTTTTAAGTAATTAAAAAGAATAGGAATTACTTTTTCAGGATAAGCAATATTTACACACCTGACTACGAAGACTGAAAGCTTATAGATTATAATGAGATTAGATCTTATAACCATTCAAGCACGACAGCAAAACTAATAAATAAGCATCAACGTCGTGGTGGGAACCACGACGTTGATGCTGTCTATTGTTAGGCGGCAAGATTAACGCAGGGCGACATAGCATTCTTGACAGGGCCTGTACATCACGTGCTCTAAAAGTTTCATATCTCATGACCTAAATACGCCGTCACAGTTTTTACAACCCTGCACGCTGCCTTTGGCCTTTGTGGTAGTATGTCTAACTAATAGGTCGATATAGACAGGGTCGGACTTGGCTGGATAGACTTCGACAACCCATGGGGAACGACAACGTTTTTTGTTCCTTTGTATTTTTTGTAATTTGTGTAGGTAAAATCTAAATTAACGCCCAAGATACAGGCTTTGCCTAGTTTGGGCTAATGATAACATTACATAAAATTTAATATTTTTAGAACATGAATTGCGTCTTCTTTCTTTGTAGCCACCGCGTTGCATATGTGTAGGTATAAATCTAGAAAAAAAGTTTTTAATTCGACCCTGTAGAGGAAAGGGCTAACAGATTGCCTGGGACCTAGGCGTCAAAGGCCACCTTGACTCACATGCCCAATCCAACCCTGGACACAATTTTCAGCTCAACAGGTTCGTGAGTTTCGTGACAAACTATGAACTTCAACTCGTCCCATTTCCCTAACTTAAATTAAATTTGTATTTTACTTTCTTTATTTCTGTAAACAGTTTCTGCTACCTATCGTGTACAGTTGACTGGGTTTTAGAACATTTTGCTTTTATATTACCTCTTTGAATAGGTACGGTAACTTTTGACGCCTTGAATTGAGGCTAAGAAAACTCTTGGCGGACAGTTTTCATGTACTTTCGCATCATTTGATATGCGCTGCGTCATGGGGTTCAATAGAAAATGATTGCCAACTTTCGTCCGTGTAAATTATGTGCCGTTTCTTTGAGCAGAATTTTGGGTCCTGTCCATTCAAGTACCTAAATGTAAACTTAATGTGAGTATAATGTAAATTTAATCCTTTTCCACACTGTCATTATTAATACATCAGTCAAAATATACATCCAGCATCCAAATAAATTTGTGTATATCAGAGCACTTCGAACACATAGCTTTTGGTGACTTACTTCCAATCGTCCGCAAACACAGAACATAAATTAATTAAATTTATAGCTCTTGCACAACATATTTCGGTAAAATCGGTTCAACCGAGTTCATGCACATCCATTTGGTAGTTTCTCAATGATTAAATAACAAGCAATACTAACAAGGTAACATGTCCATTTGCTTAAAGCTAGCTGACATCTAGCTTCTATCGTAAACATAGTACTTCTATAAGATCATAAAATAAGATATACTGTAATACCAAAAAAAGAGAGTATATGAGCAATATCTTTTCCGTTTTTTCGACGCATCAGCCATGAATATACTTGACATTTCAGCCCTAGACTTCGATCTATAAATATTAGATGTTACGTGGTTATAAAACACGGCTCGTAAATTTACTATCCAATACCAACATACGACATGGATGTGCGTACTAGAAGGTCGAAATACTTATGTATAACCTAAAGGCATATCTAGTGAAATTGCAATGAACATCAAAATGTATTAGACCGTAAGTGAAACAGACAAGACCGAAAAAAATATGAAAAAAAGCAACAATTCGTAACAATTTAGTTTGATTGTCATTCATTACACATAATATAACTACTTTGTCAGAAGACTCCCAAACAATTATAAAAGAAAAACAAATGAAAGCGTTGACAGATGCAGCACCGACTAATACCCTGTACCACGATACTCGCATCGACAGCCACCTAACGATGGCAACTAACTGTTGTCTTGTCGCTGTCGCTTGTTAACGTCAAGCGTATTAGCAGAGAATAGATGGTCTAATCTTGTCTCGTCTCGTTTTGTGGTACGGGCAGAATAGAAACTCAGATGAATTCGTTCATCTGAGTTTCTATGCTGCCCCTCATCAGATTTGAGTTTCAAAACATCTTTAACATTTAAAATTAAATAAAAATACTTTGTTTCAAAGTTTTTTCAGAAATGGGTATTGACTAAAATTCTAGTTAGTTCGTTAGATAGATTACCAAAAATACATTGTGTAATACGTGTTCATACAAAGATATAAGGAATCAAAGATGGTGAATCGTATGGAAGTGGGAGTAGAAACGTCACTTGTCAATAAAAAGTGTATTGAGACGCGACCAACGAGATTTCATCCCACTGTATCAACTTCATCGATTATAATGCGATAAAAGAAAAATGCGCCAATATTTTTGGAAATCTATTTGAGGAACTAATCAGTAATAGTTTTTTAAATACAAAGGTAGTTAAGGACTCAAATTTGATAGTTATTATGAATATGTGATTCTGTAGGTACTTTAGACATATCATAATGAGAATGAAACAAGTTTTGAAGAAACATAAGCCTTGTTCAAAGCTACTCTCGAAAAGTTCTTAGCTTATAAACGGATTATGCACTTCATGAAATGAATCCCTCATATATCAGAAGTGCTTTTAGTATGGATAGTGCATATTTACGCTATTCTAAGGTTGTCTAAAATACGAGAGTTAGAACAGACCCTACTCATTACTTATTTACACAATAATGTTACATCACTACGTATTTTAAAACAAAGTCGCTTCCTTCGTCTATTCGTCCCTATGTATGCTTAAATCTTTTAAACTACGCAACAGATTTTGAAGCGGTTTTTTTTTATATGAGTCGCTAGTTTAAAAATAAATAAAAGTTAATATTATCAATTTTTTACGCAAATTTCTAACCATTAAATCCTGTATTAGATAGTTATACTGTGGCATTTATTTTGAGTGTAATTAAATAGATGGACTCGTTTGTCACTCCATTACACACAAAACAGGCAAAAAATCTGGTTCAATTTTAACACATACACTTACATCTGAAGTACCCCAAAACCTGCTGAAGACCTCTAGGGTACTAAAATGACGCAAATAAAACTACGAGGCTCAACTAGTTATCACATATTTCACGTACCGTCTCGGCGTCAGACCGAAAAAAGAAAACCTAAAATCCAACTGAAATAGAAAATACAAAGCCTAATAAATAACAAATCGATCCATATGGGCTGTGATTGGTGACCCTTTAAATCAACCGTGTGCCTGTTTCACTACGCCTGTGTTTTTCCCACTTACAAAGGATTTGTTACTTCAGCGGCGGAATTATTGGTTCTCCCTTGTATGCTGTTCCCATGTCAATGTTTCCTGTCGTAGTGCGAGCAAATAGATCCGTGTTTTGTACTCACTTGGTTCCGATAGCTCCGTCCCTTGGAATAAGGGAAGGTTTTGACGTGAGGTTTTATAATGGGACTGTTTCATTTTAATATCAAACAGGGTCTTGATTTAACTTGAATCGTTGTAGACAAACGCTTAAATTCTACAGATACTTTTATGTAATAAGTTCCCTTAATGATCACCAATTATATGACTAATAGGTTAAATTATATTTTTATAAAATGTAACCTCATATTAACTTTTAAACATATTAATAAGCTTTCATGATCACAAGGGCAGCCTTCCATCAATAATAATCAAAACCTTAACTCAGTAGACGACGTTGATCAATATTGATTACACATTATAAAGTTACAATGTTCTTATGATAAGACGTTATTGAATTTGGAAGTGTATTCACAAAGTAACTATATTATCTTATGTCGAGTAAACACAGGATTCGCTTTGAGAAACAAAACGATCGTTTAACTAAATTACACGTAACTTGGTTTTACGATAGTGAATACTGGAATACCTGTTACTGTACGAAGCACGTACCTAATAAAAGTAACTGTGTCTGTGTGTTATCTAGACACATTATGAGATGGAAAACTCACAAAGCTTGCATTGAGGGATTAGGGGAGATTCGGGACGTAGGCGCCGACGTATGGGCTTGAAAGGTATTACGGGGACATTACATTACAGTATTATCCAGCTGGGGATTGTCCAAGGCCATTGTACTTCTCTCTCTATATCATACACGTTTTCGTGTTTCTTTTGTTTCTTAGACACTGGATTCTGGACTATGATTGATTAATGACTACAAAGATTTATCGATCGTTCGAATAAACAGAAATCAATCTATTTTCCGCCGACATAACTCTCGGCTACATTTACGTTATGTTACTAAAATAAACACGATCACGGCTTAATTAATAAAAAGCAAGAAAAACATTAGCAGTGTTCGCGTTGGAATACTAAAATAGTTTGGAAAATAATCCTTCGCCGTCTAAAATAATTGGAAACCAAGTGAAAGTTGGGATTGTTTCCGACATGCAGGGAAACTATGTCCGGGTCTGAAAACTTACTAGTTTCAGTGCTTAATTGTCCGTATACATTACAGACCTCTGTGAGTACTTTCTTTGAGTACAACATCTAGAATTGTGTAGTCTTTGTGGAAACGAGACAGCGCTCATACTGCGCGCAACTGAGTCTCAGTTCCACAACTTCAAAAGCTAAGCATAAGCGTGCTGTTCAAAGTCAGTAGGTACGGTCTCCATCAAAACACATTTTGACTTTTAAACGAACTGTTCAACATCAAATTAAATGAATTACTGTTGTGCTATAAGGTAACAAAATAGGCTTGACACCTGGTATAGATAAAACATGCTAAACACTAATTCCTACATGAGAGAAAAATAATGACACTTTGTAAATCGGTTTGTGTTAACCGACTTCTGATGTTGACTGTACAAGCATTGGAAAGTCTGCATTAGTTGAAAATTGTTCTCCGTCACTACCCACGTATTCCACTGTTTGTTTTATTGCACCCACTTTAATTGGCTGTGGTAAACAGGCGTTCCCGGTCGACTGGTTCCAAAACATTCCCTTTAATCAATACGTACTAATTAATTAAATTCGATGAAGTTTACACGCGGTAATGAATATGGCTCGTTAATATTAACATATCAATGATTTTTATTATGGTTTCATGACACGTGTTCGAAACTATTTGATTTACAAATTGTACCTCGGTTTTGACTGGTGAGACGACTTTTTATGCTATTATTGATTAAATACATAGTAAAAAAAGAAATTTCCCGTTGACTGCCGTGTATGCTGATCTTTAAAACTGTGAACGGATATTGATTTGATCTTTTAATAGATAGAAAGCTTTATATGCATCTATGCGAAGCTGGAGCGAAGCGCTAGTATCTGAAAAACAATCTTACCACATTTGACTGGCCTGTTGGTCTAGGGGTTAGTGGCCCTGACTGCTATCGTCGTGCGGTCGTGGGATCGATCCCTGCACACACAAATGTTTGTGTGATTAGAACGATCATTTGTTCTGTGTCTGAGTGTTATTTATCTATAATATTTATGTATTTAAAAATATATATGTTTGTTTATCAGTTGTCTAGTACTCATAATACGAGCTCTGCTTAGTTTGATACTAGATGGCGTTGTGCAAAAGTCGTGGAATATTATTATAGCCACCAGGGCCCGTGTTTGCCAATTGATATTTAGTTCCCGGAAAATAGTAAGGATATACTCGATAATAGTCAGTAAATTGGGGTCACATTATTAGTAGTTAATTGTAGCCTTTGGGTATACGACTAAGATATCCGTAATCACCGGAAAATATCAAAAAGCGGTCCGTAATTTTCTATCGATTGGTTTATATCAAAATTGTAGAGGAATGTATAAAAGTGATCTCTCTTTCTTTGTCTTGCTTTCCTTTGTTCACTTTTAATAATGAAAAGTTTTGCTTTTTTTTTAAGTAAAAATAAACAACATGTTTAAATAAACTACGGTCATGATAATATGCAGCTTCTGCATTTGGCAATATACCTTCTTGAAATAAAACTGGTCAAAATAAAAATAAATAAGGCTTTCCGTAAAACTAGTCAAGAAATTCACAGTTTGGATAAAACCACCACAAACATTTTCTCAATGGACTTTTACCTTCTTGTCGAAAACTCTTTATTTCCATTATCTTCATTCATTGCAGTTGTCTATTGCCATATAAATCATTTAGTATATAAAAAGCTTTTCTTTTAAAGCAGTCACGTCTTTAAGCACTTGCATACAATTTTATTCTACGATCAAAATGACGTTAGGGGCATGGTTCTCAAAGGATTTTAAACAAATAAAGATATGGCTGAACATATTCAATTGTTTTCTTTCGAACGCATGAGCGCCATTCAAATGTATGAGTGGAATTTTCAATATCGGTCTGGCTTTGAATCCGTTTGTACTGCACAGCCAACACTTATGAAAAATATTTGAATTTACAGTGAAATTTAAATAAAGTTCTACGAATTGTTTAGTTTTTATCATCTGGTTATTTTGAATAGGGTATTTGTTTGTTAACTAGATAATAAAACGGCACAACAGTGGTATTCGCAGAATACAACCTTTTTGAAAATAGAAACCTACAAACAATATTTATTTTTAGTATCACAACATGAATAGCTCTGCATTCCACCCACATTTACCATCCTTTGACAAAAAGCTTGACAAAAATACGTTTGAAGGTACGAGAACGTCACTAGCACAATATAGCTAATGTTTCCATTGAAATAAGATCCCCTAGTCCGTTCGATCCCAGTGGAAATCCTTTCAACGAAGATTTTGAACAACGTGAGTAATCAAGAATACATAACGGGAATAAGTTGGAGTTGTGCCTGTGAAATAGAACTCCCAGACCAATAACAACGTTATTAATGTCCTTGAACCCATCTGTTTATGCGACTTATCTATAGTAAGTATACTTAATAGGTAGCTACATAGTTAGTGTAATCTATCAAACGGAGTCTGGATTTTCGAACGTGTTTCAAAGCACGGTTTTTGGTGGTTGAAGTCTTGTGTTCCAATCTGAATTATAAGTGCTTACTTTATTTGGAACATCCATTTGATCATTAAAAAAATCTTTTGGGAAGCAACAAATGTATCGGTGTGAGGTAATACACTATGTTTGAAAGTCACCAAGAAGTGACTTTGTGTTTATGTAGAAATATTCTATTCAAACTAAATGCTTAAATATTAGTTATAAATTACCAAACACAAATGACCTGAAAATCTTAAAATCCATCAAAATTCACACGACCTTCAGTATACTCAACACAGTAGCACGAATTTCATATTTTCACACAATAAGAAGGCGAAACGGACAGGCGTCATAACGTCTCGTGAAACAATAATTTCACACACAATAATATTCCGTCCATCAACCATTCATTCTCTCTCAAAGCGTTTACGATTTGCTAACGTACATAAAATCTTTAGCGAGTGTATATCAGACTTAGAGGGACTACAACAGGGCTTATTCATTGCCTCATTAAAATAATTACGATTCTATTTTGATAAAAAATCGTACATTATTGATGCATAAGGCCCTACTAAATCTAAAATAGGAATGCCTGTGTAAGAAAAACTAAATAGAGTATATAACTAAATAGATATCATACTTGTCCTAAACTTATTTTTATTTATTTATATTTAAGTACTTCGGTTAATATATGGCATGGTTATATTTACAACATTACTTTTAGCATTAGAATTAGTTACTTGAATAAGAAAATTGTCTTATTATATGTATTATATTATTATTATTTTTTCATTATCTTAATCATTTTGTAGATGAGTGACAGTGACAGGTAAATATTATGAGTATTATTTTCAGTTTTATTTTACAAAATAGTTCCTTTACATTTGATTCTTTGATATCTTTGTACGACTTCAAACAAATTAGAGACCGGACGCAAAGATTTTAAAAGACGATAAAAATATAATCCCAAATTATTTTAACGTAGTGATCTCGTGGGTGTAACTAAGTGCTCTCGTTGAAGATATCAAAATACCCGCCACGTACTTAGCTGAAGTTTAATTTCGCTCGTTATAATTGTAATATATTAACGTCTAAATAGAAATGAGAACATTTCTAGAATGCCTGAGATGTTTTCGTTGCTGGAGTATTTTCGTAACATTTAGGTATTAAGGGCCCCTTATTCCGAAAGTTTAGGCATTTAACGCACCGAAACGGCTTGCGCCCGCGATGCCCAGGAGCCGTCGCGATTTGAACTCCGGTGACCTATGGCGGCGGGCGGGCACGCCACAGTATAAATAAATAAATCAGTAGTTCATATATATATTGTGCTAGTAATAAGTAGTAGTTTGCAACAAAAACATAATAATATACTTAGCTTGATGTGCTATCCACTAAACTATTGATTGTCAACACTAATATGTTATGAATGTGTGACTAAGGAAAGCGATGATCATTCTATAGAATTTAAAGAATGGTTGTAGAAGATTTGGTGAGTACTATACAGCGTGGCGCTACCACCCCGACATTAATTTAACACGGTTAGGACTAGTAACCATGAATCATTTGAATCATGATACGTTTTGATATTACGTAAATTGAAAGACTTTTTTTTTCAAACAAACTAAATAATAAACATCTATCTCAAATTGTGATCACTCTGTGCGAAAGTTCATTCATCAAATAACTTACCTACGACTAGCGGGCTTACGTTTACTCGGTGCGGCAACGTCTGAATATTCAACGGCAAGTTGAATATTCCCATTATAGATTTTAAATTCTATACATACTGACTTCTCGTTGCTCTGTGTATAGAAGTAATCATTTTGTGACGTATTTATAGAATAAGTACTTACGCAATACACTTTCGGATTATCTTCACTTCAGACACCCTTCTTTTCTTAATTTTGTTTTTTTTATTTACCATTTCAATCACTTACGTAAATTTGTGGTCGCGAGCAAAAGTTGCATAGGTCCTACCTCGATGGCGTCCGGCCGGACACTGGCACCGAGCGCGCGGTGCGCGCGAGCACTTTTCACGTATTTATTTTATTTAAAAAAAAATAAGCGCCATATTAAAATTGTATCCAATAATATCCCTGGCAAATCCGATTAGTAAATGAAATGTTAAATTTATATAAAATTCCGTTCAGTCCAAGTCTTATAAAACTAAAAATACTTTTAAAATCGACCTTACTTCTGAATTTTTTTTTATCGAGCAAAATGTTAAATAATTCGTTTCTATCCAAAAAAGTCACTAGATAAAGCATGTATCTGTACTATATATTTTTTTAAGAATTTAAATATGGTGATTTCTCTGAAAAAAACTCGATCTAGAAACGTAAATTTCGAATAAGGGGCCCTTAAGTGTAATCTGGATTCTGGGCCTAGGAGTAGTATTTAACAGGGCTAAGAGGATTTTAGTAATGATTAGGCTAATGTAGAGTACTTTGAGCCGGGTCTGATTGCTAGTAATATCAGTAGATCTCAATTTAAGTATAACAGTCACCCACTACTTATTTATTATTCAGTCCATACATTTTTAGTATGTCTACTTTATTATTAAGACGATGTGAGCCCCCTTAGACAAGTCATTTTATACCAGCATTGGCATTGATCGAATCTCTCAAATGTATGGAAATTATAAACAAATAGGGCTTGTCTGGCTAGCCAGCTACGTTTATTATAAAATGGGCTATATATATTCGTAGTTGATATCACTGGGTAGAGGTATCAATACAGAATATTTACTGACAAAGCCTATAAATAACATCGAACACAAAAGCATTCAACACTACTATTATAGTTAATTTAAATTTGATTTTAAATTATTAAAACCCGTTAAAATTATACATATTTTATCTTTACACACTCGTACATGTATTGAACACGAGTTTCCGAAAACAATCGAAGGTCATATTGTAAATTTCTCTGAAAATAGTCAATAGAACATGGAAGCCTCTAAACAATGAACAGATTATTTGTTTTGGAGAATTTGTATTTACTGTTTTATTATTTTGTTCTGCCTTTCTAGGTTTACTCACTAATAATAATGTATTCTAACTGATTCCGGCCACGGTGGCCAGTGTTTCTATAACACCAGCCAGCTACGCGGGACATATCATAGTGCACAAGCGTGTGCGCAAACACAGGTGCACTCTCTGTACCTTTACTATCACAGCCGGATGGACATGACCGGACAGAGATCAGGAGCAAGACCCACATTTTTAATTACCTTCCGAAACACGGAAGCTGTGATATTCATTTCTAAAATGCACAGAACATTCGAAAAGTCTGTGGGGTTTCGAACTCGAGACCTTTTACTTGCCAGTCCAGTGATCTTATCACTTGGCTATTATAGCTTCAAATTAATATAATGTTACACTTCCAACAATTGAATCGTATTGAATAGACTAACCTGATATTGACAGCTTAACGGGAGCCGACAAATAACGTTTACATTTCGATACCTTCATAATGAGATGCTTAGTATTGGTGTTTATAAATCTTACTACCAAAAGACGTTCATCGGTAGACAAAGTCTTAATAGAGAGAAATATAAAAGAGAATGTTAAAGTTTTTTAATGTCTGTAGCACTTTTACTTGCTACCTTGCTAGTTTTGGCTCGTGACACCGCTCATTTGTTATTTTTACTAACATATCGCTACATAACGTAAGTATACACACGCACTTATTTTGCACAAGTTAAAGGTGGCACTTTCCCAAATTACAACACCAAAATTTTATTGCATTAACAGGAACCGGCGCCAATAAATTAAATATGAAATTAATCACAAACTTAGGTATTTATTGAATGCAAGCTATAATATTGTGTTCCACAGCCGAGCGAGAATCTCCCGTAATCATCTCCTTCTCTAGAATGTTCTGTCCGGAGCCAATTCACACTATAATTCAAATTAAACAGAAAAATATTCATAATAATTTAATGAAATATTATTAATATGCCGTAAGAATGTACCTCACGTAATATTAAGTGGAGTTTCCTCAAGGGTTGACCGCAGACACCTATGAAGTTGTTTCCAATTATAACTTTGTTCCGCATTCATTCGTGCCAAATTTCATACAGCCGCGTCCGCCAGTGGTATTATCTAACTTGCAAAAACAACGCCGCAGCGATTTCGTCGTTAGAAACAACTTTATGTACACAAAATATCATGTTTGACAGCGATATTGCTATGACACGACACGACAATTACTATGTGGTTTTCAAATAACTTTCGTTTTTGTTTTAAATTTCAATTGTTTACCAGAACTTTTAAAGTCAATCCACTCGCGATATAATTTTTATAATGAAAACCTTTTCGTCTATTAGTGAAATCTTTTTTAGTTGGGGACCTAGACTATTTATAATTCAGTGTTTGCCATTATATTATGTTACAAACTAATATAGAGGATTTCACGTTACTCATAAATAAGTTAATTAATGGTAATACTACAAGTTAGTAACTTTCTGAGAAAGGGCATTTAAAAATAATAGGTATTGATATGAAGGGCTGAACTACCCATTTAATTGAAAGTGTGACAACAATCCGACATGACCGGAGAGAAATCAGGCGCAGGACCCACAACCTGCCTTCCGAAACACGAAAGCTATGACATTTATTTCTAAAACGTACACAATATTCGAAAAGTTAGTGCGCGCCATGGTGATCGAACTCAAGATCATTGACTTGGCAGTCCTGCGACCTTACCACTGTGCTACTCTATCACAGTTTCAAAAGTTGTTTATAGTTTATGTGTAAGTGTTTGCTGTATAGGAAATACGTGAATGGAAACTTATAAGCGGATCTCCCGGTCTTATTTTATGTGAGTCGATTTATACGAAGTCCATTATACTAGTTCGAGTCTTTAAAAACAAAGCAAACAAACCGATTTAAACTTCCTACAAGTATATAAAAACTTCTTTGTTGTCCGAGTTAATATAATAATGTCTATTTAATAAATCATTTTATGAATTCCCGTAACAAAGGGCTAATTAACGTTACACAATTCTTTTTAATTAATAACCTAATTAGTTAACAGTGGAGAATGCTTTGCAGTTAAAAACTTACTTTTAACAAGAGACTGTTACTAAATTAAAACCGTCAAGTATATACATGTTTCATCACTTAAGTATTAAGCTTATAATTAAAAACACGAATAGTGCTGCTCGAATATGGAAATGGACTCAAATCAGCAATATTCGTTATGTCTTGCAAAATTAAATTGAACGCACATTATTGCGAGTCAAACGCGTAGCACTAGTCGAACGATACGAATTTTAAAATACTGTATTTAAAATTTTCCCCACATTTACCCACGTTGTATCGTCCAAATCCAAAATGTGTGAGGTTCTAAAAATCAAAAGTTTTTATTTCGACTAGGCCTTTTTAGGTACTGTCGTTGCGCGGTTCCAAAATGTCATTCTTATGGAGAAGAACCGGTAAGAAACTTAATAAGTCGTTTAAAAAAATAACAGAAAAATACAGTTTATGTAACATACAATATATATGTTCTAGAAACGTTTCTATCGATGCATTCGTCTAGGATAAATGTGCGTTCACGTTTAGTGTCACTCGTAGAGAGAAAAGGATTCTAACGTTACCCCAGACGTCAAAATCATTTTAAGCATTCACAAGTTATGGCGGAATAAAGAACCTCACGTACATGAACCGTGAAACCATTATACTCCTTTTTTTCGGGCAGTCGAGTAATAAATGGACGGAGAGAAGTGTTCTCAGTATTTTAGTGCTTTATTTAAATTCCCTGGAAATGTTTCTGCTCTATTGAAATCGTAATAACTGTAATATCATAGGAATGCAATTTACATACGTGCAATTCGTGGCACGCAATTTATAACTGTTTTACGACCATACTGATGTAAAACATTTGCGAATTTGTTTGTTCTCGATATAATCATCGTCACCTTCCTGCCTTTATCCCATTTTACAAGGAGTCGGTGCAACACGATTTTTTTTCCATTCTCCCCTATTAGACAGTATCAGTCACACTATCATTTACTCCTTTTTCATTCATATCGTCCCTTAAACAATCCAATCTAATATTAGATTAATAATTAAATAATATCATCTTCAATGAAACATTTATAGCCTTCATAATAACACAAATACGGGATGTTCCCGACAGAACGAACAAAGCTTCTGATTTAGGGACGCATTTATAAACCACTTCGAATGCGTATTTTGGATTACCGTACTGTAATCTATTGATGTGCTAAATATTATGACGGGCTCGATATTTACGCGTCCAGTAATAAAGGCCGGACTCTCTTTACGATGAACTGGACAAAGTCAAAGAACCTATAAGGCTCTTTCACAGAGGCGAAATATTATAGGTCGATAATATCGCATGTATCGCGGTATTGCTATATCTGTTTTCAGTACATTTTGTATTAGGATGGTCATATAGTTACCCACCGCTACAATAGAAGTAGGGCGTTGCGTTTCTCTGTCGTGCGATATTCCGATATGAGTTCTAGAATGTTTTGTATCAGGACGCACACCTGCGATAATAAAGCCTCGGCGCGGCGCCCTCTTGTAAGAAATATCGTATGATGAAAACGCAACTGTGTGCAAGAAATTGGCCGCATTATCGGAATACCGCATGCGATATTATCGACCAATAATGACGCGCCTGTATGGGAGAGTCTTTAAGCGATATTGAGCTTATCGGTTGTTAAAGCAAGACAACGATCTACACTGCGCGTAGCTTCATCTCGCTTACACAAAAGTCGACAGTCACTTGTTATAAGCATTTGTTCTCCGTACAGCTGATATTTTTCGATAAGATGAACCGTATTAGTGCCGTGTCGGTCTCGGGGCATAAAATGAATAGCACCATTTCATCTCCACCGTTGGTTGACATAGGACGCGAGTAATGGACACATTATCTTAATGACACCTCCAGAACTCTACTCCATAACGGAAAGCTGACCACTTGTCATGTTTACTGTAGGTATATTTATTTTATTCTTTATTTCAGCGAACATAATAATGTAAGTCTATTACAGTTACAAACAGAGTAATAACGTGTTGCGTTTATTACGGAATACATTGAGATAATTTGACGATTTATTTTTGTTTTCGTATATCTTCAATATAATAAGTTTAATCTGTAAACTAAATCTGTACATCAAAAGTAAATTCACACAACATTAACATATAACAAATTTTGTTTAATTTTTTGTCAAAACATTTATTGATGATGGTTTTAAGAAAACACATTTTATTAACAATTCATACATCATCAGTTACTATCCATTAGGAACATGAATATAAAGGAAAGAGACATGACAGCTAGACGTATTTGTATAACAGTTGCTGGATAAATAAAATGTCATAAGCCGTCCATGTGATGACATGAACGAAATATGTTTAAAGATTTCTAAAATAGAATATTCAGCTCAAGACTTTCAAACCGGCGATATATTTCAATTTGTGCAAATACTCGAGGTGTTCTCGTTCAATTTGACTGAAACTGTAGCTATAGTAAACCCTAGTTGAAATAAACTAGATGCTGAAGACACACGAGTGTCGGACCGTCGCACAGAAACTTTATCATCCACGGAACCAAACACGGCTTGAAGTAAGATTGTAGCGGAGGAAACGAGACAGTGCTCTACACGGTGTAAAGTGCTATCTCACTTTCTCATTTACAGCAGTTTTACTCTAAGATGTTGTGGTAGGGGGGACCTACCATAACCTCTTCTGTCGTGAAATGGGCGAACTAAGATAACGCGACGTATTTATACCGGTCACAACTCTCTCAACTGTACGTCGGATATAAATTTCTTTACTTCCACAATATATTTTTGATGAAACGCACATGCTACGCCGGTATCGCCCGCACGGTTCTTTACAAATTCTTGGAATTCGTATCCTAAATTATTGGATCATAAAGACAAGAATACTAACGTTACGCGTATTTACGTTATCTTTCCTGGTTTTATAATATAAATAGATTTGTATAAAAACTCGTGTTTGTTTTGTAAAACCGCAAGGTTCTGACGACATTGACGTCGCGAGAGAAATAAAATATAGTTTACAACTGAACTGACGAAAATATGTGCATGAATCATAACTCCATTTTGGTTGAATAGAAACTAATAGCACGCCTCATTAGACGAAGACACCTGAAGGATCTGACAAAGACAATCAATAGTTGCAGGTATTCAATATCAAACCCATTTTCAGTCATCAAGAGAGACCCGGTAGGGAGTAGCATAATGGAACTTAAGCTCCCTACCCACATGCATATGCAAGTAAGCAACAAAAGGACACTATCCACTTCCATTCTGAATTACTAATAACTTCGGAGCGGCCACAAAGTACCTCTAGCGTCCTAATTAGTTCAGAAATGGTCTTGTGTTGAAACCTCACGACATCCAACTGTAGGCGTCTTAGGGTTGAAATACTCGTAGCAATAACGTTTTAATCCTCACGTTCTACCGACACGTGAGCACAGCATAAACACATTTAGTACGGCGAAGTTTGTTTTATATTTTCTGATGTAAACGACAGCAAGTCGCATGGAAGTTGGACGGGTAACTGCTACTCGGATCCTACGCTCGATACCGAAGCGAGATATAAACATATTGTTGACACCATACTTTGTGATTCAGTATGAAAGTTAGGAAGCCGTTTTATTATTTACTGAAGTAAAATAACAGGTGTGTTGAAGTTTCCTCTTTTGGTTGAGTGTAATTTGTTTATTCTGTGTTGTTTTAAACGTAATTGTTTCTTACCAAACCATGTAGATTTTTAATTGTGTACAAATATAATTAACAAACAAATGAAAATCAAGCCAGTGATGATTGTTAAAATTTTCCTCTTCAAACATTGATTGTATGATACAGTTCGTGCATGTATCATATGTCGTTCGTTAGCAAAATAGTTCGGCCAGCTATCTCCAATTCGTCCTTGAATGGATATAGAGTCTACATGAAACCAGAATCTGAAACGGCTATCCCCCAGTGATTGAGTGGGTGCGATCGACAGTCCCTCACTCCTACATTAATATTCAGTAGAACAATTTGATTGGACTGAAAACTGACACCATACATTTCGGGAAATAGAACGACACCTGAGATTTGATCAATGACTTAAACCATAGTATTATCCTCATATTTTAACGGATTGTTACAAATTCCCGTCTATTTAGTTTCTTTTTTGTAAGTTTTACATTATCTCTCTCTCATATTTATTCGTTTTCGCCGACTAGTTTCGAACCTACCAGAGCCTTAGTTTTGAGCTAGGTTCGAAACTAGTAGGGCAAACCCAATAAATATGCGTGAGTAAACAGTTAAACCTTCATTTAAGTATGAATCTTTCTGAAAAGAAAAAGAAAGATTCGAATAATATTATTTCTCAACGTAGGTGACAACGAAGATGAATTCCTTTTTCTCGCGGAGCTCAAACAATCATTAAGCTCACTTATTGCGTGTTGGCATTTCAGAGCAGTGTTCATTAGGGATTTTTCCGTGAGCGTCGTCTCTGATTTATTTAGAAAGTACCTTTATATGACACTGTAGATTGTTTACTTAACTTTACTTAGACAGCATTGAGCGTTTAAATCTAGCTTACATTGTTATAAACTGGATTGAAAGCCATTCACATAATGCACTGCAAGAAATTGCTTTATGATAAGTAACTACTAGGTTCTTTTTCTATTCTATATTATAAAAAACATAGCATCGCACGGCACAATACTGATGTATTATACAAATCTTGAAAAATATTTATTTAAAACATCGCATCAAAATCTATTGCGTAATTTTATGGATCTAAGCATACATAGGCGGGAAGCGACTTTGTTTTATACTATGTAGTGAAGTAACTCAGTAAGCATGCACATAAAACCAATCCTTGTTTGATGTTGTATGATGCCATTCAAATCAGCAAAAGTTTTTTAATTAAAGGGGGCTTATTCTACACGTAGTTTAGAAAATGTAACATATATTACAAAAGTTTTTCCATCGGTGGAATCAATTTCGCGGCAAACCCCATTTTATCGCCTTGCCTTGATATATTGACTGTCGATCTGACGCAATTGCTTCCCCTATCGTACCCTTTATTTGTGCTATTGATAGACTCTATAAATACTATGGATGTTTTGTTTTGATTGATAAAATATATAATTACGATATGCATAGAATTTAGTACTCCTAGGACCTACTCATACTATTATTAATCGATAAATCTAGACATGACGGTTTCTTGCACTTGTTATTGTCTTTATTGAAGCTTATGTAAGATCACTGTTGGGTATAGGCCTCCCTCTTGTCTAAATAGGTATTTTCCCAGATATAGCAGAATGTAAAATGTTTATTTTATTTCAGATAAAATGAGTACATTGAGTATCCCATATATTTTGCGTGTTTGAATAGATACGCTTAATTATAACTGAATGGATAACACAGTACCATTTTGCATAAATGCTTCATTATTTAGCTTTAAAATATTTGCTGGGCTTATAATGTGAAATTTCGATTCAATATATCAGTTTTGTGCGAATTTAATAGGCCATTGATTTGTAATTCCGAAATGTTAATCACCCTTTGGCAATCGTCCATCGAGTAATAACAGCTGAAAGATGTCTGCAAATTCCCCTTTCATATTATTTACAGCTTTTTGTTTCATCATTAAAAGTCTTTGGTTTTTATTTAACGATCATTTTCATTAATTATGCCTGTATTAAATCGCAGTATAATTAATAGGCGAAATGTATGGAGAATATTCAATGTTTAATTAGTAAATTTATACTCCCATAATGAGATCGTTAGGCGTTGCTGACATTGCAAAACAAATACAATAATCTCACGAGTGTGTTTTATTATGTAGGTTTACTACATATTAATATTTCGCAGGACCGCGTTACCTAAATAACGATTAATAAATTTCAGCAAACATTATAATAGAATTTATGTCCGGACTTATGGCTCCCGGCCTGCAAACTCGACATATCTGGTATACGTCTGAAAGAATATGGATAGCAAAAGGGCATAACACAACCTCGGAAAACCATTAATTCATATTTACTGCCTCGGTATTTATGAAACATAAAAACTTTATGGGAAAGTAGAAAGGCTGCAGTATTCTGACACCGTTCGCTAGGTTTTATGGGTCACCTTAAATGGGGCTTTAATTAGACATATAACATTAGCAGTTGGGTAATGAGACTCACAGGTCAGTATTATCAAATCTTATAACTTTCGCCACGAGAAACGAACATCTCACAATTCTAGGAATGCATCAATCAAATGTTTCGACGTTTCCTGCAATACTTCGTAGAATTTCGGAATTTCGACGTGCATTTCGCGGAAACTTTTCTACTGCCTGCCATGAACATCATTCATAATAATACGAATGTAACAAATCCTCTAAGTAATAGATACGGCTTCGCAAACTTATGATATAAATGGGATTTAAGCATAGCATTAAGGGTAATTTAGCCTTTACCGAGCGCTGCAACTTTGACAATTTGTACACAGCTGTTATTTATGTTACGTTGCTTTATTTCTTGTTCTGAGAAAGTAAACGAGGTTTTCCTAAATAAGGTTTATGAATGAACCTGTCAGCTATGGTTTAACTGGGGATCAAGATAATGTTTAAGGAAAATTTGGTGAAGGGAATCTTTCTTTGTGTTTTTAAAATTTGCTCTAATTAGTAAAAATATCCTCTTAGATCAATAATTTTATTAGCCTTAAAACAACATTAAAAGAAGGATACACAAGATAGAGAATCGTAGAAGGACTTATAAATGTTTGTATTATTATCGGCTAAAGTGGTATTAATTACATTTACACCACACTTATGCCTTATTTTAGAATCAGGTGATTTGCTGCTATATTTATCTTACAATACATATCACAGCATTACAGGGCAATTTGTTCACTAGGTACTGGACACTAGTACCAATAACCAAGTACCGGCCGAAGCCCTTCCGTTCATGCAGATCTTGCAAATGGCTTATCGATCTCCAGAACCATCTTATTTCAAAGGGATGAACTGGAATAACTAGAAGCGGTTTATTACACGTTGACAGAATACGCCATACACATAAACTAAAGCTATGAAAAATAAACTTTGTACGTATAGATTAACCAATATGGTTACGATGATGGATACTATAATACGACGGTATGTAGGTATCCAATACCAGTGTTATGGTACACAAATGTATATTCAGCATATAACTAGCTAAAGGTATGTATGTACGTAGGTGATTCCAGTTGTATGGTACACAAATGTATATTCAGCTCAAAACCTCCTTAAAACATAATTATTACGATATTCTGGTAGAAGATACTTAGATGTGGCAAATGAATGCTAAATAAATAAACAAAAAAGTTCATAATTCACATACTTATAACAACCAAAACTTCATAAATGGTAAATCCAGTGCCAGTACATTCCTTCCAAATCAGGGTTATTCGCGTATTTGTTGCGATCAATTGATATAGAAAAGATATCAGAGATGCTCCACTTAGCAATTAGATGTATATTCATAAAATGTCCGCGTCGAGAAAAGTCAAATTTACCGAGTCCTTGATTCGGCGCAATTATTACAATCTCCGAATGTCAACTGTTTATTTAGAAAAGTAGGTATAATGCTGTACGGTTTTACAAAGTTATTGTTTAGAAAGCTTCGAGTAAGAGGGGCATAAAATGAGCAGTAAATATCAGCATGTGACTATGTATCGTCTTATTATACTGTGTTAGTAAAATGGATGCGGTCGGATAGCCAAGTGCTCCATGGTAAATATATTGGTCTATCAGACAACTTGGAAAAGACTAGTTTCTAAAAGAACTATAGTACTTCTTACTGCAAGGCAGGCTATATTTAAAAAGAACTTTCAAGTTATTACTTAGCTCGCAATCAACAAACTCGCGATATTATAAAAGCACCATTAGCTAATGCAAATTAAAGGGCTAACAAGCGGCCCGATCTAAACTTTATTACCGAAGCGGGCGATTAAAACTCTTTTCAGAAAAATAAATAACAAAAGCCTCGCAAATAATGGGCAGCATTATAAGGAATTTAATCTCTATACTTATTTGCTAACAATAGGTCATCGGAAAACGCGGCCGGATCCGATTTAAATCAACGGCCACTTAAAAATAAAAGCTTGAGGAGAACAGTAACAAGAAATTGAACGCAGAACGGAACTTTTCCTATTTGTTCCCATCAGAATATTACTTTTTATGAGAGTTTATTTATTCAGCTGCTTAGTTGAGTGGAAGACAATTATTTTGTACGTGATAATGAAAATTGATTGTGTAACATTCTATACTTCTTTCTATATCTTATTTCAATTAAAACGTGGTAGAAAATCATTGGCATTGTTGACAGTTAATTCAAGCTATTAGTCTGTTACACGAGGCACCCCGAGGCTATGCAAATCTTCGATACACTAAGTATTAAGCTCCAATGTCTTACACACATATGATACTATATGGACTTGTATGTCAGGAATAACATGTAATCTTTTAGCTATCAATCCATGTGAATGTTCATCAAGCAGTAAATCATTATTTGTTGGCGAAATCCTCCTTATAATTCTAAAAACAAATGCATATATTGAAGCTCTATATATTTTTGTTTTATAACCACAGAGGCTAAAAAACAAAAGCAAATTGTTAAAGTGTCTTGTCTATCAAACAACATTCATGGACTTTATTACAGTTAAGATCAAAAAATTGTATACCTAATCGACCAAAGAGTCCGATCCTGATATTGTAGGTTAAATATAAAATGTTTAATTTGAAAGGCAATTTTGCGAATCATATGACTAGGACTTCAATTATTTAATCGAGTATAAATGTTTTTGCTCGTAACTGTACATAGTAGTGTGACATAGTTGTTTATTTGTTCGTCTCAAAAGGCTTGACGGGAAATATCTCGCCGTTCGCACATCAATTAGGGGTTTGCAACGTTCTGTCAAATTACGTAACGACATTCATGGCTCTTTGACAACGGGAAATGTCTTTTTGTCACGTGCTGAAGTGTCAGTTTTATTTATCCTTTTTTTGCAATAGTCAAACGAGCCAAGATTTTTTTGGGATATTTATGTAGAGAAGAGACATAGATGGTTTAGCAAACATATTATGAGAAGAGATTTAATCAATTACACTATAAAATCGTCCAGACTACATTGTCTTGGCAACTTTAATTTTATGTCAATAAAGGAGATTGAATTTAAATCCAAACTGAACCGAACAACTGCAGTTTCTAACCCACTGGGAAATAGTGTGTGCTTTTGCAGTGAACACGGACAGGTTAACATCCATACTGATCCTCTTTCTGTAATCCCAATGGCCTGCAATATTCAAGTAACGGCGGATACCCTACTTTCAACCTGTGGATCTACAAAAACCCTTTTCAAGTAGTATTGCAGGTGTGGAAGCGAGATAGCGCACTACATGGCGAAGAGCGTCATCCCTTTTTTACAAAGCAATAATATTATCTACCTTGAGCGGTGGCGATAGCCATGGTACTAAAGATACCGACTAAATATTTACATTAGTTACGCTTAACTGCCGCTAAATTCGGCTAAATTAATCTATATAACGTAATGTATTTGACCCTAATTTACATAATACATGTCTACGAACCCAGGGATATGACAAAATTGCTTTATACACAGCGAATTCTCGCCGGTTCTCAATCCGAGAGGGTGATTGTTCTCATTAAGCTTTTGTTCTACCGCTTTTTGAAAATCGCTTTTAATGAATACTTTGAGTCAAACTAAGTACGAATGAAAAAAGGTACAATGCAGCGTTTTTAACAAAGCCTTCGTAATTACTGTCGTTCTGTCAATAGATCTAGTACTTCAATTATTTCTAGATTTGTCTAAACCTAAATACGGAATCAATTATCGAGATTAACACTTTAGGACTTAGGTATTTATTGTTACAACTCAATTCAAATATTAGAATTCAATTCAGCTATAGATTATAATTATTTATTTACCAGATCTCCAAAAAATCAATAACATCTTCCGAAACCTATTTCCACAACGAATTATTTGTTAACTTTCAGTAAACCTTTAATGCGATCTCATATAACATTAACGGACGTATCTGCTCTTTGTGAATAGCGAATGTCGAAAAACCACTGAATCATCAATCTAGAGAAGCGGCAACTGTGGAAAATCGCGCGAATAAAATACGAGATATGAAAAATCTTTTCGCTTTTGGGGCGACTGAGTACAAATAAATTTTATATCGAGGCGCGATTTATCAAAACGGGCTTTGCACCTAAAGTAGCTTAACTGTGAGTTCTAAATAGATTGAAATGGAATTAACACCAAATTAATGGAGTTAAATTAATGGCTGAAAACAGATCTCAGAAAAGTGAACTAGCAGAGGCTTATGTCTAGCAGCGGACTGAGATAAGCTGATGATGATGATGATAATGAAGTTGTTATGGGATGAAACTTGACATAGTGATCATTTATGTAATCTCTTAAGTGGGGGCATTTCGGGCCTTAGAAAGTAGCCTTACGTAGTTGTTATTAAAATTCTGACTACCGTCAGTCTTCAGTTTAACCTAATCCCAATCCATGCTCTACAGTATTCCTTTCAGTAAATGGACTGTGCTAGTCTTCCTTAAACAATATTGTGTTATAGCATCATAAGTAACGTGTCGGTTGTTTCAGGTGGAGGGTGGTGAGCGCGGGGCGCGCGGGTCGGGGGGATGCCCGTGCGCAAGGGGCTGCTCGCGCCCCAGAACACCTTCCTCGATACTATCGCCACTCGCTTCGATGGCACGCGTAAGTATTGCAATTTAGTCTTTTATCTCTTTCTCTCACGATAGAACAGGCAGAGACAACGATACTATATCACGCAAATGTCATTTGACGGACCTGTTGGTCTAGTGGCCAGTGGCCTTGACTGCTATACCTGAGGTCGTGGGTTCGATTCCCATCCAGGACAAATGTTTGTGTGATGGACAGTGAGCATGATCATTTGTTCTGTGTCTGGGTGTAGTTTATCTATAATATTATTATGTACGTATTTTAGAAATATATAAGTATGTTTATCAGTTTTCTAGTACTCATACCGCAAGTTCCTCTCGTATACTTAATTTGAGGCTAGATAGCGTTGTGGGAATGTTGAGAAATATTTATTTATTTATTAATTATTTATATCGTGAAATTTCGAGTCGTGTACCAGTAACTGTAGTTATATTGACAGCTTAACTATCACCATCACCTTGAAGACAACCGACACACTTATCCTAAAGGGTATCTGATTAATCCACGAAGATTATCCCCTTACGCAGTAGAGACACACAATATAGATGCTCTGTCTGTTACGTCATGGAGTGTTTACACGGGTCGATTTTCGCCGTACGGCTAGTCGCTTCACAAATCACCTTACAAAGCCGTATCGCTAGTCCAGGTGACCAAAATCGCATGCCTCCCGATCATTTTCATCGACAATGCTGAAGAAACAATGAGGAAAGGGAATTGATCGTTTATACGGTCAATTTTAGTCACATGCAGCCGGTTACTGTACCAAATTTGGAATTTGAGGCTTCCGATTTTAGGCACCCTTGACCTAGTCAAGTTGCCGGTTTGACAGACTCGTGTACAGACTCCATCCCTCAAAGCTCTATTACGATAATATTACTATTACCAGACCACGAGGCAACTGTCTCTACTGAATTTTATCCTACAAAGTTTGTGACAATTCGGGCATTTTGTGCGATCTACAAAATTTACGACTCACAAAAAGTCTGTTCTGGTTTGTTTAAATCAAATGCTTGTGAAACTTCGTACCACAGGGAATCCCCAGTACGAGATTCGTCTTTTTTATAATTTACGCGTTTGTTTCTTCAAGTACAATTTCAAATTAAAAGGAAAAGTAATCTCCTTCGCTGAGTTTTCTTAGAAGTAAGTAGAATTGTACTTCGGTACATCAATATAAAAGTGAAATAGCTATTGAATATTCATGTCCTGTGTCGTGTGTACCTTTCCTAGAAAAAAAATCAAATACATGGCGAGATGAATCGAATTTGTTTACCACTCGATAATTTTGTAATCTTCGAAAAAGTCCATCATATTTCAGGTTCCTATCGGATTTATCTGAACACCTTCGTAATTTTACAAACTTTTCTTTCCTGTTTTTGAACTTAGTAAGTTTGTTATGGTACTTAAACTCCCATCCAATTTTCACCGAGACTGTTTACTTTAGACAAAAAAACTTGGAATTTCGGCATTCTTTTGACGAGATACCAGAGAGATTTATTATTTATATGAATTTATAGAATATTGTAGGTTGTTTTTTCTTCAGTATTATAGTCCATTACGTTTATGGCCAAATATACAATTTCGCAGTGATTTCAATTAAACACAACTACTCTGTTTTGAGGAAAAACGATTAAAGATTTTAATTCATTTTATTGTATTTTAACGGTAAAATATTTTAATACAACAGACGACTCTATGGGACGCCAAAATAAAAATCCAATTATCAAGCTTCACGCCATCAAAATAATGCTGTACACCGATTTACTGTTAACTATCAGATAATCGCACTGTTTACACATAAACCTACAGACCAGTAACCACTGAACCAATGAAGCGGTTGAATTGATTGATGCTATTAATAGCAAGTGCTTACAACGTTTCAAATTCACCAAGGACGACGTGACAATGGAAGCCAACAATGTACACAGTACGTTATATACGTAGCTTACATAACGTACATAACGTACGTGGCGTACGTATGCAGATGCAACTAAATCGTTATCTCGCCGCCGACGCTGCATGTAATAACGTAATTAACATTTCCATTCTCGACACGAAGGAGGTTATGGTTTGACGATTTGAACGCGACCTCGTTTTAGACGCCGGAAATTATGAACTGTATAAACACTGAACAACTAAATATGTTCCGACATTGTAGAGTTATAAGAACTCTTCCGTTTCAAATGAATGCACTCGAATAAAGACATATTTTTGTTTTGGACTTTGATTTGTAATTTGACTACAGTCGACAGATTTCTATGTCTTTGTGCCTGTTTTTTCTTGGAAAACATGCCGTATTCGTAAAGCTACGAATTAGTGGATAACTGGTATGATGGCTTCGCACGGAAATTCGTTAACAAAGAAAAACCGGCCAAGTGTGACTCGAACTTTCAAGGGTTTCGCACATAACATACTACTATTTTTTATCATTAATTGTTATACACTATAATTTGAATACCTACCTAATAAAATACATAAGCTACACCCTGCTGACAGACAGATGGGGCGGATTGACTTACTATAATAAATAAATCAGCCTTTATACGTCCCACTGTTGGGCACAGTCCTCTTCCCATATAGGGTTTGAGCATTGATCACCACGTTAGCTCACTGCAGATTGGCGATTTCAGATTCCAATATTTGACATTTAGTTTTCCTCATGATATTTCTTCACCGTTTGTCGATAGTGTCTTAGAATCATTTAGAAAGTATAATAATTTTACCTGTGTTGGGGATCAAACCTGCACCTCGAGTATACAAATCCACACATAGAACCGCAAGGCCACCACGACAGCATTGGATATAATGGCTAAATAAAGAATCATATTTCTAATTAGTACTGAAACGTAAAACTAGTTAATTAATAATTTCATAAGTTTAATTAAACTACACGAGTGTATGGTGTAGTCATAACTTCGCTACGCATACAAGTTGTTGCTCCGGGCCTCGCAGACGCAGTTAGTTGATAATGCTTTAAGTTTCCATGTAGAGAATATATTCCAAAGACATTCGTATATATGTATGTTATAGAATATAGTATGTAGAACAGCATCTAATCATTCAGCCATTTTGATTTTTCACTTTCTAATTGGTTCAATACTGAACAATTCAAAATTTACACTATTTTTTTTGTCACGTGAATGACATTAACATGAGGGCGTTGGTGTGCATATATTCGCAAAAAGAATCAAATCAACTGTCTTTCATAAGTGATAGTGTTTTTTTTAGTTCATGATAAAATTTGTTCCGATTTCAACCTCGTGCCAAAAGATCCTTGTAGCACTATAGGTCTCTATTTTTTTTTCGATATTGACGAAGACAAAATGTCATGTAAGGACGCACATTCCGTTTGATATTAACAAAAACAGAATGTCATGTAAGACCATCTCTTTGTTATACGTCTTCTTTTGAACGATTCCTGGACTTGTCAAATAGGTTTAACGAAGCTAGTTAATATTTATATTGATGTATTTTTTCCATATGTGTAGAAATCATAAAACAATTTCAAGAAAAACTACTTTAGCTCGAATGTACGTCTAACGAATGGAAAATTACAAGAGTTATTTAATCATTTTCAGGTAAAGCTTGTTTTCAAAGAATTGTTGATTACAAGAATAAATTATTTTTTATGGCTTTTTAGTAATCCCCTTTTCTCGTTACCGAGATCATTATCGCAAAGCTTAATTGATGCCTACTTTATTGAAAATCTAATAATAATATTATAATAAAAATGCGAGAGGTCGTGAATTTAATGTCTATGTTTTCTTTATGTTCACACAGTTGACCATGCGCAGTTAAAATGTGGTATGGAAGTAGCTGACTAGATTTCCTTTAGGATGTTTAATGAAATGTATTTTTTTTTTCATCATCACAATACAGGACTGAGTAAATTTAAAAAATATTTATTAATTTAGCTGATACTTTGGATTAATACATAGGCTCCTTTTTAACCGACTTCGTTTGAGGGGCTTGATATCTCTGCAGCCATAACCAACAGTGGCGCGGGTAAAATCACAGACAACAGCTAGTCTAACTATCAAATGCCGGAGACAACGCTTAACGCACTTCATAGGTGCACAAAACAAATATCTATTAAAGTTCCATTTGAAAAACAATTGACGAACAATAAGATTGATAACATTCGTGCCTCTTACTATTAATATTAACATTGCAATAAGGATGCTAGCTCTTGTTCGCATTTCCCCAAGGAGTCTTGAACATCGAGCAAATGGAGCTGAAACTTATTAATATTTACTACACACTTATTCTTAGGCAGTTCCGAGGGAATGATATGTCATGTTAAGTTATGCTGGTAAGTAGGTAACTATGATTGTACTACAATAGGGTTGACATCCTTGCTGAACAAAAAACTTGAGAAATGATATCCTAAAAGAAAGTTAGAAATCTGAGATAAAGAATATTCCTATAAATGTGTCAATAAATACCACAAATATTAAGTATCTGTTAATTGAATAATATTTTCTTAATCTGCAACACTTAAACTTAAAAATTAAAAAAAATGTTTGTTATCAGATATTTGAATAAAGACGATACCACAGCAAAATTCTATGGCACATAATTAATCAGTCAAAAAAAGACAAAAAAAGACAAAAAAAATGCATTTAAAAAAGAAACATTATTTTCCCATTGTTACCGCTAAGAAGTTTAGTAAAGTTTGACCTACCACACATAGAAGCAACTTCAACAACAGAATCTTTAACAAACGTTGAAAACTTGGAATCCACAACCCTTGATGAAAGAGCACCAACGCTAAATAGTTGTCTGAGATTTCATCGCTCACCGCAAATAAACGTAACACAAACTATTAATGAAGCAAATAGTTCCATAGATATAATACAGATACAATCATACACACATTAATAATGTTTCCTGGTAGAATCGTCAAGAGGAGATAGTTAACAACGGTATTGATCGGAGTGCTCTTCGCAGGTACTCCTATGTTATAATAGATTTTATAAAGCAAAAGGTTTTTATAACAGAACGTTTTAATTGCAGTCATATAAAAAAAAAAAAAAAAAATGTGGTTTTAAAATTTTCACAAAAAACAAGTGAACGAAATTTTATGCCGAAAGCTTTATTTTGAACAAATTTTAATATTCAGTCAGTCTGAGTAGATTTTGACGATCAGCTTCACTGGATTATGATCTGGATTTATTAAAATATTTGGTGCTTATGTTTACATAGACATTTTTATCAGAATTAAAATTACTACTAACGTCTGTTTTAAGGCAATAACAACTTTATATTCAACAGAATTGAAAATACATCACGCTTGCAGTTCATTAGGTTTCATATACAATAATCATCTTCTTAAGGTCATCCTACATAGCTATTATATCTTATATCAGTATCAATAACAACATCAAGAAACCTTGGGACAATCTCGGCCCACACTGAAATGGGATCCAAGACACCCTGCGCCCTTACCATGATCCCTTAATACAAGACTATTGCGTTTGCGGAAAAGAGATGCCGCTATTCGTAGAAGTTTACCGCCCCGCTCTCACAATGACAACATTCCTAATTCAAGAACTTATAGTATTGAGAATGAGTATCAATAGTTATAGACCCGAAGTAATAATAGTTCTGATTCGGAATAAGCTTCAAATTCAGATGGCACGTCAGCAATATTAATTACGAAAGTCGACCGTAACGGTAAGAAAATAAGAGCTATAAAATATGATCTGCACAACTCGATGAATTGCGTTTAACTTTGAGTTAATGTTGACGGAAGAGGAAACTATGAAGTTTGCTAGTTTGTGATCTAGAACCAAGTTGGTCTCGGATATTCCTGTAAGTATATTATTGTGATTGTAGATAAGTAAATGCTTTTGGATACGGGTTTGTCCCTCAAACTTCAGCAGTGTTTCTGTATATTTATATCGGAGGCCATCATCGTCTGACTAGCTTTTTTCCTACTAAGTACGAAGAGTTGGAGTTGGCTTCCAGTCTAAACGGACGCAAATAAGATTATTGTTTAACAAGGAGTGACCATTATTTTCTATTCAAACTAAGTAACTTTTTAAATAAAGTACATAGACGAAAAATACACATTCTGTAACAGGAACACTGATAAAGAATTCGTAAACAGTATTATTTCTTTATATTTATGGTAACGTTGGCACATTAATTTTAGAGGGTTTACTATGGTACAACATTTTTCTTTTCATATCACTTAAAGTGGAAACAGAAGTCCTTGGAAAGGGATGAGTGGGTCGCCATCAATTGTAATGCTTACAGAAACATTCAATGGCATTGTTTAGTTTTGCTTTTATTGAAATCAATAGAAACATATTTGTCATTGGAAATAATTCTTCAGTGAGAATCTGAAAAGATTCTACAATGTTATTTTTTATTTTGACCCAAGTAGGTACTAAAGCCCAGCTGAGAATCTTCTCAATGATAATGTATTTCTTTTATTTTAACAAAAGTACCTATTAAAGCTCACCGTTCATCGTCGCACTATTGGGCAAATGCCTCCTCCAATTCCTATCCTATATTAATCCTTATGCTTAAATCGTATATCGCATACGTATTTGTTTTTCGTTTATCTATTAATAAAATTTCAAATGTACATCAACAATGCTGTAGAAGACATGATGGTACACGAGATTTGAACTCACCGTATCGGATAAAGGAAAAAAGCTATCAGACGGATTAATTAGAATCTGTGAGTCAAAAACCCTATTGCACAGTAAAAACATGCCAGTGCTTCATATCAATTGTCTTAAAAGTTGTTGTCCAAAATCAAAACTTTCATCTCAAGACCTCAAATCCACACTCGTGTAACACACGAAACTATTTCGCTCCAACATCTACGTGTCTATTGCAACCTGAAGTCTGTTCCATTATCAACCTGCTGACTGGGTAATTGCTTACCCAAGCGGCAAAGCTACCGAGGATTGTAGATTTCGGTTCAATTAGGTTATAGAATTGTTTCCCACGCCATGTTAGGAAAACAGCCTTGCGGATTCTGCTCCCACATGAACTTAATACTTGGTAAATTCAAAATATATGAAATTGGTATTATATTTCTCGATTAAACGGATAGCCTCTGGCGAAAAGGATTTATCTTTGATCGGTCTGAAACGGTAACAAAGATCATTTAAAATAACATCTGTTTGTTTTCTTTTGTTTTATTCGAAACCTTTTTAACCGGCTTCAAAAAGTAGGAGGTTTCTCAATTCGACCGTATATGTGTTTATTTTACTCGTATGCTAAGATTATGTAGGTACGTTTAAAATGTAGGTTATTATATTGTGTTACATACGCCCATAAAACTTGAGTGTCCTTATGTGTTCCCCTTTGTGAAACATCTTTTATTTGCAATAATTTTCTTTTCCTATAGTTTAAGTGTCCGTAAGTACGTACTTATGCAAACATTTATGAAAAATATTTGCATTATTTTATAAAATGTATCTGATTCCTTCATTTTCCTATATTTTCATCCGATTTTCACGTTTTAGAAAAAGGTGTGCAATTCTTCTCAAAATATCCTCATAAACCATAATATACAAAAACTGTAGTAAAACGCGATCATTATTTCTTCAACAACGGCAGTATACAACAATATTAAAAGAGCAAATTTGAGTAAAACAGCGATGGAGATAAGCGGTTAAATTAGGAGATTAAAAAGACAACCCGAATTTATATCTGAGAGAGAGGCCCGAGGCTTAATTCTTACATTTAATTATATATCTACATTGTTACACTTTAACTAGATACGATGCTTCAGATCCGCTGATTAAGCTTGTAATTTGTTAAATCAAAGATAAGTTTGGAGCCCTCCGAAATTGCTGTGTAATTATGTACTATCTCTTAAGTTAATGGGCTGCCTCGTTACTGCTACAATTTTGTTGAATTTATATAGTTGAGCTTACTATGATATAGCCCGATTACCTTAATACGTTCTTTTGTTGATGTTAGTCTAGAAATAATACTGAAAGGTATAAAAACTAGGAATTATTTACTATTAGATATTCTCGTGTGTGAAGGTAATAATAACATTTATTATTGACTGAGTTTTGAAGCTCTGCGGAATACAGATAGAACCAAAACCATTATAATAACGAATCCTAAAGCCATTTCAATCGTTATAAATTCCGTATTCTGCTATAAAATCAAAGTACCGAACTTTCAATAAACTCGATATCCTAAAGTAATAAAGGTAAAAGAAAAAACGAAAACACTACGAGAAAAGTAAAAAGAGGATGAAATGCTATTCAAGAGGCAGCCATAATCTTACCCCTGTTCGGCTTTATAGGAATTCTGATGAATGCAGGGGATTAACTTCGCCAAAAGACACGTTTCAAAGCGTTTCTACAAGAAAAAGTAATAATATTTGTATTGGAGTTGAACAAACTCAATTTATTTCATACAAGGTCAACGAAACGTACAATTTCAAATATTATAACGGAACTCGTATAATGCGGTGCCCCAATTTCTGTTACAGCTTGATTATTGGAGATATTTGATTATAACACAGGTAGATGTTAGTGTTATATGATGTATCGCATTCACCGCCATCAGATTGTCTACCAGTGCGCACCAAATTATGAATGATTGAATGCACACATTGCCGTATGTACTACCTTATATATTACGCAATCCAAAGGTAAGCTTGTGATGTGCATCATCTCGTTGAAGTAGTTTTGATTGCACATTATATCGGACCAAATTGGCGCCAGTTTCAATTAACTGCCTGTTATTTCTGTTCCGCCTGGACCGCGGCGCATTGACCGAAGCGATTCAGTAAAATTAGCCGCAGATTCGCAAACGTGCATTACACTTGCAGTCATGACCGCACTAAACTCATTCCTAGCTGGAAATAGTATACGACCTCTTTGGATCTTCTTCTTATCGAACGGTCGTTGAACTACCTGATGTTACAGTTTCAAAGAAACCTTTTTAGGCCTCTGACTTGGCCTAACACAAAACACACCCAGTTACCAGTTTCCTCGCGATCTTTTCTATAATAATTACTTTTATAATACGCTCATGAATTTGAAAAGACAGGTGCGTGTGCTGGGATTTGAACACACGGCCTCTGAATTGGAAGTCCAACGTCATACCACTGGGCTATCACTGCTGTGTGCGTCACTTTATGTATTAAGACTGCAACATTTGACAAATCTATTAATATTTTAATTACGTGTAGGTTTAACTTTATAGGTACATGTGTTAATATTAGTGCCTTCTATGTTTAGTGCCAAATAACTAGCGTTCAGAGTAATAAATAATAATTTGTTGTAAGACTTGTAATAAGAGCTAGGAAGTCTTGATGATATAAATATCTTATTTTAATGACTAGGTACATCATAGCATCTGTAGGAATCAAGCTCGTAAGGTGACATTTAATTTATTACCTTGCCACAACTATGTACGTACTTTATGTGTAGTGAAAGCTTGTATTATTTATAGTATAAATAAAGGTAAATTACTAAATCTTCAATGTAAGATAATAATAAATCTATGAATACTAAATTGACCCTTGGCCCGCCAAATATCCATCTCAAATTTCAAGACGCCACACCAAATTCTTGGAAACGCAACATGGAATAGCTATCATAGTTTTCTACCCAAAATACAATATATAATATGGATAAGCACGGAAATCAAACAATGTTATTTGTACGTAAATAGCTGAGATGGGTTGAAATCACGGAACAGATAAAAGGGGTTGAAATTATAATCTAGTGTCAATCCTCCATCAATCGTTTATCCGAGTTTCATCCCTGAGCTCTATACGCGAAATTATTTGCTTCCGTTGATCCCATTAATTTATTTGAAAGGAAAAGCCGATTATTATTAATTCCATTTAAGTCGGTGGAACACTGATAGCTTAAATTAGTAGGTGGTTCAGTTTTAACCAATCGATTGAAACTTTGGGAAAGTGGTGGATTTGGCGATAAATTCTGAATCACAATCAGTCGTTATAGTATGGGTAAAAAGTAAAAAAAAATTTAATTAAACACAACACAGCTGACACCTGATATGCCTACATACTTTACTTACCCCGTAGGCGTATCAACAACCCACGCATTATAAGAACTTTATTCAGTGTAAAATATATCTACCACTCCAATTTTCACAAGTTCCACATTGATATTTGGCAATATCACCACCCTGTTTACAGCTTCAAAATAGACTAGAAAACCTGAAAGAGCCAAGATCTAAGTGTGTTCTATTTTTAGCCGTCCGCGTTCACTGGAATGAAAAGAATCGCGTGTGAGCGACCAGACCACTAAGAAATTGCCACTAGCAACGAAAACTGTTTAAAACGAGCCTGCACTTGGGGCCTACCACTGCCTGCTACACTAAAACCGTTGCTGCTGTGTAAGAGAGACGTTGCTCTACGCTGTGTAGAGCGCTATCTCGTTTCCACAAATGCAACTATAATATCATGGTAGGCCCTTGAAGGAAAAGATACATAACATCGTTTTAACCTTGCTCCAGGCTTCCTTTTCATGTGTGACTTATATTACGGCAGTATGTTTATGATATTCGAAAATAATTTGTCGCGAAAGGCACGTATCTACTCTACCTTATTACCTCCAGGCTATCTAAGCGTTGGTACGCGTCCAGTAGGTAGATAATATTATCAATACTGTCTAGATACTGTGTGTAATATATTGAGATTTAAATTACAATTCAACAAAGATTACTAATTATTAGCTCTATTTTCCCATACAAGTGTATAGCATTAAGGATATAGGTTTTAACCTATAGAAAATTCTCCAAGCTTCTCTTCAGTAGGGCAATATAACATGAAATTAATTTAAAGTTTTAAAACGCGATATTTATTTTACTTTACAATACCTTGCTCACAGGCAAACAAACTGGAGAAGGTATAGACCGTATGTGGGGCAAAAACGTGCAGCTTTTAGGCCAAACATCCTCCAGTGCTCACTCACTCACTGCACAGTAAAATAGGGTATTTGGCAAAAAAAAATAATTAGTCCGTCAGATAGATTTCCAACATACATTGGATACGCATTTTTTCTTTTAACGAATCAAGAAAAAATATGAAGATACGCGTCTAAGATGGTGAATCGTATGGAAGCAGGGGCTAGTATCGTCACTTGTCAATGATAGGAAAGCACTGAGATTTTCTTAAAAGCGTTAAAAAAAAAATAAGTGTGCAATATTTTTTAGAAATGAATCTAACGAACTTGTTCGTTGTTAAATACGCGAATCACTCAAATAACCAATTGTGGAGGTATATCTCTGGGTTACCCCATTGTGAATAAAAAAAAAGGTTCACTTAACAATATTACCAAGTCTAAACAATTAGTGTTTGTTGGAATTCCCAGTGAATCCTAGTCGATATCTGTTCATTAATCTGCGACGTGGAAGTAACATCTACAATTGTAATCGATGAACTAGATCCCCACATTATCTATCTAACGTTAATTGTTCAACGCCAAGTAGAATACTAAAATAACACCAAAGTTTGTTCCAAGCAAAAGCTTACAAGGGCGTCAAAAAATTACTTACTGAAAATCATTGCTTTTCTTACTCAACAGATACTATAATACCTCTTTTAAATTTTTGAAGCCATATTTTTTACTAATACAAGACAGTATTAGAATACCTTATAATTCGTTGTTTACCTCGACAGACTAAAGGTTTTATAGGGCAAAACGAAATTAGGTCATTCACCCTTATTTTCAAAGCTTTTACGTCATTGACCTACCAAAACAATCGAGTCAAATCAATTCCATTCAAACTCAATTATTGTCATTAAATCAATTCATAAACATCTTGATCAATTGCTACAATTCATGTATCAGATAAAGGATAAACAAAACTCTTCCGACTTTTCATTTAAACGAAGCCCTTAGATTTACATAATAAAGACCAATTATTATTATTCAAACATAAGCCACCTTTGTGTTGTAAGTAGGTAATTTACGTTCATTATTTTAATTAAAAGAAACTGCGTCTGCTGTGTTAATTTTGACTTTGACGCGGGTTTAGACGGGAAACAATTTATCAGTGGCGGACTGAATAATTTTATAGCAAATTGCTTGGTAGGAGTTGAAGCGATGAAGCCACAACAGCTTTTAGTTTATCTACGTTTATTAGCATTTAATTTAAAATTTCCAACTAATTACAACAGATTCCATAAAATTTCGAACAAAAAATTCGCCAGCCGATAGCAAATTTAAATGCAAAATGAGATATGCATCAACTTATCAAATTGTTTACGTTTACCTTAAATATTTATCGAATTTAAGAGATTTGTTTTGAATTATAATAACTTATCTAGATTTTAATTTATTCCTGAGCCTTTGTTTTGGTTAATATCTTTTGGATGAGTAAATTTATCGTAATCCGGGTAAGCTTGAAGTTGCTGCGAATTGATTGTAGAATATTTTTCCTTTCTTTATTGTTATTATTGTGCGTCTTTTAAAGATGATTAGGTACTATTTACTACAAATTTTATGAACATTTTCGATACAATGTTGAGAGAGCTATGAATTTCTCACTTGTCCAGTTCAATAGTGAGACATCGTAGGAAAACACTCAATACTATTTCAATACTCCATTTGTTTATTTAAACTCAAGTCGAGGAACAAAACACGCTCACGTAGTTTCCATTTCAACTTAAAACCATACCATTCGCGTCCCATACACAACCATTCGAGCAATATTGCTGTTGTGAAAATACGCTGCGTACGCCCCGTACGCCCCGTACGCTACGTACAGCATATATTTTTCGAGGTTATGTGATGTTTGACTGCCGGAGTCGGTAAATAAATTCTGTACCGTGGGGGCGACTCACCGAGTAAATTTTACACGATACTTTATGTGAGTTTACGGTAGAGTGAACTTTGTGACTTTGAGGATGGATACCGGTATCTCGTATTTATACTCACATTATATCTATAGCTTTGAAAAGTCGCTTTGGAAATGTGGAGTTGTTGAAAACGGTCGTAAATTTTAAAGGATAGCTTTTAACTGTCGTCCTACGCTAACTCTCTTGCGTTTGTGGAGCAGTACAAAATTGTACGAAAATATCTTGTTAATCTTTTGAGTACTAAGAAATCTTCCAGTTTCGTGAAACTACTACATTAAAATGATATTAAATTAGGTTTCTCTGCAAATTCTATTTTCGAGTGACCTTTATTACCATTATGTAAATATTTCCAATACTTTATTAATCACACCAACAGTGACAGCTTTCTTATCTCACAGATTATTAAAGGAAAGAAAAATAAATAACCCCCCGAATATTAAAACGTTAATTAACTGAGAAAGTCTTAATTGTCTATCTTTCTCTACTTTATACGTTTAAATGACAGAGATAGCTTAAAAGCAAATGAAATGCGAGTTATAACTGGGTCACCTTTCAGCATAAGTTGGATTAGTCTATCAAACTACGTTGGAAAGTGATCGCAACGTTTTTTTTTTTTGCTTTATCAGTAGTTATTCAATTTTCTATCTCCTTTTGTTACGAGCTTTTAAACCCTGATGTTCAAACAACTGAGTGTATGTATGAGTCCATCTACGGCACCGGAACTTTCAAAAAAATAAACCTATTTCGATTTTGTTTGAAATATGAACAAGTCGGAATGATGTGAAAATCGGCCCAAGATGTCTGGCCTCCGCAAATTGGCGGTGAAGACAGCACATTTCTTTTTGCATCTCCTTAAATATGGGCATCAAATG
The DNA here is from genome assembly GCA_941860345.1 of Chrysodeixis includens. Lineage (NCBI taxonomy): Eukaryota > Metazoa > Arthropoda > Insecta > Lepidoptera > Noctuidae > Chrysodeixis > Chrysodeixis includens. The sequence goes on along the minus strand of OW796095.1, from coordinate 7,883,424 downwards.
AAAGGGCTTAACTAGTGGAATATTAAACCCTATAGCAAATTACGTTCGTGTCTAATGCTATCGGGCGTTTTTATTAAATTTTTAATTTATTCTATCATCATCAGCCCGTTGCAGTCCACTGCTGGACATAGGCCTCTCCCAAGGTACGCCACAGAGCCCAGTATTTATTCTTTAATGGCATCTAAATTCGATATAGAAGGAGCGTGCGTCTCACATGCAGCACTTACGGAACATGCTATGAACAAAGTTTCGAGATTAAATGCTCATAGTCCACTCAGCGCTTAACTGTTGAAGCGCAAGCGGACGGGTTGCCGGCAACCGAGAGCAATCAAAACTTTAACCTAACCTTTTCTGTACCACAAATACTTTAGTATCCATAGTATTTACTTTAGATAAATTACTACTTACTAGCATAACTATGTTGATTCTACTTAACTATGATGTCACAAGTATGATGTACCTACTGTATTATGTTTAGTAAGGTATTCACAGCGTTTTATGTAATTCCGGAGGTTTACATTCGCGTATACAAATATTACACTATACCATCTTTATTTGTAAGATTGGTAACTGAATTCGTTTCAAAATCCATGTGCCAGTATTTTACAGTAACATGTCGAAATTCTTATTAAGTATGTTGTGTTTATGTTATGGACCAAGTGATTAATGCGGGCATTATTAATAATGCTTGGGCATTATGAATAATGCCTAGCATTATCGGGCTAAGTGATTAATTACTACCTTAACTTCATTATTATCATATGCTAGGTCATTATTATATTGCTAAATGATAGTTGGGCAATTTGATACTAATGCTATATTTAAGTTGTATCAAGCACTAAATAAACCATGGCTGCAATTGGGGACACCGTAAGAGTTCGAGTTCCGATGTTGATTGCGGTCGTAATGTTGGAAGAAATAAAAAAAAAACCTAACCTAACCTAACCTAACCTAAATTAGGTGAGGTTAGGTTTTTTTTTATTTGTCAAAATCTATATTTATTGAGGTGAAATATCATCTTATGTTATTTTAATTGTTAAAATAATCTTTATGATATGTACGCTTAAGGCAAATTAAAATACAAATTAATTCTGAAACGAATATCTACTTGTTTTATTACTTTATCTAATTCTTCGAAGATATTATATATAATAAGCTAAACAGTATCTATAATATCCAGATTGATCACTTTGGCTGTAACATTTGTATTACTTTGCCCAAAAGGTGATAGGCCATATGTATAGTGCCCGGTCAATTTGATTATTTGAATAATTATTATCAAAGTGCACTCTCATATTGGGCATTTTTCATAGTGCCCGGGCATTATGTATACTGCTCAATTTATCACTTGGTCCATAACATTTATACTGTGTCAAGCCTATATCGTTACCCAATAGCACTACAGCAACTCATAGAATTAAATTGCTTGCAATCGTTTTAAATCTGTTTTATAAAACAACTTCTATTGCTGACCTTTTATTTTTGCGTTTAAAATGCGGATGTAAACGTTCGGATTCCGAAAATCCATGAATACAGTGGAATACATTACAAAAAGCGATAAATATAATATATTATGGCACTAAAAGGCTGATCCTTTGTTCCTACGTAAAACATCTGCTTTTAGGTTACTTTTTGGCTATTCTACTAATATTATAAACGTAAAAGTTTGTAAGTACGTATTGAATATATGTATATGGATGGATGGATGTTTGTTGATCTATAAATTTTGACAACCGACAACAAACCTATTACCGACATTCAAAATAGCTAAAAAAAATGTTAAAAAGTAAAAAAAACTTTTCATCAGGTCATGAACAAATAGAAGTATTCTGTTGCAAAGTTCTTATGAATTTCTAACGTAAGTAGTATGAGTACACAATACCAAACTAACTACAAACACCAAATACACAAGTCCAAATATAGACCCCGGTTAGTTCATGCCCTTATAAATTAATTACAATTACAGCAGTAACTAGACGCCTGAGATTACTAAGCTTACGTACCGGGAAGCATAACTATTCCCCTACAATTTAGACAAAAACAGAACAGTCTGATCTAGGCTTAATGGACGCTTAGGACTATATTCATGAAGAATATGACAATCCTTCTGCCGCTTAAAGTGTTATTATGGCAGGCGTGTGACAGAGACGCCGCTCTACACTGTGTAATGCGTCATCTTCCTTCTACACCCGCAATAACATAGCTTTAAGAGGTGGCAGGACCCTAGGCATCTCAAAATTCATTTTCTATTCCCTACGCCAGCGGTCGTTCCCAAAATGTAAGTTTTTTGCGAATATCTACCGCAGTTAGCCCGAGGTTTTTACTGGTCCGCTGAATAATTTTGCGGTACCGGAATAGCCTTTAGCCAGACCAATATGGAATTTACTACGTTGAATGGTAGGAGAAGCTTACTAAGGGCTATGTTTATAAAGTTCCGACCTCAAAGTAAAACTACTGCGTTGCTAACAATTATGACAAACTAAAAAAGTTAGGACAAACGCTCGCACGAACGTTATGGGCGTTTGTGCACTACAAGGAATTTCGCTATCGGGCAATCCATTATTTTACGGTCCGATGGCAGGAAAAAATCGGATGACTGGATAGTGCACTTGTCCGGATCGATTTTATTCGAATCGAAGCAAAGCAGTTCAGAGTGTTTCTATGAACTACACACGCAGGCGTTATTACGCTAAGATCAATGTGTTGGAAACACAACCCAGAATGAGGAAACGTAAAACGACAGTAAAATTACGTGTAGTGCACAATTAGATTTGAATTTTATCGCTCCGTAAAAATTAAATGCACGTTCACCCTATCGCAAACGCACACGAAAGTATTAATTTCTAAACGTAAATAATTAGTAAATTCAAACTCAGTTCTGAATTTAAAATCTTCATACCAAGTGCCACATTTGAGTTATAAGTACTTGGTAACATAGGCCCTTTTTGGGTTTTTTTTTTTTCGAAGAAAATCATCAAAAGACCCGCCCGCTAGAGGAGTGTCAGACTTAAAAAAAAATGCCTTAGATAAAAAAAACTGAATAGAAACTTCATGGTTGCTGCAACTAATGAAATCATTTTGATTTTCATTTGCCGATCTGTGTAACTATGCTCTCTCTCTCTCAAATGCCACACGTAAACTGTGTCAAACTCGATTTTACGTTAGTGCGCTCTGAAATACGAGTATTGTTATCACTACGAGTATTTCAAATGATTTAACATTATGTACTGAATTATGTCAATCATGTTTATTTTCCAACATAATTTACAGCTAGCTTTTGCAGAATAATTTTACTCTTTGACAAGCTTTTACATGCTACAGCATTCTACATCATCATGCATTATTATATGCAACAAAGTAGCCTTATTCTAGTATTATATCTCCCTTTTAAATTTGTTTTTTCACGTTCGTCTTCGCGTTCTTCACATCGTTCGTCGTCTGTTAAACTTTAACGCAGATTATCATTGTCATTTTTTATTGTTCAGATAAACGCAAAAATACTCGTGAATAATGACTTATATTGTTTAATGCTCTATCAGACGGATTAATCAGTTTTTTAGGTACTTTTGTCATCATCCCTATTATATTTTTACATGATGAATTAATTATATTATTGTCTTTTGTCAACAGACAGCAACTTCGTGTTGGGCAACGCTCAGGTACCATGCTACCCGATCGTGTACTGCTCGGATGGGTTCTGCGAGCTGACAGGCTGGGCGCGCGCGCACATCATGCAAAAAGGTACATCATATTATAATTATTCTATTGACGAAATTACTTAAATGATACAACGGCTTACTCACACACATTTATCGGGATAGCCCGACTAGCTTCGGACCCAACCGGAGTCCTTAATCTTCTTATGAGAGCTGACGCGGCGGCGGTGTCGCGAATCAAACTGACTCGCGGGTCCGAAACTAGTAGGGCTATCCCGATAAGCCCAGTAAGCCGTTGTATTAATTAAGTATAAATCATCTTCACCAAAGTTACTATAAACATATTGATGAACTGGTTATCAATAGAATCAACATTATTCTTTGAACAGTAACTATGTACTTACAATACTTGCTCGTATAAGTGGCAAACTTGTTTTAAGTAACGTTGTATGTCCGTAGTAATAATAATTTGCTCGCAGTTCTTTCTTATACATATTTTAGCAAATAATAAATATCTTTTCTTGTCTTAAGGATGCGCGTGCAAGTTTCTCCATGGCCCAGACACGAGAGAAGAACACCGGCATGAGATCGACACAGCGCTTGAATCCAAACATGAACTCAAACTTGAACTCATATTCTACAAGAAAAATGGTAAGTTTAGTTCCTGCACTATTTTTTTATATAGCCCGTTTTAAATCCCACTGCTGGGCAAAGCCCTCCCCAATTTTCTTCCAAACCCTACTATCTTTTGCTATTTCTGGCCACGAGCTCGAGCGCCCCGCAAATCTGACTAGATCGTCGCACCACCATCGACAACCTCGACGTCTCGAAGTTATTCCTCTGGCGACCAGATCGTCCCGTGGTATGTTCTATAAAAACACAATCTTTGCTATTCTGAATCATCATTCCCCTGCCCTTATCCCAATTTTTACTTGGGGTCGGCGCAACACGTCTTTTAGACATGTTGCTTAAAGTTTTAGCTATGGTTTTATAGTCGGCCGCCTGCCTGACACTAACCCTCTTTGGGAATGCGATTGTTGGTTGTTTACCCGCCACCATTCGGGTGACTCAAGGTGCTTGGTACAGTGCACTGGGTCTTAAGGTCCATTAGTCGCCTTTTACGACACCCAGTGGAGGATATGGGGTGGTGCTATTCTTTATATCCGGACACCACACGGACTATAGCAATCTTTGCTATTGTGAATACGACTATGAAAAAAACAACGCCAGGAAATGGTCGCCCCTTTCCTCAAATGAGATGGTTGTTGTGAAGGTTGATTATATTCATCAGAGTTCAATAACTGCCAAAATGTGACATCGCACAAAGAGTCTAAAAATAAAGCAGAAACTAAGGATTCCTTATTTAAAAAATTATCTGTTCTAAAAAAATATTATTATTACTGTTCATTATATTGGATTCTGGTTTGCGTCCGCTTAATACCTATTTCGAACTGGTAAAAATAAAAAGTAATTTCTAATTCGATTTTGAATTTCGAACATCTGGGCCTGAGCTCATTATTTCCCGATGTGAGAAAAGATTGTTACGATCATTACTGCGAGTTTTTATCCGAAGTCGTAATAATGAATTAAAGAATGATTTCAATTAAGACAAAATTGATTTCAATTGTTATTTTGACCCTATTTTCCTGAATGGTTTTTAATTACTGCTATATTCAATAAGGAAATTTAATGAATGTATTTTTGTATTTAAAATTGTTGAATACGATTTTTTACGTGGGATATTTTTTTTTTTTTTATTTATTTATTTATTATAACAGAGTAACTTAATCTTAGCTTAGTATAGAGGTCCACAAAACTGTTCTAAACAGTTTGTCTGTGGACTCAGGTGAGTCTTTTTATGTTTTAAGTTTAATAATATAGTGTGTAATAAGATCTTAAATATTAACTTAGTTACTATTTGCGTAGTTACTATCAGCGTAAAAACAAGAACACTGGAAAATCTACGTCAAAATGTCCAATACAATATCCATTAAGTAAATTGTCATTGAGCGCACCAAACTCAATATCAGAGCGAAACTTTACAGCTGAATTGCATTCGTGTAAAAGCAATGAAACCGCCATTATGAGTTTTGCACTTTAAATCCGCGTGTACGTGCAAGCTTTTTTGTAATGAGAACCCGGCTTCGATGGCAACACCGCCATATTATATTTTTCAAATCTAGAATTTCGAACGTGAGCTGTGTTTTGTTCGTTTTATTTTGTTTTTAAATGCAGGGTCTTTGGTCGGATCTAGATCATTTGTAAGCGGTTTGGAGATTTATGTGCGATACATCATCATCATACCCCTGCCCTTATCCCAATTATTTATTTGGGGTCGGCGCAACACGTCCTCTAGACGTGTTGCTTAAAGTTTTGGCTATGGTTTTATAATCGGCCGCCTGCCTGACACTAACCCTCTTTGGGAATGCGATTGTTGGTTGTTTACCCGCCACCATTCGGGTGACCCAAGGTGCTTGGTACAGTGCACTGGGTCTTAAGGTCCATTAGTCGCCTTTTACGACACCCAGTGGAGGATATGGGGTGGTGCTATTCTTTATATCCGGACACCACACGGAAATTATTATTATTTTATGTGCGATACGTAGTCTTTATTTTGACGGATGATAAAGTGCAATACGTACGTTAGTAATTATACTGGTTTTTATTTAAGTGTAAAAATAAATACTCATATTTCTATATCTACATAATATGTACTATGAAATCAATTAAGTCTTTGAACGCCGTGGGGGTCACCAGGTGACCGACAAACAATACATATTTTGTTGCTCGGCAGTCAATGTGAATATAATATAATACATCTGTCCACGGTCTTAGCTGTAACAGCTTTGCAAATCGTCGTCCATGCCACAATCGTAAACAAAAACCAATAAGGGGTTTACGATTCCATTCGGCAAAATTAAAATTTTACAAGCATCCAGCTGGTCGTCGTCACCTACATTTACTGCTTTCAAGAACGATGCCATACTACGCCACTATATTAAATTCGCAGAAATCGCATCCGAATATATTTTACACGTCATTCAATTCAGACAACTGTTAACGAAAAATGGGTACTTCATACAGCTTCATACATAATCAATGACAAGACACCCGTTCATTCGTTTGAATTTCAATAGCAATTTACATTCATTAAACTTTACAGGATCTCCCTTTTGGTGTTTGCTCGACATCGTCCCAATTAAGAATGAGAAACGAGAAGTGGTTTTATTTCTCGCCTCCTTCAAGGACATCACCAACACCAAGATGGCCGCCATGAACACTAATGAGAACTTCGACAGCGGTTAGTGCCTTTGTAATGCCGACACTCGAACCTCCTTAACGAATTGCAACCCACAAAAATTAACAAGTACTTTCTAAATAGTAACCTTGTTTAAGACGTTGGTCACTGAATGATTTCTGAGGATGTTAACATTTGTGCATTGTATTAACTCATACTCAGCACGTTGTTCTAGTGCTATAGGTACATCTATATGATTGATAGCATTAGATTGAGCTCCCGTAGCTCCCCGTTGCTAGCGAGTTGCGAGCATCACCGCACGGTAAAGTTCCTTTACGAGTATTGTATCGTACCCACTGTGTAGTATTTATACAATTAGTCTGTAGCTAGACAGGCAATAAGTCTGAGTAGATAGAAATAGAATTAGCAAGTAAACAATCTGTAGACAAATTAATACAACTGTTTTTCTTTGTATCCGTAATTTTCTTTAAACTAAACATGTTTTAAGTTAAGGAATAGAATAACGCTGATATTTTTGTTAGCAAAGGACTTCTAAAGAGTGTAGGTGTAAGCAAGCTTAATTATAGTTACTTTATTACGATTCACAATCATTTTGATAATACTGCCTGCATTTATAATAACGTGAACGTTCATAATTAATGTTTAATCAAAGCAAATGCTTCAAGTTTTATGTGAAAATTTAATGTTAACGTTAATCATACTTCCATTGTTCATAATTTTCGTTAATCTTTAAAGATTTTTACAATCGAAGAAATTGTTAAAATGTAAAGTACGGGAATAAATTTTGTACATTACGCATTTGAATTTGAGGAAGGTTTGATAAGTTCCCGTTACTGTATAATGAAACTTGAAGCATAGGCTGTTTGTTCAAAAATTCAAATACCCTTTGAATACCATAAACTTGTATATCAAATTAATTGAAACCACCCTGTATTTCTTAACTTTTGAGTAACAATAACTACTTAGGATTACTAATCCCTTATTTAAAGTTTGGGAATAGAACGAATATGTCGCCAGTTTTGTTTATCATTTGCGCATATCGTTTTAAATCAAAATATCTTCTATCTTATCTTTCTTTCTTTACTTCTCTTTTAGAAGCGGACAATACAGTTGGTAAATAATTGAAACTCGAACTGAGCGTTTCAACGTCTAGAAGTATGTTTTCAGTAAAACCTCATTTTGTTAACTATTTAATTATCAACACTTATATTTATTGTTTTTTTTTCATGTAAAGCATAAATTCGTGTGTCACATTCAAAATTAGTATTATCTGGTCAACATTTTGTACAGAATAACCTTATTATTTTTTGAATCAATGAAAGCTTTCACGGAAAAACATGTTCAATAAAAATGCAGACAAACGGTATTTAAAACATCAACAGGCTTTCCCTTACACAGTTTACTACAACACAAGTACCAACAAATCAAGTTTCCTGTAATACACTTAAGGAAATTTGAGAAACAATCACACAATTCAAACAACTTAAACTGTATCAAACTACCGCGTAATGTTATTAGACGAGATACGGGTAATGGACACCGGCATTAACTGCCACACTAACGATATTACACGGGGCTCATCAAACAATGGTCACACACACTGCAATATACAATACACATAACCTTATATAAGTTCTGTAGATATATCGATATACACGAGGATATCACCATCATCTGCCTAGTCTTTTTAAATACGTTTGGGAGAGTTTCCGTTCAAATTACAGTTAAGTATCCTTGTTTTCCCATATGACGTCAAAAACCGGTGCAACTTGACATACCTTAGTGAGACTGGCTGTCAGATTTGATGAATCTGACTGACATAAGCAAGAAAACTCTAAGATAACGTCATTTTTTACACCTGACAATGCTACAAGGATCTTTTGGCACGGAACTAATGCCGTCATAGAATTACGTTTTTTTTATGTTAAATAGTTTTCGTCCAATAAAATTGTTCGGCATAACGCATCCAAAGAAAATTTTAGGATAGAAATTTAACATTTACTCACACAAGACACAACCAAAAACTGTTTGATTCAAAACACATTCTAGCATGACAATACATTTCATGGTTTCCGCGACAAGTTGTGAAGGTTTGCCAAACAGACATTTGTTTGACGTTTCAAAGCTTGTTTGATACATTTTTGCAGCTCAGTTGGTTTGAAGGACTTTCAAACGTGTTTCAAGCGCTTGTAACAAACACGTTACGTACATGTAAACTTCTCTTTAGATCTTATCTTCATGAAAATGTAAAAAAACATGAAGTTTAATGCTATTTTTTTTTCATCCAACTTTATCTAAAACTATAATAATATTTACCTAACATATAACAAAATTATAAAAGGTTTACATTTCTAATTACCTGCCACTTATTTCCATCCGAAAGATAAAACATAAAAAGCCTTTCATGAATACGTTAGATTCGAATTATATTTTAAATAAAACAAACATTCTGAAGATAAAACCAATTCCCTGTTTATTTTTAGTCTGTATTTGTTTTTTCTATTTGTTAAAGCAGCTCTGCTCTTATAGACAATTACCAGTAGTGTTTGGTGTTTTATACTGTATCGTATATTATAGTAATAAACTATGTTAGTCTTTGAACTTGTCAGGTAAACTCGAAATGCTTTTAAAACTCATAAAATATTTATTTTTATTACTCAATGGCTCAAAATTTGTCGATAACTGAAGTTCAAGGAAATGATCAAATGAATAGCTGTACAATAATTCAAATTTAGAATCTTTTCTTTTTATACAACCAGCTGTATTGTCTGCTATTACGGATTTCTAACCAGTAATAAATTATGTTTAAACTCCTTCTTACAAGCTCTTTTTGACAAGCATGATATTTCGCATGTATTTGTATTTAACATTTTTTAATACACTCTAGTTTATAGCTTGTTATCGGAACCTTCTATACGTTTTTTGTACAGGATTATGTTTCTTCCGCCTTCGACTTTTCTTACTATCTATTAGTTAGAAATTTCAATGTGTTTTTATTTTTAAGTGCCTGAAAAATGTCGCTTATAAGTTTAGGTATATGTTTGAAAATGTGGGCATGCTTTAATTTTCAGATAAAAACCTTGTTTTAATGCCTTAAAATAAAATATCACGCACAAAATATTAAATCATTATAAAACGTATAAATATTAAAATTGATTAATTAAATTTGTACCATTTTCGAAACCACTTCGATACGTAAATAAACCATGCGCGTCATCATTCAATTTATCGAAAATGTTTACTTTCGAAAAACCTGTTAAAAGCGGTAATATATTTATCATAATGAAGATCCCAAAGTAAAAATAGTTCCAACGATTATATTTTATTGCTACGAAAGACAAAATTTAAACAGTATTTTTCGTTAAAAAAAAAGTCCGTTGATTTCGTTCTTTTAATTGTTTCAAATCATAGTCGATAGTTAATATTGCTATTCTACGACATAAACTGATAAATTATTAGTCACTAAACCAATCATCGTTATATCCGTAACACGGGTAACTTTAATGACGGGCCACAATCGCCAATAAATATCCCTGAACTGACCTGCACTTAAACAGTCCCATTATTCATCTTCACGGAACTTTTTGCATATTTATTGTACTTTAATAAGAGAAAAACAGGATTCTGCTGAAAAAGAGGTTAAAAGGGTTGTTTTTAATTCATTCTCTCCGTTCTCTTTATGCACTTTGTTTGATGAATGCGCCGAATCGACCGCCCGGAGTTTCGAACATCTCCGAATATTGTGGTTGGCAACGCGCCAAGCTTTGTCACGGAGTGACATTTTAATGTATTCCTTGGATTATTTGGAATGGAAATTGTATCAAACTAGACCTAGATCTATCTCTTCCTAATATTCTATGAATGGAATAGATACAAAACAAAAGCTCTTATAAAAAAAAAAACACGTTTGAGAGCCACATTTTTCATTATTGACAACGTTTTACTCGAGCTCAATTTTAATAATACCTAACTAAATTTCGCGTCAGTTCTGTGAATGAACCTTTCATAATTTATGATTAAAAGAATACTTTTAATTGCGTCATACTTTTTCAGTGCGTAGACACAACGCTATCATAGATGAATCTTTGTTTAATAACCATTCGAAAGTAGGTCAGCGTCACACTGTTTACTTTGGCTTAAAGCTTATAACTATTCTACTTATTCCACGTAGGCAGTTCTAGATATAGAAAGATCATTAAATCCCAATCTAGGTGAGACTAATTGGACGAGAAAAATAAACGAGATATTTCTGTTAAATCAATTCTACAAATCTCAATAGAAGGATGCCCGATGTCCGATTCCAATCCGGTAAATGTGTTGCTCCCGAGCAGTTAATACCGACTAATGCTTTTAGGGTCCCTCAAAACGTAAAAGGTAAGGAGGAAAACCTATCAAATCAACACTAATAAAATCCTAACCAGATTTCATTTGAACGAAAGCCGTAAACTCAATTGATAAATGTGGAAGGTTAAGCGCGAAACTTTTCTTTTAAATGAACTTAATTCAGAAACTGGACTAAATAACGTTTTGACTTAAAATGCGGCAATTTGTAATAATTAGGAAAAGTTTTAAGTGAGACGAGATCTTGAACAAATGGAACAATATATAATTGATGTATCTTGCCGCTCTTTTATCGCTTTGTTTTGTAAGTATTACAGCAGAACTTTGGATAAAACGTATAATTTAATGGAAGATAATATTTAACCTCAATATTGTGGCTTGTGTATTCCCTTTGATCCCGACGTCGTAACTTTGTTATTGGCAGTGTTACTAACAAAAGGAACATTTGTCATTCTGATCTCGTGATCGCTATTTACGACAACGATTCTATTGATATACATAATTTATATGATTTTTAACATCAATAGCTACTATTAATTGAAGCTTTTAATTTTTAAGAAAAATTAGGTCGTCTATGCGTTATTCTTCCTAATTTTGTAATACACATATTTATTCGTTGGCGGAAATTTCTTCAAGCATAAAATTAATTTCAAAAGGTTAACACTTAATCAACTATTTATACGAAATTATAGGAAGTTTAAAACAAACCTCACGTTCAATGAAAGGAGTGTAAATCTTAACTTTTAGGGTCATTACCCGAGGCATGAGTAGAACGCCAAATATCCGCCAGTTACAAATTGTTATATTTCCTTCTCAAAAGTTTTTGACAGTGTTAAAAACACCAAAGAGAATGCACTTATAGTTTAAAAAACGGGTGTCACGAACACAATCCACGATAAAAAAATAGACAAAAATAAATAAAGTGATCTTTAAGAAAAAATACGTATAAAAATATCACCACAATTTTCCAAAACGTAAGTGTAAATCATAAGAAAGTATAAAATTTCCGGACAAATTAGGAATAGTTTAGTGCAGTTGCTTACTCGTGCTTTTGAACTTTTATTTACATAATCCTATTTTTTACAACGTCCAATTGTTATGATCTTATTTTTTATAATTGTTTAATTATGATTTTATCAATAATTACATTTAAGTTTCAATGGTCGCATCGTATGCTGCTTGGTACTCGCTTACTTTTGTTTCTGGCGACATTCTGCCTTTGATACTTGCCCACGAAAATTCAAAATCGTACTAACCGCATCATTATAGCTAATCAATATTTATCAGGAGATTTAATATAGATATCAGAGCCGCTCGACTTTGATATATTGAATTATTAATACACATAACTTCATAACAATCCAATCAAAGTTTCCGCATTATCGAAAATGCCGATAATTTTGTTCTCCGGTATTTTGAACTTTCGTTGTATCAAAGCAGCATTACTGCCTACTTATTAGATTTTCATATAAAGTTTCGAAAGATAATTCTTGTACCTGTCTATCTAATTTACTTTCTGATATTTGAAACAAAATTTTGTTTTATGAGTATCTAACATAATTAGATGAAGCAATGTTTTAAATATCTTCAAGAAATATCTTTTAATCAGCTATAAGAAAATCGTTTAAGAGGCACATTTTCCTTCCAATAAGTAGATACATGTAGCTGGTATGAGGCCAGTGGTCCAGTGTGTAACAGGGTGGTTTATGCATGCAGGAGCCGCGGTGCGGCCTTCGGCTGGCGTGGTCACTCTAGCGTTATCCCCATTTGTACCCGCAGCGGCACTCTTGGGCGCCCGGTTCCGCGCTGAATCTAGTTGCCTACTTCCAGACCCGAATGGCAATCTTGACCCCGAAGCTCCGTCGCCCGCCAACATGGGCCGGCGGCGCTCTCGGGCAGTACTATACCAGCTTTCAGGACATTATAAACCGGACAAAATGAAGACTAAACTAAAACTCAACAATGTTAGTAAGGTAAACTAAGTTTTCTTCCGAGAGTCACATTCAAGTTTCACACATAATAGGTATTCTGAGTACACTCTGCGGATCCTTCCCGTCTGAGATACTTATGTAACTTTCCGTAAGTCAAACACATTACGTACGAGGAAATTTTATTAATGAAACGAAAGCTGAAACTAAATTAAGACATTATTTCAGAATCTATTGCACTCATCGGATCCTCCGCTTCCTGAATATAAAACGTCAGCATTAAAAAAGTCAAGATTTATCATATCACACTACGGGGTGTTTAAGACGTTTTGGGATTGGCTTATCCTTATAGCTACGTTCTATGTCGCTGTAGTGGTTCCTTACAATGCCAGTTTCGTAGATGAAGGACACCCCCGGATTAGTGTAACTAGTGATGTCGTGGTAGAAGCGCTCTTCATTATCGGTAAATGACTCTACTTATAACTTCTTAATTTCCTATAACGCTAAACTTTACAAGGCGCGTGCGTTTTCCAGATATAGTGCTTAATTTCCGGACGACATTCGTAAGTAAGAAGGGAGAAGTAGTCTCCGACTCTAAGGCGATAGCCCTTAATTACATCCGGAGCTGGTTTGTGGTGGATCTCCTGGCGGCGCTGCCGTTTGACCTACTTTACGCATCCGACGTGTACAGCAGCGCGGTGAGTTAACACTGCCAGCTAATTAATTTAATAATGTTATTAATTATTTGTTGCTCATACTTCAAAAAGGTACACCTTGTACCGCACTTCCATACTAATTTAGTACTTCAGAGGACTCGGGAGTTGTGTGCAATTCGCTTTGAAAGTTCTCGTAATTAAACTGCTACTTTGTTCGTACAGGAGTCGACACATGGAAACGTGCATTTAGTGAAATTAACGCGACTGCTGCGACTGGCCCGCTTGCTACAGAAGATGGATCGATACTCGCAGTACTCGGCTTTGATACTCACTTTGTTAATGCTCTCTTTTACTTTGGTCGCGCACTGGCTCGCCTGCATCTGGTTCATTATAGCTGACAAAGAAATCGAACTTCACAAAAACGAAAGTTGGGACCTAGGTAATGCTATTATCGAACTTATTACTCAACGCTTTGTATACTTACTATTTACGTCTTGCAAAAATGAAAAAAATATACACGTCCCTGAAATAATACTCACCTCTGTTCACTAAAAATACGTCTAAATAAATATTCTCAATATAGAATCCGACGATCCGCTTTTCAACTTATGCAAACTTCAGCTGTTACGATACATCAATAAGATTCTCGAAGTAAAACGTTTTTATTGCTTCGTTTGGGTAAAGTCGAATTGTTTAATTCTAGGATGGATAAACAATCTGGCGGAGAGACTGAAAGTGCCGATACCGAATATATCGCACAGCGAGAGTTATGTGACGGCTCTGTACTTCACGTGCTCGTCGCTCACCAGCGTCGGCTTCGGCAACGTGTCGGCCAACACGCTCGCCGAGAAGATCTTCAGCATAATAACTATGTTGATTGGAGGTACCCTCTACCACGACACATATTATCGCATCGGTTACTCCTCACTGGATTTCGACCGTATTTGCATTCCACTACACACGTCCCGTTCACCTCTACTACAACTCGAAGAATCTAAATTTATACGACATCACACACAATCTCGTTTCTTTGATCGATCGTCGACAATATCCAGGTTATTATAAAACTGTCAAATCTAATTTTGGAACTCACTGAAACAGAGCATACCAGCGGATTAGTTACAAATAATTCAGTAGTTTCTAAATGAGAACAGTGGCACAATTTGTTTGTTCAACTTGTTACGCAGTTAACGAGCCTGCAAAACTTTTGTGGTCGCAATTATAAAGCAAAACCACAGTGTTAACCACTTCATGACTGCATAAAATCGGGATATGGTGTTAATTGCATGTTGCCTGTTTCAGCGCTGATGCACGCCGTAGTGTTCGGTAATGTTACCGCCATCATACAGAGGATGTATTCCCGCCGTTCCATGTACCAAAGCAAGTGGCGCGATCTAAAAGACTTCCTCAGCATCAACCAAGTGCCCAAAGAGCTAAAGCAGCGAATGCAAGACTACTTCCAAACAATGTGGTCGTTAAACCACGGAATCGATATTCATGAGGTAATGCCATGTTAATAAAGTATTTTATATTTATGAGCTCTGACTGTCTGTGAACAAATATTCAACCTCCACTGAATATGAAAGCGCAGCCGATATAATAAACGCACACATTAAAAAGTATTGTCACAATAATATAATCACCAAATAAAATGGGTAATTATTTTGAACAAAGCGTGCATATGAGCTGTTTTGTTGACAGAACCTGCGTGTGAATATAATACTAATACACTATATCGTAAGGCATTCATTGAAACAGTTCACTATTTAAACAAAATTTTATTTAATATTTTTGTACGCTAACCATAAATTATATTTATCTCGTTGCGAAATTAAAGCTAGGTGTCGTAATACAACGATTATAAATGTGCCTATTTTTAATTCTCGTCGGCGAGGAAGTATGAAATGGAGATTTGGGCATAAGATAACACCGCTTTGAAGTTCGTCCGTAACCCAACGGAACTTAATGGGTTGGAAACGAAATATAATGCGATAAACTTAATCTCCTAAACTCTGGCCGCTACGTTTTTCAAAATATAATCTTTTATTAAGCCAGTATTATATTCCTAAAATCTCATCTACATGTAACGACCCAGGTTTCATCAATGTAAATTTATCTTGCCGCCAATTTAATAGCGTATGAGAAAATATTTCTTTTAGCTGAAAAAGGTTTGTTTATTTTTAGACCCTCAAAGAGTTTCCTGAGGAGTTGCGGGGGGATGTGTCATTACATTTGCACCGTGAGATCTTATCGCTTCCGATATTTGAGTCAGCCTCTCAGGGCTGCCTCAAGCTGCTGTCCCTCCACATTAGGAGCAACTTTTGCGCCCCCGGCGAGTACCTCGTGCACAAAGGCGACGCGCTGACGTACATCTACTACATATGCAACGGCTCTATGGAAGTGATGCAAAACGAGATGGTCGTCGCTATACTGGGTGAGTTGTTCGCACAGACAAATGAATCCATTGTTCGTAGCGCTTACGTATTTGCCTACCTACCTAGTATTTATGACGTTGTGTGTGACATATGCAAAAACGCTCACGGACCGTTTGTTAAATAGGCAAAGGAGATTTGGTGGGATGCGATATGAATACCCATTTGCAAGCTTACAACGGTACGGGTTCGTCTCACCCACAGGGCAATAATCCCGATGTTGTGGTGAAATCTAGCAGCGATGTTAAGGTAAATTATTCATGTCTGTCTTTGCTTCGCAAATTTACACTACAAGCACATTGCAAACGAAAATTTATGTTTAATCGAAAGTGCAAAGAGATTTTATATGTTTGATTTTTATTCTAATTTTGTTGGTTTAACACAACAGGCTTTAACGTACTGCGACTTAAAATGCATACACATGGGTGGCTTAGCGGAGGCCCTACGTCTGTACCCGGAGTATCAGCAAGAATTTATCCACGACATCCAACACGACCTCACATACAACTTGCGCGAGGGCTACGAGGCTGAACAGGAGTCCGACGGTAACGGACACCCGTCACTGACCCTGCCGTCGATATCGGAAGATGATGAGAATGCCGCAGAAGACACAGCGCTTACACCCAAAAAGCTACCGACCTCCAATACAAACAGCCCGCGACACGCGACCAAATTCAGGTTCCATTCCACCTCTTTAAAATCCTATTGCTGTACATATGTAATGTAAATAACTTCAACAGGATTACGCTAAAATAATACATCATGTTTGTTTTTGAATGTCAAAATAAATTCTTATTCGACATAGCTTTTACCACGAAATGTTTGGCATAAAATATTAATTTCGTAAAGGTTTACGTATTTCTCAAATGTTCACACGTGTGTGTATTTTAATATTTAATAACATTAAAACGTTTGTAGGACGGACGGGCAACCGCGGCTATCTCATAGAGAATTACGGGAGAGAATAGAAAGACAGCGCTCGGTGGCGACGCCCAAAATTACGAGAGCCGATTCTTTGGAAGGGCTAAATTTAGAAGTACACAACACACGGTCGTCTGTTGACAGGCTTGACACCCAGGTGTCTAGCTTGCATCATGACGTGGCGGCGCTCAGCATGGAGGCAAGTATAACTGTGATCTCATAGTTTATCTCTCGACAAGGTATCCGATATGATGTTACAACTAATCCTTCACGAAACAATGATATCATTCAGATACGGTACTATGTGCTTAAAATATTATGCCATGACGTTATTTATGGCTAACTCTACATCCAAAAGTACTCAATGTCTGTTTATGCAAAATGTTACACATTTTATATTCAAAGATAACGACTTAATGCACTCGGAAGTTCTTGTAATATTCCAATGTCTTAAACTGTACTTGAAAGTTTGGAGTACAGTGACTTTTAATCCTTGGAAACAGGGTTTAGATTAAGAGTTATTTATGAACAGGTCCGGAATGCTATCCAAGCTCTGCAGGAAATGACGGCTCCTGCAGGTTGGCACGCCGCACATTCAAACCCCAACCTGCAGTGGAACGCTCCGCCTAACCAGCTGGCGCGAAGCTGCAGCCATCCTCCTGACGTATTCTGTTGGGATCAGGTAAGAAATTTCATATTATCATTACAAAAGTACATCCACTGATACAGGATAGGGCAATCATTTTAATGGGCAATGTACACTTACAGTTGAAAATTTGTGTCCAACAGCAAGAGAGACCAGTTACCCCAGAACGTCCAAAAACGCATAAGAGCACGCAAACTGAGCCATTCCTACATAGCGTTACGCAGTACATAATGGAGCATCCCGCCACTGTGATGCTACTGCTAGGCATAGAGCCGATGACGAACCTGGCGCCGGTCATGCCGGGGACCTTGGATTACTATACCGATGCTCGCAGCCGGCGGCCTTCCACGCTAGAACAAATCGTAGAGTCAGAGCCGGGAAGCCAGACACCGTCAAGTACGGCGAGCGAGAAGTTCGAGCAGACCAGAAGTCCCAGTGATAGCGCTAAAGATTTGGACGTTCAGATTGATATGAGGAAGGTGAGTGAGAAGGAGGGCGCGCCGGCGAGCCTGCGCCGCAGCCGCTACTCCGCCAGCGACCTGTGCGAGGCCTCGGAGCGCCTGCTCGCCACGCGCTCCACGCACCCCAGCACGCGCAGCCTCAAGTTCAACATCAACAGCTAAACTCAAGATTCCATTTCGTGTTAATACATGCTCATTAGCCTTTAGACTTCAAGTAATAATGCCATTAGTTTAATTGTAAATTTGGTTACATTTTATATTATAAGTGTATTTCGTTTGTTTCCTCTGTAGATACATCTATTTATATAACTTCTCAATCAACGAAATCTATCTTTATTATTACGAATATTTTCTAGTTAGTATGTTGTTAAACAATTACATACTTAAAGATTGTACATATCAAGTTTACGAGAAGTTTTATTGTTAGCTTAGCCTATAAAACTACTTCGTCTAGTCACTGTTAGGCTTAATGAAAGAGAGAGAGATGTTGGGAATTATTTCTAGGAAAAAACTCGTTGGTTACTTTTCCAAGTATAAAAATACATACAATTTTATTACTCTACTGGTTATTATGTTCTGTAAACCATTTGATACTTTGTTTAAAAGCATTTTCATAACTGACTAGGTTAATTGTAAATCATATTGGGCATTTTATATTCACATATACCGTGTGTTTCCTTATAACATATACAGCAAGCTATATGCCGGGGCTGTCCTTCTGCTCATACTCAGCCATATATCACTAATCGTAATGGAATATAAAAGCGTTTATTCGAGAAACGCGTCTGTGTAAATACCCTTGGAAAGCTCGAAAAAACTTTGTAAAGATTTAAAGACGTCTACGTCACTCACTTTATTTATAATGTCTACGAAACTGTTCTCTATTTTATAAAACCTTTTAGAATAATGCCAATAACTCGATGTGTTTATATGTATAAGACAATACTGAACATAATTCATATATTTGCCAAATTTCGCCCTGATCTCAAAGTATTTTTTTAAATAGACCTATTTATAGAATCACGTTATGGTCTTCCTTTAAAGTTATTACTGACATGAAATGATTATATTTGCAATCAGTAAAACAATTCTTACTCATTATACCTTTATCCTCTCATCAAAAGTAATGTGCCAAAGCATTGACTGTCACAATTTCCAAAAGTTAATTATTAGAAATGTCTATTATAAATAGACAGAAATTACGAAAGTAGGTATTCTATTTACTTTTCTACTCAAAGTATTATTTGTACTAAGAAATTTTGTCCCCTCTCCATTGTGACCAAGTTAGAATAGAAGAGAATTATCGATAACCTTTTAATTGTAAGTGATACTTAAAAGTATTTGTCAAAACTATGAGATATTCAATAGGCACTGTTTTAACGCATATTTAGAGCGGCATGTTATTGAGATTTGGAAATGCTAATTCACATATCCCTTCTTTGTCTTAGTAGGCACTGGTATTTTTACAAGCATAAGGCCGCATTTTCACTAGGGGTAGGTATATCTGCCGCGCGATGTCGCCGTACGTAGCTTGGTACATTTACGAGTCGCGCTATTGGAAATTGATGACGAGTGGCCAATGTGAAACGAGTCGTAGGTATGTCCCACAACTTTTGCAGAGACGAACTATTGAGCAATAAGTGTCTGTGACACATCGCCTAGTAAAAATGCGGCTTTGTAGTGTTACAAGGATATTTTGCCACGATGACTATTGTCACGTTAATACATGAGGGCACTAGTGTGCAGATTCGCATCAAGAATCGTGCTAAAATATCCCTGTGGCGCTATACGATGATAGAATTCGATGACAGTTCGTAAGGAGATGATATTTCTTAAAAGAAAGTCACGTGATAGAGCAATTCTTTTTGACCGTAACGCTTGTTAAAAATGTAATGATCTCACAGACATGAATTGTGTTTTTGTTCTTCCAAGAACTTATTATTATCGTTTACCCAACATTACGGTCTGTAAACAAAAGGAAAAATAACGATGAAATCTGATATTAAGAAGATTATAACTAATTAATTGAAACCCAATAATGGCTAACGTTGTATAAATATTATCTAAAAACTGTTTGTAAGCAATACCTTGTAGTTCTTATAATTCTTTGTTTTTGTTTCGAAGATAATTCTATAGATATAAATAGCAAGTAGTCTGATAAATGTTTTCTTATATCCGTGATTGGATAAAATATCACTTTCAAAAATTGGAAGAGCATTTGGTTACTATCTCGGTATAAAGGGCGTATCAGATATTATGTTTAGCCCGCTCTTTTAAAATATATAAATGTAAATTCTTGTAGAAAAATTAAATTCAAAATGTATCCTTGATAATAATTGTTATAAGAACGGAAACGCTTACTAGAATTAATATGGTGTACGTTGTATAGAACCCATGAATGTGATATGATGTTAAACACACGTGCAGTGCCTAAAATCTCATTTATTTATTTATTTACTTAATAATGCTGTATCTTTTATTAAAATCTAAACTATTTTACTAAAAGTTATGATTACGCGTACGTATTAAATATTTTGTACATATTGAAACTTAATCTTGTAGTACAAAGTAATAGTTACCATAAAGTTTAATAAAGACAAATTGATGTTGGAATATGTTCATTATTTTTAGAATAAGATATAACATTTTACTACGTAATTAGACGGTCGTTAGGGATATGAAAAAATAATGTTATTGGCGGTTAAATTCATTCGAGAGGAAGTTGTAAATGGTTGGGTAAATAAACGCGTGCGTGTTACTTTCACATTAGCGGGATCTCGGTTCAATATACTACTATAAAATAAATACAAAGAGTATTGAATATTCCCTGAAGGACCGAAAATACAGAAAACAAGATAATCTTGATCTTGACGATAACGACAGGTACAGATAATTGAAAATTCGCCCTCATTATGTGTTTCGAAGCGTTAAGAATGGTACTCATTGCTTCCGACCTCATTCTTTTTCACCTTATTTGAATTAGGAATTATAAAAAGAAGAATATCTATCGATATAAAACCTCTTTTGTAATATTTTCGTGTAG
The DNA here is from genome assembly GCA_941860345.1 of Chrysodeixis includens. NCBI lineage: Eukaryota > Metazoa > Arthropoda > Insecta > Lepidoptera > Noctuidae > Chrysodeixis > Chrysodeixis includens. Next base: position 7,862,081 of record OW796095.1, on the reverse strand, counting down.
AATAAAAAGACTGATGGCCCTTCATAAAAAGCAACTTAGATGTATTTTCTAAAGTAGAAATATGTACCTAACGAATATAACTTGTGGAGTAGGAAAAGATGTACTAACTAAACAGTAACTTGATCACCCTTATTTAACTGGTTGATGACTACACCCCTTTTAGTATTAACTTAATACAGGCTCACCTGATTCTATTATTATCGGGCGAACCGTAATGACTGCAAACACCCTTATACCCAAGAACTCCATTACGAAGCTTTAGTAGGGAAAATTTACTCAAACTTATATTCATACCAGCAACTTTTGTTTTGTATTATCCTTAGAAAACAATGAGGCTATTTCTGTAAATACAGCCTTCTTTTCTCCAAAATGTTGTGTTTTTACGGACGAATATGGAACGATTATTTTTATTATAAGAGACAAAAATCTTGTAGAATTTCTACACCATTTTAGGTTTGTAGCACATAAGACAAGACTAAATTCTAAGAATATGATTGCTCAAAAATCGAGGATTGCTTGGTATCATCTTAAAAAAATACATTTAAATATCATTTCATAAGTATCTTTAATTCCCTACAGTTAATAACAAAATACCTGAGGAGGATAACCGAGATTACTTTCTATACTAACTACCCTTAAAATGAACCTATTGTAATACAAAATCAAATTATTGGACCGGAATTGTGAATAGCCCATAGTTATTTGGTCCTCAATATTTAGGTACAATAGACTGGGAAAAGTAATATTCTAGCCAGTAATATGGACAATGTTTCCTCAGACGTATTGAACGGAAATGGCATATGAAGTTAGCATACATACAAACATGCAGTTGAATCTACTAGAATAGCATGTTTGTCAACAACAGCCAGGAAATCACTTTTCAAAGATACAAAAGAGAAAAAAAAATGAAAACCCTCAACGTACGCTTATTGTTCGGCGTTTCCCGTAAAATTGTGTCCCATTTTCGTGTTAAAATGTACTTTGGTAGAAATTAAATGTAGAGTATATTTTTGTATGACACCCGCCGCCGTGAAGGAATTCTTTTCCTCCCATTTCCATAATCATCTGTAATTATAAGTATTATGTAGAGAGAGGGAAATGTCTATAAGTTATAACATAATTATAAAGACAACCAGTAACACGACAGACAAGAACCCAGGCAGTAAAATAATAAAAATAAAATAAATCTCAAACTAATACAACTCCAGCAGCCGGTGATATTATCTCTACCGCTAGTGCTTGTTTAACTGACAAACAATCAGATAAACTGTGATGTAGAAAGTTTTATTAAAATAGCTCTTCTTAAATCCTCTGATCTTCATAACCCACTTTTACCTTTAATAATGTTGGAATTTGGTGCTACTGTAAATCAACGTCAATACGGATTGGGAAAGGTTAGACGTAAACAAAAGAAAAAAGTTTTTTATTGGGTGTTTTTATTTTTTGATTGATACCCTTTGATATTCTTTTTTGATATATTGATACCCAATGAATACCACTTAAGCACGCAGCACTTAAGCACGGTATGTCCCAGAGAAACAGTTGGCTGTCTTGGAAACCGCAGCGAAATGAATCAGAAGTAATTATTAGGAAGAATACGAAATAATAATATGTTCTTCCACTTCCCTGCAATGCAAGCGGGAAACAAGAGATGAAATATGCTTAGGCATTAGTCACTGAGTTAAACCCAGTTACCAAAGACCACGGAAAAAGACCTCACGTCGTAATATTATCTCAAGGCCTGTTAATAAAACATTGGTGCTTTGAATCCCTAAAACTAACGTTAAAATTCCGCATTATAATGTATCTTCCCTGTAATATACACTAATACTGAACGTTATTCCCGTTGCTTGTCGAGTAGAGCACTGTCATGTTTAACAGTGTTTGTCACTTAACAGAATTATGAAACTCAGACTATTAATAAAGACATCGATTTTCACTCTTTAAGCTGTTAATCATGTCTCTTATAATAATGGTCATAATTTCTGTCATATCTCTACCGAAAATAGTTTTTTTGGGAAGTGTTTCTTCCAGTTCTACTCAGTACTTAGATATGGCTAAGTTTAGAATGCTGCAACTAAGTCAATAAACTCAATTTTCAAAAGTACCCGAAAAGGACTTCAGTAGGTATTTGAAATAAGACCTATTTGAATTAGAACTCATGCGTAAATTAAACCGCAAGTAAATACGTAAAAATGTTACATCATACATTCGAAATGAACAGAGATCCCTATTAACATAGAAACTAAGTTTTCCGTAAAATGCAAAGCTGTGCAAGTTGTTGCTTTCGCCGCGTAATAAAGTAATGATGTAAATGTAGGTCGTGACGGAGGCGAGCCCTCTTTAATTTGCCGCTGCTGGCTGCCCGGAAAACCTTGCAGCTTCATGGTGTATTACTGAATTTGTTCTCTCAACTGTAGGATCACAAAATAGGCCGCAATAGACGGATGAATATGAGATTTAACGAATATTGACAACGGACAGGGGAGTGTATAGTAGTGTCCAGTTTTGTCCTTTTTCTGTTTCATTGAAAGCATTCCTTTATTTCGATCAAGGTTTTTGGTTCGTTTGATATGATTGATTCGTTAAATGACATTGGGGTGAAAAATGGTTGTTTAAAAGTAACGCATATTTTATAGGTAGCACTAGTAGCCCAGTGGTTAAATATTTGCTGAAAAGAAACTTCTTTATGTATAGTAACAACGGTAATAGCAACTAAATATGAGCCCAGATCAAAAGTTTTGTAAAACTCTAGATTTATAGTTGAACTATCATATTCGACTTATCATATTCGAAAACATCACGCTCTCTGACGTAGTTGGTTGAAAAAGAAGCCTGTTTTAATTCAAGATTTCAGCTAAATCCGTACCAAATTTCATCAAAATTTATCCTGACGTTTGAGCGTTAAAGTATTACAAACATCCATCCAAACTTTTAAACTAGCGATTATAATACATACAGTGAAAACAGTTTAAAATGTAATATATCTAATATAATAATATTCATCATCGCGCATGTATTCCTATATTAATACTACAACACACATTGTAAAGGGATTTGTATGCAGCAATACTATCAAAGCTTTTACCAAAATTGCTGCACCGTGGGACCGCGCCAAAAGTGTGACGTATTTCATTTTCACCAGGTACGTACTGTTTGTAATATTTAAGTAATCCTATTAAATATCAATTTATACAACCGCATTCGGTGCGTGTTTAATCGATAATGTAAAAGGATTTAATATAGCAAAACTTGCTGTTGCCCGCGACTTTGTGCGCGTTAGTAATATTCCCGAAAAGTAAAAAAAAAATAAAGTAAAAAGGACGTGTATCTCAGATTTAAAGGAAATATGATAATTAACTGACTAAAGACCGGTACTATAGATGTTTAAATGGGTATTTTAAACATACTGAGCTTAGTACCGCTGTGTTCAGTGTGTAAAAATCGAATGGATTTTCCAAAACTCGTAAAATATAATATATAGAGGATTAAACAATAATTTGTATTTCAGTAAGAAATCTAAATATTTTGGCAATCATAAAATTTATTAAATAATTACAATCAATTCCAAGTTTGACCTTAAAACCTATCGCGTAATAAACAAACATTACGTATAAAGGTCATACATTCAGTATTTAATAAAAAACCTTCATTTAACATTTCATAATAAAATACGAATTTCAATATCCATAACAGTACCGCTACAGGCATTGAATTTCCCGAATACCAATACTGTCCACAGACATGTTTACCTTTTATCATGTCTCTTTGTGTCGAAATGAAATGAAATGAAACTGCATTGTGAACAGTCCTGTTCAATTAGTTTTTACTCTCCGCTACCTATACATGTACTACGAATGTGTCAACACTGATTTAATAGAGTGCCAGTTTGTTTATTGCGACCTAGAATTTATTTTAAAGTAAAATGTTAGGAGTTTGTGCTCTATCTCTGAAACTATAATCCAATCTGACAAGTTGTATCAGTAAATCTGTGCCATCTTAAGACTGGCCCAGTTTATGTAAAAGATTTTCATTTAAATAAAATAACAATCATTTTCCTAAACTTAAACCCTAACAATAAATTGTGCGCAAAAGAAGGCAATTGTACTTATAACTGGCCTCCATCGCAATTTACGTCTCATAATGGCGGAATGATTTTAAAACAGATTCAGAACCTTTTAATGGGTAACAATAACTGTGGGAAAAATAATGAAGTCACGAAATTAAATATTTTCTCAGTATTAAAAGCGGTATAAAATGTTAAAACAGCACCTCTTTTAACTCAATAGAACTTGCCTAGACAGCTGAAACTAATTTACTTACCCATCATTAACTTAATGAACGGTCTTCATTAAAAACTGTCATCAGCACTTTTAATTTATAGTTAGTATAAAAGGGGTTTTAGTTCATTTCTAAAGCTAATATCTCGCTAATTATCCTTTCTAGTTTGGACAAGGATGTTCTTTGTTGAGCTAGTAACGGGCATTTGTAAAGTGTGTAATTAAAATTCCGCAGTTTGGTATAAACCGTGTCGACGGCTGGCGCACGGATCGTGCTCGGGCTCGCGAGCCGTGAAATGCAATTTTCCGACGTTGCTATGGGCGAACTACGTCCTTATAAACTAGTGCTTTATATACTCCTGTTAAAGCCTGCTTACTATATTTTTGTGTAAGCTCTCGCTTCATTATTCATTATTACTAAGCTCAACATTCATGAACATTATAATATGTAAAGTAAAATCGGTCGAATGTGCATTTGGGAATCAGACGTAGGCACTATCAATACCTTGAATTCATTAAACCTTTCCTCGCAATCAGATTGAGTACCTACAGGTAATGTTTGATCAACTTGTTAGCTTCAGTTGAAATCTTTTCTAGCCTTTTTACGTTCTCCAGTACATTTTTCTCTCAACCATTCGTGAAAGAATCTCATTTACCTCCATTGCAACTGTCAATTTCAGAAAGTGAAATTAGAAAGTATCGGAAAAGTGCGAAGGGAACTAGTAAACAAGCTTGATTTTGTTTTAGTTTTATTTTGTGTACGTAAACGAGTCAGAGGTAATGGTGGAACTTATCTTAATTTTCTCCGACATTTTCCGCTGAGCACGTTAAAGTTAAATACTTAATTATCTGCTAACCATTAGCAACCCTTTTCCTTTTCAATCATTAATTTCGTTTAATTATGTTATTTCTACTAACCATCGTTATGACTATTTTCTAGGCTTCGTTAGTGAATTGGGTTTTCAAATCCGTTCGATGGATCAAGAAAAGGCGCGTTTCATTTACTCGTAGGTACTAGTTATCAATCATACAGACAAAAAAGCGAGGAAAGCAAAAAATAAATCAAGATTTATTTACGTCATAAATAACGTTGACTGTAAAAAGATTGAAAGAAGTCTCGAATCGATATTAGTTATATTAGACCCACAAAGTATATCATTGCACAGACATTTCAATATTAAAATATAATCAAAGTTAGGTTTTCAATCACACAGCGCAAACGATAGCAACTTTATGTAAAATAGAACGTTTCTTGCTTTCTATGCCAATTCCATTTGAAAATTGAAAATAGAATACTTTGATGACATTTTCTATTTGCTGCTGAATCAACTTGAAAATAATAAAATGAAATATTAAATCAATGTTTCAAAACTGATTTTAATTTTAGAATTTGTATCAAAACTATTTCTCCTATATCATGTCATAGCGACACCAAAATAAAAAAATAAAGCGACAATACAACGATTCCATCCGTAATTTATGCGTAAATCATAACATTCGATATTCGAATGGAAACTACAGAATTATAACGTGTTATACCACACAAAAGAGGTTTTAACTCTAAAGGTTTTAACTAGCTTGCAACTACCATGAAAACCTTCAACCCCGTATCACACCGATCAATACATCCTCAATCCTCTTTCAGCAAGTTACATCAACCTATTCACAATTACCGATATCTATCTAAACCATATTTGGTTTCGACCGTACACTGCAAACATTGCCGGTACTAAGCAAATAGTTTTATTTGCCGTATAATTACTATCGCTGGGAAGGGACACGTCACGTGGTACGGGAGCGTGATTGATTGGCTGACACGTTTGTGGAACTGCAATCTGGTGTGTACGTCGTTGAAAGCGTGGGTACTAATGTATACGTAGGCGTTGTACCGAAAGGAATTTCAAAGGTTGTTGCTTTGCTATTCAGCGGTTTTTAAGAGCCTATTCCACACTCAAACCAAATTTGATATCGATGTCAATTGAAACCGACTGAAGTTTGCGATGTAACGTTGATTAATTACTGACCTTTTTTTTAATTGTCTACTTTTAAAGTTTAGAGACGTATCGACATAGATTAATGATTAAGATTGAGAAAAAAGCGGTAACTTTAAAATATCCCCCCCCCCCTTCCCAACGTGATGGAAAACTGGGATAAAGAGTAAGCAAACATGACTGTTATTCACACTTGCTCTACAGTGGAATAGTAGCGTCTAACATATGATTTACTAACTGATGACAATTCTTATAATACCCAAATTCTTTCCGAGAACTTTTAATGAAAGGACAAGTTCATGCTCACACACCACAGTATTGTGAGTCGCATCACGTTTTCTATTGCCTATAAAAACAACGTTGCTCTAAGCGTTTTCCAAGTGTTAGTACGCACTTGTATATTAACTGCCATTGTTTCTGTTGCATCCAAATTACTGAAGTAGGAATTGGGGAAAACCCGAAAGTTAGTGTTTTGGACTGTCCTGGACTCATATTAAGACTCTTTATTCTATCTACACTCTTAGTGATATATGTTTTTGACTATGAGTTGATTCAGAAGTGATTGGAAACAAAAATCTTTCGGTATCGGAGCCTTAAATACCTCGGGATGAAAAAGGTTCAACAATGGTATCTACTACTAAATGTGCATACAATACAAGTTCCATATCTCTTAACCCAAACTGTAACTCAATGTCCTTATAAATCTAAACTCCTTTGTTTCAATCGAACAAAACATGAAATAGAACTTTCGATTCAAGAATAATGGGACCTACTAGCAACATACCTACCACCTTTTAAAGTAAGCCAGTTGTGGAAGCGAGATACCACTCTACGCTGTTTAAATTACCCTCTCTTTTCCACAACTACAACAGTCATAATTCAAGACGTGGTAGCAGGTGAACTGAACGGCAACGGCCTAAAAAAGGCAAAGAGAAAACTAAAAGCTCTCAAAATCATGGCTAAGTAAAAGCGACGTATTACATGGTGAATGCAAGCGGCCGTGGCTAGTGTTTATCGATCTACATCTGCACGTAAGAGCCCATTTGTTCCGTATGTACGAACATAATACCGGATGAGAGAATTCGATGCCGGCGCTCAGATTCTACGACTTGGATTGCAAACAGAAAGAGAGAAATGTGATCGGTACATGTTTTACTAGTGGTAGAAAAGCAAATTTAGCGTGAGTGTAAGGTAACTGACCAGAGTGCGAGTAGGTGATAAGAATCCTTTTAGCACAGAGTGGGTTCTTGAAATTAAGGTATTAGCATTATCCAACATATTAAGAAGAAAAATTCTATGACAAAATTAAAAATTATTTGAGGCCCCACAAGGTCATAAATTAAACGAATGAATTATAAAACCGATTGTCAACTTCCAGAGGAGTCACGCAACGTACCAAAAAAATACAATACATTGGGAGCCATGAAAAAACAATCGATCCTTAATTGTCGGAGGTATCGCATCACAAGCAAAGAAAAAACACAGGAAGTCGAATTAATAAAAAAGTAGTCTTATAAAAATCTATTAAATCTTGTATACTGAATACAAACGTTCCGTAATCTGATATTGAATGCAGGAAGCAAAATTTGCGTTAAACGAACAAAGCTTGAACTGATTCAGTCTACATTGCAAACTTCAGGTAAGCACTCGGAATTTGCAATTCCCTCACCATTTGGCAGTTTATAGCGTGATTCTGTGTAACGAGCACAGGTTATGAGCATATTCAGTATTCTTTCTTACAGTCTAAAATATTGCTGTACGTACAATGTAACCTGAAATGGTTTACACAAGATTTTTGTCACAACATTAAACCCTGAGCCATCCTCGGAAAACCTTCTCAAATTTCAGGAAATAAATGAGTTAGAAACTGCAATCATTCGTGAAAAAGATAGGAGTAATGTAAAACATCTTTAACTTATTCAAAAGAACTACCTACTTAGTAAGACAATAAAAAGCTCTATCTTTTATAATAAAGTGTATTTACCTTTTTATTTGTTTGTCTCTATGTACAATAGTTTTACATTTGAGCAATTTCTGCTAAAACCCAAAAGTAAAGGGGCATCTAAACTTAAGATGACACTTGCGAAGTAAAGGGGACAACAAGATGAAAAATCCTATGCAACTTGCACAACACAACTAACAACTATTGCCAACTCGAAGTAGCGTAAAGAATACATAAGAGCCTCGTGTTGCCGTGCCCCTTTTCAAGCACTTTACAAACTCGAACGGCAAGCGACATCTCACAAACACACCAACAATCATTAAACTTGAAGAGACTGCGAAAATATTTGAAACTCACCACCGTAAGTGGCAACATTAACGATGTTACAGGTTCACGCTTCGTCATCATTTATCACGATTGATGCGGAACTGAGCCTCACTGAACTCTAAGGGAAAAATCAATCAATAACAATATACGTAGCTACAACTTCAATAGCCACCTGATGAAATGCGACTACGCCCTCTTTGTGATATTACTCGCTTCCCGGTTTTCTTAATGTTTATACTGTCTTTGTTCGGCGTAACGTTTTCTTTAACAATTGTATTCCAATACGTCACATCAACATGTATGCCCAAGTGGTTCATAACAGCTTTAGAGTAAGCTTCTAACATTGAAAACAGCATGTATTGTGGGATTAAAGGATTAAATATTTAATGTAGGAAAGTATGTACTTATTTACTCGTAGATACGTCCTAAGCGTACCTTCGACAGCTTTGTCAGTATAGTAGAAATCGTATTGAGTACCTGTAAGCATTTGTGTCATTGTGTGTATTCGTTATGTTGTGTGCAGCTCTATTTTGTAAATTCAAACTCCGGCCTGATGAACGTTTCATGGTTTTATCCCGTTAGCACTAAATCGTCCGCCTAACCCACTTTTATTTGAAAAACCCGTAGCTTTAACGAACAATAGTGCAACGCAGCTTCACGTTTTTCACTTGTTTTCAACGTGTATATCACAATTAAGCATGTTTGTGTGTGTTTTGTACATGTTTGCGTAACGTAAAGTATTCTTGTAACTACATTGTTTTACGTTGTTTAAGCATTCGTCTTTCTTGGAAATCTATTTAGACAAGCTGATTAATGAAACAACAATATTATTGTTCAACTGTTTTCAGCATGCTTAAGTGGAATGGGCTTATATTGTCCTCGTAGACGACAAGACAAGACATAATACATCATTAACAATCCTGGAGCTTACGTACAAATCTGACGTTTGAAAATAATGCATTGTTGGAAAGATATCTTTGCTCGGACGCATTTCTTTGCAAATCAAAGTGAATAAGTAAAATTAAGTTGAATAATATGTAGCTTTGTATATGTTTAGAACTAAGTAATAGTAACTACTAAGAGCTGGGTACAAAGGTCCCCTTGAAAGCATCAGAAATCTTTCGAACTAGAAAAAACAAATCGAAGACGCTCCAAAGATGTCAGACTTGATACTTAATAGAAGTACCCGCTTCTATTATAAATTGATAGTTTATTGACACCAGTCTGTATGAAACTTATCAATAAGTATAGAAAGTTCAGTGTTTACTATCAATGTTTATCGGCGAGAAATTTATAAGCTTTAAATAATACTGCTTCATTACTTCTGTGTTCAAGAAATGGATTCTTTTTTTCAATACTATGTTTTATTTACAATGGTATTAAGTTTTATTATGACTGGTATTCCATAGGTTTCTGATAGTCCATTCTTCTGAATTTGACAATTTTATTATTTATGGACCAATAAGGTTATCATTTTTTGAAAGTCACTTTGTCGGTAAACTTTGTTTGTAGATATCGAAAGCTCGTTTGCTTTCAGAGCTCATAATTAAATTGAAATCGCAATTGAAATAGCTTGGTAACTAGAAATGCTCACTTTTTTGGATTTCTATTGATATCCAGGATAGTGAATAAGCTATTCACAAAGTTCGAGCTACTAATGAAAGCGAGTTGTTTCAGAATGGCTTCTTTATCCATAAGCGGAATATAGGTCGAATGATTTCGGATGCTCCTAAAATCACGAACATAATTTTCTATTCACTATTAGTTCCGTATTTGCGATTACAGGTTTAATATTGCAAACTGCGAGGAATGGTTTGCTAATTAATAATCCAATTAAATCCTGATTTACATGTAGGATTAGAGCATAAATACTTAATATGCAATGATAATGCAGGAAGAGGTGATGGAATGAGCCTAAATGCATACCGCGATGGTTGGTTCAGAAGGTATGGTATTATAGCCGGACTAGCTTTCACCTGCGACATTGCCATTAGTTTGTTATAGTTGCAAAAACAACCGCCTCTCTTACGCAGTCGGTTAAAAAGTAGCCTATGTGTAACATTCTCACACAAACGAATATAATACGTCAATTAATAAATGTTGTAGTTCCGTACCAATGTTTAGAAAAAATACCTAATTATTTAACTTTACATTCCACTAGCTTTCCGCTCGCGGCTTCGCCCACGTATAATTTGGTTATATAGCGTTTTTTTTAATAATCTTGACAGGGCTTTCTTCCATAGGCTAAAAACTTGGTAAAATCATACAGCTGAAATCATATCATGAAGTGTAAAGTCGCAAAAATGGCAATTTATTTTCCATTTCATTAACCTATCCGTAAAAACAGATGACCCACATAACGTAATATCAATATTGTCGCTCGTCATAACTGTATGCAAATCACAGATTCCGCATGCACCCCTGTGTACTCACGGAGTTATCGTTTAAATAAAAATAATCACACGGATGAAACACTCATTTGCGTAATCGGGTAAATTATTGCCGACATTAACATTTTTATGCCAAATTAACTTATAATTTCATAACAGAATTTCGTACGTAATACTTACATAAATTCTCATTAGCTAACTACATCTGAAGGATACGACAAAGATTTATTACCGTTGCTTAGATTACTAATTGCAAAAAACAGGGCCTAAGTCAAATATTATTATTTTCTTGGTACGGAGGTCTTACTAAGTGTTTCGCGGTTCATTAGCGAAAGGACTTGACAATGTAATACCATTAAGTCCTTTTGTATTATAATATTATATTATATATCTATTTCGGAGCAAATTTGTACTCAGAATAACATAATATCAAGTTACATAAAGCCTCCTTCATACTTACAGTATTCAGTTTCAGAATTATACAGCCGCACATATTCACTCATTTATGGGCTCCTAAAAGCTTAGGGTCTAAATAGCTGTTATTACCTTAATAAAATTATATTACTGTAATATAGAATATCTCGGCTAGCTTTGGCTCACTGTTATTCTTGCTCAAAATTTTGGTGACAAAATGATATTTGGGTAGATTGTGTTGATCTTTATATGAGAGATTAATTAAAAGAGAGGTTTATTTCCAGACTGATTTTTATAAGCATTAAATAAGCATAAATATGACTGTATTTATAAATAAATGTTGATTTTGCAGAAGACGACTTGATATTAGAAAAATCTGTCTGAAAACCACTTACCATTTGGCCGTACCATACCTACTGTCGCTCCGTGAAATAAATAAAACATATTTGTAATGTTGGCTAAAAATCAGGCTGTCAAAGTGAACCTACATGACCTGAATTACATACCGCTGCGAGTCCCTAGATATTAGTACTTTGTACCAAAGTCTTTTTCATTTTCGTAAAAACAAACCAGTAAAGTGCGATTCTGACTTACGACACGAAGAGTTCCGTGCGAATAGGCTAAAGGGAAAGAAAATTATTTTTCTGAATATTATTTTTTTTATAATATCTTTTCATTTTTGTCCTTTACCTACAAAACATTGCTTTGTAAAAAAAAATGTCAAGATTTTAAGTTTACGGAAGTATCTTATAGGTTTGAATTCCCTTGCGAGTATCGAAAATTTGCGGCAAAAACCACTGTTTCTTTTGATTGCGTTGGCTTAAAAGCTTTGATTTTTTGACGGCTCCAAGGGGCAGTTGACCGAAGTGAGTATTTGTGCATGATTATATCGTTACCATATATTATGAATTTGAGAAGTGGCTCTTGATAGATAGACGGACGGATGGGCAACAAAATGATCTTAGGCTTTCGTTTTTTCCTTTCGAAATACTGAACCCTAAAATTAGGTAAATGTTACTTAGTAAATAGAGTACATACCTGCGTAACTATACCTATCTAGTTAATCTCAGAGTACCTATACCTACTCAGTATGCTAAAGCTCTTAACATTTCAGGAAGATTTTATCATATGTAGGTATTCTTGTATCCTCTGTTCTACGTAAAATGCTTTGAAATTTAATAAGACGGAAAAATCTTCGTAGAGTGAGAAAAATATTAAAATAACGCAATTTCTTAAAGAGACTGTAATATTAACTTAGAAGCCTGGATTTGCATTTTACAGTACATTTTAATGTTAAATGTATTCGTCAATTCAAATGAGGTAGTTTATGGAATAAGTCCGAGAGTTCGCTCATGTTTTTTTGTTTTATTTTGCTACAGTGTTGAAATTATGGGCGACTGTTTTATGAGGTATGTTGGTGAATTAAAGTTATATTAATAGTACTATGGTAGGTGCACTGGGTACGAGTATAATTAGTAATCCCAAACAAAGTCAAATCATTTTCGATTAAGCACCTGTCTGTTTTTGGGCTATCATAACTAAAAAGTTAAATCGATATGGAGTTTCTTGTCGGTTTTTCTTCATAAGAATGACATTTTGGAACCGTGCAACTAGAAAAGGCCTACTCGAAAAAAAACCTTTTGATTTTGACGGAGTATTTACCGGGAACCAAAGACAGAACTGATATTTTTTGTCAAAACAACCAACATGTCCCTACCTACGTGGGCAGAGGCACAGGAAATGTTATAGCCTTATATTTAATACACAGATAGAACTTATATGACGTGTTAGTAAAACATGTCAAGGTCACACGCATTTAATAGTGACAAAATATAATCTACATAAATAATGGCGCAACTATCTCCGTATCTATACTAATATTATAAAGCTGAAGAGTTTGTTTGTTTGTTTGTTTGTTTGTTTGTTTGAACTCGCTAATCTCAGGAACTACTGGTTCGAATCGAAAAATTCTTTTTGTGTTGAATAGACCATTTATCGAGGAAGGCTTTAGGCTATATAATATCACGTTGCAACTATTAGGAGCGAAGAAATAATGGTAAATGTGTAAAAAAACGGGGAAAATTTTTCATCCTTGAGGGCTTCTGTTGCGTGCGCTGCGAAAACGGTTCAAGATACACACAATATATGTATGTAAGAATTATTCGTATTGAAATGATCTAAAAAAATGTCCGCGACAGTATATGTCTATCTTTTAAGATTAACTCACTAGAACCGTTTTTATGGTAATCAAATTCGATCGAAATTAATGCATCAACGCACAGCCCAAACTACTGGACGGATCGGGCTGAAATTTGGCATGCAGGTAGATGTTATGACGTAGGTATCCGCTAAGAAAGGATTTTGATAAATTCTACCCCCAAGGGGATAAAATAGGGGATGAATTTTTTACGAAACTTTGTCAAAATTAAACCGATCGGGCTGAGACTTTACATGCACATAGGTACTATAATGTAGGCATCCGCTAAGAAAGATTTTGATAAATTCCGCACCTAAGGGGATGAAATAGGGGATGTTTGTAGAAATCTTCTTAGATTTTTGACTAGCCATGACTATAAACAAGTCTCAGGGGCAAACTCTCAAATTTGCGGGTATTGACTTGAGAGAACATTGCCTCTCATGGGCAGTTCTATGTTGCTTAGTAAGTTCTCCCAGTAGCTTGATAGGTTTAGCGCCAAATGACAAATTAGTTAAGAATATTGTGTACAAGGAAGTTTTGTAGGCCCTAATTTTTACACTAACTTGCTAAACAATAATACTTCTTAACGCGTGCGAAGCCGCGGGCAAAAGCTAGTCTACTATATTTATCTACGCCGTACACACCCAGATAGTGATAGTTTACACAAATGGATATTTGAACACAATTATATTATATTCGGTTAAGGACAATGCCAAAATAACAAAATACCTATATCTATGACACTCGTGCGAAATGTATTGATTAATCTACATTGCGAGAACCGAAAGCCGGAACTCAAAAAAGAGATAAAAAAACCCATACTCTTTTCTTATGTACCTAAATGGTAATAAACAGAAGCAGTAAGCTAAGATATCAAACAATCTAGATTTATAGATTGGTATAAACAATGAGAGCTCATAACGAAGGTAATCAAAGACTTTATGACATGAAGAAACAGCTAAACATAGCAACATCGTTAAATTACAGAGCTTAATTCCAGGTGAAATCTTACACCTACATAAACGCCAGACATTATGAAGGACGATTAAAATTCGTAGCGCACTTTCGTCTTCCATAAGTTATTCGCCGATAATGGAAATTGTATGTCGCATCTCAATTTAAGAAGTGTTTCGTTGAAGTAAACACTCTTGTTTAATATTAACGAGGTTAATCTTTGCTTTGACTTAGTATTTCGATTAAGAACTATATTGTACCTAACTACCTAAATGTATTGTACGTACCTAAATCTTAAGAGGATTTTGAGACTCGAACTAACGCAGTCGGCAATTGGGTATTTAGCCGTTAAAACTACTTAACTTTCCATCACTCTAAGGAATATTAGATTTAGGTAGGTAAAAGGCCAAACATTGATAACCTAACACTTTTTTCTAACAAGCAAAGTTTTCACCCACATCTATGTAGGAATAATTTTAGAACGAAACATTGTCACCGATTTTAGAACGAATACTTTTATTTTTAAGAATGAATGAATGTAAAAAGAACTGTCTTTTCTCTCTCTTACGACGACGCCATATTGCTGTACAGTTCAACATTTTTCTCCGTGCATAATTAAATTATAAAATTAATATAAAAGTGTTCTTATTTAGACCTCCCCTACATAATTCTCGTCCGGGATAGGAGGTCTAAATAAATAATAAGAATTGACGACGGATTAAGAAGAAATTCGGGCGCACGCATACGACGGCGTGCACCGGCCGGCATAACCTCCACACGACGACGACGCGAGGTTTGGCGGAATTGCACGAATTATACGAATACTAAATAAATACTATGGCGGAGAGCAGCAAGCAGAACGAGGGAACCACTACAGCTAATTTGTGGCACACGATGGATTCAGTTCCAAAGTTCACAGGCGAAGACCTGACATACTCGTCGGTAAAATGGTGCCAGGACGTCGACGACAATGCCGAAATATTCGGGTGGACTCCGCAGCAGAAGCTAATCATAGCTCGTCGATGTTTGTCTGGGACGGCAGAGCTTTGGTTGAAGACGGAGAAGCCATTTAAAAACTATGAGGAATTGAAGGCGGCGATCATGAAGGAATTTCCGGAAGTAATTAATTGCAAGCAAATGCATGAGCTCATGAGTGCACGTAAGAAGAAAAATAATGAGACTCTCTATCAATACATGTTAACTATGAAGGAGCTCGGGAAAAGAGCTAAGTTCCCTGATTACGTGACCATTCAGTATATCATTGATGGCATACAAGACTATGAAACAAATAAACTGTTATTCTACGGGGTAACGACCTATCCAGTTTTGAAAGAAAAATTGTTACAATATGAAGGTTTCAAGCAAAAGATTTGTAAGCACAAAAATGTTCTACAACGACGAGATGATAAAGAAAAGGCCCACAAGCAAGCAAACGAAGCGAAGCATCCCTTTTTGCGCTGCTTCAAATGTGGCGAGAAGGGCCACCCGGCGAATAGCTGTAATAAAGGCGCTAAATGTTTTAGATGTAATGAGTTCGGGCATATCAGCGTGGAGTGCAAGAAAGTACAGGTGAACAAAGGACATCAACATGGCGGTGGTAGTGGAAACGGAACGAAACAATCCATGATGGCGGTGGCGACCGGATATTCCGGGGAAGATGGTGAACAGGAACGAATGGGTTCAATGAATGAAGTAAGTGGCGATTATCATTCTGTGGAATCGGCGAACGAACAGTTGCCGAATGTAAGTACGGTCATTCCGCATATACGTCAATGTCAATCGCAGTGTCACTGTCAACATATTCTCAATGTAAACAAAGAAATATGTCCGTCCTCAAATATATGCGTAAAAGACATTAAAATTGGTAATTTCGAGGTCAAATGTTTAGTTGATACCGGCAGTGAGGTAAATTTAATAAGTTTTGAGTTGTTTTCCAAATTAAAATGTGATTTTCGACCAGAAAAAATGTTACTGACTGGTTTAGGTTCTTGTAAAGTGTTTTCAATCGGGAAGTTTTGTGTCGATTTAATTATAGAACAACACCAATACTCTATAAAATTTTATATAGTACCAACTAACACCATGCCATACAATATAATTTTAGGTCAGCCATTTTTAGTAAACACTGTTACAGTTATTGATAAAGGTTCTGTCAAAATAAGGCCTCAAAGCTATGACAGTACATATTTGCAAAAGATTTGTTTATTTTCCAGCCTTAATGATGACCGACCGTTTGTTCAAGAAATAATAGATAGTTACAAACCTTTAAAGACCCAAGATGCACCCATCAAGTTGAAGATAGTATTAAAGGATGATATTCCTGTAAGACAGCGACCAAGAAGGTTGGCTTTAGCTGAAGAGGAAATAGTCAAAAACCAAATTGAAGAATGGTTGGCCAAGGATATTATTCGTCTGAGTTTTTCAGAGTATGCAAGTCCACTGGTGTTGGTGAAGAAAAAAGATGGGGGGACCAGAGTATGTGTGGATTACCGAAAAATAAATGAAAAAATGGTGAAAGATGAGTATCCACTTCCAGTGATTGATGATCATATTGATAAGTTGTGTAATGTGAAGATTTATAGTACGTTGGATTTAAAAAATGGATTTTTTCATCTGCCTATCGAAGAAGACTCAGTAAAATATACTGCTTTCGTAACCGGTCACCCAGAGGGACAATATGAGTTCTTGAAAGCTCCGTTTGGTCTGTCAGTATGTCCAAAATATTTTACCCGCTTTATAAATATTATCTTTTCAGACTTGATTAGACGAGGGATAATTCTGATATTCATAGATGACCTGATTATTCTATCCAGCAATGAAAAAGAAGCTATTGAAAGACTTCAAGAAGTGTTAAAGGTGGCCGCTGAGTATGGTTTGGAAATAAATTGGAAAAAGGCACAGATACTGCAAACTTCAGTTGAATATTTAGGCTATAACATTTCTAATGGAACTGTGAGACCCTCGACAGAAAAAGTTAAGGCAGTCAGAACCTATCCTATGCCTAGGAATCTCAAGGAAGTACACAGTTTTGTAGGTCTCACATCATATTTTAGAAAGTTTATTCAGAATTATGCTCTGATTGCAAAACCTCTAACGGATTTACTCAAGAAGTCAGGTGAATTTCACTTTGAAGCGGAACATATGAAAGCTTTTGAAGAACTAAAAGAAAAACTGTGTTCTGAACCTGTTTTGAAAATTTTTGATATACAGTTGGAGACTGAACTGCACACAGACGCATCCAAATATGGTTATGCAGCAGTGTTGATGCAACGAGATTCCTATGATGGTAAACTACATCCCGTCCATTATATGAGTAGGAAGACTACAGAATCGCAACAGAAGTGTAGCAGTTATGAACTTGAAGCTTTAGCAGTTGTTGAGGGCGTGAAAAAGTTTAGAAGATACCTTATAGGAATAAAGTTCAAGATTGTAACAGATTGCGAGGCATTTCAGAAGACCATGAACAAGAGAGATGTACCAGCTAAAGTTGCTCGTTGGGTACTTTACCTCCAGGATTTTGATTATTCTATAGAACACAGAGCTGGTGAGAAAATGAAACATGTTGATGCCTTAAGCCGGAATGTATGCTTGGTAAATGTTGAACTTCATGCTAGAATTAAGAAAGCACAAGCAGAAGATGAAAGATTACAGGTTATAAGAGAAGTATTGAAAGAAAAAGAATATGAAGATTATTTCTTAGAAAATGAAGTAATTTATAAAGGTGTGGAAAAGAAGTTAGTTGTTCCAGAGGTTATGGATTTAGAAATAATTAAGAGAGCACATGGGATAGGACATTTTGGACATAAGAAGGTGAAAGACATCATAGAAAAAGAATATTTTATCACAAAGTTAGACAACAAAATTCAAAAAATTATCTCTACCTGTGTACCTTGTATTTTGGCTACTAGAAAATTGGGCAAGAAAGAAGGCTTGTTAAATCCAATCTGTAAGGGAGAATTGCCATTGGATACATTACATTGTGATCACTTAGGACCTTTAGATGCTACAAAGAAAATGTATAATTACATACTTTGTGTTATTGATGGATTTACGAAATTTGTATGGATTTATCCAGTTAAAACAGTCACAGCTAAAGAATCTATTGAAAAGTTAAAACTACACCAGAAGGACTATGGCAACCCACGACGAATAATAACAGATCGAGGAACCGCTTTCACAGGAAAAGAATTTGAAGAATATTGCCGTGAGGAACAGATTGAACATATAACCATCACCACTGGAATACCGCGGGGAAACGGCCAGGTCGAGCGTATGAACCGCATTATCATTTCTGCTCTAACAAAGATGTGTATTGAAGAACCTGGTCATTGGTATAAGTATGTTAGCAAGCTTCAAAGAGTCATAAACGGTACATATCAGAGGTCTATTAATACTACACCGTTTGAACTGTTAACTGGAGTGAAGATAAAAATGAAGGAAAATATGCAGATTTTAGAATTTTTGGAAGAGGAGAACAGAAAGGAATTTTTTGAAAGGAGGGATGATGCACGAAAGGAAGCTAAAGCCCAAATATTAAGAATACAGGAAGAAAATAGAGTAACCTATAATAAAAAGCGAAAGGAAGGAGAGAAGTACAAACAGGGTGATCTTGTAGCTATCCAACGAACACAGTTTGGGAATGCTTTAAAGTTAAAACCGAAATTTCTTGGACCGTATCGGGTGAAAAGGGTTCTAGGGAAAGACAGATATGAAGTGGAGAAGTTAGATAGAAATACGGAAGGTCCCATTAATACATCTACAGCTATAGATTTCATGAAAAGATGGCCTTAGATTGATATTACCTTTGTCTTGTTAATCATATTATTTTTTTTTTGTCAAATATGGTGTTTTGTTGAATATTCAGTATTCTTGTATGTTATAAAAGTAAATCTAAACATTCCTGTGTAATATGTAAACTTAGCAGTATTATGTAGAAGGGTAAATCTGTATTTTAAATAAAACTAAGTCATTTGTAACATTGTAGACCGAAATATGTTATTAAGTTTTGAGTTACGGTGTCCTCTTATCTAAATTTAAGAATCATTGTACGGTAGTTAACATGTAGTGCAGTCTGGGGTCAGACTGCTATGCAGGATAGCCGAATTGTAGGAATAATTTTAGAACGAAACATTGTCACCGATTTTAGAACGAATACTTTTATTTTTAAGAATGAATGAATGTAAAAAGAACTGTCTTTTCTCTCTCTTACGACGACGCCATATTGCTGTACAGTTCAACATTTTTCTCCGTGCATAATTAAATTATAAAATTAATATAAAAGTGTTCTTATTTAGACCTCCCCTACATCTATTACAGTTGTTTTATTTTAATCTTACGCAATCCTGTTTTGACATGGTGAAACTTTCACCATGGGTTTATTTTAATTGATGGTTTTGTCTCTACTTTAAGTATCCACGCCGCATGCTTCCGCCACTCTGCCAGTCTATTGAAGGTGCATTATCCTTTACGAGACATTTTACACTCTCTCGGTCATTTCCTAACAGGTACGTAATCGGTTTTAGAATACTCTACAATATATGTATTATGATATTTTATGATTGCTCAAACACTATGCCTTTCGATGATGGTTGTAGGTACCATTAGCTAACATCTTTATAATAAAAAGCATCAACTCGGGCCGATACTGTACTATCAACGACCGCACATTGATCACCCACCGATCTTTCTTTTCAACTTCTTTCAATTCTCAAAAGGTGGATAGGCAGGTACTCGGATTATAAAAGCCATCATTCATTTTGGGGTGAAATCTTCATTCAAGTCCTTTTTCGCATGAATGAGAGGGGTCTACGATTACCGCTATCAGCATATTGTGCGAAAGCATGGTCTACGGGACATAAGAAAACAATCCGTATCAAAAATGTATGAATCAATCAACCCTAAAATTTGAATATTTCGAGAACTCTGAGTAAATATTATTCATTTTAAAACGTACTCAAAGTTTTTGGTTACATAGATTGAAGTTCGATAGTCTAACAGAATTTAGTAGCAATCGAACTGACTTAATAATTCTGAGTGTGTTCGTTCATCCATTCTATAGACTGCGCCGCACTGTGATAGTATACCTACATGCATTCGATTAGCGAATTCTGGAACATTCGGAATGTAATATTGTTACGTCTACTACGAAAACTAACAGATAGAGTTAACAAGTTTATGGAGGATAGGGATACTGGTTAGTCTTGTACTTAATTGGAAAATGTAGTCTAAAATTTTGCTAAGCTAGGCTCTATTTTTGTGTACGTCTTGATATCGGTGTTATAAACTGTGCTTATTATTATAATTAACGTAATTAGGCACATACTTACTCGAACAATTAGGTATTTAATTACATACAGTACCTTCTTAGCTAGTCTACGTTTTGTTTTTATAAATAGGTAAAAATAAATGCTTTCGTAATGTTTATGATCCGGATCGAATACTAGCAAATAGGTTCCTACAAGCGAATGTTCATATATCCAACTTAAAACCGACAGTTTCTAAAAAAGGGTCGTAGGTATCGGTCGGGTGATATTATTACGTCCTTGGTAAATATTCGATGGACGACCTCTGTGACAATTTCAATTTCACGCGCAATCCTTAAAAATGTATAAAAGGTAACTTAACCGAGTTCTCCGTAGGATACGTTGTTAAACGTTATTTATGTGTGACAACCGTAGGTTCTGTAGTAGACTTGGTACGTTTTCACATTACCTATCCTATCTGATATAGGTAGCACCATATGCTACCTGGCTTTACACGGAATCCCAAAATTTTCATCTATGTACCTAAGTTCACAATTTTAGGTTTCCATACCGAACAAAGAAAAAAAGAAGCTACATAATAAGATCTCTGCGTAGTCCACCTGTATATTTGTCCGTTTAAATCCTTTTTTTCATAAACACCCGAACTCGTAGTGGTTTTAAATAACAAACAAGTATCGGGATTTGCGGTCCGGAAGTATGAAAAACTCAATCTATGTTTAGGTATAAAACGAAACTTATGGCCGTTAATGGCGTGTATTTTGCACACAATTGCAAAAATAAAAACCCCGTTAAATTAGAAAAAAAGACAATTTGTAATTAGGTAAATCACGAACTACGTAGTTATGTATATCTACCTACATAGTGCTTGTGTAATTATTATGTACGAATCAAATACAATACCTAGGTACCTATGTAGGTAATTATTAGCGACCAGACCACAGATTGTGTAGCGAGAGGGTAAGCCTTTGTCACCCTCTAACTATACTCCATTTGTTTAGGTAATTAACTAAATGTAAACAATTTTGGTATGTCTTTTATACAAAATGTGATCTTGAAAAATGTAAAATACTTTTAATAACTTGAAATACATTCAGATATTCTAAAACTATAGATATTTGATTTGTAAGTGGTAATATCTATATTTTAAATTATGTTTTTGGTTAAAAAGTAACGCCAAGATTGTTTACATTTAGTTAATTACCTAAACAAATGGAGTATAAATGCTTTGTACGCGAGAGTGAATGTAATACATTAGGTGCATTGTCTGTTGATATATTATTACTTGCAAACAGTAAATGAGCCTCATTGTTACAGGTTCCTGGGTAGACGAGTAACGCTATGCAATATTTTCAGGAACTTTTATTTGCAATGATTTTACTCTTGACTGGTCATAATAAAAACAAAAAAAAATTCTCAGTTCCGCTTAAGATACTGCAGATCTATGTCTTTCCTATAGCGGAATCTCATGTGATCATTGAAATCTCAGTAGCAAATAATTTAATAATTAAAATCACGGCTCAAGCTCACACTTGGAAACAGACTTGTTAAAGCAACTTTCTTATTTTCTTCGCGTCTTCTTTGTTGGCAAATTAGAAAAATATAATAGATCTCTTATAGTCATGTAGGGATTTATTTCCAACTCTACTTCGTACATCATAATTGATTTAGGCATCTAGAAGGAAGAGCGGTTGAGGCATATCTCCTGCCACATTTTTTTTATTTCTCAAAAAAGTTTTGATGCCGAAGGCTTTGATAGAACCAACGTAAAGTCGACGTACGACCTACGTAAAACAGTAATCTTAGTATTGTTAAGACATGTTTAATAGGTACCAAGTATCCGACTCTAAAGCTAGACCAAAAGTAGGTGTCATTTACTTATTTATTGAAGAAAACCAATATTATGTAGATATGATGTAATTGTAATCCAATAAAGTTAACACTATTTGGTAACACACTAACATGCTTTATCAATTACCAGCCTGTAATTTAATTAGCAACTCAAATCTCGTGTTATAGGTACTATCTAACAAGACAGAAGGAAAACAAACATTATTTTTGTATTCTGTATTCGAATGTGAACCTAAAACAATTAAAATTATAATATCTTATCGATCTCTTGTTAAGTTGTACAATATATTAAAACCTAAGTCTATTAGCTGTCGCCGGTACAGGATGTTGATAAATAGTTTAGAGTCCATTTCAAAGCAGCCAATTCCACAGAATAACAAATAATTTAGGAATGTTAGAAGAAAATACCTGTTTTATTCATCACCAGTATTGTACTGCATAGGTAACTATGCTTTTAACAAAAAAAAAAACAAATACTTCATGAAATAAATAGATTCATAATTTACGATTACTTTTAAATCTTCGATGAATTCATACCTCTATCATGCATGACAAAAATACAGATCTTACATGTAAGAGATAATTTGAATGTATCATAATTACTAACAGTGTCTTAAAGATTCTCAACTATTTACATAGAAACTGTCTATGACATGCATTTTTCAACAACATACAATAACAATATAGAGCCAAACATATTCTACGACATATCTAAGTAATTATACAAGTGATACAACATATACAGATAGTAAAGTACATCAATAGTTAATAGTATTTATTGCGTTATACATTGTGATCTGGCATCCAACAGTAAAGTATCAATAATATAATATATCCTACAATGATAATGATATTTAACTTACTACAGAAATACGAGAGCTATTGATACAGTATGCCTACGTTATTAAGTAATTTTAAGTATTGTGCAACACACGTTAGTGCCGTCCTACAAGAGACACCAAATCACAATAGGGTAGTATGAGCTCAGAACTGCACCCAGTTCTGTTGGTTGGCGGGGGTCACTGGTGGCTGTTGTTGTTGACTTGGAGCACTGAAAACAATAACATAACGTTTATAATTACATTATCATCAGTATTTAAGTTCATTGCACTTAAAATGAGCTATAAAATCGAGATGTTGTTATAATGGGATTGAGTTGTCACTATGCTGAGTAATACACTTTATAATACTCCAGCTTTAATAGATCAAGCAGACACAAATAAGCAGTGCATTAATCTATTACACATGTTATATTGACAGTCATTCATAAAAAATAGGCCATGAAATGATAACTTTTTAAGGTCAATTGAACTTTATTGACACTAATAGACAAAGACAACATTCAGATTTACCCAAGTTTGCATTACTTTAGTTAGCTAACGCTGTGCTGTTAATAGGAGGAAGATAACTTCTATGTTACTCAAAAAGTAAAAGATGTGAACAAGTTAAGGTAGGTAAGTCAGTTAAAGTAGGTAATATAAGGTTACCTGGCAGAATTAAAGTCTCCCCATTCAGAACTGGCGGGAGCTGCAGCAGCTGCCGATGGTGATGGGACATGCTGAGGGGATGGTGGTGGTGGAAGCCTCGAGCCACCTGGTGGGGGAGGTAGCAGACCACCTCCTGCCCCAGCACCACCTCCACGACGAGGCCGGCTGCCTTCACTGCCATCCTTTTTCTGTAAAATATAATTAAACCTATGACATATAAACGAAGGCCACCTAATCTAATTTATCCTATATCAAATGTGTAACAATTAACATGACTCATTTGATTCATACAATGAGTATCTGTTATGTACTATTTAGATGTTGACTCAATAGCGTATTTTAAAAATTAAATCACACATGCCAGATGCTGTGATAAATTTGATACTGACCGTGATTTTCATGTTGATTTTGATGGTCTCCCCGTCTTTGAAGCCCAAATCAAGGTTCTGTGGAGTGGCTTGCTCTCCTTCCTGCTCTTTTCTCAACCATTTGAAATGGTCTTGCAGAGCAACATTAAGGTCGAAGGAGTCTGATCGATCTCCAAAACCTAGACCTATGTAAGCACTGCGCCCTGGAATCAGATTTAAACATAAATTGAATTAGCTACCCTACAACCTCATTTAGCAATGATACAATGAGATGAGTTTGCTATTACCATTATCATCTTGAATTCTTACAACGAAGTACCGCGAGCTGTCAGTGACGGACTCGAGGGCCACCCCAGGATATTTGTCTATTGGGCATTTGGCAAACAGCTCTCCAGACGTTTTGTCTTCCAATTTCATAATCAATTCCTCCGCTTTCGCAACCAGCCTCATACGCCCCGTCCATTGCGGCTCTTGTAAGTTCCAATCTGCTGCCCTAAAACACCCACCGTTTTTATCGTGTCCCACAAAACAATTATCCGCTAGACAACAAAAAAATACACCTACCTATACCCTCTATTGGAAGTTCTGGGAGGTATTTTGAACACAAACACTTCATTCTTAACGAGTATAACACTTTCATAAGATTCCATGTTTAATTACAATTCAATTTTTCATGGAAAAAATAATATAATTTGAAACAAGTATTTTGATAGAAGATATTGACTGACGTTAATGACGTGACGTGCACAAAAATTTGTAAATGCAGAAGTGCTTCAATCTACATCCACAGCAGCTTTCAATATTTTATGTAGCGTTAGTACTCTGTGACAGCGTCATGAACAAAACAGTAGATGGTAGATCTATAGTAACTTGAAATGAAACACTGGCGTAATTTTAAGTAATTTAAACCAAAAAACAAGTGAAACTGTAATGATAGAAAACCCAAATATATGAAAATACTAAATAGGCCTTTTCCCAAGTATACCTTCGGGAAAAAAAGGCCTAATAAAAAAAAGTTTTAATTATTATTTTAGATGATACAAAAAATACATTTCTTTTAATTACAAAGAAAAAAAAGTCAATAAACTATATAAAGATCACCATTTATTTATTGAGAAATATTAATCTGTTACAGTTAGATAACAAGTGTCAATGTCACTGTCAATTAATGAATTGCTGACAGCTATTTCGATTCATATCACTTTGTTTACTAATTAAAAAAAGAAAGTTAACGCAAGAACTTACATTTAATTTGCAGTATTCCTTTCATTCAGAAGTACGTATAAAGTGAAATTATGTTTAGTTCTTGAATAACAAACACTAATTAAATTTTCAAATAAACCAAATTATTCTTGTTAGAAACTTCCAATTAACTATAACTAGTTGGTAAAATGTGATAATTGTCTGTTTAATGAACATTTATTATCCTAATATTAATTTTTGTTTTAGGTTTGAAAAGAAAGCATCAATGGCTTATAATGTAAGTACAAGTTCTTTACAAATGGTCCCCACAAACATGAAATTAAGATAAATGTATGTCTATTCTAAATAGTATTTTCCATTTTATGACGAATGACGAACGTCTAGCAATGAGTTGCGTAGGTATGTGTCTAAATCAAGACAGCTTATATTTTATTTACTGCTTCTGTACATGGAAGTAAACAACTTTCTTCAAGTTAACTTGCCGATGTGAAAATAACTGGGCTTCTACAAAGGTTTTCATAAACTCGTAGTTTTTTAAAAAGGATTAATCTAAGGTTCGTTAAGACAGTATAAAAAGAATTGTGAATATCTAAATGGAAGTAAAATTAAATATAAACCCAGACTTAATTTAGCACCGATATAATTTAATTTTAAGCTTTAGTTCAGAAGTACATGATGTTAAACAATTATTTGCACATATATGGCATTCTTTAAAATTTAATATTTTTGAGTTTGAAACGCTACAATATGTACCTATCATTTACCTCTTTTTTTTTATCAAAGTCTCTGTTTTAAACAAGTAAGTAAATAATATTACTAGTACTAAAAGTCGCCAGTTTATTTGCTATTTTTTTTTATGTATCCTATGTAAGATCTTATTAAGCCATACCTAGAGCTTTAATTGATCATCATTCATCTTTTTATGAACAAAACCAAAAATTTGGTCTATATACCTTGTAAAATATAGCTTGATACCTGTGACATTACCGAACGTTTTATGAAGACAGCTACAACCCAAATTTTATTTTTAAAAGTTCAAATTTTTTATCATAAAAACGACGTTTGTGTATAAGAATAAAACGATTTTTAAAAACAATCATGTGATTATAAAGATACCAGTAAAAATATGAGTAATTTAAATAATATTTAATATTTCTTAAATAATTTTTGGTTCTTAGCTTACTTTATAAATGCACTTTGAAGAGCTCTAGGGACGTGCAAGTGACTGAAAGGTGATTATCGATAAAATAATACTATGAAAATTTCACTAGTTTAAAATGTAGTTATTTAGTTTGGCAATAATGGTTTTCGCGTGCTGGAAACAAGCGGGCGGCATCGTTTTTGAGTCAGTACGAGTGCTGACGCGATGCAGACGCCTTGAATACGCTACCATTGTTTTGTTGATATTTTGTGTTACTATGGTGTTATTTTGTGTTACTTTGTTTGGTGTTACCTTTTTTGGTTTGCCAAAATGCCGAAAAGACAAAAAAAGACTGTTTTGATTAGTGAGTGTCGCGAATTTGTGATCCGTTTGCACGATTATTTTGAATTATTTTTGTTTTATTTCATTTAAATCAACTAAAAATACATTTATTTTAATTTACATCTTTACAATGACAATGACTACAATGTCACTTTTTTTTTTTTTTTTTTTTTTTTTTCTTTATTTTAAGGGCTTTATCGCTTGGCGATAACGTCGCCCTGTAACATCAACTTAAAAAACTTACTTACTACAACCACAAGGTAGGTACCTACTTACAACTTACTTAACTATTTAAAAATAAAAAAAGCAAGTTTATACAAGTTTCTGGCCTCTACCGATAAAGGAGAAGCCAGAATGGCGATTACACATTCCAACGTCGAAATGATATGTGGTTCCGAATAGATTTAATCTTAAAGCTTCATTCCGGACACACTCCATCAAAACATGTTGTACATCTTCGACTACTCCACATTCGTCACAGTTTGGTGATGTAACCTTTTTCATTAGAAAACTAAACTTTTTCGATGGAATATGACCGGCACGAAGCCTCAACGCCATAACTAAATCTCTTCGGCTTATTGTATTTTGATCGATCCAATTGTACAGAGGGAGTTGTGGCTGGATAGTTTTGTACCATATTCCCTTTTCTGTTGATCGCTGGTTAAAATATTCACTCCAAACATCTGAACAATTTTGTTTAATTATTTTGAAATAGTCAGTAAAAAGAGGAGAAACATTTACGGGCGTTCCATCAGAAACGGCCTGGTTAGCTAGTAGGTCCACTCTTTCGTTGTTCTCAATCTGAACGTGAGATGGGATCCACTGTAGGACTACTGTATTTGAGTTCTGTTCAGACCTGAAAATAGACTCCAAAATTGTGTAGGCTATCGGTACTCCACGCACGGACGAGGTGCACCGAGCCAAGTGTTGCAGTGAGCTCTTTGAGTCTGTTAGGATGACAAACTTATCGTGATTAATTGAGTTAGTATAAGAAAGAGCCTCTGCTATAGCAATTAACTCGGTATGCATAATGGAGATATCAGAGTCTATAGCAAGTTTGACAGAAATATTCAATTGCGGGTCCCAAACAGCAGCCCCACTACCAGCTCTAGTTTTAGAACCGTCTGTGTAAATCTTATAAAAATCAGCATATTCTTCATCTATAAATTTCGTGCAAATTTGTCCCAACTGGTTACAATTATAATCCCGTTTAGGTTTAGATATAGATGGAATAATGTGTTTGATAGCTTTGTGTACATTAATGTTGCTGACCCATGTCTCAAGAGAAAACATTTCGATCAATTTGACTGAGTGTAAGGTAGAAGTTTTAAGTTCGTTATAATTGAGGTCAATAAAGGTTGCTTCCTGCCTCTCCAGTAACGGGAGTTCTGTATGCTTGAAGACAATGTTTTGATCAAATTAATCGCAGCGCTTCCCTGTATAGACATACATTTTAAGCAGAACTTGCCCCTAGAAATTTTCTACGAACATGTAGTGGTGGTAAACTTAATTCACTCTCCATCACGTGAATCGGAGTGGTTCTAATAAAGCCACCAATAACGCGAAGGGCTTTATTTTGTACTTTATCTAGTTTAGACAAGTGACATTGGTAGCTACAATCGTACAGAAAGCTACCATAATCTAATCTACTACGCATGATTGCGATATACAACCTACGTAAATGTTTAGGGTGAACACCCCAACCAGGGCCCGCTAGAACTTTTAAAATGTTTATAAATTTTAAGACTTTTTGAACTGTCTCATTAATGTGTTTCCCCCACCTAAGCGACTGATCCAACCACAATACCCAAGTATTTTATATTGTTTACTGTGTCAATGTTAATGCCATCTACTTCTAAATTAACAGGTAGCTTACATATTCCTACTCTTAAAAAATACAGACCTTAGTTTTAGTAGACGATATTTCTAATCCTAGATTACAAACTATGGTATTGAAAGCGTTCAGAGCAACCTGCAGTTCCGAGACGACTATATTGATGTTGGAACCAGATTTAAATAAAGCAAAGTCGTCAGCATATTGAGATATATCAACATTCTTAATAGTTTTACAGACTTTGTAAGTTGCGATGTTAAATAATAAAGGAGAAAGTGGGTCCCCTTGAGCCAATCCCCGACCTGTACACCTGCAATATTCCTTGTTATTAGTTATGATTTTTAAGTTTTCTTTCAGTCAGGAATGTCCACAGTATGAGCATAGTTTGTGGCCTACTTCAAGTTCATCAAGTATATTCAACAAAGTAACAGTATCAATGTTATTGTAAGCGTTGTTGATGTCAATAAAACAACCAACGGTGACTAGATTTGCAGAAAAACCAAGTTGAATCTTTGTCGTCAAAATATTAAGACTATCCAAACATGACCTAGACTTACGGAAGCCTATAGTATTTCCGAGAATATACATTTGCTTTCTAGATACCATTCTAATCTTTTGTTTAAAATAGAATGAAAGATTTTACAAAGGCAGGACATCAATGAGATAGGTCTCAAGGAAGATGATAGTCCAGAGTCTCGTCCTGGTTTGGGAATAGGAATGATTAATATATTACGCCACTGTTTAGGAACAAAACCAACATCGAAGAAAGTGTTATACAAAGAAAGTAATAATGATTTACCAATGTCTGGCAGATTCTTAATCATGGAAAACGAAATTTCATCGCAACCAGGTGCCGTGTCTTTTGATTTTATTGAATTTTCCAATTCATGAATGGACATCCGAGCTTCTAGATTATAGTTGTATGACTGGAAGCAGGGTTCAGGAGAGAAACGTAATCAGGCGTTAGGTCATCAAGGAGTTTTCCGCTAAACTTGAGTCAACGTGTTGAAATTTGGATTTATGGCCCTTTACCCATCTCATTTTGCGCCACATATCACTGGTAGAAGTTGTTGAATCGATACTTGAGCAAAAACCCTGGAAGGAAACACCTCTTGCCTTACGTATCATCCTCTGTGATTCCTGGATTTTTTCTTGTAGAAGTGCGTAATTTTTGTGGTGTTGGGTTACGTCTAAAGTTTGCTAAGGCTAACCGTCTTACTGCCACGGACTGAGATAAATCTGGACTCCAGTATGGTTTTGGTTTAAACTTAGAGCTGATATGTTGAGGAATAATAATCTGAGGGATGTGTTTACCTGCTGCCTTCTGTAAAGTATTTTCAAAGAAGTCATAACACAACTGTGGGGTCTGAAGGGATGTTTGATTCACGGAGAGTGCTCTCTATGAATGAAGAATATTTTTTCCAATCGGCTCTTTTAAAGTTCCTCTTTCTAATATATACTTATGTACATTAAAATTAGTGGACAGTTTAATAATTAAGTGGTCGCTCCCTAACGATTCATTTGTAACTTTCCAAACAAATTTAATGCCAAATCCGAAGAAATGAAAGAAATATCAGGGGAGGATTGTTGCAAAACGTTATTAACTAATCTTATACGAGTTGGACTTCCGTCGTTAACTGAAATAAAGTTGTGATCAATCATTGAGTCAAAAATTTGAGATCCACGTTGGTCAGTTTATATGACCAGTTGTTGTGGTGGCCATTAAAATCACCTAATATTAAAGTTTTGTTCTTAGCAGTCGAGAACAGAATGATCCCAGTCTCTTTGTAAGTATGAACAGTTGAAGGGCAATAAATAGCCATTATGTTCTCAATATGCTGACAATTCAATAACTTAATCCACAAAAGCTCAATACCTGCATTAAAGTTATTTACCTTACACAATTGAGCGTTAATTGATTTATGTACAATACAAGCAACCCCACCGTACCCATCCTCTCGATCACGCCTAAAAATTTTGTATTCACTAAAATTAAACTGACTATCGGGTTCGAACCACGTTTCACTGATAACGGCAATATGAATTTTATCTTTAAATAAAAGTTGTTCGAATAATATAGATTTCGGTCTTAAACTTTGCGCATTCCATTGTAAAATATTAAATTGAAGGGAATTATTGTTACAATCCATTAATGATTTTACTTATAATTGAGTTTTCTGGTAGGTTTTTAACTATAATTTGTATTAACCATTCTCCTATTATTTGACTACCTTGTTTACTTTGTTTATGAGCGAACCTTCATTTAGTAGTGAGTTGGCTATTTTACCTATTATATAGCTAAATGAACTATCCATTGTTTCTTGGTCGTTTGGTGACTTTCTACGATGCGTGCTGGTCTTCTTTGGTTTGTCGGGCTGCGGCGGTGACTCATGTTCTTCACTCGTGAACAACGTAGATGATACCTCCGAATCGCAATCTATATCACCCACGTCCGCGGATGCGGACGGTCGTGCGCGTCTACGTTTTTTATGTTGAGTTAGCTTCAGTTTTGGTTCCGGGTTAGAATGCGAAGTCGAAGACTGCTTTTGTGGAGCTAAAGTGACAGTTGATTTTGTTATGTCTGCATATGTTGCATATGTATGGTCATTATATACTTGTACCGGGTTAATGATTTCCCGTGAAATGTTGTCTACCTTTTTAGCTTGGGGCATGGGGGTAGGAGATGGGGGTACAAAAAGCAATAATGCTTTGCGGTATGTACAATTAAATTCGTTCATTAATTCTCGTAGTCTTTTTTCTTTAAGGTAAACTGGGCATTTTTTATCTAGGGCTAGATGATTAGCCTTACAATTTATGCAGACAAATGTGCTTACATCACAATTTTCGTGTTTACCTCCGCATTTAGGACAAGAAACTTTAGTAGACGTACACATCTTTGCAATATGACCGTATCTCCAACACTTAGAACATTGGGTTACAGGTAATATGTATCTCTCAACTTTGGCTTTCATTCCGTATATATTAACGTGCGACGGTACATGTGCACCTTTAAAACAAATACGCACTGCTTCACTTGCAGTCCATCCCTTAGTACTATTATCTTTATCAACAGACTCATCAGCTTTACACCTGCGATTGAGGCGTCTAGCTGACAGAATTTTGACATCACAGGAGACATTACTAAGAAATTCCTCCATTGATAAATCCAGTTCTATGTCCCTGATTATTCCATATGATACTGCAACTTCCCATGATTTTTGTGAACGCCAACCCATATCGGAAAATATTTTGCTGTTCAATACTTTTTCCGCATTGGATTCATTGTCAAACGTAATCATTAATTTGTACGGATTTAAGTATTTCACGCGTAATATACCTACAATTTCGTTAGTTTTGAATAGTCTGGCTAACGCGAATTGTTTCGGAAACCTCTCGTTATTGTATATGCATATCTCAACTTTGCCTTCCTTATTACTGCACGTAATCTCTTCTACTGATATCTGTGTCCTTGCAACTTTATTTCCTCGCCTATTAACTGTAGTCCAACTTCCCGACGAATCATCCTCCCTATCCCTTTTTCTCCCCACATTTCCTTCAGCATCACGAAATAAACTGTCCTCCTCTTGTTGTGTAGGAACTTCCATATCCAAATGTGTTATATCTCCTGGTGTATCGCAACATTCCTCTCTCGACATGTTGTTGAGATTTACTCGTACTTTAAAAGGTCCAAGCCTGACGGCCGGCCGTACCGGCAACGCTCGGAATAATATTTCTTATCACTAAACCGGCTTAGTGCGTCGACGTAAACACAATTAAATCGCCCGCGGCGCAAATCGTCACTGTAAAAATAAATTTATAATTTTTTCACTGAAAAACACATTTCACTCAATTTTGACAGCTTCCCATCCGCCCTAGAGAGCGATATAATGATGCTCCAATGTCACTTTTAATAAAACTCATGACGTCACAGACATCGATAAGCTACGAAACACGCCTCCATCCCTAGTAATGTCATTCCGAGAAACGTCACAGGTATCAAGCTATATTTTACAAGGTATAACTACTTCTAACCTGAAACTTATAAAAAAACCCTTTCTGTTTTTTTTTTTCTAAATGATTTTCCCTTAAAACCTGCTTATTATATTTCTTAATTTGTAAAGCATGGTAAAGAATATTTTCTGTGAGTTATTCCCCTCTAATCAAAAGTAGGTACATTATTATTTCTTAAATTTAAATGTTCAAACTGTAATAATAAAACGTTTGAACATCTAACATTTCTTAAAACTGCGATTAATCGTATACTGAATTGTACATCCAGTATTATTTTAGGCCCCATGACCACTAACTACCTAAACCATAGGATAAGACAAAATCCTACAAGCAGGGCAAATTCTTTTACAAAGAAAGATTCGAGCAATATTTATAAGTATAAAATTATATTAAAAATAGTAGTAACAATAAGCGTAATTAAATTTTATTATATTTTAACAATTAACATTTTGTAAAAAAAATGTTAAAAACATTTTTTAATACCAGCTCATGTAACGGTTTTTAACCGGACATCGAAGTTTATTAAAAACCGATAATCGTCAAACCATAGTAACGCGCATCACTACGCGAAGGAAATAAAATGGCCGTCGAGTCGATCGCCGTAAATATGTTGAGTTATTTATCAAATCGTTCGTTTTTATCGTTACTACAATGCGTACATTGTCAGAAATGAGTATTAAAAAAGTGTACTTTAATAAAGACTTTGTGTGTGTCTCATTAGTGTCGTGAATTATGTAAGAACGAAGAGAAATAGTCGTTTGTTGTATCTATCGGGCAGCTATACAAATGCATGAAAATGGGACTCTCTCATTTGTTGTTGTTTATAGCGTTAATCCGTTTGATATGTTTTTCAATAAAAGCGGAAAGCATTGAATGCCCACACAAATGTGATTGCCTGGAGCAGTACGTTGATTGTTCTAAGAAGAATTTCGTATCTGTGCCAAAAATTCCTAAGTGGGTGGAACAATTGGATCTCAGTTACAATAGATTGAATGAAAACGTAACGGAAGCTTTCGACAAACTACTCAATTTACAAGAACTTAAACTGGACAAGAACAACTTCAATTTTATACCGAACCTGCTACATCATGAACAAATACAGGAATTGAGCTTGAATAGAAATAATATTGGATCAATAGACGTAGGTACTTTTCCAGCGAATAGTTCTATCAGAGTATTGATTGTAAATAGTAATCATATAAAATACATTCAAGAAGCAGCTTTAACGAATTTGACTAATTTAGAAGTTTTGAAGCTAAATAGGAATGAGATAAAATCACTTCCTAACCACTTATTTAAGTACCAAACAAACCTACGAACATTGGAGCTGAACCACAACAAGTTACATGTGATCAGTCCGCTACTATTTCAGGGTTTGTCCAATTTGACTACACTTAAACTGAGGTTTAATAATATTGACAATATAATGGATGGTGCCTTTTTTGGATTCAAATCTATGAATTTGTTGCAACTAGATCATAATAGGATAAGGAATATTTCTAAAGGCTGGATGTATGGACTGGAATCATTAATAACCCTGTCTTTGTCAAACAATTTGATATCAGAAATTGATTCTGGTAGCTGGGAACTGTGTACTAACTTAGAAGTGTTGGATCTATCACACAATCATTTACTGGAAATTGAAGGCAGAACATTTCAACATTTGATCAAGCTTCGAACTCTGTATCTTGGATATAATAACATATCCTCAATATCACAGGATGCTTTTAATTACATGACCCAACTACAAATACTTCAGTTGAATAACAATAAAATATCCTGGACAGTGGAAGATATGTCAGGACCCTTTTCAAAACTACAAAACCTGAACAGTTTCAGCCTAGCAGTCAATCACATCAAATCTATTAATGCTAGAGCTTTTGATGGCTTGTCAAATCTGGTAGAACTAGATTTAAAAGGAAATAACATAACATCTATCCAGCAGCATGCCTTTGATTCCATGTCTAAGCTAAGGAAATTGCATTTAAATTCTTCATCACTTCTTTGTGATTGCAATCTACTTTGGATAGTGAAGTGGATTAAAGAAAAGGCTGAACAGAAATATGTTACAGCCAACTGTGCTTATCCAGCTGAAGTAAGAGGGACATCTGTAACAAAGCTAAAGGAAGACAATTGTGGTGATTCACCAAAGCCTAAAGTTGTGGAACATCCAAAAACCCACCTTGCTATTAAGGGTCGGTCAGCTAATTTAGTCTGCTCTGCAACATCCAACCCTTTCAACAATATGACATTCCTGTGGAGAAAGAATAATGCAAATGTTAGTAATCCTACTGTTTACCAAAATATTACCATTGGACCAAATGGCCAACCAAGAGCAACATCAGTGTTGGTAATTCCAAATGTCACTCATATAGATTCTGGTAAATATCAGTGTGTTGTAAGCAATAACTTTGGGACAACATACTCAACAAAAGCTAAAGTCAACATAGTCACATTCCCAAGGTTCACAAAAACTCCCACGAATGTTACAGTAAAGACTGGTGAGACTGTAACACTTAACTGTGCAGCTACTGGAGATCCCACACCTGAAATATCTTGGAAAAAGGATGGAGGAAATGATTTCCCTGCTGCTAGAGAAAGGAGAATGAATGTTATGCCAACTGACCATTTATTTTTTATTGTTAATGCTAAAACTACAGACATGGGAATATACAGTTGTGCAGCTAAAAATCCTGCTGGTACTATTATAGCGAATGCCACTCTCACAGTATTGCAAGAACCTTCATTTGTCCGTGTTATGGAAAACAAAGAAGTGACAACAGGTGATTCTGTAGTTTTGCAGTGTATGATATCAGGGTCACCAAAGCCAGTAATAAAATGGCTGAAAGATGGAACACCTATGATGCCTACAGAGAGGCATTACTTGACAGCTGACGATCAGCTGTTGATAATTATTGGAGCCGAGTCCAGTGATGCTGGTCGTTATGAATGTGAGATTACTAATGAATTGGGCACTAAAAAGGATATGACTGAATTGCGAGTGTTGCCCCCAGTAGCTATAATGGTTAATGAAGAGAATATGGCTGGTATTATAATTATAACAGTTGTGTGTTGTGCTGTAGGAACTTCTATAATTTGGGTGGTTATTATTTACCACACGCGTAGACGCATGGCGAGTGCCGTGCATACTTTTCCCGCCGAAAGTATAAAAATGACACATGTAGTGCATAGTGACAGTGATTCTCCACAAATGTTTTCAGACAATATATCAGAGCACTCATCGTGCAAAGATAGTGGGACTGGTGACTCTGCTAAACAGACAAGCTTTGATGGTGTGCCTGTTGATAGAAGTGAACAGGTCCACTTTGAGACTGTGTGCCAGAGCTACTCTCCAGTGCCAGAGGCACATAAACTTCTTCCATCTTCCTTTAAACCCTCAATACAAGTGTGTGTAAATACATCTGTAACACCAGCTACTTATAGTTTTTCTAGTCACAGTGGTAATGTTTAAGTTTATAAAGTAAATTTCTATAGTTAATAGTAAGTAATAGCTACAATAATACCTATGTTTCCTGCAGTTTCACTAATTACATTTAAATGTTTTGGAAAATTACTTCTCAATGTAATGTTCAATTGGTTGCAAAAACAATATACTTACAAAATGTTTACAAAGAACATATTCTCAAGTGGCTTTGTTAATTCAGACCTAGTTTAATGATAAGGTGTTGAGATCTATAACATGAGCCTTCAAGCAGGTATATTGAAGGACATAGATAAGTAAACATTTATACACTGTTATTAGTACTTGCTACTTATTGCCGGCGCACAGCTGGCGGAGCGCAGTGCAATTGATTTTTTGATACACGAAAACACACTTAAAAACTATGCACGTAAAATTCATAATTGCTTAAAATATATTAGCATTTTTGCAAATCTTTGTAATCTTTATGTAGATAGTTTTTAAGTCTGTTTTGTCATAAAGAAATCCGATGCAATATGCTCCGCTAGTTTGGCACCAGCCCTTAAACTATCTAAATTACTGTTAATAGAGGTATTTTAATCATAAAGTGTTTGCATCTGAAGCATATTGTTATGAAGTGGCTGGATATATATGCAACTTTACTATTTAAAGTATCTGATTAAAATTGTCTAAGTATGTATTATTAGATACAAGTGTCTCTTCTCCCAGTTAAATTATACTTAACTATTTATAAAAACAAAACAATATACATAGAATTGCTGTGTAGTTAGTGAAATGGCAATAAAGTTAGGCATCTATGTAACTTGATTGCTTAGTACAAAATGTAACAAACTTGCCAGTATTGGTTTTGATGTAAAAGACTGAATGTCATTTAAGTATAAGTGTATGATTACTGTTATTTTGTAATATTAAATAGGCAATAAATATTTTTAAATTTGTTAATTCATAACATTTTTAGATGCTATGTCATGTGATTTACCTAGCAGCTTTTTTATTAAATATTAAATAAAATTTGATATAGGTTTTTATATTATATATACATTATACACACACAACACATGATAATATTAAATAGGTATGCAACTATACTTAGAGATATGCAAATAGTCAAGTTCAAGTGCACTTAAAACATACAAATTGATAATAATTCAGCTTCATATTGTTATTGACTACAGTTTATATTATGTATGCTGCTAATCAATCAAATATATATTTATGTACTACAAATACTAGAATAGTTTCACAGGCATACCACAAAAAATTGTATTACCATAACATATAATCCACCTTTACCTGCCTACTGATTTATTTTAAGCAAATGAATGTAAATTTTGTTAATTTACAAATGAATAACAATAAAAATATGTGTAATGTTTAATGTATAGTGCAGGTTATGTAATCAACTATTATAAAATATTTAGGTAAGATAGCAATATGTGTGGAGGCAGTGAGATTATGATGAATTATGATCTTGGGTGTTAATCTTGTTACAAAATTAAATAAATTCTGTTAAAACCATATACGATTTTTATAAACTGCTTGTGGTTGATTAAAAAGTATAGCAAACTATCTGATAATCAATAAACTGGAAATGTTATATGTAAAGAAAAGAAGTATTGCCCATTTCCAAACAAATGTCCTTTATGTATCTGATAGATGTAAGTAAATAACAAGACTTGTTCTTATCACAGCAAACTTTATATTGTAACAAGTATGTTTTATTTTCTAGCCTTAAATTCAGTTTGATACTGCCCAAATATACTTAATCTGTTACGCTTTTGGTATTCTTGTATGGGCTGGTACCATGTCAAGTTTGTTTGAAAACCCACGCCTTATCGCAAGGTAATGCAGCTATTTAACATTTGTGATAAAAATACATTGTATTTATGAGCCTTTTTAGTTTTTGTTAACATTTATTTAGTTATTAATTTGTTAAGATTTTATTCTAGATTTCAAGGACCAAGGCAATTGCAGATTTTGTGACAAT
Source organism: Chrysodeixis includens (assembly GCA_941860345.1). Taxonomy (NCBI): domain Eukaryota; kingdom Metazoa; phylum Arthropoda; class Insecta; order Lepidoptera; family Noctuidae; genus Chrysodeixis; species Chrysodeixis includens. The sequence continues at coordinate 7,823,660 of OW796095.1, read as the reverse complement.
GGCAATTTATGTGTATTGAATCGAAATACATTAATTTGGTTTCTAAATTCAGAAGATTTTAAGTATGAATATTAATTTTGCATCATTTAGATGCTTAACTGCAATAGAATAAACCACTTACAGTTTTCTACTAAAATATTTCTTTTATTTAATTGCATTCGCATTTCTTACCATTTCAAGGTTTTTGTTGATTGTTGGTCAGTCTTGTTATTTATTAGCAGCTTATTATAATTACTATAACTATAATATAGGTATACTAATATTGTAAAAACGTCAATAGTAATAATGCAGTTTTTTATTGTTTATACTGTGTAAATACGGTAACTATTTATATACATTACGAGAATAAAATAATCTAAGTAATCTTTTTGTTTCTCTTTATTACCCATAGTAGTTCACTCTCTTTTATGGATAGGGATATCCTGATATTTAAACGCGAGTAAGAATGTCCTACTAACCTACACTACATCTACCCAAAAGATTATTCCATGGTAACTTATGTTCATATAATAAAAAAAATAAAATAAAAATCTCCATCATCGACTTGAAACTTAAATATGGCGGATACCCTGACAGTAAGCTTGAAAAGTTTTAAAGCGTAGGTATGTTCAAAATTCAAATGACGCAAGACATTGTTTTACTCTTAACTAATAGCTGTGAATGTCTTGAGTCTAGACTAAATAATGACAACTGTTTTCAAACTAGTCTCCTTATAGTTGTAAGGTGGGTTTCAAAACTTTGAGTTCGATTTTGATAGAGCCTCGTCTGCAGCAAATTAATAGAAGATAATTACTGAGAGTAATTATTTTTAAACGAATTTTATCCGTTATATTTCAGCCCGGATATGGCCAGCCTGGATACGGAGGAGCACCAGCAGGGTACGGTGCACCAGCTGGTTACGGTCAGCCTGGCCAAGGCGGCCCACCGGCCGGATATGGTCAGCCAGGGGCCCCTCCGCAAGGACTCGAAATGGGGCATGGGCCATATCCATCAATAGGGCAAGGAGGCGGAGTCAACCCTCAAGTACAACAATGGTTTCGTGCAGTTGACAAAGATCAGTCTGGATTTATTACTGCAGGCGAACTCAAGGCTGCATTAGTTAATGCACAAGGCCAAACGTTTTCTGAAACTGCATGCAATTTAATGTTGGGTACGTATTATTTATTTGGCTACTATGGAGTCGTAACTCAAAAGGTTTTCCTGCTAATAGGCATTTTTAAGCTCTTTTCAGACGTCAGGTACAAAATATTATAGTATGTCATTTTCAAGGGCCTGTGGCTTTTAGTGTTTTCCACTTGTGAGGAGATAGTTTCTCACAAGTGGAAAACACTAAAAGCCACAGGCCAATAAGTACATTTATACATAATGTATCATAAGAAATAAGCAGTTTCAAGTTTGCGCTTGAACCATGGAATGGAAAATTATTGTTGGTGTAAAGAATTTTATCGATCTAATCAATTAACACGGCTGTAGGTACCTACTAAATGTTATGTAAAATACTCTACAAAATATGAAATTTTAAGTATGAATAATCCTACCAATATTGTACCTAAATGCGAATGATTGTTCGTATAGATGGATGAATGTTTGTTACGTTTTCACGCTCAAGCGGCTAGCTCAATTTTTATGAAATTTCGTGTGGGGTTAGCTAACACCTTGGGTAATCAAATAGGCTACTTTTTTTAACCGACTGCGTCGGTGGGGGATAATGTGTTTGCAGCTATAACCGAGATTCGCGCGGACAATATTATAAAAGAGCTCTCTCTACAAAATAATAAAATCATTTGAAACAGATGCGTTTTTATTTTAGTAGCTTAAGTTTAAGTATGTTAATTATTTTTCAGGGATGTTTGATAAGGATCGTACTGGACACATAAACGTCGAAGAGTTTGAAAAGCTCTATACTTACATTAACCAATGGCTTGCCGTGTTTAAAACTTACGATACCGACCAATCTGGTAACATCGAGGAGAAAGAGCTTACAAACGGTAAGTTTTTATCTATATTGAATAGGTACTATGATACCTTCACGGGGTGGAATTTTGTATTCCTTACTCCTTTAGTAATTTGAACGTTGGAGGGTGCAAATTACTCTCAAAGGAGAGGATAAGTTTTAAAAGGATAAGAAAGTTGTTTTTATGATTTTTCTAAATAGGTACGATAACATCTCTAGAAAAAAAAACGGTTTAACACCCCGATAACTTAAAAGGTACTGTTATAAAATCCTCATTTAATAAATGCTAGATTCTTATCTAAAACTTTCAGAATACTACGATATAACTAGATGGGGTTGGTAAATGAAATATTGATAGTAACAATCTCAATATTTTTCTGTTTCAGCATTGGCCCAGATGGGTTTCAGATTTACTCCAGACTTCATCAGCTTCTTAGTGAAGAGAAGCGACCCCAAGGAAGGCAAAGTTTCAGTGGACAGCTTCATTGTGTTGTGTGTACAAATACAGCGCTTTACTGAAGCCTTCAGAGCACGCGATACCCAGCAAAACGGGACAGTCACGATCGGATTTGAAGATTTCCTTAACGTAGCGCTAAGTTGCTCTATTTGAAACTCGACGCCTGAAAGGAGTTAGGGCAATTCTTGTATTCTATTCCTTAATTGGAATAGAAAAGCATTTTATATATTATTCCACCTTTAATTTTAAATTTGCCACTATCTCATAAATGTATAAGTACAAATAACTCGATTATTAGAAAATGAAGGTTTCTGTATGGCTTCATTTATAAAAACACACATGACATAAACTAGGTTTACATTATCAAAAGCTTATCGCCACCTGTCTGTGTTGCTACTTCAGTGGCATCAAAAGCGCAATCTGAGATTATTTGCAATCACAAAAACATTACTTATATTTTTTTGGGTAATGTAACAATATCAGAGATAAGGATTAAAACATTATATCAATACTGAAAATCGTATACTAGATTTATGCAAAAATGTACAGACAACGACACAACATACTTATAATTATGATTGTTTATCTTTAATTATAAATAAATTGACCTTGTTAATAAAAAACGTCCTAAGCATGTTACAAGCAATATCAATTTTCTACAATGCATTTTATATATTTTATAAGCCTGTGTTCATGATTGGAGAAGCTAGCTATTGCTTGGGTAATGGAAATAAATAGATATTTTATTTTATAATATAGCTTTTTATATTTCCACGAAAACCTTGCTATCAACAATTATCAGCATACCAGCACTTTATCAATATTCGTCAGAAAACCTTAAAAATCCAGTGACATATCTGAAACAAAAAAATAAATATTTTTACTTGCACCTTCAATTAAGATGTGGTTGTTCAAAAACATAATAGACCTGAATAAACATGAATAGATTTTTAAACCTGTTCTATTAATATTCATGTTTCACAAAATACATGTAATGGAGATAATTATACACAAGCAAAGTTGTATGACAATTATAATTATAAAGGTGTTTTACACCCCATATCCAATAAATTTAATATTAGTCTAATGGGTAGTCTAAGTACTTGGTATTGAATTATGTTAACAGTATTTACTTACTAGCATCATTTCTCCTTCTCATTGCTTCAGCCTTTTCCAATGAGAATACAACTTCTTGAAAGTTTTTCACAGCTACCCTCATATTTGCCTCATGTTGAGCATTGTCTGGTGCACTATCATCAAGCAAACTGTAGATTGAAGGTATTTCATCCAGTTTCATGTTCTTTGCATTACCTGGTTTGAAAACCACAGATACTTTGCCTGTCTTTGGATGAATACTGAATGGGGATTTTAATAAGTGATTGAATCCTTTTGTAACATTAACATCAAGTCTAGGGTAGCAGAACTGTATTTTTATTTCTTCTACTAAATACCGGATTTTTCGGGCATTGTTTCCTGACTGAAAAGATAATGAATATTTTGAAATATAATACATATTGCTATGTAGGTATATTACACAAAACTTGTCCAATGTTACAAGCATAAAATTTGTATTAAAACAAGACTGATTGCCATTTCAGGTGTAAAAAGAATATTATTTGGATTATTCGAATATTGTAAAACGTCTACTATACTCACTTCTCTACAATAACTTTCGTATACACTTAAAAACATTTTCCATCTCAATAATGAATTTTCTGGCATACTTTCTAACGTTTTTTGTACTTGTGATCTCAGTGCTTCATCTGGTATCATTTTTAACATCTTATCAAGTCTTTCTGCTGAGCTCAAGAACTCTTGATCTTCGAGTAACTGGTCAAAATATTTATCAATTACAGCAAGTGCTCTCCTGAAAAAAAAAAAATAGTATGTGTTAATACTTAATTATGTAACATATAGGCCACCTACAACCACCTACACAGTAAATACATTCAAAGATATTAAGGAGGGGAGGAGATATTAAGGTGTAACAAAACATTGCAATATTTTACATTTGAAATAGTAAATAGTACTGTTAAAAATTGTAATGAAGTCATGATTAAGGAATAAGTTTATTCTTAAACTTAGTCTAGCACCTCTGATATTTTTGTGTTATAAGCCAATTAAACTAGTTTTAAACAGATAATGGTTTATGGTAATTATTACACTACTATTTAGTGTTAAAGAATCCATATTAAGAGTGTAAATCATATGTTAATTTGTTTACCTAATGCTGGTATGTAGATTATCACTGCCCAAGTGTACTTTTTTATTCTGATTGTCTCCACCCATTATGAGGCACAGGTAATCTGCAACTGCTCCTCGACCTGGACTGTCTAATGTCCTGGCTTCATAATCTGATACCCAACAATGAATACCTCTTCTTCCGGAGAACACCCACAAAATACTTTGGAATCCAAAATCCTCTGGAAATTGATAGAATATGATTTACTTCTTAGTTCATAGTAATAGGGTTGATGATAGGGTATGAAAAGTAGAAATCTAATAACAAATGAAAATTTTTAGACACATATCTTTGCCTCAATCTGAAAAAAAAGCAGAAATACGTCTATTAAATCTTACACAATAACAATCTATAATGAGATCGCCATTTACTAAACACCAGCTCTTCAACACAATGCATCTTTCAAAATGAAAATATGTTTGTAATGACTTGTACTGTTACAGATTATGTACCTTTTAGTGTTTTATCAATAATTTCACAGGCTATGACCATAAACTTCCAACATTTCTCACAAACTTTAGCTTCCTGACAGCATGTCCGGACTTCATCATAATCTGTAAGATCTATATCAAATACTAGTTCTCTTGACAACACAACAGCATCATGTCGGCCAATAGATGGTCTGTAAAACAATTTGAATAAAATTAACATTGTTTAATCTTATTTTATAACTTTCCCAAATACATTTACTGTAAGGACAGTCAAGTTTGGACCAAGTTCCAATTATACAAATTAACTACAAAAAATACAATGTATTAACGAGATAAATAACGAAATGAGGTAAGCCTTACTTTGTATTGTAAACAGCTCCTATATCCAATTTATGAGGACACTTCTTCTGTAGTAAAAGTTGCAATTCCTTTTGGTTGCAGATGGATAAATATCTCAAATACACATCGTCGGCCAATGTGAACGACAATTCCCTGTTAGACAAAGGTTGTGGAGAACTACCGCAACTAAGCCATCTACAGAATATACTTTGAGGGAATAGCCTAGTATAGTATATGGGCAACATTTCTGGTAGCATACTTTCATCGTAAAGTCCAACCTGTAAACAATACAATTCAAAACATTATACATTTTGGTTAGATGTTTAATGAAAGTTGTAATATAGTATTTACATACCATTGTTTTTTTAGGAATAACCACAAAGCTAAACGTATTAGTATAATAAAATTTCGTTTGTGCCAAGGCAGTTTATATCTATTATTAAATCTCAGAAAATTCGTACACAAAGTTAGGATTTCGAAACATGTCAATGTCAAATTTTGGCGCGAACGTGTTAACCGGTGTTGTCGCTCAACAAATTATCGGTAAGACAGTTATAGTTTTCTTGTTAAAATTACAATCACCAACAAAACTCGGGTTATTAATAAGTAGGAGTTTCAATACGTTTTAAAATTAAATGAAGAAACTGAAATAATATTTATAATTTATTCAATTTAGTAAGACAAAAAGAATATTACAACTGGTAGCATTTTTGAGTAAGGAGTTTGCCGAAATGGCCATCTTGTTTGTAAGCGGTTAAGGGGGGTTGTACACTACACTGAGATTCACTAAAAATAATATACGAAATGAATTGAGAATCTTGGCGTACACTAAGTTTGAGATTGTGGCAGTAAGGGTCCTTTATTTAAGACCATTAATAAATATGTATTACCTACAAAGCGACGTAATCTTCGCTGAATGAGCTCTAATTTATGGGACCACGCCCAACTATAATTTTCGGCCCTCATTCAATATTTTGTTATACCTCCTTTAACGAACTTAACACAACCTCAAACAAACGCGGACACTATGAAAATAATTTTGTACGATACTTCTGAGAAAAAATAACTATTTGTTCAAACTCAATGAGTAGCCAACTAGCCACCAACTTGTACTAACCTCATATTATCTATTAAAATGTATTTAAAAGTTGGTAAATAAGTATATGATAAAATTTAAAAATCTTCTTTTGAATAATATCGTGCATAATAACATGATAATTTTTAAAAACTTACAAATACCCTAATTTTGCCGAATTAATACAATAAAATGGAAAAATGTGTAAATACCTTCATCATTCATAACTTGTGTCAGTATACTATCTTGCTCAATATATTTACGCTTATTTAACAGAAATAAAATAACCATGGATATAAATATGAAAGATGGTTTTAAAATTGCTGTAAAACTCTCATGCGGTAAGTTAATTTTCTGATATAAATACCGCGGACAGTAATTTTCTGTCTCTAATTTTAAATTAATCTCGCTTTTATTTTCAGGCCATTGTTTATTAAAGTATCGCATGTTGAGAGACAAACTAGAAAATGTATGCTTGGATGTAATCAATTTCTTTTTGAGAAAACCGCTTCTTACAACAGTATTATTTTCGGTTTTCATGATTTTCTTCATTATCGTGTTATCTGTTGCATTCATTCCATTAATAGGAGTCCTCGTCTTCGTATTTATTACTTTACTTGTAGAAGGTAAGAATTTCTAAAATAAAATTCAAAGTATCCAACCATTTTTGGCCAGATATAAAAATAAAATTGCCATCAACATAGACAGCATTTCGTCCTTACTTTGATATATAAATTTCATTTCTTTTTCAGGTTTGATTTTCATTGTATTTGCCATTATAATTAGTATGACTATAGCCACAGTAGTCTTATTTGTAATGATTATACTTGGTATAAAATACAATGCAACAATAATTGACCAATCTTTTGAGGTACCTATGATCGAAAGTACATAATATCTGATCTCTAAAATAGTGCTATATATTTTGTCGTCTTTGTTATTTCGTTTCTGAGAACAAATGTTAAAATCCCATAATAATAATCTATGAATAAAGCAAGCTGTTTATAGTATGCCGTATTTTTATTTAATGTTTTGTTTATAAGTACTGCAACTTGCAATTTCTATCCGTGGTTCTCATAATAATATCTTATCCATTCAACCAAGAGCAGAAAGGACTGAATAACGAACGTAAAATGAGGATGAAGTGGCAACACTGTAACTTAACTGTCTGTGATTTTTGTAAAGAATTGTGATGTGATGAATGAAAATGAGTAAAAAAACGGAACGAACCGAGTGATAGTACCGATCGAGAAACGCGGGGACAAAAAATAAATTTGTAGTATATTTACGCCATAAAAACAGTGATACTACGATAGATAAATTATTAGTTTTATGTGTTTATCATAGCATGTGCTACAAAATTTGCCAATATTACCGTGAACGTGAAATAGTAACTTACAAGACGAATGTCATTTATGGAGTCTTTGGGGTTTTTGGCAGCAAGGTCACAGTTGCACCGATGATGTAAATTATGACAGTAAGTTTTAACTGGTTTTCTTCACTAAAACAGTTTAAATACTTTAAAAAAAATTACGTCATTTTACGCAAGGATCTCAAAGTTACTACGCTCTGTTACCTAAATTGGACTTCCCATCTGAATTAACATGCGAAATGTTAGAAACTTCAACGTATACAGAAATCCTACAATAAACTCTTTCACTCTTATGAATAACTGCTTACTGTTCCCTCTGTTAGTGGTTTAATTATTTTGTTTGTTACTCATAATTCCAGTAAGTGTTCATGTGTGACGAAGGCTCAGTTCACACGTCGGGCGTTATTGTGCTAAGTTTATAATCGCGGGAAAATTCTGAAATATTTTTATCCTTGTCAATCATTCTTTTCAAGCCTGTTTACTTTTTTTTGGTATCTCAGGTACAGTACCTGTTTATATTATTATTTATATTAGACATCATATGATTTCCTTATTATGATTTGTAGACATCTAACAACTACCTAGTTTTTTGTCAAAAGTTATGAAACAGTTGTTTCCTTCAGTGGATTAGTACATTGTCTTTTTAACCTTACTGGAATGGAATAAGGTTTAAAATCTAGTATTGTAAGCTGCTATTAGTTTCATAATTCTATGACTAGTGCCCATGAAGTCGACTAATCTCTAGAACTTTGTTACCTTCTAGTAAAATCAATAAGAGTTCCAAGTCATTATTTCAATGAAATTGATGTTTTTACAAGGTTGATTGCTAAGACATTGCCATTGTAGAAGTCTTTTGCGAAAAAATATAATTAATTTACCTGATTATATTCAAGTTCATTAAATGCAGTAATTGGTTACTGTTTTAATGATAATTACTGTGTGATAGTTGTAATTATGGAAAATAACATTAAATATGATTACATAAAAAGAAATAGTTAAACAGAACTTATTTAATAAAACTCGATATCTCTGTAAACAATGCACTTCTTTGATGAATTTCTATTGGCTGCATATGATGCAAAAATCCTTACCTTTATGCATGAGACAAGCATACTGCATGGTAAATAAGTCTTGAATGGCCTATATATGCACATCTAATAAGATCATCATCATCTATAAGAAAATCCTTGATATTGATGAGTAAATCTATGCTTTTAGGCATTAAATATATGGTTTATTCTATGCTCAAGCAAATATTTCCTAAAATCTATTTATATAAAGATATCCTAATATCTCTTTCAACACGTAACAGTTACAGAAATATTAATAAAAAGTATGACACCAAAAACAGTATACGTAATTATTAGTTTATTAAGAGTATTTTATAGACTAATACTTAACCGTAAGTATCTTTCAGAGTATAAATATTTCAAACATATCTCTATTTTTCAGATATTAATTTTAACACATGCCAGCTGCAGTCTTTTAAATTGATTGTGTGAGTAAATTCATTAGAGATCATATGTTAACACGTACATAGACATACCATCTGCATAATACCAATTATATTCTAAAACATACACATGCTCTTTCTTTTTTCATAAGGTGGGGTAACTTTGTAGCTATCCTGGGCCTTCCATATCTATTCTTCCTTAAAGCAGGGGTGGATGGCCCTTAGTAGGTGCCCCATTACATTTTAGATTTAAATTTTCAACAAGGCCTCTGCATGTTGGACCTGTGTGCCTATGAAAGCCTTTAAAAAGGACTGGGTTCTGTGAATTGGGGGCCACTCCCACCCATTATTCCCAAAAAAATATTACAAAGAAGACTATAGTCTATTGGGGACAGAACATACTATACCTGCTTAGTATTTTTTTATTTAAGGATGCCTAATGCTGTATGTATAAAGGCACCTTGACTATACTTCCTGCCTTAATATCATTATTTTGCTTTGTTTAATACACTGCTTGCTACCATCAATCATATCATGCAATTTGCTAATTACTTATCAGCTAAGATTAAGCTGCAATTCATTAGCATCTTGTGACTATAAAATACACTTTATGTAATTATAATGCTTAGTGGTTAAGGGATTGTTTATTCTTTCTTTTACTTACATGTATTATTTTGTAACTGAAAGTTCTGCTAAGGTTAGTATTTAGGAACTACATAGAAAGTGGTGCAGGGTGGGTAATGAAGGTAGTGTTTGTTAACTTGACTGACCTCCAAAAAGTGCCGTTTTGCTATCGATTTTCATGAGTCTTACCAAATTTGCATGTGGAAACGCCAACTCGCAATAGGCAAGCATGGTGTTCAATGTTAAATCCTACATGTGAGCAGGTCTTTGCCCAGCTAAGGGACATTTATAGACATTATTATATCACTAGCTGTTTCCCGAAAAACAAAAAAAGGGAATAGAAAAAGGAGGTTCTTATATCTGCTGAATATGCATATAAAATTCGGTCAAATCATTTCAGAGGAGTATGGGTACTAATATTGTGTGTGACAATAACACGATATTTTTTTTATATAATTTCGTGTTGTAACAGTTTTGTTATATTTGTAGGGCAGTTCGTCAAGCTGGCGGCCCTTCAGGATGTGGCTCGCGCGCCCTCGCTAGCACCGCGCGGTTATCGCCACGTTGCCACAATCACAGGTATGAATTAATTACGTACGTGTAATCTTCTAATAGATAATACATGATTACGTATAATCTCTAAGTAAGATTTACCTATGACGGTGAAAATGTAAGAAGCCTGCTTAGAAAGTCTATAGACAACCTACCACTGTCTTTTGAAGTAAGACTTGCCGTTGCAGAAACAAGAGAGACGCCACTCTACATAGCGTAGAGCGGCGTCTCGCTCCAACATCTTCAACAGTCCTCCTTAAAGATGTGGTGGTAGGCTCTCGGTTAATTACCATATCCACTTTTTTTACCGATATTATTGCGACTTTTTAATTAATTAACTTTCTCCCTAATTACTACTATAGATTGGAGGGCTTTAAATGCATTTACAAAATAATGTGAACACCAAGCAATTGAGATAAATACTTAAGTAAAGCATACATTTATGTTAAGTATCAACACAAAGGATTTAATTAAAATTTGTGCTTTGTTCAAGTCTACTCTTCTATAAATACATATGTAATTGTGTGAATAAATTGGTATGACTAATCCTGTATTTGCGTAATTAGATGCTCAAGCACTCAAGTAAAGTAAAGTTATATTTTTTAAAGGGTTTAAGTTAAAATTATGAATGGGGTAAAATTATAATGAAGGCGCGTGATTGGCTGTTTGCCAGATCTGAGCTATTTTGGGCGGGCGGGCGGCGCGCGAGCACCTCCAGTCGCTCGCCGCGTGTCCGCCTCCAAACTGTTTGCGAGTAACTAGCTCGCACAATACATAACACACTAGAATTGCCGGTTTTTATTTAATTCATTAAATAAATTAAGAAAAAATCGCAATAAAAAAAGTTACCGCGACTCCGTAACCTATTTTTTTATTCAATCTAAAACGTGCATCGAATTAAGTCAAACAGTACATGTAACGTAATTCACAATTGTAACAATAGTAGTTCTTTATAATAAACAGTGTTTTAATACCAACGTATGTAGTGTGCTGACTAGTAGGGATTATAAGCAGTCCTAATCATAATTGATTAAGAACAATCAACCCACTGTACACAGTTTTTATAACAATCAATTGTGTTGATGATGTAATTATAGTGTTTTTTTTATTTATTTACCATCAAGGTCAACTGATGACAACCTGAAAATCAACCTACCTAATACAAGAATGAAAGGTATTATAAACATCGTAAAAGTTTGACTTTTATGGCATGTTTGTACGTTGTGAACATTTAATACATTAACAAGCCTATGATTAATCTTAAAAAGTCAATTTTGAGATCACTGCAACGTTTTATAGGCACTTAACACAGCATTGTTGTTTTACGCCGTTTCACGTTTCTCTTGGTAATAATATAATTTTAATAAACTAAGTACTTAATCGACAGACGATAATGGACTTTCATTTTATCTGATAACAAAGCTAAAAACCGAAAGTAAATCGAAAGCGAAATTACAATGTCAATGAAAATGTTCCAATTAATCTATTGTAGTGAGTCGATACATCGTAGCAGTGCTTTGAGCTATCAATCTTATGTAATCGTTTTACTAGTGAAGTTCACCTAGTATCTTAATCAAATCTTTAGAGAATACAGGGTTAGCACTGAAGTAACTGAAGCACATTGTAAATGCGTATTGTATAGCCGAAACAATATTCTTTAGAACGCCGTTATGTAACCATTGAAAACTCACTCTGCTTTTTCTCACATTAAACCAATATTATGATGTCAGGCACCGGCACGGGCCCTTATGAATGATGTTTGTAAATGACAAGGACACACAATTGCGTCACCTAGTTAGCAGGGCAGCCCGTGGCGGAGGTGACCCCGCCATGGTAGCGATGCCAACATATTGACGACATCCTTATTTTTATTGGTTATTCGAATGAGTGCGTCGACCGTACCGCCTCCGCCGCTGAACTGTGCGTGTGGCCTCGCAATGTGTCTATTTACAGGGCTTTACATGTCAAATGTGGCTGTACGCTTTATCCCATTATCGGTCTAAAATAGAAAGCCCGTAAAATTTCTCCGTTCTCGGGAAATCGGGACGAGACCGCACTTGACCTGCATGCACGATGCAAATTATGTTCTATGCAATCATGTCCAACGTTAGCTACCACATTATATTATCTTATTTTATTATTTTAGTGAAACTTGCAAGCAGATTGTAGATAAAATATTCTCTGTTAATTGAAAGTTTAAACATTGCAGTCTTTAGCAATGATGCTGATAATAGTGGCGACACAGATGTTAACTACATAATCAGGAGTCGTGATGTTAATATTCGCGTATGTATTGTTAAACATCTTGCGCTGGATACTGGTGCAATGATAAATTTGCATGTGATCGATGTACAATGTACACTGTCTCGAGAACCGGTGCCGGTGCTCACAATTTCTAGTGTACTATTAGACTTGCGCTGTGTTGTACATGCAGTTACCTTATAGCGTGAGATTTTATTGCGGGTTTAAAACAAAGAGATTGTTATATTTTATAGAGCATCATTGTGGATCTAATCGCTGATAAGTCACGTTATTCTTTTTTTATTTGTTCGATTTTTTTCATAGTCGCTTGCTTTTACCGATCGGGTTCGCGCGGTTCGTTATCGGATTTTATGACGGTGTATACATTATCTCATATCTGTAGCTAATTACATCGTTGATTGTTTGGGAGTGCGTTACACAGTGCACGTTTGCAGACATATCAGTGAAAGTGATGTGACCCGTGCCTGAAATCTGTGCCTTGTGATGTGAAATTTTGTATTGTGTATGTTGTGCATACATGTGCCAAGATTATGAATGAAAAGAGACCCCGGCCGCGGCCGCGACGTCGGGATGAGTTGCACGAGAGGCAGCAGGATCTGCTGCTTGCCTGGAGCGACGGTGAGAGCAAACCTTAGTCTAAATAACTACAGAGAATTACGCAACTGCTAATAACCAAGTTGCTGTGTTAGACTAGTAGTGCTAACTTGTTAAAAGTGTATAGCTAGAGATCGTTTAACATTGATTATATTATAGAAAGGTCGCCTTTCTTTACTTTCCCTCTGTAATCAGCAATTGAAGTAGGGTTTTTGCGTTTTAGTAGATATTTCTTTTAAAGTATGTATAACATCGATTGTTATTATCGCCGGCGTCCTCTAAACTCATGAAAACATCTGTTAATACACTTGTTTCTCTTTATCTCGATGCAAGGCCTTACTTCACAAGTGGATGCATGTATTATGTAACAAACAAGAGTGAAATAACTAGAAATTTGGTATGTTACCGTTGTATTTGCAATTCTGATCGGTATCACATAATGATCAGTGTTTATGTTTACACCTGTAAGATGCGTAACCGTAGATGCTTGGATAACGTCCAACGGATACACAAAAATAAAAACTATTGAGAATGGGCACGTTTGTGTTACCTCATTTAAGTTTTTGACTACATTTCTCTAAGATTGAAAAGGAAAAGAAAAATCACTGTCACACATTGTAATATCGAGTAATTTAATAAAGAATATTATACAAAATTTTCTTAAAGCAAATGTCCTATAATATTTATGATAATATGTTAAATAGCACATAGATAAAAACAAAAATTGTTTGATGTTGACAGCCAATAATCATTTTGTTTTTTGTTGAATTATTGCTATTAAAGATGATAAAGGCAAAATTATTAAAAATAAATGGCTTAGGTAGCCATTTATTTTTAATAATGATGCCTTTGCCTCTGAGTAAAAATACTATGTTATCAAACAGACGTCACGTGTAATGTATATTTATCTGTTTCGAAAGTAGTGACTTCATTAAATTTCGCCGAATGTTAGTGATAACACTTTAATGTTAGTGTTTTCCGTTACGGAGGCAAAAACACAACCTTGACTGATACAAAACTAATGTCAGTATCTATTCAAAATTCAATACGGTTTAACAATGATACGACGAAGGAAACTGATGAATTTTGGACGGCTATTAGTGATACTAAAGACATTTTATACGGTTGTTCTGTCTTTGAGTCTGCTATGATCTATCGGAATGATCTTTGACAGTACTGCAATTCGAATCATATGGATTCTACAGTATTGCATCGTCATTGAGAACCGTAGCATTAACGGATGATTTTACTGTAACGTCTTATTATATTACCACATCTCTCAGTGATCTGTAATGTTTTCCGCTGTACCCCTGGTAGACAAAGAAGAAACCATCCGTTTTAGCCAGTGACAGTCTTCTCCGTTTTTCCCCTGGACAAAGAATCCCGTAAGGATTTTCCCGGGTATAAAAAGGTCTTACGACATCTCTTGTTATAAAAAATTATTGGGAACTCTATATTTAATAGGATAGGAACGTTTGTATATCTCGCCAATTTAGGTAGAGTACGCATCATTGACGAAAGTAAAAGTAAAATGATATTCTTGGCTAACAGATCACATGGTAGAGCTGATTTCATTATTATAAATAGTACGAGAAATGCTTTTGTAACATAATTTCTGCTAGTTATTAATAAATTATTGATATTTAAGTGATATGGGGCCAGCATAATATTCCAATGGTTATCGGAGTCGCAAAGTAAAGCAATTAAAAGGTCTAAAAATACATTACTTTTTGTCTTCAAGTATTAGTAATTGAGTAATGTCTAAAGGTCATGAGATAGCGTGAAGTTGAAGAGATATTTAATCGAAATGGCGATGAAGTCACGAGGTGACTGTGTTTGCACTTTTTAGAACGCTCACTGGAAAAATTTGTTACGTACGTACCACATATTTAGAATTGTAAATTAGTCCAACAATTTTTGAACATTCAATAAGCACGCTTTGGTATGTAAAGGTTTTTAAGAGTGCTTTTGGGATTCAAATTCGACTGGATTTTTAAGTTTAGTCATATATGAAGGGTGCTTTTATATGCTATGAAGAACGAATAAAAAAATAAGTACATTCTAGAATAATCCATGACTCAGCTGCTTAAAGATCATTAATAAAACATAAGACATTGTGATTACGTTTACAAAATTCTCAAGATTTATTAACTCAAGTTATTTAAAACGCATTTTATGTTCCGTTTTAAATACTTCACGGTTCTGATTTCGTCCATTGTAAATAGGTATTAAGTTTGCAACGTGTTTTACTAAACCCATATTTCTGTGTTCAACATCTAATTGTGTTGGTTTTCTGTACTTAACGGATCATGAGTCATTGTGTGAGAAGATCTAAAGAATAATACTAATGTTTATCTTAATAACTGTTCATATTGTTTTCATTGCGTTAACAATGTCTAAATTGAACGAGTTGTACGCAGTGGCTATAGTGTGAAGGCATTCCAAAGTGCATGCCCCCACAGATGGGCGGTCAACCTCCGCCGAGCGCCCCGGAGGCGAATATCGATTCTGTCTGCAAGCTCCATAGCTAAATACGGAAAGTAGACACTCCGTACAACATTCGTATATACAGTTAAATACTGCAATGCGCTCAACTTTTCTAGTCACGACATTGCGTTGGAACTTGTAGCTTTCCAAGTTTCCAACTGTTAATTATCTTGATCCATACTTGCAGCTTAAGATTTTGTTTTTATCTGTTTCAATATGATGGTAAATATTGATTTGTTTTTTCTTTTGTCAACAGAGGTGTGCAATAGCGAGGAGGTGCCCGAGGTAGAGATTGTCAGTCTCTTACAAGAACACATACCGAAATATCGATTGAGAGCCGATAGTCTCACACAGTTTGGAGGTACAGAGTTTTAATATGCTTTTCTAATAGACAGTATTAAATTGATACTTAATGACGGTCATTATCTCTACCAGTTTAAATTTAAACGTACTGTTCAAATACTCATTTATCATGTTCCATTCATAGACTCGTCATATCATAATCTAAACAATTGCTGTGTGAGGTTTCGACGTTAAGATTTAACTGCTATATTAATACCGTATATTCTTTGTCTCCATTTATTAGCCTTCATCAAAAAACGCCTTTAATAAAATTAATAGCTTTAATGATTGGTATTGTAATTCTTTTAAAGATAAAATTGGCAGTGATAGGCGCTAATCGCAAAAATATACTGGTGTCATAAATAACCGGTATACGCACGATTCGTATAAAATACGTAAACTAGATAAAACTATTTTTTATTATTACGTATAGATATAGATTTTAAACTTGAATGAAGTCTCAATTTATAATAACTCTATTAAATACTGTTTACACGCAGATAGCGTGGACAGCAATCTGTTTTATCGTACAACGAGTAGACCGAGTTCGGATCGATGTTTTGCACTTCAGCCCAGACAGATTACTCACCCCAGAGCAGTATAGAAAGAGAGATATGATAGAAACGAGATAGAAGATCGGAGTTCGTTAGCTAGTTAAAAATTAATGGCTGGAACCAAGGAACTTTATACATAAGGAACAGATGTAGATAGCCTAGACATGCTTTAGACTATTTGATTTTAAAGTCATTTGTAATGAGTTAGGTTGTAATAAGTTCAAATACTATATAAATACACGAACGGCTCTGAAAACTATATGTACCTGTAACATTACTCTAAATAGACTTTCCTGTAAGCATAATTAGAATAAAACCAGTTTTACATTTCGCTTCTGACATCATTTGCAAACGTGGCAATTAAAATAAGTAATACAAAAAGTGTTTAGCATAAATTACTTAGAACATGCGACGCTTTCACACGCAAAATGTGAATTTTTCTTGGGTGGTGAAATTAGGTTCCAAAAAAGTTTAGTTCCCTTAGAGTACCTATTACAGTTTGTTTTTATTTTTTGTCTGCTTGTTGAAAACGTAGATATATTCTCCTCGGTTTAGGAAAGCCTTGAGCCTTGATGCTTTATGTATCAGCGACAGGCACGACTTGGTACTAATTCGCCAAACTTTGCTGCAGACTTACGCTTAATCTATTCTGGTCTTGACACTCTTCATAAGTAGGTAAGCATGACATGGTTGCGTTAGTTTTCATTCTGTCTTTGCTTTAAAAAGTTGTGTCTGTTGACATTTTAATTGTATGTACAAAATACGCGAGAAGCCTTATGTAAATATTCTTCTCGAGAGTCGTCCTAGTTTTGTTTCAGTAGAGCTGCGTAAATTTCATCAGGTCAGTGCTCAGTAACTAGAGCGTAGCCTACTTGTGAGCATACAGATTTTTTTACTAGCCATTTATTGTAGGCATAAGACATTCCAGCTGACATATAATGGCTGTAGTTTAAAGATATTTTTTTTTCTCAAGACGCCAGACAAAGGCAGAAAAAGTATAATTGGCGTGATACATTATTAGACGCAGTTGATAATGCATCAGTCTCAATACATACCAATGAACTAGAACGTCGAGTTTCTAGATCGCACAAGCGACTGCGTGCAACGACTCTTTTCGAAAGGCAAGGTCTTTTGCAAGATAAGAGGTGCAAGAGTTTATTTAAATGTCAACTAAGACCGAATACGGTGTAGGAGTCATTTGAATGTAACTACAACGATCAATTAATACTTGCAGATAGTACCTATCAGGAAGTCCAGTTTATTGAATTTCTATTTGCCGTCTTATTGCACATAAATCAATATTGAATAGTTCGAAAAAAAAAATTCCAATGTTTTCCTTTTCTTTTACTTGTTCCAGTGCCAGTAAATAGAGATAATCGATTCTTAGTATCTCTAAAATCTCAGTTCGTTTAAATATTATAACGCCTCCAGCCTGTTAAGAATTGAGTGATAAATATGGGCTATTTAACACGCAACAGGCGTAACAAAACAGATTAAAATGATGAATTATAAAAAAGCTAGTATTACAATTGTAATTGTCAATCTTTTGCTGGAACAGACATATGATAAATTGGTAAGAAAGTGAAATAAAATGACGATTGCCTTCTTGCACAATGCACATATTGAAATCTTAATGTTAGTTCATTTGACTTCGACTTTCTACTTTTGACAGCGCCAATTTATATTCATTTATTAATTACTGCATCGTTATTCGTTAATAATTGTTACCATTCTAATTTGTATCAGCTTTAGTAGTTACATTGCATTTCATTCTGTCTCTTTTTGCAATCAGTACAGGTTGGCACTGTTTTTTTTTACTTATCCGCTTTTATCGGTCGTCATCTCAGTACTTAAGACTTCCTTTTCATTGTGTCCTTCACGCTATCAATCGTATCTTTTTTTCGATCTATTTCTTTAATATAAATGTCCTCTTTGTGATGTCGCCTTTGTGTTTCTCTGGGCCGAGTCCAAATAAATATTTTCTTTCTTCCCTCATTTTTCGTATAAGTAATAATTGTTATATTCTAAATAGACGTTAAGAATCCCATGTTTACGAAATTTCTTTCAAACAAATGTGCGTAGAAATTGGTTGGAATTTAACAAAGTTGTCGCGTGCTATATGTGGTGTTCCGTGTTAGTAAGTGTTTGAGGTGCGGTTTCCGGCGCCGGCGCCGTCTTTAACGCTATAAATAATGGTGTCTCATCGTTCGAGTCATCGCCCGGCGGCCGGCGTGCGTCCCCAACCGGTCTGATGCGTGCCATCTGTCAACTGGCTGCATTACTAGTTAGCTGCACATACTACCACCGCTATTCACTTATTTCTACTGGAATGCTGGCCAGTGCCTAGCCTGCCCAGCCAGTGCCGTTAGGTACAGGGCTAGCGCATAATTAAATTTTTATCTTACTATCTGCTTACATACGTTTCCCTGTAACTGCATAATAAGGAACCTTTAGTGGCTTCTAAGTCGGGCACAAGTAGTTTATTTGCACGTTATTGTGTAACTTCTCTAAGAAAAGAAGCTATCGTACCTTTTAGCCTGCTGATATTCTGAACTTTAAGAAACCTTGTCCTAAAAACCGATGGCCGTTTTTGTTGACTCCTTGCTATAAAATATACATTTGTTACTTATGTGCTGCTTTGACTATTGATCAATATATTTTCATACAACATAGGGATTCTTTTTTGTATGTATGCTCCAGTATGCTGTAATCAAAAGGATAACATTCACGATCCACATTACAATTTAATTCTACGATACTAGTTGATCTAGATTTATGAAGCGTTAGAAATAGACTCATTTATTTCTGGATCTGAAAACCGCAGGCATATTACACATACCTGTTACGCGATTACGGTACTTGATACAGGAAATTTCATAACTAGTTTTACAATCGACATTCATAGGCTAGTTATCAAAATAATGTTTTACAATCAAATGTTTTTATTCATGGAAGACCTAGTCAAGAACTTCTGTAAACTTATATAAATTATTCTAGCTATGTGGTATGTCATATCATAAGTAAGAAAGCCCAGAAGTTGCTCTAAGTTGTAATTTTGTTCTGGCTTACAGTAACTAGAGATATTGCAAAATGTAACAAAATTGGAGACTCTAAGGACGACGCACATTATTTTGCACTCAGCAGTGATTTACTATTGCTCCATAGTAACTAGATGTGTAGCTCACAGGTGTAAAATTAAATCGTCGTATTCTTAGTCATGAGAAGTTCTTGACATTTAGTTTAAAAGTCAGTGTATTACGATTACGATGCGATCTCAATAGGTTTGTTCTGGGTGTGTCGGGATTTAGCGGTTCACGGCGGTCGAGGGACTGAGTCACGGAGCCTGTGACGTGCTTATGGAGATTTGTTTTATTAAACGGTGCCCGGTCGTTGTATGATGAAACACTCTTTTTGAGGACGTCATGTTTAGAAATATGCGTTATGTTTTCCTTACGCAGTTGGGTAGAGAAAGCAATTAAGTTCATTTTCATGATTAAAATTGGAATCTAAAATATGAACGGTGATTTTTTGTGCGCTTTTTTTAGCCGCTTGTGTAACGTTTTGAGACAAGACTAGCTACAAGAATAAGACATCAAACCATCCAGCGTAATAATTTCTCCGTTACAAGTTTAAACGATAATTGGACGAAATGTTAAAGCTATTCACTTATTTACAGGATACGAGAATCAAGATTGGTTCATACCATCGCCGGCGTTGCCCGTCAGCGACAAAGATCTAGCGCTTACGCCTGACCAGATCAGGGAGACTCTCAATTACTTCCGTAAGTACCTTATTAAAATAAAAAGTAGAAAAATTACATTATATATGCTTATATAAACATTATAAACTGTGCATTGTCTTCAATCTCGTTGTTATATTTATGGAAAGTTACGCAAGCCCAACGCAATACCCTTGGTATTCAGCAAATGGATCTAATGTATTGGAAACGATTATTGAAAATATAAACCAGGCGTTGCATGATCATTCAATCGTCAGTTATGTTTTATTACTAAAAGTAATAGTTTATCTTATTGATAAGTGAAAGGCATAAACAAAAGGAATGTATGAGTGAACGTTAAAAGGGACGCTTTAAGAAAACCCGGGTCGCCAGTCAAGTTATATATTTTTAAGATTCAGCATTCATTGAAACGCTCAAATTTTTTTGAATGACATTGTTTTTCCGTTGAATTGTCAGTTCAATACATTTGAACGATTCGATCAGCGCTATCACTTTTAGAAATATACATAACTTGCCTGAAGGGCTTCGTTCACTCAGCTCGCCTTATCGGTCATGACCGTGGTCACAATCTACACGCGTGTATGTGAAATAAGCGTGAAAATAAATAAAAGAAGTATGCAAGGACCGCAGCACGTGGCGATGTGAATTCTCATATAGAGATGTTATGAATGTAAGATCTAAACGTGACTGGACGTCGATTATGTGTTTTCTTGTAACGATATTGAATGATTTCCGTTTGTATCACATAATTGAATCAGTAATATATCATACAGTGAATGCTTATGCGTACAGTCTACGTAGTTGTATTTCAATGCGATCGTCTGGAAATTTGAAAATAGAGAAACTGCATCTGTCTGCGCTCTTTGTGGGCGTTGCGGCGCGTTTCTCGATCAATATTATACTTAGCGCCTACCTAACACCTATAAGACCTATAGGCTATATGAATTGCTTTAATTTTAGACCGTATAACTAGTCTGATAGTTACCTTATACAATATGGTCAATCGACGCGGAACATTCAAAAGTATACTGAGTATACTTTGTGCAATTGTATTTCATGTAAATAAAAACTATTTACTAAGTATGTAAACGGTTTTGTGTGCTTAACAATAAACTGATAGCGGCTATTTGGGAAAATTATTTAAGTTGATATCACGTAACAAAAGAAAATTTCTCCCTTTTTTTTAATTACTTTAGAATTCTTGGTCAAGCTACATTCATTCTGTACAAAATCGAATTAGAATGATAAAGTTTTATTTTTTAATTTGTATTAGGTACAGTTTAAACTCTATTAGTTTGAAAATGGGATGGGGATGACTTTACCTCGCAGTGCGACACCATATAGGCTACATGAAAATATATGGAGGCTAAAATAAACAAATACCTAGACATCTAAATTTTTTTATTAAACTCTAGGGAATACAAATATGGTTAATTAAGGTCTGGACTACTTGACACTATTTTAATTAACCCTGAACTATAAAATTATCTATACACAAAAATGCCATGCCCTTCAATCAGTGAGATATATTATAGAGGCGGCCGCATTGTTGATGTAGCTGACGTAGTAGACGGGCGGGTGGTCGGTATCGGCATGCTAGTCATATCTGTGGCAGCACTGCGCCTGCGCGGGCATAGCGACTCGAGTCCACCAGTGCCGGTCGCGCCGGTAGCCACGCGGCACGCGTGCTCGCCATCGTCGCCGCAACGTGCCGATCAATACCGCGCCGCCGAAACCCGCCGCTGTGCGCCGCACGCAACGCGCATCGCGCATCCTTAGCCCCGACCCGTGCTAAACATAGAGAGTGGAGGTGCACCGGTGCACCGCCCGGTGAAACATTGCGTTTATAACAAACGACTCGTCCTGCCGACAACGAAAGCGGTAGAACGCTCATCAAGTCCGACTTGACCACGTTTGTGTCATTACACTCTGTATTTGTGATATTTTATCTTATGTAAGAGAGCAAAAGGTCTTACTTATTTAGTGTTAACCGCGGTTAAAGATTGTACTCCACAATATAGTAATTGCGCAAGAAATTGGGCAATCCTTTGAAGGTAAATTGGCAAGTCTGCGTCATCGATTGGGGGTGGTTCGGGAGTCGGGGGACGCGAGACGCGACGGTCGTCGCGGCGTCGCAACGCGCAACAGCTGTGAGCCAGATCTGTTATCTTGACCGTGAGAGCATAATTACTATGTTCATTATTTTATTATTGTGTAGTACTATTCCAAATTTATACGTAATTGCAATTTCTTATCTATTTACATTTATTTAAGCGTTTGTAGTCCTTAACGAAGAAATATGTTGTCCAGAGTTTTCTTTTTGACGTCAATTGTTTTGCAATAAACAAGGCTTAGGTTAACATATCTATAATTTTCTTGCAGTTTTATGTCTTTATTATATAGAAGTTATAAAAATATCGATAACGCTACGTAGGCTTGTATTATATTTATTTATAGAAATTAAATTGATTTGTGTGAAATAGAATCTATTGCTCAGATTTGTTAATCGTATATTATAAAACATTTTGGTACTCGATAGAATATTCCTTATTTGCCAATGTTGATCAATTGAAGGGCTTCCGTCCGTCCACCATTTCGCAACCGTGAAACAAGGGGCATCCCTTGTATCACGGGCATGCGTAGTTACCGGCATCAAACCGATCGGATATAACTCAGTCTTATAAATATTCTATAATATTTTAAACATTAATTTACAGTCATTTGTTTATTACAAACATCGTTTGCTACAAGTTACATTGATTCGAGCTCTTGGAAGTTTTTGACTGTTGTCCATTTTTTAGACTTCAGGGTAATATAGTATGGAGGATAGACGTTACGCTTAGTCAGCGTAATTGTTCTTGTTAATTTAAAAAAAGAAAATCAAGCGTGGTTTTACATAATAAAACATTCATACATAAGTAAAACACACAGCCATGGCAACGAAGTACTCACCTTCGCTTTGTAATTAGTTTCCATATTTTTGGAACGGATATTTATGGAGCTCAATTTCAATAACAGCTTTTGTGTATAAAACCATTATTGTATAAAACCTGCGTGACAAGGCAGTTGACAGGTACAAGAGAGGTCGTATAAAACATGTAGCTGCATTTAATTCCTGGTTCATATTTTTTTTATAAGATAAAGTAAATAGCTTTTGTGACAATGCAACTGTAGATATATTAGGCTTGGTGTTAGGCGGCTGACTAGGAAATATAGTAGTTATTATATCGTAACCCAAATCATGATGCGTAACGATTCGATTGAGTTTATTAGGTGCAAATCACTTTCGAATAGAACATGCAACTCACAAAAATATTGTACAATAATATCCTTAATGCTGAAATGAAGTGAAATAGCTGACAAAAATACATTTTCTTAATGTACAATGCTGCATCAGCAAATAATGCAGATAAAGTGAGATGCAGATCCTTTAGTCATTTATATTGAATATGATCTGTTTATGTAAACGATTTGTGCTGTTTACTATTTAATTAAATTACAACAACAACGTATTTCTTACAGTATTTGTTAACCTTATGACCTCTGTCACCTCTATGAGAATTATGAGCATAAAGTAATACATTTAAAGTCCTAACAATTAAAATTTATTTCTACAGTCAATTTAGGGTTAATTACTGTAGCCAATATCCGTTATTATGACGTGAAATCTTAAATCTCATTTAAAAATAACTTAATTACTTATTGATAAAATATATCTGATAAAAACGCTTGATATTGTAGCTTTGCTTATAGTTTCTACGAATATTATTCATTCTTTGTGATTATTTGTAGGTAGTGAACATTTTCTTACTTATATATAATTTATTGGCGATTTGCACTTGTTTGTCTTTGTCATATCACGCGTGCTATCTCTTTCAGCTTATCTTATTTGTACTATTACGATGAGGTTTTTAAAGTATTATAACGCGTATAATTATAACATAGTGTAACCTCGTGCGTAATGTCAGTACGGCTCTGAAGTGAGTGTAGAATACTAATTTCGTTTTAGTTATTAGTATGGTATCGACGGAAGTGGACGTGGTCGGTCGTTCTGCGCCAATCTGTTTCGATACCGTTCATATGTGTCGTGATCGCGCAAATAGCGTGCTGCCTCCGTACTGCAGACGCCTGCACTTGATCGTGAAAGTTTATTACCACTGGCCTCAAACACTAGAACCGTTACTAAAAGAAATCGCCTTGTTTTGAGATAAAGGTTGTTTTGTGTGTAATTTCAGTGGTTAGATTGGAATTTACATTGTCATTGTGTGGCCTAATCTAGAAGTTGATCGGTTAATAGTGTAATGTCTTGTAATTTTGTTAAAACAACCGGTGTTTGAAGTGAAACACGTGAAGTGTACAACTGTACAGGTAGTGGAACAGCGATCATACAAATTGATGTTTACGAATAAAAGATGTAGTGATATTATAATAATACCTTTCACTTAGCTATGGTTGTTTCGCATGGTATGCGGGGAGTTGCCCGTCATGTGACGCACCCTATTATGTTTATGATGCCTTATAATTTGAGTGAACCGCACGTTAAAGTTTGACTATAAACACGTCTGACAATGTCTGCTCGCTGGTATGAGCGTATTCGCGGGTGTGCGTACAGGGCCAGAATTACATCATCATTCAGTTAACCTACTTTCGTTTCGCTATAAACTTTGTAAGGTAATTCTTATAACTAATAATAAGATCAATGTCATGATAAAGCACGTAATAAATTGAAATGTCTGAAGAGCTATTGTTAGTATACTTACTTAAAAATATAACTTCCAGTATCGTATAGAGAATTATCAGTAGAATCTTATTTCAGGGTCAGGACTCAATTTATATGAATATTTTGTTTGTATTTAATATAATGCACGTAAATTAATGTTGTGTTAATTGACCTGTCAATTTTAAGAGAAGTTAATGAACTTACACGTAACATAATATCAGAAATTACACAGACCGATAAATCACTCGCTCTGGTAACTTAAACTAGTAACTAGTGAGATTCGCTCGATTGGCTTCGTATTATTATTTTTGTCTATTATGACTTATGAGTGTCACAAAAACGTGCAGGTCGTTCATCCGTGACATGTATGTAATTAAAGTTTAATTATACTACAAGTATTCAAAACACACTTTATAGTATGTACATGTCACGCGATTTCAAGCGAAACTTAAGTGTGCCAGGAAAAAAATGTTAGATTGTCAACCGGTAGGTACCGTCTGAAGATTCAGAAGGTTAGCGGGAACCGACGAAGGTAAACGGCCAATAAAAATGGCCGTGGCCACGAGATAAGAAAAGTAAAATAATAACAAAGTAAAACCACAAATCAACGCTCTCATTTAAATGATCATATCATAGTTTAAGAACTGGTTTTCTCAATTAGTGCGACTTCGTAGTCGTTAATTAAAATTTGCATCGAATAGGTCAAAGACGGATCGTAAAGTGACGTTATTTAATTAACAATAGAATCGTCTAGTTACCGGTTGTGGTGGTAAAGCCTTTCGCGGAGGTTGCCCGACGTCACAGATAAATCACGTGCAGGTCGGCCTTCACCGCTGGCTTGATATAATCATAGAACGACAAAAATCGTGAACTGTACAATATCAGAAATCCGAACTCTAATAACACAGCAGCAGCCCACATAACTAAAAACAACAAATTTTGCAAACTATTTATGACGACATACTTTTCAATGAAGTAATTTTGTAGTGTTTTTGTGCGTTTAACGATGCCAGTAGCGCACTTCAGGCTCATCATTTAAAGTTGCTTAGGAAATTAGAGGCTACTAAACAATTACACCGTTAATGCGTTTGTTTTTTCACGTGACCATGAAAACGCTGCGGATATAAATATTCACCTGATGATTTACAGTCCATTGAATTTGTCCTGAGATCATCGCATTTAATATTATCGACCAGTATTGTGCGGCTACCTCTTATAGTGATAGACAAACATAAACTAAAATAATAAGAATTGGACTATCTATTGTTCGAATGATAGGTTTTCTACGCTTGTATTAACTATAGTTATTGTGTGACGCAAGTAGCGTGTAAGTTCGTTAAGATAATTGGCTGTATTTTTTTGTGTTTATTTTTCAAGTAGAATATTTATGAAATAAATATAAATTATTCGCTTTTATTTTATTCAATAACATTGAGCTTCCTATTTTTTAATTTGGTCTATTATAAAAGCAAAACCATCTAACGACATTATTTATGCATAACATTTACCATTATAACAAAGTACATAGGTGTGGGAAAGGTGGGAACGCCCGACGGCGACCTCATTTCTGTAAAAATACTCGATGAGTTCATCGTAGGAGAACCTTGTTTGCTCACCCTTGCTAACACTGTTTTAGTAACACTAAAACTGATCGTGCTTCGCGTTTTAAGAATTTCATAAGAGAGTTAATTCAAGCAGCAGCTCGCTTGGCCACCCGAGCGTGTTGAAGATAGGTACACTGCACACTAGCTACTTACACTATCCCGTCAGACGTGTTCAATTACATACTCAAATGAGTGGTCGACACGATTCTCGTGATTTTACAGGTTATTACGTCGGTATAAATATTGGTTTTAGCAAGTGTAAAATGGTTTGTCAGTTCAGTTCATATGAGACGCTAGATCGGACACATTGTGCATAGAAATCGTTAGTGAGTGTGGACAGTGATTCGGATCGGTCGGCGTAAGGGAGTCGTCGCCGGCGTGAGGCGGGCGGAGCAGATGGTCGCGGCTCGGGCGCGTCACGGCGGAGGGCTGTGCGGGCTCGGGCGCGGGGTGCGCGGGCGGGCCGCGCGCCTCGCCGCCGCCGGGCTTCGATCCCGAGCTCTTCCAAGAGCTGAGCTACCTCCCAGACGCGGAGCTTCAAGAGTGTCTCGGAGAGTACCCGGACTTCCTGTACCACGTCGCACGCGACAGATTCGGACAACTTTACTTTCGCGTCATCAGGACATTGCTCCTTGATAGAGGTATACTATCATGTAGATGGGTGCGGACCTCATCATTGCTCACCTCATCACTCGCTACAATTTCCGATGTCGATTGATCATCATCTTGCTTCTTCTTATGCGCCACGCCGTGATTTGCCTAAATCATTACTTGAGTTGTGCTTTGTCCTTGTCATCACTAACAACTTGTATAAAGGTGTCATGAATTACGCTCTTCCTTATAACTTTACTAACTTGGAGGTGAATTAACAAACAGTAAATGGTTTCTGGTAGTCAAACAGCTAACCCTTGTCATAAGTATTTCAATACCCTAATTAGCATATTTTTCATAACTATTCTCACTCTTGTTACGCTTATAACTCCAATGTAGATACATAATACACATGTTTACGTAATAAAAGCTAATTCATTGGACATACCTTGTAACCTCCTTACTAATTACCATTTCCATTTGTAACTTTTGTGTATAAGATGTGGATACTTGTCAGAAAAACGATTTTGCAAATGTTTGTAAAACAAACTGATTTATTGATTTACTTGAAAAGTGATTTACTGGTGCATAATTTATAAAACTTATAATGAAGGATCTTAACGAATGTTCTTATGAACAAATAAATTTTACTTTTCCTTAAATTGATTTGACAAAACAGTTGATGCTTGATACGGGAAATATTTCCAACAAAAACTGTGAAAGTCTTTCAGTATCGTGTGAGAGATGTAACCACGAAGACAGTCAATATCCGTTGTAATCGCAATGTTAGGTAAGAGTGGGAAAAACGCGCATACCAGCGCTCGCGCCGCATTCAATGGACCTATTATACCACACATTCCCATCAGTTTTTATTCGGGAAAGCTTTGCTGTTACAACGTTTTGTAGCCCGTAAAGTTTACGTTCCTTACAGTTTAAACTCACATCATCATAAATTACTCAAGAAAACATTGACTCGGAAACTATGAATTCATATATTGTGTAGAGTAATATCCATTGGAATAAAAAAAGCAATTTGAAGTAATCTCCTATTAATAAACTGCCAAATAAACATTCGAAGTAGTTTAACAATTTGTTATATTGTGCGCCGACAGCCTACATAATAATATTTAATGATTAAATTATTTTGTAAGTACCCACCACTGAAACAAGAAATCACGTGAGAATCGAGAGTGATTAATTGAAACAATGTGTTTAGTGATACATTAAAAGTTCTAAGTTATCTATAAAAAAATGTCGATGTGTATTTGTTTTGTAATTCAGTGTTCCCACAGACTTGATACAATAGAATAGTACCTATGTTTTGTTGCCCTCCGCAATAGCGACTTTGAGTCCACACCTCATTGCGTAGTGCGTGCACTGCACCGCACTCCAGTCACCAAGTTGATCGGGAGCTTCGCGCTCGTATTTGTTGCTTTGTCGCCAACGTTACAAGTTTTAGTTAGTGTTGTTTATCGATGTAACATCCATAGCAAGAGCCAGACGGTGTCATTCCGCGAATCGTTGAGTTCATGTGTAATGTTGCATTTAGTGATCGAACAATAGGGGTTCGATGAACGCCCGGAAGCCAGACTCGAATGATGAACTCCCGGGTTAGTAGATTTAGTAGATATTTCTCTAACTAGAGCACTTCATTGTAATAACAATAGACAAAAGGTAAATATTTATAGCGCTAAATTTAAAATGCAGTGATATCTTATCAGTGTGATTGGAGCGAACAATCGGCGAAACTAAACTTTATTCAGTGTTTACAGTCGAGTGAGCGCTTACACGATATTTTACGACTTTAAATGTTTGAGTGCGTGTGTAGTATTGAATTATCCGTCTATTGTGCCAGTGCGTTATTGTGATTATTTGGTGGAGTATCGGACTAATGAGAGAATTATGCACGTGATCGTTACACGGCCGCAGCCATGCATTTTATGTCTAAAGAGTATTTTTTAAACCCTACACCTGGGTATGCCAAGCGGTGTCCCTATTCAACTAATACTGGTGGGTTTGTAAACTACATTTAATTTGGTGCTATGTCCTAAAATTTAAGTGACAACATACTCTTATCTTGAAGAGTTGTAACCCATTTTACTTAAAATAGTATTTAGACACTTGAATGATGATAACAAAAACTAAAGCCTTAAAAAAATGGTTGTAGTTCCATTGAATGGATTACAGTGAAGGCGTTTTCTGGCAGGCAGCTTAACTTTTGATTGTTATACTTTTTACTCATTTATCAATTGTTCCGCAGTAATTCGAACTAAGGTTTACTATTATGTAGCCATCATGTTGTGTAAGCAAAGCGTACAAGCGGACACATTCCTGCCTGCCGTGTGAGAAGTACATTATGTCGCATTCTTTCATTTTGTATACACAGCTTTGAACCCGCTTGGATCTATAAAACTATTATTAGAATAGACTATTATTAATTTAGACTTGATACTATTTCAGTACTTTTAATTATAAAATCTTGAACGACCGTGGCCTATTTCAAAATGTATGACTTGAGGCGAGTTGAATCGCCCGAGAATAGATAGGGTTACTCCGAATTATAAACATTGGTTTCGACATGAAATATCTAAGCATTATTACGTAGATTTGAAACGGATTTGGTAAAGAAATGA
This sequence comes from Chrysodeixis includens, assembly GCA_941860345.1. Lineage (NCBI taxonomy): Eukaryota > Metazoa > Arthropoda > Insecta > Lepidoptera > Noctuidae > Chrysodeixis > Chrysodeixis includens. The sequence continues at coordinate 7,793,635 of OW796095.1, read as the reverse complement.
CACAGCGAATTACAAATTAATTTTCTAGCCTTCTTTGCTTGGATGATAGCTTAAGTCATTAATCATAATGTAAAGCTTATCTATAATAGGCAGGTAGGCATTAGAAATTATCTTCTTAAGGCTTGTAATACCCAAATATTCATATAAGGTACTAGAAATGTAAATGAATGATCTCATACTTGTTAAGGTAAAAACCGCAGTCTGTGGTTATTGAAGGTTGACAGTACGTACGCTGAGATCTTTACATGTTTGATCACATCACGTGTATTTGTATAGTACATTCAATTTACTTAAGGAAACTTGCCATTTTAGTAACAAATTCAATATGGGAACAAAATGAATCAAATTCGCTTACACTTCTATACAACTTTAACTGAATAAGCCTGTAAGCTGGATTGCACTAACTTATAAAATTTGTGTTGCAATAAAATCTCAGTATATTTCGTTCTTGGAATTAAAGTATTCCCTCTTATGTTCTGGGATTGCTGGTTATAAATTTATTCGTATTTATAAGTCAATGTATTACAAGAAAACTATAAAATAATCCCTTTTAACTCAAGTGCAAGTTACACTTTGCAATCAACAGAAAACAAGTCCCGATATCTTGTTTTTAATTAAACTAATGAAAGTAGTTTATCTGGATACCTTTATCTGGTCGTGATTCGTATCATAATAAGCACCTTACGTGCTCCTTCTATCTATGTATACAGCCGAGACCGGTTCACACATTGTAATACTTATAAATACTTATACATATGTTGTATGTCAAAATGCCTGTCACCTTCGTCGTTAAGAAAAAGTTTGCAATCGATTGACCAATTATGTTTTGTAACTTATTGCACAGTTACTCATCGCCTAGGTATTAGCACTTGCTTGTTTTATTCCTACACGTGCGAATGCACTCTCACTCCTTTCTTTGTCGGTGTTCTTTAGAAGTAAGAGGAATGCATGGAAATTCGAAAATTATAAAATAAATTATCGTAGTTTAAATCTAAATGATTCAAAAGTGTGACAAAGGGTGTTAACAATTGTGCTGCAGACTAGGCGCCGGTATATCTTGATGCAACACCATAATTTATCAATCCGATACGTTCGATCTCTTTGTTGATAAAGATAATGTAACTTTAAAATGACGAATGATTATGCGTCTGCATTATTAACTGTGATATTACAATAAGCAATACATATCTACCTGTATATTCTACCTATATGTGTATTTATAATTCCTCGCTTGCTTGTATAAATGCTTCTGCAAACAACTTAGAAGGTTGGCCGTTCGCTACATAGTCGTGTTCTTTTTACAGTTCTATGCAGCAACAGGGTGAGCCAAATGACAAAAACCTACAATGACATCGAAGCGGTAACACGGCTCTTAGAAGAAGTAAGTTTTGTTTTGTGTTCAGCTAATTACTCTTTAAACGGAACATTACGTTAATTGGAGACAAGTACTTCAAGGCAAACAACACAGTTTGCCGAATAAACTGGTGTCACAAACATGGCCATCAGAGTGCATTTGTGTGTACGGTTTGACACTTTTGTAACAATGACAACGACCTTTTAGTTTCTGCTTCAATATTTGGCGCTTGTTACTATTATTTTTGCTACGTATTTAGATTCCTTTTTGTAGGAACATTCTTGTACCTCATTAGCAAACACTGTTAATTTTATATTCGTGTGACACTCAACACTCCATGTTCATGTGCATTTTTACAAACGCTTACAGAAAGAAAAAGATTTGGAGCTAACGGCTCGCATCGGTAAGGAATTGCTAACTGCTAATGGGCGATTGGAGGCGCGAGTCACCGCACTCGAGGGGGAGTTGCGTAGCGCGCGCGATCATATCACTCAGCTGAGGCACGACCTCAACGCGAAAACTGATCTACTGCAGGTAGGGAAACTGGAACTTATGAAAATCGAAATCTTTCCCATGTCAATCAAAATGAAGAGTTAACACTTAACATGCAGAAAAACTTCTCTAAAGTGCCAGTGAGAACGAATTGTTTGATTCGAAGAATGAACCATTTGTCATGGTTTGAATGTGGCACTAACAATACGATTTTATTAGCTTTTGTGATTACAAAAACAAAATACATAACTTTCCTATTGAACTGCGGTGATATCATAGTGTTGCGTGTAAAACGTAGCTCTTAAAATCTTATTGCAAATTATATAGTTTTGAAATGTTTTACCGAATTATGAAGAGGTTATACGGTATGCAGGTGTTAACAAATGACACTGAGGAGGGCTCGTCCCCGACGGAGCAGGAGGCGGCTAGCGCGGCGCTGCTGCGCAAGCGCACGGGCGCGCTGGAGCGCGAGAACCGAGCGCTGCGCGAGGAGGCCACGCGCCTCGCCGCCGGCGCCGACAGCGCCGAGCTGGCCGAGCGACAGCTGCTCAGGGACATCGCGCACCAGCTCGGTAAGATATACATACTATTCTTATAAACATGTACAAAGAATAAAAAAACCTTTTTGTGATTAAAATACCGTGTCTTTTCTGTAATAATAATCTTAATACACCTTGTATCGAACAACAAGGTGTTTGAACAGTGTCCTATATTGAATATAATTTATATGCATAGACATGAACAATAATAACATAAACTAAAAAAAATATCGTCCAAAACAATAACCAATAAACTGATGACAATTTTGTTGAACGAAATGATTATTTTTGTGACCAGATGATTTTCTGATTTCATCAGAATGGTATTTGTATGTACGTAATAAGAAACTGATAAAAAATGGCCGCTACATACATTTTAGCATGGTAGAATTTCACTTCATGTCATTGTGTTTTGATATAGGAACGACACCATAAACATGATTTTTATTAATATTCAACTGTGATATTTAATAACTGTAATAAATTAATGTCATGTATTTTTATGGGCTACAAAATATTTTACTTAGTTTTAAAATGGTTACTTTGTAATTAGATACAACTGATGTAACTGTTATTAATATTATTAAATAACAGTATGTAATATAACTGAAATAAGTATTTAACGACTACCATTAACGCTTATAGCATTTATAATACCGAGATAAGCGTTAGAGGTTCGCAGCAAATAAGTGGAATTCTTTGTTTCCCATAACTGTTGATGCAGCTAAGAATCTCATACTTTAATTATGTCTGGAGTTTTGCACGACGTTCTTTTACACTATAGAATTTCATGTACTTTTATTGTTTTTAAATATTCTTGTTTTATCTGTTATTTATAATATTATGTATAATTATGATGTGACTTTAGATAGTCGTGTGTTTTAAGTAGATGTGTAGATTATAAGGTGTAATTTATGTCTGTTATATCTTTGTCTTTCTACCGTCCTTATACTATATTACTTGGGGTCGCCAAAACAAGTGTTGACTTAAAAACTTAAAACAATCTTAAATATTGACACTAAATAGAAGTAAGTGCCAAATTTGCAAATCACGAATTCTTAGTTTTGTCCTCGGCGTTACTATTAATTATTTCGTATGTTTCGGCTGTGAAACCTCTTGGATTTTAGAGTTTTAAACAAATATGTCGGTCTTATACAAAGGCTGGCCGATAACGTCATTTCACAGCACTATTTCAAGACTCGGGGCTTAGCTAGACAATAGTAAAAATATAATTGCCGCGAGGGTGTATTGTGCATAATAACTGCGTGAGTAATTAACTTGTCAGCAGTGATTACATTACGTCATGTCATGTGGGGTGTGAAATGTCACGCAACGCGGAATCATCGAACGCGGAGTTTTCATAACAATAATTGCCATTTAAAACACCTTACAAGTAAATTAACTTGTCTTATTGTTATGTTGCGAGGGATTTACGTCTGACGCGACTTTATGTAACGTATTATCACACATGTGTTAACCGGTAGTGTCGGCCGAGTTGGGTGATACAAAACAACTGCTTCTCTGATTGTTTGTGTTGCGTCTGGTGGATAGAAGGTCGTCGGCTATCGTTATCAGTCAAACGAACGACCTACTACGGCTTTACAGCCTACTTAGCTAGAATACAGACTATCTTAATGATCGATGGAGCATTTATGAATATATTATCATAAATGTATTCCTTAGATATCCGCTATCGGCAATTTTTTCGGTCATAAGTAAGTGTTGGTCCTATCGGAGGAATTCGATGCGAATTAGCGATAATACACATTTGTTATGATTGTACTACAATTATACCTTATCTAGGAATATGTGAATATGTATGTGTGCGTCAGCTAATGAGGGCAGAAATGTCGTACAGCAGATGCTGCCGTGTCTGAATGTAAAAATAACATACATACTTCTAACTAGGTCTAATTACTGCTCTAGGTTGCGAAGATTTCTGTTATTGGATTGGTTAGTAATTATAATTTGAATTATGTATTTTTTATGTGTATTTTTATTCTTCAAATATTACGTAAGCAGATGTATTACAATTATTTACCCCCCATTCCCCTTGTCAGTAAAACTAACAAAACACTTAGGTACCTCCCCCCCCATGCTTACATAAACGTCTTTCAATATTTTTTTATATATTATAATTATAATATAAAAACCTCACGGAACGTCATTGCTGCCTTGGAAATTTGGTCGACCTTTAGTGTGGGATGCAAAATGCGTTGACACCCTTGCGCCTTGCCTAAACAAACGCATTATTTGCAAGGATTCCCGAAAATATGTTTTGTTTTTAATCTTTGACATTGTAAGGGTTGCCAATCGTGTAAAAAAGTAAATAACTACCGATGACGTAATCGTGATCTAGACTCCCTCCCCCCATGTCATCTAAAATAAGCAAAACAACAATCCGCCTACCCCCCACAGAGCTTACGTCATACTTGAACGGCCTCTTTAGTTTTTCTATCTCCAGCCAATATCTAGGTACACATGTTGTGACACATGTTGTGTAACAAGAAAGAAGAAAGAAGATGTTTTCAAGTGTCATGAGCTTGGTGAAACAAGGTGGCCTAGCAGCGTGTTTTCTCTAAGGTTTGCACCCTGTCAGACCATACTTGTTTCAACTAGTCTCTTATCGTCGATGGAAATTAATCAAGATTATTTTATCATCACATCTGTAATGAGTTTGTAATGCGACGGTTCGAAGTTCATTGTGTGTTTTAGTATTTTATAATGTATTCACTATCTATTGTTTTTAACTTAAGCTCAGTTTGATGTTTGATAATGTGACGTATCAATTATAATTATGTGTGTAAATTGTTTAGAAATCCTTAAGTCTTATGTATTTATATAACTACCACTTGCTGTTTGTTATGAATTTTATGGGTGTTATAATATTGATATCTAACTATAAAATTTATTAGTAGAGTATTAATTGTATTATTGTATTTTCAGCCAGTGCAAATTCGGAAGCGAGTGCATTGGGCTCGGAGCTGGTCGAAGAAAGACAGCGCTCAGTGGACCTTCAGCAACAGCTTGAGAATATCAACTCTAGGCTTGGCGCCAGTGAGCGAAATTATCAACAGGTAACATAATAATACTCCTTTTAGCATTTTACTACTGATTTAAGGATCAATCTAATCTTTAGTCATATCTTCTGATCTTGATTGTGGTTCATAAAAATGTAAATGCCCAGTTGGGTGCAGGCCACCCCTTTTCCCGCTACTCATTGTTTAGCTGACTAGCGTCAAACAACCAATCACAATGCTTGACTTATGATAGTCACAAAAATCCTTTTACAACTACAAGAAGTTTTGAAAGTTAATCAGGCTTAATCAGGCGCGAAAGCGATCCCCGTTCCCCCGGCCATAGGCAGATGAGGACGCTCCAGTTGTTTTAGCCGGTAAAAGTTCGGCACACCGCCACGACAACCCCCTGACGAGGGCAGTTCATGAGGATTTCCACTGGGTTACAAAAAAAAGGCTTCTCCCTATAAGGTTACCGTACAATCAGATTTAAAAAAAATTGTAAAACCAACTCATTCCATTCATCGTGCTTGTAGAACACAACGTAAATATTTTCCTTTTATTGAACACGCATGCGCATTGCAGCTGAAATAACCAAAAACAATGTCAAAAATGTTTGAAAACATTCCCGGCGTGTGCCGCATGCCTTTGGCCCAATTGTTAACGGACATTAAACAAGACTTTACATTATTTTTATTATTTAACACATAAAACATAAAAACAGGCACAAACAGATTATATTTTTAGGTATTTGTTTATCGAAGTCTATAAATTTTAGTAAGTTTACTTAATAGGTACCTAATTCATATTACATTGGAATTTCAACACCTGCCAATAACATTTTACACGTCAACATTATGTAATACAGATAAAACAAAAATATCAGTTAGCGAACGTTTACAAGACAAGCCTTAATATTTCGTATGACTCAATTAGTGTAAAGGAATTTCAAATATAAAAAAATAAATAAATTTCAAAGTCTTTATAATATCTAAAAGAATTGCGGATTGTTAGTCTCGCTAGAACTCGTGGATAGCCAACCGATCCGGATAATATATTTTTAAACCTTTCGTGGAAGTCCTGAAAAAGCTTAAAAAGTACACAGGCAAAGCGACGGGCAAAAGCTAGTCTATTTATATTTGTTCTAGAATTCTCATTAGGAGTGTAACATTTATCATTTTGCGATATCGATAAACTTCTTTAACTAATGTGTCATGTTATACCATGTACTTATAGGAATTATAGATTAAACAACGCTATTGTTTTCAACCTTATCTTAGATTAATTTTAGTGATATATAAATAAATGAATGGAAAATTCCGAAATATTTGTTATTGGATCATACGTATTTAAAAAATATATATTTTTTCTACGTGAATTTGGGACGAGTATTGCGTAGTAAAAAGTACAGACTTGAAAGATAAAGGCAAACAAAGATTTTAATCAAAGCAGGAATGAAACATTTTTCCCCCATTATTATTTTAAGTGATTTAAGACTTATGATATGTCTTCTGTAAAAATAAAAAAGACGATGTTACGATTTTAGCTAGCATAAACAATCTAGCCTAAAAAAACATAAAATTTAATTATTTCTTTTCCACGAACATTAAAACCAAATTAAATTACCAGAAACGTGTACCACATAACTGAATTATCTTTTGCATAACACACCTAGATATAAAATGTCTACCTGTCCACTTGTCTGTTCGTGCCTACATTAATCCGTTAAACTGGCTTGCATTCTTACTAACCCAATAAACTAGGTAACATTAAAGGCGAAGCTCTAGTTATTGCCTAATCCAATTCGCTACAGTTTAGTCTACAACTTAGGCTTCTTGTTACGTCATTGACGAATGTTAGTTCTATTTATTGGAACTGGCTATTCATGGGTATAAATAGGTATGGTAAAGTCGATAAAATGACATTGTATTATATTGTTCTTATCTTTTTGTAGTTCTACTATTATTCTAGACAAGAAAAATAATATATATAACGGATTAGAGATAATAAAGTAAACCTCATTCGTTTATAATGAAAATAGTGTAACTTGATAACTTTGTTTTATGCTTACAGGTTTTTATTATAAATGCTTCATAAAATATACGAAACCATGTATCAATGTATTTATTTTCTCTTTTTAATTGTTCGCAGTTAAATGCAGAACATGAACAAACGTTACGGATATTAGAAATAACAAAAGAAAATCAAAATGCTCTCGCAGCGGAATTGGCGGATACGAAGGTAATTATTTTTGTTACTGATTGTTTCGCTTGAATGGTCAGATTTATTTCTTTTTAAAGGTAATGACGTCAGAGCAATTTGTGTTTGAGTACACTGTTTTTAAATAGTATTTATCTAATTTGAAAATTAGACGTCTAAATAAGTAATCAAATTAAATGAGTAAGTGTTTAAATGATACTGTTGACGCGATAATGAATGGATTAGACAGACAGATTGTTTACAGACACGATACAATTCCTTTGATCTGTATCGAATCACAACAATAAGATAGATTCGACATACCATTTTGATGTTGTTGTACATCTTGTTTTCAATCATCAACTCGTATTTTTTTTGTAAAAGTTATTTGGTTGTCACTCTCTGGGCAAAGGTCGTACCTATTACCAGACCACTCTGTTCTTAATAATACTTTACATTATTTGCTTATGAGAAGAGAAGAGAACGATATCAAACCGCCCAAAAGCGTCAGTAACAAGTGAGAAGAGAGAGAGCATGACGTCATCTCGCCTATCGTAGGCGATATATCGTTCTCTCTCTCTTCTACTACCTCTGTAACTGACGCTTTTGATTTACTATGATTGGTTTATTGTAAACAAGTAAGAGTGTTATTCTGTGGGTGTGTAGTAACGAGTATAGTCTCATACATTGTATTAAACTTTGTTAGTCGCCTCTAGGTGGCATTGAATGCTATACAATAGCTTTACCGCAGACCTTGAGTGCCACACGTCTTTTTTATTTATAGTATCGTTGTTGTTTATATAGGAGCGCTACATGGAGGTGGCGGCTCACCTGGCCGAGGCTCAGGAGCAGCTGCGCGCGCTGCGGCGGCGCGGCGAGCCGGCGGCGGCGCGCGGCCTCATGCCCAGCGTGGCGGCCGCGGCCGGCCTGCTGCCGCCCAGTCTGCATCGCGAGATGCACTCCTCCATCTACTCAGAGCTCAGCCTAGACTCCGGCATCGGCGATCCGCTTGCACAGTCAGTATCACATACTATGTTCTTTTAAAGCTTTTAATCATCGCATCGGTCACCGGTGACCGACAAATGATACACGGTATGAACGAAATGTAATATTAGTGACCTGGGTAATTTAACAAATATTTAAATATCATGCATAAATAATATTTCACAAGACTAGGCAGATATAGGAGCTATTTAATTATATTACGTGACTTTCCTACTACATATGTTTACATTTACAATCAGTTTCTCACATGCATTGATTGACGGATTTCTATGAAATAATCTCTAAAACAAAAGTAACATTTAAATAAACTTATCATGCTTACTAAAATACAAAGCCAATTCTTATGTCAACATCTTAGCATCGCATTCTTTCTGTTGTCAATTACCATAAAATTATTATTTTACTTTTATGGAAACTGACAACAGAATATCTTATACCTAATGTCTATTATCAATGGCACATTCATCACCGTCATTACTAACTTCACCACTGTTTTATTAAGATTTTATTCATGGTGAGATTATAAAGAATGATCAAAATAAACCAAAGGTATAATTTGCTTTCATTTCCATACTGTCTAATTGTGTTAGTAACACCATTATGTAAGATTAACAATATTTGCATACAGAGATAAAATGATGTATCATGACTTGATAACCTACTTACTATAATTGGCTTTTATAGTTATGATGTTCACATAAATGGATGAGATAAAAAAGTGCTTGTTATAAAACTTTCTTTTTATCTTTCTTTACTAAACGGATTATTTGGAACATGTGTACAGAAATGTGTGATGCAAAACGTCAAATATGTTTATGTATAGGTAATCTAAGTTAGATACTTAAAATTGCAATATTAAGTTCTTAAAGCAAAACAAATAAAAAAAAAGACATCTACTTTATAGTGATGAAAAGTGTAGGTTACAAAGAAAACGGTTTTCTACACTCTTGGCTTAAATAACGTCATTAGTTTATCTACCCAGGCCAAAAAAGTAGACCGACCACACGTAAACAAAAGTGATAAATGAGTTGAAGGCGCTGACATAATTTCTATTTAAAATAAATATTACGCGTACTTTTTTTTTTGCGAAATGGCCAACTTGTTACTATTAGCTGTCACGTTTTGACTTTATTTTTAGAGATGCGTGCGTATATTACGTGTTAAACCCACCCGGACATATTTAAAATATCGCTTTTGTGCATGCAACCTGCATACTTTTGAAATATCAGACAATAGTAAAAAAATGGGTTTCCCATTCATGGCAAATGACAAGTTAAACTTGTATGGCCGGAAGACATATTTTTTCCGAAGACTTACTTTTTTGGAAAGACTTTTAGACTTGTTTATGTATATTCATGCACATAATCAGTATTAAAAATTTAAACGAAACTCTCCTAAACTTGTATATTTAATAAGAAGTCTCATTATTTATTTAATCTAACTGTAAAATGTTAAAATTATAATATAACAAAATTACATTAATTTAGTAGGTACAGGCAACGACATCGGTCGTACATCAGTGTCATAATATATAATATAGATGTTCATCTATTGTAAATGAATGAAATGTATTTATGAAGAAAAAATAAAAAATAAAAGTTTAGTCTATGACAACAAGTCAAAGTGTGTACATTAATTTAAACTCATGATTATTAATCCTTTGTTTATAGATCAAGCATGCACAAAGTGTTTGAGACAGTGCAGTGCGCGTCGCGTTGGTCGGGCGCGTCGGGCCAGTCGGGCGCGTCCATCCCCGGCTCGGACGTGGCCGACGCGCCCGCCCCCTTCCTGCGCCCGCCCGTCAAACCCTCCAGCGACTCGTTCCTCGATGACACGTCGGATACTGACTCCGATGATCTTTATCCGTTAGTATATTATCTATTTGATGATTTTTATTATAATATTTTTTTGTCTTAATTTCTGACACACAAAGTGCATGGAAATATTAAAGTTCGTAATTTAACATGCAAGGAAAGTCGAAACTCCTTTTGGGAATATTTACGGTCATTTTTTTTATTAACAATGCAAAAGGTAATTTGACATGGAAGGTATGTCGAAACACCTCTGGAAATGTTTGTTTCACATTGTTTTTTTTTAATAATACTAACATGCGAGATTTTGTTATTATGGTATTGAATTTTTTTTTTCAGTTTCCATTATGTTAACAAATAAAACGACATCCCATTGCACTGTTAACATACTTATAAAAAGGGTTCTTAAATATGTTAATAAGGTCTACAGTGGCGTCGCTGTGGTGCGCTAGTAGAAACTTAATGGTAATGTACTATTGAGCAAAGTTGGAGACTGCTACTGCGATTTAAGAGATTATATGAGAATTCGTAGTGCGACTGGCGTACAACAGTGTCGCCACTACAGCGCTTTCTTTCGCCACTAAATTGTATGAGTTCAAACTCTGTTTATTAGTTTTTTAATGGATCTGTCGTACAAGCAAGTTCAAGAGTAGTGACAAAGAAGAGAGAGATGAAACACCACCGAGAGCTAAACTCTTAAATTAATGATAATGAGTGGTTTTGTGTATTTAAAAAGTAAACATCAGTATTTTCATCAATATTATAATACGTATGTTTCATTATCTTAGTGGTGGAGCGGGTGTGGGCGTGCCGGGCGCGCCGGGCGCGGCGGAGCTGGCGGCGGCGCTGCGGCGGCTCACCCCGCAGGAGATCAACTCGCGCCGCGCCTCGCTCGCCGCCTCGCACGTGCTGCGACATCGCAGGCACACCGGTACGCATATACATACTAACTGACACATATTCGTAAAACGTACGCTACGTTAAGCTGAAGAAATTTCATGCGTATTTGTTATTTGCACTTAAGTGAGCATAAAAACATGAATTATGATATGTTCATGACGTTTAGGTATAACGTTTGAAATATGTCTTTAAATATTAACATTTTTGATAAATTTTAGACCGAGAACCGAGCGAAGAAAGTGCTGTTTGGGGAGCAGGCGCCGCCGGTGGGATGGCGCGGTTTCGAACGCCACATAAGCTGCAAATTGTCAAGCCCATGGAGGGATCGCTCACGTTGCATACTTGGGCACAGTTGGCTAAGCCTTCCATGTCAGGTAAAAATAACATGTACCTTTTCTTTCCCTTTATTTTCTTTAGATATTACAGTATATACAAAGTATTATTTATATTGCAGGTTTATTAGAAGAACAAGAGGGCGTTGGAGTTCGCGGATCGCGAAATACTCCTGGTCACGGTTTGAGGTGTTATCGGTTGTCTGACGTCGAAGAAGACGATGATATGCCACGTCTACCACACTCTAGTCACGTTTACACATTTGTTAACAGGTAAGCAATAGTTTCACATGGGCAGTTAAGACACTGTACATATCAAGTGACGTTAATATTTTGTAAAACATGAAATTCTGGTGTTAATCGCGCTTTTCTGTTGTTAGCACCGTGCTACATCCAAACGACGGCAGCATGCTGGGCAGCTCTGCGAGCAGCGTGTGCAGCAGCGGCATGAGCAGCCTGGCCAGCAGCGTGCTGGGCAGCGCGTGGAGCTCCCGCCTCACGTCGCGGCGCTCGTCCGCCGGCGGCTCGCCCGTGCACTCGCGCCGCGAGTCTGTCTGCGGGCCACCCTCGCGCGCGCACTTCACGCCCACCGCCACGCCCGCCAACTCCCCGCTGCTGGGCTCGCCCGACACCACGCCGCCGCCTTCGCCGCGCCCCGGCGACGGCCCGCCCTCGCTGCACGCGCTCATCGCCAGCGGCACCTCCATCCTGCGCCGCCGGTACCTGGCCTCGCCCGGCGGGGAGGGCTCGCCCTCGCCCATCGCGCTGGGCTCGCTGTACACGGGCCTCGTGCACCGCAGCCCTATGGAGCAGCTGACGTGCCTGAAGCGCACGCTGCGCTCGCCCGCCGCGCCGCCGCCGGAGCGCCGGCTGGGGGAGGTGAGCGAGCCGCCGCTGGGCGTGCCGGCGCACCCGGGCTCCGGGGCGCTGGAGGCGGGCGGCGCGGGGCTCGCGGGCAGCATGCGGCGCGCCCCCCGCGCGCGCGCGCCCCGCCCGCGCTCGGACCTGGGCACGGTGGGGTCGAGTGTGCCGGCGCAGGCGCCGACGGTGCCGGCACACTCGGGGCAGTCGTCGGCGCTGGGAACGCTGAGCCTGCTGTTCGGTCGCAAGGGAGGCCTGCTGTAAACGCTCGCGCGCCGCGCAAGCACATGCAGGAGAGTCTGCCGATCGAGCACTTGGCTCGTCACCGTCCCTAGATTTGATTTTTATTCCTTGGTGTCTTAAATTATTTAGAAAAATATTTTATGTTTTGACGTGTGTATTTTGGAATTACTTTTCCGAGTCGAGATTAGCTCGAGTGCATTTATATGTAGATACGATCCGCTCTCGGTGAATATGTGGCAAGTAAGGCAAAATAACAATCTTTAGAGTTGCATGTATGCATATCAAAATAACCGCCTTGTCTAATGTCTATACATAATTATTGTAACAAAATTGCAAGTGACAGCAGTATCCCGATCACTTCGTTTATTACAACCATCAAATGATGTTGTGACACTTCCCTTATTTCCGAGAGCGGGCATAGTCGGCTGGCATTTGAATTATAATGAACAACTGGAAAGTTATATGATTGAAAATCCAGAATAAACGGCTCATCACACGAATTATCCCATTTTTGTTACTTTAATGTTTTATTACTTAATGATGATATTGATTTTGTAGATTTTGTAGTTATATGAACCAAACAATCCTGAAACAGAAGTCTGTAGTATTATATTATAATTATATAAGGGTTGTAATATTTCTTAGGATAGGTGAATAGTGAGACTTAACACTAGGTTTTGTAGGTGCTTTATGAGTAATAATTTTACATATTCCCAAATCTCATTCATTGCGTAGTATTTTCATGCTTATGATTATTACTATTTCTCTAGTTATAAATTTTATATATTGTGTTACTGTAAATAATTGAATTTCCATTAACTTAGAAGAGTACAAAGTATTTATGTTAATGAATCCGATTTAGTGTAATTCATAATGAATAGGATGTCGATCTTTTTCTTTTTTATTTGCGAATCTTTGGTCGGAAGTCGTCACCATTGTATTGTGTGTGATTAAGTATGTTATTGGTGTAATCACAATATTAACATAGTCAACATGGTACTTCGTTTAAATTGTTAATAACATAGGGTCTGAATTAAATAAAAATGGTGCATGCCATAGGATAAGTAGTACTGAATTCATTTGAAATTATTAATTAGTGAATACACGTCGTATTCACGGTATCTGGTTTATGTTAACTTTCTTGTTTTTAATAGCTGCCAATTAATACTTTGATTTAAGTTAATAATCTTAGGTTATTAAAATTGGTGCTAGATTATTATTATTTCAGCCAGTGATGCTATGTTGTGTGCGATGATACTGGTCGTACGTACTATACGTCTATACATTCTATTAGTTTGTTTGCAGTTGTGTAATTCATGTATTGGGCCAGGGTTTTGAATTTGTGTTTATCAACATTACAAGAATCATTAAATGTAAAAGGCAGTAAAATGTAACGGCTGTGAGGTGATTGAATGTGCGATGGTTACTAGTTAACGTGTGTGTTGTCAATATCTGAGATTACAATTACTACAGTGAGGTAGGCACAAACTGTGTAGTCTAAGGAAAATTTGTTAATATTTTGACGATTATGAAAAAAGGAAAAATGATTGAATTGTAAAGAGATATAATTTATTGAAAAAATCTAAAGTATTTTATTTAAAGGATAACCTTGACCTCACCTTTTTCCTATTACTTTTTTACTCATCTACTCATAACTATCGACAGTACACGGTACACGACAGTAGAATTAACCGATTCCGTGCGGAAGTCTTTTTAGCAATCATTAGTGCCTGGCGTCAAACAAAAATTCTGTGATGCCTCTGAGGCACCAAGCGCCAGAAAGTTTGATGATTCCCTTGGGGAATCATCCGCCATGAATTGTCACTTTTAGCTTGTTTTCGTGTTTCTAGTTGCTAAAATAATCATTTGACATTGTGTATCTAACGTAGGCAGTCAGTAAATTCGTTCAGTGCGTTTAAAAGTGACGATCTGTGTGTTTTTATGGAAATGGAAGGTAAGTGACTAATTTTTATTAGGGGTCGTAAACCTTTTTGCATTATTTCATGGATTTATTTATTCAAGTGTTGTAAAGAATTTTTACACGTACCACTTGAGTTTGTCGCCAGGTGATATTTATTTATTATTATTTATAATACAGTGTTTTGTAGGGAAACAATTTTAACTTCACTATTTTGATGATAAAATTGTTTCTCTACAAAATACTGGATTACTGTAGAATATTTAACTGAATCGGAAGTCCGATTCTAATGAATCAAAAATATTGTACTCGTAGGTACAAGTAGGTACAAGTTTTAAACAATAATCAACCGTATACGCAAGGAAATACGGTACTTCGTAGGCGAAGGGCCGGCGAACAGCGCACTCTTTGTACGTTTTTAGGCAACAATGAACCTTATGACAAAAGCATTTGATTTTTGAGAAACATTCCAGAAAGTGGGCTGTTAGAATTATAATCAATAATAAAATGTGTCGGCAACTTGGTTTACAACCCCTGATGTCAGCTAATTTGCGAAATTACTTAAAACGAACACTGTGGGCATGATAAGGGTGACAAATAAAGACACTTTTATTTAGGGGGCTCTTTTGACGAATGTCGTTTAAGCCGAGTTTTGTATGATTTAGTTTTGTATCCTCTCGGGCACCATACGCCATACGCAATAGATTTACATGGTGCCTGTGCGGCATCATCCGCACGGAAACGGTTAAGCGGACATGCAGATAAACAGCGACTATGATTTATACAGATTAAATAAAAAGAAAAGTTCGTAAGTATCGTAAAATAATGTAGAATTGGCAAAAACATGAATTGCAATCTGAACAGTTTGCTGTTAAATGTTATTTACAAGGCGAGAGACAACAATAATTCTATTTACAGCATACAAAGCTATCTTATGCTTTACCTAAGGATTGTTATCGTAGACAAGTGGTAGCAAAAAATGTGGTCTTTAACTAACCGTCTAAGATCTAAAATAACTAATTTACACTTATTTATGTATCTTCCTACATCATCGGAGTTGCATAGCAGAGTATACAAAAGCGATCCCGCGACAGTGCGATAAGTATAAAGAGCGATAGGTAGGTGTTTTTAGTTAAATAAGAGTTTGACGTTAACTCCAGGTCGCCTCGCACTCGGTTAGTGGGTTGAAGTAAGGGCCAGGCCACACGGTGCGGCACCGCACCGCATTACTCCGCACCGCACTGGCGGCCACACGAGCAGTGCGGCGTCGCAATATTCTTACGGCGCCGCTGCGGCACCGCAACAGGCTTGGCTTGGCTTGCCCAGTTGACGACAGTCTACAATAAACAACTGAGCGGCGCCGCTGCGGCAGCACACTACTTGCACCCCTCCCCGCCTCGTCTGCCTCGCGCCGTTGTCCGGTGCGCCTGCGGTGCGACGCCGGAGCGGCGCCGGGCGTGCCGTGTGGCATACCATACATTTTTATATGTAGGAAACCGTTGCGGCACCGCACAGGCGCCGCACCGGAGCCGCACCGCACCGTGTGGCCTGGCCCTTAGGGTTACAAAAGCTTGTTTGTCTCAGTACTTACTGCTTACTACCTCCTTTTTAACTTGCCGTAGACAAGATTTGACGGTGCTATTTTTTTAATAACATAATACTGTCGTCAGTGGTTACCATAGCGACGCATAATATCAACAAAACTTGTTTTCAAGCAGGTCGCTCTCTTTCAGTTGTGAATTCCTAGTGTTTGCAGTATTCTCAATAATTATCGAATAAAATTAGTAAAATGTCGGAGCAAATGAAGTATATAGTAAAAGAAATAAACGTAGCCCTCGGAAGAAACTACGATCTGATAAAATTTGATGCTTTGAACGAGAAACAACTTCTACAGTTACTTGTGGATTTACTCGTGAATTTTAATGCTGGAGAGAAGGTAATCTACAAGTAATACCTACATTACATAATGAGATAGTAGTTACAAATATATTTAGATATCAAGGCGTTCCCTTGAACATATTTAAATCACAACTGCGCTTAAAAGAGCTTATAGAGGAGCCTGTCCATAAACCGGACCGGAGAAACATTAATCAATGGGATTGCATAAAATCTATGCTCCTTTACACTCACCTATCCTACTAATATTATAAACGCGACAGTTTGTAAGTATGGATGAATGTTTGTTGCTCTTTTACGCTTGAATGGCTGAAATGATTTAGGTGAAATTTTGTATGGATTTAGCTGACACCCTGGATTATGACAAAGACTACTTGTTACTTGACTGCGAAAAGAAAGTTATCTTTTTGCGCCTTGAAGTTGCGGGAAAAAGCTAGTTTGTAAATATTTTAGTTTCTCCGTTATGAAGCCTTTCTCACTACGCTGATATATGAAATATTAGTGCTTTTGAAGTCCTTCTTAGTGCTATTTTGTACATCCCTGCAAGTGATCAAGTAAAAGAACCTAACTACGAAGATATAGCGTACATAACATTTATTTCAACTGTTTGTTGTGACAATAACATCGATGTAGGTAATAGATTTCGTTTAGATCTCATTTCGAACATCACTTGCTTTGGAATTGCTTCATTATGTAAACGATTCCGTGTAATGTATGTACCTAATACTAAAGGTCAATGGTTATCTCCAGGATTAGGTACCTATATCATAATGAGATATCAACTATATAAAATACCTACTTACACTGCATGTCTTAGATTTGCTATTAGGTATTTTGGTCTGATGATTGACTTTTTGAATTGGTTAAAATTCTAAATAATTTAGACCACCTAAGCACGTGCTTAACCATTATTTAGGTAAGTAGACGGTTTGTAAATGCTTTAGAACCTATCAGATAAGTACCTAAATATCTACTTGATGTTTAAAACACAGATTCCTGACAAAAGTTACCAATTTCATCGATTTGAAATATAAGATCACATTAACATATTTTTAATTTCACAGTTAGACGTAAACGAAGATGATTCTGAAACAGTTTCACTACGCCTTCTCGAAATGCTGGGTAGTGTTAAGTACCGACCACCGGCAGGCGTCGAACCTACACGGTTTAGAGCGCAGTTACTGGCAGGTGACGCAAGAACTGTTCATCACGTATTGCACTGGCTCCTGACGAACAAGGATCAAGTTAAGAATACTGCTTACCTTGCCAAGTAGGTATCGCGTTTTCCACGGGTATACTAGAAATGTATTTACCGACTTTGCCGGGCAACTAGACGTCTATATTATCTACTACCTTAGCGAAAAGGCAAAAGTTATGATTATAAATATAAATACTTTTCTGGACGTGATCGCTTCTAGTTACGACGTAACAGTGGCGAAGGGTGAATTTTCTTAAAAGGGAAGCCCGTCCAAAAATTGCATTATTATCATGCAACGATAAACAACAAGTACGGATATGTTTTTTTGTCTGAACATGTATTTTAAATGAATTAATAAGAGCATTAAGCCCTGTGTAGCTCTATTCACTACTAGAATTATAAACACCCTGAAAATTAAAAAAAAATAAGAGAAATACAGTAATAATTTATAATTTAAAACCTTTTTACAATCAAAATGCTACTATAAGTACAATAAATGAATATCTAACTGATAGACAAATTAAAATGTTTACTATAAAATAAAATGCAACTAAATTATAGAATACAAAATATATAATAGTTGGTGGCCACATAAACATGGACTTAAGTGCATATTATAATTAAAATATGAATATTTATATTGTTGTTAAGTTGCAAATCAGCAATATACACTTCTAAATTACTTATATGTATATTGTCAGATTGAGAAGATTGTAATGTTATAACAATAATATACAAATAGTATAAGTACATAAATATAGAAACTATAAACACATTATTTTAAGCCTTCCCACATATATGTATACTATGCTGTGCATATCTAATACTAACTTGTCCTACAGACAGGGACAGGACAGGGAACAGGGACAGGAAATTATGATCTATATTACTATGTGGAATGAAATAAGATATTGAGTATTGGATCTGAGAATAACAAAGCAAACAAAACATTTTATTTAATTTAAAACTTCCTGTGAGCCAATGATATTTTGTCGTACAAAGAACTGTTAAAATGTTTGATCGTCATTTGTAATTAATTCAAATCATGTCAGGTCTTTTTCAAAACACTACTTTGAAAAAGATTTTTACTCAGTCAGGAAATAATCTGTTAGGCAGCATTCTACGTTCACTAATGCCGCTATATTATCGAATTTACTTAATAATAACAAAAATAACTACTTTCTAATAGATCTACAAACTAAATCAACAATCTTAGTAATTCTGGCTTACCTAAATATTTATTCGAATAGACGATAACCAAACAATAACACTGAACTGCTGTAATTTTGTTTTTACTGCACTATCACTACACTGATCAATCACAAGTAATAATACTATAAGATTCTAAATTATGATACGGATACACCTAATCTAATGCAAATGAACCGGTGAAAATAATAAATAAAACTTTTATAATATTAGCGCGAACGTAAACGTCAGCTGTCATATTCAGTTGACGTACGAAGTTCAAATTGCATCTCTTTCTGGCGTACGCATTTATATTTTCTGTCTTTGTCATAAGCCGCTCCGCACCGGCTTCCCTAAGTCCTTATTGGCCGCGGTTGTTCAATGTGTCAATGTACATAGTGTCTCACTTTTACTCAATGGAGTAAAAGAGATCGCACTATGAAGTAGATGTACTCGATTCCCGAATTTCGTCCCGGCTTACCTTTTAACCGGTAAAGCGAATCGTGAACAATAAATTGCATGCGTTTTGCTCATAAAAAATGTTTAGGCGTTTATTGTTATTTTCAAGCAAAGGCTATACACGTACATTATTAATTTAAATTATTATAGTTATAGTTGATACTTTTAAATGATACTTAAATAAACTGAATCTTAGTATTTGCCATATTTTAAAAGGGAAGCCGGTAGGAATCGAGTTATATGGACCCTTCGCCACTGCGACGTAACTATGTAGACACAAACATCGCAAACACAAATCGCGCCATAAATATTAAGAAAATGTAGAAAAAACATCTTTACTTTGATGATGATGGCCAGTTTTTTTATCAAAGGCATTTATTGAAGAAAACGAATTAGGTTTAGCTAAAGGATTAACTGGAGCGAATAAAATATAGTCTACGTGTCGTCTACGTCGCCGTGCGTAGTCTATTTGTCAAAGAAATAACTTTTAGGTATAACAACGTATCTAGTATTGATAAAGTAGTTCATTAGGTGCTAGCTTGGCACTCTTACCTTAATTACTCGAGCAAAACAAACAAACGTGAAACGAGCAACTACACACTTCATCATTGTCACTATCCAACGTCGCCACCAGAAAATTAACGTCTCGCTATTTCGTGTTACTTACAAAATATAAACTTAATGCAATAATAGACTCTCTAGCTGAAACTCATTCCAGTATCTAAGAATTTATTTATTTCGTTTACTTTATAAAATGATTAAATCCCTACTTTTCATACAAATCTATATACATTAGGTACACAGGTATTTTATTTCAATAGGATTTGAACCGTTTCGTGATTAACTCCTTTGCCTCCTTCATGTAGATGTTGTTCCTGATCCGATGGATTCCGGTCAGATCAGGAACAGTATCTACATTGTCAATTTTTTCCTTTGTCGAAAAGTAACAAGGCATTTATGAAACCGGGCCAATACAGAACTGTCCGTCATTAAAGTTTCTTTTAGGTATTTGAAACTGCCAGACATCCCACCAGATGTAGCGCGGAACAATAACGTTCAGGATTTACTTGATCTGTACCAGAACTTGATAGACGAGTTCAAAGAGGTCCACAAACGAACGAGGTTACTGCAAAAAGAAAACGCTTCAGAAATCATTAATGATATCAAAGAAATGGCGGTTGAAAGAGACATCGGTAAGTAGGCACCTAGATGTTAGAAGTTATCAAAGAAACAAAACTCAACAACAAGTCTACAGAGATTAGGTATATGCAGAATCTTTACAACTCCAGTAATTACAATAAAGTTTTGACATTCAAATTTAAATCTTCTACGTTCATGAGACTTAAATGACTTATGTTATAAATGTGTCCAACGAACTTCAAAAGTAACTTTTGTAAATGACTGATTTCAGTGATAAAAAGATTAGAAAATGTACAAGTTAATTTAGTGGATGTTAGTGACAAAGAAGAACTATTGAACATTAGTAGAGCGCTAAGAGTCCAGCAAGAGAAAGCTAAAGAACTAGAAAATCAGGTAAAGTTACGCCACAGGTACTAATATCTCAGGTACTTGAACAGTACTTTTTATGAAAAAAGTAATGTGTTTTTAATGTCTACGAAGTATGTACCAAAACTATTATAATTATCAATTAGACCTGTTTACCTAATTTCTTAGACACTACATTATTTCTGAAGTGTCGCCTGTAAGAACTTATGTCGTGGCTTTTAGCAAAGTCTAAGTTTATACCTACATTGCCCTGAACTTTATTAACGTAAGTGCCAATACATTTGAAGTGTTTTTAAATTCTAGTATGATACCCAGCAGTCTCAATTAAAAATGGCGTCTGATCAATTAAAAAGATATCTTAATGTCATTCATGGCCAAAGCGCTACGCCCAAAACTGTTACCGATGTTATGAAACGCTTGCAAGAAGAGGTCCAGGTAAACATCTATTAATCTATTTATAAGTATAGATACTTAGCTCACATTACAACGATAGAATAGAATAAAATAAAATAGAATCTACCTTGCAGTCTGCAATAAAATTTCACCTACAGAAATTGACAAGGCATAATATTCGAATAGAACAAAATGTAATAAATTAGTTATAGGTTTCAGTAACATAAAATCTTTGACCCCCGGAATTCAACTGAAAACTTGCTGAAAACCATATCAATATTGTAGGTCACTGAGCATTTATGGCAGTTTGTGACTGCCTTCAACGAATATCGCTTCTAATCTGTATAGCTTTGAGAACAAGACTAATGCTAACTTTCTTCTCATATTTCCCCACATTTTTTAGTTAAACAGTTACCTTGTAAAGGAGAAATTGCCTCAAGAGACTGCTAATCTCCAAAAGGAGTTGAATATAATGCAGACCATTGCCGCTGAACAACATCCCACACGCTCTGATCTAGTTGCTGTACAAGACAAGGTAAGGACAGTTTAGGTAATCTACCGATTACGGAGTTTTGATCTATTAGCAAGAAGTATTTTTTTCCTATTAGTCATGATTGTGTATCTGCAGTATGGGGTCCCTACCTTACCTCCTTCCATTTAGGAATCTAGCTGTAGTTGCATTATTTAATTTGCGAAAGTAATGCGATAGCAATATTATCGCAAAAATGACATTTTTTGTGAAAGCCTTTACATCACACGCTATCACTGGAATGACGTCGTTTTTTGACAGAGATATCATGAATACGTTGCTTGCTTATTTGACATGGAACGACTATCTGATATCTGTAACATAAATCAACATATAAGCTTACATAGTAGGCTTATATGTTGATTTATGTACTAACTTTTAGTATCTACTAAAACCAGCTTAATATCGGCAAAAAATATTCTCAGCTATGATTTAATTTTTCGTACTCTCCGTAAGTAGATCATGTTTCGAACGTGTGGCCTAATATTCATACAGGTGAGCCCTGTTTTCACCACTTTTCCTATAGATGTTCAAGTTACTTTGCGAACAGCTAATCCTTTCTAAAATTCACTTTAGAAAGGATTAGAGACTGCATCCATCAACCTACGAGTACGTACAGACAAAAATTGAAGTTGAAAGTGTGCTTCCATTTTAAAATTCAAAACTGGCTTGAACTTTTTGCTTGCCGATAAAGTTAAATATCAATTTTGTCCCTACTAACGTAATATATTTTTAATTAACGTAATTTATTTTTAATGAAAATAATTATATCTGTTAGCTGATAAATTTTATTACTTGTTGTCCCTTGTTGGGTTTTATTCGCCTCTTCGTAACTGAAAAATAGGTTACTAAAAGTTGGTTACTAATAGTAAGTCTTAGTAATTTTTTACAGTCACGAACTGTAAAAAATATGAAAAAGAGAGATTAAGTGCTAAAAACCTTACGGACGAAATTTTGTATAAATATTAAAATATATTCTGTATTTTAAGGGAGGTCTAGTAATTCACTTTTCGCGTATATGTATGGTACACTTAGCTTGTCGTTGAAGAACTTTGAAGGTAAATCTAAAAGCCCAATTCATCAACTTTGAAGCTTTACAAACATTAAGCTTTTACTAAAGAAAACTGTAGGTGTGATAAAAATATGAAGTATATTAGGTAATCTAATATAAAATATTCCTAAAATACTGCTCATTTTAAAAGATATTTCCACGAGAGAATTGAATTACCTATTTTGACAATATCTAACAGAATAGCAAGCAAAGGACTTTGAGTACTTATATGAAGATCTAAAATGCTTGCTCTACAAAAGTTAAAAGTTTCTGGTTAATGTCGACATAGAGCAGACTCGGATGGAGAAAGTGCAGCGATATGTTATTAGATAACATAACTTGTCCATTGAAAGTGTCGAAAGAAATTAAATTTTAACTCCTATTGTTTATTTGGATTTTCAACAAAGGATACACAGATTACATGGCACATCACACGTGTCGATGGGTTGTGTTCCTGCAATTACAGGAAACCACAGCGTCCAATTATTCTAACTAGATGAACACAAAAGTAAAACTGAAATGGAAATAATAAATATTAAAAATAAATGATATGACGTACATATTATAAACCCGCTACAAAAACTATTTGCAAGAGTGTCGTGCTTTGTTCTTTTTTTTTTAGGTACTATACACATACAGATACATAGTATATCGGTGTACAAATAGTTAAACAGTTAACATAACTTATTCAAACAGATAGCAGTAGTGAACAGTGAGATGGAACATCTGGTGCAACGTAAGTTAGCGTCGGCGGGACCGCAGGAAGACAAGCTGGCTCCGTTCAGGCAGCAGGCCGCGGTGATACGCCGCAACAAGGAGGCGAGCGCCACGCGGGTGCACGAGCTGGCCGCCACGTTGAAGGACCATGAGGCTACGCTGGCTGATCTGCAGTCGCAGGTATGGCAGATAATTTTAATTGTCTGATCTGTCTGTTTAATTGTCTGACATTATCTCTTCTCACACGCTCGGTTACAAAGTAGCAAATCTTATCTAAATTGATCCAGTAATTTGAGCGTGATAGAGTAAGATACGTCCACCCATTCATCCATTTTTACAAACTCTCGCGTTTATAATATTAGTAGGATACCATATTTACATATAGTTTTAGCAGTAAGAGCTCTGGCAAAAAAAATGCCAACAAACTCTTTGTTACTAGGAAGCGGTGTAAGGTGAATAAATCCGTCAATCTGTGTATTAATTGGTTGATCTTCATAAAATCTATGTACTTGCGTGGAGCCTATTTTGAATAAGTAATTTTGATTTGAGTTGACCCTAAGGTGATTTAGAGACATTTAGATGTCGAGTCCGTTTTAGTTTATTACTATTTCACACAATGTCTACATATTGAGTTTGCATAATTACTGTATTTATTTTAATGAATTTACATATGTTATCCAGAAAATACAACTGTACTATATTCCTGAGAATTAAATTAGAAAGATAGAAACTTTTTGTTCCGGACTATTTTTTACGTCGCACGTCCTCCGCAAAATAGATAGCCGGTATTTCACGTTTCTGATAGGACGACGGTGAATGTCAGTCAGGATTTACTCGTAATCGAAGGCTGTTGTCGGAATGTTTCGGATGCGACGCAACGATCAGATAAAACATTTTTCCCATTACAAATAAATCGGTCATTATGTCGAGAAGCGAGACTTTCCACTCAGATAATGCGCTATTTCCTTCAAGATCGATATTTCAGCTTTCGTCTTATTTTCTAGATAGCATTGTGTGTTTTTCTTCCTGTTTATTTTTTATAAAATTATATCGTTCCTAATGATTTTGAAATCTGTCAGAAACGTAAACGACGAATTGTTAATAATTCAGGTTCGACAACTCTTGGGGGACACGGTGCTCAGAGGAGAGGAATTAAAGAAATACGTTAATTCTCTGCGCACAAAGAGCACTGTATACAAAAGGCAAAGAGCCAATCTCTCAACGTTTAAAGTAAGTAGAAATTTATAAAAGCTTATTTTCATCATTAACTGTTATTGTAATGCAGTCATTTTCTTTTGTTCGCGAAAAAGGTTGAGGCTGGTATTTTAGCTAGGACGCTACATATTATCGGCGCGGCTGATCCGACCGTGGAGATGGCGCTGCTAAACCATAAAAAACTCAAGATTGAAGACGAAGAAACTATGGATAAAAGTGTCGACAAGACAGCGGAATTAAAGAAGAAATCTTTGCATGATCTATCTCAGGTATCTGGACTTGTGTTGTTATAAAGATGGTAACAATATTTCAACTTACATTATTTTTATTTAATTTCTTGTTTTTATGATTATTAGCTCGTCGCTCAAACAGCCCAAAAGTTGTCACAAGTTCGCCAAGAAATCCAACCTCTCGCCGACAGCATAAAGCCTGTCAAGGAAGAGTTTCAAACTGTCCAACAACAATACGAACAGAAGAAAAGAGTGTACGAGGCCACATCCATCAACATTACCTCACAAATGGAGCCTCTTAAAAACCAAGTAAAGGATTTGACTGACCGACTGAATAGCAAGGAGGATGAATGGAAAAACTTACGACAAAAAATAACAAAAGCTGAAAGTTTGCAAGAAGTCGTATTGTTTGAAATGAAAAATTCAATGCAGTCCCCGAGGAAGCCCTCGAAAATGGAGGCTTTGAAGAAAAAAGTTTTCGACACGGAACAAATTGTTAAGCAGTTAGAAGAGGTGCGCATACAATGCTTCTCTCCAGTACTTGCACAATTACGTCTTGTTAAATATTAGAACATTGTTTGTTCCGTTCGTAGAATAGAAGTAACATTTCAGACATGTTGTTCACTATCTTACAGCGCCAAAATTGTATACTTCATAACACAGTAATTCGATATTTTTTTAATTTAATAAAATAATTCTACACGCATAATTAACTACGAATAATTTACAATTAAAATCATTTTTTTATCGTATAGGAACAGCAAGCCATCAGTTCTCGCCAAGGCGCTGTGGAAGAACAGACACGTCTATGGGAGAACACGCTACAACTGTTGCGCTGTAAGATGCGCGCGCGCAACGAGCCCGCCGCGCGACAAGGACGCATGCATATCACGCAGCACTCACAAATGCTGACACTTACCTAAATAGAAAAATAATCTAAAAAACCTAATAAAATATACATATTGTTGCTGCACTGAATTTTACACTGAACATTGTATGAATAAATAAATATGTTGTACAATCTATTGTTTGGTAAACGTGCTGCGTATTTCGATGTTCTGTCGTGTGTTTTTGGAAGTTTAGGTATTTATTTTGTGTTTACATAAATTATTTGATCATCAAGTTGAAACTCAAGCCCGCAACAGCTTGAACCGGCAGCGGTCGCTAACTACCTGATTTTTTGCCCGGCCCAGGCGTTAATAATGCAAATTTAGTCTTTTTAGTATTGACAAATAGCTTGTGCTTAACGTAAATGCAGAAACGTAGCAACTATTAAATAGACAAACAAGTATATTACACTTAAAAACTAATTTAAGTTACGCTGCTTATAAACTTAATAGATATTTTCATCAAAACTTTTATTACATGTCGTTTAGTTAGTTACACGTTTCTTTTTATCTTTAAAGTAGTTGCTGAAAGTCATCCCTTTATCACAATTTAATCCAAGAACGCTTCGTGATGAGATTTATTGAGTCAAAACAAGTACTTTATTTTTTTAGTATTTATCTATAAAAAGAGATGGAATTTCAAAAACAAATATTTAAGCACCTAACTAGCTTCTGATTCTGAGATATACAAATGAACTGTTAACATTTAAATTCCATTAAACACGTTACACGTGTACCTCTGTTTAATCCTGTTAACGAACTAGATAGGTACATATTAGATGAGGAGGGTTCACTAAAGTTCATTCATAAGGACTTGATGACATTTAGCAGGCTCGGCGCGGCGCTGCATCGATACTCATGTCATTTGCAATGCAGATGAATCTTTCCACGCTGGCAAGTACTTACTACTTCTATCGTATTCTGAGAATAGCTAACGTATTTTAATGAAAGGTGCGAGCGCCACATACCATTAAAATGCTTTTATTTTTTTCCTCGATTCTCGAGTTAAAACTTCTAAGCGGTTTACAACAAAGGTCGTTTTGCATTCTATTTTAATCTCCTTTTACGGAGCATTCAATTTGTTTCAATGTCGCCTTCTGTACCGCAGTTAATTGAAATAAAGAATTCGTGAATCTGATACGGATGTGGTTTCAGAGAATAATAAGATAAAGTCGTTAATAATAATATTCTTTGTTGACATCATATCGCTCGGTAATTCGGTAGATATACAAAGATTTGTGTTTTAAAACCCAAGAAGTTACACAAATATTTTTTTATACATTTCTTTGTATATTCAGTAATTTACCCTTTTCCACAGTTTATGCATCGACGCGTTACGATCTCATTATAATATCAACTACCAATTACGATCACACAAAATTAATTAAGTCGTCATAACCATGAGCGAAATACAAAACTTTGATGAAAAGTCTGTCATCGTCATGCAGAATATCTCGTTAATTAAAAATCAAGTCGGCCACATTATTCTTCAGCACGTAGCACCCAAATTACTTTGTCATTAGGTAACAGAGCCACTTAATTATACTATTCAAATATTTGCCAAAGACTTTCTAGGATGTGAGGCCCGATAATGATTTTCCAATATCGATATTTTAGACTTAGCAATATTGTTTTGTAAACGTAATTACGTAGGGAAAATGACGAAGTTTTTGTAAAGAATTGTAATTTGGATGAAATATTTTATTGGAAATGAAAACAATGGAATGGTAGAATAATAAAATCATGACGTCACGAGACCCATTTCTTAACTTTACATCGCTTTACGTTCATGTTTTTTCCTTATTAAAAATGAAAGCAAAGTACCTATAATGTTTATAACTTTCTTTTACATAACGGCCGAACTAAATATAAAACAACATCTTGAGAACAACTATGTTTTACTAGCAAACTATACATAGAAGCGTAAGTCACGTTGTTTCAAAACTAAGTTAGCAACACGTCGCCGCGTGATTGTGTTCAACAACAAACTAAGGCACCTGTTTATTATCAACCGACCATTATTCTATAACTGTTAACCCAAAAAATTATACTCAATACTAAATTACTTATTGGATTTCATATGTTACAAAGATGGTAAAAAATAAAACAAGTTCAGATCAAAATGCACCTTGTCGGGCACGCAATTTTGGAGAGAACAATCGGGCTGTAATAGTAATTTATTAAAATCAATAATGTTATAAATTATTATGTCTTCATTGGTCAAAATATAATATAGTTAGAGTAAGTCTAACTATAATATATTTTACCTCTTTCACCAGTAATGTTTACTGTAAAGGACGCAACTCTACACAGAACAGTCTGCCGTCACGCTACCACCGTCGCAATAGTCTGTTGGTAGTGCAGTTGTGGAACATACAAGTTCTACGCTGTGTACAGCACTGTCTCCGTTCCATAACTGCAATACTGCTTTAGAGATCATAATTCCCCTGTTTCCTACATAAGTTGAATGTTCGTTCGTCTTATAAAAAGACGGTCGGCCACCACTTCAGTTAAGAACACTCGTCCCATGATACTTCACTCAATGAGATACGTAGGAAAGAAATGTTCGTATGTTTTATTGTAAATAAAAATGCAATCTACTCAGACATTCGTGCCAGATGTCCGTTTTCCCAACTCACGTTATATGCAGAACTATTGCTGTAACTTTCCTTGTTGCTAAATAAAGACGGTTTAATGGACAAAGGGAGTTCATTTTTGCAACACCAGGGGTCATAAAAAAGTAGTTTTGCTTTAAAAGTAAAGACTATATAGTCAGCATATTCAGTTTTATGTGAAATATAATGTTTTATGTTAGGGTATCATGGCGCCGTAATTTCGTAGTTGCGTTATATTTTACATTAGGCGTAATATTGTTAGCTAAACTTTCGGGAGACAGTAATTTTATAAATGTTGCTTATTTATCATGACAAGTTAGCTCATGTTCTCCGCAAAAAGGTAAATGATATACTTACTTAGTTTGCTCGGGAGCCGCGAAGTAAAATAAATAGTTGTTGTAGATCTTTGATATGGACGGTAGAGAAGGTAAGTTTAAATTGTACAATTTATTACTTAGAACTGGCATCAAGTTCCAAGTGACTATATTAATGGCTGTAGTCTCCCGGTAAGTAAAGTTGAGGCGAAAGATTTTGTTTCTCATAGTTACAAATGTTTGCGTGAAGAAGGTGATTCGAGTTTTTGTTTTCCTTTGCAAACTCATTACCGAGCTGTCAGCTGTCCAAAGTAGTTGAACTCGGGTTCAACTTCAGCGTAATGACGGACAGGAGTAGAAAAGTTTGCTACGTTAAGGCTTGTAGTAGTCTTCTTACTCTGCTACGCCGTAGCGCTACGCGTCGCAAGTTTTTAATAAAATACGTTGCAATTTCCTTTATTTGAAGGCCTGAAGTAAAAAATGTGTAAAAAGTAACTGAAGGAATAAAATGAATAAACATTATATTGTAGTTTATAGTACCATAAAAAATTATTGCAAAAGGGAATAAGAACTAACTTTCCAATTACGGTACACCTACAAATCTTACATTATATTCCTTTTAATGTAGCGAAAATAAAGAAAATCAAATACATAGAGTTGGGGAAATCTTGCGGGAGTCGTTTGTGATATAATCAGACAAATAAACGTCGTCGTTTATTACCATTATCCTGGCGAGATGAGGGTGGCTGCGAGGGCACTACCCGGCACAACAAGTATCTTTACCACTATATTATTGTCTATAAATCCAAAGAGTTTTCATTTTCAAGCATATTTTGTATTCTATATCAACAGGTTGATTTTTCCTCAAATGTCAAAAATTCGTAGTACTTTCCATGTGATAGTTTCTGCAATACACACGGCAAATTGTGGGATAACCTTTTTACGTAATTACCTTGTTATATTCTATACAAGCTATCCCCGTAGAGTTAGTCAAGTAAATTTAATGCGCTTATTTTTTTATTTAGTCTCAAATTACAGCTGCCTTCAGACAGAATTTCGTCAAACTTAATCTAGTCAGGCAGCCGTATGAATAATTAACGAAATAATAAACAGAAAACGAAAAAATACCCACATATTTTGCATTTTAATATTTTTGTGATAGTGTCATCCTAACATGAAATTTTGTCATTGAAAAATAAACAACTGATTTAAATTGTATTTTATTTTTTAATTTATTGAATCTATTTGAAAATGGATTTTTTCAGATTTTGTTTTATTTGTTTAGATTCAGATATACAATTTTATTGAATAAAACCATATGAAAAGCAATAAAAACAACGTTACTCTCAAAACAATACTTTCAATAATTATTAATCTTTGTTTAAAATAAACCTACAATACTTAGAACTGTGTTCTAAACCCAGCCAGAACTATCAATAATTTAATGATTGTTTGCTAAATTAACTATTAACGAGATCCTTATTCATAGAATTAGGCACTTGTGCATAGTTGATATAGTTTGTGAAGGTCGGTAACATTTGAAACAACAACGTTTCATTAATTTATACGTACCTACTGGGTTTCGAGAGGTGAAGCTATGTTTAGTTCGTCAAGTTGTGGGATATGAAGCGTTTGCGCATGTTAGCTATTAATAGAACATAGTCACTGATCACGGTTGGTGTAAATATATTCTAGTTATTAGATTTTATTTCTTTCATATACTCATTTGTTTTCTAGTGCAATATTAGAGGTGCTGGGTGTTAAATAAAAGATAAACTGTATTTAAATAAATTATTCTTAGAAGTTCAACAAATAACTATTTGAGTATGTAAGCACAGCTGTCTACTGGCACCGCCGAGACCAAGTTTAAGCTGTGGGGAAACTTACCACATTTTAAACTTGGACTCTCAAACTAAATAACGTTTTTCTCGATTTTTTAACGCTTTCGCTAGTCTCTCTAATCCAGTTTCATTTCAGTCGCTTCAGTTTGTGTGGACAAATCCCTGAAAATCCGATTATGCAGCGGGGAGCTCTCTCGTGAATGTCTATAGATTGCAGATAAATAAAAATGTAAGCCGAATAAACAGACGGAACATTTTTATTTAAATCCGTGCCAGATGAATAGCTGCAAAATTTCTTGTTGAATGTTCGAAGTAAAATCGAGTAAGCATTACAGTATCACTCTACAATTTACGTCTGAGTTCACAATAGTCTACACAATCAACATGAAAGCGTTATTTGTGAAGGAAGCGATAAGAAAATTACAAGAGGAATTTGGACCGAGACATTGTGCTAACACAACTTGAAAATAATACTCGCGACGAGTTCTAAACCCAAGTTTATAAGGCTCCGGTATCTTTTACTTCGATATAATATTTGTCATAATTTATAATGGAACTGGTACATTTTGAGGGGTATTATCTTATAACTTTGTCGTAAGTCGTTAACAAAAGTGAGAGAAGCCTCATAATGATTAATTATGACAGTTAAACCAATTTAGCTATTGTGTTAATTCAGGTTGTAATAATATAGTAGTTTGGTTTAAAAACGTTAACGTAATCATAGTCGCTCTTGTTTTTATTCTAGCAAAAGTTTTAAAATGTTATTTATTTTAATTTTAAAGCTTGATTGGTACTCGGATGCAATCACGCTTTTAAATAAAAATAAACAACATTTTATTACTTTTGCTGAATTCCTGGAAAATGTATTTACATATGAGCTTTAAATTTCAATGAGTCCATTAAAGCACCCACTTTTAAGCAATAATAACATGGCACACATATTAAATAAAATTAAATAGCAAAATTATCTTCAAAAACAAACGTCATTTAAAAAAATTAATAACTTAGAATATGGTTGTTAATATGTTCAAACAAATGCGAACTCCAGTGAAAACGAGCGTCTCATGTTTAATTTAGGAGAAAGGAAATCAAACAATTGCTGCGAGGAGGAGCGGAGGGGAGGGGGGGTTGGTGCTGATGATTGATGTGCCCCCGAACCTCCAGCCGAGAGGGATTATCGAACAGCCGAATAATCACAACGAGGCCATCCAGATGTCATATTAAAAAGATATTTATTGGTACTTCACGCGAAAAGTTATCGCTACAAAATTGGTTAAATTATTCGCAAAACTTGCGGCGTTCAAGGTGAAGCGACTCCATCCAACTGAAACTTATACATAACCATTTATTCGTATCTAAATAAACCATAAATAGTAGGCGCCTGCTAACATTTTATAGCAGCTGTGAAATTAAATCTGTTGGCATATCTTTATGTTTATAAATGCCGTTATCCCAGCAATGTCAAATGGTATAGACTTGTAAAAACTTATCTGTCTACTATGATTGGTTAAATGACGACTGAGGCCTTACCACAGAAACTATCATAAAGGTATCGTAATCGCAAAAGAATATGTATTCTTATAAGTAAGAGCATTGTTTTTACTATGATACAAAAACGTTGCTAGGAGGCACTTGGAGCAAAGGACTCTAGATGTACTCGTATTTTGCGTTTTTATAAGTAAAACTCACATAATCAATAGCGATGAACCTGACCATTACTCTAACCATGATAGGATAATAAGGCATACTACATAAAATATCCTCGAAATATATAAATCCTGTATATTTCGAATCTAATATCTTAATATTAATTCATAGTAATTTCCGGAAAATTAATTTCATATACCGCAAGTTCCGCGATGTGTCGTGTATTATATTATACAAACTGGATTAGACTACATATTTACATAATTGTTTGATATACATACCAAAATTGTTATGCAGATAGTAGATATCTCTACCGCATAATAATTTTCAAATATAAGTTAGTTTCGTTTAAAGACTTATGCACCGTTTCCAGCATGTTGGTTACATGTAAGCATATCAAACTTACGTGGAAACTTAAATTTAAATTGAAAAGTTTGAGGCTTTCCGTGGAACATAAGAGAGTGTGGTAGTAAGTAACCAACTTTGCAGAATACTTTAATCTCCCATATATTTTAACTATCCAAGTAGTTCTTACTCCTAGATTATAATCGATAAGTTCTTCAGACTAACATTTATAAACTACCTATTTCTTTGACGTGTTTAGCATAACTGCGACCCATGTATCTCGAAGCGAGCGAATTGACGCTCTTCTGACGTGCGTTTCACACCTCAATACGAACTACTCATTCTTAAACCGCGCGTTTTCAAAGCGTTTAATGTGTACACGCTGTTAGTTGCTAGTTCACCATCAGATACTATCTGACCGATTATAGAGAAAACTGCAATCAAAGCTTGACGGATACATTGCAGTTTATTGCCAATGTTTGCAACTAGAAGTTTAATATCCGCGCTCTCCACACGGCCCCACATTCTAATACTCGCGTCTATATCAACTCGTACGATATTTCTGACAGATCTGTTCACAATCTACGGTAAGCATTCCTCTTACCAACCGTAATTGATTTTGTTTTCATGGATATAAGCTTCGTTAAACTCAAAAGGTCTCTGCTTTCAGCTTTCGAAAAAGTTTCTTTTTGTGATTAATTTTGTTGCGAGTTACAAAACAGTTTTTAACTTGTAAAGACATTTCGCGTTTTTATGGCGACTGTTGTCTTATCGTGTTATAGGGCGTTCAGCTTTGTACGGTACATTAAGTTTGAAATGAAACAAGTTTAATAGTGCACGTGTAATTAGTTAAAGCGGGATAAACAACATACTTGTGGATTAACTTTGTATGTGTATAGTGGTCGTTAATTTTGGTTTAGTATACACGATTTACTGCCTGCTACATTTAAACACGATTCAATATTGTTGCTATTGATTTATAGGAGTAATTATTTGGATACTTATGTGATTCTTTTAACAGTGTATGACATTTCTCTACTGCTACTTATTAGTTTATAACTACATTATAAAATACATTACAATAACAATCTATGAAAGAATGCGCCGTCGCCGGTCGGCAGTGCAAGCTACCACGGGGTTCAAGGTGCAGGATGGCAGTGCGTGCGACAATCAGTCTACCGCACGCGATGCTGTGACTGCGCAACCTCGGTGCCCTGTGAAGACTTAGGTATATACTTCTTACCTACGGTAGATACAACACGACATGATGGCAATGTTTCTTGTCGCACGAATGTACTCCGAAATTGTGCGCTTGTGTCCGTTGCACTGTTAAAAAAAGATAATTTACCAACACCTTTACAATATCACTTTACAAGAAAATGTAGAAGTTGGGGACATCACTATAAGTTTAGGTGAGTAGGTGTGTAGGACTAGGTAGGTTAACTAATATTTAATTCCTACTTTTAAACACGTCAAAAAGCAAAAATATCTATCAAAATTTGATAATGTTTAAGTTATTCGCCTTAGTTAAAGCAATATAATGATATAGCGAGAAAAACGAACCTTATCCAAGTTAACAATATTTTAATTAATTTCCATTAATTTTACTAAATCAAATGCAATGACAAACGGCTTTTATTGAAATTTATGACTTAGTGCCGTCTTTATGATAGAAATATTGGTACAAGCGTCCTCATTGTTGTGACGAGACAATAAGACATTATTACCGGCGGTGGTATTCAGACTGAACAATGTGCTCAGTTGCCCACTATTCAATTACATTGCGGACCGTCATAATTATTGTATTATTTTACGATGCTTGATTTGTAGCGTTCATCACTATTCAACAGACTTTTATAAATTATTTTGTTTAAAAAGAAAAGCTAAATATGTTACCATATCCGCATACTGCATGAAAATGTGAAGTGTACAACAAGCACACCCTGTATAGTCTATAGCATTTTATAAACTGTTGGCCAGCCGATTTATTGCGACATTGGGACGTGAAATATTTCCGAACTAGTTAGTTATAGCGCCACCATTTTTGTAATTCCCGTCGGTTATTACGATTGTAGCGGAATATGTAATCATCACATCGATGAAATACAGACCTGGCTTAAACAGAATTTAGATTTTAAATACAAGAATAACAAAGACTTCTGTTATCTCGATTGATTGATTCCGCGAACACTTCGCGCCCTTAGAAACTGAGAGAGCCGCGGCGCACGTACTAAAATCGTTGAAATTAATTATTACGTCAAGCACTTTTTCGTTATACCATGCCTGCTATTTAAATATTTTTAAGTTTGTTTAAGAATTTCCTAGTCTTTATAACTCTTTTCATATTTATTCTTCGAGTTCAAGTTACGCAAAGAGGTTTTGCGCCAGCGGCTACTATTTACACAATCTACAACTTTTCTTAACTTAAATAATTTCTCTTCTGAACGGTTTTTAACTTGAATGGTTCTACTTTAATAGTATTCAAGTTTAAACGTATTCAGAATACTTTAAATGTAAGTTCTTTTGTGATTTATACCAAATCTTTTCGTAGTAGCAGATAGCTAGCTGGCTCTCCTATGAAAGCTTTTAGCCGTAATCTTTTAGTGCATTTATGTGGGTGGTAGAAAGTAAGTCACGAAGGTACTAAAGAGAAAAAATATTTTTGCGAAAATTCGATTGTATTTCAAATATTAGGGACTGAGCAATATTTCTTGCTATTGTTATTTGTTCTGTCCGATACTTCAATATATCCATTGGGGTAAGCAAACACAATCCCGCGGAGTCGGGCGGATGGCGGTGGAAGCTGGCGGAGACGTGACACGGGTCACATAAGAGACTTCAATGAGGGGCGCCGGCGCGACGCGCTACCCTAGTTTTCCTAATTAGAGCTGTCCACGTAATCGCTTCGTAGACACCCACTGTATTCCAATTACTGTAGTGCCGATTTCAGACCTTCGAATAGTTGTTTTCATTCTTATAAATAATAGTTACCATTACCACTTGAAATCAAAAGGTATACTTACTTGCCGCATGCTGAGATATGCTCCCATCTTTTATAGAATATCTTTACAAAAAGACCTTAATGTAGTCTAGACTCTTTTACCTGCCGAGCTTAACAATAACTTGACAGCCATTGTCTTCTAAATATAGCAGCAACATGTGGTTAAACGAAAATAATACTACCAATATAAAAAGCCGACAAAAAATCGCTTAGAATAATTCGATAAAACCTCTTTCTTACAAAAGTAGTCCGCCTTATTTGTACACTTCACTTTAGATGTACAATCTGTAATATTTATTGTTGTGTAGCTTGCAAGATTTATACCTTTTTAAGCAATCTCGGTACAGTTTGATTAGTTTGTTGGCTGGCGTCTCTGTTTGTTTCAGTGGAACGTAAGAGTATATCTGTGTTGGTTGCCAACTCGTTCATGTGCATGTTACCGACTAAACTTTTATTTTTATTAGTGTTACGAGTTCAGAGTTTGCAATACAAACATTAGCTACAGTTTTTCCCGACTGGGCACACAAACACCCGTGGAACATGACATAATGTATTTGTAATTTGTTGTTTGTGATACCCTAGTTTTATATGCGTTGACTTATTTTTGTTTTTCACTTTACTATCGGCAATCAGTGTGTCGAATATCGACACTAATAAGTTTTGTGTTAGTTTTCGAATGCATAAATATGTGTAGAGTTAAACTTGTTACTAATAAATCTTCTTTTAATTGCCATCCCTAATAATCTTACGTTGCGAAAAGTTTTTCACAAGAAAACTCATTTTAAACGTTCTCTTTATTCCCATTCGGTTACTCACAATTTACGTTTTAAAGCATCATCACTTGTAGAATTATTTGACGTCTTAACAAGTCATTTAGGTATATACACGGCGGTATATTATTAGGAAGTTATTTAATCAATACGAGATTCGCAAACGTAGTCACGCACACAATTTACGCTCTGTTCGTAAAGGAACTTCTTGTAGGCTATTAAGTAACGCACGATTAGTTCCTTCCGCCATCCTTAATTTAGTGATTTTCTTGACATATCACGCACTCTCCTTAACCGCTAGTGACCTCATTTGTAGAGTTCTGTATCAAATAGGCAAAAACTCAAACGCCTGTCGCGAAAATACATGCATTTCCAGTATAGCGGGCATTTGTGAATGGTTCCCCGTTTTTCTTTGTTTATTTTTCTTTGATCATTACTATAACTTAAACCGTGTTTTCCTCAAAGCGAAACAAAAATAGCGCCATCCAGAAACCTGCAAACTCCGCAGATAACACTGGCTTTAGAGATAAGGATTCTTTTGAGTTCTGCTGACTGATGGAAAACTTACAAAGGTTTTGTTCGTAAATATGTATATATTAAGGTATAAATATGGCGCGTATATTGTATGTTTTATGCTTTCATAAATCGCCTCTAACGTGATAAGGAAAATAGGATCCGTGGCCTCCATGTGCAAACAAAATGTGTAAATCTTTGTTTTTATTAGCTAAACTTTGATACGAAATATGTTGGCAAAACTACCAACTGCTTAATAGAATCAAAACTTTTCTATTTTCTTGATCGTCCATCATTACGTATTTCAATTTTAAAACGGTAAGGCAACATATTTTTTGTAATCTATTACAGGGCAATTTGAAAAAAATCTCAGATATTGCTTAAAGCCACGTTCGTCGTATTTTTTTTCGAGGGACCCACAACGCAATTTACGATACGTGTACGAAAATTCAAAATCGGTCCATTAAATCTAAAATGATTATAATACGGTATCGGAGGTCATTAGTCGAGTGCTCGCCCCCATCCATTGTGCCGGAGGTCGGCAGTCCGTACATTAACAAGATTTCTGGACTCCTCATCGCTTCCTGGTTTCAGAAGGGTAAGAAGGTACCTAAATGTGCGGGTTGCGTGTGAGCTGCTATTATTTCCGCTTGAAGCCTCACCTTGCCTGATATGGGAAGGTCGATAAAGAAACTTACGAGTAAATTTGAGGTCGTGACCTTGCTATTCATATGGTATCGACTTTCATATAGAGGTTAATCGCAGTAGACAACTAGAGCAACCAAACTTTACTAATAGACTACCATGACCTACACAAAGTACAGTGTGCATAGAAAGTTATACAATAATGCCTTTTCCATGCATTTAATGAGTTTTCTATTAGAGTATTGTTTCAGAAGCAAAAGCCGAGCCTGCCTCAACAATACAACAATACGGTCCCGCATTTATTATCCTAGAATCTATAATTTGTACATTTGCATAGAGGGTGAATAGGCTGGACGGTGGGCTAAACGGGTCCCGTAGAAAAGTTACGGGAGCGGCGACAGGCGGGTGACGGCGGGTGACGCCGGGTGACGGGCGTGCGACGCCGGGCGGCGGGCGGCGCGCTCTATTGTGCCGTCGGCGGCTCATTTGCACCCGTCAATTAACTGCAATTAACGGCCACCACGCGCCATTTGCGACCTCCCTTTGTTGCTTCTAAGACCAAAATAAAAATGTAATTCACTTTTCAACGTTATATTGTCACTTTTAACTAAGGTTTCATTTAAAATAGCGATGACAAGATATTTTTTAAATTAGTTGCACAGAAAATAAGAAATGAAAAATGATTTTGTTAGCTACAGAGTTTCATAAAGTTGCAATGAGTTGAGCAATAGTTTGTGCGAATCTGGTCAACTTGATTAAAGTTTAAATTATAGCTTCCGACTGGAGCTCGCTTTGTAGATGTCGAATGGCATAACTAGTACTACTGTAGCTATATATAATATTAGTTACAGAAACCTTACTTCTGAAGTAAAGGACAGATTATGTCAAACCAAAAAAGGTTTTGGATCTAAAGCTTAGATGATGTTGGAAAGAAATTGAACTTTTTCTTTTAAGATCTTTACATAAACCCAGTTTTATTTATAATAATCCTTTTGACCGAATTTTGGTCACGGCCTCTTAATGGAGAGTGTATAACAACGCCAGGGATCTTAAAGGTTTGTGAAAAAGAGACGGTGCATCCTCTGTTGGTTTCTATGACACGTTAATAATCGGTCAAGACGGGAGATGATCAGAGATCAATATCGATGAAGTCTTCAACTTTCTGAGTCTATAAGAACCACTGTTTATTTAACAGTAATTTAGGTATATATCTTGCACTTTTTTATTTTAAAAGGTATTTTAATAGATTTTGCTCAATCTTATAACTATACCAAGTAAGTTGTAATATATTAGTTAAAAAAGTCAAGTAATAAAATAATAGGGAACTTTATGTGTCGTCCAGTTTTTTATATTATTTCAATTCTTATTTACGGGTCTTGGAATAAGGCTGAGAAAATGCTAGTAGCGAAATGTTTATAAACAATAATAACCCTTTAAGTACACTACGTATGCGTTTCTTGTCAAATTGTACATACAAAAAGTCAAATAAAATTATAAGAACTGTATTTCGAATATTCATAAAGTCAGTAATATTTATCTTCAATGATACGCATTCGCGGTGACCTCTCATTTTATGTCCTTTTTCATTTAGAAAAGTAAAAGTTAAGAAGCTTTCTTTCTATATTTGTCTCCCGCTAATAAATCTTAATTTATTACCCAGACCTTCTTGTCGCTTTTATTGAAAGACTTAGGGTCTCATTTCAACATTAGAATGGAAGCACTCAAATATATTCTCAGTATTTCGATGGAAAACGAGTAGTTTATTACTGTCCAGTAATTTTTCTATATTTCGTGGTGTGATTAGAAGTTCCAGCACTTATGAGGAGTTATAGGGCCCTTTCTAATAAATTCCTATAAGTCCGCTTAACTTTGTGGGCCCCTCACCTCACTAAAGCACTACTGTAAACCATCACTAGAATTACGAAGAGTTTGTGTGCATTCCGTACACTCCGTAGGTCATATTATTATGAGGTCATTTCTTAAAGAGACGGTTTAATAAAAGAAGAAATCATTTAACTTATTGAAAAAGTTTCACAAATTTTACCGAAACCTTATCTATTCTACGTTAAAAAGTTACCATTTTTATATTTGGCAAACAACCTTCCATAAATATGTCGTAAATATTTTATATC
Organism: Chrysodeixis includens; assembly: GCA_941860345.1. Lineage (NCBI taxonomy): Eukaryota > Metazoa > Arthropoda > Insecta > Lepidoptera > Noctuidae > Chrysodeixis > Chrysodeixis includens. The sequence continues at coordinate 7,753,872 of OW796095.1, read as the reverse complement.
TCTTACCGTTCTATTAGAGTTTATTGCTGGGGCATAAACGATACGATTTACTACCCCACAAAAATTAAAAATGATTAAAGTTTAGATTTTCTATCGGTAAAAAGATGAGGCTATTTAAAATGTTATTTTCAAGGTTTTGTATTTTTTATATGTACCTATCTGTAGGTTTAACACGTTGTAGACAAGGTAAGACAAGCTTTAAATGTAATTTAAATCATAATATGTACCTAATCATCATTATTATCAGCCTATCGCAGTCCACTGCTCTCAAAGCGCACGCCGCAGACATCTGTTTTCAGCCACTCGCATCCAGCTCCTACCAGCCATCTTGCACTCATCACTTCACCGTGCCTGAGCACGTTCTACATTATTGCATGAATGTGTAATGGAATAACTACAATTTTTATGTAAAACAAAACTAGTAACTTTACATGCTAATTCATAAAAGCTCTGATTTGAGGTCTAATTGATTTCAATATCTTTTATCTGTAAGTTGTCCTAATTTTAAATAATATCTTGTTCTTAATCCTTGTAACTTGGTTTATGCTAATATAATTAAATGAATATTAGTCGGGAGCGTCACCTACACATACGTTCCCAGTAATTTGGAGCGCGGCGCGTCACTGCCGCGTATATTAAGTTAATCGCGACTCCGCTCTATTCACGCGTGTGACACACTGCCAACCTTACCGTTTAAATTAAATCCTGACTTGTTACGTTAATACTTACATTTAGAATTATTGGCGTAACCTCGGCAGCCTTACTTAACTCGTCTCATAAAGCTTGATCTACACTGGATCAGGAAACCCAATACAGTCGCGCGGAATTTAGATCGCGGAGAATCTACTACGAACAATGATACGCGTATAAAACGTTTAGGTGTCATTGCCTTACAATTTCCTGGAGTGAAATCTTATATCAAGCTAATACTATTAGATTCAATAGATGAAATAGATCCCATTTATAAAACGTTTTGTATCGTATTTCGCGAGACAACATTCCTGGAATTTGACAGTTGGTTAAATATTTCAAAGCCGGAGGGCCCGAGCCGGCAATCCGACCAACAGTTTGTTTGTGTTGTTTATTTGTTGTTTGACAGCGATAGGTTGTAATTGATCGTCTTTATTCGCGATACTTTTTATTGAACAATCTGCCACGTATGAATAAACATTGGTCGGGGCTCGGGACGCAACTAGATCTATCGATATTTATCAACGTCCGCGTCAAGAATCGTCGAGGTTAGATAAAAATGATAAAATATAGGAGTGTATTGGATGACACCGACATGTATTAAGAGATTGAGACTGACTGAGCTATTGGCCAATTTAGAGCCGTGACAGACGGTGCGATGACGCACGAACTTCGGCGCTGGCCATCCATCACGGGCTAACGAATGCTGGCTATACGAGACAGGCGAGGGCTTCTTGTATCCGGCATCGATTACACTTGACATTTTAATTTTGATGCCGGGCCTTTGAACCGAGCACGTAGAGGACAATCTGCAATCTCATGTTTTGCTATTAGTTAAGATTTATATCTTAGTTGGAAAATATTTCCAAGAACATTGATTTCGACTGATCGAATGATATTTAAGTGCAAAATGTTTTTGAGTGCAATGAATTTACGATGTCATTTTATTTTTGGTATGTAAGCAAAACGATTTAGATTTTATATTTTTCTGAAGTAATAAATTTTAGCTAAAGTCTGTTCTTTGTTTTATATCACGAATTTTTCATTCAAGTTCAAAAGTGACAGTTGCGATATTGTATTGATTGCAGTCTTCACTGCGATAATTAACGAGGATCTAATAAAGAATAAGTAGTATTTATGAAGTTCGTGTAATCCTCAATTAAAAGTTTCGTTGTAGTTAAGCTCACACCTGTATTGGGTATTAGTACATTCGCCGCTATATTTACCGACTACGTATTGAATAGGCAGGCCATTAAGATTCCGTCGCCGTGACTCCCCTCGTAAAAGAGATTGCCGACGTGGATTGAATATCAGCCGCGGAGTACAATCACAAATCGTCAGTCGTCATACGATGCGCGCCGCGCACAGCGTTTTCCGATAAAGTGTTTAGACTTTCCAACATGGTAACGCTGATTTTCTTTAACAGCAGACTTTATTGGCGCGTTAGGTGATTTATTCACAAATTGCTCGAACAAGATTTAGCTGTCAGCATATGGTAGCAGAAATATTCTTATTTGATTATACGTGCTTTTTCACTTTGACTTATACTGCTGACTAGCGTCGCGGCTAGGTGAAAGCCCCCAATCCATTTTCCAAAGTGAGATATTTCGACAGGTGTGTATTTTACAGCGAGAAATTTATTTAACTGCTTCGAATCGAATATTGAATTAATATCTGAGCAAAGATGAAGTGATAGAATTCCCATAAACAAGATAGTTCAGATGTCTCGGTTTCATTGTATGAAGTTGTTTCAACTTGTTTTGTGTATTTATCTTCCCTACTCCGCTCTGTTGCTATGTCAATCAAGACGCCTAAAATGCGAACAAAATACCAAATTCTTTCAACAAAGGGCTGTAGACGAAAATGAAGGTCTGGTACGTAATACCTTAGAAAGTATTTCTTTTATTTGCGAGATGGTGAAATTTTATGTATTTCCGTTGGCTTTACAACAATAGATTTCCATTAGTAGGTACGGAATGCCGGCAGCTGCCGAATGGATGTTGTCATTGTGTCGATAAGCAAGCAGCGCACTGTCGTTAGTGCCCGTTGTGTGGATGTGGGTACAATTGTGTGCACCTTGCGGTAATAACGCCCCTTCCTTTAAACCACACACAGCCTCTATTGTGTATTGATTTTGCACCAGTTGTGACCGCTCGTCGACGAAGAATTTAATTTAAAATGTGATGCTCTAAACTTTGAACTCTTTTTGCGCGTCTCGTTTTACAATTTAATGACAATACTTTGCTTTGTTGTTGCAAAATGTTGGACTTTTTGTGTTCTTACAGTATTTCTTCTGATGTTGCGTGAGAAATATATTTTACTTTCGTCTTTTTAAACAAAATACTATTTGCAGCTAATGAAAACCGGTCTGCAAACCTATTAGATACAAGATAATCAAAAGTAGTGTTTCACTCTGCATAGCATTTGCATTCAGTAATTACTATTCGGCACCGAATATCAGATACAATACAAACATCACCGATCATGTTCGAGTGAGTGGAATATCTATTGTGACGGTATCACCATTGTTGCTGAAACGTGACTAAAGGGATACAGTCTTTATTGTATTCAAGCACGTTTTTCTTTGAATAGGAACTTAAGTAGGTACTTACATAACTATTTTAGTTTTAATGATTTTGCAACTTTGATTCACAAAATTTAGCAAAATACAGTAAAAGAAAAATGAGCATTTTTGTCAAATTGCTTTTAGATGTTAGATAAGTTAGCGTCATTGTTATTTTCTTTAGGTAGGTTAATGAATCTATAAAATAACGAAATACGAGGAAATTCACTTTTCACGGTGCAGTTCATTTAACCTTGTTTCATGGTGTCCGAACATTGATTTAAAGAAACATTAAAATACAAATATTTTTTTGACATTTGGACGTTAAACCAATAACAAGAACGACGGAAATGTTTACTAATCGGCATCATACTATTCAGTAATTGCGTCCCGTCCATATTCACTAACGTTACGGCACCTATAAAGGCGGCTTAGTTCGCGTCAACTTCACGACACGATGACTATTAATTACGCCTAACGAGATGTTACCGATCACCAGACAAACTGACAGTTTTCCAACTTTAAATTATTCCGAGAGTTGAGGTGGCGCGTGTCGACTTGTCCATCGTCTGTCGCGATAACTTCGCAATGCGTGTCCTTACAAGACACAGCTTAATCAGAAGATTTGTAATTCTAACTAGGGTGCGGCGACTACGCCCCGCTCACAATAATTACTGGCGCAAAGTTAAAGCTCGGGGTTATTCACTTAGCCGCGTCTACGGCTTGTGTCTATTAATCTGTATTCATGAACTTTGGCTTTCAATTCTGGTAGTAGCGTAGCGTAGAGCGCTACTAAAAATGTAATATGGCCACTCGAACTTCCACGTCTATAGTGTAATTTATGAGCAGAGTTTACATTATAATCCCGGCTTATGACGTCATAAATTGTTAGATCATTATGCAATAAATCAAGATTAGAGCGTTTATCTCACCGTGTCTGTAATGAATTGATAAAAATATTATAACGCATGTTTCTTGTTCCTAGGTATTCATATAATTCAGTTCAAATTGTCAAAGCTTCATTTGTTTTGTCGTTGGTGTGCTTTTTACCGATTGACGTCTTACTATGTCTGTCTAGAGATACGAGTAGATCACATTCGTTCTGGCGGAGTTCCTGGCGATGTGATCGTATCTCAAAGGCGCCTCATATCTCTAAGCGACTAGATATTTCTCCAAGACATCTCGATTTCTTTTCGCTTTATTTATGAGACTCTTTCCTAGATTTGAAATATTATACGTTCAAATATTTTCTAGTTTTAGTGACCGGAAAGTAATCATACATTAAAGATGTTTTCGTTATGAAATATGCTGTATTTGTAAGATTGAGAACTTTTTTATTTCGGTGCGAAGAACGAAACATTCAATTCAAATATGTAGCTCTTGAAAAAGACGATGTTGAAAGCATAAGATTTTATGTTTCATATAAAGAAATTTCTCTGCTAATAAGTCTCGTATAACACAATATATAGAGCCTTGTGTTATAGCTGCGTCCATAAACTCTAGCACCATTAATTATTGGTTATTTACGAACCATAAACCTTGACAGAGCGTTTTACTGTTATATAAAAAGCGGGAATCAGGATGTATCTAATTAAATCCTCATTTCTGGTGTAATCCCCCGTTATCACGCACTTGACGAAAACCGATATTAACTCATGTTCGATGTACAGGGAACATGTAAAATGTGTAATAATGATTTTACGTGGATATGTGAGCATAATATGTTTATGTGGGATCATTCCCTTGCTTACGTGACGCGTTGATGATCGTTCATTATTAATATTAATTATTCTATTTCTGTACGAGGGGATAGTAGTGTTTTGTGTTCTAAACAAAGGTAAATAGTTGCTCAGGTGACGATGGAAATGGATTGTGTCATCCGTTTTCGAATTTATAGAGTTGGGGTTAAATTGTAGAATGTTTTTGTCTGTTATAAGATGTTTTTGTTGTTTATATTTATGCAGATGATCTTTTAAATTAGATATACACGTACTTGATCTAGATCTAGTTCATATTGTCATAGGATTGTCAGATTTTTATTTCACTTTACATAATATGACACAGAGAACAGATTCCCATACTTTTTCCTTTGTTTTTCTTAATGTAGTGCACTTTAGTGTTTTGTTCATATAATCGTAAATAAGTGATCAAATTATTTCATTATAGTAAAATAATAAGAAACCTGAAAAACATAATAAAGTGAAGAACACACTAATAAATCAATTGTTTTATAGCAAACAAACTACTAAAACGGTTTCAATTGTATTTTAACAACATCTAAATTGGATCGACAGCGCAAACAAAGTCGTTAAAAGTTAACTTTAGTTTAAAAGGTAATATCAATCATGCAAGTATTTTATGTCCACAAAGAAAGACATTCGCTGAAACCTTTGGACAGTCCATACTACTTCAAAAAACCCCTCAAAGGTGTTTTTTTTTACATTTCTCGCTATTTCTCAATTTCCAAAAACTAGCATATACTGATCGTCTTAATGAAAACGGCCAAAGGTATGTAAAAATGCAAGGTTTGAACACGTTGTAAAAATAAATACAATTGTTACTAAGTTTGGAAATAGAGAGTACGTTTCAAGTGACAGTTTGTACATGCGGGTGCAGGCTTTTTGTAATTAGTGCTTTTATAACACACCGATTGCTAACGAGTTGTAAAAGAAAAGTATTTTCAAAATTCCAGATGGTATTGTTTTATTCACAAGAGCATGGGACTGCATTGCTTCACTAGACTATATGCCATGGCTAAGGTTCGTGCAGACACTTCAAGTATTTTATATTTTGAGCTAAAATTGCTAGAATTTGAATTGTATTGCTAATGTAAGTCTGAGTTTGTTTGATACTATTTTAGGACTAAGGCGTTATTCCGGTTTTGTTAAAATTTGACACATGCATAGTTTGAACAAATAAATGTATAATATCATTTTTTTATCTGGATAAAGCGCTGTATGTTCAACAATAAGGTAAAAACGCAAACATTTGACGCTGAAGAAGCGCATGAAGTACCTAAATTAACATAAAACGTTGTTACCGTTTAGGACAACTCGGCTGTTATTTAATTACATACGTCGGTGTAAATCGCCGAGGGATTTTGGGGGCGCTAATTTGGTTTGAACTTCGTCTTCCCGTGAGGGGTCTGCAGCGAAATGTCAACTCGTCGTTATTATATAAAATATATGTACCTATATAATTTAGGTATATGACGTATTTGGCTGATCTTGGATGCGATGCGAGCAAAAAAATTTACAGCGACATATGTTACGGGTTTAGGTACTTATCTTTTTATGATGCATGTTTCAATTAAGGCTAATTTGACTTTTAAACCATACACGGAGAAGGATTTATAGATAGATATGTACATATATCGGGTTGTTAGATATTTCAGAACAGTGTATAAATAATTATAGGACAAATAATTTGCTTAGTTAGAACCGGTACATTTATTTTCGTCTCTCGTTTATCATGAGATGAAATCTCATTGAGAAAAAGTAAAAAATATTTATTTCAAAGCAAATATCAACATCTTTAACCTTTAGAAAATACGATAGCATAGTTTAAACAAGTTATCTCAAAGATTGTTTCGGAAATCGTTCTTGAAATATTAGAATACTGAGGCGGTGAGCCGGCTCTCAAATACGGCTTTCACAGACTCTACAAAGCACAACATCGAGGAATCGCATTATTATAAATTGTATTTCTTT